>CM064909.1:20145149-21421046 GCA_032727855.1 Quercus ilex subsp. ballota | reverse complement strand
ATAAACAAAAGTTTCCTAAAATTGTACAACCCTAATCTAATCTAATCTAATAATGCCAACAACCTAATCAAGGACAAGGTTGGGCAATGAGAAACCAGTCTCCCCTTTAATTGAAGTCTCTACCAAGTGACGTTAATCAAAGAACTTCTTTCCAACTCAAAATACAATACATTCAAATTACTAATATAATTTGTTACAAACTTACAATGTTCGCTCCCCGCAGTGGCATTCACAGGAGCACCATCACGATGAGAATACGCCACTTCATACATCTCACCTCTCTCTAGTTGCCTGCCTTTCTCTTTTGCCTACAACATAGTCAGTACATTCGGCATATTAAAGTGAGGTGTCGATTCGATGGCGTCGAATCACATTTATTCCTACTTTAGAACGCAAAATAATATAAGCTTTGTTATTTTCAAGCATGTTATTAATATATATATATATATATATATATATATATAATATTGTTCTTACAATGATATCCGCCGTTCGGGCCAGGCTTCTGGATCCGAGTGTGTGCACCTCGGTCTGCTTCCCACGCCGCTTTTTGTTATCTTTCGACAGCTCCTACAAACATTTCAAGAAAGTCACTACCAATTACAATAACAAGGTAGTATATAATACTCTTAAGCATGGAACCTATAAAAGCAAAAACATCTATACTACTGTAACTATTACTACCTTAAAATCGTCAGAGAACCAGTACTCCACCAAGCCATGAAATTGAGTGTCATCAACCTCTGGCAGTGATAGCTGAAGTAAATCTTCCTTAGTTGTGTTTGTGTTGCAGTGCTTCTCCTTCAACTCTGATTTGTGGCTCCTCCACAACTTCCCAATCCGTGAGAGTACCCATTTCCTTTGCTCAGCAAGTGGGATGCGGGCTGTAGGAATTACCCATCGTGCCTACCATGTGTAATGTTGAATTAACTTTAAAATGTCACATTTTTAACATAATAGCAAACTGACATAAAGCTTCAAACAAGTAATAAAGAGTGAAGAATTTGAAAGAAAGAGAATTTGATACCAAAATGGTGTAGTTTTGAAAGAGAGATAGAACCCTATTCTTGTAGTTTGCAAAAGAAAATATTATAAGACATTTCAAATACTCAGTAAGCCCAAATGAAGCACATATCTACAAATACATATATACAAATGGACTTGGTACTCTGGTTCTATCAAAGATCCAATACACCATTAGCAAGCCATAAGTCACACAATTTTTCCATAAGCAATGACATTCGTAACTTGAAGATACATTAACAAAGATCATTTCTAGAGCTTGACAAAATCTCCTCAGTTAGGACATGTCTCCTACATTAAATGACCTGCAAACTCAACAAAAACAGATTATCAACAGTCCTTACTAGCCAAATGAACAAATAGGGGTTTCCAAATTAAAGATAATTAACTTCAAACTTTAAATAAAGTCCTACCATTGAAAGAGAGATGGAACCTATTCTTGTAGTTTGCATAACCTCATATAATTTTATTTAGAAAGATTGAATTTTATTTTGAACCAAAAGATAAAAGAAAAAAAGGAAGAAGAAGAAAATCATGACTATTGAAGCAATTGATATATGTTTAAAGGAAATTCATGACCATTTCTTTTACCACTGCTTTTTGCCTAATACCTGAATCGCTTCCCAACACCGATTCTTGTATTGTAGTGGCATCCGGTGCCATGAGCGATAATTGATTGGGCACATATCAGGCTTTCTTTGCCACTGTTCCTAGCCACTTTGCCCAAGGTCCACCATTCTCCCCGATTGGTTGGCCCGCTTTATTTATTTCCAAGAATAATTTTTTGCCCGGTGGCATATTCCATATATCATCGAATCGGTTAGGCCCACGTTTATTGGGCATAACAACCGCTCCAGTTGTGGGTACGGGTATGTCCTCAGTATCTATTAAAACACCAAGTTGCATCAAATTACAATGAAGCACAAAAGAATGAAATGTCAACAAACTAGCCATTTACATTGGTGTAAAACTAAACTGTTAGAGTTACTTTGAATTATTTTTTATATTAGCTTGTTAATGAGGGTATTTTTCTTATTAACATGGTAATATAAAAAAATAACTCAAAGTATAACATATTCTAATATTCTTTTACTTGTAAAAATTTTTATCAGAGCCATATTTTAACAAACCCTCTTTTGGATTTTTGTTCTTTTCTTGACCAACATGCTCACCATAGATGATTATGATTAGAGATTGACAGATATAAAAGTCCAAAATGCATGGCAAGAGCGCAAAAGAGGTTATTAGAGAACCTGTATTTGATCTTAGAACTCACATATGACATAAATGTGGCACTCATGCAAGTAAATAATACATTCCCTTCTACTTGGGCTTTAAATGCCAAAAATGCATAGCTAGAGTAAACAAGGGAGAGTAGACCACCTGTTTCAGTTTCACCCTATATAGCCACAGAGTTGATTGTTTTTGGCAAATGGTTTCTTGCCAATCAAACGAGGTCTATGATTTTCAGTTGAAATGAATTAGAAAAAGGCTAATAAAATATGGCCAGAAGATATGAAATTTGAACATATATTACTGCGAAATTTTCAGATCTGGACAAATCAATTGAGTATATTATGTAAATTACAGTGGACAACACATAATCTACTGCCTTATAAGGAATTGCACTTTTGAAATGAATTTCAGTGCACTGGAGTCAGTAATAGACATGGGATCAATTATTGGAAATGCTATTGTTTATTATGGTGGGAGAAACTTCAAATATGTGAAGCCTTCATTGCTATGGCCATAACAAAATGTCTCTGCATAGAGCACTGTCCTAGAAACGTATTTATTAACACATTAATAGTGAACCTATGAACTTCTAATTATCTTACAAATTACTTAAATTGGATTTTATTTATTAAAAACAAAATAGATTTACAGCAGATATGGAAATAATTATTAAAAAAACAAATTTGAAAAAAAAAATATAGTAATGGAATTTCATAATTGTGCTATTGAGTACAAATTTAGAAATACACCAACCTGGTGGTTGTGTCTCGTCATCACTCCCCCTGGGACTGTTGTCTATCATCATCAGTTGGAGGAGCTTGATTGGCGTGATGGTACTTCATTAGACCCCACATGTGAGGAGCTCTGACCAGGCTCAATGAACTGAAGTCGCCGCTTCCTTCCCATTCTTGTGTGCAGTACCTAAACAATGCAAGCTTGTTAGTTATAAAAAACATAATGTTACATATACATATGTCTATATATAAACACACACACACACACACACACACACACACACACATATATATATATGTATATAATCTCTAACAAACGCTTTAAACATGCAGCACTTGACAAGCACACTACCAAGCCACACATATGGAAGCAATTGAGTTTCCATTTACTTAAGTCCAAAAACAGTATAGGTGACAATGAAAATGCATATTCTAATCTAAAGTGTTATAATAGGAACATATTAGTTTAAAAGATGGTCTTACTACATTACACTACTAATCGTCGTTGTACTCATTGTCGCTATACTCCTCATCGTTGACCTTCATCATCAATAACCACATTATCATCTATGAAGTCCCCATCTTGCTTCTCGTTCTCCTCAATGACCATTGCATCAATTGTGGTTCTTGGACATCAGGTCGAGCCAAACCAATGTTGTCCGAAGCCGCATTGTCACCGATGATATTGTAAGGAACATTTTCGCAATAAGTATCACCATCATCATCCTCACACAAAGGACCACTGCCCCGCGTCAAACACATCCCTTGCTTTAGTTTTAACAACTACAAACCAATCCTTGTCCCTCTTGTCCTCTACATAAAACACTTGTGAAGCTTCAGATGCCAATACATATGGCTCATCCATCAGTTCATCCCCCACATGTATCAAGCGGGTAAAATTCACAAGTGGAAAACCCTAACTCATCAATCTTGTACCCCCGGCTACTAAGAACGTTGACCCATTTACATTTGAATAGCACATGTCCTTATTTTATCTGAATAATTCAACTCAATAATATCCGTTACAATACCATAGTAAGCAACGCCACCGTCAGTCACGACACTTACTCCACTGTTTTGAGTTTTCTTATTCTTCTCCGAATCTTTAGTTCGAAATTTTAAACCATTGGTGACATAGTGCTTCATCCGCTTGGCTCTAGAATAGGGATATGCACCAATTGTACTAAGAGTAACGCTAAGTTTCTGCCTGTCAGCATCACTCATGGACATAACCTAACACGTTTATACGTACATATTATAAGTTAGTTTACTTCCCATATACGGCCATGAAAAAAGTCACTAGCATTCATACTTACAAGATCTCTAAACCAGCCACAAAATTCCTCCATATGCTGCTTATGAATGACACCAGCGGTTATACGACGGCCAGCCTTTTTTAGTTCATCATCGATCACATGTTTGTGCATACTGTGCATGCATTTGTGTTAGTCATAATAAAACAGTATTTCCAGTAATGGAGTACGACCGTAAACTAATTGAATCAACTATAACTTACTCGCGAAAATGTCCAACGTCGGCACAGTTGAAAAGAATGTAACGATGAGCTTGAATTAATTCTGTTTGACTTGGTGTGAAGTAAGACACTGCACCGGTAGAATTTTCCACCGTTCTGATAGGTCGTGTGAAAATTGTTTCAATGCCATGCATGTACCTTGAACAGAATGTTAAGCACTCTTCAACTATGTACCCCTGAGCTATAGATCCTTCCGGAGCGGCTTTATTTCGCACGTAAGACTTAAGTCGGGATAGGTACCTAGGCACAATACCGAACTCCCCAATTGAACAATGTACCATGCATTAAAATATCAAATCAATCATAAGCCAAATATTAGGATTACCTCTCAATAGGATACATCCAACGATAATGAACTGGTCCACCAAGCTTCGCTTCCCTTGCCAAATGCATGACTACATGTACCATAACCGTGAAAAATGATGGAGGAAATATCTTCTCCAATTCACACAACGTGATTGCGATATCTTTCTCGAGGTTTTCAAGATCTGACACAGTCAATGTTTTGGAACAAACTTCACGGAAATAACATGATAACTTGATCAAAGGCCTTGTTACTTGTGACGGCAATGATCCGCGCAAAGCTATTGGAAGGAGTTGTTGCATCAAGATGTGGTCATCATGGCTCTTTAAACCAGAAATCTTGCGTTCTTTGAGATGGACACGGCGTGAGATATTCGAAGCATACCCATCGGGCACTCTTACATCCTTCAAAACTTGTAGGAACCCGTCTTTCTCACTTGTAGTCATATTATAACAAGCTGCTGGCATCTCAACCGTATCAACCCCTTTGTGGACTAGATGAAGTTCACTCCGTATACCCATGGCCTTTAAGTCAAGGCGTGCCTGGTAGGTGTCCTTTGTCTTGCCATTCAAGTCTAGCAACGTTGCCATTATATTATCAGTTACATTCTTCTCCGTATGCATCACATCGATATTGTGACGCAACTTCTGATCAGCCCAATAGGGCAAGGTGAACAAAATGCTTCTCTTTTTCCAGACACCACGCATCCTCCTCCCCCCTCTTTCTTTTGTTATAAAGAGCCTGATGCTTCTTCCCAAGACAACGTCCAACTAACTTCTCTGTTTGCTGCATGATCTTAGAGCCCGATGGTGTCACTGGAGCCACTCTAAACTCCTTAGTCCCATCAAAATTTATATCATCTTCACGGAACTCGTGATCGTTATCCAACCATCGCCTATGTCCCATGTAACAAACTTTACGACCATGTTTAAGGTAACGGGACTCGGTATCATCCATGCAACATGGACATGCAAGCAACCCCTTCGTACTCCAACCGGAAACGTCAGCATATGCAGGAAAATCATTTATGGTCCACATCAGTGCTGCACGCAATTGGAATCTGGTATTAGAAGATGCGTCAAATGATTCGACTCCAACATCCCACAGCTCTCTTAATTCTTCTACTAAGGGCTGTAGGTACACATCTATAGCAATACCAGGTGAGGTTGGACCAGAAATTACAAGTGACAAGATCAAGGAAGACCTTTTCATGCACATCCAAGGAGGGAGGTTGTATGGAACCAACACAACTGGCCATGTACTATGCGTGGTGCTCATGTTTCCATACGGGTTGAACCCATCCGCTGCTAACCCAAGTCTGACATTACGGGGGTCAGATGCGAACTCTACATGCTTATCATCAAATTCTTTCCAAGCTTTAGAATCAGCAGGATGCCTCATTACCCCGTCATTTGTTCGACCAGTAGCATGCCATTTCATATTATTGGCTAGTTCGGATGATAGAAAGAGTCGTTGCAATCTTGGCTTTAAAGGGAACCAATGTAGGACCTTTGCAGCTTTCTTCTTGCTTTTGCTTGATGAAGCCTGTGTCTTATTAGCTACAGGTGACTCGGGTGGTTTCCATCTTGATACCTCACAATGTGGGCAAGCATCAAGGTTATTCTTTTCCTTCCAATAAAGCATGCAGTCATTAGGACAAGCATGAATCTTCTCATAACCCAAACCCAAATCCGTAATTATCTTCTTAGCCTCGTAACAATCTTTTGGCAACTTAGCATCCGAAGGAAACATATCTTGCAAGACTTGAAGCAATAAAGTGAACGATTTGTTAGTCCAACCACAAAGAGTCTTTAAGTGGTACAAAACCACAATGGCTGAGAATATGCTAAATTTTGTACACCCTTCGTATAAAGGTTTCTCCACATCTTGTATTCGATCGTAAAACTTTTTTGCATCATCATTGGGACCTTCAACCGGTTGTTGCACAGAAGGACCATCTGGAGCTTGTTGCACACTAGGACCTTCGTCCATTGAATCCGGTGGCATATCATGCATGGAGTGTAAGTCATGCAACATCCCATGGAAATTGCCATATTGATCCAAAGTCTCATGCACATGACTACTTCCACCTTCAGTAGTGGTCGGTGTAGACTCAAATTCCCCATTAAACACCCAAGTTCTATAGTTCTTCACCATCCCAAATGAGTACAGGTGATCACGCACGACATCTACATCAAACATATATCTATGCCTACAGTTCCTACAAGGACATGAGATCTTCCCTTGACATGCTGTGCGAGCAGCAAACTCCACAAATGAGTCAAGCCCATGGATGTATTCTTTAGAACCCTTTTTAGCGTCCATCCAACTCTTATCCATTGATATGTGCCGAATTATGAGGCGCACCTACACTACAATTTCAACATTGCACATCGAGTTTCAAAAATGTAAGTCACAAAACAAACAACACTCCTAATAGAAAATACTCCACCTTTTCTCTCCATGCAAGCCACTCGCTTACTCCAAAACAACAACTCACCACAGTAGTAATGTAGACACATTATATGTGTGTCTATATAGTATATATAGTAATCTATGATCCATGATTCCTATGTAAGATGATTCCTAGTCTTCATGAACAAGCTTATTTATAGAGTAATGACATTTTGATTAGTAATAGCTTTACTTAAGTAATCACAAAGCGTAACAGAAAATTACAAAACAAAAGTAGTAAATGATAATAAACCAAAACACAAAACTGCAAAGGAAGTAAATGATAATAAACCAAAACACAAAACTCAAACAATATGATCCATAAAAACAAAGAACTACAATAATTCTTTACATCAAAATGGTAAAGGTTGAGCACGAGAAAATAAATTCATAGCTATAAATAATTATAGATATAAACCCATTCAAAACTTTGTTTTTAAATAATTCAGAGCTATTTTGTCCATTTTATGGGTTCTGGGGGGTATTTTGGTCATTTTGAGGTTGCAGGGGTATTTTGGTCAGTTTTTGGGTTCAAGGGTATTGTGGTCATTTTGTAGGTCTCATGATTATTTTGGTAATTTTTCGGTTTCGGAGGTATTTTGGTCATTTTTCAGGTTTTGGAGATATTTTGGTCATTTTTAGTTTTTGGGGATATTTTGGTCATTTTCTTGAGTTTCGAGGGTATTTGGGACATTTTGTAGGTTTCGTGGTTATTTTGGTAATTTTGAGGTTTTGGGGTGTTTTGGTCATTTTTGAAGATTTTAGAGTACTTTGGTCATTTACACTTTAGGGGCATTTTGATAATTTTGATAATTGGGTAATTGGGTGGATTGGGGTTTACTCCTAATAATTGGGTTGGATTGGGTTTGGGTTAGAAACAATTAGTTAAATGAATTTTAATGGGTAAATGAGTTTTATATACCCAACCCAATTAAAGTATTAAATTATATTTTAATATTGTTGGTCCTCGAGTCTCATCTTACATTTTTTTTTTAGCTATTACATAATATTTTACTAATTTTTAGTGAGGAATTATATTTTATTAATTTGAAGTATTAAATTAAAATATATTAAATTAGTTTGAAGTATTACATTAAATTAAATTTTTGTTAAATTGAATTATTAAAAAATATTTTTATTGATTAATATAATTTATTTTATTAATTTGTACTGTTAAATTATATTTTATTAATTTGAAGTATTATATTTTTTTTTAGAGGTAAAAGGTAGAAATTTTATTGATGATAAATATACATGACATGTGACAACTTTGACTATTCAATACATCAAGGCCACCCTGGCCATTACAATAGCACAGGGGCAGCAACAACTGGTCTGCAAACCAGACAATTATGCAGAAACAAAACACGAGGTCATGGCTAGCAGAAGCTGGTTCTCATTCTTGCAAATGGTGTGGTGTATAAGTCAGAGTAAGTTGAATAGTTGGTATATTATATATACCCTCTTCCAATCTAATCATAGTATCTTAATATTTCTATCAAATCGGTATTCAACTTCCTTTTTGTAATCTTGACATTTTTCAAGAAAAAGAAAAAAAAAGAAAAAAAAAAAGGACAAACTTCATTTTTTTAACATTAAATATATTTGTCCATATCACCTCAAGTTCTTGTTTGCGTACTTCCTCCTTTCTGGCTTCTGATCTAGCACTTCTTTGCACCTCAAAGATCACAGCAACTCCCGCAACCTATATAGGCAGAAATTAGATCATGAAGCAACAACAAAGCCTTAGTCCCAAAATAATCTATATCTTTTTTGATAAGCAAAAAAATTATTTCTGATAACTGAATAATATATCTCTAGATATATAATTGGCTTTTTGTGAGATGAGCATTCAATTTGTATATGTTAAATATATGTATGTATGCATCAGATAATTGACATTCATGTCCCCTATACGTACAAATTATATATTAAATACAAAGCATGCAAAAGTGGTGTTTTTTTCCCCATGGTCAAATAGATACCACCTTGCAATGGGTAGAAAACAAATGCTTTACAATTAAGAATCATGAAATTGTAGGCAGTAACCAATCATAGTGCATCATTTCAATTTTACAAGTCAGTATAAAAACTATTTTACCCAAAAGAAAGATGAATTTGATATAAAATGTAATAAATTTTTATTTATTTTTGGTCAATCTTAGTTATGTTCCAGAGGGTCTACCTTAAGGAAGTGGGAAAAAATAAAAAGAAAAAGGAAAGGCTAAGTGGAAAAAAATTAAGAAAGAGAAGGGTGTAATCCAGATAAATGGAAGTACTTAAATTCTTTTCGTTACCTCTAATGTATATCATGCAAGTTTAATTGTTCTTTACTACCTCAAAGTTCAAAATATTTATATGTACAAACAAATGTGTTCCAATAGAATTTGAGAAAATGAATAAGATAAACTACTTTTAGGGTCATTCACACTAAAGACATAAAGCAAAGCTGACTTTTGTTTTGATAAGTAAGAGAATAGCTTATTAGAAAGAAGGTTCACTCAAATGTACGGAAAGTATTTAATTCCTAGACTGTTAATTACAAGAGTCTAGCTGAAGAGAACCCAATAAACATTATGACAATAAAAATAAAAATATCAAAGTTAATGGTTGTACTAGAAATACCCAATAACAAAGGGGACCAAATTATAAAAAAGTAACCCCCAAAAATGAGAAAAAGAAGACTTCAAACAAATACATTTTTAAAAGAGATGCATGTACTGTAGCCAATAGATTAAATCCCACGGGATACCAAAACAGCCAGTGGTCTTATAAACAATTCTAATTATGCCCACAAGGCCATAATTTTTACCAAGAACTTTTTTTATGCTACATTATGAACCACAAATTGCGTATCTATTTCCAGCTAATCAAATCATAATATAAGGTTCTAATTGGTGCAGACCACCAATCTAGAGTGGTCCTTTGAAGCACTAGATTGTACCAAGTCAAGACAACAAAGTCTTTATATACATGCTCATTTTGCCTACCACTCTCCTCTTCCCCATGCAACCATGTCTTTATATAATGCTTTGTAAGTGATGATTTTTTTGTTTACGTGAAAAAGATAAGCTTTTCTTTTACATGTAACATTAATCCAATTATGATCCTGTTTGGCCTTCATGAGCCCTTAAATTTTTATTCTTGCACTTGCACTTGCCTTGCATGTTCATTTTTTCTAGTGTAATCCTACACTTATCAATGTTTACTCCTACATATTTCCAATTCTTTAAAATCCTTTCCACTCATTTTCTAACGTCCATGTATGTATGTTCAGCATTCTGCAATCCAAAGAGGTAAAACAAAACTGTCTGAACTCTAAACTCTGAAGTTGTAAAGGGCATTTAGTGTGGGTTTCTTACAGTATTTTAAGATATACAATTTAAGAGATGCAAAACTAGGGGGGAAAAGAAAGGGCACCAAAAAAAAGGTTAACTGCATAAAACATTATGTTACAATAAATAAATAAATAAAAACACACACACACACACACACACAAACACAGATATACAAAACTCCTCTAACTTCAAATAAGGCTTCTTGGGTGGCTTTAGCATCTAGGTCAGTCATAACTAAATCAAAACAGAATCATGCTGAAATTGATGTCAGTGACTATATTCATATTTCATAGTCAGAAAAGACCAAAATTTTGTCCAACTCCAACATCATGAAGTGCTTCCTAATATAAATAATAGAACAAATTGCAATTTTTTTTCCCTGAGTAAACACAGAACAGATTGCAATTACTCCAAATAAAAATACAACCAAAAGAAGAAACTCATCATATTACAAACTAAAAATCTAGTCATCATGAGTATCTTGACACTTGACTGCCTTGGAACAGAGAGACATAAATGAAGAACCATAGCTTAATGTCTTGGTGCAGTCATAAGTTAAAAGTCCTCACAGTGGTTTAGATAGCTCCTCCTTCATTAACAGACCATCCTTAACAAGCTCTTCGAGAGATATTAGCAGAGTGTTACCACAATTTGCATCCTGAAAGTAATCATGTCAAGGATAACTGCCTACAATTAAAATGACGCTTACAAAATAACATTGGAAACTTATAAATGGAGAGTCAAATAACGTGGATCATTTAATTTCTATACAATATGCAAGTAATCATGTCATGCATTGATTTTAATACAGCACAGTGACATTAGAGACCATTGATTTTAATTGTTGCTGTTGTCTTCAAAGCCCACAATTTTTGTACTTTTCGATGGGTTAGTTTTAAATTTCCACAGCATTCTAATCAACCAAACAGAAAAACCAAAAACCCAAGACAAATATTTTATGAAAAAACCAAAAAAAGAAGAAGAAGTGCTAAATAAATAAAGTGTGGAAGGTATACCGTCAGGGGTGTGTCAAGCGGCTGAGGGAGGGAAGGAGACTGAGGATGGCCGCGGTGGCTGTGTTGTTGGAGGTGGTGGTCTCGGCGGCAGAAGGCAAGGCCGACGGAGTGTGAGGGAGAGTGAGGGAGGGAGTGAGGGAGAATGAGGTTGTCCCTCTCTAGATCGGACGACTGTTGGACCGGCGGCGGAGAGGACAGTGGTGGCTCGGCAGTCCGATCGGCGAGGGTAGAGTGATGAAAGTGAAGGAGAATGAGGTAGAGAGTGTTTGGGAGTCCGATGGTTTGATTTGAGTGAGAAAGAGACCCCAATTTTACTAAGTGTTTTGGTGGGAACCAAAGAGTTTTAGAGGGAATTCAGTAGATTTTTATTGTGACAACATTTTGACCTATTATAGCGGACTTAGAGCTGCTGCAATAAAGAAAGAGCAAGCAAAGGTTTATTATGACAGGAATATAACTTATTGTGGCGAAAATCAAGCCCGCCTTAATAGCTCTTTAGGATTTTTTTTAATAAAATAATATTTAATACTTCAAATTAATAAAATATAATTTAATAATTAAAAAAATATAATTTAATCCTACAAATTAACAAATATATAATTTAATACTTCAAATTACTAAAATTAAATTTAATACTACAATTGTCAATAAAATATAATTTACTAATGAATAACAATATAATTAATACTTCCAATTATGTAAATATATTTTAATACTACAAATTAATTGAGTATAATTTAATAAGTAATAAGATTTAATATTAATACTTCAAATTAATAAAATATAATTTAACCATACAAATTAATAAAATAAATTATATTAATTAATAAAAATATTTTTTAATAATTCAATTTAACAAAATTTAATTTAATTTAATACTTCAAACTAATTTAATATATTTTAATTTAATACTTCAAATTAATAAAATATAATTCCTCACTAAAAATTAGTAAAATATAATGTAATAGCTAAAAAAAAAATGCAAGCTGAGACTCGAGGATCAACAATATTAAAATATAATTTAATATTTTAACTGGGTTGGACATATAAAACTTATTTACCGATTAAAACTCATTTAACTAATTACTTCTAACCCAAACCCAACCCAACCCAATTATTATGGACAAACCTCAACCCAACCAATTATCCAATTATCAAAATTACGAAAATGCCCCTAAAGTGTAAATGACCAAAGTACTTTAAAATCTTCAAAAATGACCAAAATACATCATCATCCTCAAAATTACCAAAATGACCACAAAACCTACAAAATGACCAAAATACCCCCGAAGCCAAAAAAAAAGTCGAAAATATCCCAAAACCTAAAAATGACCAAAATATCCCTAAAACCCAAAAAATGACCAAAAATGACCCAAAACCCAAAAAATGACCAAAATACCCCCAAAACCGAAAAATTATCAAAATACCCCTGAAACGCATAAAATGACCGAAATACTCCCAAAACCTAAAATAACCAAAATACTTCAAAACCTACAAAATGACCAAAATACTCCCGAAACCCAAAAAAAATGTCCAAAATATCCCCAAAACCCAAAAAATGACCAAAATACCCCCAAAACTAAAAAATTACCAAAATACCCCTAAAACGCATAAAATGACCAAAATACCCTCAAAACCTTAAATAACCCCAAAACCTTAAAATGACCAAAATACCCCCCCAAACCAAAAAAGAAAGACCAAAATACCCCTGAAACCTAAAAATTACCAAAATACCCCCGAAACCAATAAAATGACCAAAACACCCCAAGACCTAAAATTTACCAAAATACTTCCGAAACATAAATAATGACCAAAACACCCTTGAAACCTAAAAAAATGACCAAAATACCTCTGGAACCTAAAAAAAATGGCCAAAATAACCTCGAAGCCTAAAAATTAACCAAAACCCCCCCTAAAACTAAGAAATGACCAAAATACTCCCTAAACATAACAAATGGCCAAAATACCCCCTAAACCCTTATTTTGGTAATTTTAGAGGCTTTGGGTGTATTTTGTTCATCTTATAGGATTAGTGGTATGTTGGTCATTTTGGATATTTTGAGGGGTATTTTGGTCGTTTTATTGGTTTAGAGGTATTTTGGTCGTTTTAGGGGTTTTAGGATATTTTTGGTAATTTTAGAGGTTTCAGGCTGTTTGTGGCCATTTTTGAGGTTTTGGGTTTATTTGGGTCATTTCAAAGGTTTAGGAGTATTTTCGGCACTTTATATGTTTGAGGGTAGTTTAATCATTTTTTTAGGTTTCAAGGGTATTCTAGTCATTTTTTAGGTTTACGGGTGTATTTTGGTCATTTTATAGTTTTAGGGGTATATTTTGGTCATTTTAAGGTTTCGGGATTATTTTCCTCAACTTTTAGGCTTCGGGGTCAATTTTTAGGTTCCAAGGTTATTTTGATCAATTTTTAGGTTTCGGGGTTATTTTGGCTATTTTTTAGATTTTGAGGGTATTTTGGTCATTTTTTAGGTTTTAGGGGGTATTTTGGTAATTTTTTGGATTTTAGGGGAATTTCATTAATTTTTAGGTTTCGGGGGTATTTTGGTCATCTTTTATGTTTCATGAGTAATTTAGTCATATTTTGGATTTTATCGGTTTCAAGGGTATTTTGGTAATTTTTAGGTTTTGAGGGTATTTTGGTCATTTTTTGGACTTTGGGGGTATTTTGGTCATTTTCATGGTTTCAGGGGGTATTTCAGTCATTTGTTATGTTTCGGGGAGATTTTGGTAATTTTCAGGTTTCAAGGGTATTTTGGTAATTTTTTTTGTATTCGGGCGATATTTTGGTCATTTGATAATTAACAAATCCCTATAGATGATTTTTACAGGTTTCGGGGGTATTTTGGTCATTTTCAAGGATTCAGGGGTATTTTGGTCATTATTTTGGGTTTTGGGGGTATTTTAGTCATTTTTAGGTTTTGAGGGTATTTTGGTCATTTTTTGGGGTCTTGGAGATATTTGGGGAATTTTTAGGTTTTAGGGGGTATTTTGGTAATTTTTTGGGCTTTGGGGATATTTTTGTAATTTTTAGGTTTTGAGGGTATTTCGGTCATTTTTTGGGTTTCAGGGGTATTTTGGTCATTTTATGATTTTGGGGGTATTTTCGTCATTTTTTAAGTTTCAAAGGTATTTTGGTCATTTTCTAGAAACTTAGATTTTATGTTGTTTATTTAAATTTTAGATGGGTTGCAGTGGGTTTATCCATTAAGACCTATATAATTAAATAACCAAAAATACACTATAGGTGACCTGTCCCAGTGTTTTTAGTAGCGCCAGAATAGGTCTTTTCCGGTAAAGGAAAGGATACACCTGTCCCAGCGCTTTTAAAAGCGCCGGGACAGGTCTTTTCCCATAAGGGAATGGATGAACCTGTCCCAGCGCTTTCAAAAGCGCCGGTACAGGTCTTTTCCCATAAGGCAATTGAGGGACCTGTCCCAGTGCTTTCGAAAGCGTCGGGACAGGTCTTTTCTTATAAGGAAATAGATGCACCTATCCCAGCGCTTTTAGAAGCGCCAGGACAGGTCTTTTTTCAAAAGGGAATGGATGGACCTGTCCTAGCGCTTCTAAAAGCGCCGGGACAGGTCTTTTCCCATAACGAAATGGATGGACCTGTACCAGCGCTTTTAGAAGCGTCGGGACAGGTCTTTTCTCAAAAGGGAATGGGTGGACCTGTCCCAGCGCTTCTAAAAGCGCCGGGACAGGTCTTTTCCCATAACGAAATGGCTGGACCTGTACCAGCGCTTTTAAAAGCGCCGGGACAAGTCTTTTCCCATAAGGAAATGGATGAACCTGTCCCAGCGCTTTTAAAAGCGCCGGGACAGGTCTTTTTTAAAAGGGAATGGATGGACCTGTCCCAGCGCTTTCGAAAGCGCCAGGACAGGTCTTTTCCCATAACGGAATGGATGGACCTGTCCCAGCGCTTTAAAAAGCGCCGGGACAGGTCTTTTCCCATAAGGCAATTAAGGGACCTGTCCTAACGCTTTTTACTTCCTATACCAGCGTTTTTAAAAAACGCCGCTATAGGCCTCCTATTGCAGCGCTTTTTAAAGCGCCGGTTTTGAGCCGCCGTAATAGGATTTCCTATACCAGCGTTTTCAAAAACCGCTGGTACAAGCTTATCTATTACGGCGGTTTGGAAAAACGCCGGGAAAAAAAACGCTGGTACAGGCCGATTTTTTTGTAGTGAGTAGACTTAGACATATATAGTATTTTATTTCATTTGCCTCTTTGATGATTTGGTTAGCAACCATCTTATAAAATTTTAAATTATGACCCACTTAAATCTGAGTTGACATTCGAATTTTTAATAATTTTAACCTTACAATTAATCATCATCTAATATTGACTTAGTCAGTGCTAGAGTAAATTACCTTATCTTTTTCTCAAATTCTATTCTTTTTTTTTTTTATGTACACGTTCTCAAATATAATAAAGGTAATAATAGAAAGGTTTACCTATGCCATACTAGATCTTCTTTTTCTCAATATTATGAGGGCAATTAACCCTTCTCACATGCATTGTGCTAGCAAGCATTTAAAACCGATATATTTGGAATTTCATTTTTCTTTGCTTAATGATGTGACATTGTGACAGAGAAAATTTGTAATATATGAAAATTGTATATTGAGGAAAAAAAATTATATGTTAATGTGGATGGGAAAGCGTGTATATATATACCTTTCATGATCTGGCTACCTCTGATGCAAATCTCACCAACTTGGTTTCATGGAGTGAAGCTCTAGTTTCTTAGATCTCAGCTAAAATCCTTCATCAAATTAGCTAGAAGGATAAATAATAAAAAATAAAAATAAAAATAAAAACAAATGAAAATAGAAGAATGGTGCATACGAGAGAGAGTGTGTTATGTTGTGGGCCGTGGTGCATGCTTTGTGAAGAACGGCAGCGGCAGCGATTCATTGATCAGCATGAGGCCTTAGATCAGAGGATGATGGCGGATCGGTGACGGAGAGAGAGTGAGTGAAAGTGAGACCAAAATTTTCTAGGTTTTTAGACCCAAGTGAGAGTTCAAAATTTTTTATAAAGTGTCTGTTTAGCTAGCTTTTTTTTTTTTTTTTGCTAACCTATTTTACTATTCAACTTATTTTTCCTACTATTCATGGGTCCTATTGTACTTTTTGGTACTATTTATGGATCCTACTATACTATTTCAACTAGCATTTACCTTTATATATAGTACTTTCAGCAAAAAGTTTTCAGTTTCAGTAAAATAAGCGAATCTCAAACAGACCCTAAGTGTGCAAAACCAAAATTTTAAGTGGGAACTCAAAAATGTTGGTGGGAATCTGAAAATTTTATTGTGGCGAAATTTGGACTTATTGTGGCAGTTCTCAAAACTGCCGTAGTAAGTATTGAAATTTTTTATTTTTTTTTGAATAAATGGTATTGAAATGTTTAATAACAAAAGAAAAAAAAAATCTTTTGGTAGGCATTTCAAATGTTTTTTTTTTTTAACTTAGATAAGTGGGAAAAACGTTGGTGGAAAACTTCGTATTCTTTAAAATTGTGCCAATTAATAAAATTTAAAAAAAAAAATCACAATCGCAAGCCTTTTCTATATGACAAAATTAATACTATTTAAGACTTAAAAAATAATAATGTTATTCAGATCAGTTTTTCTTTTTTCTTTTTCTTTTTTCGGTTGCCAAATCATCCAATTATTATGGGTAAACATCAACCCACCAAAATACTCAATAATCTAAATTACCAAAATAACCCTAAAACTTGAACATGACCAAAGTACTCCTAAAATCCTTTAAATTTACTAGAATATCCCCCTAAATCTAAAAAATGACCGAAATACCGCCAAAACCTAGAAAATGACCAACATACTCCTTAAACCTAAAGAAAAACCAAAATACCCCCTAAGCCTATAAAAAGACCAAAATACCCCCCCCCCCCCCAAAGCTAAAAAATGTCCGAAATACCCCCAAAGCCTAGAAAATTACCAAAATACCCTCGAAGCCTAGAAAATAACCAAAATACCCCGATGCCTTAAAAAGACTAAAATACCCTCTAAACCTAAAAATGACCGAAATTCTACCGTTGAAACCTAGTAGAAAGACCAACATACCCCCGAAACCTAAACAAAGACCGCGACACTCTCGAAACCTAAAAAATGACTGAAATACCTCTAAAACCTAAAAAAATGACCAAAACACCCTCTATACATAAAAAAAATGACTAAAATACCCCTTAAATAGGGAAAAAGAGCGAAATATCCCCAAAACCTAAATAATGACCGAAACACTCCCGAATCCTAAAAAATGATCAAAATACCCCCGACAAAGAAGAAAAAGAGTTTTTAATGTAAGCCCTATAGTGGCGGTTTTAAAACCTAAAAAAATGACCGAAATACTCCCTAAGCCTAAAAGAATTACCAAAATACTCCCTACACCTAAAAAATGACCGAAATACCCCTTCAAACTAAAAAATGACCGAAATATCCCTGAAACTTAAAAAATTACTAAAATACTCTTGAAACCTAAAAAAATGACCAAAATACCCTTGAAACCTTAAAAGTTACCAAAATACCCCCCAGACCAAAATACCCTAAATCATTTTTTAGGTTTATGAGGTATTTTGTTCAATTTTTAGGTTTCAAGGGAATTTCAATCATTTTTTACGTTTCATGGTGATTTCGATCATATTTAGGTTTCGGGGGTATTTCAGTCATTTTTTAGATTCTAGGGGTATTATGGTCATTTTTTATGTTTAGAGGGTATTTTGGTCATTTTTTAGGTTTCAAGAGTGTTTCGGTCATTATTTAGGTTTCAATTCTATTTCAAACATTTTTATGTTTAAGAAGGGTATTTCGGTCATTTTTTAGGTTTAGGGGGGTATTTTGGTCTTTTTTTAGGTATCGGGGATATTTTGGTCATTATTAGGTTTTAAGAGTATTTCGGTCATTTTTTAGATTTTGGGAGTTTTTCGGTCATTATATAGATTTCGGTTCTATTTCGGACATTTTTATGTTTAGGGAAGGTATTTTGGTCATTTTCTAGGTTTGGGGGGGTATTTTTGTCTTTTTGTGTCATCAGGGGTATTTCGGTTATATTTAGGTTTCGGAAGAATTTTGGTAATCTTTTATACTTCAAGAGTGTTTCTGTTTTAGGTTTTAAAAGCGTTGTAATAGGGTCTACTCATAAAAGAAAATAGTAACCCCTATTACAACGCTTCTAAAAGTGTTGTAATAGGGTTTACTCTTTTCCTTTTGGGTAAACCCTAAGTAAACCCTATTACAGTGCTTTAAAAGCGCTGTAATAGGTTTTATATATGGAAAACCCTATAGCGGTGGTTTTAAAACCACCGAAATAGGCTGTTTACAAATACACACACACACACACACACACACACACACACACACACACACACACACACACATATACATATATATATATATATATTTTTTTTAAATTTGAAAATTCAACCCTATAGCAATGCTTGTGAAACGCCGTAATTGGTCCACCTATAGCAGCGGTTTTGAAAGCGTTGGCTTTGACCTGCCATAATAGGTCAACCTATACCAGCGGTTTCCAAAAGCACTGCTATAGGTAGGACACGTTTTTTGTAGTGTAATAATTGTTAAATATATTTCTTACTTTATATAGATATTTTAATCCAAAATATATTATTAGTCTCAAAGCTCTCTCTCTCTCTCTCTCTCTCTCATCAAGGCAAGGTTTGAGTGTTTGAAATAGTATAGCAACAGTGACAAACAAATCAAAGTCTACATGTGAGACAAATTGGTGTTTCGATCATCATTACGGGAAAATAGTATGAGAGTTGGGAAATAAAACAAATCCGACCAATAATTAGAAGGTCTACAAATTAGCGGTTTAATTAAACCACAAAAATCGGTGTTTTAATCATCATTAAGGGAAAAATATGGGAGTTGAGGGGATAAAGCAAATCCAACCAATAATGAAAAGTTCTACAAACCGACCGATTAAACCACAAATCAAGAGGTTCAGAGGCCAATTTTTTTTTTTTTTTTTTTTTTTTTGGTTTTTAAAGCCCAAACTAGTGACTAATTCCCAATTAACCCAATCCGACTGATCATTCTAGTATGGTTGTTGAAACCATGGTGATCACTTTTAATATCTACTATCTGATAAAGTGATGACATAAAGGCCTCATAAAAGTGTTGTAAGAAATTTTAAATTGCATGAGTTAATTCACTCTAATTTATGTGAATTTGAGGGAATTTTAACTCATGGAGGAAATAGATATACTATCACTTTTATTGATGATTTCTCAAAATATACAACTGTTTATTTGTTGAAAAATAAAAGTAATGCTTTTAAAAAATTTCAAGATTTTTAAAAAGAGGTTGAAAATCAATTTGGTAGAAAAATAAAAAGAATAAGAAGTGATAGAGGCCGTGAGTATGAATCAAATGCATTCAACTCATTTGTTCAGTCTTGGGAATTATCCATGAAACTATTGCACTATATTCACCTGCTTATAATGGTGTCGCTGAAAGAGAAAAGAGAACTCTAATTGAGTTAACAAATGCCAAGTTAAATGAATCTGGTGCACCTTTATATTTTTAGGTGAAGCTATTTTAACTACATGTCATGGTTTGAATAGGGTGTCACATAAAAAGTCACATACCACACCTTTTGAGATGTGGAAAGGACATAATCCAAATTTGGAATATTTGAGAGTATGGGGTTGTCTTGCTTATGTAAGTCTTACTAACCCTAAAATACCTAAATTTGGTATAAAAGCTACCACCTGTGCTTTTCTTGGTTATGCGATTAATAGTGCAACCTATAGATTTTTTTATCTTGAAAACAAAATAATCTTTGAATCTGGTGATGCAATTTTTCATGAAGAAAAATTTCCTTTTAAATTGAAAAATAGTGGGAGGGAAGAAACTATTTTGTCACAACCTAGTTCTTCTACTTCTCATTTACAAAATCAAGAAAATTCTAAAATGGAACTTAGAAGAAGCAAAAGAGCTAGAATTGAAAAGGATTTTGGTCCTGATTATTATGTTTTTAACATTGAAGAAAATCCCTAAAATTTAAAAGAAGTTTTAACATCACCTAATGCTATATTTTGGAAAGATGTTGTAAATGATGAGATGGAATTTCTAATTTCTAATAGAACTTGGAAATTAGTAGATCTTCCACCGGGTTGTAAGACCATAGGTTGTAAATGGGTCCTTAGAAAAAAGTTAAACCGAATGGATCAATAAATAAGTTTAAAGCTAGACTTTTTGCAAAAGACTTTAAACAAAAAGCTAATCTTGATTTCTTTGATACATTTTCTCCAGTAAAAAGAATTTATATCTATTAGATTATTAATTGCTATTACGGCAATTTTTTATTTGAAAATTTATCAAATGGCTGTAAAAACTGCTTTTCTAAATGGGGACCTAAAGGAAGAGATTTATATGAATCAACTCGAAGGCTTTGTAGAACTTGGACAAGAAAGCAAGGTATGTAAGCTAACTAAATCCCTATATGGCTTAAAACAAGCACCTAAATAGTGGCATGAAAAGTTTGATTCGTGCATGATTGAGAATGATTATAAATCAAATGAATGTGATAAATGTATTTATTCTAAATCATGGAATAATTTACATGTTATTATTAGCCTCTATGTTGATGATATGTTGATTTTTGGCTCAAATATTCATGTTATAAATGAGACGAAAAATATGCTTAAAAGCCATTTTGATATGAAAGATCTTGGTGAGGCTAATTTTATTTTGGCCACGAAAATTACAAAAACATGTGATGGAATATTTCTTGATCAATCACATTATGTTGAGAAAATTTTGAGAAAATATAATTTTCATGATAAAAAAAGTGTAGCTACCCCTTTTGATTCTAGTGTTCATTTATTTCCTATGAATAATGATAATGAGATTTTTAATCAAAAGGATTATGTTAGCATTACTGGTAGTTTGCGTTATGTTACTGATTGTACTAGATCTAACATTGCATATGCAGCAGGAGTGCTTAGCAGATTTACTAGCAAGTCTAGTAAAGATCATTGGCTAACTATTGAGCGAGTCATGAGATATTTAAGTGGTACCAAAAGCAATGGCTTATTTTACAAAAAATACCCTGTTGTGATTGAAGTTTTTAGTGATGCTAATTGGAATACTTTGTCAGGTGATTCTCTCTTTAGCACTAATTATATTTTTACCATAGGTAGTGGTATTATTTGTTGGAAATCTAAAAAGCAAACAATAATTGCTAATTCAACAATAGAAGCTGAATTAATAGCATTACCTTTAGCTAGTGAAGAGGCAAATTGGCTTAAGAGATTTGTTATATGAAATTTCACTTTGGGAAAAGCCAATTCCACCTATATTAATTCATTGTGATAGCACTGCCGCAATTGGTAGAGTTAAAAACTGTTATTATTGACAGGAATTTAGACCCCTTAAACAACCAGATTGCGTAGCCTAGATTAATTAGCCAAGTTGTTACTTAGTCAAATTATGCAATTCTAGGTTAAAACAATCAAACAATCATATCAAGAATAATAATGCAGCGGAAAATAAATGAACACAAGATATGATCACCCAGGAAACCACACGGTAAAAACCTGGGGAGGATTTGACCCACCGATCCTCAAGGCATAACAGAATTCACTATGAAAGAATTGAAGTTCTTACAAAAGGACTACAAGCTCCCCGCTCGACTTCCTAATGCTACCCACCAGTAGAACTTCCTGACACGACCACGCGCAGGCTCCGAATCCACGGACTACTTCTTTCTTGAATTCCTCAATCAGCTACAAGCTCCCCGCTTGCTTTTCTTTTAAGTTCCAATGGTTGCGACAGTAATGATCTTCAAGATGTTGAAATCATCTCTACCTTGGAAACCCTAAGTTTTGTGTAAAGGAAAACTCATCAAAGATCTCACAAGAGATTCACACAAAACAGCAATGTATGAGCAACAAAGCAATATGGACAACCTTCAAAAACGTGGCTAGGGTTTAGTTTATATACCTAGGGTAAAAACATAAAACCCTAAACGTTTAATGAAGTAGGGCTGAGTTGGAAATTCTGCAGAAAAGTCAACCTGTGCGATTTTCGATCGATCGAGTCTATTCTTCGATCGATCGAGCCAGGCCGAAAGTCCCAAGTACTTCTGCAGCCACTCGATTCCAACTTTACAATATTAAACCAACTTTGAGCAAGTCTAAATAAGACTAAATACAATGTTTTGATCATGGTTTGCCAACATTACAAATTAGAGTTCTAAATACATAAAATCCAAAGACCTTAGAACCTAACAAACTCCCCCTTTGGCAATCCGTGACAAAACCTTAAATAACAGCTCAAAGTTTTACAAATAAAAAGCCCTTTACAAAGATAATGCCCATAAATCCAAATTCAGCCTAACTACTATCCATCAGTTGCAAGTGTAGACAGCAGCTTAGTTGAATCAACCTGTATAACCCTGAAATACTCAACAAACGCATAAACGCATGTGTGAAAGTAAAGAGTAAAACAACAGGTATAACATTCTTGTAAGATTCACACAACACAAAATAAAGACATATATGAATGAACAACTCATAAATATAAGTCAATAAGCAGTGAATCACAAAGCAACAAGAATCAATGAATATAACATGTATATCAATCAAAGTTACTCCCCCTAACATGAATATCTCCCAAAAATGATATACAAACTGAAGCACCTTGATACAATCTAAAAACTCCACAATCTCCTCTAAAACAAAAACTCCCCCTAACTACAAAAACTCCTCTACAAGTCAAAACACCACTCCCTCTTTTTGTGACGGAATGCCAAAGGACAATCACAAGTCGCCATCAAAAGGAGGTGGTGAGGGTGAATGAAGACGCGCAAAATTAGCTCGGAGAGCACGAAACTCGTCCAGCAAGTCCATCAAAATCTGACCATGAGCCGCCTGAACGGTCATGACAGTCTCCAAAGTACGACGAACATCGAAGTCGGCCGAAGGAGGTGGAGGAACATCAGCAGCAGCATCATCAGCACCAACTGGATCAGGAATATCCTCACCAGCATGACCTGCAGAAGAAGGAGGAGGAGGTGCGCTACTAGAGGGCTCAGACCTAGGGTGTTTAGAACCAGCTCGAAGATGAGCGGCCATCTGTCTAAGAAAAGACGCACCTATAGGAGCTATCACATGAACGGGCTCAGAGGAAGGAAAGCCACTAAGATCAAGATAGAGAAGAATCCTATGAATGAAAATAGGATGTACAAGAGCATGAGCAGTAGATGAACTCCTATAAACATCGTTCAACGAATGAAGAAAAAGACGGGGAAAACTAATAGGAGCATCAGTAACCAGAGCGTATAGAAATACACACCTCTCAAGAGGAATAGTGTGAACATGGGAAATGGGCCAGATAGAATGACAAGCTATCCTAAAGAACAGATAGTGTAACCCGGAGAGCTCAGCAGAAGTGATCCGAGGATCAGAACCCCACTGGACAGTAGTACCAGTGATGTAAGACAAACCATCGCTAATCTCGGGAGACTCAGCATATGGATAGACAGGATGCTGGACCAAAGGTACTCCTAGAGCATCAGCCACTATCCGAGGAGTAATGGAGTACTCTACGCCTCGTATCCAACTCTTGACTAGAGTGTTGGAATCATAGATGCGGATAGAGATGTTCGAATAGAACTCTCTAATCAAGGCAGAAGGTGGAGGAGGATCAGAAACATCCACCAAGGGTAACCAGCCCCGACGCTCAAAATTTGCCCTAATGGCAGGATCAAGTTCATCTAAATGAACAGAACGCTCAGCCCATATCTTTCTCTTAAGGTTTAGCTTCTCAAAAATCTCTTGGTTTTTATCACTCGAAAACTTCTCACTATCAAAGGATGGAGGGGGTGAAGGAGAAGGTGAGGGAACATTCCTACGGGCTCTAGTCTTCCTAGGCATAATGCTAAGGAAAGGACAGAGACACAAAGAGAAAACCACAAAGAACAAGAGAAAACAAAACCAAGGGCAGACTACAAATTAGCACAATAAAGAATATAGAACAAAAAATCTATATGATGCATGAACAATAAAATGTTGTGATGCATGTTCTAATGCAGTAAATAATTAAGTTTAATTGAGAGTAATTTGACAAAATTGGCTTGAACAGGGAATTTCTATCAAAAATCCCAAAAATTGAGAACCACTTGTTGAAATTTTTAAATATAATAATGAATTGAGCATTACAAAACATATCACATAGATTATAATGCTTAATTACAACACCACAACAAGCCAATTTCAACAAATTCTACCCAATTTAACAAAAGCCCCAATTCGGATCAAGAACAAACCCTAGATTTTTCAATTTTTCACCAAACTCAAAATTGATCAAATTAACATGTAAGAATCATGTTTATTATGTGTCCCCACAAAAACCCAATGATCAATTGCATAAAATAAGGCTTGAATCAACAGAAAATCCCAAAATTGCAAAGTGCGAAAATCGCCCCTAAAAGCATGGATTTATGCATGAAAAGATGAAAATAAATTCAAAAGGAAGGGCAAAAGGGTCTTACCGGCTTGAGGAAAGAGATTCTTTGCAAAAACTTCGGAGGAAAACGACAAAAAATGGAACTATTGAGCTTGCCTCGTCGGAGAGAGAAAGAAAAAGTTTGAAAAAGATTTGAAAAGTGTTTGAAAAAGTCAGATCTGATCTTTTAAAAAAGCTTTTCCACGATCTTCGATTGATCGAAAATTACATTCGATCGATCGAATGAACCAGTCATTTTGAAACAAACTAGAGCACTTTTTCGATTGATCGAAAATCACATTCGATCGATCGAAACAAACAGTCATTTTGAGACAAATTAAAACACTTTTTCGATTGATCGAAAATCAGACTGGATCGATCGAACTGGGCAGAGGCTCACTAAATTTTGAGAAAAAACACAGTTTTGAAAAACACAAACTTAATTTTGAAAATAACTCCTCAAAGCATTAAATTGAAGAAACAAAATGCATGAGTATGAGATGGAATGCTCTTTCAAAAACCCAAAATTTTGAACCCAATTTTCTCAAAAACAAGTTTCAATCATTCTCCCATTGAATTTTTTCAAGCAACAAATATGTTGTGCATAAATCTCAAGATATTTTCAAACTTGGTTGGTCAGACCAAAAACACACACACTAGCATGTACAGTGTTTAACAAAGAGTAACTTGTGTAGTGTGTGATACTAGCAAAAACTTGAGATACATGTGAGGTGATATGTGAATAGCAATCAATCACAAAGTCTACAAAATTCATCACATAGAATTCAAAAGAGACTATCACCTAAAGAGTTACATCCTATAACTCCCACATCTCCTAGAACAAAAGCTTGCAATCATGTAAGTTTCTTGTATTTTGCCCCATTATTTAGGTGAAATTTGGCATCAAGCCTAATAGTACACACCAGATTAGATTATGTGAAATGGCATCAAGCTTAATAGTACACACCAGTTTTAAGCATTAAGCATTTAAGTATTTAAAGAGGCTACACCTTATGTTCTTTTTGTGCATGTGCTACACTTTCTCGAGCACAAAATCTTATGATATGCACTAAGGTGTTCATGATTGGCTAGAGAACAGTGGTGAGATGGTTATTTATGCCTTTCTCAACAGGATCAAGTCCGACAGTCAAATAACATGTGACTTCAAGATTAAGACAAAGTGATAAACACCATAAACATCTTTCCCACACAACATGCACTACAAAGCTTTAACTAGTAAAGTGAAATAAATAAGTTCATCAAGGCTAAACAAGGTACATAAGACATGTTATGTGTAAATAAATTGACCAACCTTGTTTTCAAAAACCAAGAAACATCATGTTAAACATAATTTTTGCTTCCTCCTTTTCCCTTTTTTTTTTTTTTTTTTTAATTATTAAAAGAGAAAACACATAAATCCTAGAATGAAATGCATGAATGTAATGCAATGCAAATCCTAGAACAAAAACACAAAAATCAAAGAACAATGGTCACAAAGGATAAGAGCAATGAAGCACAAGGACCATGTCAGAAAGACTCAATTAGTTCGAGTCTTTTGCATCCAAAACTTTTTAGATGCACCACGAGCAATGGAGTTCTTATTCACATTCGAGTGATTCCCAACTCCAGGATTGGAATAAAGGTTTAACACCTTTACCAATTCACCAATTAATGCCATAGGATCTTGTGCTTGAGGCACAGGCCCTTTTGGTTTATTTGCTCTCTTATCAGCTTGAAGCTTGTAACAGTTAGGACGAATGTGTCCAGACTTACCACAATAATGACAAACCCAAGCAGGTTTACCATGCATCTTGTCCTTAGATTTGGTAGGCTACTTAGGTTTAGATTCTCTTAAGTCTACCCTAATCTTCTTAGGTGGTGAAACTTCTACAGGTTTAACTATCTCACTCACAGGTGGTTTGACAGTTTCACTCACAACCTCACTCACAGAAGGTTCAGAAGAAGAAGAAGGAACAAAAGTAGTGGAATGTGGTGCAGAGTCAAAGATGCTTTCAACATATCCTAACCCAGTTTTATCAGAAGGATACTTTTGAACATTCAGCATGTGATCAAGTTTAGAACTAGCAGATCTAGCAACAGATAAATCATGTTCCAAAGTTCTAACTTTATCAAGCAAAAGCATGTTCTCAGATTTAACATTATTCAAAAGCTCATTAGCATCAAACAGTTTAACAAGCAAATTTCTCTTTTCAAGCTCAAGAGAATCAATTTTCTTTAGGCCAAGTTCAACTTTCATAGCATCCTTTGCAGCAATTTTGCAAAGTTTGTTATAGGCCTCTTGAAGATCTGCATCTTCAGAGAGTTCCCCATCAGAAGGGTTCTCTTCAGCAGATATGCTTTCATTAACTATAGCAGTAGCCGTGAAAGCAATGAAGTTTCCATTCTCGTCACCACCAGACTCATCATCAGAAACCTCATTATCACTAAGGGTTATAGCCATAGCTTTACCCTTAGTCCTCAAGAATGTAGGACATTCAGATTTCACATGACCATACCCTTGACAGCCAAAACACTGAGGACCCAAAGAGTTATTAGAAGATTGACCAAAATTTTCTTTAGGTTTTTCAAAATTGTTAACCTTAGTGGGATCATTCTTCCTAAAATTTCTAGGTTCAGCAGTGTAAGTACCTTTTGCCTTTTTATTTGTATTCCTAAGAAAGTTCTTAAAGTTTTTGGCAAGATAGGCAATCTCTGTAGCAGAGAGCTCATCATCAAAATCACCACCATCAACATCATCAACTGACTTAAGAGCCATTGATTTAGATTTGTTCACTTTAGGTAGATCAGACTTATAGGACTGAAGAGATCCTACAAGCTCATCAACAGGGATGGAGTCCACATCCTTGCTTTCAGTGATGGCAGTCACTTTGGGTCTAAAGTCTTCAGTTAAAGATCTAAGTATCTTCCTAACAATCTTAGGTTGATCATAGATTTCACCCAAATTAAAAGCAGAATTAACAATATCATTCAGTTTGGCATAAAATTCATCAAAGGATTCATCATCAGACATCCTAATGCTTTCAAACCTAGAAGTTAATTGCTGCAATTTGTTTATCTTAACTGCCTTTGTGCCTTCATGCAGAGTTTGGAGGATTTTCCAAACAGTATGAGCAACCTCAACATTAAAGATCCTCTTAAATTCCTCCATAGAAACAGCATTAAAGATGGCATTCATAGCTTTGCTATTGAATCCAGCCGCTTCTTTTTGAGAAGTTTGCCACTCACTCACAGGAGTAGCGGGCTTCTCCCATCCGTATTCAACGGAATTCCAGACCCTTTCATCAATAGATTTTAGGAATGCTTTCATCCGTACTTTCCAATAAGCATAGTTGTTCCCATCAAAGTGAGGAGGAACAAACAGAGAGTGTCCATGCTCCATGACAACAGGGGTCAAGGATCAGCTCAGAGATTAAAAATCTCAAACAAAAAGAGCTACCTGCTCTGATACCACTTGACAGGAATTTAGACCCCTTAAACAACCAGATTGCGTAGCCTAGATTAATTAGCCAAGTTGTTACTTAGTCAAATTATGCAATTCTAGGTTAAAACAATCAAATAATCATATCAAGAATAATAATGCAACGGAAAATAAATGAACACAAGATATGATCACCCAGGAAACCACACGGTAAAAACCTGGGGAGGATTTGACCCACCGATCCTCAAGGCATAACAGAATTCACTATGAAAGAATTGAAGTTCTTACAAAAGGACTACAAGCTCCCCGCTCGACTTCCTAATGCTACCCACCAGTAGAACTTCCTGACACGACCACGCGCAGGCTCCGAATCCACGGACTACTTCTTTCTTGAATTCCTCAATCAGCTACAAGCTCCCCGCTTGCTTTTCTTTTAAGTTCCAATGGTTGCAACAGTAATGATCTTCAAGATGTTGAAATCATCTCTACCTTGAAAACCCTAAGTTTTGTGTAAAGGAAAACTCCTTAAAGATCTCACAAGAGATTCACATAAAACAGCAATGTATGAGCAACAAAGCAATATGGACAACCTTCAAAAACTCGGCTAGGGTTTAGTTTATATACCTAGGGTAAAAACATAAAACCCTAAACGTTTAATGAAGTAGGGCTGAGTTGGAAATTCTGCAGAAAAGTCAACCTGTGCGATTTTCGATCGATCGAGTCTATTCTTCGATCGATCGAGCCAGGCCAAAAGTCTCAAGTACTTCTGCAGCCACTCGATTCCAACTTTACAATATTAAACCAACTTTGAGCAAGTCTAAATAAGACTAAATACAATGTTTTGATCATGGTTTGCCAATATTACAAATTAGAGTTCTAAATACATAAAATCCTAAGACCTTAGAACCTAACAATTACAACGATAAATCCAGACCTATAAGAAGAAAGCACAGTACCGTGCGATCTTATTTGAGTAGTGGCATCATAACTGCGGATTATGTTAAATCTAATGATAATCTTGCAAATCCATTTACCAGGGCCTTGACAAAAGATAGAGTCTGGAATACATCAAGGGGGATGGGACTTAAGTCCATAGATTCATGAGCCATGTATGAGGATACCCAACCCAAGGACCAAAGATCCTGAGAATTGGGTTCAATGGAAAAAACGAACCATATGATAGTCGTAAGAAATGCACTATTTATTTATTTAATTATTTATTTTGTAAATATTTTTTTAATTGTTCATCCCTATGATGTAAGTGCATTTATCCTGTAATGTGGAGTGGTTAAGTAAAAAACTCTTAATGAAATTTGTAGCTCGTAGAGTGGGGTGTTAGAATTACAAGAGCACCCTTGACAAAATTTTACCTATATAAGTGTGGGGGTGGGGCTACTCCTTATGAGATTTGGACTTAATCTCAAATACACTCATGAAACTAGGATCAACACACGGTCGTAAAGTGCTAGCTATAAAAACTCATGTCAACACCTGAGTTATTATGTCTAAGCAGTAACGCTTAATTTCCCAATAGCAGTCCTAGTTCAATGCAGAGCACACCTTCATGATGCATAGTGACCCGTCATTACCTAGTAATCTCTCTTTAACTAAAAATTTTAATATTAAAATGAGTGGAGGATTGTTGGAGCATTTTATATAATTAAAATTGATTTATATTACAACATAGATGTAAAGATGTGGGAGTTAATATCGAAGATGAGGAGTTATTGAAAATATTTAATCCCACATTGAAAAGGAGAGAGATTATTTTATTCCTTTTAATTGTGATGATTAATGGGCTAATATGTATTGATTCAGATATTGGGCTAGATACGTGCGCAAGGGAGAGGTGAAGGGAGGAGGTGTCTCTTTGTGTTATTTCTATTATTATTGTATTTGCACCAACGATTTGCATTAGACTCACCACAGAATTAATTGGATGAAGTAACATTAATTTACCTTAATGCAGAAATTAGGGAGAGAGTTCAACTTGTGAATAAAAATAAATAAAACATATCCATATTAAACAACAGTGCTCACCCTAGCAGGATGGTCCCCTAATTCAGGAACAAAGAGTGCAAGAATTGGATCCGTTGGTGACCAACTAAAATCCACTACATTTTCTACCTTCAGGGATTTCTTGTCAATAAGTGAAAAGGTTTCTGTTTCATAGACAGAGATAATATTTTTCCCAATTCTAGCAAAATATTTGTCCACTTTACCTCCCGCCCATCTCGAAAAATAAGAATAACCCATTAGATTATTGAAAATAGTTATATGTGGAAAGGGAAGAAAGAGCTATCACTAGGTCTATGTAGATTAAAAATAAATAAACTCACCTGAAAACAGGCCATGACATCCCTATAACTACACCAGTTCCTCCAATAGTAAAGTCATCAGCACTTCCCTTGAAATCTCTCATCACTTTTCCAGTTCTCATATCAAAAATATTTATCACAACACTCTAAAATATAAATTCACATTATCAATGGTTCTGGGCCCAATTAATTTACAGTTTTAAAATGGCTGACAAAGTAGAAAAACTCACATTCGCATCACGAGGATTACTTGGTTCATGGCTGCTATAGGTCACTAAATATTTTTCACCAGGGAAAAATCAATCAGTTTAACCTGTAGTTGATATATCAATTAAATTAAATAACAAGGAAAAATGGTACACAATGCGAAACTAAAAAAATAAAATTATTTTTAAAAGTCAACCTGAGGATGAGCATAACGCATGAGGCAATTATCACAGATCAAAGAAATGAAGAAAATTGTATATTCTCATTAATCAGTAAAACAGAGTACAAAAAGAGGTATATATACACGAAGAAGAAGCAAAAACTAACTAATCAACTCTGTCATGTGTTACATATCCTACAGCTAACCTTTACATGTGAACTAACAAGTCCTTTACATATTAACTCAAGCTACATGTTGTTTTTACTTGTTTTATGTCTTCATTTGTGTCGTTTAGCTTCACACCTGTTCTGCAGATACCCTTGTAGCTTTGACCCTCTTCTATCAAGCTTACTTGATCTTGCTCAGACCTGTGTTGAAATTCTTCCACAATCCAAAACTTCTATGATGAATGATTGCTCAACACAGAGAAGTGAAATGCAGAGCAAGAAGTGGGAATGTGAAAAATGAATTCCTCATTTCGTATATTAGCTTACACTGTTCTTTATATACAAGATACAAAAGAGTAAAGCTGTAACAGAAAACCAACTAACTAATACTAACTACACAGGTGCCAGCTTCTATACACGTGGCAACAGACTGAAGTATTAAAGGCTACTAAACTACAAGTCATTTACAATAGAGTTTCTACAAGTCTGTATAAACTACAAGTCGTTTACAACAAAGTTAAATACCAAACTAAACTAAACCAATCTTCAACACTCCCCCTCAAGATGAACTATATATGTTTAGTAGGTTCATCTGGACAACAAATAATGAAATTGCTTGTGCCCAAGGGCTTTAGTAAAAAAGTCAGCAAGTTGATGTCTTGAGGGAATGTGGAAAGTTCTAATTGTACCAACTTGTATCTTCTCTGGGATAAAGTGACAATCAACTTCTATATGCTTTGTTCGTTCATGATATACTGGATTAGCTGCTATGTATAAAGCTACCCTGCTGTCATAGTAGATAGAAGCAGCCTAGGTATGCTCTAATCCAAAAGTCTTGAGTAATGAGATGAGCCAAACTATTTCACTTGTCACTGTTGCCATGGCCCTATACTCGGATTCTGCAGAAGATCTAGATACCACCTGTTGTTTTTTACATTTCCAAGAAATCATAGAATCACCAAGGAAGATGCAAAAGCCAGAAACAGACCTCCTAGTGTCAGGGCATGCTGCCCAGTCAGCATCATAGTATGATTTTAGCTTCAATTCTGATTCTGCAGAAAGAAACAACCCTTGGCCTGGACTTCTCTTCAAATACTTGAGAATTTTGTATGCAGCTTGCAAGTGAGGAACTTTAGGGGCAGTCATGAATTGACTTAGTTTATGTACAGCATAGCAAATGTCAGGCCGTGTGAGTGTCAAGTATAGGAGCTTGCCTATTAATCTTCTATAAAGAGCTGGGTCAGGAACATCTTCACCAATGGAATTACTGAACTTGGCAGATTGCTCCATTGGAATGTTGGCAGGCTTGCTTGCCAATAAACCAGTCTCAGATAATAGTTCTAAAGTATACTTTCTTTGACATAAAGTCAGTCCTTTGGTGGTTCTAGCAACCTCAAGTCCTAGAAAATACTTCAAAGTACCTAAGTCCTTGAGTTTGAACTTATTATCTAGGAATTGCCTGAAGGTATTGACTGCATCTACATCATTACTAGCAATTAATATGTCATCCACATAGATCAAAAGAATGATTATTGAACCTTTGTTGACCTTGGTAAACACAGAATAATCTGATTTAGATTGAAGGAAGCCAAGATCAATGATAGTGGATGACAATTTTGCAAACCACTGCCTGCTGGCTTGCTTAAGCCCATATAAGGACTTTGTTAACCTACACACCTCCCCCTTGCTGCCAAAACCTGGTGGAGGAAGCATGTATACCTCTTCATCCAAATCCCCATGAAGAAAAGCATTGTTGACATCCAATTGAGTGAGATGCCAACCATAGACAGCAGCTAAGGCTAACAAGGTTCTGACTGTGACAAACTTCACAACAGGTGAGAATGTTTCAGAAAAATCAACCCCTTTAGTTTGTGTGAAGCCTTTAGCAACTAACCGGGCCTTGTACCTCTCAAGGGAACCATCTGCTTTGAGTTTCACCTTATAGACCCACTTACATCCTATAGGAACTTTACCAGGAGGTAGGGAAGTCATCACCCAGGTATGATTAGCTACAAGAGCATCAATTTCGGCCTGCATTGCAACTCTCCACATAGGATCTTTCAAGGCTTGAGCATAGGTATTTGGTTCCTTAGTAATAGTCAAGGCAACAGAAAATATTCTATGTGGAGTGGACAGTTTACTGTAGGAAAGAGTGGAAGAAAGTGGATAAAGTATACCTGAGGTACAAGCAGCAGTGGATTCATGTGACTAAGTTAGAGAAGCTGAAGCCAATACATGTGCAGAAACCAGATTGCAATGGTAGTCATGGAGGTAAAAAGGTGGATTATGATGTCTATTAGACCTTCTAATAGGGGCAGTAGCAGTGGAATTAAGGGCAGGAAGGGCAGATGTAAGAGTAGGAACATTAGGAAGGAAATTAGGAGAAGAAACGGTGTGATCAGGTGAAGGAGCAGGGTGAGAATCAACCTGATCATGATGAACCAGATCTGGAAATTCATCAGGTGGAACAGCAACATCAATGGAAGACAAAGGAGGAGAGAACTCAGCAGAAACTAAAGGAACCTGAACTTGAAAGGTGTCAGGGACAAAAGGTTGAGAAGGAAACATGCAATGAGTGATGGGAAGAGAAGAATTAGGTTGTGTTGTCCAGTTCTTAAAAGGGAAAATAGACTCTCTAAAAACCACATCCCTAGAAATGAAACAAGATTTAGTGGTCAAATCATACAATTTGTAACCTTTAGAACCAAAAGGATAGCCAAGAAAAATGCAAGCTTTGGCTCTAGGGTCAAATTTGGCTCTATTCCTATGCAATGTAGAAGCAAAGCATAAACTTCCAAAGACTTTAAGGTGATCATAAGCAGGGGAATGACCTAGCAGCTTCTCATAAGGTGTTAAACCAGAAAGAAAAGGACTAAGGATTCTATTGATAAGGTAAGTGGCAGTCAAAACACAATCCCCCCAGAATTTTAATGGTAAGTTTGCTTGAAACCTTAATGCTCTAGCTACATTCAACAAATGTTGGTGTTTTCTCTCAACCACTACATTTTGCTGTGGTGTCTCAACACAAGATAACTGATGAACAACACCTTTAGAAGCATAAAAGGATTCAATGGCAAAATCAGGACCATTGTCAGTTCTCAAAACCTTAATGGAAGTTTTAAATTGAGTCATAACCATGTTAAAAAAAGACTGAACCAGCAAGGATGCATCAGATTTATGTTTCATTAAGTAAACCCAAGTGCACCTGCTGCAATCATCTACCAAGGTAAGGAAATATTTAGAACCAGACAAAGTGGGAGTGGAATAAGGTCCCCAAATATCAGCATGGACTAAATCAAAACAAGAAAGAGATGCAGTTGTAGAATGAGAAAAAGGAAGTCTCTTTTGTTTAGCCAAAGGACACACATTGCATTCAAAGGATTTATTAGCATTGCAAGAATTGTAGTTAGGTACAATGGATTTCATCAAAGCTAATCTTTGTGAAGAAGGATGGCCTAACCTACAATGCCATAGCCTAAAAACATCATTGGAAGAAACAGAAGTACAAGAATGAACATTGTTTACAGAAACATGGGAAGACAGTTTGGACAAAATATCAGAAACTGACTTAGGCAAAGCAATTTGTGTATTGGTTTGCAGAATGTAAAGTCCACCTTGCTTCTTACCCAACCCAATCATCCTCCAGAGCTGTAAGTCCTGTATAAAACAGTAATGGGAAAGGAATATACAACAACAGGAAGGATTTTGAGTCAATTTACTGATAGAAACAAGGTTAAAAGAAAATGATGGAATGCAAAGAACGTTTTCAAGAATCAAAGAAGCTGAAACTTGTACAGTTCCTATGTGTGTAACCTTTGCCATGTCTCCGTTAGGCAACCTAACTGAAGTTTGAACAGTAGAAGTAATGGTTTTAAAAAAAGAAATGGAGTGGACCATGTGATCTGTGGCCCCACTATCAAGGATCCAATCAGTAGGATTGAGATGAGAAATATCAACAGTAGAAGAAAACACAGAATACTCTAAGGAGGGACAAGACCAAATACCTGAGAGCTCATGACCTTGAAGTCCAATGGAAGATTGTGCAATAATGTTGGCAACCTGAGGAGTCTCTACTACAGTTTCAAGTGGAGCTTGAGTGCCAAAATGACACTGAGAATTCAGCAATCCAAGCAACTGTTGATATTCTGACTTGGTCAAAGACACTCCTTCATTAGAACCTTGGTCAACATCAATGACATTGTTGGCAAAAGTGGTTGAACCAGCCTTATTCTTGAACTTATAGCCAGGTGGATAGCCATGTAGTTTGTAACACTTATCCACTACATGTCCCATGGCACCACAGTGAGTGCACTGAGGTCTCCCAGCCTTGTTTTTGTTGAAATTCCTGGCATTGTACTTGTTTCCCAAAGCTGCCAAGACTGCAGCTGTGTCAACTTGAAATTTCTTTCCTACTCCAACCTTTCGTTGTCTTTCATCTTGAAGCAATAGAGAAAAAACCTTGCTCAAGGAAGGAATGGGATCCATGAGGAGAATCTGTCCCCTTACTGCAGAGTAGGTATCATTCAACCCCATTAGAAAAGACATTGTGCAATCTTCCACTTGGTGACCACAAGTACAATTTCTGTGTGCAGTGAACTCATCCCAAATGCCCTTGAATTTGGTGTAGTAGGCATTGATAGACATATCTTCTTGAACCAAAGAACTAACCTCTTTTCTTAACTCAAAGATCCTAGGTCCATTGCCTTGGGAAAACCTAAATTGTAGATCAACCCAAACCTCCCTTGCTGTCTTGAAGTAAACTACACTAGGCTGTAGGTCCTTGGAAATTGAATTGAATAGCCAAGCTAAGACCGTGCTATTACACTTACACCAAGCTGTGTAGCATGGATGATTAGGTGATTGAGGCTTTGGAATTGACCCATCTACAAACCCAATTTTGGTTTTGGCATCCAATGAAATCAGTACAGCCCTACTCCAGGTATTATAGTTCTCTTCCGTCAAATGCTCCACAACAAGAGATACACCAGGGTTATCACTACTAGTCAAGAAATACGGACTGGAAGAATTTTCCCATGGGTGAACGACATGGCGAGTAACAGGTACAGAGGTACTAGAAGTATCATCAGCCATTTTCAACACAAGAAACCAAAAACACAGTAGCTTCAAATCATGACAATCAAGAACCTTCTTGACCAAAAAAAAATCACCCTTCTTGATTACAAGAATCAATCTCAGAACAATATCGGTCAAACAAACCCAAGAAATCAGAGATTACAATTAAGAAATTGAAGAACCCTAATTCTCAAGAACCAATTATGGAATTTTCAATAGAGTAATCGAAAACCCTAGATCAAGATTTAGAAGAAAACAAAGTGCAAGAATCAAGAAGAACACAAATGAAAACCTGTTTGATTCGTGAGAAAGCACTAAAGAAAAAAACGAAGAAAATTTAGAGAATACCAGAGGGAATTGGTTCTCTGAGCTCTGATACCATGTTGAAATTCTTCCACAATCCAAAACTTCTATGATGAATGATTGCTCAACACAGAGAAGTGAAATGCAGAGCAAGAAGTGGGAATGTGAAAAATGAATTCCTCATTTCGTATATTAGCTTACACTGTTCTTTATATACAAGATACAAAAGAGTAAAGCTGTAACAAAAAACCAACTAACTAATACTAACTACACAGGTGCCAGCGTCTATACACGTGGCAACAGACTGAAGTATTAAAGGCTACTAAACTACAAGTCATTTACAATAGAGTTTCTACAAGTCTGTATAAACTACAAGTCGTTTACAACAAAGTTAAATACCAAACTAAACTAAACCAATCTTCAACAACCTGTTTCTTCCATTCTGATACTCCCCCTCAAGGGTAACTGCTGAATGAATATTAATCATTCCCATTTTGCAAACCATAGTTGAGAATTGACTAAAACTCAATGCCTTAGTCAATAAATCTGCAAGTTGGCAATGAGTTCTAACATGATTCAATTTAATAACTTTCTCTAACACTTTATCTCTAACCACATGGCAATCTATCTCAATGTGCTTGGTCCTTTCATGAAACACTGGGTTTGATCCAATGTGTAGGGCTGCTTCACTATCACAAAACAACAAAGCCTCCCTTTTGTGTTCAACACCAATGTCCTTAAGAAAGTACAATATCCACACTATTTCACAAGTAGCCACTGCCATTGCTCTATACTCTGCTTCTGCAAATGATCTAGAGACTGTTGATTGTTTCTTGGACTTCCATGAGACTAAGGAATCACCAATGAAAACACTATAGCCTGTGACAGACCTCCTGGTGTCAGGACAAGCAGCCCAGTCAGAGTCTGTGAAGCCTTTTACATGCAAATCTGTGCTAGCTGAAAACAGAAGACCCTTACCTGGTTCATTCTTCAAATATTGGAGCACTCTATGCACTGCATCCAGATGTGGTTTCCTTGGCTTGGACATGTACTGGCTCAACCTATGGACAGCAAATGTAATGTCTGGCCTAGAGATTGTTAAGTACAATAACCTTCCAATAAGTCTTCTATAAGCACTAGGATCCTTAAGCTCTTCCCCTTCATACTTGCTTAACCTTACATTTTGTTCCATTGGTGTTTTGGCTGGTTTACAGCCTAACAAGCCAGCATCACTTAGCACTTCTAAAGTGTATTTTCTTTGACACATTGATATTCCCTTATCTGACCTTGCAATCTCTAAACCAAGAAAATACTTCAAGTCACCTAAATCCTTCAACTTAAACTTCTGATCCAGCAACACCTTAAACTGATCAACTTCTTCCTTGTCATTACAAGCTATCAACACATCATCTACATAGATCAACAAAACCATAAAGCAATGACCCTTTTGTCTAGTAAACAAAGAGTAATCTGCCTTAGACTGTTTGAAGCCCAACTGAACCAAGGTAGAAGAAAATTTGGCAAACCATTGTCTGGAAGCCTGTTTCAGCCCATAAAGTGACTTATTCAACTTACAAACCATCTCCCTCTGGCTCTGAAACCCTGGTGGAAGAGACATATAAACCTCCTCAGATAAATCCCCATGTAAGAAAGCATTGTTAACATCTAGCTGCCCAAGATACCAACCCTTTACAGCAGCCACAGCCAAGAGACACTTCACAGAAACCATTTTTGCAACAGGTGAGAAAGTTTCATTGTAATCAACCCCTTCCTTCTGTGTGAAACCCTTGGTAACCAACCTAGCCTTATACCTCTCAAGAGAACCATCTGACTTGTACTTGACTTTATAAACCCACTTACAGCCAATGGGTTTCTTATTTGGAGGTAAAGGTGTCAAGGTCCAAGTATTATTAGCTTCTAGAGCTGCAATCTCAGTAGCCATGGCTTCTTGCCATTTAGGATTAGACACAGCTTGATAATAGTACAAAGGCTCAACAATGGAGGAGATAGAACAGCAAAAATGTTTATAGGAAGGAGAAAGGGAATGATAAGACAAGTGAGAAGATAAAGGGTGAGAGGTACCTGTATGAAAAACAGTGGCAGTGGGAATTGAGGATACCTAATTGCAGTGATATGCCTGAAGATAAGAAGGCTGTTTATGGACCCTAGCAGACTTTCTAATAGGCACAGGATCAGCCAAAGGCTCAGGTGGTTCAATAGGAACATCATGTAAAAACTCATCATCAAGATCAGTGTGCACAGCAAGAATAGAATCATCAGTGTGCACAGCAGGCAAAGAAGAAGAAGTAAGAATGTGATCAAAAGGATCAGAAGAAATAGAAGGAAAACAAGGCAAAGGAATGGACTGAGAAGAATCAGAACAAGGGGCAGAAGCAGAATTAAAAGGAAAAACAGTTTCATGGAATACAACATCCCTAGAAATGAAAATGGAATGGGACTGAAGGTCATACAACTTATAACCTTTCACATTGAAGGGATAACCAAGGAAAACACACCTCCTTGCTCTTGGAGAAAATTTTGGTCTAGAAGAGGCAACAGTGGAGGCAAAACATTCACAACCAAAAACTCTCAAATGTTCATAAGAAGGAGGATGTTTAAAAAGAAGTTCATAAGGAGTTTTATTGTGAAGTGGAGCTGATGGCAATCTATTAATCAAATATGCAGCTGTTAGAATGCAATCACCCCAGAATTTAAGAGGAACATTAGACTGAAAATGGAGAGCCCTAGCTATGGACAGCAAATGTTGATGTTTTCTCTCCACAACAGAATTTTGTTGTGGAGTATAAACACAACTATGTTGATGGACAATGCCATTAGAGTTGAAAAAATCAAGCATATTAAATTCCATAGCATTATCAGTTCTTGACAAGTTATTTAGACCCCTTAAACAACCAGATTGCGTAGCCTAGATTAATTAGCCAAGTTGTTACTTAGTCAAATTATGCAATTCTAGGTTAAAACAATCCAAACAATCATATCAAGAATATAAAGCAGCGGAAAATAAATAACACAAGATATGATCACCTAGGAAACCACACGGTAAAAACCTGGGGAGGATTTGACCCACCGATCCTCAAGGCATAACAGAATTCACTATGAAAGAATTGAAGTTCTTACAAAAGGACTACAAGCTCCCCGCTCGACTTCCTAATGCTACCCACCAGTAGAACTTCCTGACACGACCACGCGCAGGCTCCGAATCTACGGACTACTTCTTTCTTGAATTCCTCAATCAGCTACAAGCTCCCCGCTTGCTTTTCTTTTAAGTTCCAATGGTTGCAACAGTAATGATCTTCAAGATGTTGAAATTATCTCTACCATGAAAACCCTAACTTTTGTGTAAAGGAAAGCTCCTCAAAGATCTCACAAGAGATTCACACAAAACAGCAATGTATGAGCAACAATACAATATGGACAACCTCCAAAAACGTGGCTAGGGTTTAGTTTATATACCTAGGGTAAAAACATAAAACCCTAAACGTTTAATGAAGTAAGGCTGAGTTGGAAATTCTACAGAAAAATCAACCTGTGCGATTTTCGATCGATCGAGTCTATTCTTCGATCGATCGAGCCAGGCCGAAAGTCCCAAGTACTTCTGCAGCCACTCGATTCCAACTATACAAGAATAAACCAACTTTGAGCAAGTCTAAATAAGACTAAATACAATGTTTTGATCATGGTTTGCCAACATTACAAATTAGAGTTCTAAATACATAAAATCCTAAGACCTTAGAACCTAACAAACTCCCCCTTTGGCAATCCGTGACAAAACCTTAACTAACAGCTCAAAGTTTTACAAATGAAAAGCCCTTTACAAAGATAATGCTCATAAAATTCAATTCAGCCTAACTACTATCCATAGTTGCAAGTGTAGACAGCAGCTTAGTTGAATCAACTTGTATAATCCTGAAATACTCAACAAACGCATAAACGCATGTGTGACAGAAAAGAGTAAAACAACAGGTATAACATTCTTGTAAGATTCACACAACACAAAATAAAGACATATATGAATGAACAACTCATAAATATAAGTCAATAAGCAGTGAATCACAAAACAACAAGAATCAATGAATATAACATGTATATCAATCAATGTTACTCCCCCTAACATGAATATCCCCAAAAATGATGTACAAAGTGAAGCACCTAGATACAATCTAAAAACTCCACAAGCTCCTCTAAAACAAGAAAAACTCCCCCTAACTACAAAAACTCCACTACAAGTCAAAAACTCCACTCCCCCTTTTTGTGACGGAATGCCAAAGGGCAATCACAAGTTGCCATCAAAAGGAGGTGGTGAGTGTGAATGAAGACGTACAAAATCAGCTCGGAGAGCACGAATCTCGTCCATCAAGTCCACCAAAATCTGACCATGAGCCGCCTGAACGGTCATGACAGTCTCCAAAGTACGACGAACATCGAAGTCGGCCGAAGGAGGTGGAGGAACATCAGCAGCAGCATCATCATCACCAACTGGATCAGTAATATCCTCACCAGCAAGACCTGCAGAAGAAGAAGGAGGAGGTGCGCTACTAGAGGGCTCAGACCTAGGGTGTTTAGAACCAGCTCGAAGATGAGCGGCCCTTTGTCTAAGAAAAGACGCACCTATAGGAGCAATCACATGAACAGGCTCAGAGGAAGGAAAGCCACTAAGATCAAGATAGAGAAGAATCCTATGAATGAAAATAGGATGTACAAGAGCATGAGCAGTAGATGAACTCCTATAAACTTCGTTCAAAGAACGAAGAAAAAGATGGGGAAAGCTAATAGGAGCATCAGTAACTAGAGCGTACAAAAATACACACCTCTCAAGAGGAATGGTGTGAACATGGGAAATAGGCCAGATCAAATGACAAGCTATCCTAAAGAACAGATAGTGTAACCCGGAGAGCTCAGCAGAAGTGATCCGAGGATCAGAACCCCACTGGACAGTAGTACCAGTGATGTAAGACAAAATATCGCTAATCTCGGGAGACTCAGCATAAGGATAGACAGGATGCTGGACCAATGGTACCCCTAGAGCATCAGCCACTACCCGAGGAGTAATGGTGTACTCTACGCCTCGTATCCAACTCTTGACTAGAGTGTTGGAATCATAGATGCAGATAGAGATGTTCGAATAGAACTCTCTAATCAAGGCAGAAGGTGGAGGAGGATCAGAAACATCCACCAAGGGTAACCAACCCCGACGCTCAAAATTTGCCCTAATGGCAGGATCAAGTTCATCTAACCGTACAGAACGCTCAGCCCAAATCTTTCTCTTAAGGTTTAGTGTCTCAAAAATCTCTTGGTTTTTCTCACTCGAAAACTTCTCACTATCAATGGATGGAGGGGGTGAAGGAGAAGGTGAGGGAACATTCCTACGGGCTCTAGTCTTCCTAGGCATAGTGCTAAGGAAAGGACAAAGACACAAAGAGAAAACCACAAAGAATAAGAGAAAACAAAACCAAGGGCAGACTGCAAATTAGCACAATAAAGAATATAGAACAAAAATCTATATGATGCATGAACAATAAAATATTGTGATGCATGATCTAATGCAGTAAACAATTAAGTTTAATTGAGAGTAATTTGACAAAATTGGCTTGAACTAGGAATTTCTATCAAAAATCCCAAAAATTTGAAAACCACTTGTTGAATTTTTAAACAAATTGATGAATTGAGCATCACATAACACAACTCACAGAGTATAATGCTTAATTACATCCAAACAATGAGCCAATTTCATCAAATTCAACTCAATTTCTCAAAAGCCCCAATTCGGATCAAGAACAAAACCTAGAATTTTCAATTTTTCACCAAACTCAAAATTGATCAAATTAACCACCAAGGATCATTTTCATGATGTGTCCCCACAAAAACCCAATGATCAATTGCATAAATTATGGCTTGAAACAAAAGAAAATCCCAAAATAGCATATTGCGAAAATCGCCCCTAAATGCATGAAAATATGCATGAAAAAATGAAAATAAATTCAAAAGGAAGGGCAAAAAGGTCTTACCGACTTGAAGAAAGAGAGATCTTGCAAAAACAACGGAGGAAAACGACAAAAATCTCTAAGGTGGAGCCTTGCCAACGCGGAGAGAGAGAAAAAGTTTAAAAAGTTTTGAATAGAAACTTTGAAAAAGTCAGAACTGATCTTTAAAAAAAACTTTTCCACGATATTCGATCGATCGAAAATTACATTCGATCGATCGAAAAGCACAGTCATTTTAAGACAAATGAGAGCACTTTTTCGATTGATCGAAAAACAGGCTGGATCGATCGAAATGGGCAGAGGCTCACTAAATTTTGGAAAAATCACAGTTTTTGAAAAACACAAGCCTAATTTTGAAAATAACTCCTCAAAGCATTAAATTGAAGAAACAAAATGCATGAGTATGAGATGAAATGCTTTTTCAAAAATCCAAAATTTTGAACCCAAATTTTTTTAAAACAAATTTCAATCAAATTCCCATTGAATTTTCTCAAGCAACAAATATGTTGTGCATAAATCTCAAGATATTTTCAAACTTGGTTGGTCAGACCAAAAACACACACTAGCATGTACAGAGTTTAACAAAGAGTAACTTGTGTAGTGTGTGAAACTAGCAAAAACTTGAGATACATGTGAGGTGATATGTGAATAGCAATCAATCACAAAGTCTACAAAATTCATCACATAGAATTCAAAAGAGACTATCACCTAAAGAGTTACATCCTATAACTCCCACATCTCCTAGAACAAAAGCTTGCAATCATGTAAGTTTCTTGTATTTTGCCCCATTATTTAGGTGAAATTTGGCATCAAACCTAATAGTACACACCGGTTTGAATTAAGTGAATTGGCATCAAGCCTAATAGTACACACCAGTTTTAATTACTAAGCATTTAACAGAGGCTACACCTTATGTTCTTTTTGTGCATGTGCTACACTTTCTCGAGCACAAAATCTTATGATATGCACTAAGGTGTTCATGATTGGCTAGTGAACAGTGGTGAGATGGTTATTTATGCCTTTCTCAAAAGGATCAAGTCTGACAGTCAAATAACATGTGACTTCAAGATCAAGACAAAGTAATTAATAACCATAAACATCTTTCCCACACAACATGCACTACAAAGCTTCAACTAGTAAAGTGCAATGAATAAGTTCATCAAAGTTAAACAAGGTACATAAGACATGTTATGTGTAAATCAATTGACCAACCTTGTTATCAAAAACCAAGAAACATCATGTTAAACATAATTTTTGCTTCCTCCTTTTCCCTTTTTTTTTTTTTTTTTTAATTATTAAAAGAGAAAACAAATAAATCCTAGAATGAAATGCATGAATGTAATGCAATGCAAGTCCTAGAAAAAAACACAAAAAAACCAAAGAACAATGGTCACAAAAGAATAGAGCAATGAAGCACAAGGACCAAGAAAGTCAAAAACAACTTAGGGACACCGAAGAACACCAATCACTTGACGAAGTGTCTCAAACTTACTTCCATCAAGAGGTTTGGTAAAGATGTCAGCGTTTTGACGATCAGTAGGGATATACTCAAGTATAACAATTTTCTTTTCAACCAAATCCCTAATGAAGTGATATCTAAGTTCAATGTGTTTGGTCTTAGAGTGTTGAACAGGATTTTTAGAAATATCTATAGCACTAGAATTATCACAATAGACAACCATGGTGTCTTGAGGAATCCCATAATTACTCAAAAGCTTTTTCATCCAAAGGAGTTGAGAACAGCAACTCCCAGCAGCAATATATTCTGCTTTAGCAGTGGATAAAGAAACAGAATTTTGTTTCTTACTCATCCAAGCCACAAGATTGGCTCCAACATAAAAACACCCCCCAGTGGTGCTTTTTCTATCATCAGCATTCCCAGCCCAATCAGAATCAGAAAAACCAGCAAGAGACAAATTTGACTCTTTGCTATAAAACAGTCCATAATCACAGGTTCCACTTACATATTTGATAATTCTCTTAACAGCATTTAAATGAGAAACCTTAGGATTAGACTGAAATCTAGAGCAAACACCAACACTATAAGAGATATCAGGCCGACTAGCAGTTAAATACAAAAGACATCCAATCATGCTTCTATACAAAGTAATATCAACAGACTCACCTGATGGATCTAGTGTCAATTTTGCATTTGCAGCCATTGGTGTTCTAGCATGAGCAGCTTTGTCCAGTCCAAATCTTTTGACTAAATTCCTTGCATATTTAGCTTGATTGATATAGATGCCAGACTCTGTTTGCTTTACCTGTAATCCCAAAAAGTAAGTCAGTTCACCAACCATGCTCATTTCAAACATTGCCTTCATTTCATCTGCAAAAGAATGAGCAAGAGAATCATTAGTAGCACCAAAAACAATGTCATCAACATAAATTTGAGCTACAACAAAACCAGTCTTATCCTTTCTTATGAAGAGAGTTGTATCTGCAGATCCCCTTTTGAATCCATGCTCAGTGAGATATGCAGTCAATCTATCATACCAAGCCCTAAGAGCTTGTTTCAAACCACAGAGAGCTCTCTTCAACTTGTATACATCATCCGGTCTGTGAGAATCCACAAATCCCTTAGGTTGCTCAACATACACCTCTTCTTGTAACATCCCATTTAAGAAAGCACTTTTGACATCCATTTGATACAACTTGAAGTTCAGGTGACTTGCAATGGCCAACAGTATCCGAATGGATTCCAATCTTGCAACTGGTGCAAAGGTCTCATCAAAATCAATTCCTTCCACTTGTGTGTATCCTTGTGCAACAAGTCTTGATTTGTTTCTAATCACGGTGCCATGTTCATCTGACTTGTTCTTAAAGATCCATTTAGTTCCAATCACATTTACATTTTCAGGCCTAGGAACTAATTCCCACACATCATTCCGAACAAATTGATGAAGTTCTTCATGCATGGAATTTACCCAATCAGCATCTTGTAGTGCTTCATCTACCTTTTTCGGTTCAAATTGGGACAAATAACATAAGTGAGTGATCACATTCAGGGCTTTTGATCTCAATCTCATGTTATCATTCAGACTACCCAATATATTCGTAGAAGGATGATTCAATCTCACTCTAGAGGATGGACGTTTAACAAGAGAAGTTGTAGTACCTTTCTGTTCAAATAGAGGACTGAACTCACTTTGTAACTGTCGAGTGTCATGAACCGGAGTGGATGGTTCTGAACTTGATGGTACTGAGACTGTATCATTCAACACCAGCAGCTCTTCCTCACTGTGTTTCACAACATACTCAGTAAGAGGAGAATCATTAACCTCTAAAGGCTTATCTTGAGCAGGAACAGTGCTTTCTGAAGAAGCTTCTGAACATACTTCATCATTTATCACAACATTTGAAGATTCCATGACTGTTTTGGTTCTCAGATTGTACACTCTATAAGCTCTGCTGGTGGAAGAGTTCCTTTGTCACTCTTTGCATCAAACTTTTCTAGGTTCTCTCTATCACGTAGAATGTAACAGTCACTGCCAAATATCCTAAAATACTTGACAACAGGTTTCTTCCCTCTCCAGAGTTCATAGGGAGTTTTCTTGGAGTCAGGTCTAAAATACACCCGGTTGAGTGTATGACAAGCAGTGTTGACAGCCTCTCCCTAGAAAGACTTTGGCAACTTTTTGTTGTGTAACATGACTCGTGCCATTTCCTGAACAACTCTGTTTTTCCTCTCCACAATCCCATTCTGTTGAGGTGTCTTGGGTGATGAGAACTCTTGGTGAGTGCCTTGATTATTGCAGAAAGTAGCCAGCTTGGTATTCTCAAATTCTCTTCCATGATCACTTCTGATTCTGGCTATCACAGCATCTTTCTCAACCTGCAATTTCTTGCATAGATGAATCATCTTCTCAGGAGCCTCAGCTTTATCTTTCAAAAGCACAACCCAAGTATATCTAGTAAAGTCGTCCACAACAACTAGAATATACTTCTTTCCACCCAAACTTTGAACTCTGGCAGGACCCATGAGATCAATGTGTAATAACTCTAAAGGTCTTGAAGTTTGAACACTAGTCACAGACGGATGCTTGGATTTTACTTGTTTACCTATCTAACATGGTCCACAAATGCACTTATCAATCTTCTCAAATTTAGGTAAACCGATAACTGCCTCACACTTGGAAATCTTCTCTAATTGCTTATGACTGGCATGCCCTAACCGTTGATGCCACAAATCAACTTGATCAATCTTTGCACTAAAGCATTTGTTGTTTACACTTGGTGTTATGCCATAACAGTTGTCAGCTGTCCTTACACCAACACACATACAGTCACCTCCTCCATCAAGTATCTCACATTCATACTTGGTGAAAAGAACATTTAATCCATTGTCGCAAATCTGACTTATGCTGAGTAAATTGGCCTTTAATCCATCAACATACCAAACATCTTCAAACACTGACAATCCTGGAATGTCCACAGTACCAATGCCTCTGATCACAAATTTACTTCCATCTCCAAAAGTGACTGTCCCAATCTTTCCTTCAAAGAGAGTTTTGAATAAGCCTTTATTTCCTGTCATGTGCCTGGAACAACCACTATCCAAATACCAAAGACAAGAATCACATGCCTTTAAGGCGGTTAAAGCAGTATAACAAACATAATTCTTATCACATGTGATTATGCCAATATTCTTAAGGAAAGATTTAACAAGAACAACAAAAGGCAAAGATGACAAATAGATAAGTTGACAAATAAGCAGAAAAATTTTCCAAGAATCCATCACAACAGGGGTCAAGGATCAGCTCAGAGATTAAAAATCTCAAACAAAAAGAGCTACCTGCTCTGATACCACTTGACAAGTTATTTAGACCCCTTAAACAACCAGATTGCGTAGCCTAGATTAATTAGCCAAGTTGTTACTTAGTCAAATTATGCAATTCTAGGTTAAAACAATCCAAACAATCATATCAAGAATATAAAGCAGCGGAAAATAAATAACACAAGATATGATCACCCAGGAAACCACACGGTAAAAACCTGGGGAGGCTTTGACCCACCGATCCTCAAGGCATAACAGAATTCACTATGAAAGAATTGAAGTTCTTACAAAAGGACTACAAGCTCCCCGCTCGACTTCCTAATGCTACCCACCAGTAGAACTTCCTGACACGACCACGCGCAGGCTCCGAATCCACGGACTACTTCTTTCTTGAATTCCTCAATCAGCTACAAGCTCCCCGCTTGCTTTTCTTTTAAGTTCCAATGGTTGCAACAGTAATGATCTTCAAGATGTTGAAATTATCTCTACCATGAAAACCCTAACTTTTGTTTAAAGGAAAGCTCCTCAAAGATCTCACAAGAGATTCACACAAAACAGCAATGTATGAGCAACAATACAATATGCACAACCTCCAAAAACGTGGCTAGGGTTTAGTTTATATACCTAGGGTAAAAACATAAAACCCTAAACGTTTAATGAAGTAGGGCTGAGTTGGAAATTCTGCAGAAAAATCAACCTGTGCGATTTTCGATCGATCGAGTCTATTCTTCGATCGATCGAACCAGGCCGAAAGTCCCAAGTACTTCTGCAGCCACTCGATTCCAACTTTACAAGAATAAACCAACTTTGAGCAAGTCTAAATAAGACTAAATACAATGTTTTGATCATGGTTTGCCAACATTACAAATTAAAGTTCTAAATACATAAAATCCTAAGACCTTAGAACCTAACAGTTCTAATAGACTTAATTTTGCAACCAAATTGAGTAAGTACCATAGAATAAAATGAAGTGATGAGGGACCTAACTTCTTATTTAGATTTCATTAAGTAAACCCAAGTGGCACGGGTTGCATCATCAACCACAGTGAGAAAGTACTTAAAACCATCCAAAGTAGAAGTAGCATAAGGACCCCAAACATCCAAATGAATCAAATCAAAGGCACAAGAACTGATCTTATTATTGAATGGAAAAGGCAAACGTTTCTGTTTGGCCAAAGGACAGATATTACAAAGATCATTACAAGCCTTTTGTAAACAAGGAAGAAAATGAGCTAAAGCATGAAGTTTAACATCTGATGGGTGTCCTAGCCTTTCATGCCAAAGAGAGGAGAGATTGGTTGAAGACAAGGCAGCAGTAAAAGGATGGAAAAAAGTACTTAATTTGTGGTGAACAAGAAAATCTGAGAGAGCAGTGGCAGAATGCTGATGTGAAGAACCACACTGCTATAGGTACAGTCCATCAACTGCATGTCCCACTCCAATCGTTCTCCAAGTGAGAAGGTCCTGTATAAAACAATAAGAGGACAAAAGAACAAGGCAATTTGGTTGAATTTTAGTGAAAGAACTGACAGAGAAAAGGTTAAATGTAAAAGAGAGAACACATAGCACATTGTGAAGAGTAAGAGAATGGGACAAAATCACAGTGCCAATATGTGTGACAGAGGCTGTTTCTCCATTAGGCAATTGAACCATGGATTGATTGATAGCAGTGATAGAAGTCAAAAGATGAGCAGAACATACTATATGGTCAGTGGCACCAGTGTCAATGACCCAAGTACTAGAATTATATGCTCTTCTATTGACAACTTGGGCAGAAAATACTGAATGTGTAAGAGCCATACCTGCCATGGAACAAGCATTAGATGTCACCACATTAGCCATGGCATTGGTAAGAGAATTGGACCCTTGAACAGAAGTGTCTAATGGAGAACTAGGGACCCCAATCAAAGCAAGAAGCTGTTGATATTGCTCTGGAGTGAAGACTGGTGTCATGGAACCTGAAGCAGGCAGAAATGATAAATCTTGGGACTGTGGCTGAGGCTGTGGAAAAGTCACTTGATGTGCCATTGCAGTCTTGCCCTTGAACTTGTAACCAGGGGGAAATCCATGCAACTTATAGCATTTATCAATAGTGTGACCAGTCTTACCACAGTGAGTACAGATAGGCCTCTCTTTTCCCTTAATCCCATTATTGCCAACATAGTTAATCCCAGAATTAACATGAAAATTCTGTGATTTAGCAGCTAAAGCAGTTGACTCTACTCTTGGATTGGAACTGTGAATAGCAGACCTCTGTGTTTCTTCTTGAATCATTAAGGAATACACTTTGTTGAGAGAGGGAAAAGGATCCATAAGCAAGATTTGTGTTCTTACTTGTGAAAAGGAATCATTAATCCCTATCAAAAATTTCATAACAAACTGTCTAGATTGTAAATCACTAAGCCTAGTGTTCACATTACATGTGCATTTGCCACAAGTGCAAGAAGGAAAAGGACTATTATTTTGCAATTGATCCCAGAGAACCTTTAACTGAGTGAAGAAGTCAGTAATTGTAGTCTCACCTTGATGAAGATCTGCAATTTCCTTTTGAAGATTGTAAATCTTGGGACCATTCTGTTGAGCCAACCGATTCCTCAAATCATTCCAAATTCCCAACGCAGTGTCCTCATAGATGATACTAGCTTGAAGTTTGGGTGAAACTGAATTTGTCAACCAAGTTCCTACCATATTGTCACACCTAATCCAAGCTTGAACAGCCGAAGGTGTAGAAACCAATGGAGATGACAAGGTGAGAGTACCATCGATGAATCCTAGCTTATTTTTGGTGAGTAGAGCTTTCCTCACTGCTCGTGCCCAAGCTGAGTAATTCTCACTCCCTGTCAATGGCTGAGTCACAAGTACAGTGCCTGGACTTTCTCCATGGTGCAAAAACAGGGGATCATCCATTGGAGAATCCTGAGAAGATGGAGGAGCACGTTCAGTTGTAGGAGTTGAAGAAGTAGCAGTGGAAGCCATTGATAGCAAGGACAAGCTTTGGCAAAGACGAAAGAAAAGGAATTGAAGAAGGAAATCTTTGGCAAAGACGAAAGAAAAGGAATTTGAAGAAGGAAATATCAAAGAAAAACTTTGAAGAAAAACCAAACCCTAGAACAGAGATTGGGAAAAATCAAGAACAAGCACCAAACCCTAGAACAGAGATTGGGAAATATCTAAGAACGAAGAAATACTGCGAGAATTCCAGTAAAGTTGCTCTGATACCATATCACAGATCAAAGAAATGAAGAAAATTGTATATTCTCATTAATCAGTAAAACAGAGTACAAAAAGAGGTATATATACACGAAGAAGAAGCAAAAACTACTAATCAACTCTGTCACGTGTTACATATCCTACAGCTAACCTTTACACGTGAACTAACAAGTCCTTTACATATTAACTCAAGCTACATGTCGTTTTTACTTGTTTTATGTCTTCATTTGTGTCGTTTAGCTTCACACCTGTTCTGCAGATACCCTTGTAGCTTTGACCCTCTTCTATCAAGCTTACTTGATCTTGCTCAGACCTGTTTCTTCCATTCTGATAGCAATTAAAGGTATAGGCACCACTCCAAACAGCAGCACCTTGCCTGCGAACTGTCGCCAAGTAAGTCCCCAGTGGGGACCACTGCACAGAACTTTTGGTCTATAACTGTAAAAGAAAACAAGTAGGACCATTCATCAAAGTGACATTTATATAATAATAAAAAGGTATAAATTGGTCAATTTATTAATTTCAATTAAGAATGTTGCAGCAGTGAGCTGAAGTTCATTAAATGTCAAACTAGAAGCCCAATCTAAGCTTTAGTATCAAACTATCACAGGAGAGAGAAAGAGAGAGAGAGAGAGAGAGAGAGAGAGAGAGAGAGAGAGAGAGAGAGAGAGACTCCCAAGTCCCAACAATGCATAATTAACAGTCTTATGCGGTAGTATCTGGACAATCAGATATATATTCTACTCACAGCACGCTTATAAATTGGCTCAGGCTTCAGATGCCTTGCATCATTCCATAAAACCTTAGTATCTGAACCAGCACGAATCACAAACTGATCACGAGCTTTTTCATCAGCCAGCCATTGTTGAAGATTTTCCTGTAATGAAACAACAGCATATTTAACAAAATAGACATTTTAAAGGGAAAATAAATAAATAAATACCACAGATAGAGAGGGAGTTTGTTTGGAGGCAATTTGAAGACAGCATAAACCATCTACTTGACCAAAAATGAAGAAATCTAAAACACACATATTTACATTTTAAAATGGCCAAAGAAGGCATCTTTGCGCATTTTTAATATATTTTAATTTATATTAGTTGTAGAAGAGTTACAAGTAGTTGATGGTAGTAGATAGCTGAAAGCTCGAAAATGTGTTAAAAATACAAGAGCTGTTTAAACCCCCAAATAAAAGATACGGCTCGATTGATTTTACACTAACTTAATTTTAAGTGCGGAATAGTGTAAATGTGAACGGATAAACAAACAAGCTACTCTAATCCATACTCATAGCAACACAGTAGTAAAATGAAATGTAAAAGAGTAGGAAAGAAAGATGCAAACACAAGATAACACGCCAATGTGTTATCGAAGAGGAAACCGAAGAACTTGGCAAAAAACCTCTCCACCGCCCTCCAAGCGGTAATCGATCCACTAGATAATCAGTTGGGATGCATGGGTGAGCAAGAGACCTTCCAAGCCTAATCTACCCTATGTACCTAAGCCCTCCAAGCTCCTACTCCAACAAGGCTTCTCGAAACCGTGTCTTGTCTAACTCTCCAAATCCCGCAACAAGCTCCATATTGCATCTGCCATCCTTGACTTCTTCCAATACTTCCCAACAGCACCAAAACCTCACTTGACACTCTGAAAGGGTGTGGTATGTGTTTGGACTATCAGCCTCTCAATGGTATGAAAATGGATAGGTAGGAGTTAAGGAAAATCCACAAGCAATTATGTAGAGAAATGTGGGTATAACAATCTCTAACTCTCAAGGTTTGTGGCAAGAGTTTTCTCTTAGAAGCACTCCTCAACATTTGTGGGTAATGTGGGTATAAATAGTGTAGGCACAGAAAGTGTGTATCAGAATTGACAGTCGGGCGAAAAAGAATGTCTAGCGAGTGTCTCGCGAGAAGGCCTTACCCGCGAGCTACTCGCGAAACACAGCTATCACCATCTGTCCTGACTCCTCGCATTCTAGTCATGTGCAGAGCACATGGCTCACTTCGCAGGATGCTTAGTCGTGAGCTACCCGCGAGAACTCCTCAGTCTTCAATTGCTTGAGTCTTCACACTCTCTCTCTCTATCACACAACCCTTACAATCAAATCCTACAATAAATACAAGGTACAAAAGATTGAATAAAATTACAATCAAATTTGGCACAGAATAAAAGCTAACAAAACACATAGTTGTAAATCACAACTTTACAATCTCCTCCTTTGGCTATTCCCTGAAAAAACCCCTAAAACAGACTCTAGACTTAAACGTGAGTTTGAGAACAGTGGCAAAACTCACTCACACCTAATTTAGAAGCTGTAAAGCACTTACACGTATATACCTATAACCTGAAACACTTGCACACAAACAAAACTTTCATTAAGCTTATGACAAATTGAACACAAGGTACATACATGAGCAAGTAAAGTGCAATCAAGTTTGTAAACACTATAAAACATGTAAGCATATCTTGATCATACAAAAACAGTCATTAAAGAATGACTACAATGAACATTTAGCTAGTAAATGCTCATTCTGACACATAATGCAATTAAGAACAATCACAAAAATCAATTGCATGTCCAACACTCAACCAATGCAAAATACACGAAGTATTTGCATTTAGGAAACAAGATCCTACTAGGGCACAAGAGTGAGGTACTTAAGACATATTAGCAATATCTTAAAAGTACAAAAAAATGCTACAAAGCATTGAGATAAACACAACTACTAAATATAAACTGAAATTAAAAACAAAGTATTAAAGCTTTAAAAGAAAGCAGTAAAAAACAACTATCCAAGAGTTATAAATGCTAAAACAGTTTAAACCAAAACATAAAGAAAGCTAAACTGCCTGTATGAACCAAAGTTTCTACGCCTAAGTTATGTCTATGCTCTACTACCCCTCAAATATGCAAGCTCCCCCTCAAAATTTTCTCCCCCTTTTTGACCGGAATAGCCAAAGAGATTAGAATTTATCAGACTCTGAATCTGATCCTCGCGCCATGGACAAGTCGTCAATTTGTGAAGACAATGTAGTGATCTATCCCTGGACGTATGCAAACAGGGTCAGGGTGTGTTGCACATGGGAGTCTAGCATGGTAAACATCTGATCCACTCTATCAAGAAGGCGATCAAGTCTGTGAGGTCCTCAAGTAGGTGCTGATGAAGCTGGCTAAGCTGAAGACTCTGGTGTAGAAGTGAATCTATCAATCTCCTCCTCTGTATCGCCACCCTCGTCCTCAACACGATCCCGTGGTATCGTGTGCACACCTATTTTGGAGCCCTTGATGTGAGCTGTGCTTCTAGTGAGTGTATGTGCACCAATAGGATAGTCCCTCTGAACCATTGTGAGGCCACTCAGAAGTTTGAGCTGCTCCTTTGCAATTAGGCCCATAATGAGAGTAGGGAAGGGCATTACAGTCCTTGAATTTTGCTTCTCGATGCTCTTTTTCAACAAATGGAAGATGTGTCCACATATATCAATCTCCTTGTGAGTAAAGAGATCATACAAAAATTTTGTCCTTGGAGCAGACAACGTAGTCAAGTTGGTGACCGGATACAGATTATGAATCATCACATAGGCTAGAGTCCTCATCTCTGGACTAAATGGGATTGTGTTCATGGAGGTTTTCTTAGAAGTACCACCAAGTATCTTCATCATCTCCTCAGTAGAGCCCAAACGATCCTCATATTGCACTGTAATTGGCTGTGAGGGAGGGCGAACTTCTAAGAACTCCTGAATGCTATCCCTAGTGATGACAAACTCTTTGTGCCTTACCCAGCAATCTATACGGCCTCCTTCCACAGTAGCATTTGAGAAAAATTCTCTTATGATCTTTGAATAGACAACCCTAACCGAGTTCAACAGCTTGGTCCAGGTCCTTTCTTTGAACACCTCAGGGATAAAGGTGTCCTCAAGGGTTTCTAGCTTGACCACCCTCTCCATAATAATGGTTGCTCTTTTGTAGCAGTCATTGTATTTCATATCAGCCTCAGCAGACTTGAAGTTATCAGAATCAGTGCTGCACGTTTTGACGACTTTTTGGTCGCAAAATGTTTGGTAGGAGACATCTGAACAAAGGAACACAGAGAACACATAACAAAAACAAGTGCACAAACACAAAAACAAAACACAAAACTTGATTAGATTCAAGTTAGTTCAAAAACGTAGGTAAGACAACCTAAAACAGAGCATAACCAACTCAAAACAATATACTAAAACAGATAAAGCATGTAAACATAAACACAATGCATGAAATTAGGCAACTGTGAATGTGTGTGCATGAGCTAATGCATGAGGATGCAACATGAGATGCATGAGGTGTGCCTAGAGGGGCCTAGTGTGTGCATGGCATGGCATTGAGGTACAAAATGGACAAAGTGTGTAAAACACACAAACACTGACCAAAACATGGTAAACATGATCAATCAAAAGGAAACCCAAGTATTGGAACTCATTTGAGTCCAATTCAACACAGAAATGTCACTAGGACATTTTGACAAACACCTAACATGCAACAATGCATTCCAACTATGAACAATGCATGAACATGGTGAAAATTGCCTAAATACATGCTTAATTTGCCACAAGGGGCCAACACAGATACACACAAACCAAATGGTACTTAGCCCAATCAAAATTTTGGAAAAATTTTCACAAATTTAAGAACCCCAACCTAGTTTTCGAAAATCCCCAATTTTTAAGAACCCTAAGCTAAAATCTGCATAATATAAGATAAAAATGAAGATAATGTTTAGGAAAACATACCTTGAAGTGATTTTGCAAAGATTTTGCTTGAAATTGATGGGGTTTGAGAGAAAAATGATTTTGGGTTGAGACAAGGTTTAAGAAAGGCAATGTGAGGGAAGTTGAGAATATTTGAAAACAAGTCACATCTGCTACATAAAAACTGAAAACACGTGTTTTTCGTGGGTCAGGCAGTAGCATGACAGTCGTGAGACAATCGTGAGAATGGCCATTGAAGCTCAAAAGCTTTCGCGAGAAGCTTTAAGTCGCGAGACAGTCGCGATAGCCTCTATGAGAATTGAAAAAATTCCAGTTTTTGCCTAAAAACGTTTTGCCAGAAGTGTTTAGTCGTGAAATACTCGCAAGGCAATAGTGAGACTTTCTGTATGAATTGACCAAAATTTTATTTCCCTTTAGCACATTTCGCGGGAAGGTCTAAGTCGCGAGCTTCTCTCGAAACAGCCTCTGAACCAGTTTTTGAATAAAAACACAAAAATGCATTTTGAACAAAAACTAAAAGCACAAAAGTATAAAATCACTCTCAAAAACATATAAAACACTCAAAAATCTTTTTGGGTTTGATTAGCAAGTACTTGAGCATACACATTACATTTGAACATGTACAATCACACAAATGAGATAAGCATTAATTGAAACAAAGTCTTGTGTGTTGTGGGTGAGTATCAAGTGTGAAATAGTCTTTAGACTAGAGTGAAGCTTCAATGATCAATTCAATCAAGTCATATACAACTGATACTAAGTCAAGTGAACTATCTCTATTATAGAAATGAACATATATGACCTCCCACAAAATGATTACAAATCTTAGAAGCTTTTCATTTGGCTTCTGCATAAATCATAACATTTGATCCTTTTTGGACAATACATCTCTTTTTGAGATCGGTGCTTGAAATTTTTAATATTTCAACATTGAGAGTAAGCCTTTGGCTTTTTGAGCACCATACATTTCAATACAAAAATTGTTTTCCCTTTTTCCTAGTCAAATACTAGTATGTGTGATAGGCTTTTGCAGCTCATAATCTCTTTTTTATTTTGAGATTTACATTTGGTGAGCTCTATAGCAAAAACATAAAAGAAAATGTGGGAAGACATATAGGCACAAGTCTATGCAAGTATCAAGATCATCAAGACTATTGGCCAATCATTCATGACAAGCTTGAAGATCTATTAACAACAATCACACATAGTTTTCAAGATTTCTCCCACAATGATATATGTGCATACATAACAAGCTAAGCTCGTAAATGCACTACACCATTAGTACAAAGGTACTAAGCCAAACTCACAAGTGACAAACACAACATAAGCGATCAAACTTTTTGAAGATTTTTCAATTTTTATGGGTTTTTGAATTTTTGAATACACTCAAAAACAGAACAAGTAAAGTAAGATCAACAAAGACAGGTACAAACCAAAACAAGTACAAAAAAACATGCTAAAAACCAGGAGCAGTTGACACAAATTGAATTATGCATGTCATGATGCATGAACCTATGACCCTAAACATTGGAAGAATTAATGCATGGGCATATAGGGTGATCATGCATAAGTACCCTTCTTCACCCACTCTTTACGAGTATTTTGGTTGAAAGCCTTAGATGGCGAGGTACGACCAACATAACTTTCAAACCTCGGAGTGAAGCTAGCAAGGCACAGTGATATGTTTTTAAGCATTTCCATCACGTCTCCAATGAGATGTCCTTCACCATCTCCCTTAGCTTGTGCTCCCCTTGGTCTTCTCCTTGAGCTCTCTTGACCACGCCTAGAATCAGCCCTTTTAAGTGCATGAAGCTTGAAGCAATTCGGCCTTGTGTGTCCTTGTGTGCCACAATGATGACATAAGTGCTTTACTTAAGGCCCCCTTTGATTTTTGGGTAATGACTTCCCTTTTTCCTTTGGCCTTGCACCAATGGTTCTCTTTACCACAGCAGGGATATCAATCTCAGGCTTCACTTCTTTAAGTTTCTCAACATTCTTGGCTGAAACAAACTTCACCTCCTTTTTGGGTTCACTGCTCGAGCTTCCTTCTCTGGTATAACTCAAACTAGTCTTATCATGTGAAGATTTCTGAGAGGATAGCACATTGTCAAGTTTCTTGGTGGAGATGCGCTCAACGTTGACAATTGCTTGAATAATTTCAAGTTCAAGAAACTTGATCTTAGAGTAAGCTGCAACCAACTCTCCTTTAAGTCTTTCTTCTTCACACTTTGCTTCCTTAAGTTGCACAAGTATACCTTTATGCTCTTCTTCAACCTTTTTCATCTTTTTCACAACAATGTTAGCAACTTTGGCATATTTGCCACAATCTTCCAGGAGAGAATCATAGGCTTCTTGAAGGTTGTTCTCCCCTTCATTTTGGCATAAGTCTTCATCTTTGGATTCTTCAATTTCCTCATCCTCAGAAATATTACCAAGTTCATCAACCAAATTTCCCAAATCATCTATTGAGTCAACTGAGACAATAGCCATAGAAGCCCTATAATTCCCTTCACTATCACATTCTCCTTCAGAGTCTGAATTTGAACTGTCAAAATCACTAAGGCTAGTGGCAAACACTTTACCCTTCCCTCTCAAATAGTTTGGACACTCCTTTTTAAGATGTCCATGATCATTGCATTCATAACACATGATGCCTTGAGGGGATTGAGAATCCTTCCCATCTTTCTTCTTAAACTCCTTCCTATCACCTTTGGAGGATGAAAACTTCCCTTTGCTGAACAGTTTCCCACTGTTCTTCATCTTCAAAAATTTTCGTAAGTTCTTTGCAAGAAATGCTACCTCCTTCTCCACATCATCTTCTTCGGAGGAGTCATCTATTCTTTTGGTGATGGTTTTGAGAGCAAGAGATTTGCTTGACTTATGAGAAGGCAGTCCCAGCTCATATGTTTGGAGAGATCCAATGAGCTCTTGGATTTTGATCTCATCCAAATCTTTACTTTCGTCTATAGCTGTGACTTTTGCTTGGAAGCTCTCCGGCAGTGATGAAAGGATTTTCCTCACTATCTTTGCGTCCTCTGTTTTCTCACCCAAGTTGAACTTGCCAATCACCACCTCGTTCAGCTTGCTGTAGAATGAGTCGAATGACTCTTCTTCACTCATTTTCAGTTCTTCAAATCGAGTGGTTAGCATCTGCAACTTAATATCCTTCACCTTCTTCGTTCCTTCATAGGTGGTCTCCAATATCTCCCAAGCTTCCTTGGCAACTGTTATGTGAGAAATCCTGTGAAACTCATCTAGAGAAACACCACAAAAAATTGCATTCAAAGCTTTACTATTAGCATTAGCTACCGCAAGTGCTGCCTTATCCCATGTGGATTTAGCGGCCTCCAGCCTAGTCCATCCTACTTCTAGCACATCTCAAACAGTATCATCAATTGAACACAAGAATGCCCTCATTCAAACTTTCCAAAAGGCATAGTTACTACCATCAAAATATGGTGGAACATTTAAAGTTGAGACCGGTCCATCTTAAATGGGGTCAAAGACTGCAATAAGGTAATTAAACCATAACTAGTACACCTGCTCTGATACCAATTGAAAGCTCAAAAATGTGTTGAAAACACAAGAGCTGTTTAGACCCCTAAATAAAAGTTACGGTTCGATTGATTTTACACTAACTTAATTCTAAGTGCGGAATAGTGTAAATGCAAGTAGATAAACAAACAAGCTACTCAAATCCATACTCATAGCAACACAGCAGTAAAATGGAATGTAAAAGAGTAGGGAAGAAAGATGCAAACACAAGATAACACGCCGATGTGTTATTGATGAGGAAACCGAAGAATTCAGCGAAAAACCTCTCCGCCGCCCTCCAAGCGGTAATCGATCCACTAGACAATCAGTTGGGATACATGGGTGAGCAAGAGACCCTCCAAGCCTAATCTACCCGATGTACCTAAGCCCTCCAAGCTCCTACTACAACAAGGCTTCTCGGAACCGTGTCTTGTCTAGCTCTCTGGATCCCGCAACAAGCTCCATGTTGCATTTTCCATCCTTGGTTTCTTCCAATACTTCCTAGCAACACCAAAACCTCACTTGACACTCTGAAAGGGTGTGGTAAGTGTTTGGGCTATCAACCTCTCAATGGTATGGAAATGGAGAGGTAGGAGTTGAGGAAAATTCACAAGCAATTGTGTAGAGAAATGTGGGTATAACAATCTCTAACTCTCAAGGTTTGTGACTAGGGTTTTCTCTCAGAAGCACTCCTCAACATTTGTGGTTAATGTGGGTATAAATAGTGTAGGCACAGAAAGTGTGTATCAGAATTAACAGTCTGGCAAAACAAAATGTCTCGCGAGTGTCTCACGGGAAGGCCTTACCCGCTAGCTACTCGTGAAACACAATTTTCGCAATCTATCCTGACTCTTCGCATTCCAGTTATGTGCAGGGCACATGGCTCACTTCGCAGGATGCTTAGTTGCGAGTTACTCGCGAGAACTCCTTAGTCTTCAATTACTTGAGTCTTCACACACTATCTCTCTATCACACAACCCTTACAATCAAATCCCACAATAAATACAAGGTACAAAAGATTGAATAAAATTACAATCAAATTTGGCATGGAATAAAAGCCAACAAAACACATAGTTGTAAATCACAACTTTACAAGAGCTGACTTCAAGGGTATGCATATGAGTAAGACGGTTGTTTTCTAAAGTCTCTCTTCCTTCATGGGAAAATCTTAGCTGCTTCAGAGAGTAAAGAAATACAAGAAAGCTAAAGAGGATAAACCTAAGGAAGGAGGAGGAGGAAGTGGGAGTCGTTGTTATTGTTTATCCATCTCTCTCAATTCTCAACTATGTTGCTCTTACTATATGTATGCACTCTTGTGGTCTTTTTTGGCCTTAATATAGGCTTTTTTTTTTTTAAATATAATGTTAGGTTCAAAAAGTTTAGAACAATTGGCAAATCATGAGCACAAACTTGTCAAGATATAGATCTTAGATTCTATAGGGAATATTAGATAATGCTCAAGGTGCTGGAAGTCTGAATACAAGAATAAGGAAGCTGCAAGTTCAAGAATTCGAAACATGTCAAGTTCGGCCGATCGAAAGATGGGTTTTGCAAAATTTAATTAAAGCTCATCAGCCTGTTAAGCCCATTAAGTAATCAGGGTTTCAAATCTATTCTCCTAGTATATAAAGGGAATCCTAAGGCACGTTATGTGATGACTTTAGAGGTGCACTTATGAGATCTAAAATGTGCTGTTCCTTCTCCTTTCAAAGTCACTACTAGAAATCATTCTTATACCAGTAGAACTAGTAGATCTGAAGTTGCTGTAACAAAATCATACATAGCTGATGATTTAAATCTTCAAGGGTGGTCTTGGAGTCACAAACAGGAGAGTTTGTGATGCTAAACTTTTTAGTGGGATCTCAAAGTCACAAACGTGGGATCCCAAAGTCACAAACGTGGGAATTTGTGTTCAACAAATTCAAGATAGAAGAGTATGTGGAGTCGGAGCTGCACATGGTTGCACTCCAAGAAAATCGAGCTATTGCGGCGGGTTTTTTGCGACGGTTGCAAAAACTGGCGCTATATATTACATATTACGACGCTTTTTTGGCCCGCCCCTGTAGATGATATATATAACGGCGTTTCATTGGACCGCCGCAATAGATCAACCCTTTTGCGACATACTACAGCAACACTATATAAACCACTGCAATGTACATGTTTTAGCAGCATTAGAATTAGCTATAGCGGCGCTCCATAAACTCGCCGTAATAAATATACCCTTTTGCAACATACTACAGTGGCGGTATATAAAACCGCCGCAATATATTTGTTTTGGCGGCGTTTGATTTAGTTATATGGCAGTATTATCAAACGGCCACATATATGTCTTTTTCAGCATTTTTTAGTTATAGCAGCAATTTAAGTGACCACCACAATAAACCTGTTAATTGCCCAAAAGTCCAATTTTTTTCTCCCTCTTTTTGTTTTTTTTTTTTTTTTTTTTTTTTTTTTTCCTTTCCCTCACATAAATCTATCAATTTAGACCCCAACCTTTTCATTTCTCATCTGTTTGTCTCCCTCTAAAAAAACACTCTCTCTCCCTATCACTCTCAAATTAAAATCTCACGTCATTGATCTCAAAACCTAACAATCGATCTTCCTGCCACCGCCACGCATTCTCACTCTCAAACCCTAGATTAGGTCTACCTCTATTAGCACTCATTGCTGCCACTAGCTAATTGAAGACCCAAAAACAGCCATCGAGGCTTCACTGGGAATATAGGAATGACTTTACAACACATCCATAACCCACCCCACGACTCATCACCAGACCCAACTGACCACCACTTCCACAACCAACAATCACCACAGTCCACCATGGAGGGACGAGGCAGAAAGAGAGAGTCCCATCAAGAGAGTGACCCACTAAAAGAGAGAGATAGAGAGAAAGGATCAATGAGCGATATGTTCGAAGAGCGAAGAGCAAAGATGGCAATGCTTGGTCATGGAGTTAGAGAGAAATCTAATAATTTTGGAAAACAAAGAGAGTGAGAGAGGACGGATTACGAATATCTTAGCTGGAAGAGTTGGAGAATCGGTTTGAGAAGGAGGTTTTGGGGCTGAAGTTTTTTTGAGTGTATGATTGTGTGAGAAAATGCTTAATAAAATGTGACCTTTTAATTAATTGTTATTGATCGAAGATTGTGTGTTATATTTTGAGGCCCTCTACAATGGTGGTATTAATAGTGGCAATTCTGTCACTTATAGCGGCGGGCTGGATGACCACCACAATACTCACTTTTTTGTGGCGCTTTGTCTTAGTTATAGCAGCGGTTTGTACCGCCGCAATAAACATTTTAATTGCCCTCTGTTGTTTTGTTATTTCCCTCCCCTCCTTTTTTCATTTTCCCTCCAGCTCAGAGAAAGAAAAAACCCACACACACACACACACACTCTCTCTCTCTCTCTGTCAAAATCTCTTTCACTCTCAAAATCTCCAGACCTCAACTTGTCGAAGACCCACTACTACCCACCCAACTCGCCGGAGATCGAACTTGACGAAGACCCAAATCACCTCAAGCCACTGCCAATCTCAAGTAAGCGTCTGAGTTTTTATTTGGCTTTATTTCTCAAATGGGTTTGCCTTAAATTTCAAAAAAATTTGTTCAGTTTTTGTGGTTTTGTGAGTTATTTTTTCCAAAAAAATTGATTTTGGGTTTGGATTTGATTTTTGAAGGCTCTCGTTGATGGGTTCTGCTTAGCCTCTCGTGTGAACTTTAAAATCACCAAATATCCAAGGGTCAAACCACATGAGAGGGAGAGACTAAAAGAGACCTTTGGATAGCGTAGTTGAGAGAAAGAGAAGGAGGAGGTGATCAAGCCAAAGCCACTGTTGCCAATCGCCGGGTCGTCGACAACCACCATTTTTTTCGCCACCACCTCGTTACCGCTAGTATGGGTTGGTTTTTTTTTTTTTTGCTTTTTTTTTTTTTCCTTCGAATCATCCATGTGCATGTCACTACATGAGTTTCATAGTTTGGTTTAAATTTCGGGGTTACCAAATTTATGAAACCTTTGGTGGATTAGGTAGAGTTGGTTGTGGTAAAATGCTCATATGATCAAAACTAGTTTTGCAGTACTTTTAAGAATGCTATTGAGTTGTTTGATGAAATGCCTGAGAGGGATATATGGCCAGTGCTGTAATTGGATTTGATTGTTTGATTAAAATGTTAAAATTCAAAGGAAGAAAATCTGGAAGAAAGGATTGGTTAGAAAATGTACTTCATTCATTCTCAAAGACTAGATTACAACTTATATACAAAAAAACAGAGCATGACCAACTTTGTACATTTATTCACACTAAAACTAACTCTACCACTAACTCTCACTAACCAATTATTACCAGTAATGTATGTAAACAATACATATGTAGTTTTGAATGTTAAGTATAAAAAGAACTAAACTACAGGATGTATAATTGCATCATTCGTAAACTGTTACATATACTATGTGGATTTGATTGTAGTTTATGTTCTTTTGAATTGCTGGGTGAGTTGTGGTGTGGGGTGGGGGTTGTTAGGGTTATCAATATGTTGATTTTTTGGTATGAAGGATTATAAATTTTGAAGCTTTTGATAGTGGAGGTAATGAAGTGTGTATGAAAGTAATGGTACAACAGGAGAATTTCTTTGATTTGCCAAAAGACTTGCACAACATTACATTATTGTTAGTATGTTTAATTACCCATTTTAAATAATGCTTCATGCATCACTTATTAATGTTGTAGGACTATAAATACTCTAAATTTGATGTATTGTTGATGATTGTTGCTGTTACTTTATGAACTAAGCTCCAACTTTAGATGCTTACATGCTAATGGATAGTTTTGGCTAACATTCTTAATTAGGCTTATTTGAGAACGCAATAAACTATATATTAGTTTCAAATTTGAGAATGAACTTAGGTTTATATATATTCTTTCTTTGTTGGTAGATTGCAAAAAGAAGATGCATTACAAGTTTGAGAGATCAAAACAATTGAATTTGTTTGTGTTAGACTTAAGGTGCTCTCTCTCTCTCTCTCTCTCTCTCTCTCTCTCTGTGTGTGTTTGTGGTGGGTTGTTGAATTGGGGCAAGCAGGTGACTTGCATGGAGTAATAAGGTGGTTTTAGCTGATATTGGGAGTGTTGACTATTTTGTGTAATATTTGATGATTCTTTTTAAGTTGTTTTTATTTGATTAATTAATTTTAGAGGCTTCTCTCTATCTTTTTTACACATGAGGACACTAAAATGAAATGGGATATTTAAAGAGATGTCCATTCCTAAAGAATATTGCTAGTAATGATGTTATAGTTATCAAATGTGTTGATAACTTCTCTATGCATTTAAAATTGTTGTTTTCTTAGGAACATAGCTGAAAGTGCATGATTGAAGATGATTTGTTTCTTAACTTAAAGTGAAATGAACTAAATGAAATGTGTATTAACTATTGGTTTGTGCTTTCATGAAATCACATTATAGGTGTTTCTTGTAAACCACTTTATAGCAATGGATAAAAGTTGGATTAACTTACCAATAGAAGGTTGCAATAATATTTAGATGGAGTCCAACAATTTCTGAATTTTGCATCTAACCACGCACAACCGGATGGATTGATTTCATGTCCGTGTAAAAAATGTGTGCATACAAATTCATGGCCTATAGATGTTGTACAGGGTCACTTAGTGTCTCATGGGATTTGTAAGGGTTATAACCCTTAGGTTTTTAACGAGGAATCATCATTTGCAAAGACTTCTACTAAAATTCCTAATAGTCGTGTCCAAGAAAACCCGATAGAGTATGCCGATCTTCGTGACATATTGCATGACATGTTACTCATACATGATATGGCATCTGGGCCAATGGAAGAAGTCCCTAGTGTGCAACAACCCACAAAAGGTCCTGAAGAAGGTCCTAATGAAGATGCACTTCAGTTTATGAAATTGCATGGAGATGCTAATTAACCTTGTTATGAAGGTTGTAAGCATTTTAGCAAATTCTCAACCATTGTGCATTTGTACCACATGAAGTGTCTTAATGGTTGGACCAACAAATCATTTACCATGTTGCTGTAATTTTTGCTTGATTTTCTTCCTTCAAATGCTAAGTTGCCAAAAGATTGTTATGAGGCTAAGAAGATTACTAAGGATCTGGGCTTGAGCTATGAGAAGATTCACGCTTGTCTTAAAGATTATGTTTTATATTGGAAGGAGAATACCAACCTTGAAGCTTGTCCAAACTATGGAGTTTCAAGATGGAAAAGTAATGAGTCTAAAGGTCAACAAAGTACTCATGCTTCCCAAGAAAGGAAAAAAGAGAGCTACAAAGATCCTATGGTGGTTCCCCTTAAAGCCAAGATTGAAACGACTTTTTATGTCTCCTAAAATAGCCAAGCATATGAAGTGGCATGCCAATGGTCATGTGAATGACGGGTTATTGAGGCATCCTGCTGATTCTGAAGCTTGGAAATCATTTGGCTATAAATACATATAGTTCTCATCCAAGCCTCGTAATGTGAGGCTTGGATTAGCAGCCGATGGATTCAACTCGTATGGAAATATGAGTACTAGTCATAGTACGTGGCCTATCATTTTGATCCCATACAATCTCCCTCCATGGAAGTGCATGAAAAGGTCTTATTTCATGCTATCATTATTGATTCCCGGTCCAACCTCTCTCGGGAACGATATAGATGTGTACTTACAACCCCTAGTAGAAGAACTGAATGAGTTATGGGATGTTGGAGTAGAAGCGTTCGATGTGTCTTCCAAACAATCATTCCAAATGCATACTGCATTATTATGGACCATAAATGATTTTCCTGCATATATTGATATCTTGGATTAGAGTAAGAAAGTTGCTCTTGCATGTCCCCCCTTGTAACTATGATAGTCAGTCTCGTTGGTTAAGATGTAGAAGAAAATTTACTTACGTTGGACATAGGCGATTCTTGGATAGTAATCATAAATTCCGTGGGAAAAAAATATCATTTGATGGGCATGTTAATATGAGATCAGCTCCTATTATAGAATCTTAAGGGGAAATCATGTTACAAACAAATGTTGTAGCCGACCATGAGTTTGGGAAGAAACAAGTTAATTTGGGCAATAAAAGAAAAAGAGGAGAGGAAGCCTTAACTATGTGGAAGAAGAGAAGTATATTTTTCACCTTGCCTTATTGGGAGGACCATGTGTTGCATCACAGTCTTGACATGATGCATATTGAAAAGAATGTAGTCGATAATATAATTGGCACATTGTTGAACTTGGATGGCAAGACAAAGGATAACTTGAAGGCATGTCAAGACTTAAAGGATATGGGTATAAGAAGTGAAATTCACTTGGAAAAGGTTAGGAATGATTAGACACGTATGCCACATGCCTGCTACCATATGAATGCTAGTGAAAAGGATGGTTTTCTGCAAGTTTTGAAAGATGTAAGAGTGTCAGATGGTTATTCTTCAAACATCTCACTTTGCGACAAACTCAAAGAACGCAAGATTAGTGGGATGAAGAGCCATGATAATCACATCTTAATGCAGCAACTTTTTCCGATAGCAATACGGGGGTCTTTGCCCCCTAAAGTTAGTAGGCATTTAATTGACTTATCTTGTTTCTTTAGGGAGATATGTTCCAAAGTACTAAATATGGAGGAGCTTAAGGCTCTTAAGAAGAGAATTGCAGTGACATTGTGTGAGTTGGAAATGATATTCCCTCCCTCTTTCTTTACAGTGATGGTACATCTAGTCATGCATTTGGCTAGCAAAGCCAAAGTTGTTGGCCCAGTTCATTATCGTTCGATGTATCCCATAGAGAGGTACCACATATAGTAACTTGGTTGGTCTATTTGGTTTTGTTTAACTTACCAATTTCCTGTTGTTGATCTTGGGTTTTCCAATAGGTTCTTTTCAAGACTTAAGTCTTACATGCATAATAAAACTTATCCTGAAGGCTCCATTGCAGAAGGGTATATAGCAGAGGAATGCTTAACATTCTGCTCACGCTATTTTAAATTTGTTGAAACTGTATTCAATTGGCCTGTAAGAAATGTTAAGGAATCCATGGGTGCAGTGGTGAGCATTACACTAGATTCAAATTCATGGATCCAAGCACATCGTTATGTGCTATTCAATTGTGAAGAAATCACTACATTTCGCGAGTAAGTGATATGTCCTTGTGTACCCTTTCACAACATTCCAATACAATACTCTAGCTTAACACTAACACGTTTTTCTACACAGTGTACACATAGCGGATATCAAGGCTAATTTCCCTTTTCATGTGACTTATGATGTTATTCAAAAGCAGCACATAGAGCAATTCTGCAGCTGGTTTAGGAAATATTTAAGTAAAGCATATATACATACATATATATATATATAGAACTATTTTCGGTTGTAACAATTTAGATAGCATACTTATAATAAAAGTCTTTCTTTATAATATATAGGTGATGTCAATGGAGGCCTCTGAGAAAAAGGAACTCTCTGATGAAGTTAGATGACTGGCTTGATATCCAAATAATGAAGCAAAACGGTTCAAGCGTTATGTTATAAATGGTTTGAAGTTTCGCACCAAAGAGTTTAAGGCAACTAGGAAAACTCAAAATAGTGGAGTTTGTGTTGTTACTGAAGGTATGCTAGTGATTATGGTGTACTAATCAATATTATTGAGTTGAACTACTCTGACAAGTATCGAGATGTATTATTCAAATGTCAATGGACTGACATTATTAGTGGGAGAGGATGCAAAAAAGATGAGTTTGGATTTCCCCTTGTCAATTTTTCAAGATTGATACACACGGGTGATCGATTGATTGACGAACCTTATGTATTAGCATCTCAAGCTTCACAAGTGTTTTACGTGGAAGATGTGAGACATAAAGATTGGGTGGTGGTGGTCAAAACAAAACCTAGGGAGGTGTTTGATGTTGGTAATCACACTTCACATGGTGATGATGATGATGATGATGATGATGATGAAGTGGATACATATATGGAGAATGTCCGTTATAATGTAACTACTGATGATGCAAATGACAACCATGCTTGGGCTCGAGTTGATGAAGAAGGAACCATTTATGATACACCATTGATTAGTAAGGATGAATTGCTTGAACAAGACTTTATCAATGATGAAGAGCTTAGTGATGATGTTTATGAGTCTAATGATGATGAGTTCAATGATGATGGGTCCAATGACGATGAGTCTAGTGATGATAAGTTTAGTTAATACTTTTGTATCACTCATTATATTTTGCGTTAATGATTAGAAGTTGTACTTGCAAACTACTTATATTTTGCTTCATTTTATAAGAACGTTGAAGGATAAATTGTTATTTGGCATCCTATTTTATACTATCTTTCTTTATATATACATAGTGATCATTCCTATCTAATTTACAACTATTATTCACATATTTTTCTTAATATAAAAATTGAGTGGCATGATCTTGAACAGTTTAGGAAATTTAAGGCTTAAAGACTTAATCGAAACTACCTTGACTAGATTTTGCCCATATTGTTCCATGTTTAGGTTGCCTAGGATTAATAATGTGTTTGTGCTTTCTTTATTTCCGAATTGATCTTTGCTGGCTTCATCAAATGACTGAATTTAATCATTTAATCACTATGCCATGTCTATGTTGATAACAAGTAAGGAAGGACTAGACCAAGCCAGTTGCAATGCTATTATTTGGTTGGAGGAATTGGTTTAGGACAATCCTTGGTTATATGGAATTTGATGCCAGCTTGCTTGATGTGGAAAGTGTGGAAGGAGAATAGTTGTATGTTTAAGGATTTTGAGAGATCTCTTGATCATTTGAAATCCTTGTTGATTCAATAATTATTTGACTAGTCTCAGGCTTAGGGTCTCACACAATGTATTTCCATTTTGGAATAATACTCTTTTAGAATTTCAACTTGATGCTTTGGTAATTTTTGAAGATGTTTTGTGTTCATAATCTTGGTAATTTGGGAAGCTAACCACCCAAATTGTTTTTTGAGTAGGCAGTATCCTGAAAATTTCAGACCTGCCTCAAAAACATGGAAGTTCTAGTTATCTTCTAGGATTCTAAAGAAAGTGGTTAGGGTAGTTGATGTACATAGTTGGATCTAAACTCATCAACTTAAGCTTTTGGGTTGGAGTGGTGTCCTAACATGTATATAAATTGGCTCTTGGTGGCCTCCTTAGGTGTCTCTCTCTTGATAGTAATATTCTGAACTTCTCCTATATAGGTTGACTAACAATCTTAGGACCATGCCCTTCTCCCATAACCTGTCTTACTTTCTCGTGCAGATATGTAAACTTTGGGGAGGATCCATTAAAATTTGAAACCATTAAAATTTGAAAATTCTAAAATAGATTTCTTAAACAATGATATGGAAACCCACCCAGGCTTAGGTAATAAAGTGCGTTTTTGTAAATTGGGAGACTGTTTGTTCCGCATTTAGGAAAGCTGGGTGTTCTTGACAGCTTTATTGAAAATGGTTATGGAAAGAAAAAAAAAATGCTATGAAGAGGGATCTTCTTTGTAGAATGGTGGTAGGGGCTGAATACAGGGAGTGTAGTAGAAATCTTATTGCAATTGCTTTGATGCTTATTCTTCATTTTGGGATTTATTGGGTAATGCCGGAGTGGGTGGTGGGTTTATTGTGGTTTATGAAAAATCGTTTTTTAGTAGGCATGGAAGTAGCATTTTTTGGATTGGTAAGTCTGTAAGAGGGATCCAGATCCAACAACCTAAACCATGATTCTGTTGGGATTTTTATTATCTAAGTTGATCCATAGGATTATAAAATTGTAGGATTTCAAGATCTAACTATGATCAACAAAGTAAAAGCATATTCCCTTCATATTTGACTAAAAGGATACTCCCATCATCCTTGAAGGAATGTCCTATACCATTTTTCATTCTGTCCCAAAATCCTTTTGAAAGTTAATGCTTGAACATATAGCATCTTTCTGTTATCCCTCATTTTGAGTTAAAGCAAAAGGTCATGTTGTAGAATAATTAGAGGTGAATATTTACATGTCAAGAGCACATGTACATATTATGGATGTTTATGTTTACTTTTTTTGGAACAATATTTAGTGAGTCATTACAAAAAAAGATTGTTTTTATAATCAATGGTGATATGTTATAAGACAACCTCTTATATATATATACATATATATATATATATATATATATTGCCTTAAGTTGGGGTGTAGACTTTCTTCTCAAACATGTTACAACTATACATATTCATAGCTGCACTTTTCATTTCTATTTCTTTTAATGTCATCACCTTCTATAACAAGAATGGGTAATTCTCAATTCTGAATTTGCATTATTGGAGGTGAGCCATGTTGTTTCTACAAGCCTTAAATAACAATTGTAAATACCATTAAAACTCTTGCTAAGGTTCTTTGAGCTCATCCATGTTGAATGGCTGACCATGAAAGTGTCAGTGGGATCATGGGCAAGTTAAGATTTATTTTGTGTATGGTATTCTATGTCCTACTTTTTTGAAATTGCTAAATATCATGATTTCATTAGACTTTCAACCTTGTTTTCAAATGTTTCTACGGAACATGGCTTAAGTTTGGTCTCTTAAGGAGGCAATCCTATATCTCACCAATATGTCTTCTCATTGCTGCTAACCAAGGTTCACGTGCCAACAACGTGATCAAAGGGACCAAGAAAGAACAAGTCCAACAAATTATTAAAGATATTAGGTAGTCCTCCTATCATCCTATGTTGTTCTAGTAATTGTTTCAAACTTTGGTTTGGTGCTTATTACTATTTGATTGTGCTAATTAGGGAGTTCAAGGAGGCAAATAAGGTAGATAAAGTGGTAGTGCTATGGACTGCTAACACAGAGAGGTACAGTAATGTGATTGTGGGGCTAAATGACACAGAAGAGAACCTCTTAGCTTCTATGGAGAAGAATGAGGCTGAGATATCTCCTCCCACCTTGTATGTCTTGACTTGTGTTTATGAAAATATTCCTTTCATCAATGGAAGCCCTTAGAACACTTTTGTTCCAAGTTTTTAAGCTTTTTAGTTTTTTTCTTTTTTTCCTTATTAAGTTAAGTTCATTGTAAACAAGTTTGTAATGTTGCTTTTATCATTTTCAGGACTGATTGACTTGGCCATTAAGAGGAATAGTTTGATGTGCTTGGTGTTCGAAGACTTTTTTATGTACAAAGAACTATATTTGAACAATCGCATTTTTTGCAAGTGTTGAAGGATATTTTTAAACACTTTGGAACTTTTGTAATTATGGTATTAGCTTAATTTGAGCAGTTGTTTTATTCATAGGACCACATCCTTTTTTGTTAATCTTATGATGATGGTTATAGACAATGTTATGTATTTGATAATATATTTCTATGTTAATATTATGTTAGTTTGGAGACATTTGTGGTGTTGTTAATTAGTTACATTTGAGGTATTGTGTTAGTAGAGCTAAAACTAATACAGGTTTTTTGTAACAGGTCTGTGAACAATTTATCAGCAAACAGTGGTTTTCAAACCTAGTGGAAAAAAAAATTTAACCTATAGCAATGGTCAAAAAGCGCCACTACAAGGTGCATTTGTTTTGTTTTACATGAAGTCCTATAGCGGCGCTTATTGCCTGCCGCTAAAGGTTGTCACATATAACAACGCTTCTCGCCAGCTACTAAAGGTTGTCACATATAGCGGCACTTCTCGCCCTCCACTACAAGTGCAATTAGTTCGTTTTAATTGATGCCCTATAGTAGCGCCATGTGCCCACTACTACATGTTGAGACCTATAGCGGTGCACCTAGCCCGCCACTAAAAGTCAATTGACCCGAATTCTAACCTTATATGGGTACAATTTTAGCAAAAAACCAAAACCACCACTAAAATGTGCATATACAGCAGCGCTTTTTTGTTACCACCGCAATAGAACCCACCACTAAAGGTATTTTTGAGCTTTAGCAGCGCTTTTGGCCCACCACAATAGCCCGTTTTTCTTGTAGTGTTGTGTTTGTAAGTTCTACAAGAGTTAGTTTTAGATTTAGGATTTAAATATATTGTAAACTTTCATTCTATTATAGTGGATTTATTTACCTTAAGAATATCCAGGTTAAATCCTCCCTAGTTTTTTACCTTGAAACAGTTGATTTCATTGGCTTTCCTAGGTCATCATATTACGGTCTTCTTTACTTTTCCGCACTAAGTAATATGTTTTCATGTGTTTAACCTAGGTCTCACAATTAACCTAAGTAAATACTTGGCTAATTCATTAGATTAAACTAATCTGCTTTCAAGGGATCTAAACAAACAAACATATAATTTTTATTTTATTTTTATTTTTATTGATGTGATAATATAAGCTAATTGAAGATAGGGATAATTTTGCCCCGCTCTGCTTGAACCACTCCCCCCTGCTTCGTCCAATGCAGATTTTCCCCGCCTCACAAAAGTGAAGGGGCGGGGATGGGGCGAGATTTTAGCCCTGCACCATGGGTTGGGGTGGGGATGAATTTAGACTTTTTAGACCCATCCCACCCCACTCCGCCCCATCCCCACCCTACCTCGCATTGATAAGGGTTAAATTGTAAATTTTTCATACCCTAAATCCCTACTATTTAAACAAACATATTTTTAGCTTATTTTATTATACCTAACATGGTTCTCTGCCTCTTTTTTCTTTCTAGCAAGGTTGGAAATAAGGTACAAATTTTCACGTTTTCTTTTATCTTTATTAGAAACAAATTTATATACTATTAAATTATTTATTTTGTACTATGACATTTTTTTTTTTTATTGTGATATTGTCTTATTAAACACTTGGATAATATTATTTAGTTTTTGCTAAAAGATAGTTTGATTTGATGGGATAAATTTATTTTTAATTTCAAGTATGATTTTACTAATGAAACTGGATTTATTAAAAAAAATGGTAATAGTTGTAAGCAAATCAACAATAAGTAGAGTGTTACGGGGTGGGGCAGGACTTCATGGGACCCCAAAGAGTGAGGATGGGGCAACAAATTTTTTTCCGTCATGCGGGGCGGGTTGGGGATGGGGCAAGACAAAACCATGTGAGCCGGGGACAAAGACCCCATCCTTTAGCCCCGCCCCGCCCCGCCCCGCCTATTGCCATCCCTAATTGAAGATACAATAGATTATCAATCTCACACATCACCCACTTTAACAAGTGTATTTAGTTGAGGACAATTTTGTATTTATTTACGTTATTTAGCTATCCCTAATAATTGAGCTTGCTTGACATAACTTGGAGCAATTGCAAATCCTTAAAAAACTCATAGCCGGATTAAGGTTATTCTTGTCCTTTCAAGATTGGTGGATATCTAAAGAAACTTTTCTACTAATTACTTCCTAATTTGGCTACATGAATTTTGTTTTCACTTTCATTTTCCAGTCCACCTTCTCGCAAGTGCCTTATAGTTATCGTCTACAATTTTGTAATACAGGCAATCATCTTAAGACCCTTGATACTCCTAGGATTTTCATTCTCCTATCTTTTAAGCCAAAAAGAAGTTGTGCGTTCCTTGTATACAAATATGTTTGACACTTTTTATGGTTACAATGGGAGAGAAAAGATTTGAACCTTAAATATTTCTCTTAAAAATATCAAAAGTTGTCAATCAATGGAACTACAAAGCTTCAAGCATGTTTACCATGTCTTAAATAAAATATCCTTTCCCCAATCTAATTTGTCCAGACAAAATAATTAATAACACTAGTAAGTTTCCCGTGCAATGCACGGATAATGTTGTAATATTTTACGTAATTTTTTTTTTAAGAATATTGTACATATATTATAGCATATTTGATATAAAACTTTGTTAGTAATGACTTCATTATAAGAAAAAAAAAATTATAAATTGTATACACATCCATTATAATTATTCTGTTCCAGTAATGAGCAATAAAAAAAATTAGCTTTGGAGTAATATTGTATGATAAAATTTGATAAAATCATGTTAATTCATACCATATTATTTATCTTTATTATGTGACGTAATAAAGAGTTTCATTGCGATTTTTTTTTTTTTTTTTTTGCCCTTCAATGCTTTGTTTTTTGTGATATGGTGACGCTTGTAAAGCTTGTTGAGGGGTATGTTATCATCATTTGTTTCTTCATCTTCAATGTTTGAAGTTTGGTCTATCCCTATTTATTCAATTTTTGAGCTTTCATCACTTTTAACTTTTGTTGCATCATTTCTGTTGATCACTAATTATGAATTGAAAATGGAAGATTCTTGACTAATCTTGCAAAATTTGGACTTGCAGATATGTTGTCGCTAAGATTTTTTTTAGGTATTTGCATTCATATTAAATTTCAAATTGTTATTTACATCAATCTAAAAGTGATGTGACATTTTTTGTAAATGTTTTTAAACTTTTTTGTTAGTTTAGGAATAGTGTAGCAAAAGAATTAATATAGCACACTGGATTGTGTCTATTTTTCTTCTTCCATACCTTTTTGTCATTTTGAGGTGCATCAAAAATCTTAGCAACTATGCAAATTTAAAATTCATCCTTTAGATTGAATTCATTCAAACGAAATAGGAAAATGTATTTTCTTCAGTTCATGTGAGATTCTTACTCCAATATCAATCTGCATATGGGGAATTTTATGTATATTATGTATATTATGATCAATAGTTTTACAGTAATTAAAATAAGTTGTATCGCTGTTTGTTTTTCAATAAGATCACTTGAAAATTTATTTAGGATTTTTTCAATATCTCGATCAAATATCACAAAAGTTGTTTTGTCAATTGTATCAAAAAATTCAATTTGAATTGTATATGAAGTTGTTTGCAATTGTATAGTAGTTATAGTGAGATGAATATGTTATAAATATTTGGAGAGTATGTAGTTAATGTGAGTGCCTCTAACCTTGGGATAGGGAGATTTATTTTTTTGTTTCAAATTTTGTACACCAAAATGATCCTGATTGTGGTTTGACCTTCCTTCCACAAAGCATGCATGAAATGCAATACCAACCTATCATTGTATCAATGTTGCTTATTGTTGCAATACAATAGCAATTCACATCCGGCAATGAAATTTGAAGTTAATATTTATTTTTATTTTTAATGTAAATGATGAGTATGATGTATTATTATTTTTTTCATGAAAATGATGAGTATAATTTGAAATGATTAACAAACTTGTTTCATAGTACCCCATTCAATGCATTTGATCTATGTTATTGTCTTCATATTATTTAAAAATAAAGCCTCATATGAAAATTGTTTTGTAAGTATTTTTGGTATTTCTTGTATAGGATAATATTGTTTACCATTCCTATCATTGAAGTTTTTTTAAAGAAAATATTATGTAAATGGTATTTGTGAGATAGTATATGCTATTTGTCAAGCTTTTTTTATTATCAATAATTTTAAAAATATGCACTTGTCAGTTATTTCAGCAACCTTAGGAATCTCAAGATTTATTATTTTTGTTGCACTGGTCAATGACAAAGAGAATTTGCCTACATAAATTGCATAGAACAATTTTTCATGAGAATGACAAGTTTTCATGAAAATGAGATTTTCTAGAAGTGGGTAAGAGTTTTGGCCTTGATCTACAAGTGGGACCTAGGTCATAATATGTAAGGTAATAACTAGGCTTGAGATTTTCATAAGGTTTGATCTATTTTTAAAATGTAGTCCATTTTGTAAAGAATAACATTTGTTATAATTGTCAAGAGCGACCCATATTTTAAATAACCGTAAAAATAAGTTACAATGATCTATTCAGTAAGAGTTAAAAAACTTAATGAAAATACGTTAAGCTAAATGCAAAATTAGAGTGCCACATGACAAAAACTTATGCACTCTCACATGAGGTCTCTGCTTGAGGTAGGATAATTTGTCGTTATGGAGGAAATGACAAAATTTAACTCCTTTTCACATATCAACTCAAATAGACTTTTTGAGGTAAGATAATTATCCTACCTGATTTCTATTCAATGACCTTAATTGGATTTTCTTCATCTCACTTGAAATGAATTGAAATGGAAATAGCTAGCCAATTTTAATTAAGTTTCTGTTTTAAAGTTTAACAATGTACAAAATATCACATCATTTAAACTTTAAAAAAATTACATGACATTGAATATTCCTTTTAAATTAATAATATTTAATTTATATCATAAAATAGATCTAGATAAAATGGAGAGAATCTTAACATTGAATAACTATACTTGCACCAACAAATGAAGATGTTAGGGATATATTTTATGTAATTGGCTATTTCTTTGACAAAATGCACTTTACTTGTATTTGGGTAGATCTAGGATGGGTTTAGTACTTCAAGAAATAAGTGTTCAAGTTAAGTATTGAACCATGCAAGTTTGACCAAGAAACAAGTGAAGAAAGTGTTGTTCATTAAACCTCAACAGAAGTCTCGACAGAATCCTTTCTATCGAGATTTAATGTTGAGCTCGACACAAGCTGTATCTGTCGAGAATTACGAAATCAGATTTTTCAGATCTGATTACACGCATATTCCTATGTATTTGTGTAGGGTTTCTTTTCTCTCAACCCTAGACATATATAAGGATTATTTTAAAGGCTGTCGCGCATGCATTGTGTGACCAGAGGCAGAAATTGCTCTAGCTCATCATTCTCTCTGAAGAAGCTACTGCATCTTTATTCTAAGGGTTTTGTGACCAAGGAGCTTCCTAATCTTCATTGTTGATGAACTGAAAAACTTTGCAGCCAACAATCTTCTTCAAGTTGATGAGTTAGTCATGTACTGGGATCCGTGCATCATTGGCTAGTCACATACAGGGATTTGTGCATTGAATGGAGAGATTGCCAGTACAATACAAGTCTAATTGGTTATTGAGGTAATGGTTCAATTGTAGGTTGATATTTTGGGATAGGCTAAAAGGTTTGGTAAGATTCCTTATACTTGTAACCGCTTGTGATTGATAATAGTGGATTCTCGAGAGTGGTGACCTTAAATTCACTCGGTGGGGTTTTGTCTCGGTGGTTTTCTCCATTCGTAAACAAATCACCTGTGTCAAATTTATTTTCTACTACATTTAGTTATTTAGTAATTTGTTTGTGCTATCACGCTATTGCATGTAATTTGACTAATTAATTAACTTGGGTAATTAATTAATTTGCAATGGGTCAATTCATTTTAACCCAACAAAAGAGGTATGGGCTACCAAGCTTTTAAAATTACTTATTTGTTTTCTTATTAAATAATATGTAATTAAGGCCTAAATATGTCTCCAAGAGCCTTGAAATTCAATTGATTTGCAAATTTTGGTATTTCTAAGAGAGATATCCGAGGTTCAAATTCCCTGGGCCCAAACTATCAATGTACAAAAAAGAAGACCTAAATATGTCACTCTAGTTATTTTAACTTTCTCATGCCACATGAACACTAATTTTTTTTCCCAGTAATATTATATTGGATTGATCATGAAACCAAGTTAAACTTCTTCTTCTTTTCTAATAATGCTACAGATACAATAATTATGCTCACAAATTTTTTTACCATTTGCTAAGATAGTTCACAATGATTTGTTAGCGATTTTCTTTGGTTTTAAAAACCGGTACGGTCAAAGAACCAATTTTGGTCTCGATTCTCGATTTTATTCAGTTTTGGGACTTTTACCAGACCAAATTGGTGCCTAGTTGAACCAATTAAACCGGCTAGTCCAGTCCGGTTTTTAAAACTATGAATTTTCATATTGACCCACCATTGACATCATTTTCTATAATTTACAAAGTAAAACAAATTATAAAGACAGGTTTTACATCAATTTTTATTTTCCCCTAGAAGAAAGGAGATGTTAGAGTTTCTGTGGATGGGTGTAAAATGATCTTTGTTTTCTGTGTCAATCATGTATATATAACATCATTCCTATTGTGAGGACACATGTTCATTAGTGGCTCTCATAAGTAGAACAAAAAAACTCTCATGTTAGCTCTACCCATAGTTGAGTATACGCTTTATAGTAGTGAATGAAGTGATTGTGCACATCCATAGTTGCACTAAAAGTAGTTCGTACACACCTTAAACTAAGCGCTACGATAATACGAGCAATTGATGGAATCAAAAGAAAGTATTCCATGAGATCAATTTGACAATAGAAATTGGACCTACCATAGCGAAAATCCAACTAAAGAAGATGAAAATCTGGTCTCTAGTTTACAAATGAAGTAAATAACCCTTGCAAGCAATAATATTACGGTGTTATACATGACATACAAACTTTAATTTATTTACTATGCCAACGCAATTAACATCTTCATTGATTTTGAAAGCTCAATAGTGTGAAACACTATAACTTGTTTAGACCCCCCAATTTTGAACTTGTAGCTAAATTACTTTTAACCTATTCAACTAAGTGCGAAATAAGAGTAATTAATGTGCAATTAACCTGGACTACTACCTAGTGCATATGCATATATAAACAAAAAGTAAATATAGAGCAGAAGTAGTAAGGGAAGAGAGATGCAAACACAAGATAACACCGAAACATGTTATTAAAGAGGAAACTAAAGTACTCGGCGAAAAACCTCTCCATGACCCTCCAAGCCAAAATGATCCATGAGTGAATAAAGTTGGATTACAATGATATCAAGAAGATCCTCCAAGCCTAATCTACCCACTGTACTTGAACCCTCCAAGTTCCAGATCTTAACGAACTTCACCGAGTTCTACAATTAGCTCCAAATTGCATCCACTATAGAATGGCTTCTTCCAATGCTTCCCTCATGCACCAAAACACCAAAACAACTCCTAACACTCAGATTGGGTGAGGTATGTGTTTGGGTTAAAAACCTCTCAAGGATTTGTAATTAGAGAGGTAGGAGTAGAGGAAAATTAAGAGAAATGTGTAAATGATTGTGGGTTTACAATCTCTAACTCTCAAGTGTATTTCTAGGGTTTTCTCTCTAAGATTCTCCATACAATTTCATGGGTAATGTGGACTTTTATAATGTGGGTAAACAAATGAGTCAAGTACACTAAAACAGGCTGGCAATGCATTGCGCAGGCCATCTCGCGAGTTGGCATAGTTGCGGGATACCTCTTGGCACTTAACTCTTCAGCTTCCAACATATGCTTCTCATGTGGCCTTTTATGGGCTGTCCACTCACGAGCCAGTCACGAGCAAGTTGCGAGTTGTCTTTTCTTCACAGTTCTTCACCAAATTTCACACACTCAACCCTTACATTAAATCCCACAAATATACAGGGAAATGATTGACTAAATATGAAAGCTCGGATTTGTGCTAAAACACAAGAGCTTGTTCAGACCCCCAATAAAAAATTACGGCTAGATTGCTTTTACTTTAACTTAGACTAAGTGCGAAACAAGAGTAAATAAGTGCAATGAACCGATAACACTACCCTAAACCATATTCATCCATCATCAACAATAAAATGAAAGCTTAAAGAGTAGGGAAGAGAGACGTGAACACAAGATAATACTGAGACGTGTTATCGAAGAGGAAACTGAAAAACTCAGTGAAAAATCTCTCTGCGACCCTCCAAGTCGAAATCGATCCATTAGAGAATAAAGTTGGAATACACGAATAACAAAAGACCTTCTAAGCCTAGTCTACCCCATGTACTTGAGCCCTCCAAGCTTCTGCTACCAACAGACTTCTCGGAGTCTTGTCTTCTCTAACTTTACGAATCCCGCAATTCAGCCCGATTTCATCCGCCAATGAATGGCTCCTTCCAATGCTTCCCAGCAGCACCAAAATCTCACTTAACACTCAGAATGGCGTAGTAAGTGTTTGGGCTAGCAACCTTTCAAAAATCTAGAGATGGAGAGGTAGGAGTTGAGGAAAACTACAAGGAAATGTGTAGATAATTGTGGGTATAACAATCTCTAACTCTCAAGTGTATTTTCTAGGGTTTTCTCTCTGAAAAACATTCCTTACAATTTGTGGGTAATGGGGGTATATATAATGTGGGTAAAGACTTGGTAAAGCAAAATACAACTTTTTGCCAAATAGAAACTTTCGTAGGTCCTTCGCGGGTTGGCCCTTCTCATGAAATAGTTGTGAAATTGACAGCCTGGTACAACTCTTCATCTTCCAGTCATGTGCTCCACATGTGGCTTCTTCATGGGTTGCTTCTCGCGAGACAGTCACGAAATTCACTTATTCAACTTTTGAAACTTGATTCTTCACTGATCTCTCACACTCATCCCTTACAGATAAACCCACATACATACCGGGAAAATGATTGAAGAAATTACAATCAAATTTGGCACAGAATTAAAGCCCACATAATATAGTTGGAAATCACAACTTTACAAAATACAATCAAATTTGACACTGAATTAATGCCAACAAAACATAATTGAAAATTACAACATTCCAAATTTTATCAACATGTGATTTATAAAGTGTATATTAAACCCAAAATCCGTAACAAAGTAACCCTTGTTTTACAGAACTTGCAAACATGGTTTTATTTAGATACACGTGCGTAATTAAGTCACTAATATTAAACATTGCCAATCTATTTTGCTCTGGCAATTAACATTTCCACTGATCTTTATCAATGGTTTAATATTACATGACTATTTGATCACCAAACCATTTCAGGTACAACCAGCAGGACCAAACCCAACTCTCCCTCCTGCAACATCATACACCACCTCCAACCTTCTCTGCTGCACATTCCCAAAAATCCCAACAGAATCATTATCACTGTTTCCAGCAAAAGCCAAACAAACCTGCGAGATTTTTTGAGCGAGAATTATCCCCGACACATCCAAATCCACCTTCACATTACCACTAAACAAAAAGCTTATCTTTGGAATCGAGACTGTCTTGTATTTGCTAAGATCATAACATGTATCAAGCAACGAAAACCCACTTGTCAAAGGGTAACTCTTCATTTTAGCCTTAAACGCCGCCTTCAAGGCGCTATAAGCATCCCGCGGCAAACGTGTTATGACAGTCCCAGAATCGATAACGGTGCCTGCATTCTTAAAAACTGAGGTTGCAATCGATAACTTCTTTCCACCTACTGTGATCCCGAGTGTGTTGAGGCCGTAAAATGAGGTATTTTCAGTGAGTTTCGAAAAGGGGGTGAATTTAATGGCACTTGAAGAACTAGCAGTTTTTCCAAACGTGAGGTGACCAGTAGCGCTAGAAGTTGAAGGAAGGCAATAAGAGAAGACACGGTTGTATTTTGTTGCGGTTTGTTGGATTAAGGAAAGTGGGTCGCGACCGAGACCAAGTAATCCTGCTGCACCACTGAAGAGACCTTGGTTGTTTTCGCCACAGCCGAATAAGAAATTTTTGAACACATCTGATGGTGTTAAGGTTAGCTTCTCTTTGCCGAAAAATCCCACGGAAAATGATTTATCGCCGTATTGAATGCGGTATACACATGTCGAGGAACTGCAACCTGGTGGGTTTCCTGCATTATCACAAATTTTTTTATAATAATTATGGTTCTAATATTACTATTTTTTTTACGTGTTCTAATAAGTATTATTGTTTATTTAAAAAAAAATTATTGTTCTTTTACATTCGTTAATGTACACTCTTTTTTTTTTTATTATTCTATTTATATGGATCGCAGAAATAAAAAGTAGTATTAATTTATTATTGGACTTTCATTGACAAAAATACTTTCCCAATTTACACTTTTCAGTTTTCACTCTTGTTAGCTTTTGACCAAAAAGAAAAAAAGAAAACTAGTAGCCTGTTCTACGTTTAAGAAATTATTATACTTTATTTCTTAGAATAATATTTTAAAAGAAAATTTTGAATTATTAATTAATTAATATGCAACATACTTTTCAAGTTTTCAAAATTTTAATTGTTAACTAGCTTCGCACGCTCACGCACGTACTCAAAAACTCTTTTATTTTTTTTGTAAAGATTAATAATTTGATAGGAAGATAAACGTGAGGATGATTTTTTATTTTTTAAAAATAAAATAATAAATGTATAGTTGCTTTGAAAATGTTCAGTCCAAATAGGATAAACCTCTTAAATAGTAGTATACATAATATAAATATTAAATGACAAAATATTTCTTAGAAAATGATAGTTAGCCTGTATAACTATGTTTAGATAAGACATCAATTAATTTTTGGTGTAGTATTGGATCAAATCCTGGATTTCTTATTCCAATATAATTGTCGCTATGTCTATGGTTACCTACATATAAAGGTCTCAAAATTATCAAATACCTGTGGCAGAAGAGAGTTGAGAGCACACAGATGAACTACAAGAAATATTAGAATAAGTTGATGATTTAGATGGATCAAAGGTCGGTTCCTTTTGTTGGTAGCAAGATTTTAAGCAAGGTCGGCATTGAGTCCAAGTAATGTCGCTACCAGTATCAAATATGAGTGTTAAGTCCCTTTTTGGAGTACCAAGGCCAATGGTCACAACGTAGTTGCTCGAGCCAATGGTGCTACCAGACTTGGCTGGGATGGTAGTGGCCTTTGATGCACGTAAACCATTAAGACCCAGTTTTTTTGAGAGCCTGGCGTGAATTGAATTGACCCTGGATTGGTCTTGTTCGAGGATTTCAGTCATAGTGGGTGCTTTAACTTTGTCTTGGTTGAGTTGGGAGCAAGGGCCATGTTTATCTACCACTGTTAAGGATACCCTTTTATTAGAACCTGCATTTTAATTCGACATCGATTAGAATTGTTTTGACATATAAACAAATTCATACAACTGTCAATTATTGTATGTTTTCACCAAACACAACTAAAATAAAATTGTTTATTCAGGAAAAGGTAACAATACGTGGTTAACCAAAAGAATACATGCCAAATATCAATGAAATAGATTGACCAATTCACACGCTTATAGGATTTTTTTTGGGGGGGGGGGGGGGGGGGGGGGGGGGGGGTGGTTTTGAAGAAAAAGATAATAGGACGATTATTCAAGAACCCGTGACAGCCAAAAAAATCCCAATTTGACAAAAAATTTTAGGGCCTATGATTTGTCAACACAAATGTTACTTACTTTGCCCTTCCACCCATCTAGAAAAAATGAAATCTGAATAGGGCAGGCATAATTAGGTCCATTCCCATAGTGATTAGATGGGTCATCAAAGGATTCTTGCTAGCCATCAGGTCATTAGTTTCAAAAGAGAAATCTTTGAAGTATGGAAAAGAATTTTTATCTTATAACTACACCATTTATCATAATATTTGTCACAATTTAATAAAATTGTCAACTGTGAGAGGTGGACAATTAAATTTATAAAAACCAATCGTTTTTCAATAAAAAATATTTTTAAAAAAAAACTTTTGTTTTTTCAATTATTATTTGAAAAGGGAGATGGAGGGGAAAAAAGAAAAGGAGGAGAGTGACAGGTCGAACCTGTGGGAGAGAGGGGAGATGTTAAGGGCTAGTGGGCTAGAAGCCCATTGACTCAACAACGCGTATATCTGTTAACTTCCCATGACAACTCTCCTTGAGTGATATGCTTGACATAATCGGACTCATAAAAGTGAATGTGAAATAACGAGTGTGAAAAGGTGAACGTAAGAGTATAGAAGTCCGGAATTAGATTAGGTCGAGTGCTCCGTGCATTGTAACATTGAACCTATTGAAATTTTGACTATTATCAACCCTTGCCCCCTATTGCAATAGTCACATCCGCTTTGTAGGACCACCTAACAATCATAGCCTTTTATGACACACCATAAAATGCCATCTCAAAGCGGCCAAGTGATTATTAAATCATTACCTAGCTGTGGCAAAAATATTTTACTCTTTCCCAATTGCCCCATGAGAAGGATACCCCAGCACCTCTTGTAGTGTTTGACTACTGAGCTTCTACTCTCACCAGCCCTCTTCTCCTATTTTTACTTTTAAAAAATATAAATAACCATCCCAAAACTTTATGGAAATAAATGTCAATCCTATTTACCAAATAACGTCCTCTAACATTTTGTGAAAGAAAAAGTTTTACTGTTAGTATTGTTCATTGGCAATTTGTTTCTAAACCTACCCACACTTCTTTTGCTCGAGTAGGTTTCTCCAACTTACAAGAATCTAATAAATTATAAATTATAAGACATTAAGACTGAAAAAATAATAACTTATAAGAGTTAGAATGACTATAATAGTAGTAGCATTACGAGAATCTAGAGAGAGAGAGAGAGAGAGAGAGAGAGAGATGAAAGTTGTATGAGAAACCTTTGGTAGAAGGGCTGCAAGTAGTTGACGGTATTAGAGAGCTGACATTAAGGGTATGCATATGAGTAAGATGTTCGCTTCCCAACTCTCTTGGTTGAAGGGCAAATCCCAGGTTGTCCAGAGTGCAAAGAAAAACAAGAACGCTAAATAAGAGAAACCTAAGAAAGGAAGTGGTGGGAGTGGCCATTGTTTATATCCTTACTACGTTGCTATCATACTAAAATGTGCGCTCTTAGGATCTTTCTTGACCTTAATATTTATAGGCTTATTGGTGATAGATGCAAATCAAAATCATGCAATAGATCACCAATTTTTCGGAGTCACCCACTTCAACATATACAAGCGTATTAACTTTACTTGAGGACTTCTTTTTTTGTTTTCTTTTTTTCCATAAACGGGATTTATGGATTATTATTAACAGCAAATCTAGAAGTCCACAAGAAAAAATCAAACAAACCGTGAGCTACACGAACGCAAACAGTAAGTAATTTTTTTATTTATGCTATTTGGCTACTTTATACAATTGTACTTGCAACGATAAATGGGGAGATAAGGGCCTCCAAGCTTTAAAATTATTGCTCATTTAATTTCATGTTAAAATTTATGTAATTTTATTGAAATATGGGTCCGTTTGAATACAACTTATTTTGCTGAAAACTAAAAACTGAAAACAATATAGCAAAACAATTTTTAAATGTGTAAATAGTACCGTGGAACCCATTTTTAATGAAAAAATTGCTGAAAAGTGAGGTTTGTGGATCTCGTGAACAGTGCACAGGACCCACTAGTGTTGCTAAAAAGTTGTTAAAAAGTCAAATATTACAGATAAAAATAAAAAATAAAAAATAAAAAGGAAACGCAGTCGCTGGACACGCAAACATGCAATCCAAATGCTGCCTATGTGTAATTAATACGTAATAAATGTCATTCTAAGTACTTTTTAACCCCTTTTTTTTTCCTGCGCCACATGAACGTCATTTAAACAAAGAGCACTCAAAGTAGATGCCAAGATCATTATTATTGGTGGTGCTAAAAAACCATATTACTATTTTTAGCATCACCAATTACAAAACTAGGGCTGCATTGCTGGAGCCAAAACCAAAAATTTTGACTTCTTAGCTACAGTGCACAGCCAAAGATGGCTATGTACGGTAGCTCAAAGATAAAAAATAATAATAATATTTTATGTTGTGTTCACACTAATTAGAATATTTTAGTATTTTCTTTTCCTTTTTTTTTTTTCTTTCTCCTTGTTTCCCATTTCTGCTCGTTGCTCCTCTCTCCTCACTCTTCACAGCCATTTACTCTTCGTCTTTTCCATTAAACCTCATCGATCTTGCCGATCTTGCCTGCCCAGCTGTCGTTCTCACAGAGGTGAGAGCCAATGAAACCACCAACTCCAATCATGCGTATCGTAAGAGGCTTGATTGGTTTCCCATCTAGATCTACCCTGGCTGCCATTTTTCTCTCTGTTTGAAGCTTTTCTTGTTGTTGGTTTCTTTGCTTTTTAAGCACTGAGTAATACAAGTTCCATGACTGGTTCAGAGCTTTGAGCTTCTCAATTCCATGGGACAACAACACGTAAAGGAAAAGCAAGTTCCATAGTGAATTAGTCATCCTCTAAAGTCGATCACAAGAAGAAAGGTGGTCGATCCAAAGCCAGCTCTTTGCTTAGTGGCTCCATAGTGTTAAGAATAGTGAAAAGCAAAAAGACCAAAAAGTCTCAAGTTCAGGTTTAGGTGGTTTTTTTTTTTTTTATGTTTTCGTGGGTTTCATTTTTGTGGTTGTGGGTTGATTTTCTTGAATAGTTGTGGGCTGATTTTGGTGGCTGTGGTGGCGGTAGGAGTAGGCCATGGGTAGTGGTGGTGGTGGTGGTGGGCTATGTGAAGTGGTGGTTGACCGATGGTGGTGGGCTGTATATTTTGTATTTATTTACGTACGGATCATAATCTAAAGTCAGCCCAACACCCTGGCTTGCTACCTCAAACTAGCCCGGCCCATCTTAGCAATAAGCTGAACATTGCCGAGATCACAAGCTGGATACCCGTCTAGCCGTGGATGAAAGGTAGTGCCTTAGGGGAGTCTGCCCACCAAGCACACCTTGGCGTCGAATGCAAGTTCCAAGAAGGTCATCTCAGAAGTATGTAATGTGTCCCATCAAGACAGGAATATGGGGGTGGGAGGGGCACACTTGCTTAGGAAAGACAACCCTTCATCATGATGAACCCACTAATAGGAGATTATAAAAGGAGAAATGGGGAGGTTAGAAAGGGGTTGGAAAAATTGGAAAGAAAAGAGAGAAAGGGAGAGTGAGGCACGAGTATGGAAAGGAAAGATTCTTTTGGTGGGGGGGGGGGGGGGGGGGGAGCTCTATTCGAGTACCAGATAGAGGGCTCGGTAAGTCAACCCATGTCTCGACTGGGCCAGAGCCATGAGAGTTTAAGGCCCAACAAAAATTCGCTTCCATCAAAAACCCGTAACGTCATCTCTTGGACCTCCCACTGTGAGATAAGCCCAACCAAGAACACAAATAAATTGGAAGTCCGAGCCCAAAATTTTCATCCTATTAGACTCAACCTCCACAATTGGCGTCGTCTATGGGAAATCCTACTTCGCTGAAGGTTTAGAGGTGATAAAGGGGATTTTTCAAAGGGAGAATCCACGTGCAAATGAGGAATCGGTGAGGTACGGGGGAAACCAGTTAAGGGAATCGTCCCAGGTCAAAGGCTGATAGAGCAAGAGCGCAAGAGAGAGCATCGCAATCAAGATGGGCACGAGACTCGGGTGGATTCACATGCAACCTTGTTAAGAGGAGAACGAACCATGTCTTACAAGCCCAAGGCATTGGATTACAGTGACTGAGAACGCAAGATGGAGAGCTTGCGAAGACAAATCAAAGAGTTAAAACTTAAGATAAGGAGTAGAAGCCAGAGAAGGAACCCCCAGGAGTCCTCCCATAGGCAAAACTCCACAAGTAGGCACACTGAGGGATTGTCACACTAAGGACATTATCAGTTGTCGAGGGATATATCGAACGAATCTAGAGGCCACGATTCGCTGTCACTGAGGAGAGAAAGACGTGGACACCTTAGCGCTACCTTGGATGCCATGAGCCGAGCTTTCAGGAAAGTTGCTGGGTCACCATTTTTTGAGGAAATAGAACGTACTGAAATGCCGAGGCACTTTACTCGCCTGTCGTTCATCTGTTATTATGGTAAGACCAATCCGGTTGAGCATGTTACCCACTTCACTCAACTCATGGCCTTCTATTCTTGAAACGATGGACTTTTTTATAAAGTGTTCCCTTCTAGCCCCGACCCATAGTGATAAGATGGATCAACATCCTGAACAAGGGTTCCATCCATAACTTCATGTAATTAGTCCAAGCATTCAGAGCACGCTTCATAACGTGCAGCCGAGTCCCGCAGCCCATCGATGCCCTGCTGTTTATGAAGATGGGAAGTGGGGAGACTCTTTGATCATACGCAAACCAATATTGGGAGTTGTATAACGAGATTAGATGAGGCAATGAGCAAGTGGCAGCAACCACTTTCAAATTGGGCTCCCCCAGGACTCCGAGTTAAGAGACTCCTTAACTATGAGGCCTCTGAAGAGTATGCACTAGTTAATGAGATGGATTGAAGAGCATAAGAGACTAGAAGACGGCCAATTACAGGGAAAGGGGAAGGCCCCTATTGGTTTTCAATACCAAAAGGAGCACCAATTTGGGGGTTTCCAACCAAGGCCTCGGAGAGATGTAAGGGGACAAAACCCCAATGGCAGAGCTGAGGGGGTAAATATAGCATTCAAAGAACCGGTACATAAGATCTTGGAGAGAACAAAGCACGAATCTTATTTCGATGGCCGAACAAGATGGGCAAGAATCTAGCCAGAAGAAACCAAAGCTTGTATTGCACGTATCATCGAGACAAGGGCCACACCACTGAACAGTGCAGGACTTTCAAAGACCACTTGGCGCAACTTGTCAAAGCCGGACATCTGAGGGAGTACACGGTCGGTCAGGGAGGAGATACCATAGGACAGACTTTAGAAAGCCAAGGGGGTGCCCTCCTCCCCCCCCCCCCCAAGGGATCATTAAGGTTACTCACATGGCATCCATTAGGTGAGCACTAGTCATCGAAGGGGGATTCTGAGCATCACCCACCAACAGGAACCGGAGACCTTGGATTGTCCTGAAAAGAGGCCTAAGTCTACCAAAGAGAAAATAGTCTTTGATGACGTCAACCTAGAAGGGACCAACCAGCCGCACGATGACGCATTGCTTGTGACCCTCAGGATTAGGGGTTTCCTCGTGAAAAGGGTAATGATTGATCAGAGGAGTAGGGCTGAGATAATGTACTTAGATCTATACAAGGGCTTGTGTTTAAAAGCAGAGAACCTCACGACGTACAACACTCCACTTGTGGGGTTTGACAAAAAGATGGTAATGCCAGATAGGCAGATTACGCTCCCGGTGGTAACTGAGGGAAAAGAGTTTATGGTGAACTTTATAGTGGTAAACGCGTTCTCATCGTACACGGCAATTTTGGCTAGACTGTGGATCCACACTATGTGTGTTGTACCGTCCACGCTGCACGCGAAGGTAAATTCCCCACCGAGCAAGGTATTGTGGTAGTGAAGGGGGACCAAAAAGCAGGCCAGCAGTGCTTGGTGGCTTCTATCAAACAAAAGGAACAAGTAGAGCTGGGCTCGTTATAGCAATTATAGTGCCTTGAGGAATCTAATGGGGCTAACAGAGGTTAGAACTTTGTACTATAAGGATAGGTACTTCTGGATAGGTAAGAGCCTCCCTACCGAAGATCAAGTGAAGATGCTGTTATCTCTTACTCAAAATTTGGACTTTTTGCTTGGAGCCTGTATGAAGTGCCCGGGGTAGATCCAGAGTTCATAGCGCACAAGCTGAACATGGATCCCTTATTTCCTCCCAAAAGGAAAAAGCCGAAGCGATCTGCCAAGCACCACGTGGAAGTCATGAAAGAGGAAGTAAAAAAGTTTAAGCGGGTAGTGTAGACACCACATTTTGTACCCCTTACGGCTCGGGCTCCCGTTCCCCAATGATACTTGAACTCCAAGGCTCTAGGCTAGTTTAGAGCCCAATCAGGTATCAAATTGACTTAAGAAGTGTTAAAATGAAAAATATAACCTATTAAATGAGCAAAAATCTAGTTTTGGAAATAAAATAACCAAAATGGCCCTTGGCCTGCGTATGTGGGTCGCGGCTTGCATACATAAGCCAAAGCATGCATACGTAGGCACGTTCCTACGTACGTAGCTAGAGTTTCAGAAGCATAAGAAAGGAAAATTTTTTGCAATAATGGCTAAAATTTGGAATGAATCACACATCATTTGAAAGCCGTTACCAAACCCCATTTTTTCAAATATAAAAAGCCTTACATGGTAGATTTTCAAAACACACAGAAATCTCACAGGAAAAATCTAAGATTCACTAGAAAATAGTGAATCCAAAGGGAGTTTTTCACAAAAGAACCCTCAAGTCAATTTTATTTCATTGGGACCTTTTTTGGTCCCAATCCTTTTAGTTTAACGTTGCTAATCACTTTCTTATGGGTTTGTGAATAGACCTGACTGAAGGGAACGGTAAAAATCAAGCTTGGAAAGCTTTTGTTTAAGGTATTGAGTCTAACCCTTTATTTTTTTTCCTGCTTTTCTTTCTGCGTTTTAAATTTTGTTTATTGCGTAGTTTATGTGGGTGTATGTCTGCTTAAGTTAGTTTTTTAGTTCTTTTCATGTTTTGTGCACGTTAGGTTGTTAGATTTTCGTTTTAAAGTTCTGCTCTGTTTTTTTCATTTTTAGGTTTTCTAGGCAAGGACTTGCGTACGCATAATCTTGCCTACATGCCTGATTATGCGCACGCAAGCCTGTTCTAGCGTGCATGATTTCGTTGCTTAGAAACCCTAAATTTTTGTTTGTTTGTTTTGCTTCTGCTTTAACATGTTTGTTTGTTTAGTCTCTTTTGCATGCTTTTATGTTTTCAATGCCCATGTTTCACACGTTTAATTGCTTGGTTTGCTATCACATATTAGAGTTAGGGTTTGTTTAGTGTTTTCCTTGTTTTGATGACATGAACATGCATTCACATGCTCAAGCATAAATGCCATAGGTGCTGAGTTGCTGCAAGGTAAGTAAAAGGTAAGTCATGCATTGGAAATGTTCATGCATTTGTGATATGATCTTGTTTTGGTGTTAGAGATGAATGTGAATGCTTGGATGAATCACATGTTACTTGGATCTTTCCTTATGCTTATGCTTTGCCTTTATTTTATTATACATGTTGCTGCCTTGAATATGCTTTGATGCCATGTTAGATAAATGCTAGGGTTGTATATGTGTGGTCGGTTTCTTATGCTTTATGGATGGATATGTATGTGTTTTAAGATGATGATGCCATGTTGTATGCCAAATGCATGTTAGTGTGTGTGTGTGTGTGAATCTAGGACATAAGTGTTGAGCTAGTTTTTAATAAGGTTAAGACACAAGACACAATGATGGAAGGCCAACCTTAGGGTGGGACGATCTTGGGTGCCTTACACCTTCCCAATAACGTACCTAAACTCCGAACCCATACTCTGGTAGTAAGATCAAAAGGTTCTTCCTCGAAGGGATGCTATATATATGGTTCCTAGATCATTGTAAAAACTAGGTGGTGACTCCAAAAACAACCCCTTGTGTCCACAGGCAGGGGCTATCAAAGAAGTGTTCTCCCGGATTGGTTAGCTAACACCATGGTGGTGAAGAAAAAGAACAGGAAATTGAGGGTTTGCGTTGACTTAACGGCTTTAACCAAGCATGTCCGAAGGACCCGTTTCCCATCTTGAAGATAGACCAACTGGTGGATACCACTTACGGTCGCCCAAGGATGAGCTTTTTAGTCACTTTCCAAGGATATCACCAAATAGCCCTAGCCTTGAAAGACCAAGATAAAACATCTTTCATCTCCCCCGAAGGCAACTACCATTACACGGTTATGCCCTTTGGTTTAAAGAACGCTGGGGCGACTTATCATCAATAGAAAAATCACTATTTATCCTAGCAGTGATCGGTTGATCCTAATAAGTCACCCCAGCGTTCTTTAAACCAAAAGGCATAACTATGCAATGGTAGTTTCCTTCAGGGGAGATGAAAGATGTTTTATCTTGGTCCATCAGGGCTAGGGCTATTTGGTGATATTCTTAGAAAGTGTCTAAAAAGCTCATCCTCGGGTGACCGTAAGTGGCATCCACCAATTGGTCCATCTTCAAGATGGGAAACGGGCCCTAAGACCTACTCGGTCAAAGTCGGTAAAGTCAACGCAAACCTTCAATTTCCCGTTCTTTTTCTTCACCACCATGATGTTAGCTAACCAATCCGGGAGAACACTCCTTTGATAGCCCCTACCTGCTTCAACTTTTCCACTTCCTCTTTCACGGCTTCCACGTGGTGCTTGGCGAATCACTTCGACTTTTTCCTTTTGGGAGGAAATAAGGGATCCATGTTCAACCTGTGCACTATGAACTCTAGATCTACCCCGGGCACTTCATATAGGCTCCAAGAAAAAACATCCAAATTTTGAGCCAGAGATAATAGCATTTTCACTCGATCTTCTGTCGAGAGGCTCTTACCTATCCAAAAGTACCTATCCTCATAAGGCAAAGTTCTGACCTCGACTAGCTCCTTGGCACTGTCAATTCCATTAGATACCTCGAGGAACTATAATTGCAATAATGAGCCCAGCTCTACTTGTTCCTTTTATTTGATCTCATGATTGATAGCAACCACCAAGCACTGCTGGGCTGCTTTTTGGTCCCCCTTCACTACCACAATACCTTACTCGGTGGGAAATTTTACCTTCGTGTGCAACGTGGACTGTACAACACACATAGCATGGATCCACGGTCTCACCAAAATTGCCATGTATGGTGAGAACGCGTTTACCACTATAAAGTTCACCATCCCCTTTTTTCCCTCAGTTACCATCGGGAGCGTAATCTACCTATCTAGCATTACCATCTTGGCTACATGGATAACCCCGATGATCTTGAGAGGGGGAGGGGGATGCAGGGCACCCCCTTGGCTTCTTGAAGTTTGTCCTATGGTATCTCCTTCTAACAGACCACGTACTCCCTCAGATGCCCAGCTTTGACAAGCTGCGCCAAGTGGTCTTTGAAAGTCCTACACTGTTTTCTTTTGGCTGTATCCCTACCCATCTTGTCAAGCCATCGAAAATAAGATTCGTGCTTTATTCACTCCAAGATCTTATGTACCGGTTCTTTGAATGCTACATTTACCCCCTGAGCTCTGCCATTGGGGTTTTTTCCCCTTGCATCTCTCTAAGGCCTTGGTTGGAAACCCCCAGATCGGTGCTCTTTTTGGTATCAAAAAGCAATAGGGGCCTTCCCCTTCCCCTGTAATCGGTTCTCTTCGAGCCTCTTATGCTCTTCAATCCACCTCATTAACTAGTGCATACTCCCCAAAGGCCTCATAGTTAAGGTGTCTCTCAGCTCGGAGTCTTGGGGGAGCCCCAGTCTGAAAGTGATCACTGCCACCTACTCATTGCCTCCTCCAATCTCGTTATACAACTCCCAATATTGGTATGCGTATGATCAAAGAGTCTTCCCACTTCCCATCTTCATAGACAGCAGGGCATTGATGGGCTGCGGGACTCAGCTGCACATTACGAAGCGTGCTCCGAATGCTTGGACTAATTACATGAAGTTATGGATGGAACCCTTCCTCAAGCCATTGAACCATGTTATCGTCATGGGTCCAAGGCTGAAAGGGAACACTTTACACTAAAGACCATCGTTCTGAGAATAGAGGACCATGAGTTGAGTGAAATGGCCAACATGCTCAACCGGATCGGTCTTTCCATAATAACAGATGAACGGCAGGCGAGTAAAGTGCCTCGACATTTTGGTACATTCTATTTCCTCGAAAAATGGTGACCTAGCAGTGATCAGTTGGTCCTCTTAGTAGTGACCCCACTGCTAACAACTGCTAAAACTTTTCTTATTGGAAGCCTTACACTAATTTTGGCTTATTGTATGATTAGTTTATGATTTGTGTTTAATAAACAGATATATATTTTGTAGTTTAGTCCTTGTCTTGAAAACCAGGAATTGATCATTTGAAAGGAATTGAAATTCATTTACCCCAATTCTTAAGAGAAAATTTTCAATTCATATATTTGGAATCTAAATAGTAGCCAATAAAAGTTATATTATGCACTTTTCTTCACTATTTCTTCAATTGAATAGCCAAATGTACTAAACAATATAAAAATCCAACATTAAGCTCAAAAAAAAAAATTTCTAAGGTGTTAGGACATACGTGGAACATGTTAAGAACATATGTTATTTAGAATTGACTAATCCTTTGACAAAATGCACTTTACTTGTAATTGGGTAGATCTAGGATATGTTTAATACTTCAAGAAATAAGAGTTCAAGTCCAAATATTGAAGTCATGCAAATTTGTCCAAGAATCAAGTGAAGAAGTGTTATTCTTTGAAGTTCAACAGATAGCTCGACAGATATATCAATCGAGATTTAAAATGTGAATCTCGACAGCAATATCTATCAAGAATTACGAAAATCAGTTTTTTAGATCTGTTTTTCACGCATATTCAAGCTATGTGTTTAGGTTTTCTTTTCTCACAACCCTAGACATATATAAGGATTATTTTAAGGGCCGCCTCACTTGTTGCAACAGGATGCAACTTGATGCAAAGGTTTTATGCAAGCATATTGTGACCGGAGACATATGCCCTAGTTCATCTTTCTCTTGAAGAAGTTGTTGCGTTTGTATGCCATAAGGTTTTATGACTAAGGAGCTTCTTGATCTTCATCGTCTAGATGAACTGAAGAATTTTGTAGCCAACATCCTTCTCAAGTTGGTGTGTCAGTCACGTACTGAGATCCGTGCATCGATTGGTTAGTCACATACTTGGAGCCGTGCATTGAAATGAGAGATTCTCACTACATTACAAATCCAATTGTGTATTGGGATAAGGGTTCAACTGTAGGTTGGTATAAGGTACTATGATTCTTTTACTTGTAACCGCTTGTTTTGATAATAGTGGATTATCGGGAGTGGTGACCTTAAATTCACTCAGTGAGGTTTTTGCCTTAAAAGTTTTCCCCATTCGTAAACAAATCATCATGTCAAATTTATTTTCTGTTGCATTTGGTTATTTGGTGATTTGTTTGTGCTATCATGCGTATTGCATGTTAATTGACTTAATTAATTCGCTTGGCTAATTAATTGGTTAATTTACTGTAACGGGTCAATACATTCTTGACCTATCATAAGGCATACAAGTATTTTGATTATTTTATAAAAATCTCAATTAATAAACTAACAATTTCATTACTTTAATTTCTTTTTAAAACAGATTGTTGTCAACATAGTATTTTGTACCACCAAATTTGATTATCGATAAAACTAAAAAATAAAAATTCTTGTGCATACGCTTGAATTATAATCTAGTTCAATTAGTATGTTTGAAATCCCAACTTCCTTACATAAAACGAGGATCAAATTGCTTTAAATTTGATCCAATTTCCAATTCATTTCTAGACATGTGATACCCTTTTTTACTGACTACACTAAATTAATTTCCATTTTCTTTGGCATCTCCATATATCAAATACCAAAACAAGTTCCTACAAATATATATATATATATATATAGAGAGAGAGAGAGAAGAAAAACAGTAACACTAGTTGACCCAAATCCATAGATTTAAACTTTATTAGATATTGTCTCAAAAAAAAAACTTTATTAGAAAAGTAAAGAATTGAACTTCACCCATACCATCAATCTATGCATATGAACTTTAGCCCAGAAGTTTGATTTCCAAGTCCTCCACTAGAACTTAGACTGGAAAGCTCAATCTTAGATTAATGGGGGCCACCACTTCCATTGCTGAACACCGTCGGTAACTCAAAGTCTACCTATTGTATAAAACATTATGTACTCGGTGACCACTTTTGCCCATCCACTAATGAAACCAAACTTCCACATCGGACCAACCTAGATCTAATCTTACCACTCTCACAGTTTCTCAAAAAAAAAAAAAAAAAAAAAAAACCACTCTCTCCCCCTCTTAATTAATCTCTTACCCCGTGCTCACAAAATAGTGTTCGGCTTAAAAATGTTACTTGGATAGGCTAAATTTACATTATTACTATGCAACTTACTATGTAACCCATGAAACAGCTCTTCTTTTTTTCTTTTTTTTTCACCTATGGCATCTACTCTTAAGAAACCAATTAGTTTTTAGCATTAACAAAGATTTAATCTCATATCTCTTATTCAACTATAAAATATTTTAAATAACCCACGGTACTTAAAGTAACCACAAGTCTCAAAATGTTGGGGTCAACTATGTATCATCAAATCAAGGCTAGCTACATTTTTTTTTTTTCCATTTTATTAACGTTATTTTAGATCTTTCTCTATTTTTCCCCCTTTTTTTTGTTCTCTTAATTTAAATCAACTCACTCCTTCTCATTGGTACATTAATTGCTCTCATACATACCTGATCAAATCATCTCAAGCGGGCCTCCCTCATCTTTCCATAAATAAGGGTTACACCTATCTTTAAGCAAATTTTCTCATTTTGAATTCTATCTTGTATTGTATTATTTCCACTTAACCATCTTAATATTCACATTTCAACTACACATTTTATGAACATGTTACTTCTTAACAGTCCAACATTCAATACCATAGGGTATAGCTAGAACTCTTATAGTAGTCTTATAGATAACATTTTTCATTTAACTTTGTAGGTATTCAACAATCACTTAATACTATCGATACTCTTCTCGACTTCATCTATTTTTCTTTTTCCCTCTAATTCACAACATTTTTACTCTCTCCATCCTTATAATTATTAATCCAAGATATTGAAAACTCTCACTTTATGGTATTTCTTAACCGTCAAATCTTACAACCCCTTCATCTTTGTTTCTACTTTTACTAAAGTACATTTCATGTACTTTGTTTTAGTTCTACTCTGCTGAAAGTCTTTAAACTCCATCTCTTCAAATTTCTTACATGACATCAGCTCCACATCTATTTTCATATGCTAAAACTATATCATCTATATATAACCAATTGTCTACATCTTGAATTGATCTAGTGTGCTTAACCATGATCACCACACCAGTGCAAAGTGATATGGATTTAATATTGATCTTTTATGTAAATTTATAGTGATAGCAAATTTGATTGTGTTGTCTCCACTTGTTCTCATACTAATTATAATTCAATTATACATATTTTTAATCAACTTAATATACTTTATATAAACTCCTCTTGTTTCTAAAACCCATTACAACACTTCTATAGGTATCGTATCATATGTGCCTTCTCTGGAAATAATAATCAGATAGAGATCTTTGTTGGCTTTTTCTATATTTTTTTTCATTAGACACCTAAGTAAGAAAATAGCTTTCATATTGAATCACCTAAACATAAAACTAAATTGATTCTCTAATATCGTTGTTTCATGTCTAAACTAATGTCGAATCACTATCTCCCAAAATATCTTCCAAATGCAACAACTTAATTGATATTATCATCTAAGTTCACTTTATCACTTACCAAAGTACTTGAATTAGGTATCATAATTATTTTATGAATATTCAAAGTTAAAAAAGTAAGTGATGTCTAATTTAAATGATATATTCCCTCTCATAAACGTGGGGTGGAAATATTGTAAATTCAAGATCTGTGCAATTTACCAATAAAAAGATGGATTCAGGACAAGACATCATTATCATGGAGGTATGGAAATTTTAATCGATGGCCACCAACTAATGATCAAGACTCAAGTGGAGGTCTAGTGGCCCTTATAAGCACTAACTCAGAATTCTCATTATGCTTACAATCTTGTTTTGTCGTGGGCCATAATACACGTTAATTTTGGGCATACAATAGCCGGATTCTTGAGAAGAGACAGAGAGAGAAAGAAGGGAAGAGATGGATTATCAATTATGACTGGAATCTTCTTTGGCAGTAGGCCAGAATCCACTTCTAGTAAGTGGTGGAAAAAAGATGGAATATGTTCATCCACTTCTAGTTAGTGGTGGAAAAAAGATGGAATATGTCCCAAAATATGTGTGTGTGTGAGAGAGAGAGAGAGAGAGAGATTTTTTATAGGTTAAATGTCTACATAAGTATCATCGAACATTGTCAACAATTTTTACCCTTAATCCTTTTTTTTCAATTAAGGGACCAATTTCTTCTTCCATGTCCCATTCCCGTCCCTTTTTTAATTTCCCACTTATTTAGAAAGAGTGACACAGAAAAAGCAAAATAATAGAAAAAGAGTTAAGTTTATCTTTGGTTTCATTACAACCAATTAACAAAGTTAATTTTCCCAAGTCCCAATACTTTTTTTTTTTTTTTATGATCTGGATAAGCCATAAAAATCCCATCCCCCCCCCCCCCCCCCCCCAACAAAAACAAATCCCTACTTTTCTTTTGACTTTTCCTTGCCTCCTCTAAAACAAGTAAGCCATGTCCCATTCTTGAGTGCTATTCAAGGATCTATGTTGTACTGGTGTGGAAATTATCATTAGAGAGTAGAGAGACTATGAGGGTACAATATTAGACTATTAGTAGGAATGAAATTGATTTTGAATTTAGTTGAGAGGAATGAAATTGATTTTGAATTTATTTTTGACCATAGTAGTCTAATTTGGCTAAATTTAATTGCTATTTATTTTATGGTTGATTGAAGTGACTTTGTTATATTTAATTTTTATGGATATTATTTCTCATGAATGTAGTCTAATTTTGATTAGATTTAATGTTTTTTTTTCTATAACTAATACAAAAAGACATATATGGATGTATATATGTCATACTTTGTATTTTTCTTGAATTACAAATCAATATGATAGTATTACCTTGGCCCCCCAACCAAAAATTTTTGGCTATGCTCCTGAGGAAGTGAGCAGCCATGTTAGCTTTTCTAGGAGTCCATTTAAACTGAATGCTTTGGACTTTGGAAGCTTAAAATAGTGTATCAGCAGTAAGAACCACTATTCTCCAAGGAGGCTTAGTACATGGGTCTAAGATGGCATCAATGCAACTCTTGGCATCGCTTTCTACTGTTGGGACCCAAGTCCCAATACCTAAGAACTCTCCCAAAGTTTTAATGCATGAGAACCGCACCATCCCAATAAGAAAATGCGGGTGAAATTATTTGGGTTACTCTCTCCTCTCACATGGGTGTGCGAGAATGAATTCTACCATAAGTTTTATACATTGGCCCACATTTGTTACGAGAGGATGAGCACTCTTTTTATAGGAGTAAAATTTTCTTGTATAATTTGTAAAATAAAACAACGTGTTTTTGCCGTATATTTCAAAGATCAAATAAAATCAATTGATAGCGAATTAGATAATTATATATCACTTAAAATGAGCAAGTTTTTTTTTTTTTTTTCAAGTGTGGATGAGACAAAAATATTGCTTTCATGGCAGCTTGCAATTTTCATTATTTTTCTTTTGCTTGATATTTATGATGGAGTACATCAGCTTCAGATTTTTCTTTTTGTTCACACTCTTAGGTCTAGCTTTAGCACCAAAGATGGTGGAGTCCACTGTCCATGACCTTTACATTTTGATAATGACCTTTACATTCTTTTTTATGTTCATATTATTAAGTCTTCCAGATTCTACTGTATCTTCTAGCTGTCTCAAAAAGAAGCCCATTCTCACCAAGGATTAGTCTTATCATTTATTTAATCCGGTGATGTAGGAGAAATTACAAGAGCCCTCATTTCACGTTAGATTTGGGATACCTTTTCCTGAACTTTGTTGAGGGGATCTTCAATGCTTTATCATTTTTTTTCTCTTTACAATTTCTTTCTCGTCAATAATTTTCCTTTAAATTTTTAGGGTACAGTACCAAAAAAATAATTAGGGAAAACAATAAAGAAAAATCTCATTTATGTTAATTAAAGAATAAAACAGTGACTTTTTTTTTATCACACCAAAACAAAAAATCAAATATGACAATAAACAATTACTAATTATAATGAAAATTAATTCCCTGGTCCATTATTTTATGTCCTATTCAAAACTTATCTTCTTAATCACATAATCTAAAATATAAAAGGATAAAGTATTCCCCATGTAACATACCATAAAGTATCTTGGAGCAAATTTGCTCATTATTATGATGACGTCTACTTCATGATCTCCATGTACACAACAGGATTTTTGAAATTTATGATGACCGCTTCATAATAGAGATAGATTATTTTGGGTATATATAGGGTTCTAAACCAAATTCTTGATTCAAAAATAAATGACTTTACAGTTGAGGTAATTAGAATGCACAACAGTCCAACTATTTTTTATTAAATAATTTTCTTTTAAACCTTATAGTTTTGAATAAGTTTTATTTCAACCTTATAATTTCATATAGTTTTTTTTTTTTTTTTTTTAGTATATATGCTCATATAGTTTTTATTTAAACTTTATAGTTCACATAGTTTCATTTAAACTTTCATAATTTCAAATAATTTCATTTAAACGTTATAGTATTAGTATAATTAAATTTTGAGAAATGATATGTCCACAACATTTTCACAACAAATCATAAGTAATAGATTGTTACTGGTTGTTATTGTTAGGGCAAAAAAGTAATCTTAGTGTTAGGTTTAAATTTTAACCAGTAAAAACTAACCACCTATGATTTGTTGTGAAAATGTTGTGGATGTAGCACTTCTCTTAAATTTTATTTAAAGCAGTTGTCATGTGAGCTTCTAATGGCATACATGAATTCGTGACAAAAGTTTAAAAAGAAAGATTTTGAAAGTTTAAGTTTAAAAGATTTTATATTATCATTTTGATTAAAATTATATTCCGAAAAGTTCTAAAATTTTATCATTTATTTTAAATTATTTTATTCATCTCTAATGATTTTAGTTTTTTTAAAATAAACAAATTAAACCATACATAATAAAATCAATCATAAATACTTATTATTTTGTTTTTGTTTAGTAATTATTGTTCATTTTTGTAATATTTGTTAAATCTGTGTCTTACTTCATATATAAATTTTAGGCCAAAATATATTATTAGTCCAAAGCTCTCTCTCTCTCTCTCTCTCTCTCTCTCTCTCTCTCTCTCTCTCTCTCAAGATTTAAGTGTCGGAAATAGTATAGCAACAGTGACAAACAAATCAAAGTCTACATGTGTTTCAATCATCATTACGGGAAAAAAATTTGAGAGTCGGGGATAAAACAAATCTGACCAATAATTAGAAGGTCTACAAACCAGCTATTTAAACCACACAAATTGGTGTTTCAATCATTATTAAGAGACAAATATGGGAGTTGGAGGGATAAAGCAAATCCGACCAATAATGAAAAGGTCTACAAACCGGCCGATTAAACCACAAATCGAGAGGTTCAAAGGCCCTTTTTTTTTCTTTTTTTGGTTTTTAAAGCCCAAACTAGTGAATGATTCCCAATTAACCCAATCAGATCGATCATTCTAGTATGGTTTTTAAAACTATGGTGATCACTTTTAATATCAACTATCTAATAAAGTGATGACATAAAATGTTCTAATCACTTTTAATCTCTACTATCTAATAAAGTGATGACATAAAATGTTTTGTTAAACTACATCAACTAAGTAATTAACAATGATCAATTTAAACTTTAAGAATTAAAATCACTTGTTAAAATCTAGGGACAAATAACCTAAATTTTATTAAATAGCGTACTTAGAAATTACAATTAAACCTTCTAAAAACTTTATTCTAGTTAAATTTCCTACCAAAACATAAGGAACCTTTAATACCACCAAAATATAATAAGGAAACTTTTTATACCACGTTCCACGTACCCTCAATCAATTACACTAACTAGAGAAGAGATTAAACCCATAGCCTAGTATACATTGAAACATTCGAAACAAATTTATATCTTAGCTATTACACCATGCAATTACCGTTTGATTGTGAATTGTAAAAGATAGTTACATCTTAGCTATTACATCTCACAATCAAACGGTAAAATGTCTTTTACATCTCACAATCAAATGGTAATTGCTTGGTGCAATGGCTATTGTGAATTGTAAAAGATAGGTATAGTAATTATCATGCAATTACCATTTGATTGTGAATTGTAAAAGGTAGCTACATCTTAGCTATTTCATCTCAAAATCAAATCGTTAACTGTCTTTTACATCTCACAATCAAATGGTAATTGCATGGTGCAATGGCTATTGCACCAAATCCAAAACCAAAACATCAGCCATTACAGAAGACAATGATGGTGCCTCCAAGAAAGGAATTGCAATCTTTATTGCCCAATCTTCAATTTTCTCCCCTCACCCATCTCCACGCTTTATATTTCAACAGGCTTTATATTTCAACGGGGTTGGAAGGTGAAATTTTTCTTCGAAATACATCCCAAGCCTACCTTTCAACCATTGTTGGTGTCAATTGTACATTAATGTACAAGTTAAGAATTCCCAAAAGAAAAAAAATAAATTATACTTTTCCACATTTCCCAAGCCTACCTTTCAACCATTTTTGGTGTCAATTGTACATTAATGTACAGGTCAGAATTCCCCAATAATAATAATAATAATAAATTATACTTTTTTTACCCTAAACTATTGTCTCAAACTATTGTCTCAATTGAGATGGGTTCAAGTTACACCTGGTATAATTCTTATAAACTTACACATTTTTTACACCGTAGATTTATAAGAGATCTAACGGTTAAAAAAAATCATTAAATGCTATTATTTTCCACCTTACTACCTAATTAATACTAGCATTTTCTCCCTCTCTCCTTATTTATTGCTTTCCACTATTATCATTATCTAATGGGCAATCCTTAATTTATCTAATAAAAAAACTATGATTTAAAATATTTAAATAATATTACTTCAGTTGTCATATTACTGTAGTGTGCATATATATACACACCTATTGACATCACTAATTAATCCCAATGTTGATAATTTAGCTCTATCTTCTTATACGCACATAAGGTTCTCTTTCTTATATGCACATATATTATCCAATTAGTGACATTAACATTGATCTTTGGCACCTAATGTAGATTTCTAAAACTTGTCTCTACAAATGTACTTTAATTAGTTGGATAACATATTTAAGCATATTCAAGGGCAAAAATGGCCAAATACCACTTATTTTTGAAATTTTTATTAAAAAAACATTATTTCAGAAATAAATAGAAAACTACCACTTTTTCTAGAACTCGAGTTTCAGAAACTCGAGTTCCTCATCAATTCTACCACCGTGGCACTGCTGAGCTGGAATTTGTGCGATTAAAAAAATTATGTGGTACTCGAGCTTGGTAAACTTGAGTTCCATGCAACACAATACTCGAGCATGCCAGGCTCGAGTACGTGTTATAAATAAAATGCAGATAAAAAAATTTACACGGTACTCGAGTTTACAAACTCGAGTACCGTGTAAATTTTTTTTTTTTTTTTTTTTTTTTTTTTGGTTTGGGGATAATCGACAAATAAACATAAAGATAAAAATAAGTGGTTTTCTTATGTTTTTATTTATTTAAACAGAAGCATTGTAAAATATAGAGATTTTAATTTCAAAATATGAATTTAATTTCTACATTAATTAAAATTGTTCATTGTTTTCTCATAAAAATTGTTCACTGTTTTCTGTATAAATTATTTCTACGATTTTGCATAAAATTATTTTCTGTTCAGCATTATTTAAGAAATTGTTCACTCTCTTTTCTGCATAAATTATTTTATGTTTACTGTTTAAAAAATTGTTCACTGTTTTCTCATAAAACACCTAGTGAAATCGTGTTTTCTAAATTTAAACGTCAAATCTGAATGCTTTTTCATGTTTGAATTTCACTATAATCGAATATATTTTTCTGCTCTACATTAATAAAATTTGCTCTCTGCACATCATATTTACTGTATATTCAAATCTACTTACTGCATTCATAAAATCTGTTTTTTGCATTAATTAAAACTGTTCACAATTTTCTCATAAAAATTGTTCACTATTTTCTGCATAAACTATTTCTAGCATTCTGCATAAAATTATTTTCTATTCAGCATTATTTAAAAAATTGTTCACTCTCTTTTATGCGTATATTATTTTATGTTCACTATTTAAAAAATTGTTCACTGTTTTCTCATAAAACACCTAGTGAAATCGTGTTTTCTAAATTTAAAAGCCAAATCTGAATGCTTTTTCATGTTTAAATTTCACAATAATCGAATTTTTTTTTCTGCATTGGTAAAATCTATTTCTATGTTAATAAAATTTGCTCTCTACACATCATGTTTACTATATATTCAAAGCTGCTTACCGCATTCATAAAATCTATTTTTTGCATTAATTAAAATTGTTCACTGTTTTCTCATAAAAATTGTTCAATGTTTTCTGCATAAACTGTTTTTAGCATTGGCATAGTTATTGCACTTAAATGGTTTTTGTTTTTTTTTAAATATGTAACCATATGAATAATGGACAAACTCCATGAAAGAAAAATGAATGATTCGTATAAATCACCTAACGGTAAATGCCTCGAAAAATTTGAATTTGTTAAAAAGTTCGAATTAGTTGAATGTAGAACTGTTCATTAAGTAAAATTTTTTTCTGCATTTAGTAAAACTGTTGACTGTTTTCTCATGAAAATTGTTCACTATTTTTTACATAAACTATTTCTAGTATTCTGCATAAAATTATTATATGTTCAGCATTATTTAAAAAATTGTTCACTCTCTTTTGTGTGTAAATTATTCTATGTTCACTGTTTAAAAAATTGTTCATTGTTTTCTCATAAAACACCTAGTGAAATCGTGTTTTCTAAATTTAAAAGCTAAATCTGAATACTGTTTCATGTTTAAATTTCACAATAATCGAATTTGTTTTTCATGTTTAAATTTCATGTTTAAATGAACTCTATTGCGGTGATATCTGTACTTAGTTTTGTAGGTTTGCCGACCATGATGTGCCCGACGCTTCCAAGACTCTTGTACGTGTATATTGGCATATTAAGGAAACTAGCTTTTAAACCCGTACAAATGCACGGGAATTACATAAGTACATGTATTTTCGGGTTCTTGGAAAAAAAAAAATACATCTATTTTCAACAAAATAAAAATAAGAATAATGTAAATTTTGTAAGAGTCCACAAATAAATTTTTGTACATAGAAATAATTAGAATCCGAGAAAGCAAATATATTCAAATAATTTTAGGTAAATATTTGGAGAAACATTTTTTTTCAAAAGTTGTACTTAAATAAATTTAATTAAATAAGTATGTAGCTAATGCAATTGAATTTATAAATTTTAAAAAATAACACTTAGTATGAATTTCAAATTTAAAATGTATATAACACTTAGTATGCTATCCATAAAAATGTGTTGTCTTACAAATAGATTTTCTTTTAAGCCTATTCTAAACAACTAAAACTGTAACATCCACTATGATGGAGAGAAAAATATTTCTAGCAATTGAAAAAAAAAATCCAGCTAAAGAGAATGGTGTTATCATCCTTCCTTGGAAGCAAATTTGTGGAGAGTAACCCAATCCAATTCCTTTTAATTTTGTTTTAGAATAACCCAAACATAACCTTTTCTATCCCAAGTTCTTTGCAGGATTTCATCGAACACCTAGTACTCATTTTAATAACTCATCTAGAACTCAATCGCTAATACAGCTCCCCAACCAAAAAACAAAAAAATCTAATTAAAACAAAATTAGCCAACATTTATAGACAAATATAGTTTCTAAAACATAAAATAGCTCAAATTGCGACAAACATATAAATTGCCTAGTGTATTTTAGTAGGAAGAGATGGACTTGCTCAACTAATTTGAAAAGAAAAAAAAAATATTTTTCAATGGTTCAGTTCTTATGAAATTTTGCTGCAGCCTAACAATCAAATTATGGGTCTGCTCTGAATTGAAAGTAATTGCAAACTGCTTAGCAACTTGCTTGAGGAGCTCCAGATCACCAAAGATGACTTGCTAAACTCTGTTTCAAAAATAACATAAAAAAATGCCAACATTAAGATCAAATCAGGACACAACTAATAACAGCCCTAATTTTTTTTAGAATGACCTACAATTATTTGCACAAAGCTACCCTTTATAACAATTCCTAAACCAACAACATCAGTATTTTGTAGAAAATGAACAGCCCAATATACTTTAAATCATATAGCAGGTAGTGGATTTCATCTACTCATACCCAGCACTGGTAATAAATTAGTTTTGCAATCTAATTGTGATAGCTACTGCTACAGTAGAATGTTATAAGTTATGGGGAAACAGGGACCTTTTTTTCTAGTAATAATATCTCTCTATTCCCACCCCCCCCCCCCCCCAAAAAAAACTACAAATACTACCCTCTAAACGAAATAATGCATATCAAATAAAATCAATCTAAGCCATCATACATAGTTAATAGAAGCATTCAACTTTTATATTTGATAATTAAAATCATAATTTTGTTATCACATAACCAAAAAAATAAAAATTGATTATAGATTATACCTTAGCACTTTGCCGAACACTTTAAGGATATGGGGTTGCCTCTATTCTCTTCTCATGCAATGAATAACTATTACAGCCTACTGGTTTCTGTTATTCATTTCAAGCATTCCACCATAAAAATTATATCTTGTAAAAAAAATAAAAAATAAAAATAAAAATAAAAAAACTGAAGACATTCAAGGGTCTAACGCTAGCAGGAGGTTGGACAATAATTTGGCTGTGCAAAGGCTTGAATCGACCATGAAGCGAATTAGTGAAAGGCTAGAGGGAGTTCTGCGTTTAATGAGACTGAGGAGACGGAGTACTTTGAGTTTTTCATTGAATTGCAAATCAAAATGACAGTTTTACCTTGGCCCCCCCTAGAAAAAATTCCTGGCTACGCCCCTGAGTAGAACCTTAGAAATAGCTATTATATTACCATTTTGTTTCGGTAGTAACACCCCATGTTCCACCCCGGGAATAATTTCATATCATTCCGATGTGTTTCGGCCATTTTGGATTCAGAGACGGAGATAGAAGTTTGATTGAGGGGATTAAAATATAAACAAAAAATGTGTATCATCTATTTAGTATTAAGAAACTATCAACAAATAAAAAATACAAAATAATTATTTCTTAATATATTAAAATACAATTTATCTATTAAAACAGAAAACGGCCTTCTTTTAAATGACAGAAATCATCAATATTAAATTTGTACTAACTCATTTTCCATAGGTAAAGACAAATCACAAATAAACAAATAATTGTACAAACAAAAAGAGCCAAATACAGACAAAACACATACTATGTACACAGGTCAGCGCTACAATTCACACTATAATAAACTGATTTTATAAAATTTTAGCAACTAACCATTCAAAGTTTCAAACCAATTCCACTTTAAAAGGCTCCACACAATATATCCATATCAATAAAAATAAAGACAAACAATCTACTACCGTAAGTTTCTAAACCAATTCTACTTTAATAGCAAATTATTTGTTTTATAATAAAAAAAATACAACTATTTGGGCTGCAAAATTAAAGAGAAATACAAGAGTCCGTGGGCGAAAATGGCCAAATACCACCATTTTTAAACAAATTCATACGATCTATACATCTAACGTACATACTTTTCCATTGAATTTTCATTATTTTGTACTTTCAACGAAATCAAATTTCTCAACAAGTCTAGACTATCTGTACATCTTATGTACACCTTCATGATTTGGTACGTTCATTGATTTTCCATCGATTTTTCTCGAAATTTCTACATTCAACTAATTCAAACTTTTTTACAAATTCAAATTTTTCGAGGCATTTACCTTTAGGTGATTTATACGAATCATTCATTTTTCTTTCATGTAGTTTGTCCATTATTCATATGGTTACATATTTAAAAAAAACACAAAAACCATTTAAGTGCAATAACGGCGCCAATGCTAAAAACAGTTTATGCAGAAAACAGTGAACAATTTTTATGAGAAAACAGTGAACAGTTTTAATTAATGCAAAAAACAGATTTTATGAATGTGGTAAGCAGCTTCGAATATATAGTAAACATGATGTGTAGAGAGCAAATTTTATTAACATAGAAACAGATTTTATCAATGCAGAAAAACAAATTCGATTATTGTGAAATTTAAACATGAAAAAGCATTCAGATTTGGCTTTTAAATTTAGAAAACACGATTTCACTAGGTGTTTTATGAGAAAACAGCGAACAATTTTTTAAATAGTGAACAGAAAATAATATATGCATAAAAGAGAGTGAACAATTTTTTAAATAATGCTGAACAGAAAATAATTTTATGCATAATGCTAGAAATAGTTTATGCAGAAAACAGTGAACAAGTTTTATGAGAAAACAGTGAACAGTTTTAAGTAATGCAAAAAATAGATTTTATGAATGCAGTAAGTAGATTTGAATATACAGTAAATATGATGTGCAGAGAGCAAACTTTATTAATATAAAAACAGATTTTATCAATGCAGAAAAATATATTCAATTATTGTGAAATTCAAACATGAAAAAGCATTCAGACTTGGCGTTTAAATTTAGAAAACACAATTTCACTAGGTGTTTTATGAGAAAACAGTGAACAATTTTTTAAACAGTAAACAGAAAATAATTTATGCAGAAAATAGAGTGAACAATTTCTTAAATAATGCTGAACAGAAAATAATTTTATGCAAAATCGTAGAAATATTTTATACAGAAAACAGTGAACAATTTTAATGAGAAAATAATGAACAATTTTAATTAATGTAGAAATTAAATTCATATTTTGAAATTAAAATCTCTATATTTTACAATGCTTCTGTGCGGCATCCAAACTGTTAGGCCCACTCAGTCCCTAATCTCCGCTTCAAATGTACAGTAATTGGGCCCAACTCTCATTCGCCCAAAAGCCCAGTCCTTACTAACGCGGTCCGGGGGCCCAAGCTTCACTACTAACTTTATACTCGGCAGAGATTTACTGAGCATGTTGCGAAAGGTCATTGAACGGTGCCTCATCTTTGTTTTGCTCAGAGAAGTCCCTCTAAGCGCCGCTACAGAGCTATCAACGGAGGTGGGCGCCAAGTCCCAAAGCCATTCAAGCTTAAATTCCCACTTATCATCCCCCTAATTGGACCCTCCGTAGTACTAAATGCGCACCGAATCTGCCGAGCTATCAACGGAGGTGGAAACCAAGTCCCAAAGCCACCCATACCTGACCTCCCACTTATAGAAAACCTTACTGGACCCTCTGTCGCACTAACTATAAGAGCATTGATGACCTGCGCCTGAGCTTTGAACTATAAATAGGAGGGGAGGATAAGATGGAAGGGTTGGTTTAAAAGAGGGGGGAGAAGATAGAGAGTAGAAAATTCAAACAGAGAGAGTGTCTTAGGGGAGAAAGAGGAAGTAGCGTATTGCTGAAGAGGAGAAAAGTGATCTCATTAAGCCTCTAGTTGGAGAACGACCCATAGTAGGAAATTCAGCCCAACAAACAAATAAGTTATGAGCCTAAGTGGGGCTGGGTCCATCAGCCTCATTTGCGACCCGCACAATTGGCGCCGTCTATGGGAATCTCCTACACTGCTGTGGTACAGCTGAGGCTCGCACACGAGATAGATGTCCGGAAGACGTTCGGGGAGTGACGTTGAAAGTGGCTCGGTCGGATCCTCTCGCGGGTCGTCTTGGCGAGAACGAAGGCAGAAGGGGCGCGAAGACAGGCATCATGAGAGAGCAGAAGAAAGTCCCGGACTCGGAGAGGGCTCGTACCAAACGCAACGGACGGTATCCGGTGCCTCGGGGCGTAGGCGGTTTGATGAAAGAGACGAGGAGCTTGAACGGTTGCGAAGGTTGGTGAGAGATTTAGAATTGGAGGCAGAAGACAGGCACCAGAGAATGGATCAGGACAACCAAGCAAGAAGACCAGGTGCCGGGGAGGAACGACAAGGAGCGGGGTCCGATCAATCTGGATACCGCCGTCGCCGAGAGCGCTCGCCTTCGCGAGAATCTCACCTACGCAGGGATCAGCGTCGAGATCGCTCACGATCGCGGGATTATCCCGATCGAGGCTCGGATTCTCCAGAAGAAAAACGGAACCACAACGCGGCTATGGAAGCAATGAGCAGTGCGTTGCGCAAAGCTGCTCGGTCACCGTTCTCAACTGAAATCGAGCGCGCCCCAATGCCGGACAGATTCACACGCCCCCCGTTCAACTCTTATGACAGGAAGACAGACCCGGTGGAACATGTCAGCCACTACATCCAAATGATGTCGTTGTATACCCGGAATGACGCACTAATGTGCAAGGTGTTTCCCTCAAGCCTGGGCCCTACCGCTCTCAGATGGTTCAATGGTTTGCAGAAGGGTTCCATCCGCAGCTTCGCCGAGTTAATACAGGAGTTCGGAGTCAGATTTGTTACTTGTAGCCGTGTACCATAACCGGTAGATGCCCTACTGTCAATGAAGATGAGGGTGGGGGAAACCCTTCGTAATTACGCCTGTCGGTATTGGGAGCTTTACAACGAGATCGGTGGAGGGAACGAAAAAATTGCTGCGAGTACTTTTAGGATGGGGTTGCCCGAGGAGTCAGGCCTAAGGGAGTCATTGACTAAGAAACCTCCCGAGGATATGAGACAGCTAATGAGGCGCATAGAAGAGTATAAACGGCTAGAGGATGACCGGCTGCAAAGCAAAGGTAAAGCGCCAATGACAAACCATCCCCGGCAGAACAGTTTCCCACCAAGGATACGAGGGAACATAAGGATTCAGGAACCAGAGGCGCCGGCAGGGGAGGTAAATGTGGCGTTCAAAGAACCGGTGCATAAAATTCTAGACAAGATCAAGCATCAACCCTACTTTAGGTGGCCGAACAGGATGGGTGGTGATCCAACGAGAAGGAATCAGAACTTGTACTGCACTTACCATAAAGATAAAGGACATACCACCGAGCAATGCCGAGTACTGAAAGATCATCTTCGGCAGCTGGCCGGAGCCGGGTACTTAAAGGAGTTTGTGACGGACGCAGGGGACCAAGGAGCAGGGCAAGGCACTCCGCATAGGGGCAACTTGCTCCCACCCCCTCTCGGGATAATTGAAGTCATCCACGCACCTACCAAGAAATGTTCCACGGCAAGAGGGAAAGGGGTGTGGGCATTAGCAACGGCGGTGGAAAGTCAAGACGGGCCGTCTTACGGGAAAAGGATGAAGCTCACCAAAGAACCGATCGCCTTCGATGATAGCGATTTGGACGGAACGGTCCAACCACACGACGACGCGCTGGTAGTCAATGCCTGTATAGGCGGTTTCTTGGTAAAAAGGGTGATGATAGATCAGGGAAGCGGAGCAGACGTGATGTACCCAGACTTGTTCCGAGGATTAGGACTGAGGAGTGCGGAACTCTCCGAGTATGGTACACCTTTGGTCGGTTTTGACGGTAAGATAGTGATCCCTGAAGGGCAAATCTCTTTGCCCGTGAACATGGAAGGTAAAGAAGTGGTGGTAACCTTTATAGTGGTAGCTTCCTTCTCCCCGTACACTGCGATATTGGGAAGACCGTGGATCCATGAAATGGGGGCTGTCCCTTCCACTTTACACGTGAAGGTGAAGTTCCCATCCGAGCAAGGTGTGACGGTGGTAAGAGGAAGCCAGCAAACGACGAGACAATGTTTGGTTGCGCTAGTTAACTGGAGGAAGGAATCATTCAAACAGTGAAAGAGTACCGAGGAAGAAGAGGCGCAGCAAAATATCCCGTTATAGCAACTACAGAGTCCCCGAGGTGAGAAGGGGGACAGACGTGCCGAAGATATGATGAAAGTACGGATACTCCCGGATTCTGATAGGTGTTTTCATATAGGGAAAGGTATGGATGTTGAAGATAAGGTAAAAATGTTGTTACTGTTAATACAAAACGTGGACGTGTTTGCTTGGAGCCCTTATGAGGTGCCCAGGGTGGATCCCGAGTTCATCGTTCATAGACTCAATGTTGACTCCTCGTATCCGCCTAAGAAACAGAGGCCGAGGAGATCGTCCAAGGAGCATGCCGAGGCTGTAAAGGAAGAATTCCAAAGGCTGAAAGAGTCCGGAACAATAAAGGAAACTTATTTCCCAGAGTGGTTGGCAAACACCGTCGTGGTGAAAAAGAAGAACGGCAAGTGGAGGGTTTGCGTGGATTTTACAGACCTAAACCAAGCATGTCCAAAGGACCCATTCCCCGTGCCTAAGATTGATCAGTTGGTTGACGCCACGTACGGTCATCCTAGGATGAGTTTTCTAGATGCTTTTCAGGGATACCACCAAATCGCCCTAGCAACCGAGGACCAGGAAAAAACAGCATTCATCTCCCCAGAGGCCAATTATCATTACACGGTGATGCCCTTTGGGCTAAAGAATGCCGGGGCAACTTACCAGCGAATGATGACAAGGATGTTCCGCGACAAAATAGGATGCACGGTCGAAGTCTACATTGACGATATGGTGGTAAAGAGCAAACAGGAGGAGCAACACACGGGCGATCTCCGGGAAGTATTCGAAACACTAAGGCGACACAAGCTGCGCCTTAATGCCGAGAAGTGCGCGTTTGGAGTGGGGGCTGGAAAATTCTTGGGATATCTGATCATGAGCCGGGGAATAGAGGTCAATCCCGATCAAATCGAAGTAATAAAGAGGCTGAATCCACCGAGCAATCCGAAGGAGGTACAGGTTCTAACCGGGATGTTAGCAACACTTAACCAGTTCATCTCCAAATTCGCGGATCGTTGCCGCCCATTTTATCAGCTTTTGAAGAAGTGGACAGGGTTTTTGTGGAACGAGGAGTGTGACAAGGCCTTTCGGGACTTGAAGGATTACTTAGCGAGGGCACCCATGCTAGCCGCGCCGAAGCCGGGTGAAGATTTATTTATGTATTTGGCAGTATCTGATCATGCCGTGAGCGCCGTGCTGTTTAAGGATGGGGGGATCCAACAACCCGTGTACTATATCAACAAGACCCTGGTCGATGCCAAGAAGAGGTATTTGCCTCTGGAAAAGTTAGTATTGGCCCTTATCCATGCCACGAGGAAACTACCGCATTATTTCCAGGCCCACACGGTCTATGTATTAACCGAGTATCCTTTACAGTCACTTTTGAGAAGATCTGGCTTCACAGGACGGATAGCGAAATGGGGAACTAGGCTGGGCTCCTTCGACATACGGTACCGACCACGACATTCGGTGAAGGGCCAAGTCCTTGCAGATTTTGTCGCTGAATTCTCGCCCAGAAACGGCGGAGAGATGATCTGCCGCATAGAAGCTTGCCCGTGGAAGGTTTTGTGGACGGAGCCTTAAGTTCCTAGGGAGCCGGTGCTGGGATCGTTATCTTCTCTCCCGAAGGGATTCGACTGGAGCACTCTTTTAGGCTGGGATTTAAGGCCTCCAACAATGAGGCCGAGTATGAGGCCTTGCTCGCCGGACTAAGAACAGCATTGAAGCTAGGTGCTCGGAACGTGGAATTACACTCAGATTCTCGGTTGGTTGTCAATCAAGTCCAGGGAAGTTTTGAAGCAAGAGATCCTCAGATGAAGGCATATTTATGCGCGGCAAAACTGATTATAAGCAAGTTTGTCTCGGTGAAAGTGTCCCAAGTGGGACGGGCACGGAACAGGCACGCCGACTCCTTAGCCACGCTAGCATCATCAAGCGTCGAGGATATGCCTCGGCTGATCAGGGTAGAGCTTATAGCTGAACCAAGCATCCAGGTCCCCGACGACATTACAGTCAGGGTGGATAGCGTCGCCACAGTTTCATCGCCTGCGCCGTGTTGGATTGATCCCATCGTCGCTTTCCTAGCCGAGAATAAAGTCCCGGAGGATGAAAAGGAGGCCGGTAAGGTACGTAGGACGGCAGCTCGCTATTGGTTGTCAGGAGACGGTAAGTTGTACCGAAGATCTTTCGGAGGACCGTACCTTTTGTGCTTGCACCCCGAGAAAGTTCCCGAGATTTTAACCGAGCTTCACGATGGGATATGCGGGAGTCACGTAGGGGGGCGTTCCCTGGCACATCGGGCGATGACCCAAGGGTTTTGGTGGCCAAAGATGCAAAGGGACGCCGCCGAGTATGCTCTAAAATGTGAACAATGCCAAAAGCATGCCCCCTTGATTCACCAGCCTGCCAGTCAACTCAATCCGATCAGCTGCCCATGGCCGTTTGCACAATGGGGGCTGGACATCCTTGGTCCATTTCCGCGGGCTTCGGGGAATCGCCGGTTCATGATTGTTGCAGTCGATTACTTCACCAAATGGGCGGAGGCCGAGGCCCTAGCGAATATTCGGGACATAGATGTGAAGAGATTCGTTTGGAAGAATATAGTGACTAGGTTTGGGGTGCCAGAGTCGTTAGTATCCGATAATAGGTTACAGTTCGAGAGTAGAGCCTTCCGCACCTTCTGCGAGGATCTCGGCATAAAAAACAAGTATTCTACCCCGGCGTACCCTCAGAGTAATGGTTTGGCAGAAGCTACGAACAAAGTAATATTAAACGGGTTGAAGAGAAGACTGGACGGCGCAAAGGGCGGTTGGGCCGAGGAGCTGCCGAACGTGCTTTGGGCTTACCGAACTACCCCTAGGAGATCCACGGGGGAGAGCCCGTTTTCCTTAACTTACGGATCAGAGGCCGTTATACCAACCGAGGTAAACTTATGTAGCGCACAGGTCGCGGGGTTCAACCCCGCCCAGAACGAGGAGATGATGGTCGAGCTCTTGGACAGGTTGGAGGAATGCCGTGAGGCGGCCACCGTGCGACTCGCAGAGTACCAGTAAAGGCTCGCCAGGAGATACAACAAAGGCGTAAGAGTCAGGGAATTCAGCGCGGGAGACTTGGTACTGAGAAAGGCCTTGGGGGGTATGCGAGATACCAACTCTGAGAAGCTGGCTCAAACATGGGAAGGACCCTACAGGGTAACCGCAATCGTCGATGCAGGAGCATATTATCTGGAAGACCTAGACGAAAGACCTCTGCCGCGGCCGTGGAACGTTCATATCTTGAAAAAGTTCTATCACTGATCGGCCGTGTAATAAAAAAAAAAAAAAGGGAGAGAGAAAGAAGGGGGGCGGATGTTTGAAGCACCTCTGTTGTATGAAGACTAATGAAAATGACGGTTCATACTGATTACTGTTATCCTATTTTACGAAAATATGGCAACCCTGTTGTATTTATCCTAAGGACAGAAACCTGACTCTCGGCTCGATCTACATCGTCGAGCAGGTGTAAACCTTATAATGTCTACCCTAAGGACAGAAACCTGACTCTCGGCTCGATCTATATCGCCGAGCAGGTGTAAACCTTATAATTTTTATCCTAAGGACAGAAGCCTGACTCTCGGCTCGATCTATATCGCCGAGCAGGTGTAAACCTTATATTTTCTATCCTAAGGGCAGAAGTCTGACCCTCGGCTCGATCTATATCGCCGAGCAGGTGTAAACCTTATAATTTCTATCCTAAGGACAGAAGCCTGACCCTCGGCTCGATCTATATCACCGAGCAGGTGTAAACCTTATAATTTCTATCCCAAGGACAGAAGCCTGACTCTCAGCTAGATCTATATCGCCGAGCAAGTGTAAACCTTATGATTTCTACCCTAAGGACAGAAGCCTGACTCTCGGCTCGATCTATATCGCCGAGCAGGTGTAAACCTTATAATTTCTACCCTAAGGACTAAGGCCCGACTCTTCCAAGGATAAAAACCGGTGAACAGGCCAAATCCCCGCCTTATGACGAAACGGGACTTGGCCTACCACTAATTATCGCACAAATACGGAACAAAAGAAAAGAGAAACAGTGAGAATTAATTGTAAACATTAGGAAATCATTGTCTCGGCTGCAAAACAAGGCAGCCATTCGAGTATCAAAACCAGCAAAAAATTAAAATTGTTTAATCACCACAACCTGGTGATATGGGCAAACCAAATGACAAAAAAAAAAAAAAAAAAATTCAACAACAACAACAAAGAAAATCTCTTAAGGCAAATGGGGCAAAGTTCGGTAATCATGATGCGGAGTTTGCAGGGTGTTCTCGGGCCTCGGACTCGGATGGTTGCTGCTAGACGGGATTGTGAGTGGGTGCTTGGCCGGGCTGATCTCCAAGACAAGAATGGCTAACCACTTCTGGTTCTTCCATCTCCACGTGGGAATCAATCTGCTCCACCAATTCCCTTAGGCTGGTCGTGTCTTCCTCGTCAGCATGTCCGGCTGTGGTCGGCGGCTCAGGCGGTGGGACTGGAAATGGGATCTGGCCGGGGTGCCTCAAAGGAGAATCCTCAGGGACCCCCAAAGCTTGCAGAGCGGCCAGCCAACCCTCCTCGAAGCCGAGCCGCCATGCGTCATGAATGACCGGTTCTGCCGAATTCTCCGCGTCCGCGAATCCCTCCTGGTACCACTTATTCTCGCTCTCCTCCAAAGCCGCCCTCATATCGCCCAGTTCCTCGGACCGCGCATTGAGTTTACTCTCGGCCTCTCCCAACCTGAGCTCGGTCTCCCCCAGCTGAACTTGCAGCTCCTTGTACTTCTTTTCCACGGCCAACCTCGCCTTCTCCGCAGCAGCAGCTTTCTTCTCAAATGTCGCAGCAGCCACCGCTTTCTCCTTCGCATTTACCTCGGCCACGTCCTTTAGAGCTCTCTCTCGGCCAGTATCCTCCGCCAGATCTGTGACGCGCCGGTCAAGGATGTAGGCCAGTTGTGCCGCCTGGCAAAGCATATGGACGGCCATTAAAAAAAAAAAAAAAACTCAGACTTACCGCGACGGTGTGCCATTGCAGCCGACGCCCCATCGATTCGTCTGTACCATCTTCGAAGGCACGCACTTCCTCGGGCAAAAGAAGCCCACGAGCCAAAGTCTGGGCGACGTGGCCACCGGCCCCTTTTCCCCATACGTGCACACATGCATCCGAGGGAAGAGGTTTGCCGTCCAGCATAAAGGAGGGCTGCCACGCGGGCACGGCACGGGATGAAGACGCCACGTTCAGCCCTGTCTGGGTCGCGGGTTCACGAATTACGATGCCGCTCGATGGCCGCGGGGGCTAGCTGTCTGCGGTGGTGGAGTGGTTTGGGCGCGACCTTGGGGTTGTTCTGATTGCTGCTGATGCCCGGCAGGTCGGGCTCCGGGAACAAAGCGAGTGATTGACATTACTTTCCGAGTCACCATAGCTTCACCTAATGACTCACCAACTACTTCGGAATCTGTGGGTGGGGGTTCATGGTCAACTGGAGCTTCTTGTTGAATGGGGGCTTCTGGCTGGATATGTTCGTGTGCACGTTCCCTTCTTGCCCGGGAGACACGTTCGGCTGATTCATCCCTCGCTGGTGGAATCTCGTCAGAACAAATATACCGGGGACCCTGTTCGCGTGCCTCGCCTGCTGTAAACTTGGGGGGAAGAAAGTTCGCGTGCCGAACGTCTATGTAAGATAGAAGGGGGCTGTCAACTAGCAGAGCTTGACTGAAATTCTGCCAAGTGGAGTACACGGGGTCGACCCCGAGTATAAGGTGAGAGGCTCGAAGCTGCCCGTCTGTGTGAACGAAAATCTCGAACCTGAGGACGAAATTGAGATCCCTTACGTGCACGGCTCTGACGTCCGGGACGAACACCCTGCCGTCTGAAATGACCAATAGAGATGAAAATCAGATTAGGTGAAATACTTGTGCACGTACGTCCGAGCATAAACTCAAACGAAAGATATATATAATAATAAAAAGAAAAAAGAGGATTAATGATCGGGACGAACCCACTTCTCGCCTAGTAAGCAGACACGAAAATTCTCCGACAAACCAATTGCCGCGCACCATAACGAACTCCCCAGCAGAGTTTCTATTTGAATCGGGCAGGCAGGATATCAGCCGTACCCTCATGTCTCTCACTTTGAGGTAGTAATTCGTTTTCTTATTTCCGCATAGACTATACATGTGGTTTATATCATGCTGGTTTAGCTGTAAACCGAATGTCTGGTTTAATCTACTCACACAACTCACTAACCGGTAAAAATTGGGAGGAAGTTGGTCCAGGCACAGGCCGTAGTACCTAAGGGTGTCTATTATCAGGGGGTCTACGGAAAACCTCACCCCACCCTCCAAGATGGCCATTAAAGGGAAGAAGGCAGTATTGCCCCCCCTATGAAGCGTCATCTCACTTTCGTGACAATACGCAACCTCCACATCGCTGGGGATGTTGAAGGCCTGCCTAAAGGTAGCTAAGGCCGCAGCCGTATCTAAGAGATATGAATACCCCATTCTAAGATCCTAAAATTTAAGACGAAATGGAGATATGGAAAAGAGGAGTAAAGAAAACTTACTGTGGGCTCTAAGGAGGGAGAAATTTCTGGGCTGGAGTATGAAGACATAGATGAATGCGCGGTAGAGAAGAAGTCGCAGAATTCAGAGTTTGTAAAGTAAAAGAATAGTTTTGAGTGTACCTTTTATAGTGAACCCCAAAAAGGATGGGCAGCGGTTAATCAGCCATTATGGAAATTGATTAGCAAGCTTTGATGACTCCAACACCCGATACAAACTGCGCCTCCTCGGTTCACGAAGCGTCAGGCAATGATGAGAGTTGTAACGTATGGCCAGATCCAGCGCTCCTTTTTAGGGCGCATTAATGGAGCCTTGCAACGCCCCAGACGTCGTTTCACTGAACTCGTAACGTGCGCCCTTCGAGTTCCTTGATTCACGCCGGGCGCCGAGCATAAATCAAGGGGGGGCTAATGTGCGGCATCCAAACTGTTAGGCCCACTCAGTCCCTAATCTCCGCTTCAAATGTATAGTAATTGGGCCCAACTCTCATTCGCCCAAAAGCCCAGTCCTTACTAACGCGGTCCGGGGGCCCAAGCTTCACTACTAAATTTATACTCGGCAGAGATTTACCGAGCATGTTGGGAAAGGTCACTGAACGGCGCCTCATCTTTGTTTTGCTCAGAGAAGTCCCTCTAAACGCCGCTGCCGAGCTATCAACGGAGGTGGGCGCCAAGTCCCAAAGCCATCCAAGCTTAAATTCCCACTTATCATCCCCCTAATTGGACCCTCCGTAGCACTAAATGCGCACCGAATCTGCCGAGCTATCAACGGAGGTGGAAACCAAGTCCCAATGCCACCCATACCTGACCTCCCACTTATAGAAAACCTTACTGGACCCTCTGTCGCACTAACTATGAGAGCATTGATGACCTGCGCCTGAGCTTTGAACTATAAATAGGAGGGGAGGATAAGATGGAAGGGTTGGTTGAAAAGAGGGGGGAGAAGATAGAGAGTAGAAAATTCAAACAGAGAGAGTGTCTTAGGGGAGAAAGAGGAAGTAGCGTATTGCTGAAGAGGAGAAAAGTGATCTCATTGAGCCTCTAGTTGGAGAACGACCCATAGTAGGAAATTCAGCCCAACAAACAAATAAGTTGTGAGCCTAAGTGGGGCTGGGTCCATCAGCCTCATTTGCGACCCGCACAGCTTCTATTTAAATAAATAAAAACATAAAAAAGCCACTTATTTTTATCTTTATGTTTATTTGTCGATTATCCCCAAACAAAACAAACAAACAAACAAAAACAAAAAAAAAATTTACACGGTACTCAAGTTTGGTAAACTCGAGTACCGTGTAAATTTTTTTATCTGCATTTTATTTATAAAACGTACTCGAGCCTGGTATACTCGAGTATTGTGTTGCATGGAACTCGAGTTTACCAAGCTCGAGTACCACATAATTTTTTTTTAATCACAGAAATTCCAGCTCAGTAGTGCCACGGTGGCAGAATTGATGAGGAACTCGAGTTTCTGAAACTCGAGTTCTAGAAAAAGTGGTAGTTTCCTATTTATTTCTGAAATAGTGTTTTTTTGCTAAAAATTTCAAAAATAAGTGGTATTTGGCCATTTTGGCCCGTATTCAAGCATAAGAATGGAAGAAATATGAGCAAATTGGAAAATAGCTAGAAAGACAGACAAAGTAGTCACTCAATAGTGTTGACACTCATATATATATATATATATATATATATACACACACACACATATACAGTTCTTTTTATTTTTTTTCTTCAAGCTGTGGCAATCCAAATATTAAAATTAGATAAAACTGATTTTGTAACTCACCTTTCCTGTGAGTTTAATTCTTGCACATCTGGGGTTCTCAGGGTCTATCTTTCCACAAGTTCCAAGAGGATAATCGCTGACAGTGAATGAAGACCTCTCATCTTTCATTGCACCTTTGGCAGATGGATCAAAAGTTGTGAAGTAGAAATACGGGATGCCACTACCTTTGTGAGGTAGTCCATCACTAAATGAAACTACATTCCTTCATTGTATTTGAACAATAATGTAAAATTAATATTCATCTCAAAGAGAACTGAGATCATTTTCATTCATTTGGAAGAACTAACATATTTTAGGCAATATTATATTATGCTACAATAACTTAATTAACTTCTATATATGCAGCTTGTACATGAGAAGTAACTCTCTCTAAGACATACGAATGGGAAAACCTTACCCAAAGAAGTTAAAGTTGATTTTTTATTTTGGACATCAGAAGTTAAGTTGATTTTTATAAGTCCGTAGATTGTTGAAAAAAGGAGAAAAGGTAAGTACCCTTTTAGCCTGGACAAAATATATTGAATAATTATTTACAAACTATAAATAAGTTCCTTTATTTATTTATTTTAAGGAGCAAATTGAAAGTCATTTGACTCTTGTTATGGGTAGTTTTGTGAAATCAATGATTATAGGATTATTTTTCATTTTTTTTTATTAAATTGTGTTGAGGAAAATATTATATAATGGAAAGCAATAAATAAGAAGAGAGAAAATGCTAGTATTAATTAGGTAGTAAAGTGAAAAACAATAGCATTTAATGATTGTTTTTTTTACCATTAGATCTCTTAAAAATTTACAGTGTAAAGAAAGTGTAAGTTTATAAAAGTTACACTAGGTATAATTTGAACTCATCTCGTCTCAATTATACTAAATCTCTAAACTATCAAGTCTCAATTATACTAAATCTCTAAACTATCAAAATGTAACCCCTTACTACTTGTTTTGGTGTAAAGCTAATAGAATTGAACATTGAATATCAATTGAACCCTCTCCAGATAGACATTTATGGGGTAAATTAGTATTTTAATACTAATTTCATTAAAGTTAACAACAAAACAGACAACAGAAAGTTAATTATAATGTATTTTTAAAATTTGTGAGGGTCAATTGTGAGTTTCAAAAGTTTAAGGGGTTAAAGTATAATCGATGTGACAATTTTATAGTGAAAATGTGTAATTTGCCTAATGCACGAACCAGATTATGCTGTTCAGGCTAACAAAACTGTAGTCAATAATTATATTAAACAAAACAAAAAATTACAAAGAAACATAACATTAGCTCACCAGATGACAGCTATGAAAAATTTAAGGGGTGAAAAATAAAATAAAAAAAGGAGAACCTCGAAATATTAGTCCAAACGCTCTTCATCTGGAAGAGCGCTGTTGGTGAGTGGTGCTCTCAATATAGGGATCTAAAAGCTCTCAAAAAGTATCACTGATATCACTCCTCAAAAGAAAGGACCTCCTCTGAAACATCCAATATCTCCTCAACTTCAACTTCTTTTGCCTCGTACTCTTCCTCTTCATCGCTGGCTTCTCCATCCCTTAGTTTCTCCCTCTCCAGTTTTTCTAATTCATGCAAATGCTTCCACTCATTGACCCACTTCTCCCATTCATCCTTCAACATCTTCCGCTTCTCACGATCCTGCTCACTCAATAGCATTGAAACATCCTGGTCCTCTGCCTCATACTTCTTACTGTACTTCTTTAAGTTCTTTGCAATCTCTTCCTCTTTCTCAGGACTCAAGAATGATGGTGGTCTTGGGCGCCACAAGTACTGTCACAAACAGTATGAGAAGAAGTATACAGCAAATAATTTCACATGTAATAGAGAAAACTGAAATTGAGTTTGTGCGTATACAAGACATAATTTAAACCATGAAATATTAGTGAGATTACCTGAAAAAAATGATCCTTCAGGATCCTATAAAGTAGCTTGCCATTGAAGGACCATATGTTGAAACCATTTTCCATCTCATGTACAGAAGTCACTGCAGTTGCAACATACCTATAGATGCAAGAAGGCCAAATATGACAACCAAGATAATAAGTAGAAGAAAAAAGCTAATTCAGTGCAGATATATTCTATTTATGAAATAAATATAGCAGTTTTGTGCAGTGCATTTTAAATTGAATAAATCCCAACAAAACACCCCTAATATTGACATGACCAAGAAGATTCTCAAAATTACCTTCCAGTCGGATCCCATTCAATATCTGTTGCCATAAAATGCTCAGCTGTTGCCATGGTTTCAAGCTCATCAACATTGTAAAACTCCAGCTGTCCATTTAAACCCTTTAATCCTGCAAGTATAATGAAGCGTCCAGTAGGTGACCAGAAAAGAGCATTTGCCTGCTTCCCTTTCAGAGTGATGAGCTTTTTAACCTTCTCTGTATTGTTTGCAGAGCGCATTGAGTAGAAACTTATATCAGGTCTTGGGTTATCACCATGGATAACTGCAAACCTGTGGCCCTTTGGCTCCCAAGCGAAGGCAATAATCTTGTCATTCTTATTCTCAAGCTCAAAAACCTCAATGGGAATATCTCGTTCTCTTATACGGAAAAGCTCAAAGCCTGTGTATGTGCTTTTTTTCGTTTTTGTATAGCGATCAACCTTAACAGCAAGATAATCCCCATTGCTTTGCCAGTACATTTTGCAATCACTAACACTGAAAAGATTCTTCTGCCTTAACTCATCTTTACTTGGGATTTGCATTAGACTCACCTGAGAATTAATTGGATGAAGTAAAATTAATTTACCTTAATGCAGAAATTAGAGAAAGAGCACAACCTGTGAATAAAAATAAATAAAACATATCCATATTAAACAACAGTGCTCACCCTAGCAGGATGGTCCCCTAATTCAGGAACAAAGAGTGCAAGAATTGGATCCATAGGTGACCAACTGAAATCCACTACATTTTCTACCTTCAGGGATTTCTTGTCAATAAGTGAAAAGGTTTCTGTTTCATAGACAGAGATAATATTTTTCCCAATTCTGGCAAAATATTTGTCCTCTTTACCTCCCGCCCATCTGGAAAAATAAGATTAATCCATTAGATTAACGAAAAATATTGAAAATAGTAATATGTGGAAACGGAAGAAAGAGCTATCACCAGGTCTGTGTAGATTAAAAGTAAATAAACTCACCTGAAAACAGGCCATGACACCCCTGTAACACCACCAGTTCCTCCAATAGCAAAGTCATCAGCACTTCCCTTGAAATCTCTCATCACTTTTCCAGTTCTCACATCAAAAATATTTATCACAACCCTCTAAAATATAAATTCACATTATCAATGGTTCTGGGCCCAATTAATTTACAGTGTTAAGTAATAACTGACAAAGTAGAAAAACTCACATTTGCGTCACGAGGATTACTTGGTTCATGGCTGCTATAGGTCACTAAATATTTCTCACCAGGGGAAAAATCAATCAGTTTAACCTGCAGTTGATATATCAATTAAATTAAATATCAAGGAAAAATGGTACACAATGTGAAACTAAAAAAAATTATTTTTAAAAATCAACCTGAGGATGAGCATATCGCATAAGGCGATTAAAGGTACTGGCACCACCCCAAACAGCGGCACCTTGCCTGTGAACTGTCGCCAAGTAAGTCCCCAGTGGGGACCACTGCACAAAACTTTCAGTCCAGAACTGTAAAAGAAAACAAGTAGGACCATTCATCAAAGTGACATTTATATAATAAAAAAAGGTACAAATTGGTCAATTTATTAATTTCAATTAATAATGTTGCAGCAGTGAGCAGAAGTTCATTAAATGTCAAACTAGAAGCCCAATCTAAGCTTTAGTATCAAACTATCACAGGAGAGAGGGAGCGACTCCCAACAATAGATAATTAACAGTCTTATGTGATAGTATCTAGACAATCAGATATATATTCTACTCACAGCACGCTTATAAACTGGCTCAGGCTTCAGATGCCTTGCATCATTCCATAAAACCTCAGTATCTGAACCAGCACGAATCACAAACTGATCACGAGCTTTTTCATCAGTCAGCCATTGTTGAAGATTTTCCTGCAATGAAACAACAGCAAATTTAACATAACAGACATTTTAAAGGGAAAGTAAATAAATAAATACCACAGATAGAGAGGGAGTTTGTTTGCAGGCAATTTGAAGACAACATAAACCATCTACTTGGCCAACAATGAAGAAATCTAAAAGCACACATATTTACATTTTAAAATGGGCAAAGAAGGCATCTTTGCACATTTTTAATATATTTTAATTTATATTAGTTGTAGAAATATCAGCTACAAACAAAATGCTAGATATTTTAAAGAAAAAAGTTCTTCAGCATTAAACAAGCTACGACACTTATCTTTCACCATTAAAAAAAAAATACATTACAATAAAGAACTTAACAATATTCACAAATTTTCTCTAGTTGCATCAAAAATACTAGTGACAAAATGGAAACTTAAATACACAATTTAGTTTTGGCTTGATATGGGGTGTGTAACTTATCAATTAAAAAAATGTATTGCTTTTGATAGCCAAGGACAAAGAAACTTCTATGTTATTCTAATTTGAATTCTAGGGAGGTTGGGGGAATCATCTGACTGAATCTCATGTTTATTCAAGCCTTTCATGATTAGGAATTGGAATTAATTGAATTACTATGTTAAAATATTGCAGTGGCTAGAGAGTAGTGTCACCGATCATTTGAGATTGGAACCTAAACCATAAATGGTAAATTCACTGTCCACTCTTTCTATGAATCTTTAAAAGGACCTAAGGGCAGTTTCCTTGAAAGAGTATTTGGTTAAAAGCTAAAAAGTTGGTTTTTTTGTTCTTTTTCTGTTATGCATATAAAGTCGTAACTTCAGAAAAACCATATTAAACATGTCACCCTAGTAGATTGGTGTTGCATGTGTGAACATAGTGGTGAATATGTTGATTATCTGTTGCCCATTGCTCTTTTTCAAGGAATTATTTTCCTTTGCTTGTATGTTTTTAGGGTCCAACAGGTGGTATTTGATATGTACTTTCAGTGTTGTTTGGCATGGAGGATGGAAACAAGAGGAAAGGAAAGGTGAGAATGATGTAGAAAATAGAGGAGAAAATAAATCATCAATCTTCCTTATGTGTTAGGTAAGGGGGATGGAAAAGCAGAGAATTGAAAAGGCATCTTTTATTAATTTTTTCATACTGTGTAGAATTGTTTTCAACAAACTAGAGAGTAAAATCATCAAATCACCTATGCATTACATTTTGTAAAATCGTCAAATCCTCTTTTTAATAAAATTTATTACTAATCAGGCTAAAAGAAAACTAAAACCTAAATACACACTACATTTGACAGGATGACATATTTCCAATAAACAAGTTAATGAAATATCAAAACACTTAAAAGAAATCTTATGCTGAATCTACAAAAGTGACTAGACCAGGGGAAAAAAAAAAAAAAAAAAGAGGGAACTCCACAACAAACCAATTCAGTAAAGCAGAAATCTAAAAAATGAATTTCTTAAGCCACCATGCAAAATCTGATAAGTAAATAAATAATTTCACACACGTTTACACAAATACAATGAATAAATTTAAGATGGACAATCTATATATCATTCAAAATCATAAAAATTATAACTTCAGAAAACTCAAAATGCATGAAATATTTTTGCTCTTATATGATAAGTTATATCTGTAATAAAAAGATCATGGCATCAGAGAATAGTGGAAAGATACCAAAAGAAAAGGAGCAGAGAGTTAAATTGCCCCCATGTAAATAGTGAATGCTGAAAAATAAAATCACGGCTTTTTAGGGTAGTAAATTTCAAAGGGAATAGTAAGCAGCTCATAATAACATTTCAAGTGGATTTTAAGGACAATGACAGAAAACATGAAGTAAACTGAAAGAAGCAATTACCCCTGGAGTATATGGCTTAAATTCAGGAGGGGCCCACTCATCTGGAACTTTCATGAACCTATCAAAATCATCAAACATGTTCACCGCAAAAATGTGAGCCTTGTCCAGCTTGTACCCATTTGTCTTCTCCTTTGCAAGCTCAGCTTCCTACAATAGTGATTAAAAAAAAAAAAACAAATAAAGGTAAATGAATTAAACCACACTGTATGACGCAACATTATACCCCTAGCAAGGGCTTAAAAATGTTTTCCTAAACAGTTACAAAAACTAGCAACAGGAATATTAAACAGAAACTTTAACTGACAATCCAATTGCCTTGTATATAAGTATCCAAAGGTTATCACTACACAACTCATTTTTCATTCAAGCTTTCAGGACAATGGACAAAGTTTAGAACAAATGAAGCAAATGCCACAGCATTAGACAAATAAATCTAATAACCAACAAAGAAAATTCCCAAAAATGTCGAAGCAACGTAGGAATGTGAAACATTGATCATGAAATTTACAGGCAGTCAATTCAATCCAAAGACTTTCAGATTTGAATCAGATATTATATAACCCATTAAATCTAAATATCATGGATCAATTTTTAAACCCATTAATTCCTTCGCCGTGAGATGTGGATCATTCAATGCTCTTTAACACAAAACTTCCAATAACTATATAAATAAAGAACTACCAGATATGTTATATTTAAATCTATTTGAAACAAAATCCTCAATGGGTGCGCAATTTTTTAGAGTAGATGGACACATATATTAGTGAAACTGAGTACTAAGGCACTTTCAACAGGTTCAATGCGCTCAACGCAAGAACAGGTCAGGTTGGATTGGTAAGGTTGATAAAGTTAGATTGCAACTAAAATTATGTTTCTAAGTATCTTGTATGCTCCTTCAGTACAACATAACAGGACAATTCAATAGTTACAACGATGGGAGGGGAGATTTGAACCCCAGTTCTCCTAGTGAACAAGAGCAGATATTTCAGGATAACCCATTGTCTTAAATACCATAGTACAAATATTTGGAAGACATTTAAGCAAACAAGGAATTCTTTTTCTAAATCAGAGCAATGACTAAAGAGAGAGAGAGAGTGGTACCAGAGGAGTATTAAACTCAATAAAGCAATAGCCTAAGGTTTTCTCAGACTTAGACTCAGGATCGTATTCAACAGGCATCCAAAGGCCATCCTCCTTGATCATACCAATCTGACTGTAGATTTTACGAACAACGGTTTCAAGCTTCCCAAATTTTTCCCGAGTAACGACAGGGAGATTATCAACAATGATAACATTGCCAAACCCAGTGTTCAGCTCCAAATTATCCCCTTGATAAACATCTTCATCATCACTACAAGACATTGCAATCGGTAATCAGAATCAAAACAATCATACATCATCAACTGGAACAAAAAACCACATGTAATTGACAAAAATAAATTGAGTAAAACAAAAAAATCAGGCTTTAAATCTTTAACAATTTTCTCAGCAAATCAATTGAACTAATAGTTCAAATAAGCTCAAATTGGTAAATTTCCACAAATTCTCAAGTAGCGAATTCAATTAAAAATATACTGCTCACTCTATTGGCATGCTATATCCAAAATATACAACATTAAACAAAGTGGAACTTTAGGTACCATGAACCAAACAGAGCATTAGGTTTTCTCGGGAAACAAACAGAAGGCGAAGTATTCTCAGTTAGTTTTTTTTGTTTTTTGGTTTGGTTTTGAAATCGTTACCTTACGATGCCGAAGTCTTCGCCAGGAGGGAGGCGAATGGAGTCGAGGTCGAGTTTGTCGAGATCGATTCCGAGGTGTGCCGCCGTGGCCTCGATCTCTTTCATCACCATCACGTCCGCCATGTTTGCGTTTCTTGTTCTATTTAGGCTCTCTCAAACTCCGTTGAGAGCGCCAGAAATTGGAGCTGTGTGATAAAAATTGTGGATTCTAGAGAGAGAGAGAGTGTGTGTGTGTGTGTGTGTGTATGTGTAATGCGAGAGATAGAGAGTTTCTAGGGTTTTTGGTTAGAAGAAGATAATGAGTTCCGTTAAGGCGGTGAATTACGGAAAAACCCAATAGTAGAAAACTAGGCCCGGATTTTTTGTGGTTTAAAAGTTGGGCCTTGATCAACTTGAGATAAATTGTAAGCGATGTCTGAGCCTGATCTATAAAGCTTGGATCCGATCCACTTTCGGACTCCTATAATCTTATCATAGAATTTTAAAATGGTAGTATATAAAAGGTTATACAAAGTTATATAAACCCTTTTTTGTTCTATTCATTAATTGAATTTAATCTGTTGCTTAAGGCAAAATTCCATGAAAACTCCCGCCTTGTTCGAAATATCATGAACAGTTCCCATAGGTTGAGTGCCTCTTTCAAAGAAATATAGAATAGTAGGAACATTTAAATAGGTTTGATTCTTTATCGAATCATAAAAGCCCACTTTCCAAAGAGCTCTTCCTTCTCTTCTGCATTGAGCATCAATTGTAACGATTCAATAAACCACCAATTGAGATAGATGTAGATGAATAATACCCCCCTAGAAACGTATAAGAGATTCTCTCCTCATACAGCTCAATAAATTGGTAAAGTCTCTAATTATTGAATAAGAGATTTGGGGTTTAATCTCCACCTACACCAAAAACCAATTAGTGTCTTGGTCTGATGATAAAGAACTATCATTAGAATCAAACGCCATAAGTTGAAACTCTCAAAAAAAGTATATAGTTATAGTTAATTATTGATTTGTTACTTTTATTCCCAAAATTAGTGTTTTATGCTTCCATTAAAAATAAATAAAATAAAATAAAATAAAATGCTTGTATGATTGAAATTGTTTTTTTTTTTTTTTTTTTTTTTTTTTTTTTTTTTTTTTTTTTTTTTTTTTTTTGTGGAAGCCAAAACCAATCATTCATTCAATAATGGAAATAGAATCCAAATACAAAGCATCAATGGCTGGAGGAGGGGACTCCTCCATCCAAATGATATCCTCATCTATCAGCCTAGCAAAACGAGCTAAAGAGTGGGTAGCAGAATTAGCAGAACGCTTTACACATCCAAACGACAAACATATGCTACCTACTGCTAGCCACTGAATATTCGCATAAATATTACCAAGTCTAGACCGTAATGCCCTTAAGGATGAAATGGATTTCATAACCGTTGCATTATTTCCTTCCACCACCAACTCCTCGAACCCAGCATCCACCGCGAACTCTAAAGCTCTCCAACACGCCAACGGTTCAGCTTCTTCACTGTCACTTATAGCCGGCCCTTTGGCTGACAAGGCAGCCATAACCTCCCCCCTATAGTTCCGGATAATGACTCCAAACCCCGAAGAGCCTGTTTCTTCAAAAACCGCGACGTCGAAATTCAGTTTATACAAATCACCTAAAGGAGGGCGCCAGGATTGCACTGAAGCAGCCAAGTTCGTGACTGTCAAATGTTGATGTGCAGCCCAAAACTCTTCCAACAAATCTATTGCTCTTTGGTTCAGCCTACTAGGATCTTGTATGACACCTCCATGCACTATGGTATTTCGTTGATTCCAAATGAGCCAGCACTAAACCCAAAACAACTCCAGTTCTTCATCATCCAATCGGTGTTGCAAAATATCAACTAGCTGCAACATATCCTCATGACCAGTCACACCCTTCTGCAAACATCTTGAGTATCCAGGCCAAATATCCTGGGCTAACCCACATTCCCACAACGCATGATATCCAGTTTCCTTGGCTAACGAGCACACCTGACACCTATCATCCTCAATTATTTTCTGTCGAGCCAAATTCACCCGAGTAGGCAATATGTCCAAACAAACCCTCCACCCAAATACTTTTATTTTGTTTAGCATATGAAGTCTCCACAGCTTCTGCCAGACCGCACTTCCAAATTCCTCCCCTGAGCTCCCAGCTTTGTCCTCTTCCTGCCTAGAAATAAGCCTAGCCGTGTGGTAGCCAGACTTAACTGTGTATTCACCACTCTTTGTGTACAACCAAATTAACTCATATGGGGCTTGTCTGCGACTCAAAGGAATACGCAAGATAGCATCTGCATCAGCCCTCTGAAACTTGTTCTCAATTAACTCACAGTCCCAACAGTTAGTCCGCTAATCAATGTGGTCCGACACCTGCCACTCCCATTCCTCCTCCACTGGTGGATGAAGTACCCTATTGGTAATTTGATGCGGTATCCATTTGTCAACCATAACCTGGATAGCAGACCCATCCTCCACCCTCCAGCAACATCCTTGCTTAATAATTGGTTAGGCTAACAACAAGCTCTTCCACACATAAGAGCAATTAGGAGTATCAGAAGCATCTAGAAAACTTGTTCTTAGGAAGTATCGTGCTTTGAAGCACCTGTAAAGCAAGGAGTCCTTCTCTTGAATCAACCTCCATCCCTGTTTGGCTAACATAGCCAGATTAAAATTCTTCAAGTCCCAAAATTCCAAACCTCCTTCTTTTTTTGGCTGAGTAAGCATTCCCCAATTCTTCCAATGTATCTTCCTTTCGTCACCTGTTTGACCCCCACCAAAATCTTGCACATAAAGCATTGATCTTAGTACACAATCTAACCGGAAGCAAAAATACACACATTGTGTATGTGGGGATAGATTGGGCTACAACTTTTATAGGTACCTCTTTACCCGCTTTTGATAGCATTTTTCCTTTCCAACCCTGCATCTTTTTCCACACTCTGTCCTTCAAAAAAGAAAAGGCTTGTTACTTTGATCTGCCAAGTAGTGTGGGTATTCCCAGATAAGACTCAAACTTTTCCACCTCCTTCACTCCCAACATAGATTTTATCCTGTCTATTTGCCCCCCACCTGTACTGCTACTAAAATAAATAGAAGATTTTTCAAAATTGATACACTAACCAGATGCGTGCGCATATAACTGTAGAATATCTATGACACACTGCACCTCTTCCACAGAAGCTTGACAAAAGAGCAAAGAGTCATTTGCAAAAAGGAGGTGAGATTTCCGGGGAGCATTTCTACAAACCGTCACCCCCTTAAGTCTACCTTCCTTTTCAAATTTTGATAGCAAAGCTGAAAACCCTTCTGCACACAACAGAAAGAGATAAGGTGATAATGGGTCGCCCTGACGAAGTCCTCTGGAAGGTAAAATAGTACCATATGCTTTGCCATTGATGCAAACTGAGAATGAGGGTGTATAGACACAATACATCACCCTCTCAATCCACAAATCCGAAAACCCCAGCTTAACCATTATACCTTTCAGAAATTCTCATTCCACTCGATCATAAGCTTTGCTTATGTCCAGTTTCATTGCTAATGAACCCTTCCTACCCTTCCTCCTACAGTGCATGGTATGCAATGTCTCATATGCAACAAAGACATTATCAGTTATCAGTCTGCCTAGAACAAAAGCACTCTGAGAAGGAGCTATCAACTGAGGGAGAATCTGTTTCAATTTGTTAGCCAATACTTTTGAGATAATTTTATAAATAACATTACATAGGCTAATAGGTCTGAAATCAAACATTTTTTCAAGGGACTTGACCTTTGGAATAAGCACAATATGAGTATAATTAATTTCAGACAACATAGTACCAAAATTCAGAAAATCAAGCACAACAGTAGTCACATCATTCCCTACAATATGCCAATATTTTTGGTAAAAGAGAGCATTCATACCATCGGGTCCAGACGCCTTAGTTGGTCCCATTTGGAACAACGCTGCTTGCACTTCCTCTGCACTGTAATCACTGGACAGAATATCACACATGTCTGGGGTCACCTTTTGCTGCACTGCACTTAAACATTCCTCCAATCTTTGACATGTCACTGAACTAAAAATACTCTTAAAGTACTCCATAGCCACCCCTGCAATCTCCTCAGGCTTATCTACCCAACCATTATTTTGGTCTCTAATCCCATGAATAAAATTTCTCCTCCGCCTTTGAGAGGCTTTGGAGTGAAAATATTTGGTGTTCCTATCCCCATGCTTCAACCAAGATACCCGAGATCTTTGTTTCCAATATATTTCCTGTTTTAAAAGCAAATCATCAAGAGTCCTACTAGCTGCCAAGATTTCAGCCTTATTTTCCACAGTATGATCCGCCATGCTAAGATCCTCATCCCTTTTTTGTACCCTCTTGATTTCTGCCTCATTCGGATGAGTATGAGAGATCCCCCAAGCCTGCAATTCAGACCCACAGTTGCTTATTTTCTCCCTGACCCTCCTCAAATTCGATTCCACATTGTCACCCGAATAGCTCCAAGCCTCCTGAATTACTTGTTCACAATCATCCCTTATCAACCAGGCTTCTTCAAATCTAAATAATCTAGTACTCTTACCACGGCACCTGGCAGCAATACGGGCATGCAAAATGATGGGTCGATGATCAGATGCATGCGAGAATAGGTGAGTAACCACACTTCCCTGGAATTTATTCCTCCACCCCGTGTTAGCCACAGCTCTATCTAACATTTCCTTGGTATTATCCATTCCTAGCCGTTTTTTATTCCACGTAAAGGGATAACCTACAAAGCCCAAGTCAGCCAAGTTACACCCATCCAAAGCACCCCGAAATTCATCCATTTGTTTGAAAGGAGGCGAGCAACAACTTTGTTTTTCAGCAGAGCTAATAATCGCATTAAAATCTCTTATGCAACACCAAGGGCAGTCAACAAAGGACTGGAGATGATTAAGGAGGGTCCACGATTTGTGTTTTTGGCTTGCTTCAGGCCACCATAAAAGCAAGTCAGCATCTAAGCAAATCCATCATCCTCAACCACCCTCGCAAGAATATGGTGTTCAATAAAATTTATAACATCCAACTGTACTTCTGCCTTCCAAATAACAGCCAAACCACCACCCCCATTTGGCTTTTTAACTATAAACTTGTTTGAAAACGGTAATTCTCTACAATGATAATCATAACCCTCTTTATCAAGGCGTGTCTCCATCAAAAAACACGCTGTGGGAGCTTGATCCCTCACTAACTTGTGAAGGCTTCGAACTGTCCAAGAGTTCCCAAGCCCTTGGTAGTTCCAGCTTAAAAGCCTCATTGTGCTAGGCAAGGGTGCTCTTGCACCCCCGCCGCTTCAATCATCAAAGTCTATTCTTGGAATTTCCCACGTTTCCCTTCCTTCTTTTCAGCCACTGTATCCTGCTCAAGTGATCTTCCTCCATCCCTCTCTTTCCAAACTTTATTGGGCTTGTTTCTTTTGCTTCTGTTCTCGGCCCAACCTCCATCCGTGTCACCCTTGTCCAAGTGTGTTTTGTTTTTAATACCTGAGACTCATTCTGCTCTTTATTCCCCACGTGACCTCCATTAGCTAATGGTTTCATCACCTGCTCTTTAATTCCCACGTGACCTCCATCATGTACTAGATTCATCACGTCCACATAGTGCAACTCCACGTCATGTAATCTGTTAACCCCATTTAAGCTACAATCCAGTGAGATGTTCACCAATTTAATTGGACCCATGCAATCCATAACTGATCCAGCAGTCTCCGTAACGCACGCCGTACAGCCCATAAAGTTTCCTGAATTTACGACTTTCCTTAATGCATGACTATCATCCACTTTAGGGTTTTCCTTTATTGAAACGATCCCTTCCACCGTCAACTCTGATCTGGACCTCCCACCGTGAACAACAGTCCCTTCAGTGACCACCTGATCATTGTTTGGTTGTGGTGAAGTCATGGTTGAGCCCTTTCTCGGCGGTGAGCGAGGGCGACCACCTGTGGACTTTAACCACTCTCCGAACTAACAGACAACCTCTTCGCCATTCCTACAACATGCAAAATACTCAGCACAATGATTGATATCGTGACCCAATAAGCCACAGTAATGACAAAATAATGGAAGCTGTTCGTATCTGTAATCCACCCAACTCCTCTGCCCATCTGATCCCCCAATGAAACCTCCTCGTCGTAGTGGTTTACATAATGGAAGTGCCACCTTGACCCGCATAAACAGATTTTGAGACTCCAAACTCCTTCTCTTTTCCTTCTCCACCACATCCCCCAAACGACGCCCAATCTTAGCTGCAACCTTAGGTGATGACATATCAAAAGGTGCCCCCCAGATCTGAACCCAAAAAGCCACCGATTCAAACTTGACATTCGCCGCGATCATACCCTTATGCCATTTACGAAGCAAGAGCACTTGATTATCAAAAGACCAAGGACCCCCTCTGAGAACTCTATCCAGATCAAATTCTCTACTAAACTTAAACTGAAACAGATTGGATCCCACTTCCACAATCTGTATATCCTTCTCCAAACCTCAAGCTCTTCTCAGCGTGTAATGGGTTGCACGTTTGTTGAATGGCTTGCAAGTAAGGAACTTACCAATCAGACTAAAGGCACATCCCTCAATTGCCTCTTTCCGACCTTCATCCGAGATCTAGATCACCTCTTCCTCCTCCATCGTTAGTTTCATGTTCTCCATCCCATTGATCACATCATCAGCCATGTCCCGCCGTAAAGTGTAGACTCAAAAAAGAATAAGAAAAAGAAAAGCAAGCCCTTAGAAGCCTAAGGGAGGGAGAAGTCTCGCACTCGTCGAGAGAAAAAGCTATTGATTTTACAATAGTGAATTTATTATAAATTTGTCTTGCAATTTTTCCCTTCAAGAATAAAAAGAGTTTTCTATTTTTTTTTATGTAAAGCGAAACTTAAGTACACTTAGATTAAGTTAAATTAGAATTTTTATCTTGTATTAAAATAAATAAATAAATAACTGCAAGAGTCAAGACCATGACCAAACCCAACCCGTGAGCACCAAAACCTAGCAAGATCATGATCAACCCACAGCTTCATCGCCCTCTCATCTCGTCTCCTATCACCCAAACCTTCCAACCCTCAGCCACCTAACACCAACCACCACAAATTCGCCTATCAATCCACATTAAGGCCGAAACCCCTCAACTATCACATAGTCTACCCTCATCCGAGTTCCTCCTCACACCAGTGACTCAGCTTGACTATACAAGGTCTTCCTCAAGCTGAAACCTGTTGTTCTTGGTCCTCGTTTACCACCACAAACTACCCCTGGCTCTAGGGGTGAAGGCTCATTACCCCCAAAAGTTCAAAAACTCTTTATTATAAAACTCAGTTTGGCCCTTTAAATTTAATGGTTGGTCCCCAATATAAATCATTGACATGGCTTGGCTTAACAATTATATAGTCTAAATCACTAAATCATTAGTTGCTGAAGTGGGTCCCAATTACCACCCAATTCAAAAAAACTTTTATAATTTTACCCATAAATTCATAACTATTCTTTCATTTTAACATTTCCCATGGTGTGTACAACAATACAAGTGTGAAAATATGAACTGTGTATGCCACTAATTTTTTTGCCTTATGTGTGTCACTAATTGAGTCTTCTTCTTTTAGTGTTTAAACTTCACTCTTTATTTCTCCTTATCATCCTTACAAGTTTTTTCCTCAAAATTGATCTTTGCCTCTAAGTTATACAATTATTCCTCACCATCATCATTTTTTATCATTTTTTTCTTTTTGGGGTTGAATTTAGGTACCAAATAAGTTGTTCTAACATTGTTTTGTTTATAGGAGATAATTTGAATTGCCATGTAGGTAATGTACTACTTAAGTTTTCCCTTATTTTTAAACTAGAATTTGCTCTTAAGTTTAGAAAGATTATAATATATTAAATTTGATCATTTTATATATATACAATATATTTATGAATTACGACTAACATATGAATGCATAATTTTTATTCGGCCTTCCTAACTTAAAATTTTTGGCTACTCCCTTCGTTGACTCAACCCCATTGTAGAGCCCCATCGCTTACCCAATCACTTCTTTTTCTTTTTTTGCTACTCTAGCAACCATTGTTGTTAAAAATGAAGACATTGTTTGGGCTAACTTGGATAAATTGGCCGCATGGGATGATTTAATTCGGGAACCTATCAAACAACACAAAATACTTTACTTAAGTTTTGCCATTCTTTGTAAATTTTTGTGTTGTTGTGTGTGATTAATATATTGACTTGATAATTTTTGGTGATTTACGCTCCATTTGTTTTAATGTAAAATATTTTCACATTTTACAATGTTTTTTTTGCAGTAAAATATTTGGTCAAAAGTAAAATATGACTAAAGGTCTTTGCCCATGACAGGCTCAAGTCACGTTTTTGCTGGAGGAGACAATGATCCGTCCATATATATAACCAAATCATTGCAAACAAGAAGTGGGATAAATTGATGATACCACAGAAGATAATTTTTGGAATACAATGGAAGAAGATAAGGAAGATTGAAGACTCATATGAAGAAATATAAGAATGAGGTGACAAAAGAAAAGAAAAGAAAGAGTTGGAAAAACTTCTTGTTGTGGATGTGTTCCAAACACTTAAATCTTTATTGTGAGGCCTATATTGGTTAGGAGTGTGCTGTTTCATATGTTTATAAAATATTATGGACCTCTTTTGATATTTTAAGATACAACTTACAAGAACTAGTGCGGGCAAGAGCCCCATCTATATCACACGCTCGCTCCGCCCCATCTCATGCTTATTAATCCATATTACCTTGGGCCTTTTGTTTTTTCTCTTTTCCAAACTTTGTTTGCTTTTTATATCCGTGTGTAATAGTTTGGTTCAACCTGTTTGAGAAATCTATTATTTTATTATCATTCATATTAATTGCTTTCTTGATCATAACAGTGGTGTTTTGTTCTTTTCCTCTCCTAAAAGTCTTCTTGCTCTCCAACATAGTTTTCTCTTGCTTGACCGATTGGAGGAAAGATAGTATTAGAAACTTATTCTTAAACCTCTATGCGTGAAAGTATGTTTAACATAAAGTTCGCTATAGTATGATCTTGAGGGGTTATTCCATCAAGGAACTGATTTATATAGAGTTTTACTCGTGGTGGCAAGAATCAATCTTAAAGGACAACGCATTCACGTGATTTTATAGTAATGTGAGAAACTTATCTCTTCTTGTTGTTCTTGTTGATTATTTGGATTACACTTGTTTTTGGTTAAGAGTTTGGTCAGTCACTAAAATATTTCCAACAAAACTTAATGTAAGGACCCTCTCCATTTGAAATGGATCTATTCATGATTCAAATTTAAAAATGTATTAAGTACCATGTAAATGACGTGACACTCAATACAAATGAAATAAATCCATTTCATGCTTCAGATTAAATATTACAAATCTAAAAATGTATTCATCATGTAAGTGACGTGGCACTCAATACACTTGAAATAGACCCTCTGTGTTTTAAGTCAAATGGAAAGAATCTTGTTCCATCTTGTAACCACGAAGAATTGCGGCTGGTCGGGCAACCCCAACCCAAAGCAGGGCCGGATGTGTCTTATTATATATGATAATACAAACAAATGCAAGGAAAAGTATATACACAACGTCAACAGTAACAAAAGCTTACAAACTATTTCCATAAATACAACACAATATCCCTAATGAAAATTGAAAAACATCACCAAAATCCAGACACACAAACAAACAATGAGACTTACAAGTTACAACTGAAAATATAAACTTTGCTGGGTTTGTGTATGCATGTAAAAGCTGCTCTAATTAAGCATCTTGTAGGCATTATTTGAGTAATACTTTGGAAGTACCATTTTGCTTTAGTGTAATTCCCTCAAAAGGATAGGTAGTTCCTTACTCATTCGTTGTTGAACAAGATCTTCTAATTTCTCCTTCATCACCTGTTTTTACATCAATGCTAGTAAGCTTCAAAAATGACTGACCCCAACTCTCAAAAAAGCCAACTTGGTCATTTGCGAAATCCACTACTTGTTTCCACGTTCTGTTATTATCTAACAGAACGGAATCTGATTGGAATAGCCCCTTGTGGGCTAAAAGATTTCGGTAGTACTGGTTGTCAAACACGAAAGATGTTTCAGGATCATTATTAACAGTTACAGAGGGGCTTGCTCTTGCAGGGCACTTTTTCATGAGCTCTCCAGCATAAGTACTGTTAAGGGATGTGTCAATGAGTGTGAGATTCCCATTGGAGATTTCTTGAAAACGATCGTTGAATGCGCTGCAGTGAGCTGCTCCAATGGTGTGAGCTCCTGCAGAGAGCAACACTATCTTGTAATGCAACGGTTAATAGTAGCCAACCAGCTAGCCATAAACTCAGGACATTTGTTGCCCTCATTGCAAGACAACCAAAAAGTCCTATGCAAGAAATTCTTAATGTGCACTACTCATAAGATAGAGAGACCACATTTTTTAATGTTCATGTAGTCTCCTACAATCATTCATACTATAGACAATACAAATTTTACTACATGGATGACCTTATATATAGGTGTGTCAATTTTTAAAACACTAGTAAAAAGAATCAATAATTTATTTATTATATTGTTGATGTGAAACCGATCTCATTTAATTGATACATCACTTTGTAAGGTTTTTATAGTAAAATTGGTGATAATTTTAGTATTAAAAAAAAAAAAAGACTAAACTAAACATCAAGGTAGAGTCATAATAAGAGTAGATTGTAGGATGCAGAGGATATGAACCCGAAATTATACAAAATGACCAGACATCACAAAAGCAATGAGACAATGACATTAAAGCAAATTGTGCTGGAAACCTTCATTAAATCATACATATATGTCAAGTTAATTTTATGAACTATTTGAGATCAGACTAAATCCATGGCCATTTGATAGGGAAAGAAGAAGAAAAAATTGTGTACTCACCTACCACAATTTAAAAATACTAATAAATAAACCATTTATGACAACTTCGTTGTAAGAGTTGTGATCAAGATCTTATCAAGTGTGTAAGTTCACTGATGTAATATTACCTGAAAGGGTGACAAGGTCATCCAAGGACAATCCTTTAGAAGAGAAGAGCTTTTTCATGTCATCCACTGAAAAAACTGTGTCTGCAATATTAGGCCTAACATTAGAAGCTGCTGAAACCATCCCATCTCTTCTACCTGTTGGAATCTGAATTGCTGGTCCGCCAGCCTGTTTCCAAATTCCAAGCCTTCATGAATGGTACACCAAACCGAAATAGATATGGGAAATTAAGTAAAGAAGATGAAGATGAACACAAGTACTTGATGAGAGTTGTCTCTCACCATTTCAACAGCGTCTCTGGCAGCCAAAGCAACAATATCAGCACAAGAAACAGTTCCTGGACAGAAGATTTCTAGTACTCTTTTAGCTGAATCTATTACTGAAAATCCTCCAAGAGATGTGTTTGCTGGATCATCTCGCTCCGTCCCATTTCCTTTTAGCAGCACAGATGCATCACAACCCTATAAATTATGACATTTGAAAGTGTGGGGAACATTTCTAATAGTTCTTGATTGGGTTGCATTGTGAGACAACAAATGCAGAAGACACTTTTTAAAAAAACAAATAGGCTTTGGCATATCCAAACTTTAAGAACGATCCTCTTTTAGGAAATAAACTAGGGAAGAAAGTTGAAATAAGATGAAAATAGAAGCTTCATTCATAAACAAGTATAGATATATAAATTTTCTAGCAAAGAAATGTTTTGTATTGCAAGTCAGAGTTAAAGCCAACTGCCGGATGTCCATTACATTCCTAATTTGTGACTATTCATACAATTTCAGGCTTTCAAGTTGCAAATGTTGGGAGCTACGACGTGGGCTTATGTCTTCCATTCACTCTACTCGCTTGTCCAGATGCATCTACCTATGTCTTTTGGGACTTTGCCCACCCCACTGAAAGAGCTTACAGAATAGTTGTCTCTGATATACCCAGCAAAAACCTTCATAGTTTCTTTTGAAGCAATGAGATATATTTTTTCAAATTATTAATAGCATGGGGCTAGGTTGCTTTGCTTAGTCTCTAAATTTTGCCAACCTGAATCCAACCCAACCCAGCTTTCAAATAAATAAATAAACACAATCCAAACCGTTGACTCCAAAAAAAAAAGGCTAAAATCTGTTGCGCACACACTTTCACACGTCCATAAACGCACAAAAAACAACTGAAATTGTTGAAGACACGGTGTCTTCAATGCATGATTTTGTTATTTTTCGCATCTTTGTATAATTAACACTGCCCAAAAAAAAAATCCGAGAGGTATCAAGTTGAGTTGGGTTGGGGCCGTTGGGCTAGGTTCATTAAGTTGGTGGGATTAGGAAGTTAGTCTTGAAAGTCTCTCCTCTACCCAGGAGAAAAGAATCAAAGATTGATTGGATAAAGAAAGACAATGCACAATTTAGCCAAAAATCTTGTTACACAATAGTGTATACTCCCGTACACATCATATCTAAAATTGCATACGTGATATCCACAATTTGTGTACACGTATAACAATTAAACATGAACAGTGACAGTTTGTACTGACAATGTGCAGTAGTGTGGGATACTCACTACTCCACATTCCACAGTTTATTACATTTCCTTGTGCCTAAGCCTACAACGCATGTACTCGTAGTCCATACCTTTTTTTTAAGGTGACTAACCACATTCAGCTAAACCAAAAGACTCACTTACCTCCACGAAGCAGTCATGGAACAGCAAGCGAAGAAGCTTCCCAGGAACAGTTGGATCAACAGAGGAAGCCGATCTCACTGTGTTTCTAACCATAAACTCAGCTGGTGGGCATGAAGCTGCATAGAAGTTAAATGAAAGGTTGGCACTGGAAGGAGAAGCAGTAATGGAGAAAACAACAACAGTAGTGAAGAGTACTGTTGCAGAAAAAGCTACTGGCCATTTCTCCATAAGGGTTTCTAGCCTTCTATTCTAGGAGTTCAACCACAAGTAATAATTGATACATGTGCTACTTCAGTCTCTTTCTTCATAGATTGAGCCATTGAGAGTCTGAGACCATCTATAAATGAACAAAAAAAAGGTGCCCGGCCAACCGGCCACGTATTTAGTGCATGTCTCTATTTAAGGCAACATTAATGTTTTTGGTGCGATGTCAGGAGGTAGGTGGGTTCTGATTTCAGTAATGCAATGTAAGAGAAGAGTCAACAGAAGATCGATGAGCTCAATCACTGCAAGCATTTAAGATCATTTTAACTTTCCCTTAACGTTCAAGCAACCTATGTAAGTGGTAGACGTCAACTATTTCTTATGGTAAGAAAATTCTTGTAGCTAATAAATGAATTTACTAAAAATTCTAGCAACCCAATGATGAACAAGCTTTGTAGATAAACAATAGAATCTTTCAAATGGATGTCCATAATAGTTGATTTTATGTCCTCCAAAATCCTTGACTCGGTGTGAACAGTTCTGGTAACGCAACCAGACAACCTCCTGAAATAAGACTATTGAATTCAAAGTTACAATAGAGAATTATTCCCTCCGTCCCATTTTTTTTGTCCTCTATTCCATTTTAAGATGTCCAAAAATATTGTCCTGTTTCTAAAAATAAAAGTCATTAATTTACTAATATTCCTATTATACCCCTATTAATTTACTAATTTAATTTTTTAATAAATTTTTTTAAGGGTAACTTTGGAAACTTATACATTTTTAAAAGGTAGATAAGACAATAAATGATGTTCCCTTAAAAAGTTTGACTTTTCAAACAGAACAAAAAAACTGGGACGGAGGGAGTATTAAACAAGGCAACTAGACATATGTTGCACATTAAAGACCTATATCTAAATACATCAACAACAATAGACCCCATACATAAATAAAACCAAGAAAGAATTCATTCCAAATCAATAAAGGGAAACTGAAAGAATTCAAGAATGACCAGCGTTTAAAATACAATAATAGTAAATTGGTGCAATAATGCTAGGACCATAATCGTGTCACAACTTGTCTACGTGGCAAGTTGTGCATCCATATAGGCCCATCACTTTTATTCCACTAACAAAAATTGTAAGTTTTGTTATGGTCTTAGTAATTTTAAAATGTGTTGTACTAACATATACTCTTAGGGCATATATTAATAAACCATTTTAAAAAAAAAATTATGGAAAAATGAAAAAGTGGCTAACTTTTTTTATTGTCTTTTTAATTTTTCATAAAAAGTTTCCTAAAATAGATGATTAAGGGCAAAAATAATGCTAGAGATACAAATTATTTTACAAAAAATTTTATAAACGGCTAATGTAGTGAGTAATTATTGGTAAATGAAAAAGTGATATTAAATATTAATAGTGGGCCTAGATGAAAACTAATAAAAGGTTAGCCACATCAGCATTTTGTAAAAATGTTGTAAAATAATTTGTGTCTGTTGTATTACTCTTAAGGGCATACATTAACCAAATCGTTTTGAAATTGGTGATGAAGTTTTTGGCAGTGATATTCAACTTCGGCTTAAACTTATTACACAGGTGTGTACTTGTGTGTAACAACACTTCTCTTCAAATTCACCCACTAATGATTCAGATGTACTGATCTTTGCTACTTTTATCAGTTATGCCCCTAAAAATTTTGTACCATAATCTCAACAAGGAAAATGCTAGGATCACAAATTTCGCCACAACTTGCTCACGTGGCAAGTTGTGAATGGGAAAGTAAAATTAGTGAGTCTATATGGGTCGAAAGCTCTACCGGTTACGATTTGCCATATAAGTAAGTTATGGCAAAAATTGTGGTCCTAGTATTACTCTCTCAACAAACGTCTCATTTACAAGAAATTATAGAGTCCTCTGGTGGACCACGTCATTTGTCCACCATTTCACTAAAAAACTTCCACTTGTTTAAAATTGCTGAGTTAGTAATTAATTTCTGTTTAAAAAAAAAATTCTAACTAACAATTTTAAACAAGTGACAGTTTTTTAGTGGAATAGTAGACCACATCACTTATCCATCATGTGAATCTTATAATTTCTCCTCATTTACAATAGGTGAAACAATAGGTGAAACAATAGGTGAAATAATGAAGTTGTTAATTATTTCTTTTTTTACCAACTGCTATTAACTGAGAAGCAAACTTGATTGACCATCGATACAGCTCTTATGTCTTAGTATGTGTTTGGATAAAGATTATAGCGTCTACGTTTTGGGAGGGACACGTTTCATCTTTTTTTTTTTTTTTTTTCCCCTCTGCACGCGTTTCAACTGGGGGACAAAAGTTACTGTTCACACTGTGCGGTTACTGTTCACGCACTTTTTTTTCAGCCACTTTTTCATTAAAAATGGATTCCACGGTACTATTCACACATTTAAAAATTATTTTGCTACAGTGTTTTCAGTTTTCAGTTTCAGCAAAAATAAGTTGTATCCAAATAGATCTTATACTCAAATCCTAAATATCCGAGGTAGATTCTCAACAATATAAAAAATAATAATAATAATCCGAGGTAATGCAAGATTTGAATCTGGTAGATGAATATCCACAAGTGGTATTGTAATTAGCCCCGATAATCTAATATAATCCATTTAGCTTTGGGTGCTAAGTAACCACAAGATCAATCCCTATGAACTTATATACCTAGGGATTAATCTTAGGTTACACTTTTACAATAAGTACTCAATACCTCCTCACTGAGTTATAAGAAGTGGCTTTGACTTAGTATCTAGTTTTAAAAAATCTATATTTTTTTTATTTTAAAAAAAAAATGGAACATTTAATCATGATTTTCAAACTAAAAAGCAATCAGTTCTCAAAGGCAAAAACTACTTTCTTAAATTTAAACTCAAATAAAATAATGAAAAGGAGGCATTGATTTTTCCAAATTGTATCAATATTGTATCTACAGACTTTTTTAATCGCATTCCAAAATAAAATAGATGACTAACTTTTAACTAATTGTTTCATAAGTACATATATATGTAAAAAAATTTCAAAACGTAGAATACTACATTTGCTAACCCAATCTTTATGGTCCGTTTGGATTGAGGGGAAGTGAGGGAAGTAGAGTAAAATAGAGTAGATTTGGCCCAAAAATTAGCCTATTTTCAGCCAATTTTATGGTTCATTTGGATTAAGGGAGAGAGAATGACAGTATAGTAGATTTAGCTCAAAATTAGTCTATTCTCAGTCAGCTCTACTCTACTCCCCCTCTTTCCTCCCTCCATCCTTCTCCCTTCAATCCAAACTGGCCCTTAGTGTGTGCTCAAAACTAGCTGAAAGTTGGTTGGTTACGTGGATCCTGAAGTTAAGGACCAGATCCAGATCCACTCTCAAGCCATTCAAACCATTACCAGCAATAAATTGTTGCATGATTTTTTTTATAGCCTTTGCTCTTTCAAATACATTTCATCCAGTCTGTACAATCATGGAGCACAAAAGTAATTAAGCCATGTCGGCAAATGGCAATGAAAATAGTTCATCATCTGAGACATCTGGCCTAGGGACCCATCTTGTCTTAAGTTTACAACATACATGGTGAATCCGATTGTTGATCAAGCATGAAGAAATTTTTATTTCAGCTCAATTTTACTTTTGATTGCATCTTGACTCTCCACTGGAAATTAATTGTAAGATTCAGCACCGACGTTGAATGGTGAAGCATTTTGCATGTGCCATTAAGTTTTCATGTTAGTATGATTTATTGTGTTACGTCATATATATTTGCTACTAGGAAAAGAGTAATGATTATCACACACTCGTTACTGCACACTTCATACTAATATGTGTTACATCATGTTAGTATGATTTATTTTGCATGTGTTACGTCATATATATTTGCTATTAGAAAAAGAGTAATGATTATCACACACTCGTTATTGCACATTTTATACACACTTTCTTTGAAATTGTGTTTAAATTATTTGAAATCATGTAACATAATTTCAAATGATATGTACGAAGTTTGCAATAGCGAGTATATTATTTTCCCTTAAAGAAAATAGCTTCGTATAGGTGAAGAGGAGCTCAAGATACAAATGTGTTGCCTTTCTTGACTTTTCTTTTGCCATGCTTTTCACTTTTTAAACTATGAATTTAGAATGTTGTCTCCTTTAGTATAGTCTTGTTTTATGTATAAAGGTCTGCTAAATGTATCAAATTATCCAAAAGTATTGAACAAGTGAGATAGCAAATAAGTGTAAGAGAAATAAGAAGCAAGAGTAGCGGGTAGAAAAGTGTGTAATGTTTTTTTTTTAAGTATCAATAAAATTATATTTCATTGAAAACTGCTTTGTGTGTTCTACTTGAGTATGGTGAAATTTATTAAAAGTATTTGAGTTGAAAAATACTTTCTTTTTAGATGTTAATTAATAATTATTACTAGTAACAAATCTCAAAAGTAATTTATGTTTACTTTATGTCAGTTTGGGTTTTGGACATGTACCAAATGCTATTGTAATTAAAAATATGTGTGGTGCAACTTAAGGTCTGTTTCGATACCACTTATTTTGCTGAAAATGAAAACTTGGACCCGTTTGGTAGAAGAGTTTGAGTAATGTTATTTGTATTTTTTTGAAATACTTATGGGTGAAAAAGTATGTGAAAAAGTGTGTAATGTTATTTAAAAACTAAAAATGTGTGTTTAAGATGCTCTACAAAACGGGCCCTAGCTGAAAGTTCCGTAGATAAAGATAAAAGTTAGTTGAAATAGTATAGTGTGACTCATAAATAGTACCAAAAAATATAATGAGACCCATGAATAGTAGCAAAAATAAGTTGAATAGTAAAATAATTTATGATTTTCATCCAAATCCAAACGCACACTTATTATTAATTTTCTTCAATATTTCAATAAAATTTAACTTAACTAATTGGCACCTCAATTTCCAATAGAGACATTCAGAATTCAGATCCCCACTCTCAATTATCGATGTATAAAAAAGTTTTAAATAAATTTCCTTATAAAAAATGGTAATATTTAATTATTTTATACACAAAATAGAAAGACACTAAGAATAGTATAGTGATTTGATCATACTATACATATGTGTTTACAAATTAAAAATTGCATCATATAATGGCTGATATAGATAAGCATGCTTCATACCTACTAAAAAATGTAAATATCCTTTAATTTTTTTTTTTTTTTACATTCTTGATTTTATGTTACTATTTTTTTTCCCCCTTTTTGTTGGACATTGTTTCAATTGTTGCAAAAAAAACTAAATTTGAGTAAGAATACCATATTTCAAATCAATTGTTTCTCACATTAAAAATAAATAAAATCAATTGTTTCTCATATAAATCTTAGAAAAATGATATTAAAATTTCATTATGCTTAAAATAATTAATATAACAAAATATAAACATATTTATTCTGCTAGTTATCTTTCTAATTACATAGAATAAATACTACAATGTTATTCTATTATTATTATTTCAACTAAAATTTGTTTCTTATATAAAGATTATAAAAACAATCATATAAATTCATTTAATATATATAATAAATGCATAACTATAGATAATTAATATATGCATTTACTCTATTGACTAATTCAATGAACTAATACTTTCAAATAAATGCAAACTTTGTTGAAGTTGAAATTTAAATAAAGAGAACTTCAAGGAATGCGCCACATGACACAACCTCATACTCTCTAACATGAGATCTCTACTTTTTTAAAGGATTAAGATTAATTTTAATGAATTCACAAATATTTCATTTTATTTATAGTTTTTGTGTCAATTGTTGTCAAATCAACAAAACATGAAGAAGAATGTCATATTATAAATCTATTATTATTGCTAGTAAGTTACATGTGCGATGCACAGATAATGTTATAATATTTTATGTAAAATGGTTTTGGAGAATATTATATATGTACTATAGCATAATTGTTATAGAACTTTATTAGTAATGAGTTCATCACCATAAAAAGTAACAATTATAAATTACACACACATATCTATTAAATTATTCAATTGAAATAATAAAGGAAAAAAAAAAACAACACCACCACCAACAACAACTTTGGAGGAATATTATATAATAAAAATTGATATAGAACGTGTCTTTCTCTTTCACCTTGATTCTGAAACAAAATACACATTCTAAACACCTACAGTAAATCACATCATTTACAAAATCCACAAATCCACAATGTTCAAACTTAAGATCAAAATCTTAATTGCCGTTATCACTCAATATAAAATACAATCCCTCATTCCTTGGTTGTAGTCAACTCATATGAGTTAGGATTAGATGAAACAACAATATTAAAGCTAGGTAGGTGTCGTCGAAAGATTTAAGGTAAATAACATCATTTTTGGTCTGTATGTATTTGACATGGAATGTCATGAAGAACTACGGGTAGATATATATAAAGGAGTAGAAGTGCAAGAGGTAAAAATGGTGAATTAAAATGCAATGAGTTTTGTATGTATGTGTAAGAGATGAAAAATCTTGAAATATTGAATCAAATGATACAAAGAATATTTATTTTTTAATTAAAAAAATCTTGAAACATTAAACCAAATTAAACAAAAAGTCAATATTTAATTTGTTCTTATCTCTAATGTAGCACTTGAGAATATTTCAATTCTCTTTGCATAAAACTTGGCAAAACCTCATACTTTTCCACATGAGATCTTTATATATATATATATATATATATATATTGATTCCAACTAAAGTTTATTTCTTATATAAAGTTTATAAAAATAATCATATAAATTCATTTAATATAAATAATCAATGCACAACTATAGATAATTAATATATGCATTTACTCTATTGACTAATTCATTGAACTAATACTTTGATATAAACGCAAACTTTGTTGAAACAAAAGCCTAAATAAAGAGAACTTCAAGAAATGCAACACATGGCACAATCTCATACTCTCTATCATGAGGAATTTACTTTTATATTTCCTTATGGGCAAAATTTAGATACAATACCTTAAGTACAGTTCCTTAGATACCCCTCTTATATTTTAAGACATCTGTCCATTTAAACGTCTCTCCAAACGGCGTTAAAATCCTCTCCATTTGTTTACTTTTTTTCTTTTTTCTTTTTTCTTTTTTCCTCATATCTCACAAAAACTGAAAAACCCAATGACCAGATTTCTTTGGACTTCTCACTCCCAATCTGAAGAAAAACTTCTTCAGCAAAATCCATAATCCATAGGTTGTTTTCGAAATTATGAAACATGTTGACTTCAATTTTCATTTAAAATAGATTTATTGGTCGGAGAGATGAACTTTGTTACAAAAACTTCCAAGACCTTGAACACCTGATTCTCTCTTTGGACCGATAATTTCAACACTAGAAGCTCCCATTGATGCCAAAGAGAAACTATCACAAATATTGCATTACCACCTCTCATGGATGTCTTTCACTATTATATTTGCCAGGGTTGAGATTGTTGTAAGAATTGAAGGAATTGCCGATGAAGTCAACGAGTTGGAAGGTCTGGCAGATTTCACTTGCAATGGACTAGATCTGAAGGATTACGAAGGGATTGTCAGCCAAATTTCTTATTCATTTTGAGATGTGGAGAGATCTGAAGCCATTGGGTTTTGACAGAGAGATAGAACTAAAGGAAGCCAAAGACGGATAAAAGGGAGGGGGGGGGGGGGAATGTCTTTAACGCTATTTAGAGTGATATTTAAAATGGACAGATGTCTAAAATTTAAGAAGCGTACCTAATGAACTGCACCTAAGGTACTGTATCTAAGTTTTGCCACTTCCTTATATATATATATATATATATTGATTATGCAAATCAATTACCATTCACGAAACTATATCAGACTTGCCAAAATCACAAGCCTGGGAACATTAATGATCTGTCGAAATAAAATAAAGTCTCATCAATTATGATGATTTTGAGAATAGTTTTTAAACATTGTTCTAGTTGAGTTTGTTTTGTGTTTAGAAGATGAGAAGTTTTTCAATAAACAAGCAAAAAAAGGAAAATGATGAAATTATCCACCACAAAAGTCAAGAACCTGTTGGTCCAATTAGCTTAACTAATAAAATTTCTTATGGTCAAATAAAAGATCTGGGATCTGAACTCTACTTACATCAAAAATCAATTAATGTCTTAGCATGATAATAAAAAAAACAATCATCATAAAATAGATACTCTAAGTTGAAATACTATAGCATCTATCAAAAATATAAAAACCAAAAACATTAACTAGCATCTCCTACTGTTTCCCATGAATATGTATAAAGTTCTAAGTTTCAAATCCCTCCTTCATTGTTGTATGTTGTAAGTATTGAATTATCAAATAAAAATTATCCTACGCAGGAAAGAAGCATAAGGTTGAGTGAGTCAGCAAAGATTTACATATCTTACGCCTAAATTACTGTCTTATAGGTGAGACAGTTATGTATGCTCAAAAGGCAACTAACTATCATTCAGCCCTACCAAAAAAGAGGGAAACTAGCTATAATATAGTCCTTAATAAATCTTTATTATTGTTTCCTTCCCCTTATAACAATGGACTACCATCATGGTAAGTGCTTTACCTAAGAATTGGGACCAATAAATAGATCATTACAAATACAAAGTCACGAACACTCAACTCAAATGCATTGTGTTATACACCACAATGTATAACGCTAATCTTTTCTCAAAGGGCCATATAGCATGCACCAATTTGCTGGCAGATACAAATTGCTTAGGTATATACATGATGATTTAACTAAATAACCTACAAGCAAAAGACCTATGACTTCTCAAAGAACTACAGTATGATTCAGACAGCCCAACAAGCAATGACAGGAAGTACTCTTACAAGCTCACATAAGGTAAAGGCAACAGCATAAATATGGATTATGATAAAGGGGGCAAAAAATACCCAGCCATTACAATTTCTCACTCTTTGGCTTCCTCATCGTCAACTTCTGCAAGTTCTTCCAATTCATCCACATCATCAATGGGAATGGTTTCGCTGTCATCACTAAAAGAACCTGCACAAGCATCAGTATTTGATTTTAGGAACTATCCTCCTTTTTTTTACTTTTGTTTTGATGTATAATTAAAAACTGTACCCTAAGAATGAAATATAAAAAATAAGTGTAGAACAAAACTTTGTATACAGACAAAATTAGTCCACACTCCACAGGAAAATCTGTACTAGAAAATTTGATTGATAAGTTGCAAACACCCCCAATGGGTCTTGATTCCATCACCTCACCTTCTGCTTTGCTCTTACAAGGAATATCATTTGAGCTAGAGCTCATTGGCAGAAAATCTAAGCTAGTATTTGATTCTTCTTTTATTCCTTCATGATAGATGACTAGTATATTATTCTCATATTTACAGAACCATTAAATAACCATACTTTCAATTTCAACAAAAGCACACATGCATCCGCACACAAATTGATGCAGCACAAGTTCAAAAGAAATTTGGGAGAGGCAAATAGAACAAAGAAAAGAAAAGAATCAAAATAATTCTGGCTACGCTCCTTGCATTACGAGTTACATGTTAGACGTCTCATCAACCAAAAAGGCTTACCCTCCTCAGAAGGGCAGTTCAGAAATCAACTATAAACCTCAATATCAAAATATATTTCCGGCATCACACATTTAAAATTTGTATTAAGTAAATTCAACTTTCAGGTATAGTCACAGAGGTAAGAGCAAACAACCAATTCAAGCATCATTAATTTGATCTATCCCCAAGCACATCAGTGTTTTTGTTACATAGACACATGATACAGACAAGGCTCATTCCTAGGATATGGCAATTGAGGAGATCTCAGGGAATCATTTAAGGTTTGCCTCTATCAACCGACCTATAGTTGCCTTTTATTCAAGCACCCTCACAGTTTCCAGTGGGTGGGGGAGAAGAATTACAGATCAACTCATTTCTAGGCCCCATGGGAGACTTTAACCTAGGTCGGTGACAACACCCCCAAAATTTTAGCAACTGAGTGTTTGGTATATTACCCTAATCCCAGAAGGATATTTCTCTTAAACACACCCAACTTCGTACCAATTTTAAGCAATGCCATCCCACCACCCCCCCCCCCCCCCCCCCCTCTCTCCCAAAAAACAAATCTCCAGGAGACTAGTGTAAAAGGCACTAGATCTAACAATAAAAGCCTTTGAACACATTATGCACTAAAAATATGGTTGCATATAGTGTCAAAAGGAAGACCAGAACCAAAAACAGGCAGAGACAGCATCAAAAGTAATGTAGAAATTCTTGTACCATGGGCTTAGGAGTTTTACAAGGTTAAATGAATGGTACCGATCATATGTGGTTTAGACAGTGAGGCTAATTAGAAAAGGAATAGGAAAAGCATAAAGATAAAAGGCCGCTGAACCCACATATTTTACTCAGTCACACTTGAGAAAAGAAGACTTCAAAACTCCTGGTAAATTCACTGACTTGATCTCCATCAAGTTGAAAGAGTAAATACACATTGATACAGTACTACAAGTTCCCCCCCCCCCACCCCCCCCCTCCCTCTCTTTTTTTGGGCTAAAAATACAGTACTACAAGTTTACTATGTGTAGGACTCACTAATTGGAAACAATACTTATTAAAAAAAAAACCAAACTACTTTAAACCCACAAAAAGGTCCAAATAACTTAAATATACCTAACTACTAACACAATGAGATGTATGGACCACTACTTTTTTTTGATAAGTGATGTATGGACCACTACTACAGCCCACATCCAAGAAATCAGAAAATCAACCAAATACACAAACTTCTAAACTAAAAGAGCTCAAAAGAAACAAAACCAACAGCATACTAGATCAAAGGAGAATGAAAGACTTAATATCAACTAGACTATACTACAGAGGAAGACAAGTGAGCAAAGGGGCTGGTTCATCTCCCACTACATGTACAGAAAATGATTGATTACCTCTTTGAATGAATGAAGCAGGACTATAGGATACATCCTTTGGTTCTGGCATGGAATCAAGAAGATAAGGAAGTTCTAGTAACTGCAAGTAAGATACTGTTTGAGGATTCCTAGGGTATCCTGCAAAAGAATTGAAAAACAGAATATATTAGTATTTAGTGTAAACATGTACTTGCAAATCATATCTTTCTAGAACCATTGACAACCATTACACCAAATACCATAGAGAAGAAGAAGAAGAAGAACCTTGAACATCAAATACAAAGCAAGCCAATAACATGAAATTCCATAACTATTGGTTCACTTCATAGAGAATAAAAATGAAGAATAAGACAAATCTTTTAGCAATCTGAATCAGCAATGCTGGCTCATAGAGTGACCAGAACTCATTTTAAAAAATTGCGACAGGCAATATCAAATGGCAAATAATTGGCAAACCCAGTAACTAGAAATTCATCAAGCTGCTCAGTACACAGGGAGTACATGACAATCACAAACACAAGACACTAATTAAGGTGTTGTAGGCTTGGCAACATGCACATCATTCAAAAAATTGAACATAGACATAAATGCAAGATACATATAGAATGTGTATAATTACATAGGTTATGTAAGATGTAGACATGTATGATACATGTTAAAATCCCTGTCCATCTTGTTATTCTTCTCAATAATATATGCTTGGGGAAAATAATTACAAGCTGGACTAGACAACATAACACCCCACCTAAATACAGAACATGACATCTGAAGCTGTACAAAATATAGCTCACATTTCCCCTTGATAAGTTTCTCCATATGAGCACCAATGCTATCTCCATTTCTCACCCCCTAAGTAAACATCCTTTCTTATTAGATTAGATTAATCTGAAGAAACAGCTCATCAATTATTTTTTGGGTATAAAGCCTTCTTCAATCTTGTTAATTTTCTTTTCAGAACTCAGCAAATAGAAACAATCACATGTGACATATAATGGCCCAAACACTATCCGTAAACACATATTAGAGGAATGCATGTTAAGGACCTGTTATCCAAGGTTTCAAAATGCAAAAATGAAAATAGTCAAAATAGTCTAAAGATTTCATAATTATACCAGAAAAGGAATGATTGGAGACAGATTGAGAGGGATTGTAACATGGTACTGTTCGAACAAATTCAAAAGGTTTGGCCCCTCTTTCTTGTAGCCTGCTTTTAAGCCATTGACGACTATCTTCCACGCGAAGATCTACACTCCTGTGTAAAAATAGGGTTATTGGCTACCTTCTTACTCAATTAGAGGGCCCAAAATGAAAAAGAGGATCAAAGAATTTGGAGCAGAGATAGTAAATCATGATTTTCATGAACAGTACACACCCAAAATTTGTCTTTTTCCCTGTCAAAGGAAAGACAGAGTTGAAACTCCGTGTTATTGCTAGCCATTCTTCATCATACTGGATCTCATAAGGTCCTGGCTCTGATTCAATTTCAAGTATCTAACAGCAAAGTGAATGCCACAAGTTTAGCCTTCAGCATTGACTAAAAGAAAGGCCTTTTAGACAACTATCACCTTATATACCTGTAAAAATGGGCGACCAGGAAGGCACTTATCAAGTGCAAGAAATTTTGTCACTGGGCCACCTTCCCCATGCTGAACAAGAGCAGAAAACTTGCAATGTAGATGAGCTGAAAACCAATAGGGTGGTTTCAATTTTTCCAGAAGTTGAGCAGCAGCTACACTTCCAAGAGTTCTTTCCTCAATCTGGATAACATTATTCAACCACATAAGAAATCATAAAATTCTCTCCCTATCAAGACAAGGTTATTCTGCGGTAGGTGCTATGGAACTAACCATTAAATCAAAAATAGAAAAATAAAGATAAACAAGAGAAACCAAAGATTTTTTTTCCCAACACAGAATCACCTCCATAAACTAAGATAGCAGTGTGCAATGTTCAGTTGTTCACACCACTGCACACCATATTACAACTTAAAATTCCATATATAGTCAAAACCTTTGGGCAGATCTGTTTGCTTAAAAAAAAAAAAAATCTTTAATTCCAAAGAAGGCACAAAAGAGAAAACAAAGGCAAGCCATTAAATGTGACATTAAATAAGTACTTTAGTGTGCAAATACGTGAAGGGAAATAAAGTGGGGCTGCTTAAAGACAATTTTTTAGAAAGGCAGAACTCTAGGAAGAAGATTCCTTAGCAACGTAAGCCATGCAGTAAGAATAGATAGATTTAGAAAGATGCTAATTTTTACTTGTTTAGCTCTTTTCTTTTCTTTTTTTTGTGAGAGGGGAGTGGGGGTTAATAAGTTCCTATATCCACCTGGAACATTTTGGTTTTGTGGTTTGAGAGTGCAGCAGAGAACAGAATTGGAATATTAAGTCAAAAAGTTCCAAGAATTAATTAGGAAACAGTTTGCAGGAAATTTTTAGACACAAACAAAGGGAATTTAGGACTTCTAAGTGTATAAAAGAGATGATTTTCAGCTTGCATTGTTGCAATTAGGAAATTAAAGATCAAGTCTGGGGATGTTCAAGAAATGTGAAAGGGACACCCAGAATAGTAACAGTGCAGAGAACAAGTAGCTTAATAAAGTGAGGGAAGGAAAAAGCTACAGAAACACCACCTTCCTCTCACCTCTAAGCGCAAATTTATTATTAAAAAAAATGACCTGAAAACTCTTCTCTTTGTTGCTATCCACAAATTCCTAAATCATATCTATTGTAAATTAGGCCTATCTAAAATAAATTTCTAAATTCGATTAATAATTTCAAAGTATGTTTCAAGGTTTTGATCCAATGTTTCCATCAATTACTTCATTCCTTTTAGCTCCTTTTGGAGGGGTCATTCCTTTGCTTACTTATTATAGAGGGATAAGCATAATAATTGTCTTGTATGCTTTTTTAGATCCCCTTGTCAACAAGTATCCTTGTATTTTTATTTTTTTTTAATGATAAGTCTCTATTTAGGATACCATCCTTAGCTTTTAGCTGTAACTTATTGAAGGCATAAGCACCTCTGCAGCTAATAAACTTTTGGAATTAAGCAGCTTGAGGCCTATTCCATGAAAGCCATGACACACATACTACATAAGTTTGTTAGAGATCATCTTAACACACTCACAATTACCTCCTTCTTGAAATATGGTTTGCGTCGAATAAGTTCCTCTGAGTTCCCATAATCAGTGATGCAAACAGGCCAATCATGCGAAAGAAAAATATCAATCGGTTCCTCAACTTGCAGGAGCTGGTGGACATCATATTCACGAACATGATATACTGACCTAATAGTATGCTCATTATAAGGAGGCCTCTCATAGTGTCCTGCTCAAGGGAAAAAAAATTGAATTAATGAAACACATAATATGCAAAATTTAATGGAGTCAGCTGTCATGAAAGGTTTTCAACATAGAGCCAAAGTCATGACCAAAAGGATAAAACAAAAACACAATACAGCATGACCAAGAACCATTAACACAAGCAATAAGTGATGCCTTCAGAACTATATAATGGTTTTAAGTAACATGCAAATAACATTCAACCAACCTAAATGGTAATGGCGTTGATTGTAAATTCCAGAAAGTCCACCAATACGAATGTTCCCAAACTTGACCACCCCAGCAAACCCCAAAAAGTATATATTAGGTGCTGCCCATCCTCCATGGTACCTAGTAAAACATCCAGCATGAATCCTTATACAAAAACTATAACACATCTAATAAATTACCAATTATCCCAAATGCTCGAGTTGTTAGAAAAATGTGGATTTAATCATTTAGCCATAATTATAACACTCCCCATCACATGCAGGTCTAGACTACCCCTTAATAAATGGGCCAACATGTGGGATTTTAACATTTTAAATGGGAGGTAGAGTGAATATAAGGCTCAAACTCAAGCCCACATACTCTAATACCAGTACCAATTGTCCTAAAGGCTTAAACTATTAGGAAATAGTGAATTTTTTATTATTATTTTTTAAATAATGTAGAGAACCTTTTCTAAAGAAGAGCCCTCTCTAGCCAATAAAACCTACGTGCAACTGACACCAGCCACCAGAACCAGTTGCCCTTGATGGGCTAAGGCGTTTAAGTGGAAGTTGTGAATTTAATCATTTAACCATAATTCTAACGACAACAAAAACAATTTGAAATATATGGAATCAATTTAAATGAACACAAAACTGCAATCCAACAAAGACCCATTAGACTGAAACAGCATATTTACAAATAGATAGGTCATTCCAACAAACACTACAACTGCTTTAAACACAACTAGCACATTTTAAAAAAAAAGCAAAGAATATAATCAGATAGTTAAGAGAGTTACTGACAATTCCCACATATAATTAGAGGCCTCGTGGTTTCCGCCGATGAAAATGGTGGGAAAGGGAGCAACTTCCTCGCCAGAATAGTACTTCCAGAAGGAGTTCATGGAGCGGTACTTTCGTGGCACGTTGAGGCTCTCCAGATCCTTCTCATTCCTCACTGCCTAATTAATCAACAAAAATTGAGATTTTGGGTATTGGGTATTGGAAGCATTTTTTTTTATGTTTAGTGGTTTGAAAAGGGCAAAAGAGAGAGAGAGAGAGAGAGAGAGAGAGAAGAACTAACCTGAAAGTCGCCGCAACAGAGGAGGAGGTCGATTTTGAAGTTGTTTTTGGTTTCAGCATACTGAAGAGTTTTGTAGACAGTGTCAAGGTCCCCATGCATACACCCTTCTACTGCTATCCTCATCTTGGAGAGATTTTGGAGTTTGGATTGTGGAGGGAAACCAGACCCAATTCTGGGTTTAACGTTTTTTTCAAAAGCAAATGCCTAAAACCCTACTCTACTGTATAGGACAACCAACCCACCTTTATTATCTCACTTAAAACTAAAGCCCAACCTAATAACGGTGTTAGTTAAAGCTCGTTAATGAATAAAAATAAATAAAAGAAGAACAAGAACAAGAACAAGACTCAGATCCATAACTATTGTGTCCGTAAAGACCCAGATTGGCTACAGGAAGATTAAAGAATCTATAAATTGGCTGTTAGTCGAACAATTTTCAATTTTTACTGTTTTTTTTTTTTTTTAATTTCTTGGTTGGACGCCGCTATTCTTATTACTGTTTTTAATTGAGGCGGCACATTATAAGCCATTGATCCTAGCCATAAAATGGACCTGATCCAAATCCCTACTACTTTTGGGCGTGGTTTTATAATTTTGTGTTCTCTAGAAATGTGTTCCACGATAGGAACTAAACCCTTGCAAGTGATACGTCCACAACTGCATTCCTTTCTTTTGTTGGCCAATTTTGCAACCCTTTTCTGTTTAGATACAATTTATTTTGTTAAAAATTAAAAATTAAAAACTGAAAATACTGTAACAAAATAATTTTTAAATGTGTGAATAATATAATAGAACTAATTTTTAATATTTTTTTTCTAAATAAAGTGTTTGTGGGACTCATAAACAGTGCGTGGACAGTACACTCTGTCAAGAAAAAATCTGAAACGTGTAAACAGTGCATGGCTGGAAAAGTCAAACTTTAAAGCAAAAAAAAAAAAAAAAAAAATAAAAACGCAAACGCAGTAAACGTGGACGCAGATCCACTAATGGATTCGACTGCCTGGCTTGCCTATTGAGTATTATGAACTCTCGGTCTTAAGGGATATAGGGAAAGCGATTGGGCCAGTTTTACACATAGACACACATACTGCTTCAGAAACCAAAGGCCGTTTTGCGCAATTATGTGTTCAGGTGAATTTTGATGATCCGTTAGTCAAGCTTGTCAAAGTTGGTGGGATAGATCAGCCTATGCAGTATGAAGGCATCAGCTCACTGTGTTTCTCTTGTGGTGGAGTTGGACACAAGTTTGAAGGTTGTCCTTACACAACAAGTGCTTTTGGGCCCTGGGTTTTAGTTACACGAAATAGGAAACAAGGCAGGCACGCGGGTAAAGTGTTCAAGCCTGATGCTACATTCCCTCATAAAGCCCGACAAAGCCCAATAGGCCTTTTAGCCCACCTAGTCGTCCTTTATGCTCAAATGTTGACCAAAAGGCTGAAGATACACGTTATAGTGATGTGTCTAGTAGTAGTGCGATCTGTGCAGATCGCACTAACGCTAAACCTTCAGGGTATACTCCAAAATTTTCACACATTACCTCTAAGGGGATGAAGACGAAGTCAAATCTGAAAGGGAAGAAGAGCATAGTCCAATCCGGGCAAAGAGTGATTAGGCAAAAAAGCTTGCCTGAATGGAAGATGATTAAACCCATGGATCCGGAGACCACCAATCAACAGAGTCATAAGGCGAGATTTAACATCAGTGGAGCGAACATGGAGATCACGGTGTTCAAAGCTAAAGGTTCAGTTGAAAGCGAAAGTGGTTGCCTTAACCACGAGTCTAACCATTTGTGTGTTGAATCGGAGAAGGCTGCAGTTGTGGAAGACGCCGACATGATCTTGGTTTCTGGCTTTGGATTAGCGGCAAATGGTAGCTTCAACAATTCTTTTTCGCAACAGGAAGCTTCTAAGCCACCGCTTGTGGAACTAACATCAAACCAGCACGAGGAGGGCTACGATCAAACTTTATCCATGGATTTTGAGATCCGAAGCATAGCTCAAGCAAATTTGAAGCGAATTTAGCCTAAGATCCGCCTCAAGAAAACGGCTGGAGATGGAGTTGTGCTACCACCTGATAAGCGTGATGTAGTGGATTCTAGGATTTCATTAAATGATCAAGGGGTTGAACTGACCCAATCAGAAAGTGATATGCAGGTGGATAAAGGAGGTGATGTTTCTAAGCATCCTCTGTAATTCTTCTTCCCTTATGTTCCCCCTCTTTTTTTTATCTTGTTTAATTATGAATATGCTTATTTGGAATTGTCGGGGTGCTAGCAAGCCCGATTTTTGTAATAATGTTAATGATGTGATCCGTAGGCATTGTCCTGCTATTATGATTATTAGTGAAACTAAAATATGTGGTGACAAAGCTCAAGGAATTATAGATAGGCTTCCTCTAGACTGAGCAATTGTTGCCAATTCTTTTGGGCGTTTTGGTGGGTTGTGGCTTCTCTGGGATTCTGAGCAGGTGGATTTAACCGAGCTATCATCAACAGAGCAAGAGATCCATGCTATTGTTTCATCTACTGCCCACTCTCCCTGGCTCCTCTCTGCCATATATGCCAATCCTAGATTGGCTGAACGAAGCTGCTTTGGGATGACTTAGAAATTGTGGCAGGTCTCCATTCCCTGCCTTGGGTCATCACAGGCGATTTTAATAAGGTCCTTATGAATGGAGATAAATTTGGAGGAAATGCAGTTAGTATAAGCAGAGCTCTCAAGTTCCAAGATTGTTTGAACGTGTGCAATATGATTGATATTGGTTTTGCGGGACCTCGATTCACCTAGTCTAACCACAGGCCATTGACTCAGTTTATCCTTGAACGAATAGATAGAATTTTTGTTAATCTCGGTTGGAATAACCTTCACCTTGAAGCGCCCGTTCTTCATTTAGAGAAAACCCACTCTGACCACTGCCCAATTAAGTTGCTGTTTGATAGGCCTCAAGACACCCGGGCGCATAGACCATTTAGATTTCAACCCATGTGGCTCTCTCACCCCTCTTTCCCTGGAGTTGTTCGTGATGCTTGGAGCAACCCACCAACGCTGCAACAGGCCATCATATCTTTCTCTGAGAAAGCAAGAGTTTGGAATAAAACGCACTTTGGCAATTTATTTAAGAGGAAAAAAAGAGTCCTTGCAAGGCTTAAGGGTATCCAAGAGAATCTGGCAGCCAGTCCGAGTACCCACTTAATCAACTTAGAGAAGATGTTAAGAAGTGAATTTACGGAAGTAACTAAGCTTGAAGAAGAATTTTGGGCGATGAAATCCCGGGTCCTCTGGCTTGTTGAGGGTGATAGGAATACCTTATTTTATCACACAACAGCCTTGGTTTAAAGGAGAAGAAATCGTATTTTGTGTATGAAAGATAGGATGGGGAATTGGATCAATGGGGAAAGAGAATTTTCAGAATTTATTAGGGAAGGTTTCTCGGATCTCTTCACTACTGGCCTTATCGCCTCCCCTTTGACTGAATGGAACCCCCCTTGTTGGTCCACCTGTCTTAATGAGGCGGAGATTTCTCTTGTTGACAGACTGGTCACTGATAAGGAAATTAAAGCCAGCTATTGGGCGCTCAAACCTTTTAAAGCGCTTGGTCCGGATGGTCTTTATGCTGGGTTTTTTCAACGATTCTGGTTGCTAGTCGGAGAATTGGTTAAAAACGAAATCAAGCACATCTTCGCAGTAAGGGCTGTCCTGGAGTACCTTAACAAGACACTCATCACTCTTATCCCTAAGAGCAGACACTCGGAGACTCTGAATAATTACTGCCCCATCAGTCTGTGTAACACTATTAACAAGATGGTGACCAAAATTATTATGGCCCGGATGAGGCCCTTACTGCCAAATTTAATTTCTCCTTTACAATTGGCTTTTGTCTCGGGGAGACAAGGAGTTGATAATGTGATTATTTCCCAAGAATTGATCCATTCCATGGCAAGGAAGAAAGGGAGAGGTGGAGTGATGGCAATAAAGCTGGATCTTGAGAAAGCATATGACTGTTTGGAGTGGAGCTTTATTAGGGATGCCTTGAACCTATACAAATTCCCAAGCCGGCTTATTTCTCTAATTATGAGCTGCGTGTCTACATCCTCTATTTCTATTCTTGTTAATGGAGGAGCTCAAAAGCCGTTCTATTCTTCACGAGGAATCCGACAAGGAGATCTGCTGTCCTCATATCACTTTATCCTTTGTATGGAAGTTCTTGGGGCCTTAATATAGGAAAAATGCAAAGCTAAGCTCTAGAATTCTGTCAAAGCTTCTCAGGGTAGTTCGGATTTCTCTCATATTTTCTTTGCAGACGATCTAATGCTCTTTGCCAAAGCAGACAGGAAGAATTGCACGGCTATTAGGGAAGTGCTTGAGTCCTTTTGCGAGCTATCAGGGCAGAAAATTAGCAATGATAAATCCTAGGTCTATTTTTCTCCAAATGTTGACCCTGAAATGAGATCCGAGCTGTGTGAAATCTTGTGATTCCGCTCTACTCCTTCGCTTGGGAAATACTTGGGATTTCCCATAAAACATTCATGTACCCCTCGAGACTTTGGACACATCCTTGACTGTATTAAAAGCAAGTTGGCTGGTTGGAAAACCAATCTATTGTCTTTTGCTGGCAGAGTTGTTCTAACACAATTAGTGACTTCGACAATTCCAAACTACACCATGCAATGTGTAGCTCTCCCAGCCAAAATTCTTCAAGGAATTGACAAACTAAGCCAAAACTTTTTATGGGGTTCTTTGGAAAATAAGAAAATGCTCCATCTTATAAGCTGGGAGAAAGTTACAAAATCTAAGGAAGAGAGAGGTCTTGGAATTCAAGTGGCAAAACCGAAGAATACTGCTCTATTAGCAAAGCTTAACTGGAGATTTAATTATGAAAAATCTTCCCTATGGGCCAGAGTCCTTTCCAATAAATATCTCAGGCAGAGGCGGGTGGCTAGAACCCAAGACAGGCCTTCCTCATGCTCCTGAACCTGGGTAGCACTTAAAAAAGGGAAAGAAATTTTCAACAAGGGTACTAAATGGATTCCTGGAAGGGAAAGTGGATTATCTCTTTGGTATGACAAATGGATGGACAACAGGAATCTCCGAAGTTTTATCTCGGGTCCACTGAATAAGGATGAGGAAAATTTAAAGCTTAAGGATGTTGTTGGGTTTACTGGTTGGAATATGGAGCACGTTTCCTTCTCCTTCCCGACCTTGGAGATGAAGGCGACTCCATTCTCATTCTCTTGCCATGAAGAGGATAAACTTACCTGGCACCTTTCTTCAAATGGTAAGTTTAAGTTGAGAGAAGCATACATTAGAAGATTTGAGCAGAACTCCTTTCTCAGGTACGTGGGTGTGGAAGATTTTATCCCTGCCAAAAATCAAGCACTTTCTATGGCAATGTTGTCACTTCAGCATTGCTATAAAAGCAACACTTAATGAGAGGGGAATGGGAATTCCTCTGATATGTCCTGTGTGTAATACCGAGCCAGAGACCATTGTCCATGCTTTAAGAGATTGCCCCAAAGCTAAATGCTTTTGGAACTCTTTGATGCCTCCGCTGCCTCCTAATATTTTTTATGAAATGCCTCTCATAGAATGGTTGAAATTAAATTGTAGGTGCTCTCAGTTTAGCACCACTTCTGATATAGTATGGGGAACCATTTTTCCTATGGCAATTTGGATACTTTGGCTTCATCGAAATAGCATTGTTTTTGGTAGAACAATGCCGCAACAAAACCTTGTAGATGAAACGTTGGATAGAGTAGCAGAGGTAGCCTATTTGGTTAGCAATGGGAAGCAGATCACAACTAGAAACAAAATCCAGGTGAGGTGGCTGACTCCCCCGAGTAATTGGTTCAAATTAAATTCGGATGGTTCGTTATGAGGCAATCCTGGTATGGCTGGTGGTGGAGGGCTGATCCGCAATGACAAGGGAGAGTGGGTGAAAGGGTATGCTTGAGCCATTGGTATCACAACTAGCGTAGCTGTGGAACTGTGGGCTTTACGGGATGGCATCCGTCTTTGCATTGCTCTCAAACTTCTAGCAGTGGAAATTAAGCTGGATGCCAGGGTGGTCATTGATTTAGTGAGGAAAGAGTCTAGTAATTTCAATAGCCTTGATGCACTTGTTGATGATTGCAAAGAGGGTCTAAAGCAAATTCCCAATGTCAAAATTATGCACTGCTTCAAAGAGGGCAATTAGTGTGCAGACAACTTAGCTAGGCGAGGTGCTCTGCTAGATCAAGATTTTGTTGTATTTATCCACCCACCTCCTGAGGTGGAGTTGCTTATTAGGTTAGATGCAGTGGGCACTCTATATGACCGGTTTGTATCCTCTTCCATAGAGGCTTTTTAGTTTTTTAATGAAAGTTCATTTCTACCACAAAAAAAAAAAAAAAGCTGCAGTGCACAGAGGGTTTAAGCTCTTCTCTAATCGGTCACAAGATGCAGCAAGCACTTCACCCTTATTGTTGCGAAAAATAAGACCAAAACCCACTAATGTAAACTTCTTTGATTGAAAAATAGCCACATTCAACTTGTGAATAGAATCTGTCTGAGGAGGCTTCCAAGTTGCTGCTGGAATCACATTCATCTGCACATTTTTCTGCTGCACTCCCATGAAATCTAATCTATATACCTCTGCCCAAGTCCATAAATCCTTGTGAGAGGAAGCAATGTTATCAAAAACCAGCTTGTTCCTACATAACCATATTATCTGGCATGCTATGCATAAAGTATCAAAGACTATTGCAGGTAACTTCTTTAGTGCAATATCCATGACACCAATGAACTTAGTAGTAGATGGGAACCTGTAATCATTTGAGATGGTAGATTGCAGCCAAACGGCTTAGGCAAAGGGACACTCCAAAAACAAATGATTACAAGTTTCAGCTTCATCACAGAACATACAAGAATAGGAGAATCTTGGAACCTTCTTCGCTTATCAAGTAGTGGAGTTCTTGTACTGCCTCTGGGCTCCCAAGCCCACGACAGTTGAGGCTTAGAATTTTCATGTAGGAGATGGAGAGGGGAGAGTATCCCCAATGAACAAATGCTAACCTGCCTGGCTATCACCCTCCATAGCTAATTTTTTGAAAATCGGAGTCCCTTGCCGTGAATAGTCTGACTGTGGACGTTTTAGAGGATATAAGGGTGTTTCATGAACTTCAGTGGATGAAACAGTATTGGACTGTCGAAGAATTCGCTTCCAAGAGCGTAGGGATGATTTTTTATGTTCTGGATAATCCTCCATAATTGTTAGGGATAATTCCATCTCAACATCACAATTTGAAAAATCCCCATCTGAATCTTTTGTATTTATCTCAAAAGATTTTTGTTGTTTCCTTCCATCAAACGATTTCTTTCACTCAAGGATTGTGGGTCAGGAAACATCTCCTTCTCCATACATATCGGGGTGGTTTTTAATAGATCACTAACCTCAGTAAAGGTAGTATCCGAATTGATTCCCACTAAGATTGTGTTCATCTCAAAATTTTCAGTATGTGGATGTCTATTCAAATTTGAATTTGAAATCGAAAGGGGGATAGAGTTTGTGGCATAACTGGAATTCAAATTTGAATTAGGATTTTGTGATTTTGAAGGTACCTGATTCTCCAAAATTCTTGAGGAGTCATCCAACTGAGAGAACGCTATTTTTGAGATCAGCGTTCTGACCGGCGAGGATTTGATCATCTGTGACCGGTTTAGGGAAGAAGCTCTTTCATCATCCTCGCTTTTGAAATCAGAATGTCTTCATCAACTTCATCACTGGTTTTTGATTGGTTGAAAGATTGTTTGCCTCGACTGGTTTTTGGACCCACTGCTCAAAGCCAAGGACTGAATTGAAAGTCCTGTTCATCCGTTGAAATACACCCTTTCCTGACACTTTGACATTCACGCTCTTGGTGTCCAAGGATTCCATATTGGTAGCAAAAAGTAGGCAATCTCTCATATTTAAAATAAATCCACCCCTTGTCAACGTTTTCACTTTGAAGCATCTTTCCTCTCATCAACGGTTTTGTAATGTCAATATCCACCCTCATACGAAGGAAAGGGCCCCATGCAAGGCCACTCTTAGGAGCATCAATTAATAGCGGAATACCAATCTCATTGGCAATGTGATTACCAACTGATAGATTCATACTTTTTATTGGGATATTAAAGACCCTAATCCAAAAAGGAGACCGTTGAAATTTGACATTACCAAGGCTAAGGTCACCATCAAAACACTTCAACAAAACCAATCTCTTGTCAAAAGACCATGGGCTTTTGTCCAACACATCATTCATATGCTCCTCTATGACAAAAACTGCCAAAAATAAATTGTTCCCCACTTCTTTGATGATTACCCGATCAGGACCCTTCCACAACTGTTAAAGGGTGGACTTGAAAGCCTCCTTGTTAGAATCCTTGTTAGTTTTTAGCCTAAATAAAAGGCTAAATTGAGCTTGTTCCTTTGATTGTGCTACATCCTGAGAATTAACGAACAATACTCCTTTTTCCTTCTTAGAGAGACTAAATTTCTTCCATAATTCTTCCATACACAAATCCATGTAAGGAGCTAAGTAAGGTATAATGAAAACGAGGAAAATGAAAGGATTAGATGTGGAAAAAAGTATGGAAAGGTTGATGGTAAGAAGTAGGAAGGTATAAAGCTAAAGAAAAAAGAGAAAGGCAAGGTATGAAATCCCCTACTACGATCAAGAGAACCTGAAAGGAGAGGTAGAATCTTGCGTTCAAGAAAATGCAAGTTAGGAGCTCCTACTGTCCCTGACTACTGAGAGCGAAGAAGAGAGAAGTTTTACCTAGAGTCACACATATACATATGACTTAAGAGCATTAGTATTGGTAGAGCTAAAATGCATTATTGCTATTTTTAGCACCATTAATACTAAAAAGCATCCTGGAAAGCAAAAAATTGTATTTTATTACACTTCCACGCTCTCTTTCTCCCTTACATATAGGAATGACAATTTTGCCCCGCCTTGCTTAACCCGCCCCTCCCCGCTTTGCCCCACACGAGTTTTCCCCACCCCGCAAAAGTCGTGGGGCGAGAATGGAGTGAGATTTTAGCCCCGCACCATAGGGTGGGGCGGGAATGGGTTTAGACTTTTTAGACCCAACCTGCCTCGCCCCGCCCCATCCCTGCCCCGTCCTGCATTTATAAGGGTTAAATTGTAAATTTTTCATACCCTAAAACCCTACCATTTAAACAAATATGTCAACTTATTTTATTCTACCTAACAAGGATTTCTGACTCTTTTTTTTTTTTTCTCTAGCAAGGTTGGAAATAAGGTACTAGTTTTAACATTTTCTTTTGTCTTTATTATAAACAAATTTATATACTATTGAATGATTGATTTTGTATTATGAGAATTTTGTTTTTGTTGTGATATTGTCTTGTTAAACACTTTAATAATATTATTCAATTTTTGCTAAAAATTATTTTGATTTGATGGGATAAATTTATTTTTAATTTCAAGTATATTTTTATTAACGAAATAGGTTTAATTGAAAACAATTGCAATAGTTGTGGGCAAATTAACAAGAAATAGAGTTTTACGGGGTGGGGTAGGGTGGGGTGGGGTGGGACTTCGCGGGGCCCCAAGGGGCAGGGATAGGGCAAAAAAATTTTCCCCGTCATGCAAGGCAGGACGGGGTGGGGGCGAAGACCCCATCCTTCAGACTTGCCACGCCCCATTGCCATCCCTACTTGCATGCTCTCATCATCTTCTTCTTCTTCTTCTTCTTCTTCTTCTTCTTTTCCTCTTTCCTTCTTGCACACTGTTTTTTTTTTTTTTTTTCTTCTTCTTCTTCTTCTTCTTCTTCTTCTTCTTTTTTTTTTTTTTTTTTTTCTTTTTTGGCCTTTTTCTTCATGCTATTTTTTAGCTAATGACTCAGCTCTCTTTAGTTTTCAGATTTGGTATGTTGGGTTCTTTTATGGGTTTTGCAAATTGGAATTTTGTGAATTTTTTTGATTTTTTTGCAAAGTTGTGTGTTAGTGTGTTTAGATCGGAAGAAAAATAGAAGACTAAACCCACTATAATAGTGATTGCGATGGTTGTTTATTGTAGTATATATATTATTTTATTGTATTAAAAGCTAAAATAAAACCACTGATGTTGGGTGTTTTGTAAAATGAGAAGGTAAAATAGATAAAATAGTTTTTTGTAGTACCAAATAGCTAAAGTTATGGCTCCACCAATGTGAATGCTCTAAGAAATCGTTTTATGTCACCAGCTTTATGGAGTGGGAAGCCAATGGAGTAGGGGCGGCTCTATGTGTTGGGGAGGGTGGTCACCCTCATTAAAAATATATATATATATATATATATATATACCATAAAAAAATTAATTTTAATTTTTTTTTGTGGAAAGACTTGTAACTTTATTAAGATGAAGATAAATTCAATACATCACAAGCCAATGCTAACTCAATAATAATTGGATCCTCCTCTACCCAAGTTACATAACTATCTAATCCTTGGGTAATTATTGAGTACTCCCGAAGTACCATAAAAGCGTACTCCCCCTCTCACATAATTGTAAGTTCCACTAATTAAATTTATTGTAGGACTCACAATTTATGTGAGATAGGGGAATACGCATTTATGGTACTCTCGAAGTATTCAATAATTTTCCATAATCCTTTGGCATATTGAGCTAAAATATATGCCGGTTTATTAATTAAAATTAATTTTAATTAATATGGGTTGTTGACCACCACCCTAGAAAAGAAAAAAACCTTTGAACACCTTAAATAAAAATTTGAGCCTATTAAAAATAAAATTTGATCTCTCCAAAATTTTGGTCTATTGAAGGTTAATTTTAGTAATTTGCATTGACATAGTTTAGATCAATAGCTCAATTGTCAAACTACAATTTTATCAAATGTTTAATTATGATTTTTAAATTGAGTTTTCAAAAAATATGTTTTAAAATCACAATTATTTTATTTAAAAACACACACACATTTTCAAATATAGCTAATTTGGTAGTACTTGCTTTAGTCTTTAGCTGGAATTTGTTGAATTTATGTGATACATTTTGTACATACGCATGTGCATTAAAATAATACCATAATGCTTTATTGAACATGATTAATGTAATAGTTGAATCCCTAAGTTGAGTATGTTAAATGATATTATAGTTTATCTTTTATCCCTTTGCTAGCATTATGGACAAACTTCTTATAAGGAAATCATTCGTATTGCAAGATTCATCTTCTAAGCGAATTCGTGTTAACTTGAACAATCTACTTTTTAATCCTAGGATATGAGAAAATGTCTCATATTTTAATTATAATGATCATGATGAAAATAAGAAAAATATATTTACAAAGGTTCTTGTCAACCTTTTAGCCATTAGTTCCCTATAAAAAAAATTAGTGGAACATTGCATCAATTTAATCCTGATTGGTTTAAAGAATACAAAAATTGGTTGAAATAGATCATAAAAAAACAATGATGCATTTAGTCTATATTGTTAATTACTTATTTAAGAAAAATTTTAAACTTTATATATTTGAGTGTTTTTTTTTTTGTTGTGATGTCAATATATTAAAGTTTTATTTTTATTAATTTTTTTTAATTTAGTTTTTTAATGACCACTCTAAAGAAAGCTGCCACTGCAATGGAGATAACATTTTAAATTCCACTTATCACTTCAACCATATTTTTAGCCCCTCTCATCAATTCATGCCAATTTATTATTAGCTAGACCCATTAACATCCCATATCATTTACAATTTGTCATCTCAAAAATTGCATTATAAGTAACATGCAGCTATACAATTTGACCTATTCTTAGAAAATAAAACAAAATTCAACAAAACAATTTAACACCCAGTTAAGATTATAAAAGAATAATTATATTCTTAAGTAAGAAAAGTAATTAAATATTTGCCAATTTATGCAAACAATATTATAATACATTCATATTCTTAATTATATTAATCTTAAAGGTTTACATTTTCCCTTGTTATGAATATAATAAATTGATCATATTTCTTATCAAATATTTGAAATAAACTTATAGCATAAGTGTGTATCGCAAAAGGTATATCAGCTAGTATTACTAATAAACTAAGTGAGCATTAATCAAAAAGCGGATAAGATCGAATGAATTAAAGCTAAAAATTGATATTGGTTGAAGAATATGTCAAATGTCAAAACCAAGTAGAGTTTGCTTTCATCTGACCATTGCAATCATAATTGAAATCCTTTTTAGAATTGTTTTTGTCAAAAAAATATACTATAAATTTGGAAAATCTATTACTATGTTATATGATGGAGAGGAATATGGTACAATTGAAAAAACCGAATGAAATTTGCAATTGATATAAAAAAAATTACTTCAACATACAAAATTCTTAGAGAACAAATTGGGCAATGGGGATATATCAAAATTTTTTATTGGGGCAATGGGGAATATATCAAAATTTCTCACGACAGGGATAATGAGAGAAGAAGCAATGGATTATATGTGTCTCCAAGGGTGGACACAATATAATTTTTGCATAGTAGGGCTTTAAGATTTTATTTTATTTATTTATATTAAACTTTTCTTTTCAACCAGCCAAGTTGTCGCTCAATGTGCAGTACATTTTGAAATTGTGTTGATACCAAATTGTTATTAGTTTTCTCCAATATTTCAATAATTTTTTTTTTTTAGAGTGTTCTATTTTATAGACAAAATAAAAAGACAATAAGGGTGGTATAGTGATATGATCATGCTATATGCATTTAGAAATTTGAAAATTGCATGACATAGTGACTAATATAAATTGGTATGTTACATACCTACCCAAGAATGCAAATATCATTTTGATAAAATAAAAAATTTAAAATATCATTCGATTATTAATTTTTATATTCTTTATTGCGTGTATATAAATTTTTTTTTTTGTTGGACTTTGTTTCAGTTGTTGCAAAAGCAACTAAATTTGAGGAAAAATACCATATTTTAAATCACTTATTTCTCACATCAATTTTAGAAAAATGACATCAACATTTTATTATACTTAAATAATTAATGCACCGCCTAATTATGTAGCTTGGTCCCCTTCATTCCACAAATATCATGTAATTATCAAGAAAAATTCTTTGAAGGTGGCCTTAAGATACATGAGCCCTAAAGAACGACTAGGTCAATCCTTTGAAGTTGATTACAAATTACACATATGCGTTTTGGGAGTTTAGAAGCACATTTTTAAACTCCAAAACTCTGTTTTATAATAGCAACCCCTCATAGTTTTTTTTACAAATGCTCATTTTAAATTCAAAACACTATTTTGCAATAGTTTATCCAAATGCACCTGATGTGTGCTCCATTTTTTACGCTAAATAAGGCAATTAAGGGTATGTTTGGTTAGAGTGAAAACAATGAGGATGGAAAATAGGGTGAAAAATTGCATTTTTTATTATTTAGTTGAGGAGAGAAAACAAGAGAGACAGAAAATAGGAGGGAAAATTTTCCCTCCAGGCCCACCTTTTTTTATCCTCCCAATTTTGGAGGAAAATGAAGAGAGAAAAGTGCTGAAAAATGCACTTTACACAAATACCCTCAATTTAAGTTGCATTTTTTTCTTTCTTCTCTCTTCCTTAAGCAGCAACGTTGCCCCTTTTTTTTTTTTCCTGGGCAATAACATTGCCAGTAACGTTGCCCCTTTTTTTGCTTCTTTTTTTTTTTTCTTTTTCTGGGCAATCACGTTGCCAGTTGTCACTTTTTTTTTTTCTTTTGATTTTTTAGGGCTTGGGCGTGATAGTTTGTTTTTATTTTTACTGGATGTGATTTTTTTTGGAACATGTTTTTTATTTTTATAAAAGAATTTGGGTGATTGCTCTTTTTTGCGTGGTTATTTGTCACCTTTTTTTCTTTTTCTTTTTTTAATTTGGCATCATTATTTAACAAGGGTATATGAGTAAATTTATTCAAACTCATTTTTTCCATCCCTTCACTTTTCCACTTCCAACCAAATAAAAAGGAGAGAAAATAATTTTTTTCTATTTTCCTACTTTTTCATCCTCCCACAATTTTCTATCCTCCCACTTTTCCATCCCTCCAACCAAACGGACCCTAAGAGTTTTAGCGAAGAGAAAACCCAATGAAAAAATTGATTTGACTTTGAGATATTTAGTGATAAAATTATAATTGAAAGACTAAATTAAACTTTATTAATATTACAAGAACAAATTAATAATTTTTCAAGGGATGACAATTCCATCCATGAAATCAATTTCAAGGATGCGTGGTGGTAACTAGTTTTTCAAATATAATCGATGACATACAATATAATCAAAATTAATTTCTCAAATATTATAACATATAATAAGTATCATACATAAACCATAAAAACAACTTATTAAATTTTTTAAAGTAAACTAGTGCACTTGCACATCGGACAAGACATCAACTAGTTTTTATAAATATAACAAATAAGTTTATCTTTTCTTGTATCATAACTTTCGAATATTCTATTATTAAGAAGAAGCAATACCCAAGGAACTAAGTTTGGCTACAAACTTAGTTATAGTCTTAGCCTAAAACTACAACTTCCACTGAAAAAATTAATATGACAACATATTTAGAAATTTTGATAGCTAAATTACATGCTTTTTATGTTGTTAACACACACATATCAAATTTCGTGTTAATTGGATGTTTTTTACTATTCGACCCATAAACTTATTTTTTATGCATAATTTTAAATTAAAAAATTAAAATTAAATATTTAATTGATGACATAGTTATTGATCTTTGATCTTCTGAAAATTTTGCAAATATAAAGGATATTAAAAAAAAAAAAATTAGTAATAGATTTATCAAAATTCACATCAAATAAAATGGTATTGAATGAACTTGTAGCCATTTACTACAACCAATCCAATAAAATGATATTGAGTAATGTTGTAATCATTTACTGGAACAATTAAGTCTATAACCAAACTTTTTTTTCTCTATTTTCACTATTTAAATTTGGTTATTCTTGATTCTAAAAAAAAAAAAAAAGGTTATTCTCTAATGTTTCAAAAAAAGAAAGTGACTTTAATTAGCATTCTCCCATATTTGAAGTGACATGTGGCCCATAACTTCAACAAGATTGTGGGAAAAAATTGCAAACTAACACCAATCCCCAAACAATTTCATTAGTTAGCAACGTTTCCAAACTATTTAGGAAACTAGTATCTCGAGTTCAAGAAATTCAATTTTGCAAAGAACTCGAGCATAAGAGACTCAATTTTGCTAAGAACTTAGCCTAAGAAATCAGAGGAAACGAAACCTTCACTTAAGGAATCAGAGGAAAACGAGAGAAACAAAGGGAAAATGAAACCTTCACCGAAAGAATCACACATTCGTGTGTTCAGTCCGAGCTTGGGTTCATGGGTTTCGCTGCCTGGGTTTGTGGGTTGGCCGCTGGGTTTGTGGGTTTGTTGCTTGGGTTTGCCGCTGGGTTTGTGGGTTCGCCGCCTGGGTTCATGGTTTCCGTTTTGATCTCTTACTTCGTGTGGTTTCTGCTTTGATCTATTACTTGTGTTTGTGTTTGTGTTTGTGTTGTTTCAGAGGGAGAGCAGAAGAAAAAGACTTACACTTTTTTTGATTTCTTGGTTTTCTTTCATGGAACTTGAGTGTTAGATACTCGATTTTTATAGAAATTGAGTCTTTTATACTCGATTTGCTATAGTGAACTCGACTCTATTAGACTTGAGATATTAGTTTCCTAAATAATTTGGAAACGTTGCTAACTAATGAAATTATTTGGTGATTGGTGTTAGTTTCACTATTTAAATTTGGTTATTCGCGATTCTAAAAAAAAAAGGGTTATTCTCTAATGTTTCAAAAAAAGAAAGTGACTTTAATTAGGGCATGTTTGGTTTAGAGGTGTCTCAGTTTTCATAACTCAAATCCAAAACTCATAACTCAAATCCAAAACTCATAACTCATAACTCAAACTCCACTATCACTCAAAAAATCCAACATTTTTGTTTGGTCACAAAACTCAGTCATGTATCTCAGTTTTTAACTTCACTTTTTGCCAAAATGATGGGCTCACCCACTGACACTGCACAGAAGAATACGGTTGCTACTCGCGTCCCTTTTCTTTTCTGCTCTTTAAACCCAACTTCACCGAAACCTAGCTCCACCACCACCAATGGCAAACCCAGAAATCCACAACCACAACCACCACCATCAATAGCCCTCAACACAACCACAACCTCCACCAAAAAAAGAGACAAAAACCCACCTTGAAGAAGAAAAGAAACAAAAGAGAAAAAAGGAAAGAAAAAGAAAGAAGTAAAAGATCCGGCTTGGGCTCAGTCTGATCTCGAGGTCCGCGTGTCTCGTGGCCGGCGAAGCTTCCAATCTCAAAATCCGATCTCTGGTCTTGCTCTCTCTATGATGCCACACAAAAAAGAGAAGGAAAGCTCTGGGTCAGTGAGAAAAGAGAGCTCTGAGTAAAAGAAAAATAAAAAAAAGAAGGAGAAGTGACAGAGAAGAACGGGTCGGAGAGAGATCAAGTAGTGATGGGACAATACAAAAGCTGTGGGCTCCACGAGGTCTTCCATTTTACAGAATTGCCACTGAGTTTGAGTTTGAGAAACAGAAAACAGCATTTTCTTGTTTCCGATTTTCATCACTCACTCAACCCAAACTGAGTTTGAGTGATGAAAACAGGGAGAAGAAATCAAGCCAAACACTCTGTTCTCAGTGGGTCCCACGTAATTCTCAATTTGAGTGATGAGAACTGCATCATATGACTCAAAACAGGGCTAATCCAAACACAGCCTTAGCATTCTCCCATTTTTGATGTGACGATGTGGCCCATAACTTCAGCAAGATTGTGTGGCGAGGATTGTTGCAACACTTCCGCAAGCAACACCAACTCTTCTTGACATTCTCTCTATCTGTCTCTTCACATATGGCTTCATTTCTACTCCAGCCTCTCTTCACTCATTTCCCATTACAATTTCCAACCAAAAATGACTTTTTTGCTCCCATTTCCCTCTCACAACACTTCTTCACTCTCTTTCTCTCTATCTTCCCCCATCACCAAACCAACACTACCACCACCACTACCACTTGTTTCTCTTTCACAACCCTTAAGACAATTATTACACATAAGAAAAAGCAACACCTTCAACTTCAAGTGTGGTGCAGTGGCAGATATCAAAGCTGCAACTTCACTTGATCAGAGCGAGGAAGACAATAAGGTTCTGGTGGGTCCCTCTAGTGAAGAGGAGAGGGTGGTGGTGAACTATGATTGGACAGAAGAGTGGTATCCACTGTACCTCACACAGAACTTGCCTGATGATGCACCTCTGGGTCTCACTGTGTTTGACAAGCAGGTCGTGTTGTACAAGGATGGCAGTGGCCTAATTCACTGTTATGAGGATCGCTGCCCCCACAGGTGACCATAGTTCTTTCTCTTTGTAAATTGAAGTCCATGTTAGAAAAGTGGTGCATATGATTCATTCAAACATAGTATTGGATTTCTAGAGTTCTGGTTTTGAGTGTTTGTGTATGATCACACATTTGAGGTTAAACTTGATTCTGTAATTCATGCTTTAGGGACAAATTTTGTTTTGTTTATTTTGAATGTTATCTCTGTTTGTTTTAAACCAAGGCCAAAATATGAAATTTATTATAAAAATTATCCCTTTAATTTACTTCTTTAAATCAAACTAAGATGGCCCAGACATGCAATAAATCTATTCCTTTTCACCTGTTGTAAGTCCTGGATTAGGATCCTCTAGAATTCCTGGTATAACTCTACTATAGAATTCTAAAAATTATAATTATTTATTTGAGTGGTTTAGATATTTGTACATCAATAAGAACTTAAGTATATGTCAAATTAGTGTTAATTAATGTTTCTTTAGCTATTGATGATCTCAAAGCTTTTTGGCTAGCCTTCTGATCTTGTAATAATTTAGTTGGGTCCTAACCTGTTTTGTCCTGTGTTTTATTTGCCTCCTGCAATGGTTATATTTTAAAAACTCTATGTTAGAATTATCCTGAGAACTCTAGAGCATTCAATTGGTAAGTCCCTGAGCTTTGATCTCATAAGTCATATCCCACCTCTTAATTTAGTAGAAATTGCTGAGTGAGTCTTCAAGTTCTCACCTCAATCTACATGGCTTACGTTTCAATTAGATACCAACTAAGATTAGTGAAATTTTTTTTTTAAACTGATTTATTATCTGCATTGATATTCATGTTTCACAAATCTAACATAAGTTCGTAAGCTAATAGTTTCTGACTATCTTGTTTGTTATAATAAATTGATATGTTTCACATTTTGAATCTCCTCATTTGAGGTCTTTACAATGCCATGCTTTTTATGAACCTATCGATTGTGGGGAGTTTGTATTTGTGGATGAGGTAATCTTAATCAGCCTAGTTGTAAGATCTGATAAACAGAATGCCAAAATAATTGACAATATGCATATAAACACGGTAGCTTTTTTGAAATATCAACTCCCTCATGAAAAATACTTTGACCTTGGTGCTGCTTGATTAGGTTAGCAAAACTATCTGAAGGCCAGTTGATTGATGGAAGAATAGAATGTCTTTACCATGGCTGGCAATTTGAAGGCAATGGTAAATGCGTAAAGATACCTCAGGTCTGTCTCAGTTTATCTTGTCCCTTTTTTTTTATGGATAATTCAATAGTTACAACAAGTGAGAGAGAGGGATTTGAACCATGGTTCTTTTGATAAAGGAGACTAGGCGATGGCACTGAGCTATAAGGCTCTTGTCGCTGTTTGTTTTTTGTATATGAGTTGCCCAGTTACTTCCATAATCCAAACTAATGAATAATGAGGTCGAATTTCTTTACTACAGCTTCCAGCTGATGCCAAAATTCCTCGATCGGCTTGTCTCAGAAAGTATGAGGTGAGGGACTCCCAAGGAGTTGTGTGGGTATGGCTGTCTCAAAAGACACCACCTAACCTTGATAAACTACCTTGGTTTGAGAACTTTGCCAGGCCAGGCTTTCAAGATACTTCAACCACCCATGAGCTTCCATATGATCATTCTGTACTTCTTGAAAACCTCATGGATCCAGCCCACATACCAATTTCACATGATAGGACAGATTGGACTGCGAGAAGGGAAGATGCTCAGCCGCTAAGTTTTGAAGTGGCTGAACGCACGGATCGAGGATTTGCAGGCTGGTGGGGTAAGGCAAGTGATCAGCCCCTGCCAAACTTCTTACGGTTTGAAGCACCTTGTGTTCTTCAAAATAACCGGGAACTTGTTGATGAGAAAGGGATAAAGCACTACTTCACAGGCTTATTCCTTTGTAGACCAACTGGACAAGGAAAATCCATGGTTATTGTAAGGTTTGGAGGAACAAAAAGATCCCCCATAGCCAATTTTTTCCCGAAATGGTACTTCCATCAGAATGCAGGTAAGGTCTTTGAGCAAGACATGGGTTTCCTCTCGTCCCAAAATGAGGTTCTAATGAAAGAAAAAGTTCCCACCAAGGAACTATACATTAATCTTAAATCCTCTGATACATGGGTAGCTGAATATAGGAAGTGGATGGACAAAGTAGGACATGGCATGCCCTATCATTTTGGGCACAGCACTATTTCATTGCCTAAACAGCCTGCTGTCATTGAACATGCACCAGCCGGACTGGTTGCTGGATTTTCTGCATCTTTTCCGGCTAAGGGAGGGATTGGAACAATGCATGCTCCAAACGTGGTCAACCGGTATTTTCGTCATGTAGTCCATTGCAAGGGATGCAGAACCGTCATTAAAGCTTTCCAAGCCTGGAAAAATGCCCTTTCTGCTACAACTATTGCTCTGATCACATTGGCAATTCTAGTGTCTGCAAGGCAGTGGAAGGCCATTCTTTTAGTATTGGCAGCAGTGAGTTCTGCTGGAGTTTATGGATGCTCAACTGCTATTGCAATGAACACAACGAACTTCATTAGGACTCATAGGAGATTGTAAGTGATCAATTGGTGCCTTCTATTTGAGCTCCAAAGAAATAGATCCAAGAAGTAGTGCATTTTCATGTCCACGCTATGGACATGGTGGTATTTACAAGCAACACTTCTATTCCATTTCCATCAGCTACCAAGTTGCTCATGTTTTCTTGGGTTTTTTTGATAGCCTTTTGCAGAATCACAATAAAAATTCCCAATAATTTTACTACACCTAATTTGCCCACCACATCACACTTGAGCCCGCTAAAATCTACAATATAAATTTTTTTAATGGTCCATGTATGATGTGGTACACAAATTAAGTGACGTAAAATTATTGTGAATTTCTGTCATGATCCAAGCATCTATCCTGAAGCTTTGTTTACATATTAGGCTTTAGCACACCTAAACCACTTATTTTTCATTAAGAATTCAGAAAAGCCTTAACGGGAGAACCCTTCCAAATCCAAAAACAAGCAAATTATTTTTCCTTATGGTGTTAAATCCAATAGTAATGTTAATTATTAAGCTACATACACGAGAATCTTCCAGCTCCTCCCAATCTATTAATGCTTGAATGGTTGAACCCAATTCCGTATTAAGGGCGAGGGGGACCGCTGATGAGAAACAACAAAAGTTGCTTGATAGAGACGTCCAAAGATACCATAACTGGTAACTCAAGTGAAATCTTTTTTAACTTCCAAAAGAAGTGAATAATTTATTTAGAAATCAAGGCTGCTTTTCCCCCTACATATCAGAAGCTAAAACAAATACAGCTTCCCATTCAAACAAGATGAGAACATCTTGCAGTATTTACCCATTTAATTTCACTTGCAAAACACTCTGTTTATGACGCTTTCCGTATCCATGGCATGTAACAATTTCAAGGAATCGCATGTTTAAGTTAACTCTTCCAGATATAAACTCTATCAACTAGGACTTTCAATTGAAAAAAAAAAATTTAATAAAAAATTTAAAATTTAAAACAACAGTAACAATAACAATAATCAAGCACCAAACATCTGTATTAAGCCTCAATTAACACATATAATACATAAATACTATATGCCATTGCTCTTAAAACATATACAATCGGCCTCTCCTCCGCCCTCCGCCATTTTAATTTTTTTTTTATTTGGGTGCAAACCAAAACCCCAAGAGAGATGTGCTAGTTCTGCTCCGTTTATATGACAGTTCCACCTTTGTCATCGAACAATTAATTCCTTCATTCATATGAACCAATATTGCAGTAAATTGGCCATTAGCTGAATTCCAATATAGAAATTAAAGCACTGTACAATCTGACATCAGGTGTTTGTAGCGTAGATGTCCAGCCCTACCACCTGATAGTTACAGTCCATTTGAGTTGATGGACATTGAATGCTCTTCTGAATGGAATAATCTAGAGGCTTTAGAGTTAGTAAATGATGATATGTAGGATGATCTGCTATCATTATAATTTGCTGAGGGTAGAGGGGATGAAAAGCCTGGGATCCTTGGCAATCCAGTGGTAGTATCCGTGCCCACGCGTAAGTTTGAATTTTGGGGTAATACAACAGATTCAACCTCCTCTAGTGTCTACAAACAACAACAGATAGTAGTTCAGGTTTTTCGCCAAGATGGGAAATACATAAAACCCTTAGTAGTCCAACAGTAGTATTTCATAAGGTAAATTGGTGAAAGGCCATTTATAATTTTCAATGAATTATTCAGTCAAGTACATAAAGAGGGAAAAAAAAGAAGGAAAAGGGAGGGAGGGGTGATTTTTCATGGTAGTAAAAAATGTTGAAAGCAACCGCTGAATATTGAAGAGCTTTTCCACCATATTAACATAAGAACAAGATCTAATGAAGTTACCAGTGGAAGAACCTACTTGACCATCTGAAGCTGTTTCAGGTCAGTTATGTTGGTTAGGTTTTCATGATGGCTGCAAATCTTATTTCTGGAAATTGGCCCATAAAAAGGGATACCAGAGATAGCTGGACTGCCACCAACATAATCCCTTCCCTTTTCACAATTGCAGTATTCTAGACATAACTACTTATTATATTAATCTTTGTGATATTTAAAAGTTAAATACCTGAATAGCCTGTTGCAAAACAAGGTACATTTCCCTCGTCTGTTTTCTTTTTACAGCTAGTTCTTCCTGCTCCTGCAATAGCTCTTCAAAAAGGCTCTCTCTGCATAATTACCAGTAAAAACATGCTCAAATTTCACCATTAACATTTATATGCAGTTGTTTCTCAACAACAATCAAATAAAGTACCACAAAAGTAATAAATGTCCATTACAGAGTCCTTCACACAAGCCACCGTTCATCATTAGCAAGCCTAAAAATCAGCTGATCCAGATGAAGACAGGGAGTCCTCACCAATACAAATCTTTTCATATGTCAAGAGTGCTGACACAATGTATCATTTCGAGCAAATTAGAGGAGTTTTATAGGTTGGTTCTCATATCTTTGAAGTCCCAACACCACTTCTTATGACTTAAAGTTCCGATTACAATAAAGCTACCACAATGAAACCAGGGACTATACAACAATCCCCAAAGAGTCCATCCACTTTTGGGTAATCAGAATCATTTCATCACTACAATTTCTCTGTAATCAGTTGAGTGCAGTGATACATGATCTAAATTTTTTCATTAAATTTTAAACCTCACATGTCAAGAGACCTACTTTTAAGGATTATTTCAAGTGCTTAAACTTAAAACAATCAAGTGGTAAAAGAACTAGTTGAACAGACTAGTTAAGTAGTTATTTTGTTGGAGGTACAATGGACCCTTGGTGAATATATTTATTTCACAAAGTGGGATCTAAAGTGACACATATTAATTAAAATGAAATGCATTAACTAAATGAACAGACAGAAAAGGAGATGGCATATCACATATACTGGATATTTTTTAAATATTTTTTTAAAATTCCAACAGTGCCAAACAACTGATGATAATAAATAAATAAAGACCTAAGAGTCCCTGAGTTAAACACATACCTATATAGTTTTTGTATAAAGATGCTATGAAGCTCCCTTTTCGTATGATTGACCTAGAATACATCAGCAATAAAATAAACATTAAATGGACCGGGCAAGATATCGAAAGAAAGGATGATGGAAGTTACCCAAATATAAAGCCGACAATGGACAAGGGATTACACAAGGATAGAGACTTACCAGAAAGTGCATTACAGCTTTTGGAACTAAGTCTTGAATGTTCTTTCTGACAATGTCATAGTAAGACCGCAAGAGTAATTTTGTTACAGTTATTACTATTGCTTCATGCTCTGTCATTTCAAGTGGCCTTAAGATGGATGGGGGCTGGACAAGAGAGTAATATAAATTGAAAATTGAGGAAATGAATTACACAGAACAAATTACTTACATAGAAATAAACTTCTGTGACCAACACTATTACCTCTCTCAATTGGATTATAGAGGGCATCTGCTCCACATGGTGAGCAGTTTCACCAAGTGATCTGCTAGCTTGACTCTCTCCAGGTGATGATCTGCTGCCAAATATTGATGAAATTCCCCATGTCCTTGTACCTGTATTACCTCCTACATTGCAAGTAGTGCTGTTACTGCTTGCGTAACTTCATTTTTTGAAGGAAATAATTGCATTGATGAAAAGATTTACTGCTCATGTAATCAATGAACATAGCAACCACAATGAGCAAATGTCCGGCCATAGCCATCCATATGTACACACCATAAACATGCTTATAAATATCAGATTTCCTTTTTTATTGATAATTTATGCATCCAATGGATCTTGAATGCATAAACTCACCCTCCACCTTGCTCTGACAAGGAGTGAACGTGCCATTCCGAATATTTCAGCAACTTATTTGCATTTTACAGAAATATATCCTCTTCCCATCCATCAAATACATGTTTACATTTTTAAAGATATTTGGAACTTTCCAATAATCCTCCAGCAAATTATTTTATAGTTACTAAAAGCATCTGATACCAAAATACACTTACAAATTTGAATACTTCAAAGCATGCTAGTAATGTATATTGATATTTCTTGCATTAATTCTTCTATAAGTAATATCATATTAACAGAAAGAAATCTGAAAAATACATTAAGAAAGCAAAGAAATTTCCCCTAAAGGATTGCATACAGAGATAAAACAATAATAATACAAATGTATTTTTATTGCCAAGTTATGCAAGCATCTAGTGGACTTGAACTTATGATCTCACCCTCCACTTTAAGGAAGGAGAAGGTGCCTTTTGAGTTGGAATTACCAAAATCAGAATATTATCCATGCTAATTATCGTGGAAGTTAAGGATGATAACCAAACTTGGGAAATTATCAACATAAAAAGGAGTTTACCTGATGATACAGTTCTCTCATTATTCGAAGGAGGACGATTTCCCTGCCAAAATCCAGGAAAAAAGTAGAATGAATTAAAACATTTTTTGACTATGCCTCTTAATACTATTCAAATGAGGACGATTTCCCTGCCAAAAGCCCCTCAAAGACAATACCTAATTTTGACTATGCCTTTTAATAGATAATACTACTCAAAGTAAAATAAATTAAAACATTTGACTTAGGGTTTAGGGGTGTGCATGTCCAATGATACCATATGTGCATCAAGAATAATGCAAGCAGGGTGGAATAGATGATTTTGATTTTTGATTTGCTTAGACTGGGCAAAAGTGAGGAAATTGTAGTTTTAGAGTTTTGACAATATTTTTGAAGAAAAAAAATTTTTTGATAGGTAATGTAAAATATTATTAAAAAAGTAGTCAACCCAAGTACATTGGGGATGTACTGTGGGGGCAAAAATCAGGAACCAAAATTACAATGATCAAGTAAAACAGGAAGGGAAAAACAAGAAGAATGAGACAAAGCCACACTCCAATCAAGGAGACTTTGCAAGAAAAAAGACTTAATCTCTAGCATAGAATGTTCACATCCCTCAAAACTTCTAACATTCCTTTCATGCCAAATACACCACATCAAGCAATGCAGCACAAGTCTCCACACTTTTGTTTTGTTATTCATCATATACATCTCATTGTTCAGTTAAGAACAATGTGGTATGTCATCTGATGATGGTTAAGCAAATGAGCACACGTATCACATATGTTAATGTTCACCAATATGGTTTTATATTATTTCCACAACAAAATCAGCCAGCAGTTTGACTTATTTTCATTGCCAAAATCCAATAGCATTTTGGCTTATTTTCCAGGCGAAAATACAACAACATTTCAACTTAGGTGTGCCATGGCACATTGGCAAAGCTCTGTGTTTATGTGTGCCCTGAAATTTTGTGTGGGATCATGTCATGCACACCAACATGGCTATACATTTTGGTGGACATACACATGTCTTGTTCTCGTGATTCCAATTTGGTTCCTTACATATGGTGTATTTGGGACTCACATTGGGGGCTTATTTTAAGGCGAGGCACATATGAAATGACATCTTTTGAAAGAATGGAGAGATAACTGGCTGGTTGGAAAAGATTATACCTTTCCTAGGAGGGACGAGTCACACTCATTAAGAGTACACTATTGAATTACCTATATATTTTATGTCCCTTTTCAATGTGCCCATAAATGTAGCCAACAAGTTGGAGAAGTTTCAACAGGATTTTATATGAGGGGGATTGGGGGAAGAGAAGAAAACTCATCTTGTAGATTGGATCTTGCTACTATACCTGTAGAAGCAGGTAGGTTGGGGATTAGGAAGTTGAATACCTTTAAGTGCGAATTATTCACAAATTGTCCTTGGCATTTCAATCAGGAATGAGGTCATCTATGGAGGAGGCTGGTGGGGACAAAATATGATAAATTAGTGGGTAGTTGGACCCTGCAACTTGTGAAACATTCTTTATGGTTGTGGTCTCTAAAAGGAAGGCGGTTAGAACAGGATGGATTCTTTCACTAGGCTTGTTGGCTTTGGGTTAAATGATGGACAAAGGATTAGATTTTAGGAAGATGCATGGTATTCTGATAGGAGTTTAGCTCCTTCCTTTCCCTTGATGTTTCAGGCTTCAGCTAGCTGTAAACAGAGAGGCTAAGGTGAGTCTTCGGCTAGCTTCTTCCTTTCCCTTTGTTAGAATCATGGATAACTGATTAATATCACCATTTCCTAATAGCTTAAACTTTTGGCACAATAGACAATTTATCATGGTATCAAAGCAAAAAATCCTGAGTTCGACCCTTGCCTCCATTCAACCTTCCAATTAAAATGCTAATAATCCCATGTGTTAGGACTTAGGCCCCACAAGTGAAAGGGGGGGGGGGGGGGGGGGTGTTAGAATTATGGTTAAGTGATTAAATTCATATTTCCTAACTACTTAAGCTTTTGGGGAAATCGGTAATTTATCACCTTTAATGCTTTCTTTATTGTGTTAATCCCCATGAAGACAAATGCTATCAATAGGGATTTTAGGCCCCTATCAGTTTGATCAGGAAGTGTATTAAATTATGGCCAAGGTGTTAGCCAATAGATTGAAAGGTACTTTGGATAAACTTGTCTCTGAATCACAAAATGCATTTGTGAAAGGAAGGCAAATTTTGGATTCGGTGCTTATTGCTAATGAGTGTGTATGGATAGGATGGGTTTTGGTGAAAAGTGGAGAGGTTGGATTTATTCTTGTATTACCGCGTTACAATTCTCTGTCTTGGTAAATGCTTCTCCCTGTGGTTTTTTTTTTGGCACTTCAAGGGGATTATGGCAAGGGCATTATCCCCAATAGGTGCATCACGTGTAAAAATGGTGAAGAAACAGTTGATTATTTGTTGCTTCATTGTCTTGTGGCAGTGGGGAAATGAAACTCATTTTACTAGCTTTTGAAGTAACTTGGGTGATGCCTATGATGGTGAAAGAAATGTTACAACAGTGGCAACGGAAAAATCATTCAAATGTAAGGTATGGAATGCAGTTCCAGGATGTTTATGTCATTCATTTGGAGTGAGTGGAATAGGAAGAATTTTGAAGACAGAGAAGCCTCTACACTGGAGATTCACTTACAATTTGTACCTTCACTATTTCATTGGACATTTGTAGATCCAAAAAGATCTATGCTCATTGACTTTATGGAAGCGCTACTCTTGTAATTTTTTGAACTATCTAAGGGTATACGACTTATATATCCCTTAGGTTCTTTATTGTATTTTTGTTTCTTTTTTAGTACTTTTTTTTTATAAGTAATAAAAAAAAAATTAGTACTTTTTTTAAATCACCTATAAATTTTTTTTTTGAAAATTTAAGATTCCCATGAGCTTAAACTATTAGCTGTTTGAATTCCTAAAAAATTAGATCTTAGCGTTCACCAAGTCTTAAAAAACTAGTTTTAAAAAACCCAAGGATTTAATGCAAGTTTAATGGGGGAGAAAACAACTCATGTGACCATTACGGTAGGTGATACCTGATAAGGAATGTTAACTAGTTATAAGTGTGATATGTTACGATTCTAATTTAAGTGCTAAACGTGTGAGATTAAAATTCTTAACTTTTAGGCAAGACTATAGAGCCCCATAAATTGTGGGAATTAGTCAACTAGACACACCCATAATTTTGGTAACTCCCAAAAATATTAAATTTTCTCCTTAAATTCCTGCCAATCGTACACAACCTAATAGATGAGTAATGCTACAGGCACGAACTATTTTACAACATTTTTACAAAATATTGATGTGACCATTCTCTTATTGGTTTTTATCTAGGCCCACCATTAATCACTTTTTAATTTACTAATAATTACTCACCACATCAGCATTTTGTAAAAAATTTTGTAAAATAGTTTATATCTCTAGCATTATTCCTAATAGATATTACTAATATGGTAGATCAATAAGAATATTCCAGCATTAAAATTGGGCAAAGGACAGTATACAGGCCAGTGAGCATATGTGCAAGTAAAAAAGATCTTTCAGCACAGATACTTTTCTTTGTCATTTTTCAATTTCTTCTCCTTGCGCTTGGATTCAAAAATCAGTTTGTAAGAAAGCTGATCTAAAACTCAAAAAGAAAGATCCTAACCTAAAAGCATTTGAGGGTCATTTCCTCCCTTTAAGTGTTTCTTGGCATTTCATATTTGCTCTATCCACTCTCTCCTTTATGTGTGTTTTTGGTTAAATTCTCTTTCCTTTTTTTCTTTTTTAAAGTTTGGGTAAAAATAAAAATATACTCCCTTCATCCCAATTTGTTTGTCCTCTATTCCATTTTGGCATATCCCAAAATATTGTCTTGTTTTCTAAAATTAAAAACCTTTAATTTACTAATGTTCTTATTATGCCCCTACTTATTTCCAAAACCATTTTTGATAAATTTATTTAAGGGTAATTTTGGAAAATTATACATTTTTATATAGCAGACAAGACAATAAATAATGTTCCCTTAAAAAGTTGGATTTTTGAAACAGGACAAACAAATTGAGACAAAGGGAGTACCTGATTAGGCAAAACACCGTTCACAATCGACTTAGGAATACCAGCTCGAGAATTCTGGCCCTTCTCCAACGTGGGTACCTTTTCAACATCCATATCGCGCTGAATCATATGGAAAAACATTTTAAAGATAAAATTAGTATACACTCTTTATGGTAGGGCTGTTAATGGGTTCAATCACAAAATCAGTGATACAAAAATTTAATATGCAATCAATTCAGATCTGTTAACAGATGTTCATATTGATCATGAATTTCAGAGTATCTAGTTGGATCTGAACTCATATCATGCCATATTCACATTGAATTGACAGTCATGTAACATAGTTCTTTATCACATATCACATAGCTAACTGTCTAATCCTATATAAATGGTTCAACCAAAAGTGGTGGAACATACCTGCGATGATCTCAGCTGCTGCATAGCAATCTCAACAGCTTTGCTCCCGCCTAAGAAATTTGGATTTGAAGAATTTATATAATCCATCTGAATGAAATAAGTTCATATATCAGCAGAAAACAATACCGGCATTTGTGTGTCAAATTTGATGTTATTGAAAACAAGATGTGATCAGTAGAAAGACTGCCATCTGATATGAAATTCCGGTGGTACCAAAGCACAATCACTTATCATGTAAGAATCAAGAAAGCAAATGAATCAATCACTTTCATTCCAGCAAGTGACCAAAACAACAGATTGTCAAGGACATCAAAGGTGTAACGAAATTATTTGATAAAAATCATTCAAGATAGCAAACCCCAATTGCTTCGTTTTAGTGAAAATAATTCCAACAGTATTAAGTGATCAAAGCAGGATATTTTCAAGGTGACTGAAAGCTGCAAAAGTATTGTAATTCAGTAATTCGTGATGCTTGATTTCGGGATACAAGCTTTCATATTCTGTTCTTTATGTTATTGTATAGCCACACCAAGGTTTTGTTTCTATTGATAGCAGGATATAAGTTTTTGATTTCTTATATCCAACTAGTAGCAAGCAATCAAACACTTAGATAAAACCTCATTTTCAAGCCTTCATTTTCTAGTTAAAATTGCAGTCCACATTTTGAAAGATATTAGTATATGTAATATCAGATTTCAAATGAATTTTGAAACTTGGTGATTCCACTTTACCATCGATTAGCACAGATGCAATATGAAGTTCTAACTATAAATACTTTTGTGCCTACTTTGCCACCCATATATCTAATTACGTGCCATCCTAGATTTTAAGTATAATATCATTGCCCACAGCTTTGTTTTTTTTATTTTTTATAAGTAATTTTAATTTACTAAAATTGGAAAAGCATATACAAGAAGTATACAGAAATTTAAAAAATAGAAAGAAACAAAAGAAGGCTAAAAGATTAGCGATACGAGTGCAAAGAGTCTAAAAACTCCATCAGAGAAAAGAGCAAAATTTAATTGAATGGAGATATTAAATAACCTCCATCTCAATAAGATTCACTATCATTCTCTCAGCAGGCTTTACGCCATCACGCAAAAACTTTCCCATGACTTCATCCATACGCCTTCTTAAGAAGGGAAACCTTTGCAACTCAGTTGCCTCACAAGCACGGCTCATCTGCAAGGAAACAAAATATTCTACATCTTGAAATTCATCACACAATAACACAAAAGCGGAACTCATAAGAGCACAGCAAACTAGACTTGTATATGTCACCTTCACCAGTTCATCATAAACAAATCTGAGACACTGAAGACTAGGATCCAACAACCGAGCAATTTGTCTTCTAATCAAAACTTCAAATGGAACCTGAAACACCAATGCCAGAATTTACCATCCAATCACCCATGGGAAACACAAAACAAATACATCATATGCAATCATCATGATACTCACTTCTGGCACAAATAAAGTATTTCTAAGACCAGTGGCATTTTGAATAGCCGTTCGGATATCATCATCAGATAGATCGTCACAAGGGTCCACTTCCTACAAATACTCCAGGTAGTTAGCAGGCAGCTAGTGTGATGGTTAACAGTCATTGTCACCAATAAACTTTTCAGCAGATAAATAATAGACAAAGTTTAACATCATTTACAGATAGAATCAATAGATAAAACCATCTAGTTTAAGCTTAACTCCATGGAGCATGCACATCAACTCAAATAACAGGATGAAGCAGGAGGAAGGAATATAGGTTTGAACTATAGCAATATGGCTTTAGGTTAGAACATATTAAAGAAATAAAATTAAGTATAAAAAAGAAGCAGCACTAAAGAAGATAGAATATGCTTCTGAAAATAGATTGTGCACCTCCAACGTCTTTACAAAAATTGACTGGAAAATGTAGTGAATCCTGGCTCCACCTGACAACTCTTTAGTTGACATCTCCTGACTTCTTCCATCCACCAAGGAAGAAAATGCTGTCAATGATTAAAAAGGTGCCGGAAGGGAAAATCAGTATGGCAACAAACCCATGAAAAGTAAATAAGCAGTACTTGAACTAGTCCTACTTTTACAGATTGGTATAAAAAATTTAAAGATTAGAGTCCAGAGAAGACAGACAGAAATAAACCCATATGTGAACAAGGGAAAGATAGCATCAATTCCTAAATACAAGGATGCTACAGTTTCCCTTTATTCTAAGAAATATTACTAATTGGATTTATGGGAACCAAAGGCATATTGAACTATCACAGATAGAACTAAAAGTAGATGAATCTAAAATACTAATGTTTGACTTATATCTTGTGTTTTGGCATAGCAAAAGCAAAAAAAAAAACACTTAGAAATCAATCCAAAGAAGGGGAAAAAAAATCAATATCGATAACATCCAAGAAGTACTACTAAGACTCACTCTAGATAACGAAGACGAAGAGATGGTCACTTTGTTTATATACTAAGCATAGGAATCAATTTATTGCCCAAACCAGGAAATTGGCAAGCAGTAAGTTCGGCTGACAACATTTAGGCATCAAAACATCACAGGAGTTTGTAGAAGAGAGAAGAAGAAACAAATTTAAAATATATAAAAAGTTGTGGCTGGGGGAGATCAAAGATAAACTCTTGCATAAGACTAGACTAACATCAAGCCTGGAAGTTGGATTATAAGCTATTACAACAAAATACATAACTAATTAGCAAAGATAGTCAAGTTATGCTGAAGATCTACAAAATGAAGGATAATGAACCAAAAGGATTTGCACATGGGCACAATTTTTGTGATAAGTAATTTCATTAAAAAGTGCAAAAAGGGAGAGCTAAGGAATATGAATTTCAGTTGCACTGTCAGTAGCTGCTTTCCTACAAAGGTGTGTCTATTCCTTTCTCCAAATAGTCCATGTTAGGCACAAAGGAATTGACTTCCAAAACACTTTACCAGTGTGTTTACCAGTGTTGGTAAAAGCGCGCTTAAGAGCAAAGCACGTAGCACCAAGTAGGGCTTATCCAAATATTATAGGAATTATATAAAATGTTTTATTTCAATTTATATGATAATTTAATCATTTGATTGTTGTATTTCTCATTAATAATTATTTTGAAATTTATTAGTATTATTTTTTTAATGTGCGCTTCACTTCAATCAAGTGCATGCTTGCACTTTGCACCTAGGCTCCAAGAGGCTTTACCAACACTGCTGCTTACTGAAATCCCCTTCCAACATGCTAAAAGCCTAAGAAGCACAGACACGGACACGGGTATGACATGGTGACACAAGCAATTTTTGAAAAATTATAATATAAAATGGTCGGTACGACACCGGTATGACACGGGTACAACACCCTAAATGAAGTGTCCATGATTCCAAGCTAAAACCTCAATTACTAAGCCCAGCATCACCCAACTAACCCTGAAGAGACTTAGCACCATTAAACAATCAAGAAAACAGATGGCTCACAGACTCCCCATTAGACTTAGACTTACGCATGCATGGGCACATGCCCCTTTCAAAGAATACAAATAAAAGCAGTCCACACAAACTCCATAGCCCAAATATTCCCAGCCCATAACAATAGGATCAAGTTCAAAGTTGTTTTCCCATCAAAAAAAAAAAAGTTTCAAGATGTTTTATGCATATAAGTACAAAATTTATTAGAAACGGAAAAGGGAAAGAGAATAATAATTGTCCAAGTCCCTTTCAAAGAATACAAATAAAAAATACAGAGAATCAATAAACTCAAACAAAAGACAAAAAGGTGGTTGTCTCCTAGAGCACGTATCCTGTCAAACAAAGACCACAAAATATGCTTTTTGATTGCAAAAGTGGGATGTTCAACTCCATCAAAGACCCATCTGTTGCTTTCATACAACAGAATCCACATGACACACAAGGGCAAGGCTCACCACATGTTTGCTCCTCTGTGGCACTGAAACTCACCTTCCCAACATTCTAACAAATCAAGCACTTATTTGAGCATCACCCAAGCCAACCGAAACAAGGTGAAGGCAAAGGACCATATATTTGTTGCCATAGAGCATTGGAGAAGTAGATGATCAATAGATTCCCCACTACATTTACACAAACAACACGAATCAATTATCAAAATATGCCTCTTAAAAAGGTTATCAACAATTAGAATCCTCCTAAGGGCTGCAGTCCACATGAAGAAAGCCACCCTTCATGGAACCTTCGCCATCCATATGTTCTTCCAAGGGAAGAAATTACCTGAAGAACACTTAAGAGTTAAGAGCATTATAATATGGTTCTGCCTGAAATACTCATTTCTTAGATGGCACCCCCACCTCTTGATCCTGATGGGAAGAAGCAGGCAAAATTATCATAAAATACCTCAAGAATATTATCAATAAATTCCAACTCCCAATTCTGAAAAGGTCGACGAACTGAGGAGTTCAATGTTGTCCCTCTCCCTCTAATGGGCCCACTAGATACAAGGATAACGAAGCCTCCTTGTCCAACACTAAGGCAATGATTTTTAGGAAAATTTTAACTTAAGAAGCTACTTTTGTATTTTAGATACTCGGTTTCAATACATCCCACATCTGACTCAATATTTGTTTCTCCATTCTATAAAAATATTATATTCTTGATATTTTTTCAATATCTCTTTCCATTTATCTCGCCCTTCACCAACACCTCACTGTACAACTTTGCCCATGCCACCACCCACATCGCAAAACAAGGGCATCATTAAGACATCAAAATCGTCCTCTAATTTCTGCTTGGACCATTCGTTCTCAGTCTCAGCTTCAACCTCATCTAGGTTGATGACTCCCTATATTCAGCATCGTAGAGCATTCTTGTGGACCACATGTGGAGGAGGACCATGGTGTAAAGTCCCCTTAACAAAGGAAGATTTGGACCACCCATCGGAAGGAGAAGGCACACCCATTACTCAAATAGATGACTATACCAATCTTGCGGTGGGCCCCCAACGTGATGAAGGAAACAGAATGAGTTTGCACATAGAGAGAGAAGGAAGAGAGCACACACCGTAGCTAGCAGAAATAACATAAAAGAGTCCAATTGCTAAGCTACAGTGCTAGTTAGTTATGGATGTGCACTGTAGATAGAATGTATTTTGCCTAGGACCTTGCTAGTCCAATGTGGGATGATAATGATTTATTGGGTTGGGCTTCGGCATGCAAATTTTAGCTAAACTAGACAATGCTAATTCTCTAACAGCCAATAGTAATGGTAAAGGGGCCTTTTAAGAGAAAAGGAAGAAAAAAAATCGACTTACCCTTTTATATGAAACAATTAAAAATGTAAAAAGGTTGAAAAATCTAAATAAGTAAATGAAACATAAAGTAGTCACTATAGGGATATGATATGTAGCATCAATTTAGATAAATGAGTGAAAACCCTGGACAAAAACTATAGCAGGATAACGAAATCTCACCTTCACAATATTGTGTCAAAATGTTCAGCAGAATCACCCCTTGTTCCCCCTAGTTAATGGCATGTAAAAAAAAATGCTTAGAGAGAATAGAGGTGGGGGGAACAAAACAAGAAAATTTACTTTCTGACACACCCCACACCAAATAAAAATATAGTAATCAATAAAGGTGAAAGTAAGTAAATGTGTTAACATATCCATATACAAAACATTCAGGAAGCATCTGCAGAGTAAGAGATAACTTTTGTGTCAAAAGCTATTGTTAGACAAGCCAAAGCAATAATTTTTAATTTTTGAGTAGCAAAGCAATAACTAATAGCTTACCCAGATCTTTTAGATTGTGTTTTGTTGGTAGGAATCTAAAATGGCAATTCAAAATTTTCAGAATTTACCAAAAAAAATTTTGATAAATAACAAAAAGAATTTACCAAAATTAGTGTTTGGTTAACTAAATTCTCAGCATATCGCAATTCCCACATTTTATGAGATTCCTAAATGTTAGGAAATTTGATCTCCCTCACCTTGCGCACAAAACCGGAAATTGATAAACGCACACCTAAACAGAACAGATCAATCCCAGCAGACCGTCATGTTTAGACTTCAACTTCTCAAAGTAATTTTTCTCCCTCCTCTGGGAAACCTTTGGTAATAAATTTTGCTTAGCTATCTTCGGAATTTTCATTACTCTCCCTTTCATCTCTCAAATATCACCCCCAACCTGCAATTCTCTCTAATTTGTTTTAATACACACAAGTTACTGATTATGCTATGAGATGTGTCCGATGGGATATCCACAAAGAAAGTTCCTTGTATATACTCCTAATCTAAATATATCATTCTGCTAGCTAATATATATTCTTTTATGTGGAAAATGTAAATTCCTTTTCTTTTTCTTTGCCTAATTCTGATTTATGAATATAAGTACATTGCTACCCTTTGGTTAAGTAGGTTTCTTTACATCATGTTTGATGGCAATAGTGGGTATGAAGTTACTAATGGAAGAAGTTATGAAAATTTCAAATGATGATGATGATCTTCATATTGAATCATGAAGTATCTCTCTCAAGATAAAAAGAATATTTTTTTACGAGAAAATCAAAGGAAAATATGGTTACTAAAGTACCAATGTTATTCTGAGTGATAGCTTCAAAAGCATTATTTGTATCTCCCTCAAGATAAAAAGAATATGGCTTTATGAAAAATCCAAAGGAAAATATGGTTATTGAAGCACCTTTGTTATTCTGAGTGATAGCTTCAAAGTATTCAAATAATTTCTATTGGAGAAAGCTTTAAAATAAATTAATAGTAATTTTAGTTTAATTTTTGATAGTGGAAATTTAATTAATTTTCAGATTATTAGCATTATGCTTTGTGAATTATAATTTTTCTCATTATTGATTTAATTGAATATATACATGTGTGTGCATATGTTGGTATATAGAGTGTCATATCCAAGTTAGCCATACAGCCTACATTATACTCACTGGATTTCTAAAACTAATTCCTCAGGTTCTACTGAACATTGAGATCTAATTACTCAGGAATCAAATAGCCAAGAGTTTAAAAACTCATGAGAATCGTAAATGCTCAAGAATTTTATTTTATTTTTATATAAAAAATCTACCAAAAAACCATGCCCTTAAAGTTGTTCATCATAGAGCACAAATAAACAGTTTCCAGCAGAATATAAATCTAAATACGGATTATCAGATTCCATGATGAAGAAATCATGGCATCATTCATGGATACAATACTTAAGATTATCTGACCTTACCAGTACTTTAATGCAATTATGGCATCATATGCCCTTATAGTTGTTCAACATAGAGCACAAATAAACAGTTTCCAGCAGAATATAAATCTAAATATACACTTATAAAAATATATATAAATCTAAATATGGATTATCAGATTCCATGATGAAGAAATCATGGCATCATACATGGAAACAATACTTAAGATTATCCAATCTTACTAGTACTTTAGTACAATTATGGCATCATATATGCAAATACACCAGTTCCCCCAAACTTTGCAAACTACATTTAAGCACCAAAGAAGGCTAAAAATATTCTAGCAACTCACATATTTTATACTGTGTAACTTACTTTAGATTCAATAGCTTCTCCATACATTCGCAGCTCTTTAACAATACTCATCATATGGGAATTTAACTCAGCATTCAAACCTGGGAGAACCATTCTGATATGCTGCTCCAGAATCTGAATAGGAAACAAATAACATCAACAATGAAAAATCAAAAGAAAAAAATAAATGAAAAATAATAAAGAGTAAGAGATCTGAATAGAAAACAAACAAAATCAACAATGACCAATCAAAAAACAGAAGAAAAAAATAATAAAGAAAACAAATTGCCTAAATAAGAAAGGGAAACAGAATCACAACCATTCCATTTTCCGTTGCTCCAATATCTAAAAAGTTTAATTAGTAAAAGGTATATCATCTCATGCACGCTATGCATTTAGTGATTTATATGAAAAGAAAAGCACTCAGCTGTTTCCTGTCTGCATCACCAATGGCACCATTTACAATTTTTTAAAAGCTAAATGAAATTAAGCTTAATATTAACCCCTAATTAATAATAATCGGCCTCCTTTTTATAAGTTTTGGCCCCAAGAGAGGGAGAAGGGAAGATTCGAACTAGTGAATACTGCCTAATGTGACATGGTCCCTAGCCGATTATGCTACTATGATGGGGAATCAGTGGATCACCTCCTGCTTCATTGTAAGCTTTCTCATGCCTTATGGAGCGAAGCTTTTGCAGTGTTTGGGATCCAATGGGTAATGCCAAGGTCAGTTCTCTCTTTTTTCTTTATGTGGAGAAACTGGTTTGGAAGGCATCGTTCAACCATTTGGAATATTGTCTTGGCATGTTTAATGTGGTTACTTTGGCAGGAACGCAATACCCGCACTTTTGAAGACAAGGAGAGAACATTAGATCATCTAAAATCTCTCATTTTCGGTACTCTATTTCTTTGGGCTCGTATTTGGGGGTGTACGAATTATATTTCTTTATCTGAGTTTTTAGCCTCTAGTTCCTTTAGTTCTTGATTTTTTTGTATCTATTTCTTGTTCAAAGTGTTCACTATCGTGAGCATGATGTTCAATTTTTCAATATAAAGTCTTATTACCTATCAAAAAAAACAAAACGCAACAATGATACCAGACATATATAAGCTTATCTAAAAAACTTGGTACAATCATTTGTACACAGCAAATGCATTCACAAGGCTATAATTTTCAGAGTGAAGAAATGGGGAGCAGAAGAACCTGATTTAGCTTTTTTGCTAATTGAGGAATGCCACAACGATCAGAGAGACCACTATACACCTTCCACATGTATGACATTCAACAAAAGCAAACATTCAATATCAAGTCAAAAGTAAAGCATTAGTGAAGCCAAAATTATGGTTTGAGAAAGTGAAATACAGGATGATCATGAAAAAATTGCTCCTCATATGCAAGAGCCTCTGCAATGCTCCGGTTTTTATTAATGTCCTGTGACACAAGGAAAAAAGTAGAGGTAACTAACTAGTAATAACCAAAGAAAAATCCAACATTCACTATAAAGGCTAATCACTAATGGCTTTTCAATACAATATGCAGAACAAGCATTTAAGATTTCTGTTACACATGGCCAAAAAAGTTCAGCATCACTGAAGTAAATGGGAAACCTTCTAGATTCTTCATGTGTTTTTTTTTTTTTTTTTTAAATCAGTAATTCTTCATGTGTATGGTACACAAGGAAATTTTTTGAATGTGTTATAACTTATAAGAAGGGGAGGGTGATCTAGGAATTCTTCTTGAACATCTCAAAGTAGCCTAAAAAATGAGGCTAATACAGGGCTCTGCTCATCTACAGTTGTTATTCAATTGAACGCAATATAGTCAAGCACATTGCCACGGCATCATGATTATATTTAGACTGAGGAATGCCATTTGATTGGTCCATGTTGGGGAGACTCCAATTGAGTAGTAAAAATAATATATAGGGATATCACTTAACCCAAAAGCTTAAGCCTATGAGTTTGGGCCCAACTATCTTACATTAACCACTCACTATTATTATTATTCAATGTAAGACTTCACTAACACATGTATGCCCAATGGCCACTTTGATAGATCAAGAATGTCAATGATTTCAGCAGTCCAACTGTTGATTAAAAAAAGAAAAAGAAAGACCATCACTAGAGGTCCTACTTGCAAAGGTGATCCATACATGGAATATTGTCACTCAACAAGTTTGAAGAGGACAGGATCTGTACTACAAAGAAGTATATAACCACATAAATCTTATGATTGAACTTTGTTAACAGATTTTTACTAATTCAAGATGGCTAAGTATTTTCATTTTATCAGTATCCATTCCCAAAGGGGCCACAAATACCATGCTGTCACAAATATTTGGTCGCAAAAGTTAGTCAAGTGTATCGCATCCGTCAATGATTAAGACTAACACATGATGGCCCCATTCAAAGATCATCCATGCAAAATCAAAATTCAGGAAGATTTAAACGAGATTTAAGTTTTAGCCATTTAGGTTTCATCAAATTTTCTCAAAAGTTAATAAGCATACCACCAAAGTCAAAGAGCAGATGATAGAGGCAAAATAGTCCAACCATGCTGCTTTTTGCAAAGTTTATAGAATAGGTTTGAGCTCTAATAATCAAAAACACATTGTACTGCAGCTTAAATCATGCTCCTATTTTAAGTACTTTCTCATTTCTGTACCCTCCACCCCTTTCTAAAGTAATCAAAGACACGTTGTTTTCTTTTTGATGGGCAATTTCAACAACCATACAGTTAGTTATGGTGTAAATAAAAAGGTATGGACGTTGCAAAATAAGTTTATAAGAATCTACACCTCCTGACTGCGATTCACAACACCAACATAACCGAGACGAAGTGGAACAACTTTTCCAAGCAGAAAGTTTCGGGCATCAGTACCCCTGTCCATTATATCAAGCTACAAACAGCACAGGAGTACCACATTATACCGTTATTCAAGCATATTAACAATTTAACAAGGATGCTTAAAAAATAATTAAAAAAAAAAAAAACACAAACCTTAGTGATTACACCAATTGTCCTAGAACCTGTTGATACATTTATGTCAGTGTTCCACAACATTAAGTATCAAACACTAGAACCAAGTGTATTCAATATAACAAGTAAAACCAAATTTTCAAAAAATTGATAAAGCCATGTTGGTACCAGTGGGATCAGCTTCTCTAGCCATCTGAAGTGCGTCCGAAGTTGCCAAATCAGAATTGGCCGGAGTAACAGCCAAAATAATACAGTTTTCCCGCCTGATATGTGCCATTATCATTTTCCTAATCCTCTCTTCTATGTCAGTGGGTTGATCTCCCACCGGAACCTTAGTAACACCAGGTAGATCAACTAAGGTCATATTAAGCACATTTGGAGATGAAATTCTTAAGCTAATTTGTCTATCCGAAACCCCTCTGTTCCGCCCCGCTTCTCTTTCGGTCTCAGCCTGCACTATCCCCAAACACAAAAGCTCAGACTCAGACTCAACAAACACCATTTGAATTTGTAATGTTAATTCCACTAATGCTTGCAACTCAGTGAATTTCTCAATAGCACAAAGAATTTCAATACGAAAGTTGAACCAAAGCAATAAAATCTAAGCACCTGGATTTCGCGGCGAATCTTGGAGAAATCGTAGAAGCGCTTGCCAGGCAAGTGGCGGAACTCGCCCCACTCGGCACCGTCGTCGTCGTCAGCCGCATTCCGAGGACGATTCTCGAGCATCAAGACGAGCGGCCTCCGCGTGCAAATGTCGCAGCCGCGAGGGAGGAAGTCGCGGCCGACCAACGCCTCGAGCACGCTCGACTTGCCGCTGCTCTGGCTGCCGACCACCGCCACCTGCGGAAGCGAAATCTTCGAAAGCTCGGCCCCCACCGGAGCCAGAATGTCCTGGAGCCTGTTCATGATTGGAATCACCGATGCCCCAATCGTTGGTGGCGTATCCATTGCTTTTGCTTCTTCGCCCATAGATTTCAAAGAGAGAGAGAGAAAAAAAAAATCAAAAACCCTAAGGTAGAGAGAGAGCGAGAGAGAGAGTGAAGGGTTTTATAATTTATATAGAAGGTAGTTGTTGTGACCGTTATGGGGATAAAGTTCTTGGGGAGGAAGTAAGAAAGTCAAAGTTTTGTTTATTTTTGCTTGGGGAGGTTTCCTGAGTTTTTTCCGTTGAGTGTGGAAGGCTTTTTGCCTTTTTTGGTTTGAATAGGAAGTCACTGGCGCCGGAAAGTGCTCATGTGGAACCATTTAAACGGTAAGAGGATGCGTAAATCCCATGCCATCATTTGTGGGACCCAATGTTACACCTTTGCCCTTGGAGACTTTGAGTTGAACTTTGAACCACCAGTGCTGTGATTAGGGTTTTTTTGGAAAATAATTATAAAACCCAAACAATATTATTAGTTAAGCAACGTTTCAACCATATTACATTTCTAACAATTCGACTTCAGAGGAGTCGATTTTACTGTTCATATCTATTTTTTGGCAGTAAAATAGATGAAGAAATCGAGTCAATTGTAGTCATTTTTTATACATAAAAATCGACTTCAGTGGAGTTGACTTCAATACAAAAAAAACGGCTCCAGTGGAGTCGTTTTCTTTGTATTGAAGACGACAAACCAACAACACCAACACGTTCTTCGTTCTGTAAAAACCTGGGTTTCTAACCGTCCTTACCACCGAAGTCGAAGAACGAACGAAGACCAGCAACACTCTGACCGACGAACCCAGGCAACACCGACGCCTGGGTTTCTCGCCAACGAACCCATTACCACCGAAGAACGAAAAACGAACGGAGAACGAACCCAGCAACACCGATTCTGACCGACAAACCCAGGCAACACCGAAGGAACCCAGGCGCCGATTCACCAAACCCCGACGAACGAGCACACGCTCGGATCGGATCAGTGGAGGAGAAGCACACGTTCGTCGGCGCCTGCGTTCTTGAATTGTGTGGAGTTGGTGATGTAGCGGCAAATCGATTTCAGTGGAGTCGTCTTCAATACAAAGAAAAAGACTCCACTGGAGTCGTTTTGTTTGTATTGAACTCGACTCCACTGAAGTCGATTTTTATGTATAAAAAATGACTACAATTGACTCGATTTCTTCATCTATTTTACTGCCAAAAAATAGATATGAACAGTAAAATCGACTCCTCTGAAGTCGAATTATTAGAAATGTAATATGTTTGAAACGTTGCCTAACTAATAATATTGTTTGGGTTTTATAATTATTTTCCAAAAAAATCCGCTGTGATTATAATGATAGTTTAATTTTAATTTAGTTTTTAATTCACATTCATTAAAAATAAAATAAAATATAAAAATTTAAAGAGAGTATCAACCTATAACGTATTCTCTTATTAACTGTTTTTTATCATCAAACTTAGATACCAATTAATTTTTTATGTAACCGAAAATTAAAATTTTATCTGTTAAGCTAAAAAATGGTAGAGATTATAATATAAATCAATTTTGTTATAACTTTAACATGATTTGGAGTTGTGAGAAACAAACAGGCATGGTAAATAATTTCTCAATCTAGAATTCTAGAGGCCAAAAAATAATCACTACTCATCTACAACAATTCATACACATAAAAATCAATCTAGATTCTAGATTTAGGCTTTTCTTCAAAACAAAAACAAATAATTTTTCCCCGTTTAGATCCATCCAGTATAAATAAATTACACAACTACATATATAATATAAAATCTAAAACTTGAGCCATCTCTTCTCTTTTTCTCGGCTGACAACCGCACTTGATGCAGATGCATGAGCTGCCTCAGCCTCCGCTAAAGCTTTGCGAGTTTCATTTAACTTTCTCATGGCAGCTTCATAAACTACCTTCTCCTTTCTGTTTCTATTAACCATTTCTTCAAGCTTCTCAGCTCGCATCCTCAAGTCCTTCACCTCATCATCATAAGCAACCAGAGCCCGTCTATCTACTTTGTTCCCCTCCCCAGAACCTTTACCTCGCTGCTTCTTTGCTGACCTACCACTTAAAGCTTCATGATGCATTGTAAGTTGGTTATTGATAAGACTAAAGACATCAGGTTCCAATTCCTCCTCCTCTTTTGCTGCTCGAGCCAGTGCTGCAAACTTCTTCTCACGTTTTCTCTTTCCACCTCTGCTCCGCTTCTTCTCTTGCTTCTTGTTGGTCTCTTCAACTTCATGAGACACAAGAGCATGGTCAAGAGATTGCTTCGGTGGAAGGACCTTCACAGTGACGGGATCCAACATTCCCTGCCCAGATACTCCTAAACCCATCCCTTCACGATAACCCATATTGGCCATCATCTTGGAAGCTATGCCCCTGGTGTGATTTTCCCACTTTGCAAATATCACAGTTTCTGTCTGGATGCCTCTTTGTTGGGTGGAGCTTTCAAGAAATCCTAAACCCTGTGAATCCTCATCTTCATAATCACTAGAATCAAATTGTTCTGAGCTGGAATCACTCTCCTCTTCATCACTCACTTGGGCATTTTCAGATAATGTAATTGCATCCACCCCAAGCTTTGCACAGCTTCCATCATCTCGGAAAACAACTTGCCCTACTCCAAGTTTATCATCCCACGATTCAAGTTCAGCTTCCCTCCAAATGCCAGATTTACTGTCTGATATTGCCCAAATGCTTGAACCCACTAGTGACTGGTCCCAAGTTGTTGGGATGTACTTCTTCAATGAGGACAATGGGACATCAACGCCTGTAAACATACAAACTCATGTGAGCTCTAACATGCTGGTAGTTAACATATGATTTAAAGATGACACTGTAGTTGTTTTATGGAGCATACAGGTCAACAGTTTCTTAGCTGCGTAGTAGATGTATAACAGACAAATTAAAGTATGTAATATATATTTCATAAGTTTGTTAAAAACCACAAAAAGCAACGTTGCCATTTGCAATTACCAACAGTTCTATCACAGTTGCCACATTTCGATTCTTTTTCTCTCTCTTTTTTTTCATTTTGATAATTCGATAGTTAGGAGAAGGGGGATTTAAACCCTGGATATCTCCGTTGGAAACAGCAGAAAGTGCCAATTGAGCTACAAGGCTCTTGACCTTATAGTGTCAGTGTCTTCTAAACATAACCTTCTTATTTTAAAAACCATATAACCAAATTTAAAATTTTAAAGAGACCTATACTTAATCATCTACTAATGGTGGAATGCTTTTAAATTTCACAGCCCCGCCTATTCTTATTTTAGTGGGCCAAACGAAATACAAAAACTCGATAATTTCAAACCAAGTCCATTTATTTTTTCAAATACCAGTGGGTTTAATTGCCCCTACTGGGCAAAACGTAGCTTCTACCCCGCTGACTATATCCACCCATTCATCTCATACCATGCATTGCCGAGAATGGAAAAAACAATGCAAAAATGAGAAGAATGAGAGATTTCAATTTGAATTGCAGGACCCCTGATCCATATAATAGAAGCAACTGCAACATACCATGGGATAAGCGGCAGTTAGTACCAAATCGACACCGTTGCTGTAGAAAGAACTTGCACATCTGCACTTAGGTGGTCTAGCATCAGTATACTGACATGACAAATACCATGGGGGTTTTACTCAGTATCTGTGTGAATTAAATTACAGTAATGGTTGCACTAATTGGTGCTTAACAAGCATTATATAAATCGCTTGTCTTAACAGCGAAAGCAAATCCGATTCAGTTAAGGCAGCTAATACTTATATATAAAATCTATAAATATTTATGTGTCTATGCGTTAGAATATGTTTAGCTCATGCACGTTAATGGTGCTTAACAAGTATTAGGTAAATTGTTATCTCTTCTTTGTCAGAAAAAAATAATCTTATTCACTAAGAAGAAAGATATATAATGATGCTTTGTATATTTGTCTCTAGGCTCACAGGCGCGCACTCATATAAATGAGTATCTAAAACAAACTAGAAAATTTTCAGATGTACCTTCAGCACTCTTTCCCTAAAGCCTGCTTACATCAGGTTTGACACAAACCCCAAAGTTCCAAGCATAGAATGAATCATTCAATTATCTTGTTTCAGCGCATAAATCACTGAGTTCAACAAAGAGATGACAGTAAATTTCTTGGTAGAATACCCATGACTAATGATATCCTGGATCTCTTCTTTTTCCCCCCTTCCTAAAAATTGAAAGAGCACTAATTTTTTTATTTTAGTAGGATATCTTGTTTTGTTTACTGAACACTAAAAACAAATAAAATAAGAGGGAGGAGGCCATAGCTTGATGCCAACAAAGGTTTTGTCAGCAAAAGCTAATCTTATTCACTAAGAAGAAAGACATATAGTGCTTTGTATATGTGTCTCCATGTACACACACACACACACACACACATATATAGATATGCATACTGTAAACAAACTATAAAAAATTTCAGATGGTTACCTTCAGCACTCTTTCCCTAAAACTAGCTTACATCAGGCTTGCAATGACCTCCAAAGTTCCAAGTAAGTGTAGAATTGTTCAGTTATCTTGTTATGGGCATAAATCACTGAGTTCAAGAGTTCAAAAAAAAGATGACAACAAATATCTGGGTAGAGTACCCCAAAACTAATGATGTCCTGGATTTATTCTTTTTTCCCCCTTCTTAAAATTTGAAAGAGCACTGATATATATATATATTTTTTTACATAAACAAAATCAGAATGTGTTCCTCTTTCACCACCAAAGTTCAGGAAAAGCACATATCTCATGAGTAAAATGTTACTCTCCCGAACCTTTGAAGCTTTAAGGAGAATACCACGTGATGTTAATACTAAACCCAAATATCTTGAGGATAATTCTGCCTAATTGAACATGCAATCCACAAATTTTTTTAGGTCAATTCCATACATAGCTGATGGGTCTTGAACCCACGACTTCATCCTCCACCTTGCTCTTACAATGAGAGGAGGTGCCATTTAAGCTAGAGCTCATTGGCACACAACACACATAAATACATAGATAATAACAAAATCACACACTATTTTTTCTCCAAATAAAAACAAAAATAAAAACATACAATTTTGAAACAGCCATGCAAGAAAACAAAGGACCAAAAACTTGTACATACCAACATATTTTCAGATATTGGAGTGAGGAAAGAAATCTTTGCTGAATCAGAATCATCCAACGCAACGATTTGACCATTATACCAACGGCCATTGCTGTGACGGAATCTACATTTTGATCCAACTAAGTTACTTTGCTCCTCCAGCAGTTCCGGTTCAACATCTGCTGGATCAAGAGGCTCTACTTTAACATCCTCAGATTTATGATTGCAGCCATTTAGCACAGAATCAGCTTCTCGTAGTAATCGTGCACGCTTTAAGTGAAACAGCCCTTCCTCTGCATCTTTTATTACCTGAACAAGCTCTTCATAAACCTGAGACAATAAAACAGTAGCGTTTATCAAGTTGCACGATCCATAATGATATTAAACCTAATCATAGATTCTCAAGACATATAATATGCAAGAATTATAAATAGATACAACTGCAAGTGTCTGTGTGTGTATATTCTGGAAATAAACAACCAACTTGATCTTTATCACCTACAATAGAACTTGGTTACTTGATCTAAGACTATCGTGTGATTCCCTCTCATTCCATAAAAAGGAATGTGCAATAACTACAACAGAAGGTACACAGATAGGGAACCATAAAGTCAACAAAAAAAAAAAAAAAAAAACCTATTATATGTCCTGAACATCTTCCATGTCCAAGGACTTAAAAGCCATCGTCAAAAAATAAAAAAAAAAATCCCAAAATTTCCAAACACGGCTATCAGTTTAGGGAACCACTTGCTTACTAAAGGAAGAAAAGAATCTGACAAACATGGATTTATTTAAGCATTCCAAAACTGATTCAAGGGTGTTTTGACTTTTCCCTTTCCTAAAACAATACATATAACATCTTTGAAAAGATGATACTCTTTAGTTGGTGGGAAGGATTAGACAATAACAGCAAAACCAGCCTATAAAGAGGAAGGGAGCAGTGAACCAAAAAACAAAAAGATAAACAAAACTGGATTTTTTAAATCAATTTAAAGTTCGGAATAACAAAGCTTCACAAGTTACATAAATCGACACATCTACTCTACAATAAAACCATTACCATTAGACCCGAGCAAAACAAGCCAGAAGCACAAAACCAATGCTGACATTGATGATTGTTCAGATCGAGAAACCAACAAAACTGTCCTCCCTTACTTAAAATTCCTATCTCCGGGTATTTCCTTAACTCTTACGAAAATGTCTACTCATTAATAGAATTGCTCGTTCAAGATGATCAAAGACGGGGGGAATCAATGTTGGTAAATGATATTCCATTCACATAGACTAATTCATATGCACCAAACACATCTTAAAGTACAGCATTATCCAGATCTCCTTATGAATTCTTAAGCACTAGCTAGCATAATAACACCCAACAGAGGCTAAGAGTATTGATTAATGCCTTATTGTCGTGTACTTTGTACCATAAACTATTACACAATTCATTTTATTGACTAATGAATTTGCGCGATTGATTATTTGAACCTATTTTTTTTTTCTAATACAAATGCAATATTATTTTATTTCATAAGCAATTAGTAGAATACATGGAAAAACAATTACTCGAATATTGTGTGAAAACAAAACGAAGGCGTTTTGATTTACATACAGTGAGAAGCTCGGGATTGGCGGGGTCAGAGGCTAGGGCTTCCTTGATGGCAGCAAGTGAGTCTCTTTGCTCTTGCAATTGAATCTCCAGTTGGTTCTCTAGAACTCTCTCTTCCTCGCTTCCCATTTTTTGTTCGATGTTTCGGTATCAGAGAAACAAAACTAAAGCATTAGGGCATGTACATGTATGCATATAACCTTCAACTTCAAGTGATCCCATTTTTCTTGTCTAAATATTAAGTAAGAATTAAGAGAACAAAATTAGTGATCCCATTTTTCTTGTCTAAATATTAAGTAAGAATTAAGAGAAAAAAATTAGTGTATATATATTATCAGCACTATTAACTATTGTCATTTGTCTAAGCTAATTTCTGGTTTAGCAAAAAAAAAAAAAAAAAAAAAAAATCCCTAATTTCTGGTAAGACCATACATTAACAGCTTGATTCGGAAAAAATAAAATAAAATAAAAGAAAAATGAGCCAAACTTAAGTTTAAGTTTTTCAACAACAAAAAAAAAGGTTTAATCTTGATTATTAAATATAATCTTAACTCAAATATGAAAAATAAAAATGTGTTTGCACCTTTGTGAACAAACTCACAAGTATGAGGTTCTATTAAAATAGGACAAAGTCTAATTATAAATTTGGTTGTAGTCTAAAATTATAATTTCATTCAATATCTTTTTATTAGAGATGAATTTTGACAAATCTACTATTGAATTACATCTTCTTCTTATATACTCCATACTTGTAAAATTTCTAAAAATTTGAAAATCAATAGCTATGTCATCAATAAATTGTTTAATTGCAAGTTTTTGTAGTTAAAAATTACTCATAAAATATAAACTTATAAATGATATAGTAAATAATACTCCCTCCGTCCCAATTTTTTTGTCCTGTTTGAAAAGTCAAACTTTTTAAGGGAACATCATTTATTGTCTTGTTTACCTTTTAAAAATGTATAAGTTTCCAAAAATACCCTTAAGAAAGTTTATTAAAAAATTGAATTAGTAAATTAATAGGGGTATAATAGGAACATTAGTAAATTAATGACTTTTATTTTTAGAAACAAGACAATATTTTGGGACATCTTAAAATGGAATAGAGGACAAAAAAAAGGGGACAGAGGGAGTATATGATTGACACAAAATTTAATATGTGTATTAAGTGCGTAAAAAACATACAATTCAACGTTTAGGTTTTCAAAATATATAATAATGTTTATTTTATTAAGTAAAGTTGTAGTTTTAAGCTAAAATCAATTTTGTAGTTAAATTTTGTTCATTAAAATATATAATATTATATGCTTATATGTATAAATATTTAAAATATATTTATATTGTATAAATTTGAGATTAGATTAATTAGGTCTGTAAACATTTCGTAAGTTAATCAAGCATTTTGTGAACAAGTTAAAGCTTATTTGGCAGGAAAATGAACAAAACTTAAACATGTAAGCTTATTAGGTATTGACCTTGTGGGGTACAAGAATTTAAATAAGGCACCTGCGTCACGTGTCATATTCATGGCCAAGGAGTCCATTGCCAAGTCAAGGAGGCCACACGCTCGTACATTAAGGCCACGTCAATGGCACATTGCCAGAGGAGTTCCTACTGCTAAGAAGAGGTTTCAGAGAGGGATTAGCCCTGACATGACTGAAGGGGTGGTAGCTGCCTCCACATTTAATGCATCCCACCAAACCTCCTGACTGCATTTATGTGGAGAAAACCCCTAAACAGTGCTGTCTTGGCTGCCGTAACTCACGAGGGGCTGGAGAAGGTGTCTGATGGGATAAGCACTCAAGTGGTGTACTAAATGATCAACAAATGGAAGGCCAGGATCGCATGAGGGGAGCTATATAAGGGGAGAGACCCTCCAAAAGGCGAGGGACAGAGAATCTGTGGAGAAAAACACCATAGCATTAAGAACAGCAACTGTAACCAAATCTAAGAAAAATATATTGGAGAACTGCCCTCCTCGGATATTGCCAAGGAAGAATTTTTGTACATCCTATATGTCTAGTCATTGTTTTTCCTTGTTCTCATATCTGTTTTAGCCGATTAGGGTTGTTGTCATTTCGTTGAAGCCTAACTTTTTAGCCCACTCTCTACAAATTTATTATATTGGACTCTCTTTAGGCCTTAATCCACTCATCTTTTGAATAGAAAAACCAAAGCTCGCTCCTTACAATTGGCACCGTCTATGGGGAATTGCTTGAGCTTCGGTGAGGTCAACGTTTAGCTATGGCGGAGCCAGGTCCCAATCGGGAAGAATCCGTTAGCTTCAAATGCCAGGATTATTTCCTCAACATCAAGCAGAGGAGAGACCGTGAAGTCAGTGTACACACTACTCAAACTAGTAGGAGTCAGTCTTAAGGTGGGAGCCACATCTCTCATGAAGAGAACACTGAAAGCCTGCAGAGGGAGATAGACCATTTACGAAGAAAATTACACCGTAAGCAACGTAGAGGAATTCCTTCGAGTCCTGACCATTCTTCTAGCAAAGATAGCGATGATAGCTACCAGCCCATGTCAAAGACTCCTTCTAGTGAGTCTTTTTCGTATGACAAGAAGCGCCATAATAGACGGAGGGGGAAGGTCCCGTCTCACAAAGGCCTAGGCAACAACGCCATGAGCAGGGCTTTAAGCCAAATGTCCAAGTCGCCTTTTACCCATAGGATAAAAGCAGGAAGACTTCCTCAGCGATTCACCCAGCCAACGTTCACCGTGTATAATGGACGGACAAACCCCGTGAAGCATGTTAGCCACTTCAACTAGAGAATAGTTGTCCACTCAAAGAACGAGACCTTGATGTGCAAGATGTTCCTATCCAATTTGGGGCCTATGGCGATGAGATGGTTTGACGGTCTGAAGGAAGGCTTTATCAACTCCTTCAAAGAGCTTACAAGAGCCTTTGGCTCTTGTTTCGTGACTTGTAGCAGAGTTTCTCGGCCTTTAGACTCCCTGCTGTCTATGGCCATGCGAGAGGGAGAAACCTTAAAAACATATTCTGACAAGTACTGGGAAATGTTCAACAAAATAGACAGGGACTTTGACAACGTGGCGATAAGGACTTTCAAGGTCGACCTACCCGCTGAGCACGATCTGAGGAAGTCCCTGACCAGGAAACTAATTAGGAGCGTGCACTCGCTTATAGACCGCATCGACGAGTATAAGCGAGTCGATGAGGACCACTAGTAAGGGAAGGGAAAGGCTAAGGTGGTCCCTAAGGACAGAAGGGATTTCAGGTCGGACAAATACAATAACAACTGACCTCGGAGAGATTTCACAAGGCATTTAGGATTTGCAACCCCTCAAGTAGTTAATATTGTGTTTTGAGAGCCGGTACACCAAATCATGAAGAAGATCAAGAATGAGCCATACTTTCAATGGCTGAATAGGATAAGGGGAGACCCTACGAAGCGCAACCAAAGCCTTCACTGCCAGTACCATTAGAAACGAGGGCACACTTCCGATGATTGTAGGACTTTGCGGAGCCACCTGGAGCAATTAGTTAGGGTAGGGAAGCTGAGGCAATTCATGTATCAACCCACAGGCAGATTGGTCAGACTGGGACAGGGGCTCAGAGGTATGCTCCTACCAGGCCACCTCTAGGTACAATCAATGTCATCTTTGCTGCTCCAGGCAGGACTGGTTCTCAGTCATCTAGGGTGATGTCCGTGGCTCAGCCATCTACAGAGGACTCGTCCCCCCAATCCGAATAGAAGTAGAATGGAAACCAGGCAGGCCTCAAGCTTCTTGGATAAGGATAAGGCTAGAACTTTGCAACCACATGATGACGCCCTAGTGGTCACCCTTAGAATAAGTGGGTACGATGTGAAGAGAGTGTTGGTGGATCAAGGCAGTGGCGCAGATATCATATACCCCGACCTCTTTAAGGGACTAAGGCTGAGGTCTGAGGACCTGACTTGCTATGATTCTCCTCTAATAGGGTTCGATAGGAAAATTGTCTTTCCAAAAGGCCAAATCTAACTACCCATTTAGACAAGGATTGGGGTTGTGGAGGTCAACTTTATCGTGGTAGATGCCTACTCCCCCTGCATTGTTATTGTGGGAAGGCCTTGGCTTCACGCCATGGGAGCCGTACCTTCCACCCTGCACCTAAAGGTGAAGTACTCATCTGGGGATCGGGTGGGGGAGTTGGTAGGGAGTTAATCTATGGCCAAGCAATGAATGGTGGTCAATCAGACATTAAACCAAGGGCAAGTCCTTGACCTCCGTGGGGCAGGACTTATAGCTATCAAAGGTGCCAATGTTGTCTATAGAGGTAGAGGGAGAATGGGCCAAATGTGAGCAATTGGAAAGAGTTGTCATTGGCGAGAACAAGGAGAGGTTCTTTCAGGTCGAAGCCTAGCTGCCTCTTTTGGAGAGACGGGAGCTGATAGACTTTCTTGTAAAGAATATTGATGTGTTTTCCTAGAACACCTACGAAGCCTTGGGGGTGGACCCAAATTTCATTTGCCACCATTTAAACATCAATCTATTGGCCATCCCTAAAAAGCAACCGCCTCAGTGCTTATCTAGGGAACACTCTAATGCTGTCAAGGCAGAAGTGCTTAAGCTCAAGCAAGTTGGGGCCATAAAGGAGGTATTCTACCCCGAGTGGCTAGCCAACACAGTGGTCATGAAAAAGAAAACTATGAAATGGTGAGTATGTATAGACTTCACAGACCTGAACAAGGCTTGCCCGAAAGGCCCCTTCCCTCTGCCTTAGATAGATCAATTGGTGGACACGACGACAGGCCATCCCTGGATGAGCTTCTTGGATGCCTTCCAAGGCTACCACCAAATACCTTTAGCTCTGGTCAATTAGGAAAAGATTGTTTTCCTTACGCCCAATGGGAATTACCATTACAAAGTAATGCCCTTTGGATTGAAAAACATAGGATCCACCTACCAAAGAATGATGACCAGAATGTTTGTGCCCCAGTTAGGCAAGAATATTGAGGTGTACATAAATGATATGGTGGTAAAGAGCAAAGCAGAGGCTGAGCATCTAGATGACCTTGGGAATATATTTGAAATACTGAGAAAGCACAAGCTGCGCCTTAACGCCGCTAAATGTTCCTTTGGTGTAGGCCCTGGCAAGTTTCTAGGATATATGGTGACCCACCGCAGAATTAAAGTTGACCCAGATCAGATTAGGGCAATCCACGACCTGCAGCCCTCTCGGAATCCCAACGAGGTCCAAAAATTGACAGGAATGATCGCCGCTTTAAATCGATTCATTTCTCGGTTAGCAGACAGGTGCAGGCCCTTCTTCTAGTTGCTGTATAAGTGGAAGGGATTCGAATGGACAAAGGAGTGCTCCTCGGCCTTCCAGCAATTGAAGGAATATCTTTCTCGGCCATCTATTATGTCCAAACCCAAGGAAGATGGGGTTTTATTCGCTTACATCACTGTAGCCTCACATGCGGTGAGTCTGGTGCTAGTGCGAGACGAGAATGGGGTGCAGAGGCTAGTTTATTACATAAGTAAATCATTACATGAGTCAGAGGTTTGCTACTTATCACTGGAGAGGGACATCCTAGCAGTAGTGCATGCCACTCAGAAGCTTCCACATTACATCCAGGCTCATATTGTTGTGGTTCTAACCCAACTCTCTCTCCGATCACTGCTTCGGAAAGCTGACTACACGGGAAGGGTTGCAAAATAGGCAACGATCCTATGAGCCTTCGATATTAAATACATGCCTTGCACCTCTATAAAGGGTCATGTCCTCTCCGATTTAAAGGCTGAGTTTGCTGAGCCATCATTTGAAGAAAACAGCGAGGGGCCGAGCACGGATGGAAAATCGGTTGGGATGATCCCCTTACAGGAACCTCTACTTTGGAAGGTGTATGTTGATGGCGCGACGAACCAAAGGGGATCAAGAGTGGGGCTAGTTGTGGTATCCCTTAAAGGGATCATCATTGAGAAATCCTTAAGATTGGACTTCTCGGCCACAAATAATGAAGCCGAGTACGAGGCTTTGTTGGTAAGGATGACCATGGTTCAAAAAATTAGAGGAAGGACAGTGGAGATGTTCTTAGATTCTAGGTTGATCGTAAGCCAAGTCAAGGGAGAACTGGAAGCCAAGGATGTGAGAATGCAGAAGTATCTGAACCAGGCTAAGCACTTGCAATCAGGGTTTGACTCTTTTTCCTTACACCAAATTTCTAGAAGTAGAAACACACATGCTAACTCCCTTGTCACCTTTGCAACCTCCTCAACGCAGAGCCTACCTCGAGTCATATTGGTTGAGGATCTATACAGCCCTGCCGAGGCAAAAAGGGAGAAGGGCCAAATTCATCAACTAAGGGTGGGGCCTAGTTGGATGGATCCTATTGTCCTATTCCTGAAGGATGACATCTTACCTGAGGAGAAAGGGGAGGCTGACAAGGTGCGGAGAAAGGCTCATTGGTTTTGGCTGTCCGAAGACCAAAAGCTGTACAAGCGCTCTTTTTCAGGGCCATATTTACTGTAGTGTTATGTTTCTCTTTAAAAACTTAGACCCACCCTGTTGATTGCACAGATTTCGATACCAGCACATAGCCATTGTTCTCATTGTTTATACGCATTTAAGTCATTTGAATTAGTAACAATTCATTACTGTTAGCTTTTGTTAAAGTCTGGGTATTCACCCTTAAAGGCATCATCAATCTCAAGTCTCATCAGAGGGCAAAACGATAACTACACCAACCATAGATAAATATTGCAAAGAAAATAAGATTCATGAGGCAAAAATTGATGTCTTTTCATTAAACAAAAGAAAGGGAGTACATTATAAACAGTAGCAAATTGCCCTAACAAAAAAAAAGAAAGAAAGAGAAGTACAAAGAAAGAAAGAAAGAAAGATCCTAAGCTAAAAATACAAAAAGGAAGAGAGAAGAGCCCTAAGCTAAGCCTACGTCGAGGGAGGGTCTTCTTTGTTGATCGGCAGGAGGATGGGAGGATTAGCGATGTTCTCTCCTGGGCCACGACCTAGGGCTTGACCAGCTCGGACTCCTTTGCCTTGAGAGCGGGCTCCTTGCCCTTGCCTTTGTCATTTGGCCGGGCCCTGCTCTAGTCGATCTCCTTACCTTTGGCCCCCTCCGCCCCACTGCCTTGGTCACCAGCCTTGCCAGGCTCTTTGGTGGCCTTGGGAGGGGGAGGAACGGCCTGGGAGGGAGGAGGCTACTTAGTCGCAGTTGGGGCAAGCGTGGCTTCCTCGGGGGCTACCTGAGGGACATCTCAGAGGTCCTCAGGGTAGAAGACGTTCTCGGCTTTCCTCCACTTTAAGTCTGCAGGAGCTCCAGCCACGTTTAGGGCCTCAGTCCAGACCTCGAGGCAGTACTTCCTACAGACCCCAACCAACTCTTCAGTCAGCTAAGCCTCGGTTTCCTACACTCCAAGGTAGTAAAACTTCTGCCCTGCAGTGTCAACAGCTGCCTGGGCCACCTGAACAGCCTCCTTGGCCTTAGATAGCTCCGTCTTCAGCTCCAGCACCTGTTGCTTGACCATAGCCAACTCTATCTCGGTGTAATGAAGCCTCTGGCACTGCTCATCTGCTTACACCTTAGTGCTCCTAAGGCCGACCTTTGTGCTCCTCCGGTCCTTGTCCGCGGTGGCCAGCTTCAAGGCCAGCTCTTTATTCCTCCCTTTGGTAACGACGAAGGACTTGTTGGCCTCCACGCGAAGGTTACCTGTGAGCCTCGCCTCGTTTGAGAAGAGGCTTTGGAGAGGGGTTAGCCCTGACATGACTGAAGGGGTGGTGACTACTTCACACTTAATACATCCCACCAAACCTCCTGGCTGCATTTATATGGAGAAGATCCCTGAACAGTGCTGCCTTGGCCGCCACAACTCACAAAGGGTTGGAAAAGGCGTCTGATGAGACAAGCACTCAAGCGGTTTACTAAAGGATCAACAAATGGAAGACTAGGATCGCCCGAGGGGAGCTATATAATGGGAGAGACCCTTCAAAGGGCGGGGGACAGAGAATCTGTGGAGAAAAAAACCCTTCAAAGGGCGGGGGACAGAGAATCTGTGGAGAAAAAAACCATAGCATTAAGAACAGCAACTGTAACCAAATCTAAGAAAGATATATTGGAGAACTACCCTTCTTGGACATTGCCGAGAAAGAATTTCTGTACATCCCATTTGTCTAGTCATTGTTTTTCCTTGTTCTCATATCCGCTTTAGCCCATTAGGGTCGTTGTCATTTCGTTGAAACCTAGCTTTTTAGCCCACTCTCTACAAATTTATTATATTGTGCTCTTTGGACCTTAATCCAATCATCCTTTGGATAGAAGGACCAAAGCCTGCCCCTTACAGACCTCAATATCGATTTGTGTTCTAAATAAAATTAAATGAACAATTATAAACTTTTAATATAAGAGCGTTGGCATTTGGGTGCCAAAACACACTAGATGATATTTTGGAACATGAAATACCAAAAGGAGGCCTCCATTCAGTGTGTTATTTATAAAAAAAATTTAGCACTTGATGGAGTAAGGTGCTACTTAATTTTTAATCATTTATCTATCTTCTCTATTGGTTGATTTATATTATTTTAATGGCCTTAATGAAAAATTAAGAGATATATATTTTTAATCTGAGATTAAAAAAAAAAAACATATTCTAGCCAAATTTAAGTGTTCCTTCTAGAGACTTGAACAACCCTGGACCCTAACCCTTCGCCTCATCCTCACAAGAACTTGTACTTGTAGAGTGACTATTACTCCAAGGGTGCACAATAGTAAAAAGGGAAAAAAATTAAATTAAATGTAGAGTGAATTGTAAAATGGTATACTAAAATAGTTTTTTGGGCACTAAAATGATAATTTTTTTAAAGCACCCCCAGTGGGAACCAATGGTGGCTCAAAGATTTTTTGTTTAAGAGTAGTCACTAAGAAACTTAAATCATACAAAATCTAATAAGGAGATAACTTGAATCTATCGTCACACAAATATATATATATATACACACACACACACACACAAATACATGAAGTATTACAATTTATTTATACTAACAAAAAGGGGGAAAAAAAATACTAATAAGAGATAGTGTGGAAATTGAGAATTCTAGGATGGGTGTAATAAAGTAAGAGAGAATTGAAATGATGAGAGAGAGAGATGAATGATATTTGATTCAACTGTAAGTTGAATTGCTAAGGAAAATAAAATTATTGTGACTGCAAAGCCAAAGAGAGTACAACTGCTGACACTACTAAGGAAAACTTACGACCACAATACTTCTTTTAGTTTCTTTTTTAAGGAAAAAAAATTAAATTATAAATTATTTTTTAATGCAATGAGTTGAATGAGTTGCGAATTTGAATGATTCAGGATTTTTATTTTTATTTTTTGTTTTTGAATAATTTGTTCACCTGTCGTTATCCGGTCTAGTCTTGTTTGATTTATTTGGGCTACATTTTTATTATTGTTATTTAAGGGTTTTTATTTTTTATTTTTTTAAGGGATTAAGGGTTATGTTTGAGGGCCCATAAGTATTTTTGAAATAATGTTACACTTACAATATTTTCACAACAAATCTTATGTGACAACCTATTATTGGTAGGTTAAAAAGTGATGTCAATATTGGTTCCAAATAAGAATTAGTAACACCTTATCACTTTAAATTTGTAGTGAAATTATATGAAAAATATTGTAAACGTAGAATTACTCATATTTTTGTTAAACTAAAATTATTGTGATTCTCAAATTAAAATTTTTTTTTTTGGAGAAAGTTGAGATTCTCAAATTAAGGTGTACAACACTTTTATTAGGTGGTTAAAATATATTATTTTAGTAAAATGTATATATATATATATATATATATTTTTGCAAGTATATATATACAATTTTACACGTGCGAGGTGTTCCAGGCTGAAATAGAAGGAAAAAAAAAAAAAAAAGTCATATATGAAATGAAACGACTTGTAGCATAGTTATTGTTTTTTCGTTGAGCATGATTTGTTCTTACAAGTTCTGGTCCTTCAAAAAATCAAAAGCCAAGGCACAGGCGGGGAATTTCATCATTTCATAATTTTTTCATTCGTATCCTATCCATCAGAGAGTGAAAGAAAACCTAAAGAGAGTGAGCGAGAGCGAGAGAGAGAGAGAAAGAGAAAGAGAAAGAGAATGGGGCACACTATTAATATTGAACACCATCAAGCAACAGATGGGTTGGTGAATCTGTTCACAAAGGCGAGTCATGATCTCACAGTGGTTCAGCACAGGCTCGAAAAGGAGTTTCAACAAGTCTACCCTGACAACGTAAATGCTTCTTTCCTTCTCTCTCTTCTCTCTCTTTATTTCTAAACTCTGTTTTGTTCTCTCAGAACTACTCTGAGAATGTAAAATTAAATAATTGAGAAACTAAACGGTGGGTGCTGGGTTGTGAATTTCACACTCAATTTTGCTTAGAAGCATATTGCCATGTCTTTCATTTTTTTTTTTTTTTTTTCCAATCTAAATTTACTGTCTAAAGCTGAGTTTCATATTGTTTTAAGTGTAATTTTTTATTTATCATATGTGTATTTTGGTCTGGTTAATTGGAAAATGAAACAAAGTGATACTATCATTAGAGCAACACTTTGTTTTGTTTTTGGGAAATTATTCAAATATGAAATTGTTGTGCATGATTTGAAAATTTTGTAACTCTGTCTACAGGCGAACCCGATGAAGTTGGTGTCTAGGATAAAGAAGGTACAGGAAGATCTGTTGATCTTGAAAGAGCGGTGTCGCGAGCTTCTAACAGCCAAACAGGTACGTACTGAAAGGATTTATAATCTTGTATCTCGCGTATCATTTCATTCTGATTTATGGAAAATGAGGAATAAAGGACCCATTATATGAATCAATTAGTGGGGATTCTTGATCTGTGGTTTTCGAAGTGACAAAGACATATCTGATACAAGATAAGAAAAGAGAAGGGGTTTTATTTTTGATATATATATATATATATATATATTAAAAGTATTGTTGCTTATCAAAAGGAAAAGAGAAGGGAGGAGCAGCGTTCTGAAGTTGATCTATTTCATTTTCAGGACTTAATTGATAAGGCTCGGACCACGCTTGTCGGGAACAGAACTTTGCTGCAGCAGATGCAAGCATCTGTGGGCATCCCCCTTGTCAGCAATTCTGATGATCCTGCATTTGCTAATTTCAACCAGGTAATTTCTGATCCTGCAGTATGTTTAGGTGAACTGCACTTGCTTAAAATAATGGAGTCCTTGATGGTAGAAATCAGCTACTCACCTACAAACGGTGGAAATGAGCTACACTAAATTGAAAGAGATTGAAACTTATATGCTGGAACATATGACCTTTGACTGGAAAAATATAGCCTGGTACCTTTCGGTTGTCACATAAAAATTGAATGGCCCCATTGTATTTAACATTACATTTGGATTGCTATTTTTTTATTTATTAGTAATTTAACTCATTGAGGGAAAAGACTATCTCATGTATATAATAGTTAGACAATTTGCATTAATACTTATGTAAAAAGATTTACAAGCAAACGAAATAGACTCAATGAACTCTATAATGGAAGCACTTTTACCAAGTCAATGCAATAAACCACTCAAGTATTTATCTAATGAAAGATTGGCTTCCACATCTTCAAAAGTGCTACAATTCATTTTCCCCTGGCCTCCACAATGTTCATATTAGGCATAAGGGGGGAAATTTTAGACAATAGGTCAGGTACCCACTTCAACATCACCCATTGAACCCCAAAATACACAAAAAACAAAGCTCTACAAAGCATGTGCAAGATCACAATGAAACAACAAATGATCTACAATTGCCCCATTGCACATACACATATAACACCGATCTACTAGCGTGATTCCTTTCTTCATGATATTATCATTAGTCAAAATCTTCACTCAAGCTGCTGTCCACACAAAGATTGCATTTATGCAACTCGCTTTAAAGCCTTGGCACATCAAATGCTTTTCCATGGAAAATAATTTCAGTTGGGGCTTACAAAATAGCATAGTATGAACAAGCATCAAACTTTCCATTACCAATAATTGGTGCATTGGAGGAAAATGGTTTGAGCCTAGAATCAACCGGCTACAATTCCCTGTATTAAAATGTCCCTAATATCTATGACATTATTCATTTTAGGAAATTAATGAAATAAATGAAGCTTTTAGGAACTTTCAAACTTATAAGATTCATGAAATTCTTTGAAGAAGGCCATAATATTAGCTTTAACCACCTGCCAGCAATGATGAAACTTGAAAGAGGACCATCGTGAAACCATCTGATCCTAAAGCTTCATCACCTCTCAACTCCTTTAGTGCTTGAATGAGCTTCCTATCAAACTCCCTTTCCAACAACTTTTCATTCTCATCAATTGTAGAAAAATCCAACCCATCCAGCATTGTTTATAGAACCTAACAACCTGATCTCTTGTCCTTGAATCCTCCCTCACAAGACATTCCATCCACCTCCAAAATTCCAATGCGATTAGTATGTCTGAGAATTAGTCAGCTTGTGAGAAACTTCTACTATGCAAATTCACCAAATGCCATTATTGTCCAATATGGAAAATTCAACAACTTATAGTATTTTTTTAATATTCTATCACATCCATCATTTGAAATTTAAGTACATTTTACAAAGTAGGGAAATGTGATATCTATGCAATCTCCAAATATATCTCTTTTTTGACCTCTTTACTCTAATCTTATGTTGATGCTCATTTTTGTGTTACGGACTCATCAATAAACTTAAATGCAATTACAAACTTTTTGCTCAATTAAATTATCAACTTGAAAGAAAATCAATGAAAATTCAGTCTCCCCATCTTCACAGCAACCTAATGGAGCACCATAGAATCTTTCTTTTCAACATTAAAGTTGTTAAAGTATTGACTGTAAGGTTGCACTTATGAACCTGCACACACCCCCCCCCCCCCCACCCCCCCAAAAAAAAAAAACAAAAAAAAGACCAATCATTTGGAAGGTTGTGTATTTTCCATGTGGTGTCTGGAGTGTTTGCACCACTTGCCAGCAAGCAACCAAGATTGAACACACGGCGAGGCTTTTTATAAGTAAACACCCATGCATGGATGCTTGGGTAGCTTTCATCATGCTGAGAAGACCTATAGAAATGAGCCTTGTTACACTCAGTCACTTCTCTTCATTGAGACTCAGCTCATCCATGCACCAAGTGTTGGAATGCAATCTCATCACTCTTTTGATCTTTGACTTTGGCAGATTGTTGATGAGTGGGCGGTTCAAGTCAGATCAAGGACAGGTAAGCCTTTATACCTGCACTTAATTTTAGAATTTCTACAAATTATACTAACGGGAGCTTATGGCTATTTTCTTTAGTGTTGGACTTCATGCCCCATCGTTTGTGATGAAAAGGGTATATTTTAGAGAAAAAAAGTGTGTGAAGTCAAGTATTTAGATGTCAATTTCAGGAAAATAAAAGTATGTTAGGAAGTTTCTTCTTAGCTTTACAAATTACTATTCTGGTGGACTCAAGTAATGAACCAGAAATGTGTCAATAATGGATTGTGCAGGATCTGGGAGTCAAAAGTGATTTGGCTATTCTGTTAATTATATATTTTATCATGCTTTGGTCCTCATTCCTGTCATTTACCTTTTATTCAAGCTAATTTACCTCTAAAATTGAGACATAAACACGAGCATGGGAAAAAGATGGAGCAGATGAGTGGGAAGTGGATGGTTAATGGGTAGGTAGAACTTGTTAATGACCTCTTAAGTTACAAACATATTTGTCTTGAGGCCAGAATTTTTCGTTGTATTTAACATCGTAATAGGATGCTTTTAAATTAGCATGCATTTGAGAGCTAGGGACTGTCAGGCAAGGGTTCAATCTTGCTATTGTGAGCTATTGTTGTGAGAGTTAGATATAAAAGGCAATGTCTCTGCTAGGAATATGTGCCTTTTCATTTGGTGCAAAAGCTAATGTCAATTGGTTCAATGAGTTGCTCTTGCTGACGACACTGCATAACTAACTAACAAATAAGTGTTTTTAAGAGTATATATTGAGAGCGATTTATTGTTATTGATGCAGGTGATGAGAAGCTTGGATCGGATTCTCAGGATATTAATGAATTACTTTTCTCAGCTATAGTTTAAAGCAACTGAACATCATGAAATAGTTTGGGTGTCAAGCATGATAGTTCAACCTCCAGATTCCTGAAGATTATGAAATTAAGACACAATAAGTTAGATGTTGTAATGTGTCTGAGAACTTTGTGCACATTAGGTGTCTTGGTTTTGTTCAACTGAGTTGAATTCATGTAAATATTGGATTATTGTATGATAATGTATTGTACTTAAAATTTAACTTGTGCTAAAAATATAACTTGTCAAGAACCAACTGTTTGAGCGCTGTGGGTTGCTGTACATTGCTATTTTCTGAGCAATGCCCCGCCATAACCCGAACTTAATAAAGGCCTTGTTGAACTTAATCCTTCAATAGTGGTTAGTATAAGGTGAAGAGAATGGGTTTGCTTTCAATTATTTGATAGATTTTTCATATTAGTTCCGTCCTTATCCTTTTCTCTACCATGTTAGTAAAGCTTTTCCTTTACTTGTTGGATAGCGGAAATGAAGAATATTGGAAACAAAAATTCTTTATTTGCGTACCTTTCGTTAATCAATCTCACAAATAAATATGATTTTTCTGAGTGTTTAACATTGTTTTATAGTATCTATTATGAACATTTAGTTGATGGGACTTCCATAATGGACGCAATATTCACAACATGTAAAAACTTTTTTATAACTTAATGTAAAAATAGTTTTCTGTGTTTTCTTATCTTTGCTAATAGTTATACCAAGAGTCAAAGCTCTTTGTTATGGACTAAACCAACCCACTATAGTAATTACTTATTACTCATTTAGGTTTAACTAGCCTAAATATTCATATTACTAAAGGTTCCCCAAGGGTTGCTATTTATAGTCGACATGAGAATCTGGTCGAAAAGACCCATCAATAGTGTCCAAAAGAATATGAATGTGAACTTGTTTAATTTTGAAAACTGAATTCGTTACTAGAAAGTTAGACATACTAGACATGCTACATAAAGAGTGAGTGATCTACACAAGAATTTGTGTTTGCCTCGACTCTTTTTTAGTCGGCGATGAATACAGTATTCGTGTGTGAAAAGGGGAAAAAAAAGTAGGCACTTTTTACTTTTTACACACATCCATCACTGATTCACTGTCCACAAGAGAAACATACAAACATGAAATGATACCCATAATCCTCACTTGTCGATGAATGAAAAATGCTTCGGTGCTTTGCACTCCGGCATCAGTGGAGGCTTTTTGATATAATTGTCAAGATTCGTCTAAAAACTTCCACTTAGTATAGATTCACCTCTTGTCCTGCTCACAACCGTTGAGGAAATTGGTAATGAAAAAAAAAAAATTTAATGCCAATTTTAGTCCTATTGAAATTACTTTTTTTTTTTCCCCCGATAATTTAATAGTTATATCAAGAGAGAGAAGATTTAAATCTTAGTAGTCTTTATTAAAAACACTAATCAGTTGAGCTATAAGATTTTTTGCTTGAAAACTCTTTCTTTAAGGTGATAATTGTATTTCTCTAAAAAAAAAAAAAGAAAAAAAAAAAAAGAAAGGTGATAATTGTGGCTCAACAAAATTTATTACTGAGTTAAGAGCAATTCATCTCCAAGTCTATTTGGTATTCTAAATGCCGAATTTCATGCAGTCAGAAACTCAGAATTGCATTTGCTGGGCTCTTATTTTAGCTCATCGGAATTTATTGTGCCAAAAACAGACTCAATTCAGTCTTCTTTTGTTGTTGAATTTTAACGAATAACATCAAATCTTAATCTACATATAATTATGACAAGTTGGTAAGAGATCTGAGATTTGATTCCTGCCTACACCAAAAATCAATTGTTATTTTGGTCTAATAATAAAGAGCAATTATCAATAGCGGAAGCTATAAATTTAAACTATTTCTAAAAATATATATATAATGATAACAAGTTTTCTGATAAATAATATTTTGACAAGTTACTGCCAAGCATTCTAAAGCATGCTGAATACGGAAACGTGTTGAATAGATATAGATGGCAATTGAAAAACAATTGTTAATACCTCAAATTGTGCATATAACATCAGAGATTGGAATTTTATCTGTCAAGCGACAAAATGGGTAGAAAATTAGAAATGGAGCACCAATGAATCTTTAGGTGGTCCAATTCTTTCTGACATTGGCAATGATTTGTCGAATATTAACTTATGCCGCCACTTGGAATTTTTTCTTTCACAAAAGTGAAGTGGTTCTAGCTTTCGTTGAAAATACTTTCATCACTCATCTATATGCTCAAATCCACTATCTTTGAACATATTTCAAAGGCTTATAATAACAAAACGAATTTCTTTTTCTAGTGACCATTTGAAAGAATATGTGCAATAACCCTAACCCTTGAAAATGAGTTGACAATCATGACTGTTTCTTTTTCTGTGCAAGCTCATAAGAACAGCTTGACCTTTTGTGCATTTAAAGAAAATCCCTTTTTTTCTTTTTCCTCTTCTTTTCGGGGAGACATATCCTTAACTTAGATTAGAGGATTTATCTTGTCTAGAGTAATAATGGGGGGGGTGGGGTGGAAAAGGATCAACTAGGTTAAATTCTGTGTTGCTTGAAGGACATGACAAAAGTAGGTTGGGCTAAGCATCAATCGAAAAATCTTCACGCTCAAATGTGCCATTTTCACTATATACAGGACAAAACTTATATACAGTACCTTATGCGTTATTTTTTAGGTTTCCTTTTTAAGATGATTATTGAAATATTCTAACACTCAAAACACATTCATTGCAAAATATTAATTTCATACAAAGTTATTAAGTTGTGTAATATTGCTTAAAATTACACTAGATATAACTTAATCATATATTAACACTAAATTTGATATGCAGGTTAAAAAAAAAAAAAATCTAATAGTGAGATTTTAAAATTATATATCAAATAAAAAGTTATTGAATGATGTAGATTAGAAAAAAAAAACTACACTAAATATAAATTGATCTTATCACTATATATATTTACATTTACAGTTAAAATATAATTTGGTCTTATCTCTCCACCTACACACAAGTCCACAGATAGATAGAAATACTCAAAGGATTTGCAAGAATAAATAAGCTTAAGTATTGAAAAACAAAAGACAAATATTACTATACCATTTAAATGGATCAATATGATATGATTGAAGAATAAGACAAATCTACCAATTAATTAAAACCTAAAAAAAATAATTGATTGAATACAATGAAAATCAGGTTGGTGTGCACGATCGATCCACCAAGATGGGGCTCCCTGTCAATTCAACTGAGTCATTTGAGAGAGAGAGAGAGAGAGAGAGGTCATCAATTGTTTCACATCATTATCATTTTTTTAACGAGGGATTTAGTAAGTACTTATTACTACCTAATTGTTGAGAAGGTGTCTAAATTATTGGCCCAAGTTCTCATTTCTTTGGTAGCTAATCGTGTAATGCACGTGTTCAACAAAAAATATTTATATGTGATGTACAAAGTTTGATAAATAAATATTTTTATATGATATAGTGTTAGTTTGGATGTAGCAATTTTTCCTTAACATTTGCGTTTGTGCTGTCCCGTGCATTTTTTAGTGGGTCTTATGCACTGTTCAAGGGATCCACAAATATTTTTTAAAGCAAAAACAACTTTAAAACTGGGTCCCACGGCACTATTCACACATTTAAAATTTATTTTGCTACAGTGTTTTCAGTTTTCAGTAATAAGCAGTATCCAAACAGACTCATAATTTGTTTAGCGGAGATGAAAATGAATTTAATCAAAATTTTTTATTATTGTGTTACTTTAACCAAGAAGATGAACTCTAAATGCTAAATGACCAAACATATTTCACGTGGAAAATGTTATCTTTCAAAAACTTATATGATGACAGTGCTAAAATATGTCAACAAAAATTAATATCTTTATTTTTAATATGTTATTATATAGATATATAGACTTATTTAAGAATAAATTTTTTTTTTTTTTGAAAATCTATTTAAGAGTAGATAGTTGAATGTAACAAGATAAAAAGAAAACATAATAGGGAGCTGAAATTGGGTTAAAGCTTGTGTCCAACGCACTAATACACTGGATACAAATTGTGTCCGTTGAAATTCTAGTCTATAGATATGAATGTTTATAGTCTATTGTGGTCGTATACTGCGAAGTGGAGAATGTTTTTTTGAAAAGTGCTAAGTGGATACCTGCTCTTATACCAAGTGGCTACTCGTTAGTCCTAATTGCCTATGTATTGCACTTTAAAGTTTAAAATAACAGTACTATATAACATGCTTTGGCGGTGTTGCTTACTGATTTTTTTTTTTTTTTTTTTTTTTTGAGAAGGATTTTGAGAGAATTTTAACTTATGATATCCGTTTTTAATGATAACTTTTTGAGAAGGATTTTGAGAGAGTTTCAACCTATAACGTCTGCTCTTAATAATAGCTCAGATCTCTTATATAACCATTAGAGACTTTACCAGTTGAGCTAAGTTGTAGATTACTGTGGAGGCCTTTTTGTTGTGCGTTGGGCTGGGCTGCCTCCCACGGTAGTAGGCCCAGTGGCGACTCCAGAAAAATTTTTCAGGGTGTTCCTCAACAAGCATAAATTACACAATCTAATAATAAAAAAAAAATTTATATTGACAACAACAACAATCAGAAAATATACAAATACATAAAATTTACAATTGCCTTCTACGAGTTTTCATCGTTTGAAATCGTTGCATAATAGTCTCATTATCAATGTTACAAGCTACATCTTTTTCAATATACACAACTAAACAATCATTCATCAATTGATCTCCCATTCGATTGCGCAGTTCATTCTTTATATATTTCATTGCTGAAAAACTTCTTTCGACCGTTGCAGTAGCAACTGGAAGGGTCAAAGCTAGCTTCACAAGCAAATAGACTAATGGATAAGTCTTGTGCTTCCTTGTGCTCACTAACTTTTCAGCAAGTTCACTAACTCCTTGAAGCTTTAAAAAGAAGTCATTGCTGCGCATATCAAAAATGTAATTCTGCAGTTGAGAGTCAAGTGCCAAAATATCTGTCCCAAGAAAATCAGAGGGATAGAACTTAGCTAGACGTATCAATTTTTCCTTATCGAAAGCCATAAATGAATTACTTGGATCCAAGCAAGCCATACAAAGTAGCAAATCGGTATTCACCTCAGAAAAGCGGTTGTTAAGCTCTTGAAGTTGCATATCTATGACTGTGCAAAATAGCTCAACACGATAATGATGTAAATTTGAATTTTTTTGGGTGTTGCGTCTCGGCCTCCCACTAACTACAAACATCGCTTCCATGTCCAAGATAGGAATAACATGTGAGTTACAAAATAAAGATACTTCAACCAATAAAGATGCCCATCCATCATCTCTCATCACTTGCAACCGTTGCTTAGACACTTTAACAAGATCCATAGCATTTACTATATCTTGATTTTTTTTTTGCAATGCTATTGACAACTCATTTGTGATCCCTAAAATAATTTTCATCAAGTGTAGAGCAAAGACAAATTCAAAAGTTAGAATTGACCTCATAATAGATCGAGCTTCAACTTTTTGGTCGGAGAGGCCATCTTCTTCAATAATCTCTAATACATCAACAACAGCAGAGAACATCAAAATCAAGTTCAGAATAGTCCCATAATATGATCCCCAATGTGTATCACCAGGACGTTTAAGATTTGTCTCTTGATTCAAACCTTGCCCACTTCTACGTACACCATTCTCTAAATCTTCTTTAATTTTGGCAAATTATGCATCTCGAAGAGCATCTCGTCTCTTACAAGAGCCTCCAACAATAGTTACTAAATTACTAACCACATAAAAAAATTCAGCAATGTTAATGTGATTTTTAGCAACAGCAACAAGTGTCAATTGAAGTTGATGAGCAAAACAATGGACATAAAATGCTGACTTGTTCTCTTTCAAAATTAAAGTTTTGAGTCCATTGATATCACCTTGCATATTACTAGCCCCATCATAACCTTGCCCACGTAGGTTCGACAAACTCAAATTATGTTCACAAAGTAAACCTTCAATAGCATGCTTGAGTGACAAAGCAGTGGTACTTGCAACATGTACAATACCAAGGAATCGCTCTATAATAATTCCTTCTTTGTTCACATAACGAAGAACGAGGGTCATTTGTTCTTTCACTGAGATATCACGTGACTCATCAACTAATATTGAAAAGAACCCATTGTCAAGATCGTTCATGATGACTTTGGATGTTTCACGTGCAATTGCATTCACCATGTCTTTTTGAATATCAGAGTGGGTAAGCTTGCAATTTTTCCAAGATTTTTGCAACACTTCATTGATAGATTCATTGTGATCCCCCAAAAATTTTAAGAGCTCAAGGAAGTTTCCTCTATCACTTGAACCTTGAGATTCATCGTGACCACGAAAAGCTAATCCTCGGCATAAAAGGAATTTTACGCAATCAACTATTGCATTTAATTGAATCCGATATTCAGTTTTATCTTGTTTTGATTGCTTAACAAAAACATTTTGAATGTGTTGCTTTTCCTTCTGTAGATCTTCACTCTTCTTGACAGCTTGGTTATGAGCACTATTAACTTCTCCAACATGGGAATCTAACTTTGCAACTTGATTCCAAAGTTTGAATCCCTTCGTTACAAAAGTCTCCCCTCCCCCTTGCTTACCAACATCTTGCCCAAATAGGTAGCAATAAAAACAAAATGCCGCATCCTTGTCTATACTATATTCCAACCACTTTCTATTTTTATACCATTCCGATCTAAATTTACGAGGCTTTCCAAAAAAATATGATACAGGGTAATCCTGAACAACTGGTTGACAAGGGCCTTTTGTTAATATCTTCTGATTTCATCATGATTATTAGGATGATAAGATGATATCTTTTGTCGTAGCCCAGGATCTGAAGGAAGATTTTCTAAATTAAAGTCAATACGAATTCGCTTAGAAGATGTAGATGAATCTTGCACAGGAAATGAATCTTGCACAGGAGATGAATCTTGCATAGGAGATGAATCTTGCACAGAAGATGAATCTTGGGTACGTGGTTTTCTTATCAAATATTTGTCCATAATTCTAGCAAAAGAATAAACAATAAACTATAAGTTTATTTGAAATTATTATTCTTGCATTAATTATAAAATTATTAATTGTTATTTAACCTAACATAATTTAATTTATTTGTCTTTTATAATGTATTAATTAATTTAATTATATAGCTTTAATTATTGTTATTTAGCATAACAATAAACTATATTGCTTTAATTTATTTGTCATTAATTATACTACTTTAATTTATTATATTTGTTTGTCTTTTATTTGTCTTATGCACGTTACACATTCTATGTGCATCACAATAATTAAAACAGTATAATGTGTAGCACATTACACTGCTAATCAACAATCACAAACAACAACCTGCCAATCAGAAAATTTCACAATCACAATAAACAATTTACTTCACACTAAAAGACAATCAATATATTACTAACACATTGACCGACACCAACACTGCAACACACGTTACACAAAAACCAACACCAACAAGCAACAGGGAAGATAAGGCCAAATTCAAAAAAAAAAAAAAAAAGAAAGAAAGAAAGAGGCAAATGCAAGCAATTCGGCCAGCCAATCTGACCAATTGCTTGCTTTTGCTTTTTTTTTTTTTTTTTTTTTTTTTTTTTTTGTCTTTTTGAATTTGTCCTAATCCTATTGGTCTGTGTGTTGGTGTAATGGTGTTCACCAACACCATTACACCAACACACTGACCAATAGGATAGATAAGGACAAATTCAAAAAGACAAAAAAAAAAAAAAAAAAGTAGGCAAAAGCATATAAATTATATAATCATTGTAGAGAGAGAGAGAGAGAGAGAGAAACCGGTATTAAAGTTAAGAATAAAGAGAGAGAGAGAGAGAGTTCATTTCAGTTTTGCAAAGAGAAGAGAGAAACTAAGAGACTTAGAGAAAAAGAGAGAAAAAGAGTAAAGAGAGAGAAATACCCAGCACGAGGTCCGAGCGGCGAGCACCGAGATCCGAGCGGCGAGCACCGAGGTCCGAGCGGCGAGACTGCGATCTGCGACGGCGACGACTGCGATCTGTGACGGCGACCACTGCGAGACTGCGATGAGGGCAAGGCGGCGAGCGGCGAGCGGCGAGCGGCGAGCACCGATCTGCGAGACTGCGACGGTGACGACGAGCGGTTTTCTCTGCTGGGGTTTGTATCAGTGATTCAGTGTATGTTGGGGTTTGTGGGCAGTGTATCTGCGACGACGGCGACGACCCGTGGGCGGTGGGCAGTGTATCAATGTATGCTGGGGTTTGTTTTTGTTTTCTCTGTATTGGGAGCTTTTTTTTTTTGAGATAAACACTAACTTAGTTGGGGTTTGTGTTGCTTTGCTGATGGACTGCTTGTATTGGGGTTTGGGGTTTGGTTTATGATTTTCCTGGCAGCGAAGTGACCGTGGCGTGGGTTGATTTCTGTTCTCTGTTTGTTTGTTTTTTTTTTTTTTTTTTTTTTTTTTGGAGAATCCGTGGGCTACGGGCTACCTGTGTAATCTATTGGGCTCGTCGTGGGCTTGGCTTGCCGTGGGCTTGGCTCTATTACTTTTTTTTTTTTTTTTTTTTTTTTTTTTTTTTTTTTTTTTTTTTCAGATTTTAGTTCAAATTTTTTTTGGGCTTTTTTTTTTTTTTTTTTTGCTTGGAAGTAGAACATAATTTTTTTATTTATTTTTAATTTGAGGGTGTTCCTAATTTTGTTAATGAGGGTGTTCCTAATTTTGTGGTCAGGGTGTTCCTAATTAAGATTAAGTATAAAATTTTTTTATTATTTTTTATTTTTTTCAAGTCAGGGTGTTCCTGGGAACAACCTGACTTAGACGTGGCGTCACTACTGAGTAGGCCCGAGTATTCTGAGTAAGGGAGTTGAGACCGGTCCAACTGCAACTCAATTTGGTCTGGCTTGTGCGCAAACGTTGAGTCCAAGTCTGAGAGAAGACGCAGCAAAGTGGACTTATCCTCTGTTTCTGCAGCAAAAGGCTTTTCTCCAATTTTTGCCGGAAGATTGACTTTTCTGTTTCTGCCGCTGCCAGTTTCTACCGCAGAAGAAACTTTTCTCCAGTTTCTGCCGCAAGATCGACGTTTCTGCCAAAGAAGGAACTTTTCTCCAGTTTCTGCTGTAGGATTGACTTTTCTACTGTGCAGCAAAACTTTCTACTATGTAGTGAAACTGTCTGCTGTGCAATAAAGTTTTTTGTTGTGCAGTAAAGCTTCCTGCTGTAAAGCCTTCTGCTGTGCAATAGAGCTGTCTGCTGTACATTAAAGCTTTCTACTGTTCTTTAAAGCTTTCTGCCGTGTGAATGACTACTCTTCATTTTTACTGCAGGAATACTTTTCCACTTTCTGCACATAAACAAATCTTGGCCAGGCTTGTGCGCAAACCACACCACGTCTGCTAAAGTCTGTTTATAAGCTCACAGCAGGCAGAGTCACTGTTAAGAGGTTATGGCAGGCAGATATAATATAGACAGTGTAAAGAAAGTACAGTCACTATTCCTGCCACAATAAGTAAAGTAAATGACTTAAAAGGCCTCACGTTCAAAGAATAAAATTTAAACAAGGGGTAGAACGGGGTTAGTAGAATAAAAGGAATGGGTCTGCCACACCAAGTATTACCACGGGGCTCTTAACCAGGGAAGGAAAAACTGCTCCCTTAACGCAAGTAACTTCAGAGGAGAAATTAATTGTTTTGAGAGGCCAGCCCCAAATGGTGTGTGCCCGAGTATAAGTCGTTTTTCTTCCAATGGAGAGCAAGGCTATTGAGGGAGAGAGGGGGTTAACCCATTTGGGTGCATGCCTGCCATAAAATACTCTGTTTTTCCTTCTTCCTCCTCTGTTCTTTTGTTTTTATCTTTTCTCTCTGTTTTCTTTCTTAGAATTCTTGCATTTCTTTTCTTTTTTCATTTCTTTGTTTTCTCCTCCCATTTTTTCTCTTTTCCCCATCCTTTTCTCCTGTACACAGCTATGGGTCTCTTATATAGAGCCTGCCGTGATCGGTTTTACTGTTCTAGCCCCCTAATGGCCCTTGTCTGGTATGGGAGCCTTTTGCCGACCACTTACCGAGTCAATGGTTCTGATTACCACCATTGACCTGTGGCTTTCAGACAATGAAGGTTCCTTTTCTACTCGTCCGGTGTGTACCCTCTCCCTCTCGGTCTCTCATGGCATGCACCCAGTGGTTCTTATCCAGTTTTACCTCTTTTGGGTGGCATGTCATCCCAGCAGGACTGTGCCCACCGAAAGAGCCTGAGCAAGAATCACAAGAATGGGTTTCCACTCCTCTCCCCATCGCCAGATCGTGCCCTCACCCTTTCCCATAGTGGCTGGGTATAGGCTGGTGATGCCTGGGTCGTACGCATACTTTACCTTCTTGATGTTTCATACGTTTGCCGAGGTCTGAGAATGGGTGTGCATATCCTGCCGTGCGCTTTTTGGCTTTCTCTGGGTTGCATCTCCAACGTTTATAACTTGTCCCTTTCTTGGGAGGTTAGGCCTTGTTGGATCATTGGGCCTCCCTCTAGTTTGGGTGTTTGCTTCGTGGTTTAGCATTTCCTACCATACCAGATTGTTGCTCCTGCTGCTAACACTTCCTGCCGTTCCTTGTTTCTTTTCACCGTGCTTCTTCATATCAGTTTTCATGCCTATCTTTTTTATACAAAAGGATTTGGGCATTTGTAGGCCAAATAATGTTGACTGGATCAAAAGGGTCTTGGGCCCAATTTATCTTTATCTGCCGAAGTCATCCTGACAGAGAACTGTATTTCTGCGGTAGATCTGTATTTTGCTGAAGAACCGTATTCTGCAGTAGATTTATATTCTGCGGTAGTAAAACCTTCTGCTGAAGAATAGGGACGTGTCTCTTCATCTGTCGAAGCCATTCTGCCAAAGAACTGTATTCTGTGGCAAAGCTGTATTCTGCGGCAAACTTGTATTCTGCGGCAGATTTGTAATTTGCTACAGATTTGCGTTTTGCTATAGATTGCTTTCACTTTCACTTATTTCTTTGGAAATTTCTTGCTCTTCGGTCTTCTTGGTGGGTCTTTAGGCCTTGCTTCTCATTGGGCTTTCTTCCTCATGGGCCTTTGGCTACAAATTTGCAAAAAATGGGCACCAACAATTACTAAGTTTAAACTTTACTAAAAAATTTTATAAATACTAATTTAATTAAAATTTTATTAACCAAAAATTAAAAATAAAAATTAAAACAAGTTTTATTGTTTATTTTAAATTATTTACAACAAATATTTTTTTTTTAATGAAAACTTAGTTTTACACTAACGTAAGTAATTAAGATACTCTTTTTCTTTTATTTTTAATAATTATTTTATTGTCTAATTTCAATGATATTTTACATATAGATTTTATTTGATTTATACATCACATGATAATACTAATTGAACATAGAGTTTAAATTCTATAAGGACGTCTTATAAAACTCATATTTTACCCCTCCAATCCCAACATGCCATATCATCTTATAACATATTTAAGAATAAAAACAATCAATTCTAATACCCATATATAAATCCAATCAAATTGAAAATTTATCGAGATGTTATTAGGTGTGGTAGGATGTATTGAATTTTAAGTAAAATGCTAACGTGGCAATCACTTATTGGATGGTGTAAAACATGGGTTTTACATCCCATCCTTATAGAATTTAATCTCTTGAACATAATATTAAAATGATTAATTATTTATTAAATATGAATTTAATAAATGATCAATATCTCTTTGATATTGAATAAAAAAAAAACTACCAGTGAGTATTGCAAATTTGAAGCTTTTGTTCACTGACTTCTATCATTAGCAAAAAGTTCAACATATATATATATATATATATATATATATATTTTTTTTTTTAATTAAAAAAAAAATGCACGATACACACATAATCTAAGCCGTTTAAGTTTATCTATTATATATTTTATATTAATGATTAACATTAATTATGTACAATATATAAAAAAAAGGAGTACATCAAAGATTTTTTTTTTTTTAGAGAGTTTCAACCTATGGCGTCTGCTTTTGATAATTGCTCTTTATTATCAGATCAAAACACCAATCAATTTTTGGTGTAGGTGGGGATTGAACCACAATCTCTTATACAACTATCAGAGAGTTTACCAGTTGAGCTAACTGGAACCCACTCAAAGAATTATTACTTTAATATACTTCTCTTCCAAATATGATAAGTAAATAAAGACAATTCAATACATCCCTACAAAAATTGAACACACGTGTATGTATGTATATATGCACAAATACACACGCACACACTGACACGTATACAAACATGCATGCATGCACAATTTATGCGTGTGAGTATGCGTGCATGTGTACTTGTGCTTGTGCGTGTGTGAATGTGTGCGCACACACTCTTTTATTGGGCAAACTTCATTAAAAAATAAAAAGAAACTATTTAATATTTTATTAATGTTATCTAATAGTAAAAGTTATAGAAAATAATAATAAAACAGTTGTAAATAAACTTAAAAGAATAATTTTTTTAATTAAATAAAAAAATAAAGTTTAGTTACAAAATTGACTACAACCTTACTCAATAAAATGAACATTATTACATATTTTGAAAATTTAACAGTTGAATTTTATATTTTTAACAGTCTTAATACACATGTCAAATTCTATGTCAATCGGATATTATTTACTATATGATCTATAAGCTTATATTTTATGCATAATTTTAAATTACAAAAATTTGTCATTTAAACAATTTATTGATGACATAGTTATTAATCTTTAATTTTCTAGAAATTCTGCAAGCATGTAAGATCTAATTAAGAAGAAAATGTAATACAATATTGGATTTGTCAAAATTCACTTCTAATAAAAAAATATTAAGTAAGGTTGTAGCCTAAAATTACAACTAATTTTGTAGCTAAATTTTGTAAAAAAAAAAAAAATTTATATTTTTATCCATTCATTTTTATTCTATTACCCAAATATTCTACAATATTAATTATGGAAAAATGTTTTTTTTTTGGGAGAAAATGGAAAAAAGTTTTTTTTTTTTTTTTTTTTTTTGGAGGCAAGAATTTTTTTTTATTATACTACTACCGAGCATATTCATATATAATTACCTTCCCAAGAAAAACATTTTCCTTGTTCGTTTCTGTTCATGCAAATTGGACTTAAAAGTTACGTAGCAACATTTTCGTCAACTGCTTAGGACCCACGTTGGAATCTAGCTTAAGAAATACTACAATACCATAATTAACTTAATTTGAATTAAGATGCAGTTTAAGCTTAACCCATATATATATATATATATATATTCTAATTAATAAAGAGAGAGACATGAGACAACAGCTCTTAGTCTCCAACACATAATAAGACAGTACAAGAAGTCACCATCAAGCCAGCAATGGCGATAAGCCTATGACTACGAGTATAAGACCATGACCTTTGTGCTCTTTTTACATGTGAAATATAAGACCGTGGAGTCGTTAAATTTACCGTCTAATAATGACGTCTTTGACGCTTATGAGAAAAAGCTGGGCTGATGAGAGAGCTAGAGAGACCTAACCATTTGAGAGAGAAGGGAATAATGATCCACTTGTACTAAGTACAAACCATTGAGGAATAAAAAGGCATGTGGGAACATATGTCAAGTAAAAAAAGAAAAAAGAGCACTGTTTATGCAGTATGATCTATTTGAAAAATGCAAAAGTATGTACAAAGAAATTTAGTTGAGTATTCTCTGTATCATAATGATCTTTCCACTCTTTTTCTCCGGGTGGAAACCAAATTTTGTTAGCTTTCCTATTTTTATTCCTTTTGTTTGTTTGTTTATTTATTTTATTTAAATCAAAAGCAATATATATTTTTCTTCCACGTTCTTTAAATTGTATATTTCTTTGATCTTTGATATTAAATTATCAATCCACCTAATATATATGCGAATTCTCTCTTCTTTGTGTGAGTGTTTTTTAATTTATTAAAAAAAAAAAAATCAATCCATCCCTTTTCCTTGAACCAAAACTTACTTATAAAAAAAATATATATATATCAACTGTTCTTAACGAAGAACATACAAGAATTCAAAATGGTACAAGTGTGCCATGTGAGGTGATAGGGGAATACATTAACACATGTATTGATTCAATATGCCAAAGGTGTTGCTAATTTTGTAACTTTGATAAAAGAAAAATTTTAGCATGATCAAGCCCTCGTAGGCTCAAGATGTATTAAATTTCTCTTCTTCTTAATGAAAGTTACGTATTTCTTATAAATAAATAAATAAAAACATACAATCTAATGATTAGATTTTCAAAACTCATATCTAATAAAAAAGAAGGTTTGGAAAAGTTTTTTTTTTTAAAAACTAATTTGGAGAGAGACATATTTCGTAACCTCCAAACACACTAGCTTGGGAGGAACCAACTCGTTTTGAAGAGCCAAATATGAATCAAAGGATTTTTCTTTTTTCTTTTTTTCCTTAATGACATGCTCTTATAAACTTATAAAGTAATACTTTAAATGAAGGACAAAATTTAGCCACAAAATTAGTTATAATTTAAGGTTACAACCTTACTCAATAAAATAAATATTACTACATATTTTGAAAATCTTACCGTTGAATTACATGTTCTTTACGTGCTTAATACACATGTCAAATTTTGTGTTAATTAGATATTATTTACTATATGATCTATAAGTTTATATTTTATGCATAATTTTAAATTATAAAAATTTTAAATTTAAACAATTTTGTAAGGACTCCAAATGTATTGGACCTGGAAAAAAGACGGGTTTCTGGCCCAACGAGCCCAACAATAAATTTATAGAGCGTGGGTATAAGAACTAGTTCTATTACATAGGGAAAGTCATAGCTACAGTTTGATAAAGGATACTTCAAGCTAGATTTCTGGGTAACAACTCTCCTCGGCTAGTTTTTAGAAGGTATCTCCTTCAGTTTTCTTTCTCCCTTTTTCCCCCTCTCTTTCAAAAGTCCTCCTCGCGCCCCCTTCAATGTCACCTGTTTTCATGTTATATACTGTCTTTCTTTCACATTCCCACCGTACACGTGTAATTTCTATCTTGAGAACGCCTTTCTGTCCCATCCAACACCCCCCGGACCTTTTGTTTAGTGGTCATAAAGCTGCTTAGTTACTGTTCAGGTATCACCTCCACATTAATGCGGCCAGGGAGTTAGCTGGACAGCATTTAATGTGGAGGTAGCAGCTTTATGGGGTATTTGTTATCTTCCCCGGTTCTTTCTGAGGTTTATACTCTTCCTCTCGTTCTAATACGACTTTGTGGGGTATCTTGGACAAAGAGATAGTTACCTCTACCTCGGACCACGGTGTCTGAGGTGAGTCCTATTCTCGGCTGCATTTTGTGCTTTGCATATATGATTTCTATCGCACCACACCTATGTAACCGTCCTCGGACAAGCAGATGTCCTCGGACTGGGCCTTTGGGCCCCAAGCCCATTTCCCCTGATTCCCACATCTTTTTAGATAACAGGCCCCACAATAGCCCCTCAAAATCTCACTTTTTGTTACCTCGGAAAAAAGGGAGATTTTGATATCCCTTCCTCACATTATTTACGAGTTTCTTCAGCCTTAAGAGTGTCTTTCTGTCTGCCCAAGGCACGTATCTGACGTTTCAGCGTCAGGGGCAGGCTCCCATTAAATGACAATGACTCCCTTGTCCCCCACGTTCAACAGCAAGATGTGAATCCAACGGTGGGGGATTTTCCGCATTTATGGGCGGGATTTTTCTCGCTTACGATTTCTGCGCCACTATAAAGAGCTTTTCAAATCAACTTTCTTTTCAGTTACAAAAATCGCACCGTCTCAGCGCATATTCATTGAACCCGCCTCTCTTTTTCACTACTCCACGCTCTCATAAATACCAAGGGTCTGTTCGAGGAGCTTACTTCCAAAACTTGTAAGTTTCTTTAACCCACTTTAGTTTTCCATCTTCTTCATTTGTTTTTCTTCATAACCGTTACGAGATGGGTAGATTCAAGTATCTAGTTGATTCTGAGGAGAAAATAGAGGCATTCAAAGCCAAGTATAGGATTCCTTCCGCGGTGGGTGTGAGATACGCTTCCACAGAGACCTGGGTAAATGATAGGAAAACTGGGGAGGTAGTTATCCCAATGATCGCTTTTATAGAAGGAGGGATGACTATCCCTATGGGTAACCTTACCAGGAGTTACCTTAGGTTTTTTAGGTTATCCCCTACTCAGTGTGCCCCAAACATGTTCAGAGTGCTTGGGAGTATAGAAGTCCTCAATGCCAAGCTGAACCTAGGTTTGACCCATCACGATGTGAATTGGGTGTACAATCTTAACCATTTGAAGGGTCAGGGGTACTATCTGAAATCTAGGTTCCCTGAAGTAAGGTTGATTCAATGTCTTCCCTTATCGAACAAGGGCTTAAAAGACGATTTTCTCATTTTTTTCTGGGGAATGGCATGATGGATTGCACTGCCCGACTAGAGAGGGAACACCAGGTGGGGTTTTTGGGCTATGAGCCTCTATATTCTGAATTGTGCTCTTCAATTTGTGATACTTTTGTTTCTAACAAAGTGTTTCTTTTGCTGTAATGATTTCGCAGATAAACGTGCCACCAAACCCCACCTCAGACTAGTTAACAGGGAAAGCTTAGACAGGATCCTTAGATCCGAGATATACGTGGACCCATCGACCGGACAATTGAGAGCGGCCCACATAATCCTTCGGTACAAGCCAATCTCCAAGACATTTCAAATTCCCAAGTGCGTGATAAAGTCCAAGGATCCTCGGCTTCACCGTATTAGTGTAGCCTTCGAGGGGTTCATTGTTCCCAAGGGTGTTCCAATTCCTGAGGGAATTCCTTTTACTCAGCCGTTACCTGAGGCTACCCTTGCTGTAGGAGCCTCGTCGTCACATTCTACTCCTTGGGAAGTGAAAGAGGAGGGAGAGGAAGAAAGGGAGGAGGCAGAAGAAGAAGGAGAAAAAGAAAAAGAAGAAGAAGAAGAAGACGAAGAAGAAGAACAGCCTTCAAGAGGAGTTGTAGAGCTATCAGATTCAGCAGACGAATTTGAAGTTTTCAACCAACCTCAATCATCCGAGGCTAATCCCGAAGACATGGGCATTCAAAGGAGAAGCCAAAGGAGTTTGAAGGACGTGCTCGAGGGCCAACCTGGGAGAGGAGTGCCAGAGAAGTCAACTCAATCCAGTCTCCCCCCACCTCCTCCTTCCCAGCCATCTCAACCACATGGGGCCGAACCTAGTGACCCAAAGAGGAGGAGAGAGCCCAAAGATAAAGGAGTGGTGGAAGATGAGAGATCTCGCCCGACCCACGAGGCTGAGGACCAACGAGCTGCGAAGCAGCAAAAAGTTACCCATGGGTCTCAACGTGCGACAGAAAGAGCCACCATCCAGTCCCTGGAACCTGAGGCCTGGCTCCCTGCTCCCATGCTCGGTGGTCAGCCTCTGAGGGAGGATGCCTCGATCAGGGACTTTAATGGAGGGATTGGGTGCCAAGTCGCTTCAGTTTTAGAGGAAACTCTCCTACTACCCAAGGATATGGCCGAACTGAGGAGACTGAAGAGGAACGAAGTGTTTCAGAACGCAAAAAGATACCTTGGCATGGAAAGATGTCTTTACTACTTTATTATTACTGTTTTTCCTTTACACTTAAGAATTTAAGTGTTGCACTTCTAATTCCTTCCCTTTTAGGCTGTCCAAGCCACTTTCAGGCTGGAGGAGATAACCAATTCTTGCTACCAGCAAATTGACGATGAGAAGAAAAAGAGGGCCATAGCTGTGCACACACTCACAGTGGCTGAACAGACTAACGTGCAGCTGAGGAAAAAGTTAGCCGATGAAGAGCATGCTCGGAAGAGCGCTGATTCAGCTCTGGAGGGTGCTCAAAAGCAGGCCGAGGACCAGAGAAAACTCCTGCGTGATGCTAATGCCCAGCTGGCCACCTCCAAAGAACAGATATCATCTCTGCAAAAGCAACTGGAGGAGGCCCAAAGACTTAAAGATCATGCAGAACAAGCTAAAGCCGAGGCTGAAAAGGCAAAAGACGTGGCCGAGCAACATGGCTATGATGTGGGCGTTGCTGAGACGGAAGAAAATTTCCGAGCTGAGGTGCCTGTCGTTTGTCGAGCATACTGTGCTCTGACTTGGGGAGAAGCTCTCAACCGAGCTGGGGTAGAGGCTTCATCCGAGCTTAGAAGGCCTGAAAACATCTATTTTCCCCCAGCTATCCGAGCTCCAGGTCCTCCTGTTCAACCAGAAGAGGTAACCTCCACAGTTACTGAATCAGCCAAGGAAACTCAGACTCAGGTTCCTCCCTCTCTTATTCAGTAAAAGCCAGCTGAGACGCTTGAAGTTGCCAAGGGAGTCTCCTCGGATAAAGACCCAGAAGGGCCTAAGGACGGAGCGGCTTCACAAGGCTTTGAGCAAGCCCTAGCCTTAACTACCTTACCTGCTGGGGAAGATCCAAAGGCAAAGGAGAAAGATGTTCCTCCCGTGGCCACTAGCAAAGCCTCCCAGCCCAAGCTTCAAATTAAGTTGAACAAGTAGCGGATGTAGTCAATCCTTCTTCTTTTTTCCTTTCTTTTTTTTTTTTAAAAAAAAAAAAAAAATGGCTAAGGACATTTCTATTTGTATTAAACATTTACCTTTTCGGATTTGCATGAGATGCTGTGGTTTTACCTATCACGTGACTAATTTCTCGTGCGTATGCTTTTACCTTTATATGATCCATGCTTATAGAGGAATGAAATGTGGCACTATAGTGGAAGATTTAACGTTAAATATGCTTGTTAGGAATCAGAACGAACTGTAGCAGTGAACTTGCCTTACACAGGCCTGTTTTAAATTTATTGAGAAGTATCCACGCTTGAGATAGCGTTCTACGCGTTTAGCCTCGGGAGGCCCTCAACGTTTTACAATGCTTTAAGTGATGCTCATGGAGTTTGCTTTGATACATAAGTTTAGTTGCACGGACTCCACCAAAGAAACAATTTATTGTATAAACAATTTATCACGTTTTAGTCCTTGTATAACATTTCGATTGAAGTCCTAGGGCATTAATTTCCGCTAAGCTGTGGTCCGAGGACCTGACATGACTTGGTTTCTGTTTAATACTTCAATAGATTTCATAGTGTATTAATTTCCACTAAGCTGTGGTCCGAGGACCTGACATAACTTAGTTTCTGTTTAATACTTCAATAAATTTCATAGTGTATTAATTTCCACTAAGCTGTGGTCCGAGGACCTGACATGACTTAGTTTCTGTTTAATACTTCAATAGATTTCATAGTGTATTAATTTCCACTAAGCTGTGGTCCGAGGACCTGACATGACTTAGTTTCTGTTTAATACTTCAATAGATTTCATAGTGTATTAATTTCCACTAAGCTGTGGTCCGAGGACCTGACATGACTTAGTTTCTGTTTAATACTTCAATAGATTTCTGCGGATGTGGAACAAATTTTAAAAGGAAGTAAAACAGAACTTGTTAATAGTAATACCTCTTTAGGTTGCTTACATTCCAGGGATGAAGTACAGTCTTTTCATCTAGATCTTCTAAGTAGTAAGCCCCTACCCCTGCTACAGAGGTAATACGATATGGCCCTTCCCAATTAGGCCCTAACTTTCCCCAGTTTGGATTTTTGGTAGTTCCCAAGACTTTTCTCAACACCAAGTCTCCCGGGGCTAACGGTCTCAACCTGACATTCGCATCATAACCTTGCTTCAGCTTTTGCTGATAGTAGGCTAATTGAACCATTGCATTCTCTCGTCGCTCGTCTATCAAATCCAAACTCTTCTTCAATAGTTCATCATTCCCGTCCGAGGTGAAAGCGCTAGTCCTTTGTGTTGGAAAACCCGTATCAAGAGGAATCACAGCTTCGGCCCCATACGTCATTGAGAATGGGGTTTCCCCTGTTGACCGCCGAGGTGTTGTTCGATAAGTCCAGAGGACATATGGCAACTCCTCCACCCATCTGCCTTTTGCGTCATCTAACCTCTTCTTAAGCCCCCCTACTATGACTTTATTGACAGCTTCGGCCTGTCCATTCCCCTGTGGATAGGCCGGAGTGGAATATCTGTTCTTTATACCCAGATCGGAGCAGTAACTTCTGAAAGCCTTGCTGTCAAATTGTAGACCATTATCCGAGATAAGAGCCTGAGGAACCCCGAAACGAGTGATGATGTTCTTCCAAACAAATCTTTTGACATCCACGTCTCTGATATTGGCCAGGGGCTCAGCTTCCACCCACTTTGTAAAATAATCTGTACCCACTAGCAAATATTTCTTATTTCCCACAGCTTTAGGGAAAGGGCCAACGATATCTAAGCCCCACTGAGCAAAAGGCCAAGGACTGGAAAGAGGGTTAAGAACTCCCCCCGGTTGATGGATGTTCGGTGCAAACCTCTGGCACTGATCACACTTTCTGACATACTCCTGCGCTTCTTTTTGCATGCCTGGCCACCAATACCCCTGAGTAATTGCCCGGTGAGATAAAGACCTCCCACCAGTGTGGCTCCCACATATCCCTTCATGTAACTCCTCTAGAAGTGCTTCCGATGTCTCGGGATGTACACAAAGCAGATATGGCCCAGAGTAAGAGCGTTTGTATAACTTTTTGTCTTCGGACAGCCAAAATCGAGGAGCTTTTTTTCGTATCTTTTTAGCTTCTGACTTGTCCTCAGGCAATATATCCTTCTCGAGGTACAATAGTATAGGGTCCATCCAACATCGGGCCGAGCTGACTTGACTGACCTGCAGCGAGTCTCCTGCCACTGGGGTTGGTGCGTTTAAGTCTTCAACCGTTATCATGCGGGGTAAGTTCTGCGCCGAAGAAGTAGCGAGAGTAGCCAATGAATCCGCATGGGCGTTCCCACTTCTGGGGACGTGGGACAATTCAAACAACTCAAAATCCGCCTGCATACGCCTAACCTGGCTCAAGTAACCCTGCATTCTGGGGTCACGAGCTTCCAACTCTCCCCTGACCTGACCAACGACAAGTCCTGAATCCGAGAACATCTCCACTACCTTTCCACCCAACTTCTTAACCATCGTCATTCCCATTAATACGGCCTCATATTCTGCCTCGTTGTTAGTAGCTGAGAATCCCAGCCTCAAAGACTTCTCAATAATCACCTCTTCAGGAGATATTAGTACTAACCCCACTCCTGAACCCCTTAGATTTGCTGCACCATCCACATACACCTTCCAGGGTGAAGTAGGTTGCGCCGAGATGAGGCCAACTGATTTTTCATCCATGCCACGCTGGCTTATCTCTATTTCTTCAGGGCCTTCAGCAAATTCAGCCACCAGATCGGCGAGAACCTGGCCCTTTACGGAGGTACGGGGCATATACTTGATATCAAAAGCCCCTAGAACCGTGCCCCATTTGGCAACCCGGCCAGTGTAGTCTGCACTCCGGAGCACTGCTTTGAGCGGATACTGAGTCAAGACCACCACCGTGTGTGCTTGAAAGTAATGGGGAAGTTTCCTTGTGGCATGCACCACTGCCAAAATAGCCTTTTCCAAAGGCAGATAACGTACCTCGGCTTCGTGAAGAGACTTGCTCACATAGTAAACTGGCCGTTGTACGCCGTTATCCACTCGTATCAGAACGAAACTAATCGCATAAGTGGTTATCGCCAAGTAGGAAAAAAAGACCTCATCCACCTCAGGACTAGACATAATGGGTGGCCGAGATAGATACTCTTTAAGCTGTTGGAATGCTTGAGCGCACTCCTCTGTCCACTCGAATCCCTTCCACTTGTGGAGTAGCAGGAAAAAAGGCCTGCACCTATCCGCCGACCTAGATATGAATCTGTTCAGTGCGGCGGTCATCCTAGTCAACCTTTGGACCTCCTTAGGATTCCGAGGTGGTTGCAAGCTGCTTATGGCTTTAATTTGATCAGGATTCACCTCAATCCCTCGATGAGTAATCATATAGCCCAAAAACTTGCCTGAGCCAACCCCGAAGGAGCACTTGGACGCGTTCAGTCGCAATTTGTGCCTCCTCAGAGTCTCAAAAGTGTTGGTGAGGTCTGTCATATGCTCGGCCACTACCTTGCTTTTCACAACCATATCATCGATATAGACCTCAATGTTCTTGCCCAACTGCGGCTCAAACATCTTCGTCATCATCCGCTGGTAAGTAGACCCCGCGTTCTTCAAGCCAAAGGGCATTACCTTGTAGTGATAATTCCCAGTGGGAGTAAGAAAAGCAGTCTTCTCCTGGTCATCCAATGCCAATGGGATCTGATGATAGCCCTGGAAGGCATCTAGGAAGCTCATCCGAGGATGGCCCACCGTTGCATCCACCAACTGGTCTATGCGGGGCATGGGAAAAGGGTCTTTTGGACAAGCTCTATTGAGATCCGTGAAATCAACGCACACGCGCCACTTTCCATTTTTCTTTTTCACCACGACCGTATTGGCCAACCACTGAGGGTAAAACACCTCCTTGATAGCCCCTGCCTCCTTGAGCTTAGTCACCTCATCTTTTATAGCCTCGGCATGTGCTCGGGACGGACGCCGAGGTGGCTGCTTTTTTGGTACAACGGAAGGATTAACATTCAAGTGATGACAAATGAATTCAGGATCCACCCCCGGGGCTTCGTAGGCATCCCACGCGAACACATCAACGTTCCTTCTGAGAACCTCAACCAATTGCTCCTTCTCCAACAAAGGTAACTGTGCTCCCACCTGAAAGTACTTTTCTGGATCATCACCAACACTCACCCTCTCCAGATTCTCACACTCCGTTCCTCCAGCGGACGTGCTGAAGTGGGCTTCCTGAGTCATTGATTGCTATAAGACCTCCTCGGCTGCAGCCGAGGTATCCGTTTCGGGCCGATGTTGAATGGCCATTATCAAGCACTGCCTAGCCATGGCCTGGTTTCCCAAAATTTCTGAGACATGGCCTTCTGAGGGATACTTCACCTTCTGATGGAGAGTAGAAGATACGGCCCCCAAGGCATGTAACCAGGGTCTTCCCAGAATAGCCGTATATGGAGAAAAAGCATCCACCACAATAAAGTCCACCTCCACCACCTCTGAGCCAGCTTGCACGGGTAGTCTAATCATTCCCACCGGAACGACCGACCTGCCCTCGAAACCCACCAGCGGGGAGCTATAGGCTGTCAGCTCCTCGGGTTTCAAATTCAGCCCCCTAAACAAATCAGGGTACATAACCTCAGCTGCACTCCCCTCATCGACCATTACCCTTCTCACGTCATAGCCCCCTATCCTTATTGTAACCACCAGAGCGTCATCATGTGGTTGTATGGTTCCTCTCTTATCCTCCTCTGAGAAACCTAACACCAAGGAGGTGCTTGACCTGGCTCTTTTCGGCCTTGAACTGGAGCCCTCATCCAAGCACTGGGACACAGACATTACCCTGGACGGGCAAGACCCAGTTCTCCCAGGGGCAGCAAATATGACGTTTATTGTGCCTAAAGGGGGTGCTGAAGGAGCGTTCCCCCGGGACGTTGAATCTCCCTGGCCTTCTCGGCTGCTGGAATGATGTAGAAGCTGAGTCAACTTTCCTTCTCGGACCAACTGCTCAAAGTGATCCCACAAGTTTTTGCAATCTTCAGTAGTATGTCCATGGTCTTGATGGTACTGGCAGTAAAGGTTTCGATTGCGTTTCGCAGGATCCCCTGCCATCCTATAGGGCCATCTAAAGAATGGCTCGTCTTTTATCTTCTCAAGGACTCGCTGCACTGGTTCTCAGAATACGGCATTAACCGCTTGGGAGTTGGCAGATCCTGATTGCCCCCCAAAATCTCTCCGAGGTCGGTTATTATTATACCGGTCCGGTCTGAAGTCCCTCCTCTCCTGGGGGACTGCCCTTGACTTTCCTCTACCTTGTATCTGATCCTCCTCTACTCTTCTATACTTATCTATCCGATCCATAAGCTGACGTACGCTAGTAACAGGTTTACCAGTCAAAGATTTTCTCAGTCCATGCTCAGTTGGGAGGCCTTCCTTAAAGGTATTAATGGCCACGTCGTCGTGGGCCCCGTCCACTTCATTGAACATTTCCCAATATCTATCGGAATAGGCCTTAAGGGTTTCTCCCTCCCGCATAGACATGGATAATAATGATCCCAAGGGCTGGACAACCCTCCTGCAGGTGATAAAACGAGCGCCAAAGGCTTGGGTGAGCTTCTCAAAGGAATCGATAGTATTCGCCTTCAGACCGTCAAACCATCTTATTGCCACTGGACCCAAGCTGGACGGAAAAACCTTGCACATCAAAGCTTCATCCCTAGAATAAACAGCCATTCTTTGGCTAAAGTGGCTAACATGTTCCACTGGATCTGTCCGGCCATTATAAATGGTGAACGCAGGCTGGTTGAACCGCCGAGGAAGACTCGCATCCTCAATGCGTCGCGTGAAGGGCGATTTAGAAACTTGGCTCAAGGCTTTATTCAGAGCGTCATTCCCTAAGCCCTGGCGAGGTGGACTTTTATATCTTCGCTGATGGTGATAATCCTCATCATACGAGAAAGTTTCGCTCGGTGGAGTTCTTGACCTCTGCCGGTAATTGGCATCATCTGATTCCTCAGAGGACTGCCCAGAATGGTGGGCCACACGCTTCCTCCGCTCATGTTGTAACTCCCTCTTTAGTTTGTTAATCTCACGCTGCATGTCCTTGTCATTCTTTACGTGGGAAACATGGCTTTTACCATGAGACTGACTTCTATCTGTGTGAGTGGTTCGAACACTTCCCTCACGATCCCCCCTATGCTCGTGGACCACCAACGGATTGTTGTGCTGAGAGCCGCCAAATTCTGCCTGGTATGGATTAACATCCACCTGCTGTGGGCCAATCACTAGTTGCTGCGGTGCTCCTTCCATCACAAACACTGCACTTGCCCCTCCTTGCGAATAGATCAAGTTCTTCCCACAGACGGCGCCAATTGTAAGGACTCCAAATGTGTTGGACCTAGAAAAAAGACGGGTTTCTGGCCCAACGAGCCCAACAATAAATTTATAGAGCGTGGGTATAAGAACTAGTTCTATTACATAGGGAAAGTCATAGCTACAGTTTGATAAAGGATGCTTCAAGCTAGATTTCTGGGTAACAACTCTCCTCGGCTAGTTTTTAGAAGGTACCTCCTTCAGTTTTCTTTCTCCCTTTTTCCCCCATCTCTTTCAGAAGTCCTCCTCGCCCCCCCTTCAATGTCACCTGTTTTCATGTTATATACTGTCTTTCTTTCACATTCCCACCGTACACGTGTAATTTCTATCTTGAGAACGCCTTTCTGTCCCATCCAACACCCCCCGGACCTTTTGTTTAGTGGTCATAAAGCTGCTTGGTTACTGTTCAGGTATCACCTCCACATTAATGCGGCCAGGGAGTTAGCTGGATAGCATTTAATGTGGAGGTAGCAGCTTTATGGGGTATTTGTTATCTTCCCCGGTTCTTTCTGAGGTTTATACTCTTCCTCTCGTTCTAATACGACTTTGTGAGGTATCTTGAACAAAGAGATAGTTACCTCGACCTCGGACCACGGTGTCTGAGGTGAGTCCTATCCTCGGCTGCATTTTATGCTTTGCATATATGATTTCTATCGCACCACACCTATGTAACCGTCCTCGAACAAGCAGATGTCCTCAGACTGGGCCTTTGGGCCCCAAGCCCGTTTCCCCTGATTCCCCCATCTTTTTAGATAACAGGCCACACAAATTTATTGATGACATAATTATTGTTCTTTAATTTTCTAGAAATTTTGCAAATATGGAAGATATAAGAATAAGATATAATCTAATTATGAATTTTTCAAAATTCACTTTCAATACAAAATATTGAGTAAACTTATTGTCTAAAACTACAATTAATTTTGTAACTAAACTTTATTTTAATTGAAAATCATTTCTACAAAAAATTATCATGTTAATTTGTAAAACATAATTTCATTGGATGCCACGTTACTGTTACTAGCGATGTTCCTACAATGTCATTCGAGGTCTAGGATAAGAATCAGGGACGGATCCACGATGTGTCTGTATAAAGAAGTCCCCATCCAACGGTCAGAAATTTACAATGCCTTTGTCGTTGAGACAATGACGTTAATTTCTCAGCAAAAGACCGAGTAGGGCCCATTGATTTTTTTGCCAAAAGAAAAACAAAAAAATTCTAAACCCTACAATGTGCAGTGCCAGTGACTGACAGACTGACAGTTTAGCATACTCTACTTTAATCAGGTGTTACTGTAAAAAAGTCAACTTATTATACTATAAGTTAAAAAAAAAAATGTATATATATATAAGTTTCAAAGGAACTGACAAGTGACAGCATATAATATATACTATATGATTAGTTTAAAAAAAAATATTTTAAATAATGATAACTAAGAGGTTTCTCTTCATCGAATCATATGATCTTTTATTTTATTAAGAAATAAATATGATTTTTTTAGCATAAAAAATGATCTTTTATTTTTCCCCAAAATATTGGTAATGTTCAAATTACAAGTAATTTAATTTAATAACTGAAAATTATAAGACGTGGACATGATTATTACTTGCAATTATAATCTTTGAATTTTTCTATGAAAATATCTTTGAAATTTGACGAAGTATTTCTTTTGTTCCTTTTATCCTTATCCTTAGGTGTTAATTATGATGTTGTCCTTTACGGCTCCTTTTTGCTTTCGTATAAAATGTGTTTTCGATGAAAATTATTTATTTAAAACGAAAAATTACAAAACTTTTGCAACTTTTTTATTAAAAAAAAAAAAAAAAAATCAAGAACAACTTAGGGCATTTTGGTATAAGAAAATTTAAATATAATTTTTTGCTTTGAAAACCAGAAAATGATGGGTCTTGCACATGAATTTATTATTTGGCTGGTGTTCTTTAGATATAGTTTTCAAAAAATAATTTCTTATTTTCCTGATTCAAAACAAGATTTTGAAAACAGATGAGAGGATGTTTTCAAGATATAAAAAATGTTTTTAATGGCATGGTAGTAAATAAATTGAAAAAAAAAATGGACCTAACAAATTTGTCTAAATTCTTCAATCTCTTAAATTAATGAATTTATCTTTATTACAAAAAAAATTCTTACACTTCAAATTTGAAGCATATCATTATATATATATATATATAATATACATTAGTTATATTCTCACACTTCAATTTTGAAGCTTATCATTATCTTAAAAAAAAATTGAAACTTATCATTATCCAAAAAAAAAAAAAAAAATCTATACGTTATTTTTTTTATAAAAAATTATCAAAGTAGAAATGATCTTTGTACACATCATTTTTTTCTTTAGTATTTTGAAAATTATTCTTAAAAGTGAGAGTCAAAGTGTTAAACACAAAAAAATGTGAAAACTCTTTTCATTTTGTTTTAAAAACAAGTATAAAAATCCTCATACCAAACATGCCTTTAAATACATGATATTTTGAAAACTGAACATAAGAGTTGCAAAACTATAGAGGGACATTAATTTTCTAAAAATTGAAATAGAATAAAATACAAAAGGGCCATACCTATATAGAAAATTTTTCTCTGATGGTTGGGACAATGACTGGGACGGTTTTAGAAGGTTGCGGGTTGTGGGCGAGTTCATCATCAATTATGGATTGATCATGAATTAATTGTCGAATGAGTTTTGTATTCCAATTGCATATATGCGTGTATGTCCGCACCCACACACGTGTAATTTGACAACTAAAATTAAAGGTATCGAGTAATAATAAAAAGGTTGTTACTTCAAATAGTTATTAAGGTTGTGGTCAGGGATGAAAGTTTATAGATGGACGACAATACAATTTGAGCAATAAAGGTCACTGGGGTAAATCACAATTGTGGTGGAAAGAGATTTCGTGACTACATGAGGATTGGAGTTTCGTTTTTTGTTTTTTTTAGGCATGATAATTAATTAGGTATTAGAGAGATGAATATATATATATATATATACTGTTAAGGATTATATATGTGTATGTGTGTGTAAAATAAAGAGAGATTATATTTTACGGATAATTTTTTATTTTTGTAATTATTATATACGTGTTTGTATTTTTTTTAGATATATCATTTTTAACTATTACGATCCTCTCGGAGAGAAATAACTATTATGCGGTAAACAATAAAAGAGCACAATAATATCTTTAATGGCTTGGATGCATGAATGAATTTGTTATCTATAAGATAATATTTGCCTCCACACAAAGAGTTTGCTAAAGGATTACAAGTAAATTGGTCTCCAAGATATAACTAAATCATCAAACTTAGAGAATCATTTGAATTTATTTCTAATGGTGTGAAATCTATAAAAAAGAAGAAGAAGAAGAAGAAGAAGAATATGTAGTCTATATTTATCGATCGATAATGAATAGTAGATCTTGAAAAGGCACATTTTGAAAGTCACTTTGGTTGGAACAATTGTGTAAGCTCTGACTGTTACTACTTAGTTAAAAATAGGCGATGAGCTTCATTCCCTTTTCTTTTTTCTTTTTTACCCCTTCTTATTTGATAGGTAAAATTTGCACTTTCTTTAACTGTCTCACTTAATTAAGCAAAACAACCCTCACTCAAGTGAGCTTTGTGGACTTGCTTGAGTGGCCGTTGAGCGGACATCGACCAAGCACCCAACGAAGCTCACTCGTACCTACTTATCCATTTTGTCATTGTTGAAGGCTCACTTGAGTAGGCTAAACCAATTGTGTAGATAAACACTTTATATTTACCGACCTATCCATTCGATTTTCTAATCACATTAATTTGGTTGCATTGACCTCGTTCGAGCAGGTTGATAAAACTTTTTTTTTTCATTTAAACTTTTTTACTTCATTCAGATTAGTTACACATTACAATTTACACACACTCTCTCTCTCTGTCTCTCTCTCTATATACATACACATAATTCCACGTGAATAATTGTTTTGGCATATCAAACATAACATTTGTTTAATAAAGTGATATTACGCATGTAGTATGTATCCCTCCTCTTATATGGGTTAGATCTCACTCCCATGTGAGAGAGGAGGATAAATTCATTTGAAGCATGGTTGATTTTTTTTTTTAAAAAAAAATTAAAGAAGAGAAGAGAGAGAGTACCAACTACCAATAGAGTAATTCTTACGTACTCCCGGAATATAGAGAATGATGTTCCATACTCTTACATTCATAGTGGGGTCCGCTCATTAAATTTATGGTAGGATCCGTTATAAATATGAGAGGAAAGAGTACTATCAAAAGTATCTAAAAATTTTCTTTACCAATAATATCTAAATTTGCCATTCAACTACGCGTACTTTGTTTTTAGCTTAATATCTAATGGGCTAGATATTCGGCAAAAAAAATAACGACCAAGATATTTCAACATATCGATTCTCAAAAATATCACATGAAAATTTTTCGATCCTCAAAGAAAACCTTTTCACATTATCAAATCCCATTCATCCAAAAAAAAGCAAAAAAAAAAAAAAAAAATGTAGGCAAGTAAAAATTATGGAGGTCAAATTGTTAAGACATCGATCGGCTGGAGAATTACATCAGTTAGCAACGAACCTACCTCTCGTAGTTCCAGCCTTCAAAGCTTTTCACTTTCCTTACCCCTCCAAGAACTTATTGAAAAGATAAAAACCAAAAAAACTTCCAAATATATTCAACAGCCTCAGATATAGAATTTACGTACAAATCACCGTTATAGCAATATATAGCAAAATCTAACATTCTCAATATATTAAGAAAAAGGACCCAATAACCAGCCAGCCATTTATGAGCCAAAAAGTATTAGAAAGATCTTTTTATAGCCCCAAAATAAAAACCCAAGAATCTAATTTAAGAATCTCGAGCTTTCTGACTCGGCGAACTCAGTGGAAACAAAGTCAAGAGTTCTGGCGGGTCAGTACCTCTAGGCGTACACAGCGGCGATGGGTGCAAGTAAAACCCTTTTCCGGCTATAGCCTTGTCCTCGTCGGACAAAGGTGACTCGGTGCCGGAACTCGGCAGGAAGGGAGAGTCGCAGCCGAGTGGGGTGACCGGACTCTGAATCGGTGAGTTGGCGAGATTGTTTAGGCCCAGTTTGATTTCGAGCTTTCTCATGGCGTGGGTGTGCCTTCGCTCGTGGAGCTTGCCGGGTGACCGGCGAGGGCCGGCGGGTTCACCGGGAGTGAATGGTTTGGAGGGATGTTTTGAAGGGACGGTGACCGGGAGTTTGTCAGAGTCACCGGATATGCCGGTCAGCTTCTGGACTAGGTCTCTGAAGGAGTTTGTGTCTGCTTGCACAAAGGTTGTTGCTGTTGGTGAATTCATGGAATTGGTCGTACTAGAATGTTTTTCCATTCTAGAGAGAATGAGTTTTTGTTTTTTTGTGTACGTGTTTTCTTTGGTAAATGTCTGAGTGAGAGACTGAGAGACCCTTTAACCTTTAAAGAGTGATCTTTTTGGATGGTTTTTATAATGTGAATTCAGGTATAGGAATATTCCCATACAACCCGCTATACCTTTACCATACATTTGGTTTTTAACTTTGGAAAACACTTGACTTTTTATTTATTTATTTTTTTTAACAAAGGATTTCAGTGTTCACGTTATGTGACTTTAATAGATAATATCACATGTACTCTTAGAGTTTTGATAAGATTATTATAGTTGATAAAATACATTCATAGAAACATCATTATTCCAATCGCACAATTTCTATCAAGTATAATGTAAAGCGATACAAGAATTTTATAAGCTCAACTTTTGTAAGGAATGAATTACTTTCGTTTATATTTTAGGAAGTTTCTTAGAAATGGAAACTCTACTTTTTTTTCAACTACGTCATCCCAAAAAAGAAAAAAGGAAAATGGCCGCAAAGAAAAGTCATTATGCTGTGAGGGCGTTCGTTGAAAATCTGTAAAATGCACTCAATATAGCAACAGACTTACCAAACAGACTTGGGCATGTAATTTTACTTCAGCTGTTTTATCCTTTATTTATTTTTTCTTTTAATTGAATTTTATTACCTCTCTTTCTTGTGAATTTAAAGGATCCTTCTGTGATTGTGAAATTAATGGGATACCGAATATCAGGATATGTTTGCATTTTTATTTTGTTTGGAAATGTGTTTGTGCCTTTGAGAGATAGAAAAGGACCCAATGAGACCTTCTCATGAGATAGAAACATGATCTTCTCTATTTAGAGCTCATTTTATAATTAACGTTTTATTTTTATTTTTTTGATTTAGAAGTGAATAGAATTTTCATCATTTAAGATTTTAAATGACGTATATACTATTTAGATTTATAATATTTAATAATTTTTTTGGAGAAGATTGTAATATTTAATATGAACCATGAAGTTGATCTATTTTAAGAGAGAGAGAGAGAGAGAGAGAGAGAGAGAGAGAGAGAGAGAGAGAGAGAGAGAGAGAGAGGATAAGTCCAAAATGAGAGTATTGATAAATTCCATGACTAAATCCTTAAAATGTGATTGGATACATTGTAGGACTGACGATAAGGATGAAAATTTGTGTTCAATGAAAGGTTTGAAATGTTTCATGTTGAAGATTATAAATACTTGAAACTTGATAAGTGACCTACAAACCAAGATCCACTCATTAGAGTTTACACTTTATTTCCACATCATTCATAAAATAAGAATTTTCAAAATTCTTGTCCAAAATGTTTTTAAAAATTTAACACTATTTGTTATTTATGTTTTTTTAAACAAGCTCGTTCAGCCAACTTCCTTCAAGTGAAAGGCATTTGTGTCCAATACATCTGCCCTATTTTCAAGCTTCTCCTGAGTGTAAAACTCTTTTGGATGTTTGACCAAACTAATTGACTGCTTGATCAAGAAGGAATTTAGGGTTTACACAATTCTAGTCTAAAAACCTCGATCATTTGATTGGCATGCTTCAAGTATTCAATCGACACAACATGTTCTCCAAAAACTTTACCTGCTATAGTTAGGAATCATTGCATGTGAGGGAGGTTTGTTAAAAAAAAAATAAAAAAAAATAAATATGCTTTCTTGCCGTACTAGCATGTTTGAGGTAATTTGTAGGCTAGCAAGCATTCAGGAGACAATAGCGTTAGTTAGCATGCATTAGAAACGATTCAGTAAAGTAGCATCTCGAGTTTTATTGGCTCGAGTTCAGTATAAAACTCGAGTTTCAAAGACTCGAGTTCCACTTGCTCATCTGGAGGTTTTTTGCCACATAGATCTCGAGTCTTATTGACTCGAATTTGTAAAAAGTAAACTCGAGTCTATAGGACTCAATTTCTATAGAACTAGATCAGATCAGATCTAGAATAGAGGACCAGATTAGGAAGGAAGAAGAAGAACTGAGGAAGAAGAAGAGGTTTAGGTCTATTCATGGAGGTCTTTTTAGATCTCAAGTTTTAGAGTCTCGACATGCTAGTTTGCTACATAGTTTTGCAAACATGACAACTAATTAAAATATTTCAAAAATAATGTTAAATGCAAAAAAAAATTCTAGCATGTTTTCTCTATGTAAGGTCATAGTTCCATGAGTTTTGGCAGTGCTCTGCTCATAGCTTCTATAAGTTAGACAAACCTTGTGAGTAGTAATCTTCTATCTAATGAGGCTCTTTCTTAGATTAGAAATCCTCTAAGAGTTAAAGTTTTCTGAAGTGTTATGCAATGATTTTAAAAAAGATTTTCAATAAAATTGTGCTAAATGAGAAGTGATCACATCCCATAAATCTCAACTTCAATGAAATTTTAATTATTTTTTTATAATTTGAAAGTTTGGGAGATAGGATTTGAACTTTGGATATTTTCATTTGAAATACCAAGAGGCAAGGGATGCTAGTTGAGTTATAAGGTTCTTGGCTAATAATTTATCTTCTCATGTGCATGGTTGAATTATAATTTGTTGTTGAATAATAATCTTGCTTCCACAATGCATAGCTAGCTATTCATATACACTTAGGTAAATAGAAATTGTCAATTCTCATTAAGTGTCAAAGTATGTAGCTTGTGATTAATATACTCTAAATAGGTGAATATCTCAAAGGGGGACAAGTTGTAACTTGTGAGATGGTGACTCGATAAGAGGAAGTGACAGAGAAAAATAAAACTAGAATTATAGAAATATTTATATATTAGAGTTAAAATCATGTGCCTCTGCATAGTTGGAGTTAAGCCCCAAAACTTCTCAATAATCTTAATCATGGGGTTCTATAGTGATTCTTTTTTTGGACAAGGGGGAGGGGGCAGACTGAAGAGCAAGAGTGAAGTTGGGGGTGGAAGAAGAGGGGCAAGGGAAATGAGATTAGGGTCAAGGGAGTATTTATATACAATAGTTAAAATGATGTAAAGGAAATTTCTCGATTAATATCAAAGTGTAGGTTGTGATATTTTACTCTAGATAGTTGAATCTCCCAGAGGAGGAGTTGGGAAAACCGACTTTTAAGGTTGGAAAATATATCAAAATTTAGAATTTAGATTTATTTTGATTAGTCTATCCGGTCCTACAATTATTTTAAACAACCTTATGTAAACACATACTTTGATAAAGATAATAACCATTAACCGATGATGGATTAGTGGTCAGGTTGCATAGTAGTTGATAGGGTAATTGCCAAAGTGAAAAGGGCTAGAAGGGTATCAATGTGGTACAGACCCAATTGCGATTTAGCCAGTATCGAGATCTTGGCCTAAGATCTAGAGCATGAAAGACGAACTTGACCATAAATGATGAGCTTAAACCCAAAAATTAAGTGCATTATCTAGAAGTGTTATTAATAGTGCGGAATTATCAATTACATGTCCAAAATCTAGGCTACAATGGATGCAGTTATGCCACTCATTATAGGGCCATCATGACAATGATGGTATGGTAGCTGAGCTTTGGGCAGTTAGGCAAGGGCCATATATGGCTTGGGAGGCAAGCTTAAATTTTTTAAATACAGAGGTAGACTTTAATTATTAACTATCTAACTTTTCATGGGGATATAACTCCAGCCTTGGCTTCTTTAATTTGTGATTACAGGATTCTTCTGTTAAGAGATTGGACAGTCTGTCTAAGTCATACTCACCGTGAGGCAAATGGAATAGCGGACGGGCTAGCAAAAAGGGAAAGGGAGCAAAGCAGCCGATTGAAAATATACATACAGTATCCAATTTTTTATTTTTTATTTTATTATTATTTTTGTTTCTAGTTGATGGGACTGACAAGACCTTCTTCCTTGGACGATCTCATCAAATATACTCGTCCACCTTGGCACAACACGGACGAACACAGACGAGTCATTAATAAGAGCATTTAATGTCTCAGACAGTTACCAATCAGTTGGCAGACCGTTGGAATCTCATCAAAACCCATATTCATGAGCCTTGAGGCGTTACAAAAAGGGCACTAAAGCCACAATTAAGGCCTCAACGGCTAGAAACCATGAAGTTGTATATATACACACTGATCAGAGACAAAGAAGGTACATAGATTCACCCAAAAATATTCTCACATTGATATTCTGATATCTAAAACTCTCTTATTATTCTCAAAAGCTTTCATATACTAACTTTGGTATTGGAGTTGTTGTGGCAGGCACCACACTGGTGACCATCTCAAGGGAGACTTTGTCCTAGGTTTGCAGGAGTAGTAACGAGAATTCGCCTCCATCTAGACGAACAACAGGGCTGACGATTTACCCATCATCACTAGTATATGTGGAACCTTTTGCAAAAATGCACTCCCAAAAGAGTACTCTATGGTTCCTTTTGTAAACATATATGGTGCGTTTGGGATAAATTGAAAATTTTATCTTATTTGCAATTTCATGTTATTTTTGCTACTATGGTTCATGTACGGGCCCCGCACCATGGCCCATAACGGGCTTTGGACCCTGACTTGGGTATATGGCCCATAAGGCCTGTCTTCCTCTGCCTAACGGCCCACCCCCGAGCCGCGCATGTTTCGGGCCCAAGCTTCGCCTTTTCATCGTTTCTCGGTAAGCCCTTCCCGAGCAGTGATAAACATACAGTTCGCGGGACACCCCGTCCTGTACCTACCCGGCCACGCCTCGGAGAGGCACCGCTGCAGGTAACTATCGTGGAGGTGGGAACCAAGTTCCAATGCCACCCTCACCGCTTCCCATACCTACCTAACCACCCACTTACGATCGATAATACTGGATCGCCGGCTGCGCTCACTGGCAAACACTTATGACCTCTCCACTATTCTGTAAACTATAAATACAAGAAGTTTTGAGAAAACAAAGGTTGGTGAAGGCAGGAAAAGAGGAGTGTAAATAGAGAGAAAATAGAGTGAGGAGGAGACTCAGACCCCCGAGGAGAGGAAAGTGATATTATTGGGCCTTGGCGCTTTGAACGACCCAGTGTGGGAAATCCAGACCCACTATACAAGTAAGTTGTGAGCCCAAGCGAGGCCCAACCCAAGCGGGCCTAGGTTTTTGGGTGCGCACAATTGGCGCCGTCTGTGGGAAATCCTACTAAGCAGTGGTTCCGCTGAGGCTCGCGTACAGGAAAGATGTTTGGGAGTAACGCCGAAAGTGGCTCGGCAGGGTCCTCCAGGGGCTCTACCTGGCGGGAACGGAGGCAGAAGAGACGCGAGGACCCGGTTTACGAGCAATTGGAAGAGCGGTCCGGCCTCGGGGAAGGGTCGTATCAAACGGGGAGAACGGTGTCCCATGCGTCCAAGCATAGATAGCCCGACGTCAGGGATGAAGAGCTTGAGCGACTGCGGAGGCTAGTACAAGACTTGGAGTTGAAAGCGCGAAACGAGCACCGCCGAGCTGGTCAAGAATACCGAGATAGAGGGCCAGACGCCGAGGAAGAGAGACGCGAGATGGGATCGAATCGATCAGGGTCCCGCCACCGCAGGGAGCGCTCGCACTCGAGGGAGTCCCGTTGCCGCCGAGACCGCTCCCATTCAGCTGAATCTCACCGGCAGCGAAATCGCTCTCGGTCGCGGGAATACGGGAATCGGGACTCGGATTCTCCGGAGGGACGGCCGAGGAATGCGGCCATGGATGCTATGAGCCGTGCACTGCGCAGGGCAGCTCGGTCACCATTCTCAGCAGATATTGAACGAGCGCCGATGCCGGACAGATTTACGCGTCCGCCGTTCAATTCGTATGGTGGGAGAACGGACCCCGTGGAGCATGTCAGCCACTACATCCAGATGATGTCTTTGCATACCCGCAATGACGCACTGATGTGCAAAGTTTTTCCCTCAAGCCTTGGTCCCACGGCCTTGAGGTGGTTCAACGGGTTACGCAAGGGCTCCATTCACAGTTTCGCCGAGCTAATACAGGAGTTCGGTTCCCGTTTCGTGACGTGCAGCCGGGAACAACAACCGATGGACGCGCTGCTGTTTATGAAAATGAGGGCAGGGGAAACCCTCCGTGATTACGCTAGCCGATACTGGGAGCTCTACAACGAGATCGGCGGAGGGAATGAGAAGATCGCAGCGAGCACTTTCAGAATGGGGTTGCCTGACGAGTCGGGGTTGAGGGAATCATTAACCAAGAAACCTCCCGAGGATATGAGGTAGCTAATGAGGCGCATCGAGGAGTACAAGCGGTTGGAAGATGATAGAATACAAAGCAAAGGAAAGGCACAGGTGACAGATCGTCCTCGACTGAGCAGTTTTCAACAGAGGGCACGGGGAAATCTGAGGATTCAAGAGCCGATAACACCAGCAGGGGAGGTGAACGTGACATTCAAGGAACCCGTGCATAAAATTGTGGATAAGATCAAGCACGAGCCGTACTTCAGATGGCCGAACCGGATGGCTGGCGACCCCTCTAGGAGGAATCAGAACCTATACTGCACCTACCACAAAGACCGGGGGCATACTACCGAGCAGTACCGAGTGTTAAGGGACCATCTCGGGCAGTTGGCTAAGGCGGGACACCTCAAGGATTTTGTGACGGATGCCGGGGATCGGGGAACGGGGCGTAACGCCCCTCATGGAGGAAATCCCCTTCCGCCCCCTCTTGGGATAATTGACGTTATCCACGTCGCCCCGAGGGTAACCTCGACGGCAAAAGGGAAGGGGGTGTTGACAGTGATATCGGTAGAAGGGAGAACGGGCGCGCCGCCTACCGCGAAGAAGATCAGACCTACCCGAGAGCCGATCTCTTTCGACGACAGTGATCTGGAAGGGACCATTCAGCCGCACGACGACGCATTGATAGTCACGGCAAGGATCGGTGACTTCGTGGTGAAGAGAATAATGATAGACCAGGGAAGCGGAGCGGACGTTATGTACCCGGACCTATTCAAGGGGCTCGGATTGAGGATTGAGGATCTGTCGAAGTACAACACTCCCCTGGTTGGATTCGATGGGAAAATGGTGGCGCCCGAGGGGCGAATCTGTCTGCCCGTGAACATGGGGGGCAAGGAGGCGATGGTGAGTTTCTTCGTAGTTACATCGTACTCCCCATACACGGCGATTCTTGGGAGGCCATGGATACATGCAATGGGGGCTGTCCCGTCTACTCTGCATATGAGGGTCAAGTTTCACACTGATTATGGTGTCACGGTGATACAAGGAAGTCAGCAGGCGGCCAGGCAATGTTTGATCGCAATGGTCAATTGGAAGGAGCAAACTGACCAGAAGGACCAGGCCGGTCCCAAATGTCCGTCGTCGGGGACGCCTTTATAGCAATTACAGGGCCCGCCAGAGGTCGCGCGCACCGAGAACATGATTAAGGTAAAGGTGTTGCCGGACACGGACAAATATTTCCAAATAGGGGATAGCATGGAGGACCGAGAAAAAGTAGAGATGTTGCTACTCCTAATACAGAATGTGGACGTATTTGCATGGAGCCCATACGAAGTTCCCGAGGTGGATCCCAACTTCATCATGCATAGACTGGGGGTTGACCCCTCGTTTGCCCCTAAAAAGCAGAGGCCGAGGAGATCAGCCTGGGAGCACTCCGAGGCAGTAAAAGCGGAAGTTCAGAGATTGAAAGAGGCAGGGGTGATTCGGGAAACCTTCTTCCCGGAGTGGTTGGCGAACACCGTGGTAGTAAAGAAGAAGAACGGCAAGTGGAGAGTCTGCGTCGACTTCATCGACCTGAACAGAGCCTGCCCGAAAGACCCTTTTCCCGTGCCAAAGATTGATCAGCTGGTGGACGCCACGTGTGGGCACCCGAGGATGAGCTTTCTAGACGCCTTCCAAGGGTATCACCAGATCGCCCTGGCGCCCGAGGACCAAGAAAAAACGGCGTTCATTTCCCCGGAGGCAAATTACCACTACACGAGAATGCCCTTCGGAATGAAGAACGCCGGGGCCACCTACCAACGAATGATGACGAGAATGTTCCAAGACAAGATAGGGCACACGGTCGAGGTATACATCGACGACATGGTGGTTAAAAGCAAACAGGAAGCCCTGCATATGGGGGACCTCCAGGCGATTTTCGAGGTTCTCCGACGACACAAGTTGCGCCTTAATGCGGAGAAGTGCGCGTTTGGCATCGGTGCAGGGAAGTTCTTGGGGTTCCTAATCAGTACACGGGGGATAGAGGTCAACCCCGACCAGATAGAAGCAGTGAAAAGACTGAAGCCACCGAGCAACCCGAAGGAAGTGCAAATACTGACCGGGATGCTGGCCGCCCTTAACCGGTTCATCTCAAAATTCGCAGATCGCTGCCGGCCATTCTACCAACTGCTGAAGAAATGGACTGGATTTCGGTGGAGCGAGGAGTGCGAAGAGGCCTTTATGGATCTGAAGATTTATTTGGCGCGGGCGCCCGTGCTCGCGGCGCCGGAGGCAGGTGAGGATCTGTTCATGTATCTGGCGGTATCCGAGCATGCCGTGAGTGCAGTGCTACTGAGGGACAAAGGGATCCAGCAACCCGTGTACTACGTCAGCAAAACTCTTGTCGAGGCCGAGACGAGATACTTGCCGTTGGAGAAGCTCGTATTAGCCCTGATACACGCCACCAGGAAGTTGCCGCACTACTTCCAAGCTCACACCGTGCACGTCCTGACCGAGTACCCATTACAGTCGTTGTTGAAGAGGTCGGATTTTACGGGCCGTATAGCCAAATGGGGGACTAGGCTCGGTTCCTTCGAAATACGGTACAGACCACGAAGCTCGGTAAGGGGCCAGGTCCTGGCCGATTTTATCGCTGAGTTTTCGCCAAGAGAGAAGGGGGAGATGGTTTGCCAACTGGAAGCTCGACCGTGGAAGATATTCGTGGACGGCGCGTCGAGCTCCACGGGTGCCGGTTCAGGAGTCGTTGTGGTCGCCCCCGAGGGGATACGACTAGAACACTCGTTCAGATTGGGATTCAGGGCATCCAACAACGAGGCGGAATACGAGGCTTTTCTGGCCGGACTAAGGGTAGCTTCGAGCCTGGGGGCTCGGGAGATTGAGCTATACTCGGATTCGCGGCTGGTGGTTAATCAGGTGCGGGGCAGTTTCGAAGCACGAGATCCCCGGATGAGAGCATACCTAGAACAAGCAAGGGTACTTATGACCAGCTTCAACACGGTGAAAGTTTTCCACATAGCCCGAACACAGAACAGACACACCGATTCCCTAGCCACGCTGGCGTCGTCAGTAACCGAGGACATCCCACGGCAAATTAAAGTCGAGCTTATCTTGGAGCCGAGCGTCGGGGTAGTGAGCGACTCGGGAACTACAGGGATTAATGTCGCAGCTATCGCAGCACCTGCCCCGTGCTGGATCGATCCCATTACCGACTTCCTGGCTGACGACCAATTGCCGAGTGACGAAAAGGAGGGCATCAGGATCCGTAGGATGGCTTCTCGGTATTGGTTGGCGGGAGATCGGACTTTGTATCGACGGTCCTTCGGAGGGCCGTACCTTTTGTGCTTACGCTCGGAGAAGGTGGGAGAGCTCTTGGCGGAGCTACACTCTGGGGTGTGCGGCAGTCATGTCGGGGGACGTTCATTGGCGCACCGAGCAATGACTCAGGGGTTTTGGTGGCCTCAGATGCAGAAGGACGCCGCCGAGTATGTGCTTAAGTGTGAGCAGTGTCAAAAGCACGCCCCTCTGATCCATCAGCCCGCGGGCCACCTGAACCCGATCAGCAGCCCTTGGCCTTTTGCGCAATGGGGGCTGGACATCATCGGCCCGTTCCCTCGGGCGACGGGCGGCCGAAAGTTCGTTTTGGTGGCCGTCGACTATTTTACCAAATGGGCGGAGGCTGAAGCGTTGGCCAACATACGAGATGTGGAAGTAAAGAAAATCGTTTGGAAAAATATCATCACAAGGTTCGGGGTGCCGAACACTATCATATCTGACAACGGGCTACAGTTTGACAGCCGGGCTTTCCGAGAATTTTGCAACGGTCTCGGCATCAGAAACAAGTACTCAACACCGGCTTACCCACAGGGCAACGGTCAGGCCGAGGCCGTGAATAAGGTGATCGTGAGTGGGCTGAAGAAGAGATTGGAGGGAGCAAAGGGAAACTGGGCCGAAGAACTTCCCAAAGTCTTGTGGGCATACCGCACCACTCCTAGACGGTCAACCGGGGAAACCCCTTTCTCTCTTACGTACGGGGCTGAAGCCGTAATCCCTACTGAAGTGAACCTGTGCAGTGCATGAGTAGCGAGGTTCGATCACGCCCAAAACGACGAAATGATGGTGGGATATTTGGACAAGGTGGAAGAGTACCGCGAAATGGTGACAATATGGCTCGCGAAATATCAGCAGAAGCTCGCCCAGAGATACAACCGAGGCGTGAGAACCAGGGAGTTTGTCCCCGGGGATTTGGTTCTCAGGAGAGCCGTGGGCAACATGCGGAACACTAGTGCCGGGAAATTGGCGCAGACGTGGGAGGGACCCTATAGGGTCACGGCCATAGCCGGCACCGGGGCTTATTTCTTGGAAGACCTGGACGAGAGACAACTGTCCCGACCGTGGAACGTCCACAGCCTCAAGAAATACTACCATTGATGGGCGATTCCCTGAGCACGGACTGAACCACAGGCTGTTGTATATGTTTTTTTTTAGTTATACTAGTGATGTTTTTCATGCAGATTCGCACTGTTCTAACCAAAATTCTCCGTTCGATCCCATTCACCCAGCAATTTTTATTCTTGGCCGGCTCTAAGGACAGAAACCTGACTCTCGGTTCGATCCTAATCGCCGAGCAGGTGGAAACCTTAACTTTTTCACTCTAAGGACAGAAACCTGACTCTCGGTTCGATCTAATCGCTGAGCAGGTGGAAACCTTAACGATTATCTCTAAGGACAGAAACCTGACTCTCGGTTCGATCCAAATCGCCGAGCAGGTGAAAACCTTAACCTTTTCACTCTAAGGACGGAAACCTGACTCTCGGTTCGATCTAATCACCGAGCAAGTGGAAACCTTAACGATTATCTCTAAGGACAGAAACCTGACTCTCGGTTCGATCCTAACCGCCGAGCAGGTGGAAACCTTAACCTTTTCACTCTAAGGACGGAAACCTGACTCCCGGTACGATCTAATTGCCGAGCAGGTGGAAACCTTAACGATTTAACTCTAAGGACAGAAATCTGACTCTCGGTTCGATCCTAATCACCGAGCAGGTGGAAACCTTAACCTTTTTACTCTAAGGAAAGAAGCCAGATTCTCGGTTCGATCCTAACCAGCGAGCGGGTAGAAGCCTTTACGAAAGCTGACAGAATCCTGACTCTCGGCTCTACCTAAGCACCGAGCATCCGGAACCCTGACCCTCGGTTAGATCACTATCACCGAGCATATGGAGGCCTTACCATGGTCGGACACATCACAATAAAAGCAACAACGAAGGAGCAACACAGTAAAGCAATAAAGCATTCATACTAAAGCATAAAACTTAAATCAACGTTTTGTTGCCAAAACCCGGCAACTCAAAACAAATACAAGACAACGTAAACAAAACATAAACAGTGTGTCCCGTCACCACAACCCGGTGACATAGGCAATTCCGCTCATTTAAAAAAAAAAAAAAGTAAAAAAAAAAAAAAATGCTGGCTTTCAACTTTGAACATTCGCGGCATGAGCAGAAGAGGCGTCCCCTTGAGAGTGTTGGTCAGCGTGAGGAGTTGGCGGCTGGATGTCCCCATGGGGGTGGCTGGTCCCCTCCATGTCGGTCGGCACTGCATGGGAGTCAATGGCATTGACCAATTCCCTCATGCTGGAGGTCTCTTCCTCGTCAATAACAAGGGGCGCAGGATTTTCGGTCTGAGGGACGCTCGGGAAGGGGATCTTGCTGCGATCCCTCAACGGAGAATCCTCGGGAACCCCCAGTACTTGAATAGCAGCGAGCCAGCCCTCCCCAAATCCGAGCCTGTGGGCCTGGCAGATGACCGGTTCCGCCGAATTCTCGGCATCCGCGAACCCCTCGTTATACCACTTGTTCTCACAAGCCTCCAGCGCCGCCTTCGAGTCAGCCAACTGCCCTTCCAGCATGGTATTCAAGCTCTGGGCCTCCGCCAATTTAAGCTCGGTGCCTCCCAACTGTAGTTCCAGTTCCTCAGACTTCGTTTCGGCAAGAGCCCGGGCCTTCGCGGCTGCAACAATTTTATTCTCCGCCTCCGCGGCAATCTTCGACTTCTCCTTCGCCGTGGCCTCAGCGACGTCCTTCAGAGCCCTCTCCCGCTCAGCGTCCTCGGCCAGCTCCTTCATCCTCCCGTCCAAGACGTACGCCATTTGCGCGGCCTGACCACGATATTCACTTTGTAAGGAAAAATGGAAGTACACGCACATGAGCAAGATGGGAAACCAAAAATCGTAAAGAAAAGTGAAACACTTACCGCTATGGTGTGCCACTGCAAGCGCCTCCCCAAAGACTCATCCGTCGAATCCATGAAGGCGTGCAAGTCCTCGGGCAAGAGGATGCCGCGTGCCAAACTCTGCGCCACGTGGCCACCATGACCTTTGTCCCATATTCGGGCACTGGCCGTCGATGGGAGAGGCTCGCCCCCGAGTTGGAAGGAGGGTCGCCATGCCGCCGGAGCCCTGGAAGTGGATGCCATTTCTATCCCGGTCGGCGCTGCCGGTTCTCGGATGACGATATCGGCCGAGGGACGGGGGGGCACGTTGCTCGAGCCCGTCTGAGGCTGATCGGTTGTGCGCGGCCTCTTTCGAACTCTGGTCGGCGGGGCAGCGGGAGGCGAAGCATCATGGCCGGAAGTCTGTTGTTGCTGCACGGCAGGGCGGCCACTGGGGACAAAGCGATCTAGCGTCATCTTCCTCCTAGCCACCATGGCGTAGCCTTGGTCGGACCCTGTTTCGGAAGAGTCAGTCAGTTCCACAGCAGCACACTCCCCTTCCCGAACAGAGGCCTGGGGCTCTACGGTTCTCTCGGGTTGAGCAGGAGTTTCTTGCTGGATCTGCTCGTGAGCGCGTCTCCTACGTTCGGCAGATACGCGCTCGGCTGACTCGTCACGAATTGGCTGTCGCTCGTCTGAACAGATGTACCGGGGGCCGAGATCACGCGCCTCTCCTACGGTAAACCTTGGGGGGAGGAAGTTTGCGTGCCGGACGTTGATATATGAGAGGAGAGGACTATCAACTAGCAGGGCTTGGCTGAACGGCTGCCAAGTTGAGTAGACGGGGTCAACACCGAGGATGAGATGGGACGCTCGGAGTTGTCCGTCCGTATGTACGAAGATTTCCGACCTGAGCAAGAAGTTCAGGTCCCGAACATGTACCACTCTAATGTCTGGCTTGAATCTTTTGGTCTCTGCACAGAAAATGAGGGTTAACAATCACATAACCGGACCGAAGTCAAAAGAGACCATAGAAAATGAAGGTTAGTCACCGACCAACGTCGTGCGGCGAAAACGCGCATGGGATCTCCTCGGCAAACCAATTGCCGCTCACCCGAACGAAATCTTTTGCCGAGTTACGATTCGAGTCTGGTAGGCATGAAATGAGCCGTACCCGCGCATCCCTAGTCTTTATGTAATAGTCAGACTCGACGTTGCCGCACAAGCTATACATCTGATTGATGTCGTAGTGGTTTAGTTGCAACCCGTACAACTGGTTCAACCTACTCACGCAACTCACTACCCGATAAAAGTTGGGAGGAAGTTGGTCGGGACAAAGGCCGTAAAATCTAAGGGTACTAATAATTAGAGGGTCAACCGGGAACCTAAGCCCACCCTCTAAGATGGCCATCAAGGGAAAAAACACCGTGTTTTCACCACGGCGCCTTTGGATGTCGATATCGCCCATGTTGCAGTAGGCGATATCTACGTCACTAGGAACTTTATACGCTTCCCTAAACCTAGCCAAAGCATGCTCGGAGGAAAGGAGGTGAGAGTAACTCATGTTCTCTTTCTTTTCAAAACGAGAGTTTTTTAGCAAAGAGGAAAAGAAATGCTATGATTACCAAAGAATAGACTAAAATGGCTGAACTGAAAAAGCAAGAAGAGGGAAAGGAACTTACTGTGGGCTCTAGGGAGGGAGTGTGTTCTGGGCCAGTAGATGAACCACGAAAGGGGGATGCTCGGCAGAGTAGGATACTGGAGGATGAAGAATGCAAAAGTGAGAACCAGTGACTAAAGGTACTATTTATAAGCATGGGGGGGGTGGAAGAAGAGGCATTTAATGATCCACTGTAAGGAAACCACGCGAAACGCCGCTTCAAACGGCCACACGCGCGACGCCTCGTTTCACGAACCGTCAGACAATAATGACGGGTAGGCCGTCAATCAATTCCAAATGCGTCTTTTGAGACGCGCATTAATACGCCCCACAATGGCCGGGCACTGACCCTTTGACTTCCCAGACGCATTTACCCCTCGTGATCCTTGATCCGTCCCCGGGAATGGGGAACGAATCAAGGGGGGGCTATTGTACGGGCCCCGCACCATGGCCCATAACGGGCTTTGGACCCTGACCTGGGTATATGGCCTATAAGGCCTGTCTTCCTCTGCCTAACGGCCCACCCCCGAGCCGCGCATGTTTCGGGCCCAAGCTTCGCCTTTTCATCGTTTCTTGGCAAGCCCTTCCCGAGCAGTGATAAACATACAGTTCGCGGGACACCCCGTCCTGTACCTACCCGGCCGCGCCTCGGAGAGGCACCGCTGCAGGTAACTATCGTGGAGGTGGGAACCAAGTTCCAATGCCACCCTCACCGCTTCCCATACCTACCTAACCACCCACTTACGATCGATAATACTAGACCGCCGGCTGCGCTCACTGGCAAACACTTATGACCTCTCCACTATTCTGTAAACTATAAATACAAGAAGTTTTGAGAAAACAAAGGTTGGTGAAGGCAGGAAAAGAGGAGTGTAAATAGAGAGAAAATAGAGTGAGGAGGAGACTCAGACCCCCGAGGAGAGGAAAGTGATATTATTGGGCCTTGGCGCTTTGAACGACCCAGTGTGGGAAATCCAGACCCACTATACAAGTAAGTTGTGAGCCCAAGCGAGGCCCAACCCAAGCGGGCCTAGGTTTTTGGGTGCGCACAGTTCAATTGTACTTTTTGGTAATATTCATGCGTCCCACTGTACTAGTTAGTTAACTTTTACTTTTATCTACCGTACTTTCAACAATTTTTTTTTTCTTTCAGTTTTAGTTAAATAAGTTGTTCCCAAATGGACACTAAGTACAGGTGTCTAATGGACATACTTAATGTACTTTGTTTTTGAATATTAAATAAATTCACCCAAAAAAAAAAATCCCTTTGAAAGAGTTATATATGCAGGAGAACGAAAACATGAAATAGGTATGAACACATTGCTCTACTTTTCACTGTTTTCATCTATAAACAACTATATATTCTGTTGAATTAGACGTCGAAGTCATTAGATTGGTGCTACATCGATCACCGAAACACTGATCCGTTGTCAACAATCATATACGGTATTTTTTTTTTTTAGAAACATTATAGATGGTAATTTTTTTCACAAATTTGTTTACACTGCTTTAAAGCTTCACCCCTCCCCCCTCCCCCATAATTGAAGCTGGGAGCTAGAGCTATGTATTTTATTAATTCTCATATATTTATTTGTTAGCAAATTGTGACATTAATTTTGCTCATTCAAACCAACAATTTTTTTGATGAACAAGAATTTTATTCACAAGACAAAACAGAATTACAGAGAGGATACAAGAGCCTTATCCTTAATGATAATCTCAAAAGTCAAAACAGGGAGGGCCAAAACCAACATCAAAAGACCCAAAAAACATTGTTCCAAAATGACCACTTAGCTAGAGAGTGAGCTGCTTTATTTGCCCCCATAGGGATCCAGATAACATGACAACCAGGAATAAGTGATATCAAGTTGAGAATTTCACTGCAAATACCTCTAATTCTCCAGGGAACCATTTTGCCAGAAGGTGCTAGTGCGTCGACACAGACTTTGGAGTCACTCTCCACAATCATAGCAGCTGCTTCAAGACTTTTAGCTAAGCTTAAGGCCCATTTAATGGCTGCCTGAAGAAGGAGGTTGGAATATACTCTTTTAGCACAAGCAAAAACCACTTCCTTTCTCCAATATCTAGCAACAACTGCAATGGAGGAGTTACCATCCTTGAAAGCAGCATCAACATTTATCTTGATTGAATCTCTAGGTGGTTTCTTCCACCTTTGTACTAGTTTCGGCAATTGGAAGCCCGAATGGATTGCTATGGACTTTATGTGCTCATCTATGGTCTTATCAACTTTCTGGCAAAGCTCAATTGGATTAGTTTTTTTGCCTTCAAAGATAGCTTGGTTTCTAGCTCTCCAAATGGCTTCACAAATAACAGCCCCAAACAATAATAATTCACCCCTCTTGATTCCCTCAATATTAGCTTCAGCGGGAGGGTTAAGGATGACACCAATGAGATGAGAAGGAGAGTTTAAGTTTAGATTTTCTAACCTCAGTCCCCATTGGGAGTTAAACCAAACAGCTCTTGTAAAGGGGCAAGATATAAAAAGGTGGAGGCTTGATTCTTCATCATCCTTGCAAAGAGGGCAAAAGACATCATCTAAATCACATAATCTAGCTAAACAAGCTTTAGTAGGTAGGCAATTTGCTGCTATACGCCACAGGTGCATTTTGAGCTTTTCATGGATTTTTGACTTCCAAATGAGGCCAGGAATTGCATCTTGATTTGTGGGAGGGCTAATGTTTCTACTTAACCAATATGCAAACTTGACTAAAAACTCCCTTGAATTATTGGAGATCCAAATCCAATAATCTTTTGGAGCAACTGTGAGAGGGGAATTTTTTGGATGAGTTGGGTTGTAGTCTCATCAAAAGTATTTCTAATTTTGGTAAGATCCGAACCTTCTTGGTTGACTAGTTGTGAAACAATAAGTGCCATTTCTGGATAGGTCCCCTCCTTTGGACTCGAAATGAAATTAGGAAGATCTGGAATCCAAGGGTCCTCCCATATCCTACCAACATGCAAGCACTGTGAGCAAGCAGAGATTTTGTACCTTCTAAGTTTCTCCAAATCTTAGAGGGAGACCCCACAGTCTTATGGTTTAGCCAGTTGCCCCTAATTTTGTATTTTGCTCTAAGCACTTCAACACACAGATAGTCTTTCCCTGAAAGAATCCATCAAGCTAACTTGGAGAGGAGAGCTTGATTGAAATCCTAGAATTTTCTGAATCCCAAACCTCCTTCCTTTTGGGGCCAACATAAAGACGACTAAACTATGGGTGTCAGGAACGAGCCAAATTTAGATTTTGGGTTCCACCAGAACCGTCTAACAACAGCTTTCAAACGATTGCAGAGCTCTCTAGGAAATTGAATGGCTGTCATTGAATAGGCTGGAATGGCCTGTGCAACTGATTTGATGAGGGTTGCTCTACCTTGCCAGGATAAGTTTTTGCTCTTCCAACCAGAGAGTTTATTTTCTAACTTCTCTTTGATTGGGTTTAGATCCCTGGAACTACTTGCCGAGAGGAAAAGAGGCACTCCCAAATATTTTGAGTTTGGGGGAAGTTTGTTTATACCCCAGCAGCTTTTAATTTGATTTAAAAATTGTTGGCTGACTCCCTTGGAAGGAAAAACCCCAGATTTTTCCACACTGATGACCTGTCCAGACTAGTAACAATATTTCTCTAAACAATTTTTTAGAACATTAAGCTTAGACATTTTAGCTTTACAAAATAGAATTAAATCATCAGTATAACTAAGTTTGGAAATAGGAGGGGCATCACCTGAGACTTTGACAACAGATAGACGACCGAGAGAGATTTCTCTGTTGATTAGCCTCATTAGCACTTCACTACCCAAGATGAAAAGATATGGGGAAATGGGATCTCCCTATCTGATCCCCCGTGATGGTGTAAAGCTTGAGCATTGGCCACCATTGAGCAGAATTGAGAATTGGATAGTAGAGAGGCACTGTTTGATCATACTTGTGAATTTAGTGCTAAACCCAAATGCTTTGGGCACAAGGATGAAGAAGTTCCATTCAAACCAACAATTGTTTTGATAGTTTCCTTGGAAAGTTATTTTATAACTCTACAACTTTCAATTTCGTACACGAATGATAATTATTATTATTATTATTTTAGGGAAGAACAGTAATTATGATGAAACATCGATTGATTTGTAATTATAAATAAAAAAAATAATTGAATTATATATTGTTAAAACTATAGATAAACTCTTCTATCTTTTAATAATAATAACAATAATAAAAATCTTCTCAAAATAAAAATAAAAATAGCAATAGATAAACTCAATTTTTAGGCAAAGAATAGAGAAACCAAATATATATATATATATAAAATAAAAAAATTACATTAAAATATTGTAGATAAATTCCGTTCCGAATAAGAATAAAAAAAAAAAAAATGGAAAAAAATGGAAAAAGCGAAGAAGTTTCGTTCGCCCTTAACAAATTGAATTTCTCTTGTATTACCTACGGCTACCGCATTCAGTGGTAATAACTAGCAAGTAGTTTTGATGAGCTGGTAAAGAGTGAGAGCGAATGAGAAGTAATTCAACTTGTGATTTATGTCTATGACTATGACTATGGCCCAGAATGTCGTGCAGCAGGACTGATCCAACAACACCTCCAACAATGACAATTTTTTTAAATATATAACAAGAATTGTGCTATCTAATTCAAAGCTTCCATGTCCCAATTTCACATTTAACATGTGTTTCCAAGCTAAATTTCAGTCTTGTTAAACAAAAACGTTAGGAGTTAAGGACCACAACTTAAATCCAACGGGGCTGCATCCTTGTCCTTTTGTCAGTCAGACTTAGATTTTCGTTTCCGTTTCGTGCTGGTTTTTGTTTTTTTAAAATTTAAAAATGTCGCTTTAATAAAAAGCCAGTAGTATGCGACGTAACTGAGAGTTTGGGCCAAACAAGCCCAGTTTTCATTTTCATTTCAACGTTCGCGTTACTTGACTTGAGGGTCACACTTCGCTTGCTCCTCCAAACTTCCACATCTTTTCCTAGAAAAACCAATACTTGTACCATTTTTCTTTTTCTCTTGGTCCAAACAAGGAGCGGCCTATTATTATTATTTTTTTTCTTCTGTCTTTTAACAATAATAAAATAAAATATTCTTTATTATTTTTATTTTTTGGATAAATTTCGAGGCGATTAAAATTTAATGAATTCAATTCATCTACTCCTATAATAATAATAATAATATTATTATTTTGATCTATCTTCTCCGCCCTTTCAAAAAAAGAAAAGAAAAGAAAAAAGATCTATCTTCTCCGCTAGTTTTCTTTCAACGCACAAACCAATCTCCTAAAATTTTTATCTCTTAGTAAAAGTAAAACAAAAGAGAAGAAATGACGACGAGCTGTATGTGTTGTAGTAGGCTTGTGATTGCACAGAAACCAATTGACAATAAAATCCTCGTATCGCCGATTGGTATTCGGGTGTTTGTACCTCATGGTACAACCACTACTGCAAGGCCCACCTCGAGTTCTAGGGTTTGTGTTGTTCGGGCTTCAATGGTGGACTCCTATGAGAGCTCCTTCGATTTCGTTAAGCGCATGGAGAAAGCCTGGTTAATCTCTCAGGTTCTTATTTATTTATTTATTTATTGTCTCTTTATTGAATTGTTCGAATAAAGTTGTGTTTGGTTGCATGGAATTTGGATTTGGTTGATTGGCATAATAGATGAAATTCTGGGCAACACGAAGAGCAGCTTTAAGAAACTTAAGAAGTTTGAGTAATCTGAAATTTATTTCTGTTTTGACAGTTTAAGCAAAATCCTCATGAGAAGGAACTACCTAGTTTGTAACAGGAGTACACTAATATTTTGTTAGTGGATTGGTTGCACTTACAAATCTTACTACCTAGTACTAGTACTAGTACTAGTAGTGTATTGTGGGTCTGTCTGTCTGGCTCTGTCTTTAAATAGGACTTTAAGCCTCAAAAAATAGATATTTAAGGAGTCCTTAAAGGTTAAAGCTGAAATTTGGAGTTTTTTTTAGGGGAAACTTTAAAATTCACTGTTTATACTTTATAAATTTAGAACTTTAAAGCACCATTCACTACATTTTGCCAAATACTCAAAAAGTCAAAACACTAAAAACAACATTTCAAATAAAGCTATATTTAGCAAAAACACTACTATTAAAGCTCTACTTCCTATAGTAATGCCAAATAGTAGACTCTTCAGTACCATTCACTACAATTACAGCTCTACCAAAAACTCTACCATTCACTACAATTTAAGCTCTTTGTTGGTTATATTAATTCCCATATCTAAATTGTTTAGTAATGATTATAAATTTATAATGGTAGACTCTTCAGTACCTAGTTGAGCAACTATGTGGTGGCAGTATCTAGTTTGAGAGTTCAATGCTAAATATAACAAAGCTTATGTTTACTGTGAATTATCATCTATAAGGAAGGTACTGAACAAGGGTACTTAAACTAAGGGTTTAGGAAACTTACTTACACATTCAATCTTTATGGTAAAGAGTCCTATTTAAAGTGTGTTCCTCTCCACCCCCTCCTTAGAATTCCCTATTTTTGGTATATATTATAGTATCTGTGAGCATTGATACCAACAGGTGCATCTAGAGATTTGCATAGATGCCATTTACGTCTTGATACATGATGAAAAATAACAAATATTCATACATTTCGCCTATGTTTACTGATTTGAGTCACAGTGTCACAGAGTTTTATCCTCTAAGAGCGTATTATTATTAAGATTTTTTTTTTGGAATTCATGTTCCTTTTTTTTTTGGTGAGCAGTTGTTGCTTCATGGATGAGGTGTTTAGCTCACTTGTGGAATCCATCCCTCGTGCAATCAATGCATGGCAAAAAGTGCTTGTTAGTCATACTTTATAATTCCATGATTGAATCAATAATATTGGTAGAAGAGACTTAATTGCTATGTACATAAAGGTCATACTTAGTGCACAAAACTCCCACTTTTGCGGGGTCTAATGGTCCTTTTGGATTGAGGGAGAGGGAGAGGGAGGGGGGTAGAGTAGATTTAGAACAAAATTAGCTTATTTTTAGCCAATTCTACCCTACTCCCCTCCACTCCCCCTCCATTCAAACAGGCCATAAGAGAGGTGATTGATAGGCAGTCTTACCTCCAAATTTTCTTTGGAGGGGTTGATTCCCGGACTCGAACCTACGACCTATAACTTTTAGTAGAAGGCACTTGCCACCACACCATGGCCCGATGGAAAGCACCTAGCTTTACATGCATGTTTTAAATTTTCAATATCTTTTGTTTCCTCAAACCTAGCTAGGCTAACTTGATGTGAAAATTTTGAACAATGTTTGAAATTTTTGGGGAGTAAATACTTTCAATCCTTTTGGACATTCCAAACCCCCCCCCCCCCCCCTCCCCACCCCCCCCAAAAAAAAATCATAAAAAAGAAAATAATTTCAACAATGAAATAGTAGGTGGACCAGTGAAATAAAGATAGAAACAGAGCATATGGTACATGCTTTCTACATGTATTTTTCTGTCTGTTAGGTCACTCATTGATGGTACAATTCCTAGACTTATCAGCATTATTATGATAATTACTATTTTGGTAGAGGGAGAAGATAAGAAGAAAAGGGGATGGGGGAAGCATGCAAATTTTTAGCCATGTCTACAAACAGGGGTGGAACCAGGATTATAAGACTGGTTTTTGTGTGTGTTTTACTGAAAGTTTCCTTGAATATAAGGGACACTTAAAGCATTTCAAGAGGGGTTTGGCCCCCCTCATCCCTGAGGTCCATTGTAGTACCGCACCTGCCTACAAATGTTTTTAGATCTTTATAATTGGCCTTTCAGATTTACTTCAGTACTCCAATCATAATAGTTTGTTTGTCTATGTTTAGAAAGTCAATATTTGAATTGATTTGATGCTCCATAGTACTTTGTCGATGCTTAATATAATCATACTTTGAGATTAATCTGATGGTGCATATAAGATTTTTTGGTTTACTAAATTGCTTTGGATTACTCAACATTAATTATGCATCTGATAAGCCAGTATATCAAAAGATAAAAAGAATGTCAATGCAATCCTCTATTCTGTGACTTTTTTATTTTTATTTTTATTTTTTAAATTAACAAATTTTATTTAGACAAAAAAGGCATAGCCCAAGTGCACAGGAAGTATACAATAGGTAAACCCACAATTAAACTCTAAACTTGTAATGCCTCTTGTCCATGAGTAATTTTTCTTGTTTTTGTGTACAATATGCATACATAATGGAGCTGTTATTTCTGTGGGGACTAAATATACACAGGTCCAAACAGGAGTCATATTTTCATAGTTCTAAGCTACAGATTGTTCTATGCATATTTGTATGATTGTTTGTTAGAGCTTTGCCTCTCTAAAGTGTGATAAATGGCTTTTTGGTGTTCTAATTTTCTATTCATTTTAAACTTGAGATCAATGTAATCTTTTTGTTAGGATTATAAATACTGCAATCTGCCCTGATTTACATGGTTTATGGATTTTTATATGATTGGTGTATTTATTAGATGAATTTGCCAGTGTAATATGCTTGCTTTCTTGGGTGATTACAATTTGATTTTATGCTTGTGGCATTTGGTGGCCATGGCATTGTTTATGTATGTTATTCTGCCATAGTCATTTCAAGGTACAGTGATATTCTTGTTCTTATAAGAACTTCTGCTCTTCTGATGATCTATACCACAAAAAGGCTCTTGGGATATCCTTTGTAAGTTTGTACTTAAAATTTTTTCTAGGAAATGGTTCCAGAAAATTCCATCTTTCATTGTAATGTTTGAGCTTCTTCTTGTATAAGAAGAAAAAACAAAATAAAATAATAGAGAGAGACCATTTTCTTTTGTGCTGGAGAGAAACATGGAGTAGGTTTTGGGACAAATTTGGTCTATGAAAACTAAAACCTTGTAGAAGATTTGAATTACTTCCCTGTATACTATTCGAGTTGCAGAAAGATATTTTGTTGATAAGAAACTTTATAATACAAATGGAAGAGTGCAATTTACTTTATTTATTATGGGCTGCTACTTTTGTGCAACTGGCTTGATGTTAAGCCTAATCGGTATATTGATTGTTTCCCTGTTTCTCCAATGTTTCATGCTACTTTCAGCAACCCAGACCAATTAATTGTACATCTTGCAACTCAAACGGACATGTTGAATGCAAATGGTGTGGGGGTACAGGCTTCTTTATTCTTGGGGATAACATGCTCTGCCAAGTCCCTTCAAGAAACTCCAGTTGTGTTATTTGTTCTGGAAAGGTAAATATATCTACAAGGCCTTCAATCTAGAACTAGTATAATTCCTTTGTTTTGAAAGCACAAACTCTACAAAAGCTGTATGATTGACCCTTTATAATGCCATGATACTTCCAGGGATCAATGTGTTGCTCTGATTGTAAGGGAACAGGCTTTCGTGCCAAGTGGTTAGGAGAGCCTCCTATTTCCAAGTAGCAGTATTGCTTCTCTGTTCTCAGTTGGTGAAAAGATCCATAAAGGTTGAAAAAGATTTTAAGTGACATCTATTCATTTTCTGATATATTCTCTCATTTATTCCTGTATTTGTGGTCAAGTAATGATATTCTTAACCTCTTTTACTCCATGCTACAAGTTACTCACTTGTTCTTATGAAGTCACTCTTGTCTTATCAAAAGAACATTAGCCTGTATCATAAATTCATTTCAATTCTTATAATGTACAAGCAATAAGTTTTATTATTATTTTTTTTTCTGATTTTTGTTGTGTAAAAAACTGCTGACTCGGAGGTTTTTTTTCTTCAGTATGTTAGCAGTAGCACCAAGGCAATTGTCAATTAACTTGTAGTGTTGTCTTAACTAAATGGGCGCCAATGTATGACAAATTGCTTTTTGATATGTAACATGATGTTTGGAAGTGCAATTTTCTTTTCAAGCATATATATGGTGTTGAAGGATAAAGCTGGGTCATGCACAGCATAGTTATACATTCATGGTAACTTCTGAGATCTCTCTTCATCTAAATGGTATGAGATGGATTTCTCAACATTTTTTGTTTCTTTGTTTTGTACTTTCTTCCCTTCCATAAGTACGATGTTAATCTTTTGTGAATGAACATGGCCTCTATACTTGATATCCCTTCACTGATTCTTTCATAACTGAATATGTCTTCTTTTTCTGATTTAAGATATTCGATTATGACAATGTATAAAGTTCCTTCGGATTGGACCTACTCTAATTTTCAATCAGATAATGGAAAGTAATGGCTTGCGAACGTAACAAGCAATAGAAAATGGTGAGGTACCATAGCTGATCATGACTATAGTTATCCAGTTTGGGTGAGTTGGGATTTTCATGCCACATTCCAATTCCTGGGTCAGAACCAGAGGCAAAAGCATAAAGATTTAAATCCATCAATGCTCCTTGAAAGAAAGCCTCATGCTCGCTTGAACTTTTAGCTAAATCGACTTAGTGCCCGTTTGTTTAAGCTTTTAGAAGCTGAAACGCACGTTTTGAAACCCCTAGCCCAAAAAGCTTGTTTGGTAAGATTCAAAAAGCAATTTTTTGTTAAAAGTTGCGTTTTGGGTTTGTGAAGAAAACGTGCATTTGCGAAAAGGAGCTCAGAGTTGCAGTTGCAAAATGCACAAACAGTCAAACACGTTTTCTCAAAACAGAAATATTACCGTTGGTGGATTTCTTTTTTTCCTAAATTGCCCATAGTTTTTTTCTTTCTGCTCCTCTATGTTGCTGTGCTGCGGCATCTCATCTTCTTCTTTTTCTTTTGTGTTGCTTCTTCCTCTTCTCTTCTCTATTTTTTTTTAATTTTTTTATTTACGTCTTACATATCTAATCTCAAAAAAAAAAAAAAAAAAAACCTTTTGAATTCGGTAGAGTTTTTGATAAATGGAACCTTTGGAGACATGGAGTAGAGAGAGGGAGCTCGAGAGAGAGCTCAGACTTGTTTGTGTGCGTGTGTGTGTGTGGGGGGGGCTTTGTGTGAAGGAAAGTAAAAGAAAAGGAAGATAAGAAGATGAGGACGAAGTGAATGTGTGGATGAGAAAAAAGTGAAAAAAATAAAATAAAAAAAGAGTTTTTGGGTTTGGGTAAAGCAACGTAGAAGAAAATATAGAGAGTAGGAACAACTTCTTTTTCATAATTGTGATGTTATAGAGTATGTGGTGGAGAAAAAATTGTGGGTACTAGAACAACTCATTTAAAAGATAAGTATTAATAAAATTTTATTTTACAAAGATTAATTTTAAATTAGCATTGTGAAAATATTGTGATATTTTATTATATCTCTAAACTTTTTAAGTTAGTAGGAAAAATAGTACTATCGTTCTTTAGGAAAAAATAGTACTATTGACAGAATATTTTTATAACAATTTCATGTTTTACTCTTAGAGTTGAAATTTTAGAGAAAAAGCCCAGTCAACCAGTAAGTAGTTACACTATTTTGAGACTTAAGGTTGAAAGTAATGGTATAGAGGAGTCTTATCTATTTCTCTTACAATTTCTCTCAATTTCCACTTCTTGTTGTTTGCAAAAAAGGTTTTAAACTTAGTATTTTAAGAAATATTTTGGATTTCATTTATTATAATTTTGATTTGTCTCTTTCTTGAACACCATTAGCCTTTATTCCTCGTACATTTGGAATTTTGGACTTAATTAGCCTTCATTCTTGCATTTTTGACCCTTTGTCACAAAACATCCTCAACAACTTTAAAATGTTTGTTTTTCTTCCCTAAATTTTTCAAAAAGTTTTACTTTATATCCTTCTATCTATGTTCGTTAGTTTATATCCTACGTTGCCTACTGGAATGCTAATGTGGTATCTAATTGGGGCCAAACCATCTTCTTTTAAAAATTGCCTCAATTAGATACCACATTAGCTAATGTGATATCTAATTGGGGCAACTTATGTGGCGTGAAATTGTTGGGACAAGATGGAAAAATGTTACATTGAGACCAAATTATTCCAAAATCTTAGAAAATCCTAATACTCCAATTTTGTAGCCAAACTTTGTTTTTACAATAAATTCTTATTGTGGATAATCTATAATGACAAATAGGAATAATATTATCTATCCCAAGTAGTTTGTAGAAGATTTTTTTAAAATAAAAATAAAGAAGTTTTTGATGATCATAATTTTGAAAATAAGACTTATTTTTAAGGGATAATTACAAAAAATCCACCTGAGGTTTGGCCCGTTTGCGCTTTGCCTACCCGTGGTTCAAAACTTATCACTTTGCCCACCTGTACTTCATTCCGTTTGCTCCCCGTTACCCACCTCACCCTTAGACGTTAGAAAAACACATTTTTATTTGAAATCACAACATAAAACGAATCAAAACTTCTTCCCCTCAGAAAATTTCTCACAAGACCTATTTTCATATGAAATAAATACTATGCCTCCAAAGATCTATTGAGACAGGAAAAGGCTTCTACTTACAATGCAAGACAAAACCTGTATGTTGACTATATACAAAAGCCATGAAACGGAAGGATTCTTCAAGAAAATTCCATTTACGCGATACATCATGATTCATAAACTCCTCCAAGTTGTAATGAGACATAAGGAGCTTCTATGTAGAAGTGCAATCACAATTTTTGAACTGTGAATTATGTCTTTGTTTAAGTGACCCAATATGTATAATAGATCTTAACCATAAGTCCTTAACCAAGCATGTTTGCCTTAGTCAACAAACCATTTTACAACAACTTATGAATCATTTCTTAAGAATCAACTTGATTTGCGACTCTTTTAAGATAATAACTCCTTTACATTCAAACCCCCTACTCACTCTTGATTCACCAGAAACCTCTGCAAGAACAGTTGCCATCCTTGAAATGGTGAAAACCCAACCCAAAAGGTGAAAACCCACAGATTTCAGCTATACCAACGTACCAATTTATCAAAAGGTGAAAACCCAACCCAAAAAATTTCAAAATTTCATACCTGATTTGCTGTAGCTTCAAATTAGAAAAGCCTCGCAACAACCATAAGTCAAAATTGTTGGAAACTCGAAAATACTCTTGAAACACATGCAAAAAATCACAAACCCAGCTCAATGCAAAGGAACTTCAAAGTTCTAGGTTTTGTGAGAAATTTCCTAAGGGGAAGAAGTTTTGATCCGTTTTATGTTATAATTTCAAATAAAAAAGTGTTTTTCTAATGTCTAAGGGAGAGGTGGGTAACAGGGAGCAAACGGAATGAAGTATAGGTGGGCAAATTGATAAGTTTTGAACCACGGGTAGGCAAAGCGCAAACAAGCCAAACCTCAGGTGGGTTTGCTATAATTATCCCTATTTTTAATAAATAAAATAAGAAGCATTTGATGTTGGGATCGCGATTCGCGATCCTTTATTAGGAAAATGTCTTACAGTTGATAGACTGCCCCACATAAATTTGGACAGACATGTTGGTTACATACTTACATGACACTTACCCTACAGGCTACAACAAATAAAACTGATGCCTTCGCCTTAATCAACTTTGTTAAGATAATTATAAAAAATAAAGTCTATAGTAAGTAGCGGAGCCACAATCCCCCCAAAGGCCATGATTTTTTAAAAATAAATAGGTATATTCTGAATATGCATCAATATAAACATTAGGCAGCTACTTTATACGTGTTTGTAAAAATAATTTTTAATGTTTAAAATTCATGGTATCCTAAATTGTATTACTAAAATTTCTTTTATAATTGTGGGAGTCAAAATACAAAAAAGTAAATGAACACCACAATTTATTTATGAATTATGGGAGAATAGTTTATGGGAGAACTATATAAGAAATCAAAATCAAAATGGTAATATCACAACTGAAAGAGAAAAAGAATGGGGTCTTAGAATTCTCTTCAGCTTGATAGAGATAGGCAATTACAAGTTGGAAATTTTCTTTACACTCTGCCTTTCTCTTTCCATTTTTTTTACCCATTCTGAAGTGGTGAAGGTCCTATTTATACTAGTGGCATCTTTCTCTCGGTGGAGGATTGTATGGAAGAGATGAAAAGATACTTGTTCTATCAGATGTTTCATTCGCTTTTTGGAGAAGTGAGTAGATTAATTGGTGAGAAGTATTGTTCAAGTGGGTTATTCAACCTTATCAAAAAAAAAAAAAAAAAAAAAAAGGAGTTATTCAACAATAAATGCAGCCTTGGTTAGGTGGGAACAACTATTTAATGCGGAGGTAATTATTATTGAATTTAGGCTCTATCAATATATCTTCCCTGGTTCGTTGGCTACATTTCACCTTCGGTTTTCAAGTACTTCTTTGTCTTTCCTTAGTTTGTCTGTGTCCTCAGTCATGGGCCAAGGACAAAATTCTCCTCGGCCACATGCCCAGTAGAAACACGAAACACCTATGGGCTGAGTCTTATTGCCCAACGTACTTCTTCATGTTCTTCTTATCTATGTGCAGGGCCTACTTCTTATGCAGTTATCTTGGGATGGATCTATGTTTTTCCTTTCATTCCACTCTTTGTGGGCTTGGGTCTATGGGCCTTTTGTTTGTGCCCCACTCCCCCACAATAATGATTGATTTATAACCTACAATCTTGTTTCAACTATTAACGTCTTTCCAATAAAAAACGAAAAAGAAAAAAAGAAAAAGACTAAAATAACCCAGTTCTTTCATGACTCAACCAAAAATTCAAATAAATCAACATTTGTCTTTTATTCTATGCTTAAGAGATTAAGATAAGACAAGATATGTTATTTTTATTTTACGCTTAGTTTTTAATTTAAAATAGGTGAAAAATTAAAAATGTAATATTTTTCTTAATTTTAACCCATGTCAATTAAGTTTGATTGAAACTTTTTGTTATATGTCTATTAGTTTATAAAATCCGTTATTTGCATGATCAAATGTTTATAATTTTGGCAAAAATACAAAACTGACCCTCTAACTTTTATTATTTTTCATTTCAGTCCTCTAACTTTCAGTTTTGTCAATTCAGTCCTCTAGCTTTCAATTTTTGTTAATTCAAGGCCCCGTTACAATTCAGTTAGTGCTGCCGTTAAATATGCTTGAAACGACGCCATTTTTTTTTTTTTTTGGAATTAAAAGAAAATAAGAAAAATCTGAAAAAAAAAAAAAAAAAAAAACATTAAGGGGAACGACTCCCCCGAATCAGAACAAAACAAAAGAAACAAAACAAATCCCTAACGTAAATCAAAACAGAGAAACTTTGAGAGACCCAAATCCCTAACGTAGAGAATTTGGGGAAAAGGAAGAGAGGCTGAGTCGGATTTGAGAGAGAGAGAGGGGGTCGGCGGTTTGAGAGAGAGAGAGAGAGACCGAGTCCGTTTGAGAGAGAGGCTAAGTCGGATTGAGAGAGGGAGACTGAATCGGTTTTAAAGGTGACTGAAGTCTTCTCACTAGACTGAATTGGATTTGAATACGTGCACAAGGCTCCTTTCGGCCTCTACGGCTCGATTCCCTTCATGATCTCTTTCACATATCTCTCTCACGGGGATGGTTTTTTCTAGCGTGGGTCGTGGGTCTAGTGTGGGTCTGGTGGCGGCGTGGCGTGGAGGCCTGGTGGTGTGGTGTGGGTCTCTCTCTCATGGCGATGGGTCTCTACGGCAATGGTTCTGTTCTCTCACGGCGATGGGTTTGCTGAGTTATGGCTGTGAGTTATGGTTTTTTTTTTTTTTTGGCTGAGTTGTGGTTGAATGAGCATGCTTGCTGATGGGTTTCGGGTTTAATGGGCTTTGGAATCAGTGGTTATGGGTTCCGATGGGTTTGTGCAGCGGTGGAGATCGGCGTGGGTTGTGACAAGGTCGTGCGTGGATCGTGGCGAGGTCATGCGTGATGGTCCCGATGGGGTTCCGATGGGGATTGTTGCTGTGAGTTATGGTTTTTTTTTTTTTTTTTTTTGCTGAGTTGTGGGTTCTGCATTCTGGTTCTTCTGGGTTTTCTGGGTTCTGGTTCTTTTCTGGGTTCTGGGTTTTCTTTTAATTCCGAATTAAAATATATATATATATATATATCAAAATGGCGTCGTTTCAAGCATATCTAACGGCAGCACTAACTGAGATATAACGAAACCTTGAATTGATAAAAATTGAAAGTTAGAGGATTGAAAAGAAAAATAGTAAAAGTTAGAGAGTCAATTTTGTATTTTTACTTATAATTTTTTTACATTAGTATTCGAGAATTTGACTATTTTTCGAAGTCCGCGTAGTCCCCCCCACCCCCACCCCCACCCCCACCCACTCTCCCTGTTCAACACATATCAAATAATTACAAAAAAGAATCTTTCAATCCCCAAGATGTAGATTAAGAGTTTTGCACACAGAATCTCATAGATGTCTCCCCTATTAGCAAGCTCCCGCGGTGCATGCGAGCATAACCTCCCTTGTCAATTGCCTATGTATGTATGTGTGTATGACTAGGACCAGCCAGCTAAGGTCACGGTACAAATAATACACATCAATTAGGAGGACCAATCTGGCACTCTATGGGGTCCACACTCTTCTACAGTCCACATACAATTCATTTATTGGCACCCTTCTCCCCCTCCCCCATTTCCATTTGCTACGTTGAAAACTTTACAAAAAAAACTCCCGAAACCAAACTCCAACGAAAAGTCTCCGACCTCCTTCCATCTCGCGTGGGGTCACGTAAAATGACACCAACCCTATAGCCTACAGTAAATCCCCAAACCCTATTTTCAACTTTTGCGCATTATTTGCACAACAAATTTTAAATAGTAAGTTGTTACATGTTGTTATCGGTGGCAAAAAAATAATAATTACAACAATAAGTTTAAATTATAACTATTAAGTATTAATAATTATTTATTTATAATTTGTTGTGAAAATATTGTAAAAATATGATAGATAAACAGTTTTCATTTTCAACTCAATTAATTTCATTTATTTGGCTAAGCCTTCCCCACGTGTCGTTCTCTCATTCGTCACTCTCCAGATCTCCCTAGGCCCACAAGATAGACCAAAAATTACACATAATCAACAACCACCACACACAGACAGAAAGAGAGAAAAAAAGAAAGAAATAGAAGGAAGAGCTTAGTGCAGAGAGAGTACTTGAGTTGAGTTACTTACTTATGGCATCTAAGCTTTGTGACTCGTGCAAATCGGCAACTGCGACTCTCTTCTGCCGAGCTGACTCGGCGTTCCTCTGCGTAGGCTGCGACTCCAAAATCCACGCGGCCAACAAGCTCGCGTCGCGTCACGCGCGTGTTTTGGTCTGTGAGGTCTGCGAGCAAGCTCCGGCACACGTCACGTGCAAAGCTGACGCCGCTGCTCTCTGCGTCACGTGCGACCGTGACATCCACTCCGCTAACCCACTCGCACGCCGCCACGAGCGCGTTCCCGTCACTCCGTTCTACGAATCCGCCACCGTCAAGGCTGGCGCCGTTAACTTCCTAGAAGAACGTTACTTCTCCGACGTGGAAGGAGAAGCTGACGTCAGCAGGGAAGAGGCCGAAGCTGCTTCTTGGTTGCTTCCGAACCCGAATAACAAGGTCATGGAGAGTACGGATCTGAATACGGGCCAGTTTCTGTTACCGGAAGTGGATCCGTATTTGGATCTGGAATACGGGCCGGTGGATCCGAAATTGGAAGCTCAGGAGCAAAACAGTTCTGGTACTGATGGAGTAGTACCAGTACAGAGCAAGAATGTTCAACCTAAATTGCTTAACGACCACTGCTTCGACATGGAATTCTCAGCCTCCAAACCCTACTCCTATGGCTACAACACTCAGTGCCTCAGCCAGAGTGTACGTACCTAAACAATTTTCCTTCTTAGATTTGTGTTTGGTTGCTTCGATTTTCTTATCTGATATTGTAATTTTCTTTCAGGTGTCTTCTTCGTCCCTCGATGTCGGTGTAGTTCCAGATGGAAGCACCGTGACGGAAATATCCGATTCTTATAATAAGCCGATCACAGACTCGGCGAATCGAGCGGTTCAGATCTCTGCGGCGGATCGGGAAGCGAGGGTTTTGAGGTACAGAGAGAAGAGGAAGAACCGAAAGTTCGAGAAGACGATCCGATACGCTTCGCGAAAAGCCTACGCTGAGACAAGGCCGCGAATCAAAGGAAGGTTCGCCAAGCGTACGGACGTCGAGGTCGATGTTGAACGTATCTATGGATACGGCGTCGTTCCGTCGTTTTGAACGATGTATGTAATATCTAGCTCCACCTCTCTACTGTGACGGAGAGGCTGTTTTGTATTTGTATTTTGTATATATATGTGTAGTTGATGATGACGATGATGGTGTTTGATCGGCGGAATCCGGACCGTTGATTTTCTTTAGAACTTTTTAACTTTGTAATGTAATGAATTTTTGTTTTGCAATCAAGGAGCTGCAAACTGCTATGCTCTATCTACTTCTTCTTCCTTTTTTTTTTTTTGGGGTAGTTCCGTACTGATTTAAGTGTTTTCTTGTTAGTGTATCAAAATCTGAATTGCTATTGGTTTATGTGATAGGATTAGTATAATAAGTATTATTAAATAATTAGTTAATGACTGCTTAATAAGCGTGTTTTTGTTGTAGTGTATCAAAGTCTGAATCGCTATTGGTTTATGTGATAGGATTAATATAATAGTTAAATAGTTAGTTCATCATTGGTGGTAGGATCTGGATGAGCCAAAAGCATCCTGAGTTTTGGTTATGGGGCGTTCATGCTTTTAAAAAATCTTAAAAAATAGAGATGACATTAAAATATGCTTGGTTTCTAATTTTTTTTATGATTTGTAGTGGCTTCTAGGCCATTCAACTTGTTTCTAATTTCTAAATTCATATTACACAAAAAGGAAGGAGAGTCCCGAAGGCGAGTTTGTTTTATTTAAAAGCCAAAATATCATTTTAGGTCATATGTGCGGTTATGAAAGACTTTGGGGCCGCTTAAATTTCATGTTTTCCATTACCCATCATTTTGTTTTTATCAATTATAACTCAAAATTGGTGGGTCACACGGTAGAAGGGTGTGTTTAGATTTGTTTTTAGTTTTTGTTTACATTACTCAATTCTCTGATTTTTGAGTGGTGAATTAGCAAAACTAAAAACACATTTTGGGTGTTTTCAAGTTATGAAAACTGAGTTATTGGGGCATTGTTGTAAATTTTTGGACTTATGTGAGACCCACTGTCATGTTGTGTCTTTATCAAGTCAGTCCACCTCAGCCACTCCAAACGTCTTTCTTCCTTTTCTCCCTTCTCATTTGTATCTCTATTCCACTGTTTGAACCCACACCTGCCATAGTATACCCATTTCATTGGTTTTTCACTTTCCTCCTCTCATTCCTCTTCTCATTTCTTCCTTTGCATCCAAAGATGAGCAGCTACCCAGCAAAAGCATTTGAAACCCAACAGCTCTAGCTGAAACCTAGCAGCCTCCACAAAGATCTGATGCTGTGTAATTGTTTTTTTTAATAAAGTATTTTTCGAGTTTGTGTTAGATCCTTTTGCTCAAATTTTCTCTTCCTTTTTCTCTTCACCCATTTATTTTCTCAACTTCGACTTGTTTCTTTCTCTCTTTCATTATTTCTTCTTTCAAGATCTGTGGTATGGTATTTTAATGTTGATTTCAAGCTTCTGATATGATTTGTGGCCGTGGAGTTTGAACTTGAGATGTGGTTGTGGGGTTTGGATTTTTGAAATGTGGTTATGGGTGTGGGGTTTGGATTTGTGATGTGGCTGTAGTGGGTTTGTATCTGAGATGTAGGGGAAGAGAAAGGTGAGAAAAGTTTGCTGGGCTTCATCTGCTCTGTTCTTCACGCATTTGGGTTTGGGTTATTTTTTTTTTAATTTTTAATTTTTAATTTCTAATTTTTCCCCTCTTTGCCGAAGCTAGTTCGCATTTTATGAGAGACAGAGTGAGGGTTTGAAAAGCTGAAGATTAGATTTGGGGTTCCTTCCTTCTAAGACTTACACTTGGTTCGTGGAGGGGTTTGGGAGAATAAACAGGGCTGAAGGGGAAAAATAAAATGGAATGAGGTATGAATGTATGTGAGGCGAGTAGGTTAACAATATCTTTGACATGGTGCTTAGGTAGTGGGTCCCATAAAAAGTAAAATTTTTTGAGTTATCAAAGTTGGAAACAAGTGGCAAACATGCCACCTTAGGAAGTTGTGGTATTTTCAGTGATAAGTGATGATATTTGAGTGATGAGTGATAAGTGAGCATTTTTTTAAACCAAACAGCCCCTTAGGGCTCGTTTGGTAAGAGATTTCTAGTAATGTTGTTTGTATTTTTTGGAAATACATGTGGGTGAAAAAGTGTAAAAATACGTGTAATGTTGTTTAAACAGTAGTAACAAACGGGCCCTTAGGGGTCCGTTTGAGAATAAATTATTTAACTAAAACTGAAAACTTTTTGCTGAAAGTACTGTAGATAAAACTAAAAGATAGCTAAAATAGTACAGTGGAGACCTATGAATAATATCAAAAGTGCAATAGGATCTATGAATAGTAGTAAAAATAAGCTAAATAGTAAAAAAAACTAGCTTTTAAAGCCAATGTCAAACATACACTTAATTGAATAAATTTAAGTGTATTTAAATGAATTTTATTTAAACGTAAAGGAAAAATGTAATTTGCATTTTAGCCAAACTAAAAAACTATAGCTAAATTCACCCTAATTCCACCCGTGAGAGTCTAATAGTTTTGAAAAATGCTAATGCCACAACAAATGAAGACTCATTGTTGATGTTTAAGTGGGTAAATGTGTTCTTAATTTAGTGTTCTTCTTTCCTTCCAAACTTGGATTTATGTGCTGCTTACTCTCTAGTTAGTATCCTAGATGCATAGTTTATACAATAAAATGGCTTGATCTAAGCATCTTTTTCAAATGGTTTTCAATTAAGTTTTTTGAACAAAGTGTTTTCAATTTTTTTTTTCAAAAGGTATTTATAAAAATTGTTTTTTACACTTTTCAAAAACCATTTTCCTAATAGTTTTTATTAAGAACTCATGAGATTTTTATGAAAAAAATAAAGAAGAAGAAAGAAACTCATCTAAGAAATTTTTCCACAAAAAACTCATGAGATTTTCACTAGAATCCTATACATACCCAACGTTCCTTGTTAGACCGGACCTTGGGTTGGGCACACAATTTACTTATATAGTGGGTAATGGGTTTCCTACTTTGGGTAGCTCTCAGCTGGTCTTTAAGAAAGAATTGCCTCGCATAGCCTAGCCTCCTTTTTCCCTCCTTAAGCTCTCTTAAGCTAAAGATGTGTTTTCTCTCTCTCCTCTCCCTCTCTCTCGTATCCAACCCCATTACGTTCTTGCTTTATCTTATTTATAGCTTTAGGTTAGTGGGGGAATCATGATTACCTCTGATTCCACTCATGTGAGTGGGGTCCAAATTGATTATTCTTGACAAGGAATCTACTTTATTGGGAATGGTGTCAAGGACGTTGGAATTGGTGCCAGCCTCCTCTAAAAGATTGCTTGGTAGCGCGATTCCCCCATGGCACTCCCGAGTTGCCAAGGCATTTTTGCCCATCACATGGATACCTACCGACCATCCTACATGTGGGTGGCATTCACGTGCTGAGCTTTATGAATAGTGAGCCGGTCATGACACTAGGCTTGGGCCTGACAATATTTATGGTCCTATTTAAGCTTGGGCCCAAGATAAATGGGCCTGTGGCCGTATGTCGTACAAATCCCATTTAGGAATTTTGTTTTTCATAAGAAAATCATGAGACTTTTCAAAAAAATTGCCTTGGAAAAATCCTTTTCAAAATTTTTTTTTTTTCCAAAACAATCATTGTTTCTAAAATATATTTTTGAAAAGGGGCACCAAAATCTAAATAAAGTACACTTTCAAAATGAAAATTCACAAAAGCTTTTCCAATGATTTATAAAAATTAAAATTTTTCCCCACAAAATAATTTTAAAAATATTTTATGTTTTAGGTAAATCGTAAATTAAAATAAAATATGCACGGATGGAATGAATGTAAAAAATTATTTAGTTGCTTAAATAAAATTTATGTTTAACTATATGTTTATTTTTACACTTAAGAAAATGTTCGTTAAGGGAAGTCAATCTAAATGTACACTTAGTTAAGACCCTCCCCTTACCATTCACAACATAAGGGCTATAACTCAAGACACTCTTCCTTTAAAGAGGTGTGCCTTGCACAAATTCATTAAAGTTTTGCAATTAATTAATTGTGAGTTGATAAGTTTATAGTATATGAAAAATATACTGTGGGGATAGGAAATCCGAGCAAGTACGTTGGGTTATGGGTCATGCTCGAGGATGAGTAAAACCCCGAGGATGGTCAAAGGGATTGTTAGGCCTGAGTTAGTGGGCCGAGGACAAAGGAAAAGAGTAACGGGTCAGCTGTGGTTCCAGAGAAGCTGGGCCACCTCGGGAAGGCTTTAGGGAGGTAACCATTATGGTAGGATAAGTTTCAGGGAAAGTAGCAGAACTCAATCAACAATAAAAGAAGATATATCTGGGAAGAAGGCTGTCACTACCATATTAAATGCATTGCACCAAATGAACTGACTGCATTTATTGAGAAATGACACCTGAACAGTGTCATCTCAGCTCACAGCTACCCACAAAGCTTCCAGGATGTCCTGATGGGACAAGCATCTAATGGATTTTCTACAAAATCAACAGGTGGAAGGCTAGGATGAAGGTGTGAAGGACTATATAAGGAAATGGCCACTGTGAAAAATGGGGCATGTAATCTAGGAAGGGAAAAAAGAAAAGAAGAACATAGTGTATTCAGATAAGCTTGAGTTAAATATAAGAACATCTCATCCTTGGACTTGATCGAGGAGTGTTATTTCTATTAATTTGTGCTTTCAATCTCATTAATATCTATCCCATCAATTTTGGCCCATACTTGTTGAGACGTTTCCTTGTTTAACCCATTCTCTAACAAATATATTGTTTTGGGCTCGTTGGGCTATCATCCACTGTATTCTGTACTTAGTGGACTGAAGTTCAAAATCTAGTCCTTACAATTGGTGCCGCACCTGCAATTTTAACCAGCCATGGTGGGATCAGAACCAAATAGAGAAGAATCTATTGGGTCATAGAGGGAAGATCACTTCGGCAACCTTGAAAGAAGGAGAGACCATGAGGCTAGTGTACATACAGATCATACTGGTAGGAGTCATTCTAGGACAGGAAGCCACATCTCACGTGATGAGGAAACCAGGAATCTCAAGTTGGAGATTGATCATATATGTAGGAAGCTATGACGTAAGCAAGCTTCCCTTCCCAGCTCCGAAACTGATTCAGATGAAGATGGTAACTACAGGCCAAGGTCTAGAACACCTTCTAGCGAGTCCTTCTCTCTATCTCCACATTTGGAAAGAGAGGAGTGGTATTATAGGAAGAGAGCTAAAAGTCCGAGGCCTAGGAGCATGGGGAACAACATGATGAGTAAGGCACTTCGTCAAATTTCCAAATCACCGTTCTCACATAGAATTGATAGGGCCAAACTCCCTCGTCGATTTACGCAACAAACCTTTACTATTTATAATGGGAGGACTGACCTTGTGGAGCATGTCAGTCATTTCAACCAGAGGATGGCTGTGCATTCCAGGAATGAGGCTCTGATGTGCATGGTTTTCCCCTCAAGTTTGGGACCTGTGGCAATGAGGTGGTTTGACAGATTGGATGAGGGTTCAATTAGCTCTTTTGAAGAGCTAACTAGGGCTTTTGGGGCCTGATTTGTTACATGTAGTAGGGTTCCTCGTCCTCTGTATTCCTTGCTATCGATGGTGATGAAAGAGGGTGAGACCCTAAAAACTTATTCAAATAGGAACTGGGAAACATTTAACAAGATAGATAGAGACACCTATGGTGAGTTATAGGCATAGCCGACCCAGGAGAGATTTTGCTCGTCACACTAGGCACCCAAATGCTCAGATGGTTAATTTGGTGTTTAGGGAGCTAGTTCACCAGATCCTTGAAAAGATAAAGAGTGAGCCTTACTTCAAGTGGCCAAACAAGATGGGAGGTGATCTTATCAAGCGTAACCAGAGTCTTTACTGTTAATACCACCAAGATCATGAACATATCATCGAAGATTGTAGAATTCTCAGCGATCACTTGGACTAGCTAGTCAAAGCAGGAAAGTTGAAGCAATTTGTGCATCAATCCTCCGGGCAGGGGAGTTAGGCCGGATAGAGGTATTAAAGGGAGTTTGTATTGAGGCCATCCTTAGGGACAATTAATGTTATCTTTGCAGCCCCAAGCCGGATTGGAACATACACTTATTGGGTTATGTCCATAGCAAGACCAGATACCAAGGATCGGGTCCTGGAGTCTAAGCGAGGAAAGTTAGAGGCCCAACCAACCTTGGATTTTTCTAATGAAGACAAGATTGGGACTTATCAACCACATGATGATGCCCTGGTGGTAACCCATCGTATTGGAGGGTATGATGTGAAGAGAGTCTTGGTAGACTAAGGAGTTGAAATCATGTGTCTCGACCTGTACAACAGACTCAATCTGAGACCCTAGGACCTAACTTGTTATGATTCCCCTTTGGTGGGATTTGATGGGAAGACAGTTATACCAAAAGGCCTGATCAAGTTGCCTTTCCAAACTATATCCGATGTGGTCGAAGTAAGCTTTATAGTAGTGGACGCTTATTCACCTTATACTGCTATCCTGGTAAGACCGTTGCTCCATGCCATGGGAGCAATATCTTTGACCCTTCATATGAAGGTGAAGTACCCTTCGGAGGGACAGGTCAAGGAATTGATAGGAAATCAGGCCATGGCGAGGCAGTGCCTGGTCGTCGATATTAGACATCAATCAGAGGAGGGAGCCTCAGCTTCCTAGAAGAAAGCCTCATAGCAATTAGCAAAAATAATTGAACCCCTAATTATTGGAGATGAGGGGCTGATGTGTGAAGAGCTTGAGAAAGTTATCATCGACAAAGATGCGGAGAAGTATTTTTCGACCTTGTATTCCCGTGCATTGCTCAGTCGTCGTTGTTGTTCCGGCTGCTCATCCATCACCTAATCATCCAACACCCCATTTTCGACTCCTTGAACCCCATCATCCCCCGATTCTCCCCTCACTACTGCTACAATTGCTGCTTCCTTCTCAACACTCGAAACCAACTCGTCTGAGCAGTTAACAAAATCACCCCCTTCTTCCTCCTCCGAAACCCCATTATCATTATCGTTTTTAGCACGACCCATCACCAACAATAATGCCTGCTCTTGAAATCATTTCTCAACCTCTTCACTAATATGCACAAATTACAACCATTTCTCACATCAAATCAAAATTGCTATATTTTCAATCATAAATTCTTTACCTAATTGACTCGGTCATGGTCATACCCGTTAGCTTCTTCGGGTGCTCGAATTGCACGATTTAGATTCGGGTCAAGAAAGTTGTTGTTTTAAGCTCTAGAAACTTCCAGAACCTCCTTTGAGCTATGATTCTCAGACATTTCAATAGCGCATAATTGAAACTGTTGACCCTCCAGATCCGTGAGATTCGAATAATGAAACCTGGGAGATATGAATTCAAAATCTAGAATTTGGAAATAAAAAACGAAAAGAAACCCTAGAAACGAGAAATTATTTTTGTATTTTGACCTGTGAATGGAAACGACGTTGTGTTGTTGCCGTGATCCGACGGTTCATGATGAGCTTTAGATTTGTGATTTGAAGACTTTCTAAAGAATTGTAGTTAGTTGAATCTGGAAATTGTTGCATAGAGTAATTAGCAATAACCACCCAGTCAAATGAAAATTTCCCACCCACTTTTAATGTTTACCAAATTTTTTTTTTCTTTTTTTTTTTCCTATTAGAAAGTGTTACTGTGGTGTTGTTCTGGCGAGGAAACGCTGTCGACTTTGGTTTTACGTTTCAAAGTGGTGCATTGAAATGCATGTTTGGGCATTTCTATTTTTCTTATAGGGTGGCTCAAACCTAAACTCATTTAATAATGAACAAAGTTTAGTTACAAATTTATTCAATAAAATAAATATTACTATATATTTTGAAAATCTAACAGTTGAATTGCATGTTCTTTACGCTTTTAATACGCATGTCAAATTTTGTGTCAATCGGACATTATTTACTATATAATCTATAAGCTTATATTTTACGCATAATTTTAAACTACAAAAACTTGCAATTTAAACAATTTATTGATGACATAGCTATTGATCTTTAATTTTCTAAAAATTTTACAAGCACGAAGAGTATAAGAAGAAGATGTAATCTAATTGTAGATTTGTCAAAATTCACCTTTAATAATAAGATATTTAGAAAGGTTGTAACCTTAAGTTACAACCAATTTCATAACTAAATTTTGTCCTTTAATAATTATGTCAAATCAAATCTCCCTCATTTCTAATACAAATTATTAATCAAGCGAGTTAACATAACACAACTCATTTCAATCTATTTAATACACAATCTAAGGGTACTTTTTTTTCTTTGTTTTAGGTGGAAGAGTCGGGGACTTGAGAGTTTCAATGAAGAATTTATCAATGGACAAAGTTTAGTTACAAAATCAATCTTACTCAATATCTTTTTATTGGAGGTGAATTTTGACAAATCAACCATTGGATTATATATTCTTCTAATATCCTCCATGCTTGTAAAATTTCTAGAAAATTAAATATCAATAATTATGTTATCAATAAATTGTTTAAATTGCAAGTTTTTGTAGATTAAAATTATGCATAAAATATAAACTTATAGATCATTTGGTAAATAATATCTGATTGATACAAAATTTGACATGTGTATTAAGAGCGTAAAGAACATGTAATTTGATGGTTAAAATTTCAAAATATATAGTCATGTTTATTTTAGGGTAAAATACTATTTTGGTCCCTAAACTTTAATGATTAAACTTTACAAAAAGTTTTTTTTTTCATCCCTAAACTTTAAAAAGTTCATTTTTCATCACTAAACTATTGAAAAGTTCGTCTTTCATCCCTAAACTATTTAAAATGATTTATTTTTGTTCTTAAATTAAAAAAAAAAATTATCCCTAAACTATTGAAAAGAATTATTTTTTCATCCATATTTTTGTCCTTAAACTATTGAAAAAACTATTTACAAAATTTAGGGATGAAAAAAGAACTTTTTAAGGTTTAGAGACCCAAAAAAAAAAAAAAATGGTAAATTTTAGAAACCAAAAAATTATTTTACCCTTTATTTTATTGAGTACGATTGTAACCTTAAATTACAACCAATTTTGTATGTAGCTAAACTTTATCCTTTACCAATATAACTATTAAAATTATCTTAATTACTTAATTATATTTAGAATCAATTTTTTTAAAATGACATATATTTATATTCAAATAGGTCATTTCCAGTTGATTACCTATTTATTAATCATGTTCAGAATGTCGACCCATTTTTGACACTAACCCATTTAAACTAAACACTAACCCACAAAAGAACTATATCATGTTTGCAAGCCATGTTGAATATTGTCACCTCTATTTTATAGTCTTATTACAATAAGAATTAGTCTATTAGAATTCCATGGACTTTGTGTCCGTTTGGATACAACTTATTGCTGTTGAAAGTTGTTGAAAACTGATTGTTGCTGAAAACACTGTAGCAAAATAATTTTTAAATGGATAAATAGTATCGTGGGACCCATTTTTAATATTTTTTATTGTATGAACAGTACATGAACAGTGCGTGAACAGTGCACGCACTGTTTATGCACAATAATTTTTGTCTCTCAAAAGTCAAGAAAACCGAAAAAAAAAAAAAACACAACTACACTTTAAGTAAAAAGAAGTGCTATCCAAACCTAGTCTACATGTCCATATCAGTCCTACAAAGTGGTTATGTGAATGTTGAGGATGATTCTCAAAAAAAAGAAGTAAATTGAGGGTGTTGTTAATAGATTGTGAAGGGCCTTTCAATTGTATAGAGTAAGAGTATTTGCATTAGTAGGTGTATAATAAAAGAAAAGTGTCAAATTTACACATTCAAGCCCTAAATCACCCACATCAGTTAAGTTATTGATGGTAAATTTGCAAAGTTGCTACATTAATTGTGTAAATATACATAATTACTATAGTAGTTTTGTATATCATTATTTTAATTTTTTTCTCTCATCTTTTGCCTCATCAAATTCCTCCCTCTCTCTCTCTCTCTCTCTCTCTCTCTGAAGATACTAATTAACAAAGAATGAAAAATGATTATTTAAATAAAATAGAATAAAGAATAGATAATCTTTTTTTTTTTTTTTGAGGAAGAAGAATAGATAATCTAATGTAAGTGTTTTTGAAAAGCTATTGTGTAAAAAAAAAAAAAATGTTCTTATCCTAAAATAGATAGAAATTTTTGCACAAGCTGATACAAATGCTCTAAGAATTACTTGCTCATCATTTAATACCTTAACAATCTTCGTAGCATATTTGTGAGTTCACGAATAGCTTGACTAGAAAAACTTCTACTTGTGATTGGTGGAGGTCTTCTTAAGCATTCACATCAACTCTTGCAAAAAAATTTCTTCTATTTTAGTATAAGAACTTACTTTTTTTCTATTTTACATACTCACATTTTTTAAAGCACTCTACATTAGATTATCTATTTTACACTATATTACATTAAAATATAAAATTTTCTTGATTTTTTTAATTGTTTCTCTTTCTTCACATACAATAACCATTAACCATCATCCACTCTCTTTCTTCAACCTTGGGATACGTAAAAAAAAAAGAATTAAAAACTATATGCATAGTAAATAATGCCAGTGTAAATTTACACAATTACTGTAGCAACTTTGCAAATTTATGCATTTTAAACTTAATTGATGTGAGCGATTTTGGAAGTTAAATGTGTGAAAGTGATACCTTTTTTCTATCTTGCATTGTTTGATGCAAATGATCTTGGTATGAGCCATTGAAGTCTTACTTCAGATTGAACAAGTTGGTTATGGTAGATAAAGCAGATAACCAAGGGTTCTTTTGAAGAAGATGAATGATCAGTTGAGGTGAACTTACATAGGAACATCCTCCAATTGAGATCCCTCAAAAAATGGGACATCGATCTCATTATGAGGCACCCTGGCAATAGACCACCACCACAAATGCAACAAAATGGCTACGAAAACAAAATTATAAGACAATAGAACCCATATGTGAGAAGAATATATAAGCGTATAGTTTTAATTTTTTGTTACCTCTAACAATTTTACTATTTTATTTAGCTTATGACATATGTTGTATAATATTTTTTTTATCAATCAAGACACTAACTGATTCCTATATTTATATATATATATATATATATATATATATAAAAGACAATAATTGGTATTTGCCATAATTTTTTATTATAAAAAATAACACTAACAATAATTGTTTATTTTAAGATACACTAAATTGTTTTCTGATGGGACAAATTTAATTACAAGAATTTTCAAACTTTATCTGATTGCCCAAACTTGTGTTAGTTTGTAGAGATTTAGTAGTGTTGTTGACCCACGCGCTCTTTGTGAGAAACCGTAATATATTCTTGATCAACATATTCATGATTTGAATTTTGGAAAAAACTAGATAATATATAGAGAGGTATATTATGACTTGGACAAAGTTTTTCTTCTCAACTCAATACGTGACAATTTATAAAGAGTCCGAATTTGGAAAAGATAAGGTGTAAAACTCATGTTTTATATTATTCAATAAGAGATTGCTATATCCGTTTTTTACTTAAAACTCAATACATTCTACCACACATTATAACATCTTGAAATTTAGATGGAGCATTCATTTGTACAAAGTTTTCTAGAAAAGAATCTAAGGATTTGGAGTTGCATGTGGTTAAATTGTAAGGGCTATAGGAGGGAATTGGGGGGCGTAGTAGAATTAAGGATGATTCTATTATAGTACTTTGATTCTATTTAGTGGACTCGTTTCTTTGGGAGTTGGTGGTAAACCTCTAAAGAGTTTTTCCACGTAGAACTTTTCTTTTCGTAACCATGTTGCTTATGTTATTTACTTTTTGCATTTATTTGTTTACCAATATTGGTTTGTACTTATCAAAGCTAAGAGAAATCTAATTAGATCTCAAATAAGAGTTTAATTTTATGTCATATGTTTCAACCAATTTTCTTAATTTTGGTAACTATTTACTACACCACAAAAATCGAGTCCAATTTAATTTTTCTTAAATTTTTGTGTTAAATGATTTATCAAACGAGAAAATCATAGAATCAAAATTAATAAACCTTAAAAAATCACCATCATTAATTTATTATTATTATTATTATTATTATACAAATTAAATAGAGGTTAGCCAAATTAAAATTGAGAATTTTATGGATAACAATTTCAATGTTTTTTTTTTCATTTGTTTCAAATAAAATTATATTTATTTTATTAGTAGCAATTGTATATTTTCAAATATACAAATATTATATATATAATACATAAATTTGGTAAAATTTTAAAACTCATTTAATTATGCTTATTTGTAAATGTATCTCATTCATATGTATGAGGTTACAAACAAGTTAACCATAAATTGAACGTCCCAACATATTTGGTTAATTAATTTTCTAGATTAAAATTGGTTAATTTCTAACAATCAGGGTCTAAATCTCCAACAACGTGTCTAGGAGTGATCAGTTCCGCAAATAGCAATGAAGCTGAGTTCCCAAGCATTGTTAGGCTCATAGAGAGTCAAATTTACACCACAAGACTCAAAACTGCATGTTTTGTGACATTGGATAATGACCAAGTAAAACAAAGATCATCTTTCCTCTCTTGAAGGTAGGGACGTTCATACAATGCCTCAATGAGCTACCATCCCACAAGGGAGAGGCGCCAAGTATAAATACCTCATTTGCTCCACCATTTAGTTCCTAAAATCAAACAAACAAATAGGATCCTCTATTGACTCACAAAATGGCAAACTCCAAGTACTTGTTTCTTAAAATTGCATGCTTCATCCTCTTGTTATCCTTGTCTCCTTCATATGCTCACAACAAGAGCCATGAAAGCACGCCACCTCCTACTGGTTTCCAAGCAAATGTTGATTTCAAAGGTTGCTTCAACAAGGTTTATGCTTTTGGCGATTCAGACACAGACACTGGAAATGCTCACAACTTGGGTGATCTCAAATCCTTCATTAGCACTTTATTCTCTCACACTTGGTCCCCATATTGCTCATCAGAGAATTCAAAGTTATCTGGTTATCGACTATCTAATGGCCGCTTGGTCATTGATTTCCTATGTGAAGCTCTCAACATACCCCACTTGTCAGCCTATAAAGACTCTTCCACAAACTTCTCAGGTGGTGCAAACTTTGCAATAGCCGGATCAACGGCTCTTTCAAGTAATCTCTTCGGTCATTTCAATTTTGGTAATCCCCTAATGTGGAAACCAAATCCAGAGAATATCCTAACTCAAATTGATTGGTTCCATAACTTTGTTGGGGAGAGAGAATGCCAGGGAAAAGATGAGGCTGCATGCAAATCAGAGCTTGGGAATGCTCTTTTTTGGATAGGTGAGATTGGTGGCAACGACTATGCTCGTCTTTTTGCCTCTTCCATTGGCCCTGCTATTGCCAATAAGCAATTCACAGAGCAAGCTGTTGATCACATCTGTACACTTGCATTGGTAAGCATTGATAAACCACCATTTATATCAAAAGCTTAAATTGATTAAAAAAAATGGTGAATTTAATCATTTAACTATTATTCCAATGTGCATAATATTACAAAAAAAAAAAAGAAAGAAAAAGAAAAAGGAAAAAGAAAGAAAGTAGCATATAGCCTTAGCTTGTTAGAAGGAAAAAAAAAAAAGTATCTCGATGAGTTCTTCCAACCTTAACATTTGATCAAGACTCTTTTCACAAAATGGTGCATTGCATATAAGAGAAAGGATGAATGTTATGGTGAAGTTAATGTTGGAATAGTCATATTAAGCCTGCTTTCTTTTGATAGGGGCTATTGGACAAGGGTGCAAAGTTCCTTGTGGTTCAAGGGCTACCACCAATAGGGTGCCTTCCATTGCAGTTAGCAACATGTCCCTCAAATGATCGTGATCAAAATGGGTGTTCAGCGAGTGCCAACTTGGTAATAAAGGGTCACAACAATCTTCTCCAGAAGAGGTTGGATGAAATTCGAATCCAACACAAAAATTCTATGAACTTATATATTGATTACTATAGTGCTTTCACAACAATATTGGAAAAGCACACACAATACCAGTTTGAAGAACCCTTCAAGGCATGTTGTGGAGCTGGGGGAGGACCATTCAACTATCAGCCAAACCTCCTTTGTGGAGCTTTTGGCACCTTTACTTGCAAGGACTCTAGCACCCACATTAACTTTGATGGGGTTCACTTGACTGAAAATATGCATCAACACCTCTTTGATCTCTTCTTCAACCAAGGCTTCTGTACACCATCATTTGCAGATCTGATTAAGAAGAAGAAAGGCCAATATTAAAATGTCTGATATTGGCCTTCCAGTTCTCTTTTTAGTAATGAATATTTGATGGCTGATGGCTGATGTTGCTAGGTAGATTAGTAGTAGGCTCCCAATGGTGGCATTCAGAGAGTTGGATAATAATTCTTGTTTCATGATAGTTTACTATCTTTTTACCTTATTATTGTTATTATTTAAATGTTACACACGTACCTAGGGTCTTGAAACATGGCCTCACTTTTTACTTTACACTTAGGGATGGCACAACAACTTTCACGGCCTAAGGTAGAAATTTTAAATATGGCATTTTTTATATTTAAATATTAGTAACAAATTTATCCATACATACTTTTTTAGATTCAATTTATTTTTTTTAGTTTTTTATATGTTGACATTTATAATGAACAAATATTTATAAATAAATAAAACATGACTCATAATTGAAAATTATAATCTAACTAAAAATAAAATCTAATGTATAGAATAATAAAACCTAGTTTAGCAATAGCAAAGTTGAAACTTTACTAATATTGTGAGCACTTTAACTCAAAAATGGTGGGACCCACGGCTGAGAAGTGTGTTTGGGGATGTTTTCAGTTTTTGTTTCCATCACTCAATTCTCTGATTTTTGAGTGATGAGTTATGGAAATTGAAAACACATTTAAGGTGTTTTCAGTTTCTAATGGCATTTTCGTAATTAAATACACACTGAGGGACCCACCAGCCGCAACTTTTGACTTCACTCTCCTTTTTTTTTTTTTTTTTTTTTTTTTGCCACTTTGCTTTCTTCTTTCTCTATTCTTTAGTTCGTTCTTTTTATTTTTTTTTCTCCCTTTTCACCTTTCTCGTCTCAATTCGTTTTTTTTTTTTTTTTTCCCCTTTTTGCCTTTCTCATCTTAGTTCTTTTTTTTTTCTTCATTTTCCCCTATTTTTTCTCTGCATTTCTCTTCATCCATGCTCTTTTCTTCGTTTTTCTTTGCAGAGAGATTTTTTGTTTTTTTGGCTGGAATTAATATTGTTTATTTTTTCGAATTGAACACGTAGTTGGCTTTGTGTTTGGTGGTTTTAAGAAGAGTGGGTCCTATAGAAAGTACAAAAAATTGGGTGATGAAATGTTGAAAATATGTGCCAAACGGGTGGGGTATAGAAATTGGGGTATTTTGAGTGATGAGTGACGAAAATTGAGCCGGGAGTGATGAGTGATGAAAAAAAAAAAAAAACCAAACAACCCCTCACTCTCTTGGTTGCTATGTGATATGTTTAGAAAGAGAAAAGAAATAGTAATAAAAGACTAGAAATAAAAGGGTGAGTGGGTGACAGTGTTATGTCCTGTCACTTCTATTTCTCTTTCCACTACCATGATAAAACAAAATTTTAATATCATAATGAGAAAAAAATAAATGGAGCGAGGGCTTAAAGCCAAACCTGAAGGGAGAAAAGATTTGAAGCACACCAAATTTCAAGCCACTGCAGAGAATTTAAATGGGGAGAATGACACAATTTCTAGCAATGAGTATAAAATTCTAAGGTTTGAGTTTGATTTATTTGGGCCATTTGATTTTAGTCTTTAGTTTTGCTTTGTTCAGTTATTGAGAGAGAAATAGAGATTGTTCTATTTGTGTAGTACGAGAGACGTAAGTGGTACACTCTTAAACTCCCACACAGAGATGGAAGAGTCAAGAGCATTGATCACCAAGAGTTTTTTTTCCCCCTGTATTTTCTTTGATATATATGAGAGATAATCAATTCTACTCCCACAAAACGTTTTTATTTATGTTTTTTCCTTAAGAAAAAAAATATATTTTTGATGCATTGATTTATTTTTTGGCCTTAATTAATATTCTTATAGAGAAGAAAATATCTTATTGGTTCAAATTTGGGGACTTGTTCCACATTGGGCCTTAGGCAATTGCATCTGTTGCTTATAGGGTAGAGCTGGCCCTGGATAGGAGACTGTAATCTGTAATTTCTTTTGCACTTGCTAAGACAGCTTACCAATACTTTATTAAAATAAATAAATAGGCATCCAAAGAAGGTTACAATTGAAGGGAGAAGAAGACGAAATAAGGGTGGGGGACTGAACCGATCGTTGGAAATGACATGTCTAGGCTCCAAAACCCACACCAAACACAGATAGTTTCGACTTTTAGTAGATTTTATTAGCAAATGGGATAACATGCCCCCCCCCCCCCCCCCCCCCCCCCCCCAAAAAAAGCAGTTTGTTCTACATATTAAAATTTCACAACAAAATAACAATATAAAATTATGGTTCAATATCAATGGTTTGAGATTAAATTTGTTAGGGTCATATTTTTTATGCATTGGCATATCCTACAACAAAACGCAGTTTACTTGTAATTGGGCAGATCTAAATGAGTTAAAAATTATCATGACAAGTGAATTCTTTGAAGACATGAAGATTACTCAAGATCTGTTCAAGAAAAGCTGAATCTACAGGTTCCGATACCTCATTGATACCTGTCGATTTATCGAGATTTAATGAAGCTTGATACCTAGCTTGATACATCTCAATCTATCGAGTTGACGAATTTGAGGAGATAGAACAACAATGTTTTATTTTAAGAGGCTATTTGTTTATGAGTTTGTGTAATTCTAATAGGATTAAGAGAACCCAAGGTTTGTGTAAACCTAACAAGAATGGGAGAGCTCATCACAAGGCCCATTAAGCTCCTATATGAATAAAGAGGTATGGAGAAAGAAAACCCTAATCCTAAAAAGCTAACCTTGGAGAGCCTCATTGAGTTTTCTTATTTGAATCCTTATCCTATAGAAGAAAGAGATCTTGCTATGTTTCTTGTGTTCCTTTGGGTTTTGCAACCAAGCAAAATCTCTAGCACCAACAATTAAAGATCTTATTGGTGTTTCTATGTGAAACTGTTGCAAATCAACTACAATAATCAAAGGGTTGTTGTGGAGTTAGTCATGTACTTAAGTTTGTGCAAAGAAGTTAGTCATGTACTAGGATTCATGCAAAAAGGGAAGATGTCTCTACATGATTAAGTCCAATTGGGTATTAGAGTAAATGTTCAACTATAGGTTGGTATTATGGGTGTTGATAAGAATGGATTATTTTGATCAACCAATGCAGATGAAAGACATAAGTTTTATTTGTTTTCTTTTCAATTTTATTATGAACTAAAATTTATTTTCTAGAGCGTTGATGTAGTCTAGCAATGAACACACAATTTATTTTCTGAGTTATTTTATTTTTAATATTTCCATGATTGAGTGTTTAATTCTTATTCTTAATGCTTACTATTTTTTTTACAAATTATAGTTTGATCAATTGAATTACAATGAGACCGAGAGGTGATTTGTTATTTTAGTTCTAGAATTAAACACCATTAGTTGAGCGAAAGTAGAGATGCTTTACCGCGACTAGTGTGATTTTTCAAAAAATTCAAAGTACGTAATGAGTCTCCAATTAATTAAATTCACATAGAGATATGGAATTGTTAGTTGAAGATATTTTTGATATTATTCGAGAGAAGATATTGAATACTTAAGGAATTTTTAATCATCAACCGGAGATTATTAGAATTTAATAATTAGGAAGAATAAATTGTGTGGGATTTGTTAGGTGAAATCAACTGCTCTAGATCCATTCTTATCATATTATTTTTACACAGTTAGATTTTTATGCCTTGTTAATTCTTTTTATTCGTAGATTTATTTTTATTAAATAGTTTAATTTAATTCAGAGAATAGAACGTTCCATTTATTTTCGATTTTCCAAATAGTAATTTATTTAGTGAATTTCGATATTCAATAACATAGTTAATCCCTGTGGGTTCGACATTCGTTTTCTAAAAACACTTTACTACTTGTTACAATTCTGTGCACTTGCAGATTATTTTATGCGAACAAGTTTTTGGCGCCGTTGCCGGGGATTAACTATTTGTTATTGATATTGATACTAGCTAGATATTTACTACTTTGGATTTTATTTTATTTATTCAAAAAAAAATTTTAATTAGGTGCATCTGAGTTTGTTTTTCTTTCTTTCTAGGAATTAGAAATGCATGCCCCGATCTAAACTATCAGAGCGTACACTCTTTGATCCTGAAATTGAAAGAACCTTACGTCAGCTCAAGAAAGAGAAGAAGAAAGAGGCCAACACATCTCTATCTAAGATGGCCGATCAAGAGCAAAAGGCGTTAAGAGATTATGCTATGCCCTCAATCAATGGAGCTATATCAAGCATAAGGAGGCCAGCCATACAAGCCAATAATTTTGAGATCAAGCCGGCCATCATTCAGATGATACAGCAGACTGTCCAGTTCGGGGGGCTGTCACAAGAGGATCCTAATGTCCATATTGCAAATTTCTTGGAAATTTGTGATACTTTTAAACATAACGGAGTGACAGATGATGCGATTCGACTAAGGCTTTTTCCCTTCTCACTTAGGGATAAAGCAAAAGTTTGGTTGAATTCTTTGCCACCTGGCATCATTACTACATGGGAGGAGTTGGCACAAAAATTCTTGGCAAAATATTTCCCCCCTGCAAAGACAGCAAAGCTAAGGAATGATATCACCACGTTCATCCAATTTGAGGGTGAATCATTATATGAAGCATGGGAGAGGTACAAAGATTTATTGCGAAGGTGTCCTCATCATGACCTTCCAGCATGGCTTCAAGTGCAAACATTCTACAATGGTATAGGAGCTACAAACAAGTCCATGGTTGATGCAGCAGCTGGTGGAGCTTTAATGAGTAAAACTCATGAGGCAGCCTATGAACTTCTGGAAGAATTGGCATCCAACAACTATCAATGGCCTACAGAAAGAGCAATACCAAGAAAGGCAGCTGGAGTTTTAGAACTTGATTCTATTACCTCATTGGCAGCACAAATGGCAACTTTGTCTCAACAACTAGGTAAAATGAATGTTAATGCTATTCAAACTAATGTTGTTTGTGATCATTGTTCAGGAAATCATTCAAGTGCTGACTGCCAAGTGGGAAATCCTTTTGCCCAATCGAGTTATGGACAAGCAAATTACGTGTCAAATTTTCAACGTCAAAATAATCCATACTTGAACATGTACAATCTTGGATAGAGGAATCACCCCAACTTCTCATGGAGCAATAACCAAGGGCAGGCTAAACCACCTCAGCAATTTCCACAGCAAGAGAAGAAGCCGACACTTGAGGACATGTTCATGCAGTACATGCAGAAGACAGATGTGGTGATCCAAAACAACTCAGCTTCAATCTGCAATCTTGAGGTGCAAATCGATCAGCTCTCAAGCATGCTTACAAAGAGGACTGCAGGAACTTTGCCGAGCAACATTGTCACCAATCTGAAAGAACATGTAAAGGCAATATCATTGAGAAGTGGACGAACATATGAGGAGCCAAAAGTAACAAATGCCAAACAAGATGAAGATGTGGATAATGAGGAGTCAAAGATGAAGGAAGCCGAGTCAGAGATGAAAGAAGTGGAGCAAGCTGAGAAGACTAAGGAGAATGAAAGAGCTTCAAAATCCAAAAAATCCAGGGAAGTTACTTTTGAGACTTATTCTCCTTCAATTTATGATCCACCAATTCCTTTTCCGCAAAGATTAAGAAAAAACAATGTGGATAGTCAGTTTTCTAAATTTCTAAGTGTATTTAAGCAATTGCATATTAATATTCCTCTCATTGAAGCTTTGGAACAAATGCCTAAATATGCTAAATTTTTCAAGGATATTATATCAAAGAAGCGGAAATTGGAGGAGCATGAAATAGTAATGCTGACTGAGGAGAGTAGTGCAATATTACAAAAGAAGCTGCCACCTAAGCTGAAAGATCCAGGGAGTTTCACTATCCCTTGCACTATAGGAAAATCTTTTTTTGATAGAGCTTTATGTGATTTAGGGGCAAGTATTAATCTAATGCCTCTCTCTGTTTTCAGGAAATTGGGTCTTGGAGAAGTAAAGCCGACCACTATCTCTTTACAATTGGCGGATAGATCCATTAAATATCCAAGAGGAGTCATTGAGAATGTATTAGTAAAAGTTGACAAGTTCATCTTCCTGGCTGACTTCATTGTCCTTGATATGGATGAGGACGAGGAGATTCCTTTGATATTTGGTCGACCTTTCCTTGCAACGGGGAGCACCTTAATTGATGTCCAGCAAGGAAAACTTGTTTTGAGGGTCGGAGAGGATGAGGTCACTTTTGATGTATTTAAGCCTATGAAATTTCCTTCCGAGACATATTCTTGTTTTCAAATAAGTGACCGAGACATGATCATGGCCGATGAGACTTGTGCAATTGATTTTCAAAAGTTACCACTTGAGGTATGACTTACTCACTCTACACCTGTTAAATTCAATGATGAAGAGGTTAAAGAGTGTGAAAGATATTTGGAGGCTACACCACTCTTTCCTCCTTCAATGCAACCAAAAGTGGAAGAACTAAAATCATGTCAGCCAACATCTCCATCAGAGGAACCTCCTAAACTTGAGCTCAAACCGCTTCCATCAAATTTAAGGTACGCTTTCTTAGGCCAAGACTTAACTTTGCCAGTTATTATTAACAGTTCTTTGAGTGATGTAGAGGAGGAAAAGTTGCTGAGAATCTTGCGGGAACACAAAATGGCTTTGGCTTGGACCATCTTTGACATCAAAGGAATTAATCCTTCAATTTGCACACACAAGATTTTAATGGAGGATAACGTCTAGCTACAAACGTTAAATAAAGTGCTTTTGGGAGGCAACCCAAGTTTTTTATTTTTATGTTTATGTTTTTATTTTTCACTTTTTTTTATTTATTTTTTTTATATTATTGTTTTTTTTTTCTTTTCTTTTCTTTCATTTTGTAGGGATAAAGAGACCAAAGAAATCTTCAATGGGTACACGGCTGCACCTCAAGGAAAAATATTCAATTAAAAATCAGGGGAGCATCTCTTCTCCTTTCTCATTCTTTTATTTAGTTTTTCTTCCTTTTTCCCATTGAGGACAATGTGAAATTTAAGTTTGGGGAAAGGGAATTTATTTTATTTTTAATATTTCTAAAAAAAAAAAAAGAAAAAGAAAAAAGAAAGCCTATGATAAGATTATGGTTGAATTTTCTTATAATTTTTAGGAATCATTCTCATTGCTTAAGTCCAGTTGTTAATTCTTTACTTGATCTTGTTTAATTTGATATGATCATTAATCATTGTGCATACCTAGAGAAGTTTTATGTTAATTTTGTAAATTTGGATGATCTCTACTTATTCTAGAACTTGTTGAATAACTCTCATGGAGAAATCTTATACAGAATGTTACTTGGGAAGTGATTTAGGCATTCTTTGAATCGATTGAGCCTTTCAAGCTTACCTCTTTATTATCTTTATCCCTAGTTACCCAATTGATCTATTCTTACACTGGGTTGAAGAAAAGAGAAGATATATGAGTGTTTGAAAAGAAGAAGAAGAAGAAGAAGAAGAAGAAGAAGAAGAAGAAGAAAATTGTACAAAGTTTCATTTACTCCAATGTTTTGAGTTGCTTAGTAACTAGGGGTATTCATTACCAATGTTTACTCTTACGTCAAACCGTAACTTGAAATATGAGTACGCAAAAGCACTTCAAGTTTGTGACTTGTTGAGTAACTAGGTGCATCCATCACAAATGCCTGCATTCACGTCAAAAGATAGGTGACGACTTGAAGTAAAAAAAGAAAAAAAAAAGAAAAAAAAGAAAAAGAAAAAAAGAAAAACTAACAATTTTAATAAATAAGAGGATAATAAAAATCATGTTAAAATTACACTTATCAATGCCCACTTTTGACAAAAGGGCCCAATGGTAGAAGAAGCCCAACAATTTGAAAGAGATGGAGAAAGAAAATAGTAAAATAAAGACCATTAGGCCAGAATGGTAGGAATAATGGTCAATAGGCCCACAAAAATAATAAGTGGCTAGGAAGAAAGCAAATGGGCTGAGGAAGCCCAAGGAATGAAGTAGTAAACCCATGGGAGTTGTAAGAGATGGAGAGAGTAAAATGGGCCGGGGAAGCCCAAGAAAGGAATTAATTCATAGGGTTGGCACGAAGGCCAATAAGCCCAAAAGGTAAGGATGTAGCAATTGGGCCGGTTAAGCCCAAAAGATTTAGCAAAAACCCATGGGAGTGAAAGAGGTAAGGAAGAATGAAATGGGCTGAGGAAGCTCAAGGCATGGAATGGGTTGGCCTAGCAGGAATGCTGGCTAGTAAAGCACAAAAGAAGAAAGGAATGTAAGAAATGGACTGGTAGGAGCTTCAGCTTGTAAGCCCATAGGTAACAACAAGTTTAAAGGATAAGTAATATCATAGTAGGAGTAGTGCAGTGGCATGGCAGAAGCACCAGGCAGCCCACAGACACAGGACAAAAGGAGACACGGGCTAGGCAAGAGGGAGAAAGCCTACACCCAAACAATGCCTTGTTTGAAGAAGAGATAGAACGCAGAGAATGAAAACTCAAAGGCCTATGTATCCTTCATGCTGCGAGAGTTAAACAAATACCAGAACGTGCAGTAGAATTAGACAAACTCGGAGGCAATGGCAAATGCATGAAGGCCAGAAAAGTAATGGATTCAAACAGAAGTGGAGTATGCACATAAGGCTCAGGCACCACCTATTTATACCCAGCCAATACAGGGGAGGGGGGCCATGAGTTAGAGGTTTGAGAGGGTGTGGTCTAGCGGTGGGAAAAAAAGGGGAGCCTATTTCAGGGTTCTCACTTAAGCTCTTTTGGGAGAAATATCTTGCTGGGATGACATCTCACCCAAACAAACTATACATGAGCTGGAATTATTAGATGCATGCCATAAAGGGTGGTAAGAGAAAGGTTTACCCTTTATTTGGATGAGAGTGTTAAGGGAGGTAGGAGACAAAACAAAACTATTTTTGTTTGGGAATAAGGCGTGGTGTAGCCAACATAGTGTAGTGGTGGTGGCTGGGTACTCGGTAAGCCAGTTGTTAGTCTTAGAAGGACACCCACAACGAGCCAAAAGTGGTTGAGGGGTAAAAATGGTAAATCCTATCATGGCAGGCAGTATAAAAGGCTATAGTTATGAATAGTGAAAAAGGGGAATGATGGCAAACAGAAAACAGAGAGATAGAAAGAAAGAAAAGAAAACAGAGTAAACAAAGAAGAAAAGGGAAAAATACAAAAATCCCAAAGAGAGGGAAGAAACGTGAGTACTAGTAATAGAGGCATGCATCAATAGGTTACCCACTTCTCTCCCTCTCAATAGACCCACTCTCTGATAAGTCAAGAACTCAAGTTTCAACCATCTAGGTCCTTTTTCCAAAGTGTGTAATCTCCATAGCAAGAATTCTCTCTAAGGTTACTCACGTTGGAGATTGGCTCCTTTTTAGGGTTGTGTCCGTTGAACAACTAAGCCAATTCCTTTGGCAGATGAATCCTATTTTTTTATGAATGACTAACTTGTTATCTTATTGTTATTTTTTTTTGCTGCGACCTTGTCCCTTGTAATCATATTGCTATATATCTTTATTTTCTGGTGTTATTCATGTATTATTGTTATTAGTAGAAAATGTTTTTGTTATCCTGCTGCATCGTGTTTCTTGTTATAATATCTGCAACAGTCTTTCCTACCGAGAGCACGTGGTACGTTCAAGGTTCTTGCCAAGATGCGCCTGTACGGGAATGGCCCAACTTGCGTACAAGCTGGCCTAGAGTGTGTTTCGGCTAGGCCAGTCCCGACTCTCCTACCCTAGAATCATGGGCCGTGGTATAGTAGGAAAAATCCAGCCCAAAACACAAAAAGGCCCACCATATTTAAATTGGTGACTTCACTGGGGAGTTGGGAAAAAGATAGGGAAAGTAGAAAAAGCCCTCGCAAGTTATGCACCAAAGATCAAAGATGACGCGAAACATGAGTACCGTACCCTTACAGGTAGAATTAAGGCTAGCCATGCCCCACCAGCCTAATTAGGCGGAAGGTGTTAATGGAGTGAGGGTTGCACTACAACAACAGCAAAGAATTCCCACTGACAATGCCAACTTCTTTATTGAGGTACTGCAGTCTATGCAGTACCTCAATAAGAAGCATCTAATGGAAGAGATTCGCCATATGAAGGCAGACAAGACTAAAGAGAAAGGAAGCCAACATGACCCAAAGCATGTGGCAAATAAGGAAGAAACCCTTGTAGGTGGTGGCCCACAGAACGCAGAACAACGTTTTAGAGTAGGAAAGGGTGATGTTGCAGGAAGTTTAGAGCAGGAAAGGGCCAAGGCGCCTAGGGAGAGGTTCTACGCACGAAGGCCTCCTTATCCTCTGTAGGTACTCAGCAAGCCATACCTTGAGAGATATGAACTGTGAACTTTAGCACAATACGATGGCAGAAGGGGAAGTGCTATTGACCACGTGAGTAAGTTTATTGACATCTTCGGTCCTTATGTGGTTGCTCACTCCCAAGTGCAGGAGATCGTAGCAATATAATTCTCGGAGTACCGAGGTCAAACCATAGGGAACGGGGTAAATTCAAAGACAATGTTATTAAAAAAGAAAAAAACTTTTGGCGAAGGTGAAGAATAATTTTTGCCTAGTAATTGTAAACAAGAATAACAGTGATAACTGATTTAAGACAATAATGTAAATACTAGGGCATCGGGGTGTTTTTCTATATCGATATGAAATTCTTTGTGATCTAAGAAATTATATATTTCATAATTGATTGTTCTTATACAATTAAGTACTTATGATTCGGTTGAATTGAGACAATTCAAGAACGCATGATAACCTAGATTAATAATGCGGTCAGAAAAGTTTTCAGAAAAAACCATTCACTTTAAAACCTCATTTCTATTTGAAAATATTAGAAATTCATCTAAACAATAAGAAAAACATTATTGACCTTATTGAAAGCATGGAAGAACTAATACATCAAAAGAAATCTAATTGAACAATCAAATATGTTGTTGATAAAGTCTTAGAAAGAATCACATTAAATACTCATACCGTATAGAAGAAACATAATCCCTAGCCCTAGCAAAAACTTTAGGTTGCTATTAGAGAAAGGAAAATACAAGGTTTTCTCTACCAAATTCGTTCTACATAGCCTCCCTACAAAACCCTAACGTCCAAGTGTCCAAAGAAAATAAAACTTTTACTATTTTAATTTTCGTCCAGATTTACAGCAGTAACTTGTGAGTTAATTTCGGCCTTCAAAAGTTGTGAATTTCGAAAAACTCAAAACTGAAAAGTTGTAGATATTTAAGTCACAGTTCCAACCCATCTAGCCTTGTATCAATTGGATTTTTAAGGAGAGAGATATGCCCAAAATACTGATCAGTGCTCAAATCTAATTTTTCCTTTTCAGATTCTGCCTCTTTAATTTCTTTCCTTATTTGAAGCTTCCAAACACGGTAGATGAACCAAGCACTCCAGCTGCATCTCCTTAGAAATTTAAGCATGGTCCTTTAGCTCCTCTTCAATTCTATTTTGGCCTCCATTCTCTCAAAAACTCTTGTAAACTCATGTTTTTCACATGATTTCCTGAAACTAGAAAAGTACACACAATTAATGACATCTTATTCAAGAAATTATGTAAATATAAATAATAGGGACTAATGAAAATCATGGCTTAATTATACAAATTAAGCACAGTAATTAAGGAGATAACGCCCACATAAGTATATAACAAGTATACATTTTAAGGCGTTATCACACCCCCCAACTTAAATCTTGCTAGTCTCTAGCAATCCACAAAGCACCCATATCTGCTGAAAGTGAAAAATTAAAACTAAAAAAGAAGACACTTTCATAGGCTACACGACTGCACTTCCCATGTGTAGCAAGTCTTTAAACCCCTAGGTCACCCTAATGGATGAGTTTACTCTCGTGAGGGTTTGCAGTGACTCAACCCACAGAAGTCAAAGGTTTCTTGAAATTCTTGTAGCAAATGTTAGTCTGCTTTATTATTATATCATACAAATGAACTTTCAATTTTTGAGTGGGGATACTATTAATCATATTAAAGAGTTTTCACTAGCTTCACTTTTGGAGTGTGTGTGTGCATAGCCCATCCAATCAAACTGGCATTTCCAAACATGCATAGACCAAGAATAATCTAGATTAGAGCCTCTACTCCAAAATCTCTCTTAAGTCATCAACGCTCTGAAAGAACACACATAGAAGTAATGGCCTTTTTTTTCCTCATCAAATCACATGTGAACAAAAAGGAAAGAAGAAGTTTTAAGAATATCACATGTTTATACAAAAAAAACTGCTAAAAAAATGGAAAAAGATCTCTTAGAAAGGATGTTGAATTCCTAGAAACATGAGGTTAATAACATTCTCATCCCTAGTTTTTATCCTAAACACATACCAGCCATGCACCTTTAGGATCAAGTAGGACTTTAAGCTCAGTGGTAGTATTGTCTTATGGCTATGTAAAGGCAAATTGCTCTCTTTGAAATATGAGGTATATGAATCAAATGCAGAAAATTCAAGCCAAACCCAACTCATAGCAATAACAACCAATTTGAATCAAAATAACCTTTACTCAACCATATAACCCTTCTGAAATACATGAATGATGTGTAAGACACCAATGATTTATTGATTGATTATGTACGTCTTCTCTTTCTTTCTTTTTTATTTTTATTTTTCTTTCTTTTCTCTTTTCTCTTTTTATTTTTTTTATTTTTTTATTTTTTCTTTTTTCCTTCTTCTTCTTTTCAAATTTTTTTTTGGGAAGAAAAGAGAGACAATGGTATCTAAATGCTTCAATAGCTCAAAACTTGAACCCCCAAGAGAATACCCATAAATAAAAATGTTTTGTTGTATTGTAGAAGTATTTCTCACGGCTCAAATGATGGTGACAATGATTAATGTAAAGGTAGGCTGAATATTTGTTTAACTAGTAACAAAAAAATTGATGGTCTTAGGCTCTCATCTCCTAAAATTCCACATAAACCAGCATGCCTAAAGACAAAAATAGTAGGATCATGTTATATCTCCCCATAATGTTTCTAGTAGTCAACCAAAAAATATAGAGATCTTTTACAAAAACTGAAGCATATGAGAGAAATTTAAGAGTTCAAACAAAGAGATACTCTCACAAAGAAAAGCAAGGCTCAAGAACTCTCTATATGGGTTGAGTTTTAGCTTACATCTAACTTGTCCATGATCCATGCATATCCAACATCCTATCATCTGCTAACGTGGCTATTGTGCTCAAAAGTTTCCAATTGTGCTTTTCATGAAAGGGCCTTAATGTCACAAATAGTATAACCAACTCAGCATTATTCATTCCATCACATGATATAAAAATAAAGCTTATAACTCTTCTGCAGCAAAATGTATAGACCTTTCCCCCCAACTAAAATATTGCATTGTCCTCAATGTATCAAAACCAAAATAAATTCAAGTATAAAGGGAAGAAGTTACATTAAGCATTTAAATTGTTTATTTATTTATTTATTTTTATTTATTGAAATTTCTTTCACACCTACAAATGTTAGCTCACCAAAAAAAAAAAAAAAAACAAAAAACAAAAACAAAAGGCAAAAAGAAAAAAGTAAACAAAAAGAAAAGAAAATTAAAACAAATATGGTACAACTTCAAAAGGCTTTATGAGAGTTTACTTTGCATCCCAATAGGCGGGGATCTCAAGTGACATAGTCTCCTCCTCCGGTATTACTCCCCCTAAGTATGGTTTTAACCTTTGTTCATTTACTTTCAAAATCCTACCATCCCTAGGGTCCTTAACTACTACAACTCCATGTTTAAACACTTCCCTTACAATGAAAGGGCCATTCCACCTAGGTTTTAACTTACCTAGGCCCAAATATGCATATTTAAGACCAATGGGCAGCGGCTTAAGCTCCAGTTGTGGTGCCTTTTCACTTAAATGAACGAGCTTTTTTTCATTCTCTAGTAGCACCTCAAAACAAGGCTTCCATCCTTCATTAATTGTCATCATCTGTTGTTCTTCCAAAACTTGTGAGGGATCCAACAAAGAAAAATTTTCAGATACATGAATATCACATTCTAAATCATAAGAACCAAAATAATTATTAAGAAGAGTTTCAAGAGGATCAGAAAAACAATTCTTATTAAACTCTTCTTGAACCACCGCCCAAATGAGGTTCACACAAGCATAGTCATCATCCTCATGTGGTTGTTTAGCCACATGAAATATGTTTAGCTCCAAAGTCATGGAACCAAAAGTGAGTTGCATCCTTCCATTCCTACAATTAATTAAAGCATTAGCTGTGGCAAGAAAAGGTCTACCCAAAATAATAGGGGTATGAAAACTAGGATATAAAATAGGTTGGTAATCTAGAACAGTAAAATCAACTAGATAATAAATTTGTTCAATTTTCACCAACACATCCTTAACAATTCCTCTCGGCTCCCTTACAGAGCAGTCAGCCAACTATAAAGTTACTGAAGTAGGTTTTAACTCACCAAGTCCAAGTTTTTGATATACATTAAAAGGGATCAAATTAACACGTGCCCCAAGATCTAGCAATGCATGCTCCATGATGAATCTCTAATAGTATAAGAGATTGTCGGATAACCTGGATCCTTATACTTTGGTGGGGTCTTATGTTGGATAACTGCACTCATCTATTCTGTTAGGAATGCGGTCTTCTTCACATGAAGCTTTCTTTTGATGGTGCATAGGTCCTTAATTACCTCGGAATATGCAGGCACTTGCTTGATAATATGCAATAATGGCAAATTTATCTTGACTTGATGCAAATGCTCTAATATCTCAGATGTGGTGTAGAATTTCCTAGGTAGTTTTAAGGCTTGTGGAAATGGTGGAGGGATTGGGCATTGTTCAATGTCATCAAACCCAAGTGACTCAGTTTTATCCTTCTCTTTTTCAACTGGGGTCTCCTTAGATTTCTTAGTTACTAAAGGAGAACTTTTATCAATCTCTCTACCATTCCTTAAAATGGTCACAACTTTTACTTCCTCAAGTTTATCCTTAGAACCAACTTTTAGATTTTGATTGATGGAATTGGGTTGAGTTTGGGAAGGAAGCTTCCCTCTCTCTATCCCACTCAATGAATTTGTAAGCCTAGTTATATGACTCTTGGTCTCTCTTACCTCTTCATCTAGCCTAGTGAGCATGGATTCAAACTTTTGATTTGGCTCACTTTGCCTTTGAATGAAAGTACTAAGTGCATCCTCCAAGGTAAGTCTAGATGATGATGATGATGATGATGATGATGCATGTGGTGAATTAAAATTCCTTGGAGCAGGAGGATTCAACACATTGTCACTGTTATAACTCAAATACGGATGGTATCACATATTTGGGTTATAATTGTTAGAATATGAAGAATTATTTGGCCAGTATGAATTAAATGCATGTACTTGTTCTTCCTGCACATTCAAGAATGATGAAAGTGATGCACATTCATTTGTAGCATGGTTTATCTCATGACAAATTTTACACGCCTCCATTGGGTCCTCTCTAAAGGTAGCACTAACATTCTTACTTCCTTTCATTTTGAGTGCCTTAATTTCTTTGGTTAACGTGCTGATTTTTGCACTCATGTTATCATCTTCCCTCAACTTGAAAACACTTCCATTAGAAGTGGTAGTATTAGTTCTAGTCCTATCAGTAGAGTCCATAGGGCTAGGTCCAGTCCATGTGTTAGAGTTTTTAGCTATCTCATTGAGATAATCCATTGCATCTTCGGGTTCCTTTGGTAAAAAGTCCCCTCCGCATGAGAGTTGAACAAATTGTCGGTCCCTAGGTGTAAGTCCTTCATAAAAATAGCCAATCAACCTCCAATCTTCATACCCATGAGTTGGGCAGAAATTGAAAAGATATTTGTACCTTTCCCAAGCTTGGTATAAGGTCTCATTCTCTCCTTGGACAAAACTAGCTATCCTTCTTTTTACTTGCTAGAATTTGTGGGGAGGAAAATGTTTCTTAAAAAACTCTTAGGCCATCTCCCCCCAATTACCTATAGACCAAGGTTTCAAGGTGTAAAGCCAACTCCGTGCATCCTTAAGAGAAAAAGGAAAGAAATGTAACTTAGCAATCTCGATAACATTTTGTGCATAGAAACTACTAATTACCTCTTCAAAAGCTCTAACATGGACATAAGGATTTTCATTTTCTTGTCCCCTAAAGTTAGGAAGTATTGCTAATAAACCTTGTTTCACTTCTACATGTGGTGCATTAGGAGGAAACATGATGCATGAAGGAACAAAATTTTGTGTGGGATGCAACAGTTCATACATAGTTCTTCTATTCTTCTCATGATTATTACGTGTTTCATCATCCATGATTGATGAAGAAGGTGAAGGTGATGGTGTGTCAAAAAGATTACCCAAATAAGTTTCAAAAATTTCTAATCTGCCTCTCTTGTTTCTAACCCAAATGCTCATGCAACAATGAATGCACAATCAAATCAAACCAAATCAAATTTAAAATAAAAAAAGAAAAAAGAAAATAAAAAATAAGGATAAAGAAAATGGAACAAAGTTACCAATAGAAGAATTTCCACCGGTTGTGCTTTGCTTCCAAAAATTGCCTCTGAACACGCAGCAGCTCCCCGGCAACAGCGCCAAAATTGCTTGCTCACTCCCAAGTGTAGGAGATCGTAGCAATAGAATTCTCGGAGTGCCAAGGTCGAACCATAAGGAGTGGGGTAAATTCAAAGGCAATGTAATTAAAAAAAAAAAAAAACTTTTGGTGAAGATGAAGAATAACTTTTGCCTGGTAATTGTAAACAAGAATAATAGTGATTTAAGTCAATAATGTAAATACAAGGGCATCAGGGTGTTTTTCTATATCAATATGAAATTCTTTGTGATCTAAGAAATTACATATTTCATAATTAATTGTTTTTATACAATTAAATACTTATGATTCAGTTGAACTAAGACAATTCAAGAACGCATGATAACCTAGATTAATAATGCGGTTAGAAAATCTTTTTGAAAAACCCATTCACTTTAAAACCTGATTTCTATTTGAAACTATTAGAAATTCATCTAAACAATTAGAAAAACATGATTGAACTTATTGAAAGCATGGAAGAACTAATTCATCAAAAGAAATCTAATTGAACATTCAAATATGTTGTTGATAAAATTCTAGAAAGAATCACATTGAATATTCATACCGTATGGAAGAAACATAACCCCTAGCCCTAGGAAAGAGTTTAGACTGCCATTAGAGAAAGGAAAATATGAGGTTTTCTCTACCAAATTCGTTCTACATAGCCTCCCTTCAAAACCCTAACGTCCAAGTGTCCAAAGAAAATAAAACTTTTACTATTTTAATTTTTGTCCAGATTTACAGCAGTAACTTGTGAGTTAATTTCAGCCTTCAAAAGTTGTGAATTTCGAAAAACTCAAAACTGGAAAGTGGTAGATATTTAAGTCGCGTTTCTAGCCTTGTGTCCATTGGATTTTTTAGGAGAGAGATATGCCAAAAATACTGATCAGTGCTCAAATCTAATTTTTCCATTTCAAATTTTGCCACTTTAATTTCTTTCCTTATTTAAAGCTTCCAAACATGGTAGACGATCCAAGCACTCTAGCTGTACCTCCTCAGACATTTAAGCATGGTCTTTTAGCTCCTCTTTAATTCTAGTTTGGCCTCCATTCTCTCACAAACTCCTGTAAACTCATCTTTTTCACATGATTTCCTAAAAGTGGAAAATTACACACAATGAATGACATCTTATTCAAGAAATTATGTAAAGATAAATAATAGGGACTAATGTAAATCATGACTTAATTAAACAAATTAAGTATAGTAATTAAGAAGATAACGCCAACATAAATATATAGCAAGTGTACATTTTAAGGCGTTATCACTATGTAGCAGACGAGGACTTGTGTCTTCAGGAGTTTTCTAAATCCTTATGTGACCGGCCATACACCTAGTGCACTGACTTGAAGCCAGGGTCGATCCCGACGTGGGATGATATGGTAGACGTGTTCTGTACCAAGTACTTCCATGGAGAAGAAACAGTAACGCTTGCAACTTTGCAAGGAACTAAGCAAAAGAATGGTGAAGACTTGATGAAGTACATTAAGAGGTTTAGAGATATAGCCCCCAATTGCTATGATCACTATGAGGAGAAGACGTTGGTGGAAATGTGCATGGGTAGCATGATCATAGAGTACAGAGCTATCTTGGAAGATGAAATTTCGCAATTCACACAACTATTGTAAAAAGCCAGAAAGACAGCTGAATCAATCAGGCCTAGTTCTAACAAGCCCAAGGAGTGGAGATCTATGCCTCAGGCCATGACAGTATCCACCGGTGAGAATCCCCCGCCACTACCATGTATACCAAAGGAGTTGGACGTGCTCTTGGACAAATGGATCGCAAATGGGGTTTTCAAACCCAATTAAGTTTCCAGAGAACCCACTGAGGAAGAATGGAGGGACACACATTTCTGTTGTTTGCATTATTATGTGCAACATCCTATTGCAGAATGTTGGGCACTCTATAGGCTAGTGCACCGCAGAATCAGATAGGGAACTCTTGAGTTGTCCTAGCCAGAAGTGTAGAGAAACCCACTCCTAAACCACAAGGTAAAGGGAGTCGCAGTAGTTGTTATTTGCGCAGATTCGGGAAAGGATGAAGAAGAAAGGTGGGCCCTGCCTGTCGCAGCCATTCCCATCTTGCAAAAAAGTTCTAGGTTCAAGAACTTGTTTAATCAGTTGGAACTTATAGCCAATGAACGAAGAATTGCCACGGAGGCTCTAGTAAGCATCGCCTCAAGAGTAGGAGTAGAATGTCTCACAGTGGAAACCAGAGCTAACAGAGCTTTCCAATGAGACGCCATTGAGATTACGTTTAGCGACGAGGACATGGAGGTGGGGTATTCAGACCACGCGAGACCCCTCTAATTAGCAGCCTCCATAAACCAAATCCCCATTAAGAGAGCCTTGGTTGACACAGGCACTTCAGTGAATTTCATCCCACTTAGTACATTGCAAGCAGCAAGAATTTTAGAAAGCAAGATTCAGGGATGTCTAATGGAAGTAACGGGGTTCAGAGGAAGAGGTGAGTATACCACAAGCCACATTCAGCTATGGCTAAAAGTGGGGTTGATAGCCTCTTTGGCTCATTTCCATGTGGTGAAAACAGAAGTTTCATATCATATATTATTGGGAAGACCATGGTTGCACAAGCGCCGTCTTGTTCCGTCTACCTATCACCAGTGTGTGAAGGGGAGATTGAATGGCAGGATGATATGAATAGCAATGAACTCGTCGCCATTTGAGCAAGCAGAAGCCCATTTAGTAGAAACCATGTTCTATGATGAATGGGCATTGACTGGTAAAGTTTGGTGTCCAAATCGCAAGGAACTTTTATCCCTAGATGGAAGGACGTCCAGGACAACCCAGAGCCTAACTTAAGAGAGCTGTTGATATGGAGGAAGAAATGGAAAGAAGCGCCCACTTCAGAATTAAGTGGTATGTTGCGATGCATCAAGATTCGAACGCCTGACGGTTGGATAGTTTACAAGTTATGAAGGTGCGTGGGACCCACTAGTAGTACGCGAGGGGGTCCCGGACGAGGGTCACAACATAAGAGTTTAGTGTGCTATGTGGCTCAAGAAAATTCAGAAGAAGAAAGCAACACGGAAAGTGAAAGAGAGGTTGCAATAGAAAAAGATGCACAAGTGACGACAGAAGAAAAGTTAGAAAAAATTGACTTGGGCACGGACCTACAGAAGCCAAGACCGATTTCCATAAGTTCAAAGTTGTCAGAGAAAGAAAAGTCAGAATTGATCCTGCTGTTGAAAGAGTTCAGGGATGTCTTTGCATGGGACTACAACGAGATTCCTGTGTTAGACCCAGGATTGGTGGTACACACGCTCAATGTAGATCCCGAGACAAGGCCAGTGGCTCAACCTGCCCAAGTGTTTCACACCAAAATAGAAGAGTAGATAGTGAAAGAAGTGAAAAATTTGTAGGCGGCCGGCTTTATCAAACCCATCCAACACCTATGATGGTTGTCCAACATCGTACCGTTGAAGAAGAAAATGGGCAGATACAATGCTATATTGATTTCAGAAATCTTAATTGAGTTTGCCCTAAAGACGAATTCCTGCTACCCAACATAGACCTATTGATAGACTCTGCAGCGGGGAATGCCATATTCTCATTCATGGACGGATTCAGCGGGTACAACCAGATTCGAATGGTGCCAAAGGATGCGGAGAAAATCACTTTCAGGACGCCCTCAAGTAATTTCTACTACATTGTGATGCCCTTTGGGTTGAAAAAAGCAGGGGCAACTTACCAGCGCACGATGACTGCCATATTCCATGACATGATGCATCACAAGCTAGAAGACTATGTGGATGACAGAGTCGTGAAATCGAGAAGACGAGAAGATCATGTCAAAGTGTTAAGAAATGCATTTGAAAGGTGTAGACTTTTCAAGCTGAGAATGAACCCACGAAAGTGCACTTTTAGAGTATCTGCCGAAAAATTCTTGGGGTTCCTAGTCCACAGTAGAGGGATAGAAGTGGACCTAGCTTAAGCAATGACAATAGCGACCACGAATCCACCAGCCACAGTAAAGGAATTGAAGAGCTTTCTGGGAAAGGTTTCCTACATTAGGAGGTTCATCCCTAGTCTAGCATCAATCACTTTAGCTTTTACGAGATTACTAAAGAAGGGACAAGGCTTTGAGTTGGGAGAGGCATAGTAGGCAGCTTTTCGAAAGCTATAGCAAATCATGATGAACCTTCCTACGGTACAAGCTCCAATTTGCAAGAAGCCACTGCTACTTTATTTGGCCTCAAGCTCATTTGCTATAGTTGCCTTGATAGCCCAAGAAGATGGGGGTGGTGTCAAGCAACTAGTTTATTACATAAGTCACACCCTAAGGGAGATGGAGACTTACTACCCTAGAGTGGAAAGGGCGTGTTTAAGAATAGTCTATGCATCGCAAATACTATGCCATTATTTCTTGGCCTACGAGATACATTTGATGACAAAATCCCACACGATTAAATCTCTTCTCTGAAAACCTATTCTTTCTGGTAGGATATCTCAGTGGTTGTTACAATTGTTGCAATATGACCTAAAGGTAGGAATACCTAAAGCGGTGAAGAGTTAGGCCACCCCGGACTTGTGGCCTAATTTCCAGGATAAGAGGTATTCCTGCTAAATGATGAGGTTTTAGGAGAAGTGGCTGCAGTAGAAGTGACTGAAGAACAATGGGTCATGAAGTTCGACAGCTCTTCTACCGTAAATTTGGGAGGCATAAGAGTGGTCCTTTATCATGAAGGAGAAGAAACCGTGGTGCTCTCATTCAAGTTAAAGTTTCTATGTTTAAACAACATTGCAGAATACAATGTCTATCTCATTAGGTTAGCAACAACCCTCGAGATGGGGATCAAACATTTGAAGGTGATAGGCGACTTCAATCTGGTGGTTTGCCAAGCTAAGGGGAGTTTCTCTTTAAAAGAACCAAGTCTAGCCCTGTATAGAACGTTGTCCTAAAAAATGGAAGAAAGGGTTTTCATATTTGAGATAGAGCACGCTCAAGAGAGCGAGAATCAGTACGTAGACACGTTGACCGCATTAGGCTCACAGATAGCCTTCAAAGGGAGTAGTACTAGAGTTGAAGTTAACAAGCAAAGAGAGTCCATCATTAAAATACTTCAAGAAAGGTTCCAGGAAAAGCAAGGATGTGAAAAGGATTGGAGGGTTTCCATTAAGGAAGCACTGTTAAAGAAGGGAGATGTGGCAAAATTAAAAACATTAAGGGACTATTTCCTAATGAAAGGGGAGCTGTATCGCAGAATGCCATGAGGAATTTTGTCAAGATGTGTAGAGCATGAAAGGGCCCAAAGAAAACTGAAGGAAGTGTACGGCAGAACCTGTAGGTTCTGCGACAAGATCAACCTATACTGCAGGCTTTAGAGGACGGGTTTTTATTGGCCAAACATGGGTAAGGACGTAGACCTAGTCCAAACCCATTGTAAGGCTTGCCATTTGGCCGTAGATAGGGAAGAAAGTTACACCGTGTTTGCCAATGAAGATTGGAGAAGCCCATTTATATAGTATTTGACAGGAGGCATCCTACTATAGAAGCATAGTGAAAGATATAAACTCAGGAAGCGACCAATCCACTAGTTCCTACATGAGGGAATTCTTTTCAAAAATGGATATGATGGGGACCATTACGATGTTTGGTTTTTGAAGAGGTCGAAGAAATGTTAAAGGATATACATGCAAGGGAATGTGGAGAGCACCAAAGAAAGAAGAAGCTATATCGGTGCATGCTGTAGATAGGTTATTACTGGCCCACTACGAAAAAGGATACAACAAAATTTGTGAAAAAATGTCACAGCTGCCAAGTGCAAGCCAATTTGATCCACACCCACCCACAAAGCTTACATAGCATGGTCACCCTATGACCCTTTCACACTTATGGGTAAATATGGATCCTTGTGGCTACACAATATTTCACTAAATAGGTAGAGGCCGTACCACGCCGTAAATCCATGGGAGGAGCTGTGGCAAACTTCATTAAAGAAAATATAATTGTCCGATTTAGGGTGCCTCACAGGATCATAAGTGACAATGGTACTCCATTTGTCAATAAAGAAGTAGGAAAGATGCTGGAGTTTTATCTGGTCAAGCAGCATCGATCATCCCCTTATTATCCCAAGGGAATGGGCAAGCAAAAGCAACGAACAAAACTCTCATCAAGATTATCAGCAAGATGAGCCAAAAATACATCAAAGGATGGGTAATGCATTTGCCAGACGCCCTTTAGGCCTACTAGAGCTCGTCCAAATCTACCACAGGATTTTCCCCCTTCTCCTTAGTCTATGGAACGGAGGTGATGAGTCTAGCAGAAGTGATGATAACTACTTTAAGGGTTATGCAGACACGAATGAAGGAAAAAGAGAAGGAAGTCTTTGCTGCAGAAAGATGTGAGGACTTGGAAGGGTTGGGTGAAAAAAGGGAGGAAGCCCAATAGCAAAGCCATAGATATAGGCAAAGGATGACCGAAGCTTATGGCAGGACAACTAACAACAGGGTTTTTGCATAAGGACAGCTTGTATTGAAGACAACAGACAACATCAGGCGAGGTAGGGCAGGACCATCTAAATTCTCACAAAAATGGAAGGACCCTTTGTGGTAAGGGACGCACATGCAAGTGGGTATTACCATTTGGCCCAGATGGATGGAAAAGATCTAATGGACCCCATTAATGGCAAATGGCTAAAGCGTTATTATGCCTGGGAAACATTAAGTAGTTATTGCTTTCCTTCATGTTTTTCTTTCCTCCAAGTGACCAACCTTGCAAGGGATAATGTCACAAGAAAGCGTTGTAGTGTGTTTTCATTTGTAGTTCTCAATTAAGTGCAAAAACAAAGAGTAATGAAGATCATGAGATATTAGTAAAATGTACTATATCATAAAACATAGCAATAGCAGGTATAACATAATAGATTACATACCCGAAATATATAAGTGCTAAAAAATAATAGTGTACTAAGTAGAGAGAAAGGGGAGAGAAGTAAGCATGGGGGAACGAAATAAAGTTGCATAATGGGTAATAGTCTAATTATAGGCCAGAAAAAAGGGTCTGATTTCTAAAGCAACTGGGGCCAGTAGCACCGAAAAGAGAGCACTCACAACTTGCCTTTAAGTTTGCCACCTCCTTCTTCAAACTCTCGATGCGAGCATCAATAGTGTCCACTGTAAGTTGAACCTTCTTTGTGAGGAGGGCTCGAGCAATCTTTCACCGGTGATCCAGTAGAAACTCCACAGAAAATCCAACCTGGATAAACTCTTGAACCACGACCCTCCACTACAAGATCCTCTCATTAGACACAGTATCGACAAAGTTATGCTCGATGTCATTTATCACACTCCTCAACAACTTGAGGAAATTCTCCCTTGTAGATCGACCAAAGAGAAACCTTTGCATGAAGTCCCCACGGCTGCTATAAATTGCCTCCAAGTGGGTGATGCACTCTTCAGGAACCCAGAAGCCATGAAAATCTACATAAGGAGCTCTAGCACCCAGAAGTTCAAAGGATCAAGGTCATTTGTCTTGGACAAGTCATATTGGGTAAAGAAGGCAGCGGCCTCACTCGCCAGATCAGGAACGGTGGCAGAACTACTGCCAACCTCAAACCGAGAGGTCGGGGCCACCTCAAAAAGAGATGGACCTGAAAAGAAATACGAGGTACAACATGCGTTCACAAGGAATAGACAAAATGAAGGAATGGATCCATTGATGAAGGCCTTGATTGAAGTGTAGACACTTGATTTTGCATCCATAATCTAATCTTGGAAGATGGCCAAAGTGACCATGCATATACCCAAAAAAATCATAGTTGCATTAAACGCATTAATTCATTCATTTCATATTATAAAAATGATCTTGAGATTCTAATGGTCACGACGATATGCCTGATTGTTAAATCGAACGATTGAAAGAAATTATATGATCAAATTTTCATGGTCTGCATGCATTTTGTTTGGGTGGAACTGACCACGCATGATTAATTTAAATTAATTTTGATTGGTTAAAAAATTAAAATTAATTAAATAATTCTGTGATTGGTTATTGGTTGGTGTCAAAAATAAGCCTGCTTGCATGGGAATAAAGTGGATAATCTGATAACAAAGAAATTGTGGATAATTAAGTCTTTTTAGAATATTTATCTATCAGATAATTATTACTTTAAAGACCTAAATATCAAGAAAAATGGATTAACTTTTAGAATATGAATTAAAAACGCGTCTAGGTGCAATTCTCAGCTAAATCATCCTCAAAAAAGGAGTCCAAATTGAAAAGGGGCTCGGCACCCATGAAGGCCTATCAGCACTTTTGGATTGCCGATCAGCGCTTGGCACCTCCTAAGTGCCAATTGGCCCAAACGCTCGGCTCGGCCCGGGAACCTCCTAAGATAAAACCTATCTTTTTCGAATTTTTAGAGATAAGGACGCATTCCAATTCGTATTTGATCTTATTCAGCTTATTTTTCAAGTATCCCAACCTTTATAAATAGGGGAGGTCTCCTAACATTCAACACCTTTTTCTGACCTTTTTTTCTAACTTTTTTCTTACTACTCTTTCTGGCCCTTCTTTTCTGACTTCTCCACTCCCTTTACGTTAAAGACGTTCTGGAAGCCTTGGCTTTAAGAACTTCTTTTTTGTAAGTAAAGTATTTTAGACCTCAAAGAAGTGAAAATTTCTTTGATTTCTAAAATATTCTTCTACTGGAGGGTACGCTCATGCAAGTAGGTATTTGACGTTGTTCTTATGTTTATTTTTCTTATGATTGTTCATTGCATGAATTTTGTTAATATATTTTTGATTTAATCATGATCTTATTCATAATTCATATTTGGCCATGTTTATATGTTTAGTTGGAATTTTCTTTGACATGTTCTTTAGTTGATTAACAAGTTTTAATTCTTCTCTGATTTCAAAATCTGCAATTAATCATCAAAATATTTTCTTTGAAGATAAAAAATAGATCTGTATTTTTACTAAATATAGATTTGAAAAAGATTTCTAGTCACAAAACAGATCTGTATTTTCACTAAATATAGATCTGAAAATTTTTCTGGTCACAAAGCAGATTCGTATTTTCACTAAATTCAGATCTGAAAATGTTTTTGGTAAAAAAAGATCTGTATTTTCATTAAATACAGATCTAAAAAATTTTCTGGTAAAAAACAAATCTGTATTTTCATTAAATGTAGATTTGAAAATTTTCTAAAAAAGTTTTCTTCTTAAATAAAATTGCAGATTTTGAATTTTCAAAGAATGAATTAATAGGTAGGTTAAAGTTTTTTTTTTTTTAATGTCATTCCATAAATATGTGATGCATGCATAATAGATTTGAATTATGAATATGAATCATCTTTTAACCAAATCTCATTTTTTATCCTTTACAAAACAGATTTGATTTTTGTTAGGACATATGTGGTTTACTTGTTAAGAACATATACAATTCTTTTATGTAATTGGCTAATCCTTTGACAAAATACACTTTACTTGTAATTGGGTAGTTCTAGGTGTTTTTAATACTTCAAGAAACAAGGTTTCAAAATCAAGTGTTGAAGTCATCAAGTTTGTCTAAGAAACAAGCTGAGAAGTGCAAATTCATTAAAGCTCGACAGCTGCATCTATCGAGCTTAAGAAAGCAGTTCCAGCCCCGTGTGCTCGATAGCTCCTATTTGTCAAGGTTTATGAAATTCAGAATTCTGATATGATTTTCTTGTGATCCGTGTTTATGTGTTTGGTCCTTCTTTTCTCCTAACCCTAGACATATAAAAGGACTGTTTTAAGGGCTGTCAAAGTGTACACAGGTTGCACAAGGATTGAGCCAAGTCTGTTCAAGCAATTTGTGACCGGAGACAAGGTTTTGCCCTAGTTCATCATTCTTGAAGAAGTTGTTGTGTATGTGCACCTTTGGGTTTTATGACCAAGCATCTTCTTGATCTTCATCGTTGGGATGAACTGAAGAACTTTGCAGCCAACAATCTTCTACAGTTGGTGATTGAAGTCACGTTCTGGGATCCACGCATTCGTTATCACGTACTTGGGAGCCGTGCATCAAAAGGGAAAATTGTCACTACAGAACAAGTCCAATTGGGTATTGGGGTGAGGGTTCAACTGTAAGTTGGTATAAGGTACTAGGATTCCTTTACTTGTAACCGCTTGTTGTGAAAATAGTGGAATTTTGGGAGTGGTAACCTGAAAATCACTCGGGGGGTTTTTGCTGTCAGGTTTTCCCCATTCGTAAAAAAATCACCGTGTTATTTATTTTCCGCTGCATAATTAGTTTATTGGTGATTTTTTTGTGCTACCATGTGTTTGCATGTTAATTAACTTAATTAATTCACTTGGCTAAATTAATTGGTTAATTTATCACAAGGGGTCAATTCGTTTTTGGGCCAACAAGTGGTATCAAAGCAGGTTCACTCTGATTGGATTAATTTCCTGAGTGTGATCCTTGACCCCTATTGTCATGGATCGTGGACAATCTCTTTTGACTCCTCCTTTATTTGATGGAACTAATTATGTATACTAGAAAGTTCGTATGAAAGTTTTTTTTTTTGCAGGCTCTAGGTGAACAAGCATGGGAAGTTGTTGAAGTTGGCTGGATTAAGCCAAAGGAAGCGCCGATGGATTGGGATGATGCAACAATCATAGCGGCAAATTTCAACAGTAGGGCCTTGAATGCTTTGTTTTGTGGGGTGACCAATGAGGAATTCAAGAAAATATCATCCATGGAAGTTGCCAAGGAAGTATGGATCATTCTTGAGACCACCTATGAAGGTACCAAGGCAGTAAAGACTGTAAAGTTTCAAAAACTCATTAGTAGTTTTGAAGAAATAAGGATGGAGGAGGATGAGACCTTTGATGAGTTCTATGAAAAACTCAAGGATATTGTGAATTCTGCTTTCAATCTTGGAGAATCTATTGCAGAATCCAAAATTGTTAGGAAAATCCTTAGGTCCTTACCTGAAAGATTCCATGCCAAGATCACTGCCATTGAAGAAGCAAGGACATTGATCAAATTCCTTTGACTGAGCTTGTAGGGAACCTTCAAACCTATAAGATGGGATTAGGCTCAATGGGAAAAGGTGGAAAGAGTAAAAGCTTGGCTCTTAAAGGTATAGAGGAAGAGATTGAGGACTCTGAAGATGAAGACGAAAATGATGAGGATAAGGATCTAACCTTCATAACTGATGAGATTATCAAGCTTCTTCAATTCAGGAAAAAGGATAAGGGCAAACCTCCGAGGAAATCTAAATCCTCAAGGAAGGGTAAGAATGGAAAACCCCTCATCCAATGCCATGAGTGCAAAGGTTTTGGTCATATGAGGATAGAGTGTCCAAACTACCTTATGAAGGAAAAGACCGAGAAATCAAAAGATAAAGGGTTGGTTGTTACCTGGAGTGACACTGATGATGACTCTTCTGATGAGTATGTGGATGAATGTCGTCATGTAATGGCCTTTGTTGCCACAACCGATAAGGTGATTATGGAGAGTACTAGTGACAGTGAGGATTCTTCTGATGATAAAGTACTTAAGAAGTTGACCCTTCAAGAAGCCTATGATAAGCTATGCACTGAATTTATAAAATCTGAAAAGTCTTCTCATCTTTGTAGAAAATAGCTTAATGAGGTAAAAATTGAAAAAGCTAATCTGTTAGTCAAGCTAGATGAGACTACAATATTAGCTGAGACTCTTGTTGTGGAGAACACCTCATTAGAAGAGAAGGTCAAGAATCTTGAGGTTAAGCGTAGTCAAGCTAGAACTCAAATAGAGAGGATGTCTAGTGCAAAACTTGATGAGGTATTAAGTGCTCAAAAGCCTAGTTCTGATAAGATTGGCTTAGGATTTGCTGTCTCCTCCAGCCCCTTCTCTTCTACGGCTTTTGGATCAAGGACTGTCTTTGTACCCCAATCTGAGAAAGGTGATAAAGGTATGAAATCCCAAACTGATTTGTCTAATTCTAAATCCTTTGGTAGACATCATGTTTGTCACCATTGTGGTGTTTCTGGACACATTCGTCCTAATTGCTTTAAGTTGTATCCTTATAAGCAATTGTCCAAATGGTCACATGTTTCCTCTCAAGGACCTACACCTTTGTTTGGAGAGTTATTAAAAGTTTTGAACATTTTAACTCAATTTCAGGAGAATTCTAATTGTTCTTTGTCCTTTAGCATACATACTAGGACACGTGTCTTTTCATCTTTACGGCCAAAGACTCGTGTTGTGTGGGTGAGAAAGAAGCCTAAGACTTAATTGTCTTTTCTGTTTGTCCTCTAATTTAATTCTTTCTATCTAAAGTAGGACTCTCTTTGCTTGATTTCTTATCTGTTTTTGGAATCATGCTTTCATGCATCTGCACCTTTCTATCATGCCTTCATACATAAGCATCTTTCTTTCATGCTTTCATGTTGTTTGTTTGCTTTTGTTTGGTTGTTTAGTCTTTATTTTGTTTTGTTTTCAAAATAAAAATAAAAGGAAAAAATCAGAAATATACAAAAATAGTGTGTGTTTTGTGTACATTAGTACTTGTGTACCTTGTATGGCCATTGAAACAAAGTTTTTTAAATTTTGTATCTTTTGTAGCTTGGATGAGCATCTCCATGCACAACTAAGCAAGTGAGCTTTGTGGCTTTTGTTTGTGATGAGTAAGATTAAGTTATCTCTTGTACTTAACACTCGTATCACTCTTTTTGACGGGAATGACTAGAAAATCCTAAGAGAAAGGCAGAAATAACCATCTCACTACTGTTGCCTGCCAATTATGAAAGACACCTGTATGCTTCGGCATAGCAAAAATGTGATGTCAATGACATTTGTGTGCTTTGGCATAGCAAAATTGGAATGTCAAATATCATTGGGTATTTCTTTTCTCTCTCTTATATGCCCATGCATGATATGCTAAATTAAAAAAAAATGCAAAGAAAATAAAAAGCAAAAAGATCAAAAATGCTTTAAATATGATTTCAAGCGTGTAGTCTAGGAGATGTGGGAGTTATAGGATGTACCTCGAAGGTGATAGTCCTCATCAAACAGTTATGATTATGTGTGAGTTAAAGTGATTTTCTCATATCTTAAATCGTCATAACATGTATACACTTATGCAATCTTGTGATGTTTTTGACACACAACATGCAATATTCTTTGCTACTCTTGATACATATGTAGGTACAATGTGATTTGGCCATCACAAGGTTTTACATGTGTTAATGTATACTCACTAAACTGTCTTAGCTTGTTTTTAAAAAATAAAATTGGTTAGATTTGTTTAGTGTGTGTGTTTGTTTTTGAGATCCATGTGCTTAAAATTTGTTGTTGAGAGATGTTTTTGAGAGATTAATATGTTGATTGGATCATTGGTTGAGTTGCATGTTGGATTGCATTCATATCTGTGTTTTTCTCTTTTCGAAAAACTGTTTTCAAAAGCTGGCTTGACACCTCCTCGATACCTGGCTTATCTGTCGAGCTCTTCAGTTGCTTTTTATCGCAATCTTGACACCTCTCTCGGTAGCTAGGTCGATCGATCAAGAAACTTTCTATCCCCTCAATAGCTGTTCGATCCATCGAGGTTGGCTTGATAGCTTCTCGACACCTCTCGATTGATCGAGATCCTCTTGCATGCATTGTTTTTCACATGTTTTGCATCTTTCTTTTATCTTGTCATCCATAGCATCTTGTTTCATTATATTCATGCATTCTTATGGATTCTTTGTACCCCTTTGATCATTCTTGATCATTTTTATGTTTCTCGGGTGAAGCTTTTTAGCTTCTTGTACCCTTTGTCAATCATGACAAAAAGGGGAGAAATTGTGGAGAATATGTGGTTTTTTTTTAAGATTCTACATGTTAGGGGGAGAAATACATGCTTTTGTAAGGGATAGATGTGTTTCATCTTGTTAGGGGGAGTGCTTACCTTATTCTTCTTGTACCTTGGGTCTTGTGACCATATTTACACATACATTGTACTTATCTTCTTTATATGTGGATGTATATTTTTCTTTCACCTAACTCTTACATGTGTTGTTTCTTTTCTCTCTTCATACACATGCTTCTTATATTGCATGCAATCTATTATTTCTATTTAACACCAAGATGCCTTCATGAGTTTTGTTTAAAGTGTTTCAGAAATACAGGTTGTCAAAGTCTACTTGCCATAAACTCTCTTCTTGCAAAATTTTTCGAGAGTTTGTGTTAGGATAGATTTTATTGTATTCAACAAGTGAATATGAGTTGAGTGATTTATGACTTCTCTCATATGTTCATTTGTTTGTTGTGGTTTTGTCATGAATTGCCAAAAGGGGAGATTGTTCGGACATATGTGGTTCTCTTGTTAAGAACATATGTCATCCTTTTATGTAATTGGCTAATCCTTTGACAAAACGCACTTTACTTGTAATTAGGTAGTTCTAGGTGTTTTTAATGCTTCAAGAAACAAGGTTTCAATATCAAGTGTTGAAGTCATCAAGTCTATCCAAGAAACAAGTTGAGAAGTGCAAATTCATTAAAGCTCGACAGCTGGCTCGATAGCTGCATCTATCGAACTTAAGAAAGCTATTCCAGCCCCGTGTGCTCGACAGCTGCTCGAGAACTCCTATCTGTCGAGGTTTATGAAATTCAGAATTTTGATATGATTTTCTTTGGATCTGTGTTTATGTGTTTGGGAATTCTTTTCTCCTCACCCTAGACATATAAAAAGCCGTCAAAGTATACACAAGTTGCATAAGCGTTGAGCAAAGTCTATTCAAGCAATTTGTGACCGGAGACAAAGTTTTGCCCTAGTTCATCATTCTTGAAGAATTTGCTGTGTATGTGCATCTTTGGGTTTTGTGACCAAGCATCTTCTTGATCTTCATCGTTGGGATGAACTGAAGAACTTTGCAGCCAACAATCTTCTACAGTTGGTGATTGAAATCGCGTACTGGGATCTGCGCATTGGTTAGTTACATACTTGGGAGCCCTGCCTCAAAAGGGGAAATTGTCACTACAGAACAAGTCCAATTGGGTATTGGAGTAAGGGTTCAACTGTAGGTTGGTATAAGGTACTGGGATTCCTTTACTTATAACCGCTTGTTGTGATAATAGTGAAATTTTGGGAGTGGTGACCTGAAAATCACCCGGTGGGGTTTTTGCTGTCAGGTTTTCCCCATTCGTAAACAAATCACCGTGTTATTTATTTTCCGCTGTATAATTAGTTTATTGGTGATTTATTTGTGCTACTGAGCATTTGCATGTTAATTAACTTAATTAATTCACTTGGCTAAATTAATTGGTTAATTTATCACAAGGGGTCAATTCGTTTTTGGCCTATCAATTTTTTTTAACCAAATCCCTTTTTTTTTTTTTTTTTTTTTTATCCTTTACAAAACAGATCTGATTTTTATTAACCAAATCCCTTTTTTTTTTTTATCCTTTACAAAACAAATCTAATTTTTTGTTAATCAAATTTCATTTTTCTCAACCTTACAAAACAAATCTGATTTTTCTTTGAGAAGAGTGCATATTCATAAGACGAATTTGTTTAAATTAATTTTGTTAAGAAATTGTTTGTTACATGTATTACAATATATCATTCAATGTCGTATAAAAGGGTATATAATGGTCATTAGAGTTTAGAAGACCAGACTCTGTTTGGGTGGAATAGGTGCCTAACACCTTCCTATTTCGTAACCTAGCTCCCGAACTTCGGTTTTTTGGATAAGTAGACTAGTGTTTTGTCTTTTGTTTTTGGTAGATTGTGACTAGGATCAAAATTTTGTAATTTTTACATAGATTGTATTAGGACCAAAGCCTTGTAAAGTCATTCTACCATGATGTAATTGTATTTCCATAATCAATTAATAACATTTGAGGAATTTTTGAACATGTAATTGTATTTTATTTTATTTTTTGTATAAAAAATAAATGGTGACTCCACACAATTACCCCAAAAGAGAGGTGCCCTAAGCACCCAAATCTCTTTTTTAAGAGTACCCCTCCAAAGAGCACGGTCTTTCACATGAAGAAAGCATAAGGGGAAGAAAATTACCAGGACCCATAGGAGTGAGAGCTATAAGTATAGCAGAAGCAGGAGTTGTGGGTGTCGCAAGGCCTGCTGCAGTCTTAGGCTCCTTAAGAATGTCTGTAGTTGTGAAAAAATGATGTGTAAAGTAATCAAAGGAATATACCAGGAAATGACAGGAAGAAAAGAAAAAGAAGATTGGCTAAGAATAAAAGACACATACCGATAGCCTCAGTTTCCTGCCTATTACCATCACTATCCTCATTGGAATAAAAAACCCTTGTCTTCATGACTGGTTTATCCTCGGAGTCCTTAAGGACCTCCTCCGAGCCCTCATCAGAAGACAAATTTGCATCAGGCCCTCCGTTGGCGGAGCTAGGAATGGAAGATGGAGTGACCACCAAAGAAGAGCCATCTTTCATGGCTTAGGAAAAGGCAACAAAGGGATCGCTAGCAGAAATGACTAGAGGAGTAGCAGGAAAAGCACTCCCAGTCTAAGATGCGCCTATAGGAGTGACCTCTTTGTAAGGAGTGGGGATCTCGGCAAAAATAGGAATAGACTCACTCCTATAGGCGCATCTTAGACTGGGAGTAGCAGGAAAAGCACTCCTACAAGAGCCTTCTCGGCCTGAGTACTTTCCGACAGGAATGGGCTCGGAGGGAGGAACTGGGGCCTCGGCAGGAACTCCTTGCTTAGAAGAAGCAGGAGCAGATGCCATGGCCTCAGCTATGTCATCTTCCCCATCAAAAAGGCCCTCCATGGACATGCCTATAGCAGCAGAAAGGGGCTCGGAATCAACCTAAAAAAGGAAGAAGAAGGAGAAGACAGGTGTTAAGGTGAAGAAGAGATAAATAAACATGCAAGAGAGAGAAACAACATGACAACATGTGGCAATGAAGATGCATGCAAAGGAAAGGGATGTACCTCAAACTCGGGTTCATCAAGCAATATGGGGTAAGTGGCTGAAGTGTCTTCCTTATGCTTAGATTGTCAAGGAAGAAGAAGAAGAAAAAAAAAAAAAAAATAGAAAAAAGGAATAAGTATACATATGGAATTAGCCGCAGGAATGCCCCATAAATAATTAAAATAAAGAAATGGTGAAATTTAGAGATAAAATACTCTCCTCTCAATGGTGGCAGACCAGGCTGGTGGAGATGTCTTTCTTTTACTACCACAGGTCCTACTAGATGGAGGAGCATCCACGGATGGCCTTGGAGTGGAGGGCTTAGGCTTGCTTGCAGTAGAACGTCTGCCGGAACGAGTGTGAGTAGAATGAGGGGGATAGCTCTCAAGGACTATGTTGCCAATGGGAAGAAGGCCACCCCTATATGGAATAATGTCAGAACAAGTCTCAGAGGAATCATCCCTTCTCTTAGCAGACTTGGGCTTAGCGGTCTGAGACATCGAGCCCTTCTTCGCAGGCACAGGAAGGTTCACCGCCTTCGCCTTCTTCAGCGAACCCAGAGGATACTCACCAGCATATAAATACCACCCCTTCTCCTTTTCTTGCCACTCAAATATGGTGGACCTGCTTTGCTTCCTAGCGTATGCCACCATGGACTTGGTGGCAAGCAATAACCGTGAGTTCACAAAAATAATGGCATGAAGACCCTTAAGAGGAATATGGGAAAACCCACTGCCACCTAACAACTTTTGTCCAAAAGAGGTCATTATGGCCTGCCAATACCCATGCATTGCAGCAGTACAAAGGCCCTCTCTTTGTGAGCCTGAAATGGTGACTGCTGGAAAATGCTTGCTCGAAAGCTCAAAAGCAGTGGGCCGCAGGAAAGGTCAGACGGATGTAGTAGACTCTAAAATGGCAATAAAATCATCGGGAATATCCTAATCCAACCCAAACTGCCTCCTCACTCTATTAGCAAAATAATGAACGAAGTGGATACCTTCATTGGCTAGATAAGGCAATCACCCAGCATTGGTGGCTGCCAAGTACGTGATCCCCTTCTCATCAATGGGGTGGTGGTCCGAGCAGTGTCTGTAAAGGGTCCCATGACTGAATTAGCACATGTGAAACCACTACTTAAAGCTTTGTAAGCCCTCCAAGAAAAACCAACTCCCTTGTCAAAAAACTCAACAGCAGGATGCCCAAATGACTTCAACCTAACCCAGCGGTAAGCCAACAGAAAATCAGAAATGAAACGACCACAAAAATCAGTAATCACTTTGGACAAGACTGGTACTTCTCTTTGGCAAAACGGATAGACTTACACTTGGCTAAATGCTTGGCACAACATTCCCACAGAGGGTGTTGCCATATGGTACTATTGGCAAAATTAGAGACTATGTGGCAGAAACCTGCTTGTTTCTCATCACCTTGCAGAATGTCCAACTACACATACAAATGACCCAGAAACATAGGGGCCAATGGCAGATTCACCCCAGCAGAAATCTTTATGGCTAGTCGAAGTAAAAAGGTTTCATAGCATAATGTGGCAAAGATGAAGGCCACGCGACAGACAGTGTTAGAAGCCTTAGCGAAAGCCCCAACCCAATGGGACAACTTCATGTTCCCATTCATCCCTTTCCTCAACTCGGCCTCCACGGCCTCCCCCTCAACGGAAAGCTCGATATCACTCAGGTCCACATCACTGAGAATAGGCAGCAACAGTTGGTTTGCCACATCCTCCAAGTTCATGGTGATCTCGCCGTAGGAAAGGAAGAAGGTATCAGTGGTGCTGCACCATCGGCAGACCAAATGACAAAGATTGTATAAGTCTCTGTAGTTAGATAAGCACTGAGATGAAACAATGGCCTTTAACACTCCAGCCTACTGTAACGCATCCATGAAACCCGTGTCAGACAACTCATTGTCCACTTAGTCCTTCCAACCCAAAGAAGTACTTGACCCAAACTTGAAGAGAATGGGCACGGGAAGCGACATCCCTTGGCGTATATCAAGATTAGGAATGGTGGAAGCCAAATGGGCCCAAGAAACCTCCATGTCATGGCGGCAAATAGAAAGCCACACACGGCCTGGCGGCAGAGACAGATAGTCATTGGGCACCATGGGGAAGTCGATGTGAGCATCATACCATGGGTCGATGGGGGGAGGGCACTCACTATTTGGGTCACTCTCCTCAGAGTGGTTCGATTCGGAGAGGGAAGTCTCTTTACCCACAGTTTTGGTAGGAGGATCGTTGACTGTGGCCTCTTTCCCCTTACAACGAGAAGAACCTTCATCTTTCGCCGGCGACATATGTTGGGAAATTTAGACCCCAATTGATAGAATTAACAAATTCTAAATCCAAGTTGTTAATTAGATTTATTATGAATAAAACTTGTTAAAACAAATAAACATTAATATCATGTCAAAATCATGCAGCGGAAAAATAAATAAGACAAGATATGATGACTTAGGAAAACCAATGAAACAAACTAGTTTCACAGTAAAAAACCTTGGGGGAAACCTTCCCGAAAAGCAATCCACTATAGTAAAGAGAAGTTTCAGATCTAGTACAAAACCTTTGTCCCTAGACTCTACAATCCCCGTAGATGAACTCACAGTATAAACCTTCTACCGCTTCAGAACCTCTGAACTCTGTAATATATGAACACCACCCTTTTGATGCACGAATCCCAATATGTGACTAATTAATTGCGCGGATCCCAGTACGCGACTTCAATCACCAACTAGAAGAAGAAGAATGTTGGCTACAAAGTTCTTCACTTCATCAACAATGAAGATCAAGAAGCACTTGGTTACAAAACCCTAAGGCGTAAAGACGTAGTAGTTTCTTTCAGAGAGAATAAGGCATCGGTCACCTATTACATTTTTTTCCTTGTATTTTATTAAGTGACAGCCTCTAAAATAAGCCTTACACATACATGTCAACATGGGTCGAAAATCAGATTTGAAAATCTGAATTTCGTAAGGCTCAGTAATTCTCGATTGATCAAGGAGGTGTCAAGAAGGTGTTGAGGGGACATGAGCTTTCTCGATCAATCCACCAGCTGTTGAGAAGGTGTCGAGATTGCGATAAGAACAACTTAAGAGCTCAATAGATAGCCTAGTTGTCGAGAGGTGCCGAGAAGCTATCGAACTTTAAAAAATCATCACTTCTTCACTTGTTTCATGGACAAATTTGCATGGCTTCAATACTAGACTTTGAAACAAGGTTTCTTGAAGTATCAAACACATCTTAGATCTACCCAATTACAAGTAAAGTGCATTTTGTCAAAGGATTAGCCAATTACATAAAATAGTGACATATGTTCCTAACAAGTGAATCACATATGTCCTAACAACGTAACAGATGGTTTGAATGGAGAAGATGGGTAGTGAAATTTTGGGAAAGATGGTGAAGTGAAAGAAAGAAGAAAAGAGTTCTGGGAGAATGATAGGAAACGGAAAAGTCCAAGGGCAAAAGACAATAAAAGTGACATGAAGGGAGGCAACGAGTTAGCCATCAAAAGAAGCATCGAATTAATGAAGCAGAAGTTGTGTTTCAGAATAACTACTAAATTGGGGAATTTGAAGGGACAACCTTGTTTATGGCAAGAAAGGCAAAATAAGGCGGGGCCCACTATTCAAAAAACTCGCGAAAAAAGAAAAGAAAAAAAAGAATTTTTTTTTTTAGCATTTGCACCTGCAATTCATATGCTTAGAGGGCTGAATGTTAATGCCCACTTTTGACAAAAAGGGCCTAATGGTAGAAGAAGCCCAACAATATGAAAGAAATGGAGAAGGAAAATAGTAAAATAAAGAACATTAGGCCAGAATGGTAGGAATAATGGTCAATAGGCCCATAAAAATAATAAGTGCCCAGGAAGAAAGCAAATGGGCCGAGAAAGCCCAGGGAATGAAGTAGTAAACCCATTGGAGATGTAAGAGATGGAGAGAATGTAAAATAGGTAGGGGAAGCCCAAGAAAAGAATTAGTAAATTCATAGGGTTGGCATAAAGTACAATAAGCCGAAAAGGTAAGGATGTGGCAACTGGGTCGGGGAAACTCAAAGGATTTAGCAAAAACCCATGGGAGTGAAAGAGGTAAGGAAGAATCAAATGGGTCGAGGACGCCTAAGGAATGAAATGGGCCGAAGATGCCCATGGAATGAAATGGGCCGAAGAAGCCCCAAGGCACGGAATGAGCTAGCCCAATAGGAATGCTGGCTAGCAAAGTCTAAAGAAGAAAGGAGTGTAAGAGATGGACTGGCAGGAGCTTTAGCCCGTAAGCCCAGAGGTAACAACAAGGGAAAATGATAAGTGATATAATAGTAGGAGCAGTGCAGTGGCATGGCAGGAGCACCAGCCAGCCCACGAACACCGGATAAAAGGGGACACGGGCCAGGTAAAAGGGAGAGAGCCCACACCCAAACAATGCCCAGTCCGAAGAGAAGATGGAATGTAGAGAACGAAAACTCAAAGGCCTATGTATCAGTCACGCCATGAGAGTTAAACAAATACCAGAACGTGCAGCAGAATCAAACAAACACGGAAGCAATGGCAAATGCGTGAAGGCCAGAAAACTAATAAATTTAAATGGAAGTGGAGCATGCACACAAGGCTTAAGCACCACCTATCTGTACCCAGCCAATACAGAGGAGGTGGGCCATGGGTCAGAGGTATGAGAGGGTGTGGTCTAGCGGTAGGGAGAAGGGGGAGCCTATTTTGGGGTTGCCGCTTAAGCTCTTTTGAGAGAAATGTCTTGCTGGAATGACATCTCACCCAAAAGAAGTAAATATAAGCTGGAATCACTAGATGCATGCCATAGAGGGCGATAAGGGAAAGGTTTAACCCTTATCCAGATGAGTGTTAAGGGAGGTAGGAGACAAAACAAAGCCATTTTTTTTTTTTCTGAGAATGAGGTGTGGTGCAGCCAACACAGTGTAGTGGGGGGGGAGGGGGGCTAGGCATTCGGTAGGCTAGTGGTCAGTCTTAGAAGGACGCCCATAACGAGCCAAAAGTGGTTGAAGGGTAAAAATGATAAATCCTGTCATGGCAAATAGTATAAAAGGCTATAGTTGTGATTAGTGAAAAATGGAACGACGAAAAATAGAAAATAGAAAGATAGAAAGAAAGTAAAGAAAGCAGAGTAATCAAAGAAGAAAAGAGAAAAATACAGAACTCCCAAAGACATGGAAGAAACGTGAGTACTAGGAATAGAGGCATGCATCAATAGGTTACCCACTTCTCTCCCTCTCAATAGGCCCACTCTCTGATAAGTTAAGAACTCAAGTTTTAGCCATCTAGGTCCTTTTTCCAAAGTGTGTAATCTCCACAATAGAAATTCTCTCTAAGATTACCCACATTGAAGATTGGCTCCTTTTTGGGCTTGTGTCTGCTAAACAACTAAGCCAATTCCTTTGGCAAATGAATCCTATTTTTTTATGAATGACTAATTTGTTATCTTATTGTTAATTTCCTCTTTTTCTTTTTTTTGCTGCTACCTTGTCACTTGTAATCAAATTACTATATATCTTCCTTTGTGGTGTTATTCATGTATTATTGTTATTAGTAGAAAATGTTTTAGTTATCTTGTTGCATCGTGTTTCCTACTATAATATCCGCAATAGTCTTTCCTACCTGGAGCACATGGTACGTTCAAGATTCTTTCCAGGACGCGCCTGTACGGGGATGGCCCAACTTGCGCACAAGCTAGCCTAGGATGTGTTTCAGCTAGGCCAGTCCAAACTCTCCTACCCCAGAATCACGGGCGGTGGTACAGCAAGAAAAAACCAGCCCAAAGTATAAAAAAGGCCTGCAACAATGGGATAGTCCAGGGTAGTGGTAAGACTACTTATACTTGTAACCACTTGATTCTTGATTAGTGATTCTTGGAAGTGGTGACCTGAAAATCACCCGATGAGGTTTTTGCCTTGTGAGAGGCTTTCCCTATAAGTCAACAAATTACCTGTCAATTTAATTTTCACTGCACTTAGTTCATTTGGTGATTTGTATCTGCCTCCATGATTTGCATGTAATTTGACATAATTAATCAACTAGGGTAATTGTCTTATTTAACTAGGGTCTATCTATAACCCAACAAAATTTAATGTCCTTGGTGAGCTAATAAACAAAAATTTTAAATAAAAGGAAACTACATCTACATCTCAATTTTAATATATATATATATATATGTTCTAGTACCACTCCTTCATTAAGGAATTTTATACATCATCTCATACACAAACCCTCCACCCTAAAAAATTCATGACTGTGGACGCAAGCCCCCGTGACAAGCTTTTGGATTTCCCCAAAAACCACGGGAAGTACGCCTTGGCCTAATTTGGATCATGGAGGAGGGTGTAAATAGAGTCGCCACCTAGATTAGGTCTAGGAACCATAAATATAGTGCCCTTGTGGGTGGACTAATCTTTACCAAAGCACGTGTCCGAAATTTAAGTATGGGGATGGGAGGGTGTTAGGCACCCAACTCCACCCAAATCTTGGGTCGGCCTCCACTCATTGTGTTCCAAATCTTAATCTCATTGAAGGGCCTTTTGACATGTTATTCTAACTCACACACACTCTAACATGCATCTAAAGCATTCAATCATGGCATATCATCCATAAGCCTAGCATTCATATATCAAAGCACAAGTGTATATCAACAAAGGCAGCACACACAAGACAGATTAATCAAGCACATCATAGCATCCAAGTGTTATTGACACTCAAATTGCTAGCTTTCGTGAGAAGAGACTTATGTTTCCTAAAAACCCAAAAAGAAAGATATGTATAAAATAAAGCAAACACAAAACAAATTGGAAGTAGAAAATAAAAGACAAATTGTAGATTTTCGTTTATGGATGGTTCATTGGTTCTAGGGCATTTATGCTTTGAAGTTCTGTCTCCAAAACCGAACAAAACAATAAAAAACAGAAAAAAGAGATTTAAAAAAAAAAAAAAAAACAGAGCATGTCAAATTAACCATTTAAAATAAGGGAAAAAATAGTGGGAGAAAGAAAAGGTGCCCTATCGGGGTGAAGATCACAGACAATCTGTTGGGTTAAAATGAATTGACCCATTGTAATTAATTAATTAATTACCCAAGTTAATTAATTAGATCAAATTTCATGCAATAGCGTGGCAACATAAACAAATCACCAAATTATCTAAATGCAGAGGAAAATAAATTTGACACAGTTGAACCCTTACCCCAATACCCAATTGGACTTGTATTGTAGCGGCAATCTTTCCTTTGATGCACGAATCCCAGTATGTGACTAACTCCAACAACTTGAAGAGGTTGTTGGCTGCAAAGTTCTTCAGTTCATCAACGAGTAAGATCAGGAAGCTCCTTGGTCACAAAACCCTTGGCGTAAAGATGCAGTAGCTTCTTTAGAGAGAATAATGAACTAGGGCGCTTTCTACATGCATAAAGGCCTTTTAAAATAAGCCTTATATATGTCTAGGGTTATGAGAAAAGAAACCCTATAAAAATATTTCAGGTTAGGCCAAAAATTAAATCTGGAAGTTTTGATTTCGTAAGTCTCGACAGAAACAGCTTGTTTCAAGTTTCTGTCGAGCTTTAACTATAAACCTTGATAGAAGTCTTTCTGTCGAGATTTAATGAACTGCTTTTCTTCACTTTTCTTTTGGTTAGATCTTCGTAGTTTTAACACTTGACTTGAACAACATATTTCTTGAAGTCCTAGAATCATCCTAGATCTACCTAATTACAAGTAGAGTGCATTTTGTCAAAGGATTAGCCAATTACATAAAATATGTCTCTAACACAATCCTCTCATCTTCCTTCTTCTTCTACTTCTCATTCTACTCCTCTAAAATGAAGTGGCATCAGTTTCAAAGTTTTGCAGGAAATAAATTACAAAGAGAGAAGAGAATAGAGATTAAATTTTTTTTTTCCTTTTAGTTTTTTCGAAGAAGGAATATAAAGGGAGACAAATTTTGTAACTACCTAGGAGCCAGAACGTTGTGTCTACAGTTTAATCAATTGATTTTAAGGCACATATATCTTTTATAGTAGTCCATGTGGTGTAATATGAAATGTGTAAGAATAGAAAATAAATTTAAAATTAAAGTAGATGAATATGTAAAGGCAAAATTCAGTGTAATGTTAAAACCGCCCATGACGAATGTGTAAAGTCAATAATTTTATATATATATATATATATATATCATAAAAGTAGGTATAAAAAATAAATAAGAAAATAAATAATTGTGTGGCTATTAACATGATGATGAGGTGGTGCAACTGGAGTTCAGCAACAACAAATGCTACTCTTCTATTTTTAGATATATATATATATATAGATAGATGGATGTGGAAAAAATAAAGGGAAATAAACATATCTTAATGATAATTTGACTGAAAAATAAAAAAATAGATCTCATATTCTATCACCACAAAAAAAGGTTTGGTGAAAGTCATTACATGAGTAGAAACATGTGTTAGGTCAATAGATTGTAGGCGAACAAACCATGAGATAAAGTTGGTATTAATTGTGTTTTACTTTTTAGAGAGTTTTTGAAATCCAAGACTTATGCCTAGAACAACTCAAGAAGAAAAAAGTTTTTTAAATCTCAATACATAGTTCAAGAAGAAAGAAGTTTTTTAAATCTCAATATACATATCTATTGATTGGGATAAGTACAATGCATGTCTTGATACCTATTGTTTGATCAAGAATCACGGATAAAAAGAAATCCAATTTAGGTCTATCGATTCATCCAATCTCTAAAATTTTATGCCCTTCTTGATGAAGCACTCGTTTATATAGAGTTTGCAAGAAACGAGTCTATGGCTTTTGAGTTGCATGTGGTAAAATTGTATGTGGTATTGGGGGGAGCTATAGAATTAAGGATGATTCTACTATGGAAATTTGATTCTATTTAGTTGATCTATTTCCTTGGAGGTTGGTGGTAAACCTCTAAAGAGTTTTTTCCATGTTGAACTTTTCTTTCCATAACCATTTTGCTTATTTTATTTACTTTTTGCTTATATTTGTTTACCAATATTGGTTTGTACTTATAAAAGCTAAGATAAATCTAATTAGATCTCAAATAGTTGTCTAATTTTATGTCATTTGTTCCATTCAATTTTCTTAATTTTGGTGCAACTATTTACTACACTACAAAAATCAAGTCTAATTTAATTTTCTTAATTTTCTGTGCTAAATGATTTATCAAATGAGAAAACCATAGAATCAAAATTAAAAAACCATAAAAAGATACCATCATTGATTAATTATTATTATTATTATTATTATTATACAAATTAAATAGTGGTTAGACAAATTAAAATTGAGAATTTCATGGATAACAATTTCAATGATTTTTTTTTCATCTACTTCAAACAGAATTGTAATTATTTTATTAATAGCTATTTTATATTTTCAAATATATAAAAATTATATATATATATATATATAAAATATAAATTTGGTAAAATTTTAATACTCATTTAATTATGCTTATTTGTAAATGTATCTAATGCATATGCATGAGGTTACAAACTAATTAACCATAAATTGAATGTCCCAAAATATTTGGTTAACTAATTTGTTGGTTTAAAATTGGTTAATTTCTAAAAATCAGGGTCCAAATCTCCAACAATGTGTCCAGGAGAGATCGGTTCCACAAACAACAATTAAGCTGAGTTCCCAAGCATTGTTAGGCTCATAGAGAATCAAATTTACACCACAAGACTCAAAACTGCAAGTTTTGTGACATTGGATAATGACCAAGTAAAACAAAGATCATCTTTGATCCCCTAAAGGTTAGGAGGTTCATATAATGCCTCAATGAGCTACCATCCTACAAGGGAGAGGTGCCAAGTATAAATACCTCATTTGCTCCACCATTTAGTTCCTACAATCAAACAAACAAACAAGATCCTTCGTTGAGTCACAAAATGGAAAACTCCAAGTACTTGTTTCTTCAAATTGCATGCTTCATCCTCTTGTTATCCTTGTCTCCTTCATATGCTCACAACAAGAGCCATGAAAGCACGCCACCTACTATTGGTTTCCAAGAAAAAGTTGATTTCAGAGGTTGCTTCAACAAGGTTTATGCTTTCGGCGATTCAGACACAGACACTGGAAATGCTCACAACTTGGGCCATCTTAAATCCTTTATTAGCACTTTATTCTCTCATGCTTGGTCCCCATATTGCTCATCAGAGAATTCAAAGTTATCTGGTTATCGACTATCTAATGGCCGCTTAGTCATTGATTTCCTATGTGAAGCTCTCAACATACCCCACTTGTCAGCCTATAAAGGCTCTTCTGCAAACTTCTCAGGTGGTGCAAACTTTGCAATAGCCGGATCAACGGCTCTTTCAAGTAATCTCTTCAGTCATTTCAATTTCGGTAATCCCCTTATGTGGAAACCAAATCCAGAGAGTATCTTAACTCAAATTGATTGGTTCCATAGCTTTGTTGGGGAGAGAGAATGCCAGGGAAAAGATGAGGCTGCATGCAAATTAGAGCTTGGGAATGCTCTCTTTTGGATAGGTGAGATTGGTGGCAATGACTATGCTAGACTTTTTGCCTCTTCCATTGGCCTTGCTATAGCCAATAAGCAATTCACGGAGCAAGCTGTTAATCACATCTGCACACTTGCATTGGTAAGCATTGATAAACTACCATTTATATCAAAAGCTTAAATTGATTAAAAAAAATGATGAATTTAATCATTTAATTGTTATTCCAACAAGCATAATATTACAAAAAAAGAAAGAAAGTAGCATATAGCCTTAGCTTGTTAGAAGGGGAAAAAAAAAGTATCTCAATGAGTTCTTCCAATCTAAACATTTGACCAAGACACTTTTCACAAAATGGTGCATTGCATATAAGAGAAAGGATGAATGTTATGGTGAAGTTAATGTTGGAATAGTCATATTAAGCTTGCTTTCTTTTGATAGGGGCTATTGGACAAGGGTGCAAAGTTCCTTGTGGTTCAAGGGCTACCACCAATAGGGTGCCTTCCATTGCAGTTAGCAACATGTCCCTCAAATGATCGTGATCAATATGGGTGTTCAGCGAGTGCCAACTTGGTAATAAAGGGTCACAACAATCTTCTCCAAAAGAGGTTGGATGAAATTCGAATCCAATACAAAGATTCTATGATCCTATATATTGATTACTATAGTGCATTCACAACAATACTAGAAAAGCACTCACAGTACCAGTTTGAAGAACCCTTTAAGGCCTGTTGTGGAGCTGGGGGAGGACCATTCAACTATCAACCAAACCTCCTTTGTGGAGCTTTTGGTACCTCTACTTGCAAGAACTCCAGCACCCATATTAACTTTGACGGGGTCCACTTGACTGAAAATATGCATCTACACCTCTTTGATCTCTTCTTCAACCAAGGCTTTTGTACACCATCATTTGCAGATCTGATTAAGAAGAAGAAAGGCCAATATTGAAATGTTTGATATTGGCCTACCAGTTCTGTTTTTAGTAATAAATATTTGATGGCTGATGCCTAATGTTGCTAGGTAGATTAGTAGTAGGCTCCCAATGGTGGCATTCGGAGAGCTCGATAATATTTCTTGTTTCAAGATAGTTTACTATCTTTTTAACTTATTATTGATGTTATTTAAACGTTACACAAGTACCTAGGGTCTTGAACCAGGACTTCACTTTTTACTATACACTTAGGGCCGACTCATCAGCTTTCACGGCCTAAGGCGATGATTTTAGATAGGGCATTTTTCATATTTAAATATCAGTTACAAATTTATCCATACATACTTTTTTAGATTGAATTTCTTTTTCAACTTTTTTTATTTTTTTTTTTTATAGTTTTTCATAAGTGGACATTTATAATGAGCAAGTACTTATAAATAAATAAAACATGATTCATAATAGAAAATTATAATTTAACTAAAAATAAAATCTTAAGTGTGGAATAATAAAACCAAGTTTACCAATAGCAAACTTGCAAATATACTAATATAGCGACTACTTTATAATCTAAACTTGCACAATTAAAAATTAATTTATTACATTATTCAATAAATTAATATCACTAACAAAAAATGATAGATGTGATATACATCAAATTAGCAATATGTGTGATAACTTATAAGTTATAAAGCAAAAGACCTGTACATCACATGGCTCACTCTCTCAGTTGCTATGTGATAAGTTTATAAAGAGAATAGAAATAATAATAAAAGACTAGAAATAAAAGGGTGAGTGGGTGACAGTGTTATGCTCTGTCTCTTCTTTTTCTCTTTCCACTTCATGATAAAACAAAATTTTAATAACTTAAAGAGAAAAAAGAAATGGAGCGAGAGCTTAAAGCTAAACTTGAAGTGAGAAAAGATTTGAAGCACAACAAATTTCAAGCCACTGTAGAGAATTTTAATGGAGAGAATGACAAAGAATTGAAGTTTTACAATAGTGACTTAGACCACTAACATCTTATTGCTACCTCGAGTAGAAAACTTACTACCACAGCCACGTGATAGTTCCAAGTCCATGGACTACTTTTTTCTTGGATTCACAGCAACCACAAGTACTCCCACTTATGTTTTTCTTTAAGCTCTTTATGCAGCAACTGAAGCGATCACCAAGCTCTCGACATCAATCTTGATCTTGATAACCCTAAGTGTGTATGAAGGTAAACACCTCTAGATCTCACAAGAGATTCACACACACAACATAAACAACAACATCAAAATGTGGATAGGGTTTTGCCTTTTATACTTAAGGCAAAACATAAAACCCTACACAACACGTGGGCTTGGGTTGAGTTGGAAAAATCTGCTGAAAAACATTCTACACGAGGTTTAATCGATCTAGTCTAATTATCGATAGATTGAGCCTTGCAGAAAGTGAACAATAATTTTCTACAATTACTTGATTCTAACTTTACAATAAACATACTTTGAGTAGCCTAAATCTAGACTCTAAGTTTTGATCATGGTTTGCCAACATTACATATTGAAGTTCTAAAACATTTAGATCCTAAATCCTTAGAACCTAACAAACTCCCCCTTTGGCAATCCGTGACAAAACACATAATAAAACAAAATGCTCAAAGTTACTAAAACAGCCCATTACAATAAAATTGCCCAACCAGAAACAATTCAACTTAACTACTATTTATCAGTTGCAAGTGTAGATAGCAGTATGACTGAATCAACCTGTGTATTCCTGTAACACTTAACAAACACATAAACGCATGTGTGGAAAATACAAGTAAAACAAAATAAATTCTTGATTTCACAAAAACATAAAATAAAAGACATATATCATGAATAACGTCATAATATAAATCAATAGCCAATGTAGCACAACGTGAAACAAGAAACAAAAATAAAAAACATAATGTCTCCTCCTAACATATACAACACATAAAAATAAACACATCAAGATAAATATATCATGAGCCAATAAATAAATACATCATAAAGCACCTAGATACAATCTAAAGCTCCAAAGCTCCAAAAACTCAAAAACCGCCCCATATCTCCATCCATATGTACTCCCTCTTTTTGTGACGAATTGCCGAAGGGCAATCAAGACTCATCATCAAAAGGAGGTGGTGGAGGTGTCTACCTAATGCTCACCAAATCCGCACGCAGGGCCTGAAACTCCATGAGCACATCCACCAAAAGCTAACCATGAGCCGCCTGAACAGTCATGACAGTGTCCAACATACTTTGAATGCTAGAATCACCCGAAGTAGAAGGTGGAGGATCAGCAGCGGCCATTGGATCAACATACTCTTTAGCTGTGGGATCACTTGAAGAAGAAGGAGGAGGAGGAGGTGCAACACCCAAAGAAGACTTTACACAAGGGCGTTTAGAGCTAGCTCTTATTTGAGCAGCTCTTTGTCGAAGGAAGGTGGCACCTATGGGAGCTATAATGTGTATGGGCTCAGATGTAGGAAGCTCATCTAATCCTAGATGTAACAAAATCCGATGAAAAAAAATAGGGAAGAAAAGACCATGTGCAGTAGAACTACTCCTATGAACCTCAACCAAGGATTGAATAAAAAGAGTAGGAAAACTCATAGGAGCATCTGTCACAAGGGCATACAAAAATGCACATCTCTTAATAGGAATGGTGTGCAAGTGAGAGATGGGCCAGATGGAATGACGAGAAATCCAGAAAAACAAGTAATGAATCTCGGTCAACTCATGAGTGGTAATCCGAGGATCAGTACCCCACTGAATGGAAGTACCGATAAGATATGACATAATGTCATCTAGAGGATGGGTCTCATCATAAGGATACATAGGCTGTTGTACCTTAGGCACCCCAAGAGCAGAGGCCACTACTGAAGGAGTAATGACATACTCTTCACCCCGTATCTAACTCTTCACAAACTGATTATTGGAATCAATGGAGTGGATAGAGAGGTTCGAGTAGAACTCTCTAATCAAGGTTGCTGGAGGAGGATGATCTATATCCATCAAAGGTAACCAGCCCCTACGCTCAAAGTTCCTCCTAATTTTCGGATCAAGCTCATCTAACATTACCTTCCTCTCAGTCCAAACAAATCTAAGGATGTTCAGCTTTTCATAGGTTTCTTGGTTTTTCTCAGTTCGAAACCATCACTATCAAAAGCTAGAGTAGAGGTGGAGGTGGATGTCCTATGGGCTCTAGTCTTCCTAACCATGATAGTAAGGGTTGGAAAGGATTGACAGAAACGAAACCAAGGAAAGAAAACAAAGACAACCAAGGGCAAATTGCATCAGACAAGGTTAGAGAGAAATCAACAATTTAAAATATCACTCTATATGATGCATGAACAGAATAAACACATGATGCATGCTCTAATGCAGTGAGAACAATCCAATTATACTTTTAAAAACCAAGAATTGGCTTGAACATAGAGTTTATAACAAAAACCCCAAATTTTGAAAACCCACTTTCAAAAATTTAACCAAATTGAGTGATTAATCATTACACTAGATAGAAATCAGCATGTAATGACATAATCAATCAATTTCATAAGTCAATTTTACCAAATTATGTCCAATTGACCAAAATCTCCAAATCCGTGTAGTTACAAGCCCTAGGATTTCAAAATGGTCTCAAATCACCAAATTAATGAAATTAAAGCTTGGTAAACATGTTTACATCATCTTAGAACAAAAACCCATTGATCAATTTGGACAGAAACTAACTCAAAAAAAAAAAAAAAAAAAACCTCAAATTTTTATAGGTCCAAAAATATCCCTAAAAATGCATGAAAATAGTGAATAAACTAAAAAAGAAAGGGTATAAAGGTCATACCGTCACTAGAAGACAAAAATCTTGAGAAATATTTGGAAAGTGGACTTGAATCTGGATCAGTCGAAGAGAGAGAGAGAGAGAGAGAGAGAGAGAGAAGCTTTTAGAAAAGTTTGAAACAGTGAAGAACACGTGAAAAGCTTGTTCTTAAAAAACTCTTTTAATGATTTTCGATCGGTCGAAAATTAGATTCGATCAATCAAAAATCACATTCGATCGATCCAGCATCAATTGAGCAGTGATCGAGCTAGGCAGATTCAAACCAAGTTTTTTATCGCAATTTTGATCAGTCGAGCAACAGTTTCAATCGATCGAAAATCTGGAAAAATCAATTTTTTGAAAAATAGAGCATTTTAATACAGAAACTCCTCAAAACACAATGTTTTATGAATAGAATGTATGAGAATGAGATGAAAAGTTTTTCAAAAACCCTTGAATTTAACCCAAATCTTCCAAAAACAATATTTTCAATCAATTTGTCCTCAAATCTCAAACTTTAAATACATTTTGCATTAAAATCAAGAAACTTTTAATCTTGGATGGCGATAACAAGATCACACACAATATAATGTACTAAGTTTAGCAAAGAGTAACTTGTGTAGTGTGTGCAACTAGTAATATCTTGAGATACATGTGAGGTGATAAGTAAAGAGTGATCAATCACAATTTCTACTAAATTCATCACATAAGTTTGAAAGTGACTATCACCTAAAGAGTTACATCATATAAGTCTCACATCTCTTAGAATAAAAGCTTGCAATCATGTAAGTTTCTTGTTTTGCCTCATAATGTATATACTACTTTTATTTTATTTGAAATTTATTATATTCCAATAATGTACACACCAATTTTATTATTATAAGCCAATGCTACACCTTATGTTCTTTTTGTGCATGTGCTACACTTTCTCGAGCACAAAATCTTATGATATGCACTAAGGTGTTCATGATTGGCTAGTAAATAGTGGTGAGATGGATCAAAATCGTGTGAACAAAAACTATAAACAACTCCCACACAATATGCACTACAAAGCTCAAACTAGTAAAGTGCAAAAAAAAAAAAAAAAAAAAAAAAAAAAAAGAAGCTCATCCAAGCTAAACAAGGTACATAAACATGTTATGTAAAGATAATATGGCCAACCTTGATTTCAAATCCAAGAAAAATAATGCAAAATACATTTTTCTTTCCTTTACCTTTTTTTGTTTTTTTGTTTTTTTTTTTTAAATAATAACAAAAACAACCTAATATGAAATGCATGAATGTTATGCAATGCAAATCCTAGAAACAAAGAAAACAAAAACAACAAAGAAGAATGGTCACAAAGAATAGAAAGATGAAGCATAAGGACCAAGTCAGGAAGACTTAATTAGATTGAGCCTTTTGCATCCAAAACTTTTTAGATGCAACTCTTGCATTGTAGTTATTATTCATATTAAAGTGCTGAGCAACTCCAGGATTGGAATAAAGGTTTAAAGCCTTTACCAACTCACCAATAAGTACCATGGGATCTTGTGCTTGAGGCACAGGTACTTTTGGCTTATTTGCTCGCTTAGCAGTTTGCAACTTGAAATAGTTTGGACGAATGTGCCCAAACTTTCCACAAAAATGACAAAACCACACAGGTCTATCATGCAACTTGTCCCTAGGAGGGCTAGGATTCTTAGGCTTAGACTCTTTAAGATCAACCCTAATCTTCCTAGGAGGAGTAACTTCAGCAGGTTTGACATTCTCACTCACAGGAGGCTCAGGTGAAGAAACAAAGTTTGTGGAATGATTCTTAGGCACAGAAATGCCATCTTCAACATTTGTCTAAGGGAGACTTCTGAATACTCAACATTTGTTCAAGTTTAGAACTTGCAGACCTATTTGTTTGTTCTCTAGCAATAGATAATTCAAGTTCCAAATTCTTAACTTTATCAAGCAACAACATGTTCTTAGTCTTCACCTTATCAAGAAATTCATTAGCATCAAACAATTTCAAGAGCAAAATTTTCTTATCAAGTTCAAGAGAAGCAATTTTCTGTAAACCTAAATCAACATTCATAGCATCCTTTGCAGCAACCTTGCAAAACTTATTATAGGCTTCTTGCAAATCAGCATTCTCAAAGAGTTCCCCATCAAAAGGGTTCTCATCAACCACAACACTTTCATCAACTAAAGCAGTAACTGTGAAAGTAATGAAGTTTCTATCCTCATCACTACCAGACTCATGGTCAAAAACTTCATCATCACTAAGGGTTACAACCATAACTTTACCCTTTGATCTCAAGAATGTAAGACATTCTGATTTCACATGACCATACCCTTGACATCCAAAACATTGTTGACTTATAGAATTATTAGAGGTTTGACTTACTTTTTCTTTAGGTTTTTCAGTATTGTTCACTTTAGGGGGATTATTCCTCCTAAAATTTCTAAGTTCATCATTTTTTTTACCTCTTGCCCTTCTATTATTATTCCTAAGAAAATTTCTAAAGTTCTTGGCAAGATAAGCAATTTCTGTAGCAGAGAGTTCATCATCAAATCCATTCCCATCAACATTATCAACTGACTTAAAAGCCATTTATTTGGATTTGTTTGTCTTGGGTAGGTCTAACTCATAGGTCTGGAGAGATCCTATAAGTTCATCAACAAGGATAGAGTCCACATCCTTGCTTTTAGTTATGGCAGTCCCTTTGGGTCTAAAGTCCTCAATCAAAGATCTAAGTATCTTCCTAACAATCTTAGGTTGATCATAGATTTCACCCAAATTAAAAGCAGAGTTAACAATATCATTCAGTTTAGCATAGAATTCATCAAAACATTCATCATCAGACATTTTAATACTTTCAAACCTAGTAGTTAATTGCTGCAGTTTGCTAATCTTAACTGCCTTTGTGCCTTCATGCACAATCTAAAGAATTTTTCATGCAGTATGAGCAACCTCAACATTAGAGATTCTCTTGAATTCCACCATAGAAACAGCATTATAAATAGCATTCATAGCTTTGCTATTAAAGCGAATGCTTCTTTCTCAGAAGTTTGCCATTCACTAATAGGAGTAGTGGGCTTCTCCCATCCGCATTCAACGGAATTCCAGACTCTCTCATCAATAGATTTCAGGAATGCTTTCATCCTTACTTTCCAATAGGCATAGTTGTTCCCATCACAATGTGGTGGGATCACAAGAGAGTGACCGTGTTCCTCGACAACAGGGGTCAAGGATCAACTCTTAGATTAAAAGATCTAAATGGTAGAGCTAACCCACTTTGATATCACTTGTACGTTTTTAGACCCCTTAAAACACAAGTTGTTTAACCTAGTTATTTAGTCAAGTGATTACTTAGGAAAATTATTCAAATCTAGGTTAACACAAGTAAATCATACCAAGTAAACAATGCGGAAAATAAAGAACACAATGATATGATAACCTAGAAAAACAAAACCGGTAAAAAACCTAGTGAGGATTTAACCTAGCTATCCTCAAGGTAAAACAAATCCACTATAAAACAATTGAAGTTTTACAATAGCGACTTAGACCACTAACATCCTATTGCTACCTCGAGTAGAAAACTTACTACCACCACCACGTGACAGCTCCGAGTCCACAGACTACTTCTTTCTTGGATTCACAGCAACCACAAGTACTTCTACTTGTGTTTTTCTTTAAGCTCTTTATGCAAAAACTGAAGCGATCACCAAGCTCTCGACATCAATCTTGATTTTGATAACCCTAAGTGTGTATGAAGGCAAACACATTTAGATCTCACAAGAGATTCACACACGCAACATAAACAACAACATCAAAACATGGCTAGAGTTTTTCCTTTTATACTTAAGGCAAAACATAAAACCCTACACATCATATGGGCTTGGGCTGAGTTGGAAAAATCTGTAGAAAAACATTCTGCACGAGATTTGATCGATCGAGTCTAATTTTCGACCGATCGAGCCTTACAAAAAGTGAATAGTAATTTTCTGCAATTACTTAATTCCAACTTTACAATAAACATACTTTGAGCAGCCTAAATCTAGACTCTAAATTTTGATCATGGTTTGCCAGCATTACATATTAAAGTTCTAAAACATTTAGATCCTAAATTATTAGAACCTAACAAAAATAAAGAAAACACAATATATGAAAGCTCGAAAATGTGTTGAAAACACAAGAGCTATTTAGACCCCCAAATTAAAGTTACGGCTCGATAGATTTTACATTAACTTAATACTAAGTGCGGAATAGTGTAAATGCGAGTGTATAAACAAACAAGCTACTCTAATCCATAATCATAGCAATACAATAGTAAAATGGAATGTAAAGGAGTAGGAAAGAAAGATGCAAAAACAAGATAACACGCCGATGTGTTATCGAAGAGGAAACAGAAGAACTCGGCGAAAAACCTCTCCACCGCCCTCCAAGCGGTAATCGATCCACTAGACAATCAGTTGGGATACATGGGTTAGCAAGAGACCCTCCAAGCCTAATCTACCCGATGTACCTAAGCCCTCCAAGCTCCTACTCCAACAAGGCTTCTCGGAACCGTGTCTTGTCTAGCTCTCCGGATCTCGCAACAAGCTCCATGTTGCATCTACCATCCTTGGCTTCTTCCAATACTTCCTAGTAGCACCAAAACCTCACTTGACATTTTGAAAGGGTGTGGTAAGTGTTTGGACTATCAAACTCTCAATGGTATGGAAATGGAGAGGTAGGAGTTTAGGAAATTCCACAAGTAAATGTGTAGAGGATTGTGGGTATAACAGTCTCTAACACTCATGGTGTTTGGCTAGGGTTTTCTCTCTGAAGCACTCCTCAACATTTGTGGGTAATATGGGTATATATAGTGTGGATACAGAAAGTGTGTATCAGATAGTACAGCCTAGCAAAACAGAATGTCTAGCGGGAAGGCCTTACCCGCGAGCTACTCGCGAAACATAGCTAACCCTTACAATCAAATCCCACATTAAATACAAGGTACAAAAGATTGAACGAAATTACAATCAAATTTGGCACGGAATTAAAGCCAACAAAACACATAGTTGTAAATTACAACTTTACAATATAAATTGGAAGTAGAAAGTAAAATGAAAATAAAAAAGAAATTGTAGATTTTGGTTTACGGACGGTTCATTGGTTCTAGGGCATTTATGCTTTGAAATTCTATCTCTAAAACAGAACAAAACAATAAATTAAAAAGAAAAAAGAGAGAGATTAAAAAAAATAGAGCATGTCAAATTAACCATTTAAAATAGGGGAAAATAGTGGGAGAAAGAAGAGGTGCCCTATCGGAGTGAAGACTACAAATAGTCCTCTCATTTTCCTTATTCTTCTACTTCTCCTTCTACTCCTCTAAAATGAAGTGGCGCCAGTTTCAAAGTTGTGCAGGAAATAAATTACAAAGAGACAAGAGCGAAGAGATAAAAAATAAAATAAATAAAAGTTTTTTTCCTTTTAGTTTTTTCTGGGAAGGAATACAAAGGGTGCAAAATTTGTAACTTCCTATGAGTCAGAATGTTGTGTCTAGAGTTTAATCAATTGATTTTTAAGGCGTGTATATCTTTTATTGTAGTCCATGTGGTGCAATAGGAAATGTGTAGGAATAAAAAATAAATTTTAAATTAAGGTAGATAAATATGTAAAGGCAAAATTATATGTTATGTTAAAACCGCCCAAGATGAACGTGTAAAGTCAATAATCTACATACATACATACATACATACACACACACACACACATATATATATATATATATGTTGAAAAAAAGGGGAGAAATAAACATATATTGATGATAATTTTATTGAAAAATAAAAATAGATCTCATATTCTATCACCCCAAAAAAAGGTTTCGGTGATAGTTGTTGCATTAGTAGAAACTTGTGTTAGGTTAGTAGATTTCAGGCTCGCAAGCCATGAGATAAAGTTGGTATTAAGTGTGTTTTACTTTTTAGAGAGTTTTTGAAGTCCAAGACTTATGCCTAGGACAACTCTAGAAGAAAGAAGTTTTTGAAATCTCAATACATAGCTCAATACAAATCGATTGTTTGAGATAAGTTCAATACATGTCTTGATACATATTGTTCGATCGACAATTACGGATACAAAATCCAATTTAGGTATTATTCATCCAATCTCTAACATTTTTTGCCCTACTTGCTAGAATATGTGAGGATTAAAAAGGACAACCAAATAAAGATTTTGATTGCTATGTTCTGCACAAGCAGGGTTTTTGTAGCCAAGTTCTCACTCAGCAACAACCAAAGAAGTTATTAGGATCTATGATCAAGCCCTGTAGTGAAAACCTTCAAGATGAATCTTCAAATTTTGATGGAGCATTTATTTGTACAAAGTTTGCTAGAAAAGAGTCTAAGGATTTTGAGTTGCATTTGGTAAAATTGTAACTATTATTGGGGGGAACTGTAGAATTAAAGATGATTCTATTATAGAACTTTGATTCTATTCAATGGATCCGTTTTCTTGGAGGTTGATGGTAAAGAGTTTTTTTCATGTAGAACTTTTCTTTTCGTAATCATATTGCTTATTTTATTTACTTTTTGCATTTATTTGTCTACCAATATTGGTTTGTACTTAGCAAAGCTATGGGAAATCTAATTAGACCTCAAATAGGAGCCTAATTTTATGTTATGTGTTCCATTCAATTTTCTTAATTTTGGTGCAACTATTTACTACACTACAAAAATCGAGTCCAATTTAATTTTCATAATTTTTTTATGATAAATGAGTCATCAAATGAGAAAACCATAGAATTTAAATTAATAAACCTTAAAAAATCAACAACATTGATTAATTATTATTATTATTATACAAATTAAATAGTGGTTAGACAAATTAAAATTGAGAATTTAATGGATAAGAATTTCAATTTTTTTTTTATTTGCTTCAAATAAAATTGTATATATTTTATTAGTAGCTATTTTATATTTTGAAATATACAAACATTATATATATATATATATATATATATTATATATAAACTTGATAAAATTTTAATACTCATTTAATAATGCTAATTTGTAAATGTATCTCATGTATATGCATGAGGTTGCAAGCTAGTTAACCATAAGTTGAATTGGTTAATTAATTTTCTGGCTTAAACGGTTAATTTCTAACAATACGGGTCTAAATCTGTAACAACATGTCTAGTAGAGATCGGTTACACAAACAACAATGAAGTTGAGTCCCAAGCATTGTTAGGCTTAAACATAGCGAAATTAACACTAGAAAACTCAAAACTGCAAGTTTTGTGACATTGGATAATGACCAAGTAAAACAAAGATAATATTTGCTCTCCTAAAGGTAAGGAGGTTCATACAATGCCTCAACGAGTGATCAACTCACAAGGGAGAGGCGCCAAGTATAAATACTTCATTTGCTCCACCATTTAGTTCCCACAATTGAATAAACAAACAAGATCCTTTGTTGATCATAAAATGGAAAACTCCAAGTACTTGTTTCTTCAAATTTCATGCTTTTTGTCATCCTTGTATCCTTTATATGCTCATAACAAGAGCCACAAAAGCACGCCACCTCCTGTTGGTTTCCAAGAAAGAGTTGATTTCAAAGGTTGCTTCAACAAGGTTTATGCTTTTGGCGATTCTAACACAGACACTGGAAATGCTTACTACTTGGGTGCTCTCAAATCCTTCATTAGTGATTTATTCTCTCAAGCTTGGTCCCCATATTCCTCATTAGAGAGTTCAAACTTATCTGGTTATCGACTATCTAATGGCCTCTTGGTCATTGATTTCCTATGTGAAGCTCTCCACATACCGCACTTGTTAGCCTATAAAGACTCCTCCGCAAACTTCTCAGGTGGTGCTAAAAGCTTGAAAAAGTGTTGACAACACAAGAGCTGTTTAGACCCCCAAATTAAAGTTACGGCTCGATTGATTTTACACTAACTTAATACTAAGTGCAGAATAGTGCAAAAGCGAGCGGATAAACAAACAAGCTACTCTAATCCATAAACTTAACAACACAGCAGTAAAATGGAATGTAAAAGAGTAGGAAAGAGAGATGCAAACACAATATAACACGCTGATGTGTTATCGAAGAGGAAACCGAAGAACTCAGCGAAAAACCTCTCCACTACCCTCCAAGTGGTAATCAATCCACTAGACAATCAGTTAGGATACATGAGTTAGCAAGAGACCCTCCAAGCCTAATCTACCCGATGTACCTAAGCCCTCCAAGCTCCTACTCCAACAAGGCTTCTCGGAACCGTATCTTGTCTAGTTCTCTGGATCCCGCAACAAGCTCCATGTTGCATCTGCCATCCTGGGCTTCTTCCAATGCTTCCCAGCAGCTCCAAAACACTTTCAACACTCTGAATAGGTGTGGGTTGTGTTTGGGTACAAATCTCCTCTCAAGGTATGACTATGGGAGAGGGATGGAGAAGAGGCTACAATGATTTCTCACTAAGGATAAGTAGCTCTCTCTCTAAAAGATAGGTGTGTGTGTTGTAGAAAACCTATCTAGGGTTTTTCTCTCTGAATTGGCCTCCTAACATTTGTGGGTAATGAGGGTATATATAGTATGGGTAAAGGGTAAGAAAGTCACTCTTAAAAATCCTCCAGGCAGAATGTTTCGCAACTATCTCACGAGAAGGTCTTACCCGCAAGACACTCGTGAAAACGACAGCCTAGCATGACTCTTCAGCTTCCAATCATGTGCTCCTCACATTCCCTTTTTGCGGGAACCCTTCTCGCAGACTTCTTGCGAGCTAGTTGCAAAATACACTGATCTTCAATTGAGCTTGAGTCTTCACCAACTTAATACTAAACCCAATACAATAAAATCTCTCAAAATACAAGGAACAAAATTAAAGCAATTACAACACTTTTTTTCATGGAATAAAGCCAACATAAAGCATAGTTGTAAATCACAACTTTACAATCTTCCCCTTTGGCTATTCCGTGACAAAACACCCTATAACATACTCTAGACTTAAATGTGAGTTTGGTAACAATGGCAAAACTCACTCACACCTAAATCTAGAAGCTGTGATGCACTTGGAACAAAATACCTATAACCTGAAACACTTGCACAAAACGCATTAGACCCTCAAGGTAAATCAAGTGATAAAAGGACAAGTATAATGTAACAAGTAAAATGTGATCAAGTAAACATGTTGTAAAACATATGAGCAACTTAATCAAACACAAAACAGTCATATGAAAATGACCACAATGATCATATAGCAAAGTAAATGATCATCCGAACATGCAACAATTAAAGCACAATAGCATAAGGATAAATGCATGTCCAACACATAAGCACGATGCAATGAGAGAAATAAAACATATCAAAGCACCATAAAGCAACGAGAAAACAAGCATAAAGTAAATCAAGGTTTTCTCAAAAAATGTCTTCTCCCCCTTGGTATATGCATCTCCCCTATGGCTTTCTCCCCCTATGAATGTGCACGAGGTAGAATTTCTCCCCCTAAGAGTGTGCATATGAGTCATATAGAAATGACGATACTCTCCCTCTTTTTGTCACAAATAGACAAATTAATCAAGAGGAAGGAGGGAAAGAAAAGAAGATATGAACAAGGGTAAAAGATGATACATGAGGGGTGAAAGATGTATGAAAAAATGAAACTCAAACAACAGATAAAATATCTCCAAAGACACAATGCTACAAAGCATAAAGAACATGACATGCTAAGGATGATGAAACATGATATAAACCTAGGCATGACAAAGACATAAGAACATGTTATATGTGCTAAAAGGCCTAAAATGACTTAACTAGCGTGAGTGAATGCAAAAACATGTCAAGTGTTCAAGTGTGTGCAGCAAAGGTGCATCTAGTGTGCATGTGAGATGCATGATCAATGCATGAAAAAGCACTCACGGGGCAAAGTGTATAAAACACACCACCAATTATCAAAACATGATAAACATGAATAATAATGGTGATCCCCAAATTTTGGTACTCATCGGAGTCCAAAACAACAAGAAAAATGCCATTTAGGCATTTTATCAAACATTTAGAGTGCACACACTACACATGTATGATAAACAATGCTAGAACATATGAAAACTTGCCTAAATACATGTTATTTTTGCCACAAGGGGCCAACATCCCAAGCAAATTATCATTTAAAACAAAGCCCAACCAAAAAGATTGACAAAAATTAAGTTTTCCAACTCCCATTTGAGAAAATCCCAACTATGAACATAAAACCCCCAAAAACATAATCTAAGGATCAAAATCAATGAAAAGAGTTAAAGATTACCTTAGAGATATTTATGGAATGTAAAACACTTGAAATTAGTTGGGTTTTGATATAGAAACATTAAAGCAGGGGTTTGGGAGAAGATGGGAGAGGTTTAAAACAAAAGACCCACGAAATGCCCTTTAAAAAGCTGATCTGGAAATTTTCGCGGGAAGCTTACTTGCGAAAGTACTCGCGAAATTTTTCGCAGGTAAGCCTTACTCACGAGCTACTCGTGAAACAGTCATGAAACTCTCTGTCCAAAGTTGAAAAACTTGAAATATGGACCTTTAAACTCCTAGTTGAGCTTACACATGAAATGGGTCATGAAAACACCCAGAAAACATGTTTTTCACAAAAAAAAAAAAAAAAAAACTTGAAAAACTTTAAAAAACATAGGTGATACAAATCACTTTCAAAAGCAAAAAAAAGAAAAAAAAATTTTTTGGTTTGATACACATATGGTTGAGCACACACACATCACATTTGAGCATGTACAAACACACAAATGAAATAGGCATTCATTGAACATTAAACTTGTGTGTTGTGTTTGTGGATCAAGTGTGGAATAGTCCTTAGTCTAGAGTGAAGCTTCAATGATTAATTCAATCAAGTCATACACAACTAGCACTAAGTTAAGTGGTCTATCTTAATTATATAAATGAACATATATGACCTCCCACAAGAAAATGATTACAAAACTTAGAAGCTTTTCATTTGGCTTCTTTACAAATCATAACATTTGATCATTTTAGAACAATACATCTCATTTTTGAGATTGGTGCTTGAAATTTTTGATATTTCAACATTGAGAATTAGCCTTTAACTTTTTAAGCACTATACATTTCAATAAAATGTCGCTTTCCCTTTTTCCTAGTCAAATACTAGTATGTGCGACAGGCTTTTACAGCTCATTATCTCTTTTCATTTTGAGATTTACATTTGTTGAGCTCTTCAAGCAAAAACATAAAAATAAAGTGGGAAGAGATATATGCACAAGTCTATGCAAGTATCAAGACCATCAAGACTATTGACCAATCACACATAGATTTCAAGATTTCTCCCACAAAGATAAATGTGCATACATAACAAGCTAAGCTCGTAAATGCACTACGCCATTAGTACGAAGGTACTGGGCCAAACTCACATGTGATATGTGCTCAAACATATACGATCAAACTTTTTGAATTTTTCACTTTTTAGGTGGTTTTGGATTTTTACACACACAAAACAAAGACATAAAAGTAAGATCAAAAACAAAAACAAAACAATGCATATAAAGAGATGCTTGATGCACAAATGCATGACAATGAAGCACCTAATGCATGAAGGGTCCTACAAAGATCGAAAGAATTAGATCAAGCACCAAAAGAGCAAAAGCTCAACCATAGGAACCCTTCCTCATCCAAACGGAATGATTGTTTTTATGTGGTTTTGGATTTTTACACACACAAAACAAAGACATTAAAGTAAGATCAAAAACAAAAAACAAAACAATGCATATAAAGAGATGCATGATGCACAAATGCATGACAATGAAGCCCCTAATGCATGAAGGGTCCTACAAAGATCGAAAGAATTAGATCAAAGACCAAAAGAGCAAAAGCTCAACCATAAGAACCCTTTCTCATCCAAATGGAATGATTGTTTGGAATGAGTGTCTAATGAGATGTGAGACGAGGGTTGGAATAATGAGAATCGGAGATGCACATAGACAAGGAGGTAAGAACATCAAAAACTTTCTTCAACAACTTACCATTTTCCCCCAAATCCGGTTTAGCTTGCAAAGCACAACTTCCAAGAAGCTCAAGTTTCTCTTTTCTTTTTATTCTTTTAAGAGCTTAAAACTTAGAGCAATAAGGTCTAAGATGACCAAAGGCACCACAATGGTGACAAACAATGTGTTTAGGTTCATTAGGCTTTTTGGAAATGGATCTAGTAACATTGTTTTGTTCTTTCTTCAACTTATGACATTAAGGTCTTATATGACCAATCACACCACAATGGTGACAAGTTGGAGCAAATTTAGATCCATCCAAAACCTTAGGTTGAGACCTCAACAAGGGCTGTGGCTTAAGAGCCTTTCTCTTCAATTTTTGATTTCTTTTGTGTGGAGGAATGTACACCGATTTGTCCTTTGAAGTAGAACATATAATAGGCACAAAATTGGGTACCACAACATGATTGCAAAAAATATTTTCATCATTTTTAACAGTAGGTTCAGCAATCAACTTCTTGGCACGCATCTTAAGAGATTCATTTTCACATTTAAGATCATCAACAAGTTTGTTAGACAAAACAAGTTTAGCATCCAAGTCCATATTCAAACATTCAAACTCTTTTAGCTTTTCAAGAGAATTTTCAGCAAGTTTCTTATATTTCTCAACCAATTTGTTGGATTCATTGAGCTTAGCAATCAACTCATCATTTTCACAAAATAACTTGCTCAAATTCTTTTGAAACTTCTTAGCCTTTTTCTTCAAGAGCTCGTCATTTGGAATATCAACAACAGAAAATGATTCAAGTAACATGTCATCAAAATCATAAGGATAAACACTCATAGAGGAATTTTCACAAACACATGGCATGTTACAATCAACAACATCCATAGAAGCATACAAAGCATTATCCATGGCAAAACACACAAGGGGTCAAGGATCACACTTAGGTAATGAAACCAAAACAAGTATACCTACTCTGATACCAATTGAAAGCTCGAAAAAGTGTTGAAAACACAAGAACTGTTTAGACCCCCAAATTAAAGTTACGCCTCGATAGATTTTACACTAACTTAATACTAAGTGCGGAATAGTGTAAAAGCAAGCGAATAAACAAATAAGTTACTCTAATCCATAAACTTAACAACACAGCAGTAAAATGGAATGTAAAAGAGTAGGGAAAAGAAATGCAAACATAAGATAACACGCCGATGTGTTATTGAAGAGGAAACCGAAGAATTCGGCGAAAAACCTCTCCGCCACCCTCCAAGCGGTAATCGATCCACTAGATAATTAGTTGGGATACATGAGTTAGCAAGAGACTCTCCAAGCCTAATCTACCCGATGTACCTAAGCCCTCCAAGCTCCTACTCCAACAAGGCTTCTCAGAACAGTGTCTTGTCTAGTTCTCCGGATCTCGCAACAAGCTCCATGTTGCATCTGCCATCCTTGGCTTCTTCCAATGCTTCCCAACAGCTCCAAAATACTCTCAACACTCTGAATAGGTGTGGGTTGTGTTCGGGTACAAATCTCCTCTCAAGGTATGACTATGGGAAAGAGATGGAGAAGAGGCTACAATGATTTCTCACTAAGGATAAGTAGCTCTCTCTCTAAAAGATGGGTGTGTGTGTTATAGAAAACCTATCTAGGGTTTTTCTCTCTGAATTGGCCTCCTAACATTTGTGGGTAATGAGGGTATATATAGTATGGGTGAAGGGTAAGAAAGTCACTCTTAAAAATCCTCTAGGCAGAATATTTCGCGACTACCTCGCGGGAAGGACTTACCCGTGAGACACTCGCAAAAACGACAGCCTGGCACGAATCTTCAGCTTCCAGTCATGTGTTCCTCACATGCCCTTTTCGCGAGAACCCTTGTCATGAACTTCTCGCGAGCTAGTCCCGAAATGCACTGATCTTCAATTAAGCTTGAGTCTTCACCAACTTAATACTAAACCCAATACAATAAAATCTCACAAAATACAAGGAACAAAATTAAAGCAATTACAACACTTTTTGTCATGGAATAAAGCCAACATAAAACATAGTTGTAAATCACAACTTTACAGGTGCAAACTTTGCAATAGCTGGATCAACGACTCTTTCAAATAATCTATTTGGTCATTTCAACTTTGGTAATCCCCTAATGTGGAAACAAAATCCAGAGAGTATACTAACTCAACTTGATTGGTTCGATAGCTTTGTTGGGGAGAGAGAATGTAAAGGAAAAGATGAGGATGCATGCAAATTAGAGCTTGGCAAAGCTCTCTTTTGGATTGGTGAGATGGGTGACAATGACTATGCCTATCTTTTTGCCTCTTCCATTGGCCCTGCTATTGTCAATAACCAATTCACAGAGCAAGCTGTTGATCACGTCTGCACACTTGCATTGGTAAGCATTGATAAACTACCATTTATGTCAAAAGCTTAAATTGATTAAAAAAATGATGAATTTAATAATTTAACTATTATTCTAACAAGCATAATATTACAAATAGAGAAAGAAAGTAGCATATAGCCTTAGCTTGTTAGAAGGGGAAAAAAAATAGTATCTCAATGAGTTCTTCCAAACTAAACATTTGATCTAGACACTTCACAAAATGGTGCATTGCATATAAGAGAAAGAATGAATGTTATGGTGAAGTTAACGTTGGAATAGTCATATTAAGCCTGCTTTCTTTTAACAGGGAGAAAAGATTTGAAGCACAACAAATTTCAAGCCATTGCAGAGAAGTCAAATGGAGAGAATGACAAAGTTTCTAGCAGTGAGTATAAAATTCTAAGGTTTGAGTTTGATTTGTTTGGGCCTTGTGATTTTAGTCTTTAGTTTTTCTTTGTTTAGTTATTGAGAGAGAGAGATTTTTCTGTTTGTGTAGTATGAGAGACTTAAGTGATACACTCTTAAACTCCCACACAGAGATCGAAGAGTTAAGAGCACCGATCACCAAGAGTTTTTTCCCCTGTTTTTTCTTTGATATATATATGAGAGATAATCAATTCTACTCCCATGAAAAGTTATTATTTATGGTTTTTCTTTAATAAAAAATATAATTTTGATGCATTGATTTATTTTTTGGCCTTAATTAATATTCTTATAGAGAAGAAAATATCCTTATTGGTTCAAATTTTAGGATTTGTTCCACATGGGCGCCTTAGGCAATTGCATTTGTTACTTATAAGGTAGAGTCGGCCCTAGACAGGAGACTATAATTTGTAATTTCTTTTGCACTTACTATGATAGCTTACCAATATGTTATTAAAATAAATAAATAAATAGGCATCCAGAGAATGTTACAATTGATGGGAGAAGATGTTGAATTGAGGGTGGGGAACTCAAAGCAAGACAACATAAAGAAACTCTTGCAAAGCTTTTGCAAACGTCTCTGGGCTGAAGTGTTCGTTGGAGAAGATAGATCTAGACTCCAAAAGCCACGCCAAACTCAGATAGTTTCAACTTTAGTAGATTTTATAATCTAATGGGATAATATGCCCCAAAAACAAATAAAAGCAGCTTGTTCTACATATTAAAATTTCACTACAATATAACAATATAAAACTATGGTTCAATATTAATGGTTTGAGATTAAATTTGTTAGGGTCATATTTTTTATGTATTGGCTTATTCTATAACAAAACATACTTTACTTGTAATTGAGCAGATCTAAGTGGGTTCAAGATTATCATGACAAGTTGTTTCATTGAAGACATAAAGATTGCTCAAGAACTACTCAAGAAAAGCTAAATTTGTAGGTCCCGACACCTCCTCGATACCTGTCGAGCTATCGAGATTTAATGAAACTCAATACCTGGCTCGATACATCTCGATCTTTTGAACTAACAGATTTCAAGACATAGGCAACAACGTTTTATTCTAAGGGGCTATTTGTTTATGGGTTTGTATAATCCTAATAAGATTTAGAGAGCCCAAGGTTTGTGTAAACCTAACAGGAATAGGAGAACTCATTAAAAGGCCCATTAAGCTCCTATATAAATAGGGAGGCAAGGGGAAAGAAAACCCTAATCCTAGAAAGCTCTATAAGGTTTTCTTATTGAAACCCTAGACTCCTCCTATAGAAAAAAGAGATATTACTGCATTTCTAGTGCACCTTTGGGTTATGTAACCAAGCAAGATCTCTAGCACCAACCATTGGAGATCTTAGTGGTGTTTCTAAGTGAAACTGTTGAATCTACAACAATCAAAGAGTTGGTGTGGAGTTAGTCATGTACTTGGATTTGAGCAAAGAAGTTAGTCATGTACTAGGATTTATGCAAACAGGGAAGAAGTCTCTACATGATAAAGTCCAATAGGGTATTGGAGTAAAAGTTCAACTGTAGGTTGGTATTTTGGGATAGTCCAAGGTAGTGGTAAGATTCCTGATACTTATAACCACTTGATTCTTGATTAGTGATTCTTGGAAGTGGTGACCTAAAAATCACCTAATGGGCTTTTTGCCTTGCGAGAGGGTTTCCCCATTTGTCAACAAATCACTGTGTCAATTTAATTTTTGCTACACTAAGTTCATTTTGTGATTTGTATGTGCCTCCGCGATTTGTATGTAAGTTGACCTAATTAATCAAATTCGATAGTTATCTTAATTAACTGGGGTCAATCTATAACCTAACAAAATTTAACCTCTTCGGTGATCTAACATACAAAAATTTTAAATAAATGGAAACTACAACTACATCTCCTTTATATATATATATATATATATATATATATATATATTCTAGTACCACTCCTTCATTGAGGAATTTTTTTTCAATCATGTCATATACAAACCCTCCCCTTAAAAAAATTCATGACTGTGGGCGCAAGCCCACATGACAATCTTTTAGGTTTCCCCAAAAATAGTAGGAAGTATGCTTTGGCCTTGGGTTGACAATGACGAAGGTGTAAATAGAGTCGCCACCTAGATTAGGTCTAAGAATCATAAATATAGTGCTCTTGTGGAAGGACTAATCTTTACCAGAGCACGTGTCCGTAGTTTAGGCATGGGGATGGGAAGGTCTTAGGCACCCAACCCCACCCGACTTGTGGGTCAGCCTCCACTCATTGTGTTCCAAATCTTAATCTCGTTAAAGGGTTTTTTGACATGTTATTCTAACTCTCACACACTTTAACATGTATCTAAAGCATTCAATCATGGCATATCATCCCTGAAAGCTCGAAACTGTGTGAAACACAATAGCTTGTTTAGAACCCCAATGAAAAATTGCGGCTCAGTTGATTTCACTCAAACTTATCTAAGTGCTAAACAAGAGTAAATGAAGCACAATAAACCGATAACTACTCTAGTGCATAAACATGAAAAACAAATAATAAAAGTAAGGCACAAGAGTAAGAGAAGAGAGATGCAACCACAAGATAACACCGAGACGTGTTATCGAAAAGGAAACTGAAGAACTCGGTGAAAGACCTCTCCACTGCCCTCCAAGCGGTAAATCGATCCACTAGAGAATAAAGTTGGAGTACATGAATAACAAAAGACCTTCCAAACCTAGTCTACCCAATGTACTTAAGCCCTCTAAGCTTCTGCTACCATCTGACTTAACAAAACCTTGTCTTCTCTAGCTCTCCAGATCCCTCAATATGCCCAATTGCATCTGCCAAGCCTCACAGGTTTCTTTTGGCAAATGCCCAAAACTTCCCAAGCTCCAAAACACTTTCTACACTTTGAAAAGGTGTGGGTTGTGTTTGGGTACAAATCTCCTCTCAAGGTAAAACAATGGGAGAGGGAAGGAGAAGAGGCTAGAATGATTTCTCACTAAGGATAAGTGGCTCTCTCTCTAAAAGATGGGTGTGTGTGTTATAGAAAATCTATCTAGGTTTTTTCTCTCTGAATGGCCTCCTTACAATTTCTGTGGATAATGAGGGTATATATAGCACGAGTGAAGGGTAAAAAAGTCACACTTAAAAATTCTTCAGGCAGAAAGTTTTGCGAGTACTTCACAGGAAGGCCTTACCTGCGAGACATTCGCGAAAACGACAGCCTGGCATAACTCTTCAGCTTTCGACATGTGCTTCTCATGTGCCTTTTTCGTAGGATACTCTTCTCATGAGTTAGTTGCAAAATTGCACTGATTCTTTATTTCATATTCTTCACCAACTTAACACTAAACCCAATACAATAAAATCTCACAAAATACAAAGAACAAAATTAAAGCAAATACAACACTTTTGTCATGAAATAAAGCCAATATAAAAAATAGTTGTAAATCACAACTTTACAATCTCCCCCTTTGGCTATTCTGTGATAAAACACCCTATAACAGACTCTAGACTTATACGTGAGTTTGGAAACAATGGCAAAACTCACTCATACCTAAATCTAGAAGCTGTGATGAATTTGGAACATATATACCTGTAACCTGAAACACTTGCACAAAACACATTTGAGGGTAAATCAAGTGATAAAAGGACAAGTATAATGTAACAAGTAAATATTGATCAAGTAAACATGATTGAAAACTGTGAGCAACTTGATCAAACACAAAACAGTTATATGGAAATGACTACAATGATCATATGGCAAAGCAAATGATCATCCGAACATACAACCAATAAAGCACAATAGCATAAGGATGTATGCATGTCCAACACATAAGCACGATGCGATGAGAGCAGCAAAGCATAGATACTAAACATTACTTAAAGCACTATAAACAACAAGAAAACAAGCATAAAGTAAAACAAACAAAACAAGGTTTTCTCGTAAAAAATGTCTTCTCACCCTTAGTATCTCACCTATGGCTTTCTCCCTCTACAAATGTGCACGAGATAGAATTTCTCCTCCTGAGAATGTGCATATGAGTCATATAGAAATGACAAAACACTCTGGTATACTCTCTAGTATACTCTCCCTCCTTTTGTCACGAATAGACAAATGAGTCAAGAGGAAGGAGGGAAAGAAAAAAAGATATGAGCAAGAGTATGATGCATGAAGGGTGCAAGATGAATGAGAAAATGTAGCTCAAATGAAAGACAGAAACAAAGAATGCTACAAAGCATAAAGTAGACAAGACATGCTAAGGGTGGTGGAACAAAGTATAGACCAATGCATGACATAGACACAAGAACATGTTATATGTGCTAAAGGTCTAAAAAGACTTAACTAGCATAAGTGAATACAAAACATGTCAAGTGTTAGAGTGTGCATGCGAGATTCATGACCAATGCATGAGCAAGCACTCACGGGGCAAAGTGTGTAAAACACACAACCAATGATCAAAACATGATAAACATGAATAATTATGGTGATCCCCAAAAATTGGTACTCATAGGAGTCCAAAACAATGAGAAAATGTCATTTGGGCATTTTATCAAACACTTAGAGTGCACACACCACACATGTATGCTAAACAATGCATGAACATATGAAAATCTTGCCTAAATACATGTTATTTTTGTCACAAGGGGCCAACATCCAAAGCATATCAACATTTAAAACAAAACCCAATAAAAAATATTGACAAAAAATAAGTTTTTTCCAACTCCCATTTGAGAAAATCCTGAACGGTTTTTAGACCCCTTAACCCAAACAGATTAGCCTAATTAATTAGCCAAGTGATTTACTTAGTCAAATTATGCCAATCTAGGTTATCGCAATCAAACAATCATATCAAGAATATAAAGCAGCAGAAATATAAATAACACAATGATATGATGACCCAGGAAACCACATGGTAAAAACCTGGGGAGGATTTGACCTAGCTATCCTCAAGGTAAACTTGAATCCACTATACGAAAGAATCGAAGTTCATACAAAAGGACTTACAAGCTCCCCGCTTAACTTCCTAATGCTACCCACCAGTAGAACTTACTGACACGACCACATGCAAGCTCCGAATCTACGGACTCCTTCTTTCTTGGATTCTCCAATCAGCTACAAGCACCCACGCTTGTTATTCTTTAAGCTCCAATGGCAGCAACTGAGTTGATCATCAAGATGTTGAAATAATCTCTACCTTGAAAACCCTAAGTTTATGTGAAGAAAAGCTCCTCAATGATCTCACAAGAGATTCACACAAACAGCAAAGTATGAGCAACAATACAACCAGAGCAACTCTAAAAAACGTGGCTAGGGTTTTTCCTTATATACCTAGGGCAAAAACATAAAACCCTAAATGATTAATGAGGTAGGGCTAAGTTGGAAAATTCTGCAGAAAAACATTCTGGCTTACTTTCGATCGATCGAGCCAGGCCGAAATGCACCAATGCATCTGCAGCCTCTCGATTCCAACTTTACATGAATTACACAACTTTGAGCAAGCCTAAACAAGACTAAACACATTGTTTTGATCATGGTTTGCCAATATTACATATTAGAGTTCTAAATACACAAATTCCTAAATTTTTAGAACCTAACAAACTCCCTGTTTGGCAATCTGTGACAAAACACAAATTAAAAGCTCAAAGTTTACAAGTAAAAACCCTTTACATAAATAATGCTCATAAACACAAAAATTTAATCCTAACTACTATCCATCAGTTGCAAGTGTAGACAGCAGCTCAATTGAATCAACCTGTATATTCCTGAAACACTCAACAAACGCATAAATGCATGTGTGACAAAAAACAGTAAAGCAACAGGTATGCAAACTAACTTTCCCCTTAAGTTAGATATAACAAAAATAAAACATCTTTGTAAAGATTCACACAACACAAAATAAAGACATATATCAATGAATAATCTCATAAATAAAAATCAATAAGTAGTGAATCACAAGAAACAAGAATCATACATATCAAAATAAATGTATCTCCCCCTAACATGAATAGCCCAAAAAAAATAATAATATACAAAGTGAAGCACCTAGATACAATCTAATATCTCCACTAGCTCTGCAAAACAAAAGAAAAACTCCCCCTAACTACAAAAACTCCTCTACAGTGTCAAAACTCTACTCCCCCTTTTTGTGACGGAATGCCAAAGGACAATCACACGCCATCATCAAAAAGAGGTGGTGAAGGTGAATGAAGATGTGCCAAGTCGGCTCGCAGAGCACAAATCTCATCAAGCAAGTCTACCAAAATCTAACAATTTGCCGCCTGAACGGTCATGACAATCTCCAAGGTACGACGAATATCAAAGTCATTCGAAGGAGGTGGAGGAACAGCAGCAGCAGCAGCAGCATCACCAACAGGATCAGGAACATCCTCACCAGCAGGACCTGTAGAAGAAGAGGGAGGAGGTGCGGTACTAGAAGGCTCAGACCTAGGGTGTTTAGAGCCAACTCAAAGATGAGCAGCCCTTTGTCTAAGAAAAGACGCACCTATGGGAGCAATAACATGAACGGGCTCAGAAGAAGGGAAATCATTTAGACCAAGATAAAGCAAAATCCTATGAATAAAGATAGGATGAACAAGAGCATGAGAGGAAGATGAACTCCTATAAAATTCGTTCAAAGAACGAAGGAACAAGTGAGGAAAACTGATAGGAGCATCAGTCACAAGGGCGTACAAAAAGACACACCGCTCGAGAGGAATGGTGTGAAGATGAGAAATGGGCCACGCTATCCTAAAGAAGAGATAGTGCAACTTAGATAGCTCAGCAGTGGTGATCCTAGGATCAGAACCCCACTGGATAGAAGACCCAGTGATGTAAGACATGACATCACTCAACAGAGGAGACTCATCATAAGGATAGACAGGGTGTTGGAACAAAAGTACCCCTAGAGCATCAGCCACTACAGTAGGAGTAATAGTGTACTCTACGCCTCGTATCCAACTCTTTACCAAAGTGTTAGAATCATAGACGCGGATAGAGATGTTCAAAAAGAACTCTCTAATTAAGGTAGCTGGAGGAGGAGGATCAGAAATATCCACCAAGGGTAACCAGCCCTGACGCTCAAAATTTGCCCTAATGGCAGGATCAAGCTCATCAAACACAATAGAACGCTCAGACCAAATCTTTCTCCTAAGGTTCAGCTTATCAAAAATCTCTTGGTTTTTCTCACTCGGAAACTTCTCACGGTTAAAAGAAGGTGGAGAAGGAGTAGGTGAGGGAACAGACCTACGAGCTCTAGTTTTCCTAGGCATGATGCTAAGGAAAGGACAGAGACACAGAGAAAGAACCAACAGAACAAAACAAAAAAAAAAACAAAAAAAACAAAACCCAAGGGCAGATTGCAAGTTAGCACATAAAAATAAATAAATAAATAAAAGTCTATATGATGCATGAACAATATTAATGACATGATGCATGTTCTAATGCAGTTAATAACAAGTTCAATTGAAGTTCAATTGCACAAAATTCGCTTGAACACAGAGTTTAAAAAAAAACCCCCAAAATTGAAAACCACTAGAAAGATTTTTTAACAAAATTGACAAATTGATCATCACATAAGCTAGAAAACACAATATAATGATCAATTATATCAATTTATCAGGCCAATTTCATCAATTTCTATCCAATTGAACAAAAACCCCAAATCGGTTCAATTATAAGCCCTAGAATTTTCAATTTTCCACAAAACCTCAAATTGATCAAAATAACCATCATAGATCATAAATATATCCATATAGCAACAAAACCCATTGATCAATTTCACAAAATACGGCTTGATTCAACAAAAAATCCAAATTAAGCATAGTCTGAAAATTTACCCATAAACCATGAAAATAATGCATGAAACATGAAAAAAATGCAAAAGGAAGGGTAATATGGACATACTGGCTTAAGGAGAGAGAAACCTTGCAAAAATTTGGAAGAAAACGACAAAAATTTTGTTGTGGAGCCTTGCTGAGTCGGAGAGAGAAAAAAGTTTGAAAAGTTTTGAAAAAGTGACTTTGAAAAAGTCAGATCTGAGTTTTTAAAAAACTTGATTCACGATATTCGATTGATCAAAAATTACATTCGATCGATCGAATCAATCCGAGATTCTAAAAGAATTTTAAGTAATTTTCGATCAATCGAAAAACAGATTGGATCGATAGAAACCAGCAGCGGCTCACAACATTTTGAGAAAAATCACAGTTTTGAAAAACAACCACCACATTTTAGAAACAACTCCTCAAAGCATTAAAATTGTTGAAACAAAATGCATGAGTATGAGATGAAATGCTTTTTCAAAAACCCAAGTTTCAATCCCAGTTTCTCCAAGGAAAATTTCAGCCATTCTCCCTTTAAATTCTCAAGCAAAAAAAAAAAATGTTTTGCATAATACTCAAGGTATTTTCAAACTTGGTTGGTCAGACCAAAAACACACACAATAACATGTACAATGTTTAGCAAAGAGTAACTTGTTTAGTGTGTGCAACTAGCAAAAACTTAAGATACATGTGAGGTGATATGTGAATAGCAATCAATCACAAAGTCTACAAAATCCATCACATAGAATTCAAAAGAGACTATCACCTAAAGAGTTACATCATATAACTCCCATATTTCCTAGAACATAAGCTTACAATCATGTAAGTTTCTTGAATTTTTGCCTCATAATATACACATCAATTTTAGTTTAAGTGATTTGGCATCAAGCCTAATAGTACACATAAATTTTAAGCATTAAGCATTTAAATCTGAGGCTTCACCTTATGTTCTTTTTGTGCATGTGCTACACTTTCTCGAGCACAAAATCTTATGATATGCACTAAGGTGTTCATGATTGGCTAGTGAACAGTGGTGAGATGGTTATTTATGCCCTTCTCAAAAGGATCAAGTACGACAGTCAAATAACATGTGACTTCAAGATTAAGACAAAGTGATAAACACCATAAACATCTTTCCCACACAACATGCACTACAAAGCTTCAACTAGTCAAGTGCAATAAATAAGCTCATCAAAGCTAAACAGGGTACAAGGACATGTTCTATGTAAATAAATTGACCAACTTTGTTTTCAAAAACCAAGAAGAATAGTGCTAAACACAATTTGCTTACCACCTTTTTTTTTATTTTTTTTATTTGTTTAAAAAAAATCCAAGAATGAAATGCATGGATGTTATGCAATGCAAGTCTTAGAAACAAAAACAACACAAAAACCAAAGAACAATGGTCACAAAAGGGTAGAGCAATGAAGCACAAGGACCATGTCAAAAAGAATCAATTAGATCAAGTCTTTTGCATCCAAAACCTATTAGATGCACCACGAGCATTGGAGTTCCTATTCACATTCGAGTGATTTCCAACTCCAAGATTGGAATAAAAGTTTAAAGCCTTTACCAATTCACCAATGAGCGCCATAGGATCTTGTGCTTGAGGCACAGGCACTTTTGGTTTGTTTGCTCTCTTTGCAGCTTGAAGCTTGAAACAGTTAGGATGAATGTGCCCAGACTTTCCACAAAAATGGTAAATCCAAGCAGGTTTACCATGCATCTTGTCCTTAGAAACGGTAAACTCCTTAGATTTAGACTCTTTTAGATCAACCCTAATCTTCCTAGATGGTGAATCTTCTATGGGTTTGACAACCTCACTCATAGGGGGTTTGACAGTTTCACTCACAACCTCACTCACGGAAGGTTCAGAAGAAGATGAAGGAACAAAATTTGTGGAATTAGGTGCAGACACACAGATACTTTCAACAAAACCTATTCCAGATTTGTCAAAATGAGCCTTTTGAACTGATAGGCCACAATCTGAATGACCCCTTGTGATTAAACTAATTAATTAATTAGCCAAGTTATTAATTAATCAATTTATCATTCAATTGCGTGGAAGCACAAACAAATCACCAAAAACTAAATATGCATCGGAAATTAAATAACACGGTGATTTGTTTACGAATGGGGAAAATCCTAACGGCAAAAACCCCACCGGGTGATTTTCAGGTCACCACTCCCGAAACTCCACTATTATCAAATCAAGCGGTTACCCAAGTACCTTACCAACCTACAGTTGAACCCTTACCCCAATACCCAATTGGACTTGATCTGTAGTGACAATTTCCACCTTTGATGCACGGCTCCCAAGTACGTGACTAACCAATGCGCGGATCCCAGTACGCGACTTCAAACACCAACTAAGAAGGAGAGGTTGGCTGCAAAATTCTTCAGTTCATCCTTTACGATGAAGATTAGGAAGATGCTTGGTTACAAAACCCTTTGGTGCAAATACACAGCAACTTCTTGAGAGAAGATGAACTAGGTCAAGAACTTCGTCTTTTGATCACAATTTTCTTGAACAACGATTGCTCAATGCTTTTGCAACTTGTGTACAATTTGACGGCTCTTAAAACAATCCTTTTATATGTTTAGGGTTAGAAGAAAAGAAGGCCCAAAAGCATATTCACGGATCCCAAGGAAATCAAATCAGAAAATCTGATTTTGTAATTCTCGACAGATAGCAGGTGTCGAGGTAGCTATCGAGCAGGTGTCGAGAATTAATGAATGTGCACTTCAGCTTGCTTTTTCTTGGACAGACTTGATGACTTCAACACTTGATCTTGAAACCTTGTTTCTTGAAGTATTAAAAACACCTAGAACTACCCAATTACAAGTAGAGTGCGTTTTGTCAAAAGGATTAGCCAATTTACATAAATAAGTGACATATGTTCTTAACAAGTGAACACAAATATGTCCTAACAATCTCCCCCTTTGGCAATCCGTGACAAAACCACAACAAACAAATGAACATATGAGAGAAGTCATAAATCACTCAACTCATATTCACTTGTTGAATACAATAAAATCTATCCTAACACAAACTCTTGAAAAACTTTGCAAGAAGAGAGTTTATGGCAAGTAGACTTTGACAACCTGTATTTCTGAAACACTTTAAACAAAACTCATCAAGGCATCTTGTGTGAAACAGAAATAAATAGATTGCATACAAGTATAAAGAACATGTGTATAAAGATAGAGAAGAAACAACACATGAAGAGAGAGGTGAAAGAAACATACATCCACATATATAGAAAATAAGTACAATGTATGTAAAACTGGTCAAAAGACCTCATATACAAGATCAATGTATCTATAAAGAATAGAAAAGAAAAGATACATCAAAACCTCACTACATCCCTCAAAAATATCAACACTCCCCCTATCAAAATGTCCTATACTAACTCTCCCCCTAAGATGACTACTCTCATAACCCAAAACTACTTCCCCTTTTTGTCACGAGTGATAAAGGGTAGAGTGTCAAGTAAACATCTCATCAGTAGAGCTAGCATCTCCATCATCATCCGAAGCATCATCGTCATCACCATCATCATCAGAGTCAGAACCCGCTGGAGAAGGTGGTGAAGGAGTAGCCTCCAAAGCAAAACCGCCCATGGTCGCCCGCCGTCGTGCAATACGACCAACACGAACATTCACCTGATACAACTCAGTGGAGAGTGTATCGAGACGAGCATCCATGCGCTGCAGCTGCGCCATAATGTCTCCAAGAGATACATCGCCCATAGAGGAAGAAGGAGCAGATGTAGATGGAGCAGATCTGGATGGAGCTGAACGGGAGGGAGGAGTGGAATCCGTCTGTCTCGACCTAAACTGAGCCTCACTACGTTTTACGGTAGTGGCATCTATGGCACATATGTGTGTGAAGTGGTCAAACACAGGAAAGGGAATAGAAAAATGACGTAAGATCCTCGTGATAGCGGAAGGAAAGATGAGCTTATCACGGGACGCCGAATCTAGATGAACATCTATGATAGAGAGAATGAAATGAGAAGTGAAATCTATAGTAAGATGCTCTAGAAGTGATAGCAAAAATCGAGCACGAGGCTCTGTGATGGAGTTGTAGTGAGAGAGTGGATGGAGTACAAAAGTCATCACCATGTTTAAGAATCTAGGACCTTTAGCAAAAGGCCTACATGATGTGTACTGATGTTCACCCCAATCAGCAGGGTGCTCACAAAAGGCAGAGATGAGCTCATCTTTGGACACAGTCCGCAAACGCTCACAGGAAGGATAGTCAGGAAAATCTATCCTAGGAACCCTAAGTACATCCGCAACTAGCTACAGTGTAACAGGGATGCGCGTACCTCGAACGCGAGTGAAAAAGAGAGGTACTGAATGATCAATCCCGTGCATGTTGGAGTAAAACTCCTGAATGAGCACGAGAGGACAAGTGACTGGGACGTCACACAGTGACTCCCATCCCCTACTGTGAATGACAGAGGGAAGGTCAGTGTCGGCGAAGTCCGCCAAAATGACTTGGCATTCCGAATGAACACCTCGTCTAGAAAAGTTCTCAGAAAATGCCTTGTGGGCATCTCCATCACGGAACTGAAGGTTAAGAGGAGCAGAATCAGAAGAAGAGGAAGCTCCAGAACGCAGAGGGTTCCGAGCCGGAGTGGATTTACGTTTGGGTGCCATAGACACTACTAACGTAAAAGAATGAGAAAGAGATAGAGAGGGAGACAATCAGAAAAGTCCCAAAACAGTTCATATATATATCAGATATATTGAACAACAAGTACGTATGCATGGGAATGCATGAACATGTGACATGCAAAGGAAAAAACATCATGGGCTCAGCCTAATCCAATCCTACCAGCACACAAACATAGAGCACACATCTAAATGCATGTAAATATCATTCTAATGCTCATGAGATGCAATGTATGACATTTTGAAAACATTTGAGTGCAAACCCAACCCAAAATTTGAAGAAAAACTCATCAATTTTGAAAAACCCCAAAAATTTCAAAAAAATCCCAAAAACTAGGTTTCAAAACATGAAATGCATGAGAAAGGAAGGGAAAAATGAACATACCAAATGATTGAAACCAAGGGAAGACCGAAAATGAAGAGGGTTTGAAGATTTGAGTGAGAGAAAGGTGGTTGGGAGATGAAACGCCTCGGACAGATCGAGAGAGATCGAGAGAATGAGAGAAAAATCGCGACATAGCCTTATATAGACACCTCAGTAAATCTCGACAACTGAGGTGTCGAGAGGTATCGAGGAAGCTGTCCAGGAGGTATCAAGAAAATGGTCGTCGACAGCTGAAGGTATCAAGAAGGTGTCGAGGAATGAACACCAGAACCAAGAACAGAAGCTCGATCGATCGACAAGGTATCGAGGAGGTATCGAGAAGACAGGAACTTTCTCGATCGATCCACCAGGTGTCGAGACAGGTGTCGAGATTGCGATAAGAAAAGGCTAGAGAAGCTCGACAGATAACCAGGTATCGAGGAGGTGTCGAGACATCTTTAAAAAGAGTTTTTCGAGAAGTGAAAAACACAGACATGAATGCAATTCAACATACACCTCAACCATAGAACCAATCAACATATAAAGCACTCAAAAACATCTCTCGACAAGAATTTTAGCACATGGATCCTCAAAAACACACACACACACTAAACAAGTCTAACCAATTTTATATTTCAAAAACAAGTCAAGACAGTTTAGTGAGCATACATTAGCACATGTAAACACTTGTGATGGCCAAATCACATTGTACCTGCACATGTATCAAGAGTAGCAAAGAATATTGCGTGTTGTGTGTGAAAAACATCGCAAGATTGCATATGTGTATACATGTCATGACGATCTGAGATATGAGAAAATAACTTTAACTCACACACAATCATAACTGTTTGATGGGGACTATCACCTTTGAGGTACATCCTATAACTCCCACATCTCCTAAAAGACACACTTGCAATCATATTTAAAGCATTTTAATCTTTTTGCTTTTTATTTTCTTTGCATATTTTCTTTTAAGCACATCATGCATGGGCATAAAAAGAGAGAAAAGAAATACCCAACATGTTAAGCATAGACATTGCACTTTTGCTATGCCGAAGCATACGGATGTCTTTGACACTGCACTTTTGCTATGCCGAAGCATACAGGTGTCTATGACACTGCACTTTTGCTATGCCGAAGCATACATGTGTCATACTATGATTGGCGGGCAACAGTGGTGAGATGGTCATTTATGCCTTTCTCTTAGGATTTTCTAGTCCTACCCGTCAAAAAGAGTGATATGAGTGTTAAGTTTAAGAGATAACTTAATCTTACTCATCACAAACAAGAGCCACAAAGCTCACTTGCTTAGTTGTGCATAGAGATGCTCATCTAAGCTACAAGAGATACAAAGTTTTAGAAAACTCTGTTTCATTGGCCATCCAAGGTACACAAATACCAAAGTACACAAAATACACACTGTTTTTGTATTTTTCTGATTTTTCAAATTTTTTTTTTATTTTTATATCAAAAAAAAAAAAATAAACAAAACTGAAAATAAACAAACAAAAACATGTTATCAAAGCAAAGCAAAAACTAAACTGACTCAACAAAAATGCAAAACACACAAGCAATGCAATAAACAAGAAAAGCAAGAAGGGAAAAGAAAGTGATGAAATCACTTAGAGTCCTTTTTCTTCCACACTTTGGAAGAGCATTTCCTTTGATTGAACCCTTGAACCGGCGGTGAGGGGGAAGAATTTAAACCGTTCAAGTTCGAAAGGAACATGAGGGCTTTCAGAAGATCTCCAAGAGGAGCAAGAGAGGATTGAAGCTGATTTTGGCTTCCAGATGCTATCATGCCATTGCTCTGTTGAGTGGCTAACCACTTATAGCAATTTGGTCGAGTATGACCGGTAGCTCCACAATGATGACAGAGATGCTGCTTCTTTTGTTTAGGCTTTTGAGAGTTAGCCTTTTTAGCCCTAGGGTTTTTAGCATCTTTCTTATCTTGCTTAGGGGGTGCTCCTAAGATAGATTTACTCTTGTCTAGGTTCTCACTAGCTAATTCAGTTTTAACCTCAGTGTTCTCAATTTCAGTGTTATTAGCAGGAGAAACAAAAACAGTATTGCTAGTAGAAGCAGTATTAGAGAAAGAAAGACCATACCCTAAGCCAGTTCGATCCGAAGCAGATTTCTGATTGCTAAGCATCTCATCAAGCTTTGCACTTGAAGTCCTCTCCAGTTGAGCTCTGACTTGAAATAGCTCCGCTTCAAGCTTCTTGGTCTTCTCAGCCAAAAAGTTGTTCTCAAATCTTAGTGCTCCAATAGTTTGATTCACCTCATCAAACTTTGTGGACAACTCTTCACGATCAAGTTCCACATCACTGAGCTTCTTGGTGGCCAGCCTATATAATTTCTCATGCTTCTCAGAGAGCTTGTAAAGCTTCTCATAGGCTGAATGGATATCATCTTGATCATTCATCTTCTCAAATTTGGACTCCACCAGTTCTTCTTCTTCATCCACTTCTTCAACAATCCCTTCAGTAGGATTGACTGTGGCAGTGAAGGCATTTAAGATTTCGTCATCCTCATTGTCGGAATTATCTTCAGGCTCAGTGTCACTTAGGGTTGCAGCAAGTGCTTTGCTTTTCCCAATGCTCTTAAGATATGTAGGACACTCATGTTTCATGTGTCCGAACCCATGACATCCAAAACACTTTGGTCCTGCAGGAACAGTGTACTGATCGCCATCCTTAGCATTCTTCTTCCCTTTGTCTTGGCTTTTAAACTAAGAAGAACTGGACTACCTGCGGTCCTTGTCGAAGCTCCTTCCATTGGCATTCTTCATAAACTTCTTGAACTACCGGGTGATGTAGGACTTCATCTTGGAATCTTCATCATCGGAAGACTCATCTGTATCACTGCTCTTTGCCTTCAAGGCCATGCTTTTGCCTTTACTTGACTTGCCAATCCTAGATAACCCTATCTCATTGGTTTGCAAGTTTCCAACCAGCTCAGTCAAAGGAATCTTGTTAATATCCTTTGATTCCTCTATCGCCGTAATCTTGGCATGGAATCTCTCGGGTAGAGATCTGAGCACCTTCCTTACAATCTTGGGTTCAGGGATGGTTTTCCCAAGATTGAAAGCTGAGTTCACTATGTCCTTGAGCTTGGCATAGAACTCATCAAACGACTCATCCTCTTCCATCTTAATTTCTTCAAAGCTTGTAGTGAGCCTCTGAAGTTTTGAATCTTTGACAGCCTTTGTTCCTTCATAGGTTGTCTGGAGGATGGTCCAAGCCTCCTTAGCAGTTTCAGTTGAGGATATCTTCTTGAACTCCTCATTGGTGACTGCGCTAAATAGGGCATTTAACGCTCTGCTGTTGAAGTTAGCCGCCTTGATCTTTGCGTCATCCCAATCGGCCGGTTCTTCTTTTGGCTTAGTCCAGCCAATCTCTACAGCTTGCCACACCTTCTCATCTAAAGACTGCAAGAAAGCTCTCATGCGTACTTTCCAGTATGCATAGTTAGTGCCATTAAATAAAGGAGGTATAATTAATGACTGTCCTCTATCCATGACAAACAGGGGTCAATGGATCAACACAGCAAAGATTAAACCTAATCAGAGTGTGCCTGCTCTGATACCACTTGATAGGCCACAATCTGAATGACCCCTTGTGATTAAACTAATTAATTAATTAGCCAAGTTATTAATTAATCAATTTATCATTCAATTGCGTGGAAGCACAAACAAATCACCAAAAACTAAATATGCAGTGGAAATTAAATAACATGGTGATTTGTTTACGAATGGGGAAAACCCTAACGGCAAAAACCCCATCGGGTGATTTTCAGGTCACCACTCCCGAAAATCCACTATTATCAAATTAAGCGGTTACCCAAGTACCTTACCAACCTACAGTTGAACCCTTACCCCAATACCCAATTGGACTTGATCTGTAGTGACAATTTCCACCTTTGATGCACGGCTCCCAAGTACGTGACTAACCAATGCGCGGATCCCAGTACGCGACTTCAAACACCAACTAAGAAGGAGAGGTTGGCTGCAAAGTTCTTCAGTTCATCCTTTACGATGAAGATTAGGAAGATGCTTGGTTACAAAACCCTTTGGTGCAAATACACAGCAACTTCTTGAGAGAAGATGAACTAGGTCAAGAACTTCGTCTTTTGATCACAATTTGCTTAAACAACGATTGCTCAATACTTTTGCAACTTGTGTACAATTTGACGGCTCTTAAAACAATCCTTTTATATGTTTAGGGTTAGAAGAAAAGAAGGCCCAAAAGCATATTCACGGATCCTAAGGAAATCAGATCAGAAAATCTGATTTTGTAATTCTCAACAGATAGCAGGTGTCGAGGTAGCTATCGAGCAGGTGTCGAGAATTAATGAATGTGCACTTCAGCTTGCTTTTTCTTGGACAGACTTGATGACTTCAACACTTGATCTTGAAACCTTGTTTCTTGAAGTATTAAAAACACCTAGAACTACCCAATTACAAGTAGAGTGCGTTTTGTCAAAAGGATTAGCCAATTTACATAAATAAGTGACATATGTTCTTAACAAGTGAACACACATATGTCCTAACATGAACATTCAGCATTTGATCAAGTTTAAAACTAGCAGATCTAGCAATAGATAAATCATGTTCCAAAGTTTTAACTTTATCAAGCAAAAGCATATTCTCAGATTTCACATTGTTCAAAAGATCATTAGCATCAAACAATTTAACAAGCAAATTCTTCTTTTCAAGCTCAAGAGATTCAATTTTCTTCAGTCCAAGTTCAACATCCATAGCATCCTTTGCAGCAATTTTGCAAAGTTTATTATAGGCCTCTTGAAGATCTGCATCCTCAGAGAGTTCCCCATCAGAAGGGTTCTCTTCAACATATATGCTTTCATTGACTACAGCAGTAGCAGTAAAAGCAATGAAATTTCCATCCTCGTCACATCCAGACTCATCATCAGAAACCTCATTATCACTAAGGGTTACAGCCATAGCTTTACCCTTAGACCTCAAGAATGTAGGACATTCGGATTTAACATGACCATACCCTTGACATCCAAAACACTGAGGACCCAAAGAATTGTTTGAAGATTGACCAACTTTTTCTCTAGGTTTTTCAAAGTTATTAACCTTAGTGGGATCATTCTTCCTAAAGTTTCTAGGTTCAGTAGTGTTTGTACCTCTCACCTTTCTGTTGTTATTCCTAAGAAAGTTTCTAAAGTTCTTGGTGAGGTACACAATCTCTGTAGCAGAGAGCTCATCATCAAATCCACCAACCTCAACATCATCAACTGACTTAAGAGCCATTGATTTGGATTTGTTTACTTTAGGTAGGTCTAACTCATAGGACTGAAGAGATCCTACAAGTTCATCAACAGGGATGGAGTCCACATCCTTGCTCTCAGTGATGGCAGTCACTTTGGGCCTAAAATCCTCAGTCAAGGATCTAAGAATCTTCCTAACAATTTTAGGTTGATCATAGATTTCACCCAGATCAAAAAGCAGAATTAACAATATCATTCAGTTTAGCATAGAATTCATCAAAAGATTCATCATTAGACATTCTAATGCTCTCAAATCTAGAAGTTAATTGCTGTAGTTTATTGATCTTAACTGCCTTTGTGCCTTCATGCACAGTCTAGAGGATTTTCCAAGCAGTATGAGCAATCTCAACATTAGAGATTCTCTTGAATTCCTTCATAGAAACAACGTTAAAGATAGCATTCATAATTTTGCTATTGAACACAACTGCTTCTTTTTGAGAAGTTTGCCACTCACTCATAGGAGTAGTGGGCTTCTCCCATCCGTACTCAACGGAATTCCAAACCCTCTCATCAATAGATTTCAGGAATGCTTTCATCCTTACTTTCCAATAAGCATAGTTATTCCCATCAAAGTGAGGAGGAATAACCAAAGAGTGTCCGTGTTCCATGACAACAGGGGTCAAGGATCAGCTCAGAGATCAAAAGATCTACAACAAGAGAGCTATCTACTCTGATACCACTTGAACGATTTTTAGACCCCTTAACCTAAACAGATTAGCCTAGTTAATTAGCCAAGTGATTTACTTAGTCAAATTATGCCAATCTAAGTTATCACAATCAAACAATCATATCAAGAATATAAAGCAGCGGAAATATAAATAACACAATGATATGATGACCCAGGAAACCACATGGTAAAAACCTGGGGAGGATTTGACCTAGCTATCCTCAAGGTAAACCTGAATCCACTATACGAAAGAATCGAAGTTCATACAAAAGGACTTACAAGCTCCCCGCTTGACTTCCTAATGCTACCCACCAGTAGAACTTATTGACACGACCACGTGCAAGCTCCGAATCCACGAACTCCATCTTTCTTGGATTCTTCAATCAGCTACAAGCACCCATGCTTGTTATTTTTTAAGCTCCAATGGCAGCAACTGAGTTGATCATCAAGATGTTGAAATAATCTTTACCTTGAAAACCCTAAGTTTATGTGAAGGAAAGCTCCTCAATGATCTCACAAGAGATTCACAGAAATAGCAAAGTATGAGCAATAATACAACCAGAGCAACTCTAAAAAACGTGGCTAGGGTTTTTCCTTATATACCTAGGGCAAAAACATAAAACCCTAAATGTTTAATGAGGTAGGGCTGAGTTGAAAAATTTTGCAGAAAAACATTCTGGCCGACTTTCGATCAATCGAGTCTAACTTTCGATCGATTGAGCCAGGCCGAAATTCACCAATGCATCTGCAGCCTCTCGATTCCAACTTTACATGAATTACACAACTTTGAGCAAGCCTAAACAAGACTAAACACATTGTTTTGATCATGGTTTGCCAATATTACACATTAGAGTTCTAAATACACAAATTTCTAAATCTTTAGAACCTAACAAATCCCAACTGTGAACATAAAACTCCCAAAAACATAATCAAATTAAGATTACCTTAGAGATGTTGATGAAATGTAAAACACTTAAAATTAGTTGGATTTTGATGTTGAAGCATTAAAATAGGGGTTTGGAAGAAGATGGGAGAAGTTTAAAACAAATGTCCCACGAAATGCCCTTTAAAAAGCTGATCTGGAAATTTTCGAGGGAAGCTGGAAATTTTTGCGGGAAGCTACTTCTCACGAAAATTTTCACGGGTAAGCCTTACTCACGAAACAGTAGCAAAACTCTCTGTCCAATGTTGAAAAACTTGAGAATTGGACCATATAACTTGCGACTGAGCTTAAACGTGAAATAAGTCACGAAAACACTCAGAAAACATGTTTTTCACACAAAAACAACTTGAAAAACTTTGCAAAACATGGGTGATACAAATCATTTCCAAAAGCAAATACAAAGAACAAAAGTCTTTTTGGTTTGATCCACATATGATTGAGCACACACACGTCACATTTGAACATGTACAATCACATAAATGAAATAGACATTCATTGAACATTAGACTTGTGTGTTGTGTGTGTGTTTCAAATGTGGAATAGTCCTTAGTCTAGAGTGAAGTTTCAATGATTAATTCAATCAAGTCATACACAACTAGTACTAAGTCAAGTGGTCTATCTCAATTATAGAAATGAACATATATGACCTCCCACAAGAAAATGATTACATATCTTGGAAGCTTTACTATTATCTTCTTTCAACTCATAATTTTTTGATCATTTATGAACAATACATCTCATTTTGAAATCGATATTTGAAAATTTTCATATTTCAATTTTGAGAGTAAGCCTTTGGCTTTTTGGGCACCATACATTTTAATACAAATCGCTTTCCCTTTTTCCTAGTCAAATACTAGTATGTGTGACGGCTTTTACAGCTCATTATCTCTTTTCGAGATTTGACATTTGTTGAGCTATAAAGCAAAAACATAAAGGAGTGGGAATATAAGCACAAGTCTATGCATGTATCAAAACCATCAAGACCATTGACTAATCATCCATGACAAGCTTGAAAATCGATTTACAACAGTCACACATAGATGTCAAGATTTTTCTCACAAAGATAGATGTGAATACATAACAAGCTAAGCTCCTAAATGCACTACGCCATTAGTACGAAGGTATTAGGCCAAACTCACATGTGATATATGCTTAAACATATACGATCAAACTTTTTGAATTTTTCACTTTTTATGTGGTTTTGAATTTTTACACACACAAAAACAAAAGCATAAAAGTAAGATCAAATGCAAAAACAACAAAAACAATGCATATAAAGAGATGCATGATGCACAAATGCATGACAATGAAGCATCTAATGCATAAAGGGTTCTGCAAAGATCGAAAGAATTAGATCAAGGACCAAAAAGCAAAAGCTCAACCATAGAAGTCCTTCCTCATCCAAACGGAACAATTGTTTGGAATGAGTGTCTCATGAGAAGTGAGATGAGGGTTGGAAGAATTAGAACCGGAGATGCACATAGACAAGGAGGTAAGAACATCAAAAACTTTCTTCAACAACTTACCATTTTCCCCCAAAACCGGTTTAGCTTGCAAAGCACAACTTCCATGAAGCTCAAGTTTCTCTTTTCTTTTGATTCTCTTTAGAGCTTCAAACTTAGAACAATGAGGTCTTAGATGACCAAAGGCACCACGATGGTGACAAACAATGGGTTTAGGTCCACTAGGCTTTTTAGGAAGGGATCTAACAACATGATTTTGTTCTCTCTTCAACTTGGGACATTATGGTCTTATGTGACCAATCACACCATAATGGTGACAAGTTGGAACAAACTTAGATCCATCCAAAACCTTAGATTGAGACCTAAATGAAGGCTTTGGCTTAATAGCTTTTCTCTCCACTTTTTGGTTTCTTTGTGTGGAGGAATGTACACTGATTTGTCTTTAGAGGTAGAACACACAATAGACACAAAATTGGGCACCACAACATGATTGCAACAAAGATTTTCTTCATTTTTAGCAATAGGTTCAGCAATCAAACACTTGGCGTGCATCTTAAGAGATTCATTTTCACATTTAAGATCATCAACTAGTTTGTTAGACAAAACAAGTTTAGCATATTCAAACATTCAAACTCTTTCAACTTTTCAAGAGAATTTTCAGCAAGCTTCTTATATTTTTCAACCAATTTATTGGATCCATTGAGCTTAGCAATCAAATCATCATTTTCACAATGAAACTTGCTCAAATTCTTATGAAACTTCATAGCCTCTTTCTTCAAGAGTTTGATGTTAGGAATATCAACAACACCCATAGATTCATGTAACATGTCATCACAATCATGTGGATTAACACTCATAGAGACATTTTCACAAACACATGGCATGTTACACTCAAAAAACATCCATAGAAGCATACAAAACACTATCCATGGCAAAACACACAAGGGGTCAAGGATCACACTTAGGTAATTAAACCAAAATAAGTGTACCCGTTCTGATACCAATTGAAAGCTCAAAATTGTGTGAAAGACAAGAGTTTTTTTAGACCCCCAATTAAAAATTACGGCTTGGTTGATTTTACTCTAACTTATCTAAGTGTGGAACAAGAGTAAATGAAGCGCAATAAACTGATAACTACTCTAGTGCATAAACATGAAAAACAAACAATAAAAGTAAAGCACACGAGTAAGGGAAGAGGGATGCAACCACAAGATAACACCGAGACGTGTTATTGAAGAGAAAACCAAAGAACTTGGCGAAAAACCTCTCCACCACCCTCCAAGCGGTAAATCAATCCACTAGAGAATAAAGTTAGAGTACACGAATAACAAAAGACCCTCCAAGCCTAGTCTACCCAATGTACTTGAGCCCTCCAAGCTCCTGCTACCATCTGACTTAACAAAACCTTGTCTTTTCTAACTCTCCAAATCCCGCAATACGCCCGATTGCATCTGCCAAGCCTCACAGGTTTCTTTTGGCAAATCCCCAAAGCTTCCCAGGCTCCAAAACACTCTCTACACTCTGAAAATGTGTGGGTTGTGATTGGGTACAAATCTCCTCTCAAGGTATGACAATGGGAGAGGGAATGAGAAGAGGCTAGAATGATTTCTCACTAAGGATGAGTAGCTCTTTCTCTAAAAGATGGGTGTGTGTATTGTAGAAAACCTATCTAGGGTTTTTCTCTCTGAATGGCCTCCTTACAATTTCTGTGGGTAATGAGGGTATACATAGTACGAGTGAAGGGTAAGAAAGCCACACTTAAAAATCCTCTAGGCAAAAAGTTTCACGAGTACTTCGCGGGAAGGCCTTACCCACGAGACACTCGCGAAAACGACAACCTAGCACGACTCTTCAACTCCCAGCATGTGCTTCTCACATGCCCTCTTTGTGGGATACTCTTCTCGCTAGCTAGTCACAAAATTGCACTGATTCTTCATTTCATGCTTGATTCTTCACCAACTTAATACTAAACCCAATACAATAAAACCCCACAAAATAGAAGGAACAAAATTAAAGCAAATACAACCCTTTTTGTCATGGAATCAAGCCAATATAAAACATACTTTTAAATCACAACTTTACAATCCCCAATCCTAGCATTCATCTATCAAAGCACAAGTATATATCTACAAAGGTAGCACATAGAAGACATATTAATCAAGCACATCAAAGCATCCAAGCATTATCGACACTCAAATTGCAAGCTTTTGTAATAAGAGACTTCTTTTTCCTAAATACTATAAAAGAAAGATATGTTTAAAATAAAGAAAACACAAAACAAATTGGAAGTAGAAAAATAAATGAAAATAAAAAACAAATTGTAGATTTTGGTTTATGAATGGTTCATTGGTTCTAGGGCTTTTATGCTTTGTAGTTCTGTCTTCAAAACAATAAAAAACAGGGAAAAAAAAATAGAGATTAAAAAAAAATAGAGCATGTCAAATTAACCATTTAAAATAGGGGAAAAAGTAGTGGGAGAAAGAAGAGGTGCCCTATATAGGTGAAGACAGCAGACAGTCCTTTCATCTTCCTTATTCTTCTACTTCTCCTTCTACTCCTCGAAAATGAAGTGGCGTCGGTTTCAAAGTTGTGCAAGAAATAAATTACAAAGAGAGAAGAGTCTAGAGATTAAAAAAAAAAAAAAGTTTTTTTCATTGTAGTTTTTTCTAGGAAGAAATATAAAGGATGCAAAATTTGTAACTTCCTAGGAGTCTGAATGTTGTGTCTATAGTTTAATCAATTGATTTTAAGGTGTGAATATCTTTTATAGGAGTCCATGTGGTGCAATAGGAAATGTGTAGGAATAAAAAATAAATTTCAAATTATGGTAGATAAATATGTAAAGCAAAATTATATGTAATGTTAAAACCGCCCAAGATGAATGTGTAAAGTCAATAATCTATATATATATATATATATATAGATGTGGATAAAGGGGGAAATAAACATATCTTGATGATAATTTGATTGAAAAGTAAAAAATAGATCTCATATTCTGTCACCCCAAAAAAAGGTTTTGGTGATAGTCGTTGCATGAGTAGAAACATGTGTTAGGTCAATAGATTGTCGGCTAGAAAACCATGAGATAAAGTTGGTATTAAGTGTGTTTTACTTTTTAGAGAGTTTTTGAAGTCCAAGACTTATGCCTAGAACAGCTCAAGAAGAAAGAGGTTTTTGGAATCTCAATACATAGCTTAAGAAGAAAGAAGTTTTTGAAATCTCAATATACATATCAATTGATTGTGATAAGTTCAATGCATGCCTCGATACCTATTGTTCGATCAAGAATCATGGATACAAAATCCAAATTAGGTCTATTGATTCATCCAATCTCTAACATTTTATGCCCTACTTGCTAGAATATATGAGGACTAAAAATGACAACCAAATAAAGATTTTTATAGATATGTTTTGCACATGCAGGGTTTTTATAGCCGAGTTCTCACTCAACAACAACCAAAGAAGATATTAAAATAGATGATCAAGGGCTGTAGTGAAAACCTTCAAGGTGAATCTTCAAATTCTGATGGAGCATTAATTTGTACAGAGTTTGCTAGAAAAGAGTCTAAGGATTTTGAGTTGCATGTGGTAAAATTGTAAGTACTATTAGGGCGAACTATAGAATTAAAGATGATTCTATTATAGATCTTTGATTCTATTCAGTGGAGGTTAGTGGTAAAGAATTTTTTCCATTTAGAACTTTTCTTTTCATAACCATATTGCTTATTTTATTTACTTTTTGCATTTATTTGTTTACCAATATTGGTTTGTACTTATTAAAACTACGAGAAATCTAATTAGATCTCAAATAGGAGTCTAATTTTATGTTATTTGTTCCATTCAATTTTCTTAATTTTGGTGCAACTATTTACTACACTACAAAAATCGAGTCCAATTTATTTTTCTAAATTTTTTTTGCTAAATGAGTTATCAAATGAGAAAACCATAGAATTTAAATTAATAAACCTTAAAAAAAATCACCAACATTGATTAATTATTATTATTATACAAATTAAATAGTGGTTAGACAAATTAAAATTGAGAATTTAATGGAAAACAATTTCAATTGTTTTTTCATTTGCTTCAAACAAAATTGTATTTATTTTATTAGTAGCTATTTTATATATTCAAATATACAAAAATTATATATATATATATATATATATATATATTATAATATATAAATTTGGTAAAATTTTAATACTCATTTAATCATGCTTATTTGTAAATGTATCTTATGCATATGCATGAGGTTACAAACTAGTTAACCGTAAGTTGAACGTCGAACAATAATTGGTTAATTAATTTGCTAGCTTAAAATTAGTTAATTTCTAACAATCGGGGTCTAAATCTCTAACAACATGTCTAGGAGAGATCAGTTAGACAAACAACAATGAAGTTGAGTTCCCAAGCATTGTTAGGCTTATACAGAGTCAAATGTACACTAGAAGACTCAAAGCTGCAAGTTTTGTGACATTGGATAATGACCAAGTAAAACAAAGATCGCCTTTGCTCTCCTAAAGGTAAGGAGGTTCATACAATGCCTCAACGAGCGATCAACCCACAAGGGAGAGGCACCAAGTATAAATACTTCATTTGCTCCACCATTTAGTTCCCACAATTGAACAAACAAACAAGATCCTTTGCTGAGTCATAAAATGGCAAACTCCAAGTACTTGTTTCTTCAAATTTCATGCTTCATCCTTTTGTTATCCTTGTCTCCTTCATATGCTCATAACAAGAGCCACAAAAACATGCCACCTCCTACTAGTTTCCAAGCAAGAGTTGATTTCAAAGGTTGCTTCAACAAGGTTTATGCTTTCGGTGATTCTAACACAGACACTGGAAATGCTTATTACTTGGGTGCTCTCAAATCCTTCATTAGCGATTTATTCTCTCAAGCTTGGTCCCCATATTCCTCATCAGAGAGTTCAAACTTATCTGGTTATCGACTATCTAATGGTCGCTTGGTCATTGATTTCCTATGTGAAGCTCTCCACATACCGCACTTGTCAGCCTATAAAGACTCTTCCGCAAACTTCTCAGGTGGTGCAAACTTTGCAATAGCCGGATCAACAGCTATTTCAAATAATCTATTTGGTCATTTCAACTTTGGTAATCCCCTAATGTGGAAACAAAATCCAGAGAGTATACTAACTCAACTTGATTGGTTCGATAGCTTTGTTGGGGAGAGAGAATGTAAGGGAAAAGATGAGGATGCATGCAAATCAGAGCTTGGGAAAGCTCTCTTCTGGATTGGTGAGATGGGTGGCAACGACTATGCTCGTCTTTTTGCCTCTTCCATTGGCCCTGCTATTATCAATAACCAATTCACAGAGCAAACTGTTGATCACATCAGCACACTTGCATTGGTAAGCATTTATAAACTACCATTTATGTCAAAAGCTTAAATTGATTAAAAATGATGAATTTAATAATTTAACTATTATTCTAACAAGCATAATATTACAAATAGAGAAAGAAAGTAGCATATAGCCTTGTTAGAAGGAAAAAAAAAATAGTATCTCAATGAGTTCTTCCAGCCTAAACATTTGATCAAGACACTTCACAAAATGGTGCATTGCATATAAGAGAAAGAATGAATGTTATCGTAAAGTTAACGTTGGAATAGTCATATTAAGCCTACTTTCTTTTGACAGGCACTATTGGACAAGGGTGCAAAGTTCCTTGTTGTTCAAGGGTTACCACCAATAGGGTGCCTTCCATTGCAGTTAACAACATGTCCCTCAAATGATCGTGATCAAAATGGGTGTTCAGCAAGTGCCAACTTGGTAATAAAGGGTCACAACGATCTTCTCCAAAAGAGGTTGGATGAAATTCAAATCCATTACAAAGATTCTATGATCCTATATATTGATTACTACAGTGCATTTAAAACAATACTGGAAAAACATCAACAATACCATTTTGAAGAACCCTTCAAGGCATGTTGTGGAGCTGGGGGAGGACCATTCAACTATCTACCGAACCTCCTTTGTGGAGCTTTTGGCACCTCTACTTGCAAGGACTCCAGCACCCACGTTAACTTTGACGGGGTTCACTTGACCGAAAATATGCATCTACACCTCTTTGATCTCTTCTTCAACCAAGGCTTCTGTAAACCATCATTTGCAGATCTGATTAAGAAGAAGAAAGGCCAATATTAAGATGTCTGATATTGGCCTTTCAATTCTCTTTTTAGCAACTAATATCTGAAGGCTGATGCCTGTTGCTACTAGGTACATAGGCTCCTAATGGTGGCATTCGGAGAGCAGGATAATATTTCTTGTTTCAAGATAATTTACTATCTTTTTACCTTATTATTGTTATTATTTAAAAGTTACATGCATACCTAGGGTCTTGAACCATGGCCCCATTTTTTACTTTACACTTGTAAGGAGAGGAGGTGTCAATTGTTTCTGTTGTATGAAATTGATCCCATAAAGTTATTAACCATTTCCTTCCATTTTCTTTTTCTCACTTAACCAATGGGTTAATTATTCTGTTCAATGGCAAGAAGAAAATACAATTATCCACTTCTTCTTCTTCTTTTGTGTATGCAGTTATTCTCTCGAATCTTGATACTACAGATCTTTTTATCTACATACTAGTCTCTGAGCACATGTGTGCTTGGAGGCTTTTTCTATTTTATTGGGTAAAGGTTAATAATTTGTATTTATTATAATTTAGAAAAAAAAATTCAAACAAATAAAAATGATAAACTTTAGAGATAAACAATAAATGTAATTTCTTTTTTGAACGTAAAGAAAAAAATCATAAATTTTAGAAATTCTTTTTTTGAATTTAAAATGAAATTTGTTATTTAACATTTATGACTCTATTTCTAAATGAAGTACCATTCATTAATGAGAGTATTTTATTTTTGAACCACATAAAAGTCTAATTGAAATAGGAGAATCCCCTTATATATAGTATAAATAAGTCCTGCTGCCGCGTTGTTGAAGAAATTGGGCCTTTTGACTTGCAACAGAACCATATTTCTCCTCTTGGTAACTGAAACTTTCTTTCTGGGTAACCATTGTTTAAAGGACAAAAATGAACATGCAATAATGGGATTGGGAGGATATCAAAAGTCACGGATATAGTATACGAACATACCTAATATCTGCATATAGTAAACAAAATATGATCCTTTGTGATATGAACATAGAATAATCAATTTATAGCTTCATAAATAACTCATAAATAACAATGAGGACTACTAAAGTCATTTTATCTATGTTATCTTCTCACATCTAGCAGTAGTTTTATTTTAGCTTTTAACACAATAAAATAATATTTTATTCAATTGCAAAACACAACCACAACCAAAAGTAGTGTGAACGCATGGTGGACGTTGGGAGAGACACAGAGAGGTAGTAAGGAGAGAGACAAAAGTAGTGAGAACACAAAATAAAAAATAATTATAAAATTAACCTTTCAGCTACGGTGCACAGCCAAAAGTAGTTGTGCACGGTAGCTGTGGAGCCAAAAAAATATAGCTTTGCCTCCATTATTACAGGGTACATTTTGATATTTAGTGATGCTAAAAATAGCTACATAGCTATTTAGCACCAATATTAGTAGTGCTCTAACTATCAGAATATGTCAAATCTTCCGGCATTCAAATGTGAAAACAGTTTGGTAGTAGGTTGTTTCAGCATAAAGAGAGAAAATAAACTATTGTTGATACTGGAATAATTGTTGCATGTGCCCTTCTCACGGAAATATGCTCACAGAAGTTAGCTAGCTATGGCACAATAATTTAGGAGTCACAATTAGTAGCTCAATTAACTAAAAGTAATACAATATCAAACAGTTTGGTTCAACAACAAAGGTCAGAATATAAAAGAAGCCAATCAACTCCAATAAATTCCATTCATAGATCAATTTGGTTTGTCATGTCCTGCTAGTTCTATTTCTGTCTGTGAGCATTGCTCATTTATTATCATCTACGTAGTCAAGACTCGAAAAGCAGCTAAATTTTTCGTGGAGTCAAAATGGGGTTATTTAATATAAAAAGAAAGACTACAAATTCTGAGCAAGTATATTAAATATTACTCAGAAAGGCAGTGGAAAAATTGGCCCAAACCACCATTTTCCTTTTTCTTTTTCAATTTTCTGTTGGAAGAACCTGATATGGTGGGAAAATAGCTAGATAAACTATGAAAGGAAAGGGGCTCGGTTGAATTGCTTATAAGTGGAAAAACAAATAGAAACAACTCTTCTAGATTACTAATGGAAACTCATTGTAAAACTGAAAGGTCTAGAAAAGTCAATCAAAGACCTTTACAAATGCATGGGAGCTGCAGTTTATGATAGCGGGCTCGGGTAAGGGTGGCTTAGCAACTGCCATATTGTTCTAACAAAGTTTCTTGACAACTAATCCCTAACTAATCAGCCAATAAAATTTCTTGCTTGTGCTGTTACCAGAAGTACAAACTTTTAAATGTTACAACTACAAACAAACAATTCCAAAGTCTAACAGTTTATACAATGATGAACTGCATCATAAACTAATCATAAAAAAACCAGTATAATGTTGTAATGCTCATAGGTTGTGACTAAGCCAGTGGACTTCAAGTGCCACTCATCAAAATAGCAAGAAGAACCAGCATGAAAACAGAGCTAAACCTAAACATTGAAAAACTTGTGATGCTAAATTTTAAGTTCCCCCATACTCTCCCCATTTAAATTACTTATTGTGACATTGATACCAAATTCTAACAAACATTACAAGTAGCTTTCAAATTTGGCAAACAAGCGAGCCAACATATGCACAGATTAAAGGTAGATCGTACGGTTTGACAAGATCAGGAAGCCAAATTCTGAACAGGTTTTGCATAGATTTCTCTTCAGTGTCACACAATTTTTGCTGGAAATATGTGTATTTCAACGTGCATTATACTGAAATTTCAACGTGCATTATACTGAAATATGTGTATTTCCCTACCAGACTCTTTTCACAGTTGAAGGTCGGCCTTTTCTATCCGCAGTCTGTACACATATCTTCTCATTTACTTCAAATCAAATTAGGTATTCATAATACACTAAAAATAGGGAATCAGGGTAATCTTTTGGCAGGCTGTTGATGTACAGGTAGAATCGCAATACATCCTCCTCAGAAACCATTTCAGGATCAACAACATCATCATTACAAGTGAGCACCCATAAGTCTTCTGAATTGACTCTCTTTAAGCCGCCACGACAAAAAGGGCAGGACTCTGATCTTGTGTTCCTGCAATTTGGAAAGAACACCACGAGAGCAAATAATAATTCCTGTTAATATCAAGTATTAGTCGTGTTTGCGTAAGAAGCATAAGAGATATAAAATTAAAATTGCGATAGCATTTGATGCACATTGAATGACAACAATTAGGCAAGACCATTTTGGTGCAAGGCTCCAAGCAAATCCCGCATTCATCTTCTCTTTCCAAATCGACATTGGTGAGTCTTCCATCTCCTTCCAGCCTCTTTTTGCATGAAATTTCCATTCGCAGATTCCCTTCTTTAGTAACATCAAAATCCTCCAAGCTACCATGGAGCCGTTGAAGTGATGGTAATATAACAGCGGCAATTTGGATTTTTTTTTGGAACGAAGGTCAGAATATATGCATAAACCATAATAATTGGCAAATTGCCTCTCTTTTTTATTCTTTCTGAGCACAAAACATATTCAAAAGTAGGCAATTAACATACCATAAAAGTCCCTAATTGTTGCCTTCCTTCCATGTGTAGATATGTTTGGTCTGCCATCTGTATATACCTGTTAATATAAGATGGTAAGCTACAAATTCATGCCCAAGTTATTTAAAGCAAAAATTGCAAACTTTGTCATAACCCACAGCTACAACAGGCTAACATTAAAAGAACCAACCTTGTATACAAGTATGTGGAAAAAGTTCAGATATCTGGGGAGCAGACATGTGCAAGAACAATCCACCTCTCTACTGTGACAGAGAGGCCGTTTTGTATTTGTATTTTGTATATATATGTGTAGTTGATTATGACGATGATGGTGTTTGATCGGCGGAATCCTGACCGTTGATTTTCTTTAGAACTTTTTAACTTTGTAATGTAATGAATTTTTGTTTTGCAATCAAGGAGCTGCGAACTGCGATGCTCTATCTACTTTTTTTAAAATTTTATTTCGGAAGTTCCATACTGATTTAAGTGTTTTCTTGTTAGTGTATCAAAATCTGAATTGTTATTGGTTTATGTGATAGGATTAGTGTAATAAGTATTGATAAATAATTAGTTAATGACTGCTTAATAAGCGTGTTTTTGTTCTAGTGTATCAAAATCTGAATCGCTATTGGTTTATGTGATAGGATTAATATAATAGTTAAATAGTTAGTTCATCATTGGTGGTAGGATCTGGATGAGCCAAAAGCATCTTGAGTTTTGGTTATGGTGCGTTCATGCTTTTAAAAAATCTTAAAAAATAGAGATGACATTAAAATATGCTTGGTTTCTAATTTTTTTTATGATTTCTAGTGGCTTCTAGGCCATTCAACTTGTTTCTAATTTCTAAATTCATATTACACAAAAAGGAAGGAGAGCCCCGAAGGCGAGTTTGTTTTATTTAAAAGCCAAAATATCATTTAAGGTTATATGTGCGGTTATGAAAGACTTAGGGGCTGTTTGAATTTCATGTTTTCCATTGCCAATTACTTTGTTTTCGTCACTTATAACTCAAAATTGGTGGGTCCCATGGTAAAAGGGTGTGTTTGGATTTGTTTTTAGTTTTTAGTTTTTGTTTCCATTACTCAATTCTCTGATTTTTGAGTGATGAGTTAACAAAACTAAAGACACATTTTGGGTGTTTGAAAACTGAGTTATTGGGCATTGTTATAAATTTTTGGACTTATGTAGGACCCACTGTCATGTTGTGTCCCTATCACTCCCAACGTGTCTCTCCCTTTTCTTGCTTCTCATTTGTGTCTCTATTCCACTTTCTGAACTCTAAAACCACACCTACCATAGTATACCCATTTCATTGGTTTTTCACTTTCCTCCTCTCATTCCTCTTCTCATTTCTTCCTTTGCATCCAAAGATGAGCAGCTACCCATCAGGAGCATCTGAAACCCAACAGCTCCAGCTGAAACCCAGCAGCCTCCACGAAGATCTGATGTTGTGTAATTGTTTTTTTTTAATAAAGTCTTCTTCGAGTTTGTGTTAAATCCTTTTGCTCTACTTTTGTCTTTCTTTTTTTCTTCACCCATTTATTTTCTCAACTTCGTCTTGTTTCTTTCTCTCTTTCATTATTTCTTCTTTCAAGATCTGTGGTATGGTATTTTAATGGTGATTTCAAGCTTCTGATCTGATTTGTGGCCGTGGAGTTCGGACTTGAGATGTGGTTGTGGGGTTTGGATTTTTGAGATGTGGTTATGGGTGTGGGGTTTGGATTTGTGATGTGGCTGTAGTGGGTTTGGATCTGAGATGTAGGGGAAGAGAAGGTGAGAAAAGTTTTTTAGGCTTCATCTGCTCTGTTCTTCACGCATCTGGGCCCGATTTTCATTTTTTATTTTTTATTTTTTATTTATTTTTCCTTTTCCCAAAGCTGATTCTCATTTTATGAGAGGCGGAGTGAGGGTTTGAAGAGTTGAAGATTGGGTTTGGGGTTCCTTCCTACTAAGACTTATGCTGGGTTCGTGGAGGGGTTTGGGAGAATAAACAGGGCTGAAGGGGAAAAATAAAATGGAATGAGGTATGAATGTGTGTGAGGTGAGTAGGTTAACAATATCTTTGACATGGTGCTCGACATGGTGCTCAGGTAGTGCGTCCCATAAAAAGTAAAATTTTTTGAGTTATCCAAGTTGGAAACAAGTGCCAAACATGCCACCTTAGGAAGTTGTGGTATTTTCAGTGATAAGTGATGAGTTATAGAGTGATGAGTGAGTATTTTTCTAAAACCAAACAGCCTCTTAGGGCTCGTTTGGTAAGAGATTTCTAGTAATATTGTTTGTATTTTTTGGAAATACACGTGTGAAAAAGTGTAAAAATACGTATAATGTTGTTTAAACAGCAATAACAAATGGGCTCTTATGGGTCCGTTTGAGAATAACTTATTTAGCTGAAACTAAAAACTTTTTGCTGAAAATACTGTAAATAAAGCTAAAAGATAGTTGAAATAGTACAGTGAAGATCTATGAATAATACCAAAAGTGCAATGGGACCTATGAATAGTAATAAAAATAAGCTAAATAGTAAAAAAAGTTGGCTTTTAAAGCCAATGTCAAACGTCCACTTAATTGAATAAATTTAAGTGTATTTAAATGAATTTTATTTAATCGTAAAGGAAAAATGTTATTTGCATTTTAGCCAAACTTAAAAACTATAGCTAAACTCACCCTCATTCCATCCATGAGAGTCTAATAGTTTTGAAAAATGCTAATGTCACAACAAATGAAGACTCATTGTTGATGTTTAAGTGGGTAAATGTGTTCTTAATTTAGTGTTCTTCTTTCCTTCCAAACTTGGATTTATGTGCTGCTTACTCTCTAGTTAGTATCCTAGATGCATAGTTTATACAATAAAATGGCTTGATCTAAGCATCTTTTTCAAATGGTTTTCAATTAAGTTATTTGAACATAGTGTTTTCAAATTTTTTTTCAAAAGGCATTTATAAAAATTGTTTTTTACACTTTTCAAAAAACAATTTTCCCAATAGTTTTTATTAAGAACTCATGAGATTTTTATGAAAAAAAAAAAAAAAAAAAAACTCATCTAAGGAATTTTTTCACAAAAAACTCATGAGATTTTCACTAGAATCCTGTACGTACCCAACATTCCTTGTTAGACCGGACCTTGGGTTGGGCACACAATTTATTTATATAATGGGTAATGGGTTTCCTACTTTGGGTAGCTCTCAGCCAATCTTTAAGAAAGAACTGCCTCGCACAGCCTAGCCTCCTTCTTCCCTCCTTAAGCTCTCTCAAGCTAAAGATGTGTTTTCTCTCTCTCCTCTCCCTCTCTCCCGTATCCAACCCCATTACCTTCTTGCTTTATCTTATTTATAGCTTTAAGTTAGTGGGGGAATCATGATTACCTCTGATTCCGCTCATGTGGATGGGGTCCAAATTGATTATTCTTGACAAGGGATATGCTTTATTGGGAATGGTGTCAAGGATGTTGGAACTGGCGCCAACCTCCTCCAAAAGATTTCTCAATAGCACAATTCCCCATGGCACTCCCGAGTTGCCGAGGCATTTCTACCCATCATATGGATACCTATCGACCATCCTACATGTGGGTGGCATTCACCTGCCGAGCTTTATGAATAGTGAGCTGGTCATGACACTGGGCCTGGGCCTGACAATATTTATGGTCCTATTTAGGCTGGGCCCAAGATAAATGGCCTGTGGCCGTATGCCGTACAAATCCCATTTAGGAATTTTGTTTTTCATAAGAAAATCATGAGACTTTTCAAAAAAAAAATGCCTTGGAAAAATCCTTTTCAAAATTTTTTTTTTCCAAAATAATCATTGTTTCTAAAATATATTTTTGAAAAGGGGCACCAAAATCTAAATAAAGTACATTTTCAAAATGAAAATTCACAAAAGCTTTTCCAATGATTTATAAAAATTAATTTTTTTCCCCAAAGAATAATTTTAAAATATTTTATCTTTTAGGTAAATCGCAAATTAAAATAAAATATGCACGGATGGAATGAATGTAAAAAATTATTTAGTTGCTTAAATAAAATTTATGTTTAACTATATGTTTATTTTTATGCTTAAGAAAATGTTCGTTAAGGGAAGTCAATCTAAATGTACACTTAGTTAAGACCCTCCCCTTACCATTCACAACATAAGGGCTATAACTCGAGACACTCTTCCTTTAAAGAGGTGTGCCTTGCACAAATTCATTAAAGTTTTGCAAATAATTAATTGTGAGTTGATAAGTTTATAGTATTTGAAAAATATACTGTGGGATAGGAAATCTGAGCAGGTATGTTGGGTTACGGGTCATGCTCAAGGATGAGTAAAAGCCCGAGGATGGTCAAAGGGATTGTTAGGCCTAAGTTAGTGGGCCGAGGACAAAGGAAAAGAGCAACGGGTCAACTGTGGTTCCAGAGAAGTCGGGCCACCTTGGGAAGGCTTTAGGGAGGTAACCATTATGGAAGGATAAGTTTCAGGGAAAGTAGCAGAACTCAATCAACAATAAAAGAAGAAATATCTAGGAAGAAGACTATCACCACCACATTAAATGCATTGCACCAAATGAACTAACTGCATTTATGGAGAAATGACACATGAACAGTGTCATCTCAACTCACAGCTACCCACAAAGGTTCCAAGATGTCCTGATGGGACAAGCATCCAAGGGATTTTCTACAAAATCAACCGGGCAACTCAACCGGGTGAGTTCCTTCAAGGGGAAGGCTGGTAATGAATCCGAGTACCGCAACGTCGATTAGATGTAGCCAAGGATCCTTGGCCTTAATGACGTTCTTGGGAGACTGGAAGCTGTAGGAGATCAGTTTGTACCTGAGAATGACGTGGGCAGATCGCAATTATCCGTCCTTGTGAAGGAAGATCTCGGATTGAAGTATTTTGTTGAGATCTCCTCGGTTGACTAGCAAATCTACCCATTTAGGAAATAAAAGAAAAACCTTTTAAAAATAAGGAAAAGAATTATAGGTCAAGGAAGGAAAGGATCCTAAAGTCTATGTATGAATTGAATGGTACTTACAGAGAAGTATGTAAAGAACACCTCAAACCGCTTCTTTAAGAGACTAAAGATTTGGAAAATAGAGGAAATGGGCTCCCCACATCCTTTATATAGCAAGTTCAAGGTGAGCGGGAAAGTTCTCACTCAAAATTCCATGGAAAATCCCTATCATAGGATCTTCATCACATCGTAGAACATGGGGGACAGAGCGCTATGTGCAGCAATAAATGGTGCGTTGCGAATGCCGAAGTATCAGGAGCGTGCTCAAAGTAGGTGAAAAGACGTTACCACATGGGAATGTTCTTTAAGTGTGCAAGGCATTAGAGCAGAAATCAAAACCCCACTTTCATCGGCAAAGAAAGAGATGGAGTTTTAAGGGGCTATTATGGGGACAGGAAATTCGAGCAGGTCCTTTGGGTTATGGGCTGTGCCCGAGGATGAGTAAACGCCTGAGGATGGTCAAAAGGATTGTTGGGCCTAAGTCAATTGGCCGAGGACAAAGGAAAAAAGTAACAGGTTAGCTGTGGTTCCCCAGGAGACGAGCCACCTTGGGAAGGCTTTAGGGAGGTAACCATTATGGAAGGATAAGTTTCAGGGAAAGTAGCAGAGCTCAATCAACAATAAAAGAAGAAATATCTGGGAAGAAGGCTGTCACCACCACATTAAATGCACTGCACCAAATGAACTGGCCACATTTATGGAGAAATGACACCTGAACAGTGTCATCTTAGCTCACAACTACTTACAAAGCTTCCAGGAGGTCCTGATGGGACAAGCATCCTAGGGATTTTCTACAAAATCAACAGGTGTAAGGCTGGGATAAAGGTGTGAAGGACTATATAAGGAAATGGCCACCGCAAAAAATGGGGCATGTAATCTAGGAAGGAAAAAAAGAAAAGAAGAACATAGTGTATTCAAATAAGCTTAAGTTAAATATAAGAACATCTCATCCTCGGACTTGACCGAGGAGCGTTATTTCTATCAATTTGTGCTTTCAATCTCATTAATATCTATCCCATCAATTCTGGCCCATACTTAACTTGTTGAGACGTTTCTTTGTTAAACTCATTCTCTAACAAATATATTATTTTGGACTTGTTGTGCTATCATCCACTATATTCTATACTTAGTGGGCTGAAGTTCAAAATCTAGTCCTTACATATACTTTTATAGGTTAGTGTTACTTGTAAGTGTATAATTAATTTTGTTCACAAAAATTCAAGCAAACATCCAACAGATTTTTTTTTTTTTTTATAAAATTTATTAGAGAAAAAGAATTACCACGACTTAAAGGTAACAAAAATGGTAATGTTTGTCATGCTAAGTATAATTTTTTTTTCTAAAGTATTGTTAATGTTGAACATTTAAAGTTTTAACATATTTACATCACAATTAGTCTATATTATCATTCAAACTTACTATATTTTAAAGATCATAGTAATGAATATATTGTCCTTTTTAATTAATAATAACTATTTTATATCATTATTTAATGTGAGGAATCAAAATCCATTGGAAGCATTATTTAAGTCACAGCATTAATACTTAAAGTATTAAACATTATTGTGTATACTTGCAAATAATTTCAATATTTAACATAAAATAATGTACTTACATTCAAATATAAAATTAATTATATATTTAAGACGTGATATAATGAAAAAAATATTAAGTAGACTAAAAAAAAACAGTAACACTTCACTACACATACACCAATTCGTATTTCATTAGTGTAAATAAAGTATGAACTTTGAAACTTTACATTTTTGTTATGTACATGTTGAAATCAGAAAAATATGTATACTCTTATCCCTTTTGATTATGTTTTTCCTCTTCTTAAAACTTTTAACTTTACATGTTAGATTTCAAAAATAATTTGTAGCTCCAATTTTGGTTATCACTATTATTATATCGATATTTTCTCTTTTATGTGTAGCACATAATACAAAAAAAAAATGACAAAAAATGGGATGAACATAAAAAATCATTTGATTGCTAAATAAAGTTTATGGTTAACAACATGTTTATGTTGAGGTTTAGGAAATTGTTTATTAGGGCAAATTTCTCTAAATGTACACTCAGTTAAGAATCTCCTCCTTTAGACAAGATATGACTTATGAATCATTGCCTTGGTAAGTTTCTAGTAAATTTTTCCTTTTTCATGAATGCTTTTCTGGTATTTTGTATCCCATAGTTGGAATTTTTGCTTGTACAATCCAATCATAATCCTCGAAGGTTATGTAACTTATCATTTACATCTACAATTAAAAGTACATGGACATGTGACAAATCCCTTGCTAATAGCATCCTCCTTAAACTATTCAAAATTAGATTAGAAGATTTTGGCTAGTAGATCTGGCAGATCTTATGGAACTTATCTAGGTAGAAGCCCATTTCTAATTTCATTGCACCTAGGATTGCTTGTCATTGTTATGGATAAATCATGCTTGCCAAACTTTTGACCCAAAGACATAGCACCTTGAAAGCGTTGAGCCCTTCCTATGAATGATGAAGGTAAAACAGTTCTACATCCCACATTCCCACGAATCGAAGGAAGGTTCGCGAAGCATTCGGTGTCAAGGTCGATTTTGGCTCTGTCTCACTGCTGTGAGCCTGTGACAGAGGGGCCGTTTTGTATTTGTATTTTGTATATAATGTGTAGTTGATGATGATGATGATGTTTAACTAGCGGAATCCTAACTGTTGATTTTCTGTAGAACTTTTTAACTTTGTAATTTAATGAATTTTTGTTTTGCAATCGAGGAGCTGCGAATTGCAAAGCTCTATCTACTTTTTTGATTTCAGTAGTTCTATACTGTTTTAAGTGTTTTCTTGTTAGTATATCAAAATCTGAATTGCTATTGGTTTTCGTGTGTGGGTTCTAATTAGCTCAACTAGTAAAGCCTCTAATAGTTGAATAAGAGATTTGAGATTCAATTTGATAGGCCAAAAACGAATTGACCCCTTGTGATGAATTAATTGATTAATTAGCCAAGTTTAATTAATTAATCAAATTAACATGCAAACGCGTTGTAGCACAAACAAATCACCAATTAAACTAAGTATGTAGTGAAAAATAAATTGATACGGTGATTTGTTTACGAATGGGAAAATCAACACGGCAAAAACCCCACCGGGTGATTTTATGGTCACCACGCAGTTACAAGTAAAGGAATCCCAGTACCTTATACTAACCTATAGTTGAACCCTTACCCCAATACTCAATTGGACTTGTTCTGTAGTGACTATTTCTCCTTTTGATGCACGGCTCCCAGTACGTAACTAACCAATTGCGTAGATCCCAGTACGCGACTTCAATCACCAACTAGAGAAGGTTGTTGGCTGCAAAGTTCTTCAATTCATCCACGATGAAAATCAAGAAGATGCTTGATTACACAACCTTACAGTGCACAAACACAGCAACTTCTACAAGAATGATGAACTAGGGTGAAACTCTGTCTCCGGTCACAATTTGCTTGAACAAACTTTGCTCAACACTTGTGCAACTTATGTCCTCTATGACAGCCCTTAAAATAATCATTTTATATGTCTAAGGTTATGAGAAAAGAAAGCCCAAACACATAATCACGGATTAGAGTCAAAACAGATCTGAAATTCTGTTTTTCATAAACCTCAACATATGCCTATCTGTTGACCTGCTGTCAAGCAACTATCGAGCCACGAGGCTGGAACAACTTCTTAAGCTTGATAGATGGCTAGCTGTTGAGCTTTAATGACAGGCACTTCTTCAGCTTGAATCTTAGACAAACTTGCATGTCTTCAACACTTGATCTTGAAATAAAGTTTCTTGAAGTATTAAACATATCCTAGATCTACCCAAATACAAGTAAAATGTGTTTTGTCAAAGGATTAGTCAATTACATAAAATAGTGACATATGTTCCTAACAAGTGAATCACATATGTCCTAACACAATTTCGGCCTACACAAAAAACCGATTGATATCTTAGTCTGATGATAAAAAACTATCATCCATAGTTTAAAATTAAATTAAAAAAAAAAAAAAAAAAAAAAAACTCTCTCATAGAAAAGAGCATTTTCTTGTTATAGTGTATCAAAATGTGAACTGCTATTAGTTTATGTGATAGGATTAATATAATAGTTAAAGAGAGGTACTACATCCATAATATTTTTACAACATTTTCACAACAAATCATAGGTGATTAGTTTTTATTGGTTCAAATTTGAACGTAACACTAAGATTACTTTTTTGCCCCAACAATAACAACCAGTAACAACCTGCCACTTAGGATTTGTTGTAAAAATATTGTGAAAATATTGTGGACATATCATTTCTCATAGTTAAATAGTTAGTTCATGATTAGTGGTAGGATCTGGATGAGCCAAAAGCATCTTGAGTTTTGGTTGTGGACTTCTGTGCGTTCATGCTTTAAAAAAATCTTTAAAAATTGAGATGACATTAACATATGCCCGGTCTCTAATTTTTCTATGATTCATAGCTTCTAGTCCATACAACTTGTTTCTAAATTCAAATTCCACAAAAAGGGGATAGAGTCCGAAGATGCAACTTAGTATTTGTTTGTTTTATTATTTTGGGTAAATTGCAAATTACATTTCTAAAGTTTAGAGGTGTTTGAATTTTACACCTGCAGACACTCAATTTTGCACCCACAATTTAATCTTGGAAAATGGCTAGAATGACCATTTGTATACCCGAAAAATCATAGTTGCATTACATGTATTAATTCATTCATTGCATATCAAAAAATTGATCTTGAGATTCAAACAGTCACAACGGTATACCCGATTCTTAAATCGGACCATCGAATTGAAAGATATCACATGATCAAGGTTTCACAGTCTGCATGCATTTTGTTTGGGTGGAACCGATCACGTAGGATTAATTTAAATTAATTCTGATTGGTTAAACAATTAAAATTAATTAAATAATTTTGTGATTGGTTATTGGTTAGTGTCAAAAATAAGCCTGCTTGCATGGGAATAAAGTGGTAATCAGATAACAAAGAAATTGTGGATAATTAAGTCTTTTTACAATATTTATCTATCAGATAATTATTACTTTAAAGACCTGAATATCTAGAAAAATGGATTAATTTTTAGTATATGAATTAAAAATGTGTCTAGGTGCATTTCCTGGCTCAAAAATGCTCAAAAAAGGAGTCGAAATCAATCCAAAATTGAAAAGGGGGCTCAGTACCCAAGAGGGCCTGTTGGTACTCTTGGAGTGCCGATTGGCCCAAATATGTGGTCCAACCCGAGAAACTCCTAATTAAGATAAAACCTATATCTTTCGAATTTTTAGAGATAAGGACGCGTTCCAATTCGTATCTAATCTCATTCAACTTATTTTTTAAGCATCCCAACCTCTATAAATGGAGGAAAAAGATTAGAATTCAGGGCCCTTCTTGTTTGACTTCTCTGCTCCCCTTACGTTAAAGACATTCTAGAAGCCTTGGCTTTAAGAACTTCTTTTTTGTAAGTAAAGTATTTTAGACCTCAAAGAAGTGAAAATTTATTTGATTTCTAAAATAGTCTTCTATTGAAGGGTATGCTCATGCAAGAGGTATTTAGTTTCATTCTTATGTTTATTTTTCTTTTCTGTTAATTAATATGTGATTGTTCATTGCCTGAATTTTTTTTGATTTAATCATGATCTTGATCATAATTCATATTTGGCATGTTTATATGTTTAGTTGTAATTTTCTTTGACATGTTCTTTAGTTGATTAACAAGTTTTAATTCTTCTTTGATTTCAAAATCTGTAACTAATCTCCAAAACATTTTTTTAAAAGATAAAAACAGATCTGTATTTTCACTAAATACAAATCTGAAAAAAATTTCTGGTCACAAAACAGATTTGTATTTTCACTAAATATAGTCTGAAAATTTTTCTGGTCGCAAAACAGATCCGTATTTTCACTAAATACAAATCTGAAAATTTTTCTGGTCACAAAACAGATCTGTATTTTTACTAAATACAGATCTGAAAAAATGTTCTAGTCATAAAATAGATCTATATTTTTGTAGGGTCAGTTTTTGTAGCCCAAGCCCAAAAGATCTGGATTATGAGCCCAATGAACCCAAAACAATGAATTTGTAGAGAGTGGGTGAAAGAGCTGGACTGATTATGAATCTAACAACAGTTAACCATGATATTAAGGGACGAACTGACATAAAAATACGCTTGAAAGCTAAACAAATTGATGTCTGAAGAGGTGTATTATTGATTTGAAGATGAATACAAGTCTTAGAGTTACAGTAAAATTGTTCTCTTCCTCTTTTTCTCTCTGTCCCGATCCCTCCTTATCAGAGGTCTCTTCCCTTTATATAGCATCCTTCCCCATCATCTTCATCGTCTACTTGTTCTTCATCTAAGTATCCACTTGAGTATATGTCACGTCAGGTCTCCTCTTTAGCTCTCTGTGAGTGGTAGTAGCTGAGATTATACTGTTCAGGGGTCTTCTCCACATTAATGTGGCCAGAAAAGCAGCTGCAGTGCATTTAATGTGGTGGTAGCAGCTTTTCCTTTTATATATTTCTCTGTTCTTCTCATCTCCAGGCATGCCCAAAACTTATCCTTATCATTGAAGTTGTTAGGAAGATCACTCGAATCTTCCAGATATTTGCTTGATCAAGACTATGTGTATCCGAGGAGAATGCCCTCTTCAAACCACTAGTGCTCTCTTCGGACTGTACTCCTCCTTCATTTCTAGGTATCTCTCTTCCACATGAACCCCTTCTCGACCGCTTTCTTCTCTTCGGACACACAGTAATCTTCAAATAGGGCCTTAGGCCCAATACGTAATGTTGGGTTTTTACCCCCACAATAGCCCTTCAAAATTTTAATTTTTCCCTCGCGTCCGAGGAGAAAAAATAGGATTTTGATTTGTCATGAAATAAGAGCTAAAAACACAAAAATACCTGAATTTACACGTGTGGACATAAATTTAGGTGCTTTATCATTGCTGCTGACGTTTCGGTATTCACGAAGCGCTACTAATTATTCCAAGCGGCGTTTTGTCTCTTGCATCCAACGGTTGACCATCGATCCAATGGATGATGTCTTTCCTCGGGATGTAAGAGACAGAACGCCGCCTGGAGTAATTAGTAGCACTTCGTGAATACCGAAATGTCAGCAGCAATGATAAAGCACCTAAATCTATGTCCACACACGTGTAAATTCAAGTATTTTTGTGTTTTTAGCTCTTATTTCGTGACAAATCAAAATCTTATTTTTTCTCCTCGGACGCGAGAGAAAAATTAAAATTTTGAGGGGCTATTGTGGGGGTAAAAACCCAACATTACGTGTTGGGCCTAAGGCCCTATTTGAAAATTACTGTGTATCCGAAGAGAAGAAAGCGGTCGAGAAGGGGTCCATGTGGAAGAGAGATACCTGGAAATGAAGGAGGAGTACAGTCCGAAGAGAGCACCAGTGGTCCGAAGAGGGCATTCTCCTCGGATACACATAGTCTTGATCAAGCAAATATCTGGAAGGTTTGACTGATCTTCTTAACAATTTCAATGACAATGATAAGTTTTGGGCATGTCTGGAGATGATAAGAACAGAGAAATATCTAAAAGAAAAAGCTGCTACCACCACATTAAATGCACTGCAGCTGCTTTTCTGGCCGCAATAATGTAGAGAAGACCCCTGAACAGTGTAATCTCAGCTACTACCACTCACAGAGAGCTAAAGAGGAGACCTGACGTGACATATACTCAAGTGGATACTTAGATGAAGAACAAGTAGACGATGAAGATGATAGGAAAGGATGCTATATAAAGGGAAGAAGCCTCTGATAAGAAGGGATCGGGACTGAGAGAAAAAGAGGAAGAGAACGATTTTACTATAGCTCTAAGACCTATATTCATCTTTAAATCAATAATACACCTCTTCGGACATCAATTTGTTTAGCTTTCAAGCGTATTTTTACGTCAGTTCGTCCCTTAATATCATGGTTAACTCTTGTTAGATTCATAATCAGTCCAGCTCTTTCACCCACTCTCTACATATTCATTGTTTTGGATTCAATGGGTTCATAATCCAGATCTTTTAGGCTTGAGCTACAAAAATTGACCCTACAACAAAACAAATTTGATTTTTTTCATCAAATTTCATTTTTTTCTCAACCTTACAAAATAGATCTGATTTTTCTTTGTGAAGATGGCATATTCATAAGACGAATTTGTTTAAATTAATTTTCTCAAGAAATTGTTTGTTACATATATTACAACAAATCATTCAATGTCATACAAAAGAGTATATAATGGTCATTAAAGTCTAGAAGACCAGACTCTGTCTAGGCGGAATGGGTGTCTAACACCTTCCCATTCCGTAACCTAGCCCCCGAACTTAGGTTTTTTGGATAAGCAGACTAGTGTTTTGTCTTTCGTTTTTGGTAGATTGTAACTAGAACCAAAGTTTTGTAATTTTTACATAGATTGTATTAGGTCCAAAGCCTTGTAAAGTTATTCTACCATGATGTGATTGTATTTCTATAATCAAATAATAACATTCAAAGAATTTTTGGACATGTAATTGTATTTTATTTTTTCTTATTATTTTTTATAAAAAAAATAAGTGGCGACTCCACACAATTACCCCAAAAGAGAGGTGCCCTAAGCACCCAAATTTCTTTTTTGAGAGCACCCCTGCGATCTCTCACAACACCCTTAAGTGTCAAAATTTGGATTTTACTTCCTGAAATTTTGCAAACACCTCCAAACTTTTGGGGGGTAAAATTCAAATTCTAAAACTTCAAACTGTAAAATCCAAACACCCCCAAACTTTAGGGGTGTAATTTGCAATTTACCCTTTACTTCGCGAAAACAACAAAAACAACCATCTCGCTCTTTCCTTCTCATAATTCACCCAAAAACTTAACAATTGAGTGCTTAACATGTTGAACTTGTTGAGATGCTCCAACAGATTTGAATCCTCATTATATGCAAATTATAAAGTTGCTTCTTCACATACAACTTGTTCGTTAAATTCTTTCTCATATAAAGGACCTTCTAATTATTCCCAAACTTCCTTAGTGGTCTTTGCTTCTAGTATGTTGTGAATGACCTCAGGCAAAAATACCATTATAGTTTATATATGTTTGGTCACTGTCAATTTAATCCTGCATGTTATTTTTTACTTGTTGAGTTTTTTTTTGGAGAAGATTTTAACTTGTTGATTTGGTTCTTATATTTTTGTCAAATTGGTTCATCATGTTGTTGTTGTTGTTTTTTTTTTTTTTTTTTTTTATAATAAAATTGGATGTAGGCTTTTTAGCCCCGCCTTGCTTAATTAGTGTTAAAAACTTAGTTTGTATGGATATGTATTTAAATGTATGAATATTAAGACTTTGTTTTATAGTGATATTATCTTGTTAAACACTTTGGATAATATTATTAAGTCACTGCTAAAACTTAGTTTGATTTGATGTAATAAATTTAATTGTAATTTCAAATATATTTATAATAATAAAACAAGTTTTATAAAAAAAAAATTGCAATAGATGTGAGGCGGGGTGTGAGTCATGTGACAAATTAACAAGAAGTAAAGTTTTGCAGAATGAAGTAAGATAAAACCATGTAGGGTGAAGGTAAAGACCTCATCCTTCAACCCTATCCTGCCCCATTCCCTTCCAAAATTTGAATGGAAGATTTGAATCAAATAATTTTGAAACTTAGAGAACGCAATTGAACGAAAATAAAGTTAGAAGACTAAAATGAATTTCAATCAAATTTAAAGGGTGCAAATTGCATTTTAGCTCATGCAAGAAATTATACCCAAGCTCACCCTAATAACTCCTTCAGCAAGAGTCTATTAATTTTCTTTGTGCAGGACCTGTAGGTGTCTAACGAAATAATTACATTACTCTTTTTAAATGACATAGGAAATTTTTTTAGTACCAAAAATTATACATGGGCAGTGGCTAAAATGGCCAAGTACCACTGTTTGGCAAAATATGTATGGATCTACCACTGTTTGTGAAATAATTAGAAATCTACCATTTCTTTAAAACTCGAGTTTGTGAAACTTGAGCTTGCCGTTTAACTCAAGTTTCACAAACTCGAGTTCCATAAAAAAGTAGTACGGCAAATTTGAAGGCTATTTTTTCAAAGAAAGAGTTTCACAAACTCGAGTTTAAAAAATGTGGTAAATTACTAAATATTTTACAAACAGTGTTATATTGCTAAATATTTTTCCAAACAGTGGTATATGACCATTTTGGCCCCATGGACAGCCTGTCAACCTCCATCAACTTCCCTACGCCACACAACGTGGTCCTACACTGATTTTCAAAACACTCCAACCTGTTTCTGCAAAATTGCCTCTGCTTAGAAAGTGATCCTTTGGTTTTGTTGAAGCTATCCCCACCTTAACTTTTCCATATTAATGAATTTCTCACCAACTCAACAAAATTGCTATTAAATTTAAAAGCATAAAAGTTAAAATATATATATACACACACAATGTTTAATACACTAACACACAAAATACATACAATTCAGTTTTTGAAAGGGTCTTGAAGAGACAATTTCAGTTAAAAAACGGAATTGAGAATAAATTGCTAAACAAAACCATCTAACTTTGGTAAGGAAATTCTTCCATTCGTGCTTTACATCATGGATTACTTATCAATTATCATGTAGCTACACCTTTTCTTTTCTTCTTTCTTCACTTTAATACTTTGCTTTCACTTTATATATGTCCACGACCCGGTTTTTACCACAAAATTCAGTACAATCTTTCACTTTCATTTTTTGTATTTTTAGTGCAGGTTTCTCGACGGTTGTTTATTCGCTATTCGATTCATTTTTGTCCTTCAAACAAAAGGTACCAAAACTAAATAATAGTAATGTTTTATATTGGATTGACAATGTTTTTGTAAATTCCGTGACCCTATTGACAGTTTGTAAAGGAAAAAACGAAGGATGATTAGTAAAATGTCAAGAAAACATAGTTTAGCAACTTAAAAGTTTTGCTAACTCTACTTTTGTTTTATGATTGAGGATGTCTATTACAGATTGATTGTCTAAAATTTGGTTTCTTTAAGTTTAATACTAATACAATTTTTGGCTGATCCATTAGAAGGAAAAATAAAATAGCATCAAGCTTTCACCCAGTGAAATCAGTCTTTTTATTTTTATTGGGTGCTTTTTAACTTTGTGCTTATTCTATTTCAATTTTACTTGGATAGACATCAAGCATGGCGTCCAAATATTATGCAGGTGATGGAATTACTGTTCACCACCAATGCTAGTCGTTAGATTCCATGCTAGTCATTAGTGTGACGGTGGTACCTATAGCTTTACCATTAACAATGTGTTTTACATATCTATATTTTTAGTATCATTGACAATTACAAGAATTATGATATAGATTATCTGTAGCTTTAATAAATAAATTATGAGATTTATTTTTTGGCAGGCTAATATGTTCTGTAGCATGTGCAAGGAGAAGAACATTTTTTCAATGATTGCTACAAGAACATTACTTTGTTTTGTTGTCAGACCTTTTTTTCTTAGAATTTTACAGTGTATTTAACTTCGAACATGGTTTTTAAGGCCTAGATTGAATTGATTTTATTTTATTGATGTGTATCATTGTTATTGTGGTGTGCCAGACTCAACTATAGGAAGGCCCTTGTTTCATGCAAGTTATAACTTCTAATATTAGGTGCTTTCTTTTTTTGGGGGGGTCCAAATTCAATTTATTCTGTTCTTAAATTTAAATTGGACCTTGAAATGTGCCCACAATTGCAGTGTAGTTGTGACTACAATCAACTGTGGTTAATGTGCTTGCATTCAGGGCTTTCACGCCAATTTAGAAGCATTGGCTATTAATAATTGATAAGGAAATTGTGAACTCACCTCACAGATTAATATCAATTGGCTCAAAAAATAATTAAAAGAAATGAAAAGGTCATTCTGATGCAAATTCATTAATGCAATTGAATTGTCGTTCCTATTTGTTACATTACTAATCCTGAGTTTGAACCAGCACTTTTCTCTAAAGTCCCTTTAGAACCAGAAAGTCAGATAAATTCTGCCTTGCTGAACTGAACAAACACTGCAGTTTCATCTAAGTGGTAGAGAGAAGATACAGAGATCGGCCAATAAGACTTTAGACATACATTCTCTTATCTCCCTTGCCTTGAGTTTGGATGGGAATCCCCATATTAGACCAATATCTCAAAGAAAATATTAGGGTACTTCTTTTTGAAGCTAAAAAAGTTCCCCTGATTCTACAACCTTATTACCAGTACGTACTAAAATTAATAATGTCCCCATTAATCCAACTGAGATGGCTGCATGCCTGCACAAAGATGCATCCTCTTCAAATTCAACAACAAAATCCCAAAACTAGACACATCAGTCTTTGTGCTCAAATTATCTAGGGTCACATAGCCAAGCCAGGGTCTAAATACCCCAGAAGAAGAAGAAGAAGACATCTAATGGCAACTCTTAAATGAAGAAGAAGAAAAAAAAGTTGCATTTCGATAGAGTTAATAATCCTAGTGATCAATACTAAGCATACCAAAATAAATAATTAATACAATAATGTCTTATTTCGAAGCAACATTATATAAACATGATCTATAGAAAGATCTACCGACCTTTATTTTTATATATATCCGTCAAAGATTGGTTGCAGTCACGAAAATTGCTTTCCTTATTATATTTCCACAGCGTGCTTAGGGTCTAATCTTTTTGGTTTATAATAAGCTATATTAATTTTATTTGTGACCAACTTTGTTCCTTTCTTCAATATAATATACAATTTGTATGGAGGCAAATATTGCATAAGGATACCAAAGTGATCCTTTGTTATCTAATTATTTTTTCCCAACATTGTTTCTTGAATGTAGCTTGGAAATTTGCTCTTTTGAATAAGAAAAGAACCCCAAATTCTATTATTATATGTTGTAATAAAATGTGTTTGAACAAAACCTTCATTGCTATTTCAAGTGGATGATAGTTCTTTCTTGATGTGGTGTACAATTACCAGATCGATCTTATGCTTGTTAGGTTTTAATTTTCTGAAACGTCTTGTAAGAATCGTATATTAATATAAATTGAATGAGATCGCTCGTGTAATAGGTATAATGATTATGAAGGCAGAAGCAATATTCGCAGGTGGTAGGTAGTGCATGTGTTAATTATTAAAGTAAGGAAAATGTGCATTTATTTATATTTTTATTTTTAAATATCAAAGTAATATACGATGATACACTAAACATGTTCTTCCATTAAAAGTTTTGTAATTTAATTAGCACTTCATGATTTTTTAAATAGAGACATGCATGTTACAAATTCCCTTCCCTTAACTATCAAATTATCAAAAATAAAATAAAATAAAACCCTAAACATTAGTCTATAATGTGGCCTAAGATAGAAGGATGTTTTTATGATCTCCTCCTTAGTAATTCGATGTTTTAAGGAGGGCCATTAGCAATAATTTTTTATGAAATTATGAGAGGGAGTAGGAAAATCTTTAAAAGCTAGGGGGAGTGGGGGCCCATGGGCCCCTACCCAATGTCAAGAATTCGAATACAGTTATACAGGATGTAAATTTTATAAAGTAAAGCCCTATATTTACACAATTTTCTTATCTTTTCTCCTAATATGATGACTTTGTGGAGCGGCAGAAAGGCTTCTATAGCTGTAAGCCTGTGAATAAATAATTCAAAAAAAAAAAAAAAATTGAAGATGATACTCTATACACAAAACTCACACTTTTGCAAGGTCAGAGAGAGGTTATGGTAGGTAATCTTATATCAAATGTTTTTTTTTAAATGATTGATTTCTAGACTTAAGAGGGGTTGTGGTAGATAATCTTATATCAAATGCTTTTTTTTTTTAGGGATTGATTTCCAGACTTAAACTCTCCACCTATCGTTGAGCTGTAAATATGAAAAAAATGTAAAAAAGGGATGAGGTATGGCATGGGTGAAATTAGAGATGGAGTCACTCTTCCATCTCTAAATATAGTAAATATTTTATGATATATACTTTAGAATACACGAACTATCTTACGTAGACTTAGTGGCTACATAGCAATTATTACATAATAAAGTTAAATGCGACACACATACTACATATTGTTGAATGACTAATGTACATATTACAGTTAATTAATTAATATCATAATGAGAACTTATAAATTTATAATTAGTGATTTTGTATTAAGACAAAAATTACTTTTGAGTCTTTTCATTTGTTGATATATTGTTAATACTAAATGAAGGGTAATATGGATTTTCATCCCCCCCTAATTGAAATCTTGAGCTCCTCTATGTGTAAAACGTATAACTCAACGAGATTTCTTGCCCTCCTCCACACACACATCCTTAATTTTTTTTGTTAATTTATATAGTTAACTTAAAAAATACATTAGATCTTAAACTCATAAGGAATTACGTGCTAATAAAACGGCTTCCTTTCTTTTGAGTTTATTTTGAGTTTACTCTCTTCTGACGGCCAATTTAGTAAAGGAGACAGATGAAAAGACTATAATAAGAAAATTGTGAACTAAAATAGGAAATTCTAAACTCAAAATATCAAAATAAAAAAAAAATTCAAATTTTAAGGATCAAGAGTATAATATAATCTTACTAAAATAAATAAATTGAGTAAAAATAAGCCTATACCTTTATTAAAAAGTGACTTTCAAAAAGATATACGAGTAAAAAAAAACCCAATCAAAACAAAACCAAACTAGCATTTAATTAGATTATTTCACAGTTGTATGAAAATGATAAAAATAAAACCCAAAAAAAAAAAAAAAAATTTAGTTTACATTGTACTAGCAATATAAGATTTACATTTTAAAATAAACAAATATGTACAATTTAAGATATACCTTGATAGTACAATGTAAACCTATAATATGTAAGATTTACATTGTAAACTAAACAAATGTGTACAATATAAGATATAAATTGATAATAAAAATGTAAAATGTAAGATATATTACAATGTAAACCTATAATTACTGAAAAAAAAAACTTCTTTCACAAAAGATACATTAATATTCTAACTTGAAGACTTGCGCATGCATATGTAGGAAGAGAAAAAGAGAGAGGACTCAGATCAATCAAGGTATTTCGGCAAGGCAAGCAATTTGCCATTACGCACGACGAGCAAACCAATATTATATCCTCATCGTCCTCTATAAATAATACTATACAACAAATTAAAGAAAGTAAGTGGAAATACTGAAATAGGGGAAGAGAAAAAACCAGTTAAAACTCACACATTGGGAATGGGAGAGAGAGTTTATGGAAGCCATTGATGGGAAGGGTCAGATATACATTAATTTGGGGATGGTTTCCATAAGGGCCTTGAGCTTAATTTATAGTGGAAAGGGTCCCTTAAATTCTTCTTTTTTCTGTTTAATTATTGTTTTTATATTGGTTGTAGTTGGAAATAACAAAGGTTACCAATAATATAATTTGTGCTTCACCAAAAAAATAATATAATTTGTGGCTTTGGGCATAGTTTTTCAGCCTTGCTTGCCAAGGCATGATTTCTCTGTTTGTCTTCATTATCATTTAATATTTATGGCTTGGTAGGCAAGGCAGAAAGTATATAAAATATAGAAAAAAATGGACACTTTCCAACAAATAAAGCTCTAATATTTGTCCTTCTCGTCTGTTAGAGGCGGCCAGCAATTTTCCTCTAAGGTTTACGTTTGACGAAGATATAAATATAATACTTTGGTTTGCTCATGTAGTGTGTAATGGCAACCTTCATGCCTTGTCCCCACACACACACACACACACACACACACACACACACACATATATATATATATATCAGTAAATGCACATTTTGAGTTTTGGACTTCGTTAGATTTCTTTTGTTTTTATTTTCAAAATATATATATATATATATATATATATATTTTGAAAATAAAAACAAAAGAAATCTAACGAAGTCCAAAACTCAAAACGTGCATTTACTGACAAAAACTAAGCATTCATCGAAAATAATTAAAAGACCAGCCAAAGACATTAAAGGGCAAAAGCAAAGAAATGCATTTCTCTATGAGTAACCAATGTCAAAAGTGACTCAAAAAGCCAGTAATAACTCTCAATACCGAAAAGAAATCATAGACAAACTGATGACAGCAAAGAATTTAAAAAAAAAAAAAAAGTCAACAAGATAATTAGTGACAATGGAGACCAAAGAGAAATTAAAAAAATAAAATAAAATAAAATTAGAAGTGCATTTCTCTAAGAAAAAAGGCACTATAATATTTTCTAGTTTTCCTTTTTTTTTTATATATATATATATATACAAGATAGAAATTCTACTATAACCTAATTTAAGGGTATATACGTGTAAAAATCCCTCCTAAAAACTTGAACTCCGATTCGTACCCTCCATACCCCACAAACACTTATACTATAGTATTTTCTAGTTTTCCTACTTACTATCTCTTGTAGCCTTTATTCTTTTCTTTTTCTTTTTTTTTATCTTTCACTTTTGCTCGTAACTGTAAGTTCTAAATACTTCAATTCCCACTTACATCAAACTTTTATGGTAAGTTTTCCAAATTTCAATAATAATATTTACAATTTCAAATTCATTATCGTGTTCTATTCTATATTTAAGCATTTATTGGTTTTACACGTTTTACAGTTCTATTGTTGTTATTATCTAGTTTAAATTTTATTATTTTCTAGCTTTATATTTTGTTATTTCTATTTCAAATTTATTATTTTTCAATATTAATTGAATCTCTCCACGCACACTGTTTATTGTTGTTCTTGCCCGTGTCTACGGGAAAGTGATTTCAGATTTCACCCTTTATTTTTTGTTAAAGATTAGAAACAAAAACAATTCACCTTAAATAAAACAATTCACCCAACCCAGTTTTTGTCTGTTTAAATAAAAATTTCCAGTTTTTGTAAAAAAGCAAGTCCATACTGTTGTTTGCTTTTCAGTTTTCCCCAAAATTTAAGTTCATGTCCATCACTCAATTGATAAATGCGAGAGAGCAGTAGAACTCTCTAGCAACCAAAATGAGGTGGAGTTTGGATAGCGTTTCCCGCTTGCGTTGCGTTTGCATTTTTTTTTTGTGGGTCCCGTACATTGTTCATGGGACCCGCAAGTACTTTTTTCAGTAAAAACAACTTTAAAATTGGGTTCCACGGCACTATTCATACATTTAAAAATTATTTTGTTATAGTGTTTTCAATTTTTGGCAATAATCTGTATCCAAACAGACCCTGAATGACACCAATCTCAATTTGACACTAAGGATGACCGATCAGCAACGAATCAGAGGATTTAAGCAGATCGATGGCCACCAAAGTCCAATTGAGAAATACCTCTCCTCCTCCTTTTGGTCCATGCCCTCCACCACACTGCACTTACTTCCTCCCCAAACAAACTTTTACCCATACCCACCCAATCTAGTTTTTTTTTTTTTTTTTTTTGGGAGTAAAAGGTAATATAATTAAACAGAACTAGAAAATACAAAGTCTGGGGTATGAATTACTCATAGCATTCGAAAATAAAAGATACATAATAGAGAAAAGGGGGTGCGAATACAAAATAAAGCTATCACTACCAGGAGGCCCTCCCTTTGCCAAAAGATCCGCGCATTTATTTCCTTCGCTGAAGATGTGGTGAATGCGGGTTTTCTCAAAAGATTGGAGGAGGGACCTACAATCAGAGATCAAAGCACTACAAGAGTGAGATGAATCATATAAGGCATTGTGGTAGGCCTTTTTGCACCTTTGGGATGGGCTACCTTCTGCTACACTGCAGCCCAAGTGTTTTGGGTAGAAGAGTCAGGACCGGTCCAATTGCAACTCACCTTGGTCCAGCTTATGCACAAACTATGCCCTTTTTTTGCTGAAACTTTGGTCACATGCCCATGTGAAGCGAAACTGCTACAAAAGAGCTATGGCAGACAGATATAATGGGACAATAATGAAGGCAACACACTCGCTGTTAGACGAAACGAAACTATTGCAAAAGAGTTATAGCAAATAAATATAATAAAACAATAATAAAATAGATGCGCCTATTGCCAGGCAAAACAAATAAGGGATCATTATTTTAAAAAAAGGAAAAGAACGATATAGCAACAAGGAACACATTATAAGTGAAATTTCAAAGACAAGAAAGGAAATAATAACGATAAGTAATGAAATCAAAAAAGGAAAAAGGAAGGGATTAGCCTATTAGTGCATGCCTGTCATTCTACACTCTCTATTTCTCTTCCTGGTTCTCTTTAGTTTTGTTACTTTGATTCTTTCCCACTCTTTTCTTTCTTTCTTAGTACTTACTCATGTAGTGTTATGGTGATGGTGGTGTTGTAATTCTCTCCTAGTGGTTGCTATTGTTGCAATGATGATACTTTGCACGGCGAAGGCCCTTTATATACTGTCTGCTGTGACTAGTTTTTACCATTTTATCCTTTAACTACTTTTGTCTGGATATGGGTGTCATTCCCGACCACCACCACTTACTTGTGTTGGTTGTGCCATTCCCTATTACCAAACAAAGAAAACTGTTTTGTTTGCTTATTCACCATGGCATTCTTATCTACAACAATGTGGGTATTCTCTCTTTACTCTCCCTTATGGCACGCACCTAGTGGTTCCAACTCATTCTTCCATCTTTTGGGTGGTATGTCATCCCAACAGGACATTTTTCCTTAAAGCGTTTGAGCAAGAATCCCAGAATAAGCTCCCCGTTCTTCCCACCACTAGACCATACCCTCTCTTACCTCTGACCCATGACCCACCACTCATGTATTGGCTAAGTACAGGTTGGTGGTGTCTGGGTCTTATGCGTGCTCCACTTCCATGTACGTCCAAAGCTTGTCTGCTGCTCATGCGTTTGCCATGGTTTGGAGGCTCATCTGTGCATTCTGCCACTCATCCTTGATCTTTTATGGCATGAACTGTTTTTTGATTTTCCATTCTTTATGGCTTGCTCCTTTCAAGACCTGGGTCTTGCTTGATTGTGGGCTTTTCTCTCTTTAGCCCACTCTTTGCTCCTTCCGTAATCTTCCTATCATTCCTACCATGCCACTCTGCTATTCCTGCTGTGGTATTATTTGACCTGTGCTTGTTAGGCCTCTTTTAGGCCTGCTACATGCTTCTCTTTCACTTGATTACAGCAACCCATCATTGTCATTAGGTTTGCATTCATGCTACTTGGGTTTCCTTGACCCATTCCATTGCTTACGGGCTTCCTTGGCTAATTTCTTCTTCTTTGGGCATCATCGGCCCACTTTCTTTCCTTGGGCATCCTTGGCCCATTCCAATTATGTATTCCCATGGGCTTTTACTTACTCTTTTGGGCTTTCTCGACCCAATTACCATATCCTTTACCTTTGGGGTTTATGGGCTTTCCATCAACCCCTTACTCTCTTACTTCATGACTTTAGGCCTACCTTGGCTCATTCTTACTTTCATACTGCCCATGGGTTTACTACTCTTTTCTCTGGGCTCCTTTAGGCCCGCTTGTTTCCTTCAAGGCCCATTTATCATTTTATGGGCCTTTAATCCATCATTACTGCCATTCGGGTTTAATGGTTTTTCTCTCAATTTACCAACTCTTTTCTGCCCATATTGTTGGGCTTCTTCCTGTTATTAGGCTCTTCCAAAATGAGCATTACCAGGCATTATGTGATGTAAGAATTGTGTCTAATTCAATGATGAGCTTCCTTAAACTTAGATTCTTTGCTAAAATCAGCCCATCATGGAGACCCCAAAGTTCAAGAGCCATGGAATGAGTGATCCTTATGTGTTTAGAGAGGCCTCCAACCCAATCTCTATAGAGTTTCTAATACGCCTGCCAATATTTGCTTTGCCATGGTTGCCATTCACCAAGCCGTCGGTGTTGAGTTTGAAGAAACCATGGTTGCCATTCACCAAGCCGTCGGTGTTGAGTTTGAAGAAACCCCAGGGAGGGGGGTTCCAGCTGATATGGACACTTCCACAATGAGGTTTTCCCTCCTTGATTGGTAGAGAGAAGAATATATCGATGGAGAGAGCTTGGATCTTCTTCAGGATTTCACTTGTTACAAAGGCTTTATTTTCCATGACAAACTTATTTCTAGCTGTCCAAATAGTCCAAATTGCTATAGGGAAGGTTACTTTCCAAGGGATGTTGGGAAGGAAAAGGGTAGTGCCGAAATAGTATGTCATCTTTTTTATCCAGTCTAGGATTTGAGGAGAGTGAAAATCTTTTGTCTAGGGAGGTTTCCAAGGTTTGCCCAAATGGGGTATACTATAGGACAGTCTCTAAGGATATGGAAGATGGATTCTGTAGGATTATTATAGAGAGGACATGTGGCTTTATGGAGGATTTTCCTTTTGAGGAGGAGATTTTTGTGGGAAGACAATTATGACAAGCTAACAATAAGAAGGTAGTGATTTTGGGAAGGGTGGGGAGTTTCCAAAGCCATTTCCATTTGGGAGGGATGGGGTGGTTGGGATCAAGGTTGAGAGCTATAAGATAAGCTGAGTTCGAGTTGAAGTGGCCATTTGGAGAAAGGGAGCCAAAAGAATTTGGCGGGTGAGAAGGGTGTATGGTTTTTGTTTCATTGCTGAGAAAATAGAACCTCAAAGAAAACTGACTTCTTGTTTTTAAAAATTAAGGTAATTACAAGCTGTAGAAACTACGTAAGTTTGAGATGATATCAATTGGTTTTATTCTTTATTTTTTTATATATAAAAAAAATCTACTGTATTTTGAAATTATTACTGTTTTTTCTGTAATTTCTTAGTAACCAAATAGAGGGCAAACACTTGGTCTAATATTTTACCCAAAATATAAGTTAAATTTTTTTAAACAAAATTAAAAAATTAAAAAAAAAAACAATTTTTATTTATTTGTTTATTTTTTCTATTAAAAAAAAAAAAAAATTAAGGCCACATGGTAGTCCACTTGGCAATCTAGGTGGCATAATTTTTTTTTCTTTTTTTTTTTTTTAGATATGACCATTAGCTATGCTGGCATTTTCTATCAATCATTTAACGGCAATGACAATTTTGACATAATAAAGGTTAGGCACTAAACGTTAAGGACCAAATTGATATAGTGTAAACGTTAGAAACCAAAAATGGTAAATTTATCCTGAAAAAAATTACTACCTACCATGCAAATGAAAATAGCAATAAAGTTTTTGATCAATCACATTTACAGAATATGATAAAGAGATTTGGAGGTTTTTGACATATTCAAACAACAATTTTCTAGCTAAATTCAATACCCAATGCAGTAACTAAGCTCTCAGATACAGCTCTATGCTAGAAGCTGATAGTATGTGATACACATTAACAACCTAATGAGTTTGTTTATATCTCTAACCTTAAACGGTACAACACTAAGATCTCCTATCACTAAAAACCACTTGATTTTATTGCACCAAGCTAAGGGTGCTTAGACAGAGCTGCTGTGAGAGGAACCTCCCTGATTGGCCAAGAAACGGACAACAACGATAGTAATATTATCTGCACTACCTCTTTGATATGCTTCATGCATCAACCTCTTTGCAGCCTGTTCCGGCTCGTCAATTGGTTGAACCATTGCAACAGCCTCCTGAGAAAGAAGAAAGAATCAGGGTTGGGAGTACCAGCACGTTTGGTTAATTCAAAAGTCGGACAAACACATGAAAACCATTCAAAAATTCGTCACTAGAAATAAACCCTCGTCTTTCTGTCAATGATAAAAATGCTAGATTAATATCCATTAGGTTAGTAATGAAGTAGAACTTTTTGATTAAGACACAATATCCACTTTCAGCCTTTTGCAACAGGTGTCATCAAGACAAAACAAAAAACAAAAAAGAAGCAGAAGAAGAATGACAAACCTCATTTGTGACAACATCCCACAATCCATCACTAGCAAGGATAAGAAACTCAAGGGAGCTGTCAATCTTTTCCTCCTGAAAGTTCCATAAGAATGTCAGTGGCTAATTATCCACACAAAACTAAAAATGAGAGGCATGGAAAGAGGCACTCTAACCCAACCAAATGTATCAATCAGAAGACACCTCTCTTAAAATAGAGACTTGTACTAATATAGGACTGCCGTCGGTGAACAACATTCCTCTAGCAGAATGAATAATACACGTATGTAGGTCAGTTGAGAAATGCCAAAATAAAATTTTTACATTTTCAATTTAACATAAATTATTGGTACCTAGAATTTCTATTGAACACACAAAGGTAAGACGTACAGGCATAGTAACATTGGCAGCTTCAATTTTTACTCTACTTAAACACACATGCACACACACTAACTGTTAAGAATCCCACCTGAATTTCTGGATCAGCAACAACGTATTGCTTCAAAAGCCTATCACCAAATGCACGAGAAACAGCAAGAACTCCCCCAACCCTCCAAGTTCCTGTGACATAATTTTTAATCACCAAGACACAAGCAATTTACCGGATGACCAGAAAGCTTGAAAATTAATGTGTGATGAACTTACCGGCCCACATAACAAATCCGCCAGCATTCTCAATCCGTTGTCGCTCATCAGTTTGGTCTGGCTTGTGATCTCGGGAAACAGCAATAGCTGCAGGAAATCACAAGATGATAAACAAATGATATAACAAGTTAACAGAATAGGAAGGAGGGAACATTGTCAACAGAATCCTCTCACATGAAAAAGATACAATTTTATATATATTGTGATTATCTGCTCTCCATAATTAAACAGCCAATAGATCATCTGCAGCACTTTTCAGGGGAACTCCTAGAAATGAAAACAAACTACTCCACCAGTAAGGCATAATGCATGATAAAATTTGCTTCCAAGTATTTTCCCATAACAAGCCAGATCTTTGGTAGTGGTAGTAACTCCAAAGAAGTTGGTAGTGAATGCCTTGAAAGAATTAAAAATGAACAAACTTAACCCAAGGAATGAAGGCATATTTAGCTGTATCCTTTTTCTGTTTTCTTTCCATTTGGATGGATAAAAATGGCATTTTACTGATATTTAAACCTTTCATAAAGCACTCAAAGACATGTTTCCCACTTACAAGAACACGAGTAGAAAGGAACTGTAAAGAAACAACCTAATTAGCAAATTCTAGCCTAGAAAAAATCTGACATTGCCAGTTACTAAAGGAAATAAATGAACCACAAGGAAGTTTTAAAAACATATCCATGAAAATATCTATGTACTTATTATCTGGTGCCATGCTGACAAGCCAGGAAAGAAATTAAAGAAGAAACAATATAGATTAAATACATATAGTAGTGCTTCATGAAATAAACACATTAATTAACAACACACAAGCTTCCCAATACAAAATTAGATAAGATACAAAGTACATTGAAGAATAAAAGGCCGGTAAAAGATTACAAATGCTTGTTGATTTGAAATATTATAAAGAAAAAGACAAATTGTGAATGTCAAAAAAACTTTGGCAAAGTAAACCCACAATTATATAAAATAAAATAATAATATAAAAAAAACCTATTACCTACCTTGGATATTGATAAGAAATCATGATGGGAATTTTGAATATATGAAAAAAGAAAAGACAAGCAAAAGAGAGTACAGAAGATATCCACAATCAACTCCTTATGCATTCAACTATAGGCACCAATATCATACCACTTAAAACTTTTAGGGGGAACAATTTTTAAGTATTTGGGGTGAGGGAAGAGACAGATAAAACCAAGGGAATTATAAAAAAATAATAAATAATAAAAAGCCAAAAAAGATGCAAATTTGACAAGTATCAAACTTCTCAAAAGCCATTATAGTAATAAATAACTGCCAAGTTAAGGGGAAAATAATAATAAGAAGAAGAAGTTCCTTTAACATCAAGCTTTTAAATGTCTTAGTGAAATGGATACCAAATCCCTACAAAAATACGTAAATAAATAAATAATACTTATGAGACTTACCATTACCACCCCTGCATATAACCGCCCTGGAATCTCCAACATTTGCAACAAGCAAACGGTCACCAACTAGGATGGCAGTGGAAGCAGTTGATCCAGCATCTCTGTTCTGACTATTTTCCGATTTCAGAAACTCAGAGTCTGTATGATTGTATGCATCAGCTGCACACAGAGAGAATAAGTTAAGAGAAACACTAAATGATTTTTAACAATAGCAAATTGTAGAACATTAAAAAAGAAACCACAATGGTAAGATAAGATGTGAGAAACCTATAGCTGATTTGGTATCGGAAATAAACTTTGGATGCTTGATCAAATTACTGAAAAGGTTGTGTTTGACATATTCAGCAGCTCGGGCCCCTCCATGACCTACACAAACATAAAATAGAGATTTGGAGAGTTATCTATCTTTGACATTCCAAAGGTAAGAACAACAAGATAAGTTATATGTGAGCAATAAATAGCCCTTGGTTTTTACACGTGCAGAAATTAATTAGTTTAAAATGCCTATAAAGAAAATAAATTCTATGATTAAGATAATGGTGATAATATGATTATATAACGAAAATCTGCTTTAAGCTAAAACTAGGAATTCCAAGCTTTTAGTGTTAAAGCTCTCTAGCACATTGTTCTAGCTTTTAATAGAATAAAAATTGACAGAAATGCCCATGCTTATTTTTCAAAATGACACCCATGCCCACCTAGTTTAAGAAGGAGAGACTAATAGAAATATTAACAACAACGTACTAAATATAGACTAATACCAGTAAAATAATAGTAAAAATGATAAAATAAACTTCTTCTTTTTTCTTTTTTTTTAATTCTCACATCTAAAAGCTCTTTATCAAATATGGTTACTAAACAGGTGTAACAACTTGGTAGCACTTTATCACTATAATTCAGCAAAGCTCCACACATGAAAATATTTTCAGTTAAAGCTCATTATTGCAAATTTTCTACGTATAGCTCTACAGCTTAAAGCACAACTTCCTTTGACGATACCAAGGTTAAGCAAGAGAAAGTTCAAGTATCCACAAATCATGCCTTCAAAGATTCTCCTATTGAGCTATCACCGCTGAGATTGCCTTCATGGAGTGGTAAACACAAGTCACTGGTCCAGAGAGGATAGCATAGAACTACAGTGCCTAATCAAAATAAGTGAATGGTGCCATCTAAATTCTGTAGCAAAGTCACATAACTCGGAATAAAACACACATGGTACAGCTCCAATTACTAACATCTCTTGACAAAGGCCTCCAAGTTCTGCAACCACATTGTAGCTGATACCCAAATATCTAAAACTGTACAAAATCACTTCAGCCATATCCCTCTAAAAGGAATTATTATGTAGACTAAATTACATTTTACTCCCTCTAAGTTTAGTGTCATTGTAATTTTGGTTACTCAAATTTAAGACTAGCAATTAACCTCCTATACTTTTAAATTGCTATCAATTAGGCCCTCAAATAAAATTTTGTTTACTACTGACCGTCAACTACCCCTAAATGACACGTTTTAGTATTAAAACTAAGAAAACAAAATTATACTTGAGGGACCAAAATGACAGCAATTTGAAAGCTCGGGGTTAATTGCAAATTTTGAAATTTGAGGGAGATTAGGGGGTTAAGTACAACACCAAAATTAGAGGGACACAATATGGATAATGTTCTAATCCATTGATACCAATAAATGCCTATAGACATTATAGTGTGCAGTTTAAAGAAACCTATACATCAGAACCATTGTGCAACAGACAAAATCAGATCATGAAGTTTCCAACATTAAGCATGAACACAGATATGATCAACATGCCACACAAGTCCATGCACACTCACAGAAACTTACAAATCTGTATGTTCTATGCAAAATGTTAAATGAAAAATCCACTTTTCCATGCGTGTGTGTGTGTGTGTGTGTGTGTGGGTCTGGAGAGAGAGAGAGAGAGAGAGAGATACCATCAAAGACTCCAAACAGACCAACTATCTCCCCTTCAACACCATCAATTCGTGTCTCATAAAAATCTTCCATTGAAGACCTTTTCCCTGGAGAGCTTGCATATCCATAGCTGAACTTTCCATTCTGACTGTTGCAACATATATACATTTAGTGTAAAAGTATTCTATGCAATTTCATTGTTGACAGAGAGAGATGATCCATGTTAAATTTGGTCAAAGAACTATTTCTGGTGTATTAATCAGTAAATGTTGAAATATTAACCTATTCTATGTCAGTAACTCCTTGATATATTTCTTACTGATTCCTCATAAAAAAATAAAAAAAAAAAAACAAACAAACAAACAAACAAACAAATCCTTGATATATATATATATATACCCTATACCGCTGTATATTACCAACAAATTCCTGTATTAAGCAACAGGCTGCAAAGCATGTACAAACATTAATGATGTGCACTCTTAGGAGTTCAGGGCATAGTTACTATACATGTGACCCAGTAAACCAATGTCCATGAGCAACTAACTAATATCCGTTCTACAACAAGAAAAGGAAAAAGAGAAGGAAACTTTCTGCACTGTTTAGATGAAGCTATAGTAAAAAAATTTCAAGCCACAAAATGCTATAGCTTTCAAAAATAATATATTGGTAATTTAGTAGCAGACTTAACCACATATAATTAAGCTATTTAGAATAATTTACTCATATAGAGATCTAAACTCAAATGGAAACAATTTTAATGTGAAACAAGATTGAAGCTTTAACTATAGCTAGGGGTGTTCGCAGTGCGGTGCGGTGCAATTTAACTAAAACCATAATTGCATCGCACCTTATTTTTGCGGTCACATGTGCGATGTGATGCGGTTTAGAGTTTAGCCAAAACCATAACCACACCGCACCTCATTTTTGCGGTCACATATGCGATATTATGTATAAGATGCGGTTTGAAGTCGGTATATTTTTCAAATTTTGGGCTTTTCCTACTCAGCCCAAAACCAATTTTTCCCTTTTTTTGGGCCAAGTTTTAAATTACTGACTAGTTTTTCTTTATTTTGGGTTGACTTTTCTAGTCAACACTTGCTAGGGTTATTAAACTTTTTTTTTTTTTGAAAACTATGGTTATTAAACTATTAATATTATATTTAATATTAAAAATAAATATATATATTAATATATAGAGAGGGTGCGGTGCGGTGCGGTTTGTGAGGTTTTCTTATTATAAAACCGCAAACCGCACTGCACCATGCAGTGTGGTGCGGTGCGGTGCACTATTACTTATGGTGCGGTGCGGTTATGCCATTTTGCGGACGGTTTTGGTGCGGTTTTTGCGGTTTGGTGAGCACCTCTGTAGCAACCAAAGAAGTTTAGAAATATTTGATGATTATGATTTACTTGTTCTTCCAAGCCATCTAATTTATTTTATTCCCATTGAGCCTTTGTATAGAAGGGTTATCCCAGAGAATTAGAGTTTCTTAGCCATCAAACTTGCACTGTTAAATTAGTGGAGACAGGTTTACACAAAGGGTTAGGCTTTATGAAATCAGGCATGTTTGGAGAAAGATGAAGAACAGAAAGGCTTTAGGTTTGCATAAAACTAAAATTTTATCAAGGATGCTGGCCTGCCTTAGATAAAAAGTTGAAACAAATCATAAAGACAAAGAAAATGGCTAACAATCTATGTGCAAGTCCAGAGACACACGAAGCAACACCAGTTATCTGCAATCAAACTTACTCTTTTGGGGCAAGAGATTGAGTGAATCCTCTACAAAAAACATAATATCCAACTTGAACTAGGAAGACCAACGGTGGATGTTGTTTGATTCAGAAGTGAGGAAAAAAAATCAAATCTATTGAGAAATTACTTTTTCAAATGTTATCACAAATTATGAGCAGGAAAAAACATAGACTACAAGGCAAGCATGGGGGAGCACTTGTATCAATGAGATTACAAAAAGTCAGTGTATAAGGCATGTGTAAACAATTTCTATAAATATATAATCTAAATATAATACAGCATAATAATTTGCAGAACAATTATAATGACAAAAAAATACTTATGCAAAAAGCATGGTTGGTCAAGGCTTGCAAAATGCTCAAAGACCCAGCAACTAGCCAAAAAGGATAATAACCGGAATCCCCACGCACTGTCTGTACCTAACACAATAAACAGCAACTAAGCCGTTAAGAGAGGTAACTAACTGGGTTCCCTCAGCGGAAATTGACCTGTCGATAAATGCCCAACACGACAAAATGTGATAAAACTTCTTTGACCATGAAAGTGCAAAATACAGAGTAGTGACATGTACATGAATTAAATACAACAGAATGTTTGTCAGGGATTAGACCTCATAAAAGTGACTCCAAATCAACCCAAAAAAAAAAAGGGAATGAACCATTAGATCCCCAAAAAAAAAATGTTACACACCTCTTAAATCTTCACATAAGAACCACTCATAATCAACTAATGTTCCAAAAAGTTGCAAAAACTCACCTATAAATTTTTCCCTTCACATCATTTCCCAATTAACCCCAATGAGTTATGAATTTATAAACAAAAACCCACATTAAGAGGGCTTCACATTTGGGTATAAGACACATTAAATCACCAATGTTCACAATTAATCCTTGATATTGTAAAATCAAGAACATTAATCCACAACAATAAATACATCACAACTTACTATAACAACATCACAATACATGCACGAAGGATTCATAATTCATCACAATTAATACAAAAAATAAATAAATAAACATAGCAAACCCATCAAATACACATAAGGATCAATGAGAAAACATCAAATTCAACAAAAAAATCATAATCCAAACCAAAAAAAAGAGTAAAAATTAACCTGAGGCCGCCGCCGCTAACGGGTGCATCTTCGGCATGAACCTGGCTTGAAGATGACAATACAGAATTGAGATAACCCATATTATTGCTTGAATTTACCAATTGCCCACCTCCTATCTCTTTGACCACCAGAATTAGCAAAAATGAAGAATGAACAAGAACAAATTGTGTCAATTTTGGTGTACGCGAACAAATTGTTGTAGAGTTTAATTTTGCAAGCTAAATTTGTAACCTAAAAAATTAGTCTGATCATTCGGAGAGTTTTAGGAAATTTTCAAATTTAACCTGCACACCATAAAAATAGCAATAATTGAATTCAGAATACACAAATTTGGACATTTTCAGAAATTGGATCTTAAATAGTACATGAAATTTAGAGAGAGAGAGAGAGGAAAATACCTGCTGGAGGGAAGGGAAATGAAAAATGCCATAAGGGAAGAGGGAAGAGGGGAGAGAAAAGAAGTCAAAGTAAGGGGCGTTATGGGAAGAAAACGACGATAGAGAGTTTTTTTAGAGAGAGAGAGAGAGAGAATATTTTAGAGAGAGAGGATTCTGTTTTATTTTCGCTTCCCTGTTTCTAAGTTGTTTTGTACACGTTGAGATGCGGTGGGTTTGATACGTGTCCATATTTTAGCATGTCCACTAGAACTTACGCTAGACACAAGGGCCACTTTTTTTTTGTTTTTGGGAAATGATATGTTTATAATATTTTTACAATATTTTTAAAATGAATTTTAAGTGACAGGTTGTTACTGGTTGTTATTATTGGAGTAAAAAAGTAATCTTAGTGTTAATTTCAAATTTGAACCAATAACAACTAACCACTTGTAATTTGTTGTAAAAATATTGTAGAAATGTCGTAGACATAATATCTCTCTTTTTTTTTTATAATAATATTTAGATAAATTATATTTTAGTTGGATTGATTAAAAATAAATAAATTAAGAGGTTGTTTGTTTATTGGTGCTAAAAAAAAGGGGCAGTGACGCGTCGCCGAGAGGAGAGGGGGATTTGGGAAAAGCCTTACCAAGTCTTCAGTCAATGCCAGGATTGCCATGTAATGTAACTACCACACCGATTGAGATTTTGAGACAAAAAAGAGTTTTTTTCGTTTGTCACCACACACTTGGCGTACATGCAAGAAGCTACTTGGTAATTTTGTTTCATTTTCTTTCCTTTTTACATTTGTGAACTTCTAGGCATTGGATGTTATGTTGACATTTTTGGATGAAACTCTCTTTTACATGTTGACTTTTAAAAGGGAAAATTTTGAGTTGAAGACTTCTATGACATTTTTCTTTTTTATCTTGCAGGGAAATTTAGATTTATCACCGGATGTAAATCGTTGACAACAATTTCGTATCAAATTTTAGGTAATAAATTGTTATTAATTTTAATCTGAACAAGGTTAAAATTTAGTTATAAAATTAGATATAGCCTAAGGCTGCAATCTTACTCAATAAAATAAACATCACTACATATTTTAATACTTTAATTGTTGAATTGCATTTTCTTTACACTCTCAATACACATGTCAAATTTTGTATCAATCAGATATTATTTATTATATAATCTATAAACTTATATTTTAAGTATAATTTTAAACTACAAAAATTATAATTTAAACAATTTATTGATGGTATAGCTATTGATCTTTAAATTTTTAGAAATTTTGCAAGTATAAAAGATTTAAGAATAAGATGTAATTTAATGGTGGATTTGTCAAAATTCACCTTCAATAAAAAGATATTAAGTTAGGCTGTAGCCTAAGACTACGGCTACAACTTATAACCAATTTTGTATCTAAACTTTGTCTTTACTAAAAAATAACTTTTTCTTTTTCTTTTTTTTTTGGGTAAATTAGAGATAAGAAATAGAGTCACGGTAGAGCCTCCCACAAAATAAGTCTAATGTCCTTAGGGGCACTCAAAAGTCCTGAATTCCAATGGCTGGATTCTTCCACTTCTGGCAAGCTTATCAGTGCACTGATTGGTGTCCCTAAAGCAGTGGTTGACTTCTACTCTTGGGATGAGTTTTCATCATATACCTGCGATCGGAGATAAGAAGAGAGTGCATTGTATTCCCACGGTAATGGCTAAACATCCACCCCACAGTGTCTTTGGCATCCAGCTCAATTTTAACTGCCAAGAGATGTATTATTATCTAAGATTTGTTGTGAAAATATGTGGATTAAGTATTTTTGTTTGTTTTGGCTTGAGAGTTTTTTTTTTTTCATTGGTTTTGGAAACATGTGAAACTACTTGTAAAGTCATCAAGAAAAAATTAACTACTAAAAGCTATAAATAAGACACATAACTAATGAAATAACAGACTAAACTGGTACCAGCCAATTCATTCATTATTATTATCATTAAAAAAAAAAAAAAAAAAAAAAAGATTACACCTGTACCAACTAAATGCTTCAAGTACTCATTTAATGTCATATAAGAGGAAAGGAATTACCCTACTTTTAATGGATTTTCACATGTCATACTAACTAAAGTGATAATGAGATAAAGCCATAAAGGTGGTTGGCTTTCTCTACTATTTTCTTTGATAGGGTTAGGCAAAAAATCAGGATCCAACTATTTGTCTAATATAGATAACCATTTAGCATAGTCAAATTCATAACTATCGTTGTCAGCTTCCAAAATATAACTGGCTTAGATTTCAGCAAAAAAAAAAAAAATATATATATATATATATATATAACTGGCTTAGAAAACCTTTCCTCTAGTGTCGTTCCACTTAGATAAGACACGATTGTGTAATGCATATAACCTCATGTAATTTTTTTTTTTTTTTTTTTTTTTTTTTTTTGACAGTGTATAATGACTGGAGTTCCATGAATCCACAAAAATTCTCTAAAAATATGAAGTTTTTTTTTAATATAAATTATTGCCAACGACTAAGAGCAACAGCATCAGTTAGTGCAAAATTTTCATCTATTTTGCAAGAAAAAACCTACTTTTTCTATTTTACACACCCACTTTTACAAAGCACCTACATCAATTTATCTATTTTACACATTTATTCAATAAAATATTTATTTCTTTAACAGTGTCATCTCTCTCACAGACCCAACACAAACCACACACTATCATCTCTCTCAAAAACCCAACACAGCCCACACAAGCACACAGCCACCATCGGAACAATCGGAACCTACTGTGCAACAAGATCGACACCAACAACCAATCGGAACCCACACAACCCAAAGAACAACCCAACAAAAATAGCCCACCACAACCAAAAAAAAAAAAAAAAAAAACACTAGCAACCAACAAATCGACGATGGGGAAAAAATCAAGAAAAAAAAAACCCCAGCAACCAACAAATCGACGATGGGGCTTGGGTCAGTGGCGTGGGTCGGCGAGAGAGTTGATCTGATGAAATGAGAGAGTTGATCAGTGAGAGTGAGGTGAGAAAGGAAATGAGAAAAAGAGAGTGAGGTGAGTCAGAGGTACAAAGAGGAGAGAGAAACAAATACTAAAATATAAAAATAGAAGAGCTACAGTAACCGTGCATGTATGCACGGAGTCACGGTTACTGTAGCAATTGTACATAAATGCACAATTTTACATCTACTGATATAGGTTTTTTTTGTTCAAAATGTGTAAAATGAATACCTTTATCTATTTTAGAAGACTAATACACATGCTGATGTGGTTGCTCTAACACCTTATATTCTCAATGGTTAAAATTTAATTTTACAGCAAAAACTACAACCTTGTTACCTTCGTCACTCCAAATAAAGTAAATTTGACAACCCATTAATAAAAAAAATAAAAACCAAGTCTTCATATGACTAATGCAATATATTCCAATATGGCAGTTAGGCCCGATAATTGTTAGTTGAACACGTTGCAGGCAGGCTCTTTAATCTCCTCTTATTTTAAATCACGGTAGGTAAGCTTTACGATCTTATTTTATGATCTTATTCTATTATAATGCATAACTGCTGAGGATCAAATTCAAAGTGCCCCTAAAATTTTAAAAAAAATATTATTTTCAATGAAGTAGGTGATTGTAGAGGTTTTCGCTATGTGTGAAAATGGGAGAATTGTAAGCATGTCTTCCGAGATTCATTTCCTAAATTTCAATTATGTTATGATTAGAGACGGGCTAAAAGCCTAAACCTAGCAACTCAGCTGGATATCCAAAATATTGAAGTTGAACTTGATGCCAAAACAATACAATAATTGATCTTCTGCACTCTAACTTTGTAGCTAACCAGGTCTTTCTCTCCCCTTCTCAATGATTGCAAATCACTCCTAAGAAGGTTTCACCAGGTCAGAGTGGGCATGTATTCAAGGAAGCAAACTTATGTGCTGATGCCTTTGCTAGAAGGGGAGTCTCTCAACCAAAGGATTTTGCTGTCTTTGATGCTCCTCCATCCATAGATATAATTTCCTATGTAAATTCGGATGCTAATGGTCTGTATTATGGTAGACTTACTACTACTACTTTGGCCATCATGGCTAGTTAATCTTTAATGCAATTCCCTTTTAATAAAAAAATATATATGTTATGATTCACCTCTTCTTTTGCTTATTCTCAAAAAAAAAAATTATAAATATACACACACAGAAAAATGTCCAAATGAATAAAAACATAATATTACACTGACCTAAATTATTGAATTAATACAAGACCGTGTGACTGAAATTGAAATATAACTAGCTTGTAATATCATTCATAAGCATGGATATATTTAAATCTAAACATTATTAGATTCATATTAAATTTCTAATACTATTGGTAATCATTTTTATTTATTATACCCTCAAAAATCCTTCATTATAATATTATTTGATAAAATATGCAAATTAGTCATTCTTAATTGTTTTATTTTAAAAAATCATATCATATACTATATAATAAAAGTTGAGCTTAAAAGTCATGGTTGTGCCAAGTGGTAGCGCCAAATTGCGGAAATTTTTGTACTTTTTTAATTAAAAAAAAAATATATATATATATATATATATTTTGTTCTTATCTTCTTCTTCTATGATTTGTAAGTTGATAAAAATTTTAATTTGATTACAATCAAAATTCTTCATCTAATCCTTTTATTATTAAGAGTAAATAAAATCTTATCTCCAAAATAAATGAATTTCTAAGTTGATAAAAATCTTAATTGGATCACAATCCAAATTCTTCATCTAATCCTTTTATTATTAAGACTAAATAAAATCTTATCTCCAAAATAAATGGATTGCAATGCCATCAATAGTTGATTTTTTTTTTTTTAAGCCAACCCATCATTAATATTTAATTAACTACACAAAAAATAATGTATGAATTGTATTCATCTCATTCTAGATATTAAAAAATTAGTATTTTTTTTTACACAAGATAGAAATTATACTCTATCATAATCTAAGTATATATATGTGTAAATCTTCCTCTTAAAAACTTGAACACTGGCCCTTACTCCCCACACCCCACAAGCACTTATACTTGTGGAGTGACCAATGCACCAAGGGTGTGGAGGGCAAGGAGCCGAGATTTAAGTCTAATATATTCCGCTTATATTGCTCCCTTAATATATCTTTTGATTAGTTTCCTTTGGAGTGCAAGCACTTACATTTGGCTAAATAACTACGCAAGTAGTGCGAGGATGAGTTCATGCACCAGCACCACCAACAATATTCAGAATTCACCTTTAACAAAGTTGGATGAGGAATAAAAAAAATTAAAAAATTAGTAGTTCATTCATTGCTTTGTATGATATCTTAGGGGCATAGTAGTGAAGATGCAAAGATGGTTGCAACAGGTTTGAGAGATTGAAGTTCGTTAATTATGTTTTGTCGTATGTGATGTCTTTGGGCACATAAGTGAAGATGCAAATTGCAACAGGTTTGAGAGATTGTAGTTAAAGCTTTATCCGCAAAAATCATGCTAAGTATTTTTTTTTTTTTAATTATAGTTGATCAAACACAAAATTTAGATAATATGTGGGTTATAATTTGAATCTAGTGCTTCACACAGGTATTAGAAAGTGCCACTAAGCTAAAATGCAAGGTATGATGGATACAACATTGTTATTAACCTAACATGTTTTTTTCTTTTAAAATCAAATATAGAATTTATAAATTATAAATATGACAGTGGCCATTAAATTTTTACCCCCCCCCCCCCCCCCCCCCCACACACACACACACACACACACACACTAGCATTATGCTTGCACGGCTTAATACAACAATTTGTATTATTTGATCTTATCCTCTATCTTTGTATTATTACAAAACAAAATAAGCACGCGCGCGCGCACACACACGTACACACATTGCTGACTTATTTTGTTTTGTAATAATACAAAGATAGAGGATAAGATCAAATAATACAAATTGTTGTATTAAGCCGTGCAAGCATAATGCTAGTGTGTGTGTGTGTGTGTATATAGTTCATTTCTTCTTAACTTAATTTTTTGTTCTAGTAAATTTATTACATAATTACATTTTTTTTAATAAGTTATGAAAATTAAGTTATTACAAAAATATATTGAAAAATGAACAACCAATTTTTTAAAACATGCTAAAATTTCTTTGAAAATTAATATTTGAACTAATAACAATCTTTTGTAAAAATAATTTGATTCATTTTAAATGGACTAGAAGTGTCTTCATATGGAATTTAAATAGAATCAGGTAGAATCAATTTTAGATAAATTTAAAATAGTTTTGAATAAGTTAGAAGTATTATACAATTCAAAGTGTTACAAAGAATAGAAGCATGATAAATTTTGATTGAGTTTTTTTAATATATGTTTTTAAAATTCATTCATTTACGCACTTGACATGAAATTAGAGAGAGAAATTACTCTTGACACAAAATTTAAGCTCATTTAAAATCTACAAACACTTTACATAAGATTATAGTGCAATTAGGACACTTAACGCGGCAATGAAATACAATTAGAATCTAATTTAAACTCTTAGTTAAACTTGGGATGATTTGAGACTGAGAGTGGAGTGGTCTGGGACTCTGGAGAATGGGGAGAAAATTTTGGGGAAAATGGGAGGGAACAAACATGGAGGGTTGACGAAATTGAAAGTTGATTAGAACCACATTAACTTCGTTAGTTTTAAAGATTTTGATACCAACAATTGCTGCCAATTTTGTTGAAAGAAAGTTGTGGGTTGATTCAACTTAACGATATTGATGCTAATTGGTGCTTAAATTATAGTCAATTTAGTCAATTATAGTCAATTTTTATTTTATAACAAGAATGGTGCAATATGGAAAATTCCCCTAACACCAACAGCACCAATCAATAAACAATTAAACACCTCTAACTCCTAAACAGAGCCTTTAACAAAGGTTGAAGCAGCAAAGCAATTACAAAACCCAATTTGGCTACCATACAAACGTTTGAAAAATGGCAACTAGCACTAGGATTATCAACCAAATGCAATTTTGAAATCCTTGAATGAAATTTCCCTAACTACTAAAGCTTTCAAAGTCTCTCCCAAATCAACATGATTAACGTTAACTAGTTAACATATTGGTATAGTTCAATACACATCAAATAAAAGAAAAAGTTTAACTACAAATTTGGTTGTAACCTAAAGCTACAATTTCTTTTAAAAAATTAACATTGTTACATATTTTATAATTTTAATTTTTAAATTGCATGTTTTTTACACTTTTAACACACTGTCAAATTTTGTGTCAATCGAATATAACCCATAAACTTATTTTTTATGTATAATTTTAGACTACAAAAACTTGTAATTTAAACAATTAATTAATGATATAGTTATTGATCTTTGATTTTCTAAAAAGTTTACAAGCATGGAAGAGTTTAGAGTAAAAGAAAGAAGAGAAAAGAGAATCATTTTCCTTCAAAGTGTTTGAATTGTAAGAGAGAAAGGAAATGAAAAAGAATCCTCCAATACAATCTGTCTTCTCTCTCATTCCCTTTCAAATGTGAAGGAAAGAAAAATGTGGAACCAATGGAACTCAATCCCTCCAAATTTTCTTTCCCTAAGTCCATTTCTCTCCTACCAAAGAAACCTCGCATTTTTCCTCTCCTCCTTTTCATTTCTCTCTGTCTTCCTTCAAACCAAACAAAGTATAAAGAGAAAAGGAGAAGAAGGAAAACAGACAATGAAATCTTAGATATAAGAAAACAGCAACAGTGATACAAGTCATTGTGAAAAGGACACGGATTTCCTCCAAACAGGTTTGGAGGAAATCCTACAAACAGGGGCACCTGTCACTTAAAGAAGGAGACACATAAGCTTGCAACCCATTTAGGTGTGGAGCTGTTAACCCTAACAGCGTTAGCCACACTTTCTTCTCAAACAAACACACAGCCTCACGCCTCTCTCTCATCTCCTCCACATTTGTTTTCTGAGCAAACTCAAATCGGCAAGGGACAACTGGACAGCCCCTCTCTCTCTCTCTCTCTCTCTCTCCCCTCAAACTGCATTCTTTCTCCCTTCTCCCTTCTCCCTTCTCCTTCAGCCCCTCTCATGACCGAATCTCTCCTCTCTCAGATCATCTCCCATATAAATCATTTTGCTCACTGTAATAGAAAACAGTTTGGTTGCGGTTGTTGTTTGGTGGATTTGGGTCGACGCTTAGGTCAAATTTGGGTGAGGTTCGGGTCAGCATTTGGGTGGAGATTGGGTGGTTAGATTTATGTCCGGTGGTTATGATTTGTTCCGATGGGTTTGGTGGTGGGTTTCGGTGTTTACTGGGTCTGTTTGGTGGTGAGTTTCAATGCTTGCTACGGTGAAGATGATGATGATAATGATGAGGAAGAGTTGGTGAGAGCAAAAGGGTTTGGGAAGCTTGAAGCCAGCGTAGTTGAGACGTCAAAGTCCAACTTGGTCAGAAAAGCTTTCTCTAAGGTGGGTGGTCTAGCGGTTCAACTTGGGTTTGCGTATTAGGTTTTGTTTGGGTTTGAATTGCTCGGTGGTGGTGGGTGGTGTGATTTGGTTGATCGGTGATGGTTGTGGGTGGTTTGGGTTTTGGGTTTGGGTTTGGGTATTGGCTTTTGTTTGGGTATTGGGTATTGGTATTGAGTTTGAATTGCTCGGCAGTGGTGGGTGGTGCGATTTAGTTGATTGGCAATAGTTATGGGTGGTGGCAGTGGGTGGCAGAGAGAGAGATAGGAAGAGAGACCGAAATTTAGTGAGAGGAAGTTTGAGAATGTTATTTAATTTTTATGAACAGTAATTTTCTCAGAATTTGCCGGTCTAAGTTTGCTCAGAAAACAAGCTCAGGTTGAGACACGGGTTTGAGGAGTTTGAGGAGAGAGAGAGAGAGAGAGGCTGTCCAGTTGTCCCTTGCCGGTCTGAGTTTGCTCAGAAAACAAATGTAGAGGAGATGAGAGAGAGGCGTGAGGTTGTGTGTTTGTTTGAGAAGAAAGTGTGGCTAACGCTGTTAGGGTTAACAGCTCCACACCACATGACCCCAAGCTTATGTGTCTCCTTCTTTAAGTGACAGGTGCCCCTGTTTGTAGGATTTCCTCCAAACCTATTTGGAGGAAATCCGTGTCCTTATGAAAAATAGAAAACAAGAAAACAAAATGTCTAACATCACCCCTGATTATGAGGAGCGCTGGTATTCTTAACCATTATGCATTTTAGCTCCTTCCCACCGTGCAATCATAACTATACATGTTAATAACCAGATGCTGTAACAATCAAGTTACCTCAGCACATAGATTTTTCCTGCATCATCTGAATAAAATGCTGAAATAAAGATATGCATGGCGTCCTTTCCTGCAATTTCCTTGGTTTCCTCACACAATGAGTAGAAAGCTTGTGTTTTCCTTTGCAGCCCAACAACTGGTCAACTAGAAATCATCCAAAATTCCAAATAATTTTTTATCCCCTATTCCTGTGTCTCACATATAAATCTTTTCATTCTGTACCAAAGCCAATGCTCTGAGCTTTCTCTTCATTTCAATCTAGAACTGCAACAACTTTTCTGCTTCTCATGTATACAATTCCAGCAGCAGCATAGATATTAACATTTTATGTAAAGAAATAAAATGGGTCACAACGAAATTTAAAAAAAAAAAATGATTACTAATGCCTTAATTAATCAGAGCTGCAGTTTTTCACCAACTTGTGAAGAAATCTAGAAATACAAACCCATGAATTTTCTGGGAGTTTATGGCTAAAATGCATGGCTAAAGCTGAAACAATGTCAAAAGTAAATTTATGGACCTCTGGCTTCACAGCCATCCGTACAAGCATTGCTGTCCAGACCTCTGGGGCCAACTTTATTGCTTCACAGAGATATTGAAAACCGTTAAAAATCCTTAAGAGCATAGAATAATGCTCCTGCAAAATACAAAAATGTAGCATCACTATCCCATTATTGTTAAGCTTGAAATGAAGAAACTAAGAAAATTTACCATCAGAACCAAATACCTAGCGAAACAAGACAAACAAGACATGATCTATCGCCTCCTTACTTTCAAATTGTCTGATCAAACGTGAATATCAGACTAAACCAGTGGTTGTTTCGAACAATTGCCATGAAAAGGCATCATAATAATTAGGCAAAATGCTATTTTGGTCCCAATATTTTGGGTTATTTCCATTTTGGTTCTTGTGTTTTTATAAGTTTCATTTTGGTCCTTGAGTTTTTCAGCAACATTTTATTTTGGTCATTGCAATCATCTCAGCAATGGAAAATGCTAATGTGGAAGACGGAATGTTCACACGTGGACCTAGCTCTGGCCAGGACATTGGCAAAGCCTAGATTTTTGTTTTTTATTTTTTTTATTTATTTTTAAAGAAGAAAAACAGCTATTAGAATTTGGGTTTGAAGGGGGGGGGGGTGTTTGAGGTTTGATTTAAGTAAAGGGTTTGATTTTGGTGGGAATTTTCAGATTGCTGTGTTTGGTTACCAAGAAAGTGCAAGAAAAGAAAAGAAACTAAATTGGAGTTTTTTTTTTTTTTTTTGTTCCATTGTTGAGATGATGACAAGGACCAAAATGAAACATTGTTGAAAAACTCAAGGAGCAAACGAAACTTTAAAAACACGGGGACCAAAACAAAAATACCCATAATACAAATTAGTATTTTTTTTCCTGATAATTATCCATGATATTTCTACAACATATAAGGGATTTTCAGTAAATGAATATAGTTTCAAAAAGTGCCACCTGTGCTGTTATATTCCCACTTGACCAGATTGACCAGGAAGGTATGAAGTCCCATTTCTCAAACAAGAAATCAATAAGCATTGTAATGAAGGCACATAAGGCAATAGCTTCCAGAGGAAACTTCAACTGTAATGGCCAATAAATATCACAACTAGCTTATTCGGTGCTCCCTTTTAAGGTTTAAAGGCAAATGACAGCACTGAGAAAATATTTAAATTAATTCAAGATTTACATCCATTTAAGAAGTTGTAGTGCAATATACTCCACCAAAAGTTGGATAAAACTCAATCTTTTAAAACCTGAAGCACTTAGGAACAAAAGAGATCTGTGGCCTTCAGAATTACCTCAGCGTGTTCAAGTAACTGAAGATACTTTTTAAGAAAAATTGTCTAAGCAACTATTAGATAAATCAATAAGATCAATTTAGACAAACCTTGAATTTAGTCATCTCTATTACTTCAAGGTTCTCGCTTGAAATGCAACCAATGACTTCATCCTGCAGCAAAACATCAGCTGCTCCAATTATATCCCGAAGAAGGAAAACACGAACCCTAACACCCTTTTCAGATAAAATGAACTGTAGAAGATCTTCAGTGGCAGAGACTACAGCACGCATGTCAAATGATTTCCAGCCCAGAGGACTTGAAGAACTTTCCTCAGAATTAGGGAGTTCCTCAGTTGACTTGGATTCTGATATTGCTGCTATCTGGAACAATATAGAGAAACCTCTTAATATAATTCCATGAAACAAATTATTGAAAAATTCTGTGTAAACAAAAAAAAAAAAAATCAAAGAGACTACTTTGGTTGAAGTCATCTTTCATAAGACCGTTATTTGAATAGGTACATTCTATTGTAAATTTAATTGTTTCCCTCTCTTTTTGTTTGTAAGTATCATTTTCTGCAATATTTTGGACTATTTCATGTCCACCTCCTGTATACTTGTATACTTGAGGTAGTTTCTCTTCATCAATAAAACTTATATCAAGAAAGAATCAATTCAGGTAAAATTTTGAACTTTATGAAGTATAATCTCATTAAAAATAGCATGAACTGTTTCAAAAAATTCACATCTTATATGTAGAGAAATTACATTGCACATTAGACACAGAAAAAAAAAAAAAAAAGTAGAGACTACCTACCAGCCGCTCTAGCCGATTCCATCTTATGGATCCATTATTACGAATGAGTAATTCTCTCAAAATTTTTCTCATATCAGGATTTGGGTCTTCCAGAAGTCTCCCAATGACAAAAGGATATGCACTCTCAATAACTTTGAAATCAGGATCCAGAACCTTTGCTGTGCCTTCTAGCGATCCCAAAGCTCTTATCACCAGGGCATAGTCCGGGGGTAGAGAGAAGTTAAATTCATACATTACATCATATAGCTGATTCATTACTCCCTGAAATCCAATGCAGAAACAATGTAATAAAGTTTTGTCCTATTATAACCACAATTGTGCTCAAGGAGTTTCTGAAAAGAAGAGAAGAATAAATTAAGAAACTGTGATCCTCATATACCCGGTGGGCCATCATGCCCACATTTTTTTTCCTTTTAAATAGACAGCATCACCTCACAGACTTCAAATAGAGTTACTAAACACCAGTAGATACATATTCTAATATTTAGAACAAGCCTGATGCTGCCCCAGTAGTCAAAATACTCAAAACACAAATACATAATGTAGAGTACACCAAAGAATTAATAACATGTGGTTATCCACATGAAGATTAGAATCTCATCTAAAATTTGAGTTTCTAAATGATATCATGACAAATATTTTAAGAGAAGCATGTATGAGGTCCCCCGAAGCAAAAACAAGGGAAGACGATGAAGAAAATTGAAAACAATCCAAATATCCTAATGGCTTAGTCGTCACAAGCAGTTCTCTAGCAGATCCATAGGAAACCCAATATAGAGCATTTAACGAAGCATACATGCTGGTAGTGCAACATCATTTAGACACACACACGCACACACACGCACACACACATATATATATATAAACAAACTTATTTTTGGAACAATCCAGCTCAATATCTTTTTATGACATCTAAACCAACAAATAAATGTATAGTACAATCAAGACCAACCATGCCCACAGGGTTCAATTACTACGGTCTATGGTTTTGGTTGCTAGCATCAAAGGGTTCAATTATTGTGGTCATTGACGATAAAAACATGCATTGATGGTGGACATCAACATTAGTGGCAGCAAGTAATTTTTGGCTCTAATACCATATTATTCTCAGGAAGTATGCTTATGGTTATTTAAATTATTCTAACACACATGCTTAGTATTTAACTATTTATATGAATAGCTTAATACATTATTACAAATTTACCCTAACATGTAAATACTACTCATAACATGGTATAATAAGTCTAGGGACACATAGTTATTAATAACTTTTTGATGTGGCCTGTAGGGCAGTAGTGTAAGTGGTAGGCCTATGCGAAAGGGATGTTGCTCCAATCACAACTTGCCACCATCAAGTTGTGAAAAAGGTTGTAAAAATTGTTGTTTCTTTATCAATGCTCAAATCAATAACCTCTCTAGATAATTTCAGCCTTATTGCCAGATACAAGCGTTTATCTTATATAAATATTTGAAACACACCTGAAAAGTGAGAATCCTATTTTACTTTTTTTAAGGGTGGAAAAAGACTACTTACCAACAATATTTCATAGCATTAGTTTTTAAAATCAAATCACCAGAAGATAATATATATATATATATATATATTATGTAAGTAATTGTAAAATAGCCAGAAGATAATGGTGTACATTTGACGTCAGAACATAATGAAAATATGTAGCTATGAGAGTTTTCAAGTTCTTTGAACATGGGAAATAGCAGTGGCACCCGCAGTAAACTTTCTCCAATTTAGTTGGCAACTTCATTCACTTTTTTCTGAAGCAGGAAGGGCATAATTAAAGCTTCTCCCATCTGCTTTGCTTGGGGGAGCAGAGGAGAGTAGAGTAAATGGGAGGGGTACGGTTAAATGAACCTTATTTGGATTTTTTTTAAGAGGGGAGGGGGAGGGTTTTAAAGGGATTTGGAGAGGTATCTTACTCCTCATTTTTAATTCCCCCAAATTGAAGAGATTTGGAGGAAGAGTGGAGTGGAAGTATTAAAAAAATTGAAATGTCAATCTTGCACATAATATGTCAATTTATATTTATTTCTTTAAAATTAATAAAATAAGATCATAATGGTCAATTTACATTAAATTCTCCTTCCTCTCCTCTCCCTACTTAATTTTTAAAAAATCCGAACAAAGGGGAGGGATATCTATTCCCCTTCCCCTACTTAATTTTTAAAACATCCAAACAAGGTGAAAGAGTAACCTGTAACCATTCCCCTCTACTCTCATTTACTCTCCTCTCCTTCCCCTCCTTACCCTCTACTCCCCTCTCCCTCCAAACTTCCAAACATAGTGTTCATGACATAGGTGGTTGAACATTTCCTTTTGTAATCATGACGAAGCAAGAGAGTCTACAATAAATCTGCCATATGCCTAATTATATCCTAACGTGGATAGACTAATAACTTTGATTTGCTGATAATGGCTATACTAATCTCATATATATGTGTGTGTGTGTGTGTGTGTGTGTGGACACAAGATTTAGATGGAATGGTTTATAAACCATAAGCACAAACCTGGAAGTCTTGAGATTGTCTAGTTCCATCAGCAAAGGCTGCTTGCAGTGCATCTGCAACAGACTTTATATCATCCCCTTCAGTAATAAATCCCAAAGAAAGAAAGTCATTTGCCAAACCCAGAGAGTCACGATTAACATAGTGCACAAGCTGAAAGAAACAAAAAATTATTAACAGATACACAACCTAAGGTGAATTCAACAGCTTTTGGCATTATAGTCTATTGAAGAAGGGCAAAGGATGAGAAATCAAAAAGTGAGAGCATATCAGAAACTAATCAAGATTCATCAATACGTAACACTTTTAAATGACTCAGCTTGAAATGAGATGGGTTGACATCATTAAAATGATTTAGATATAGGAAGACGACAATAAACAAACATGCAAAGATATATGGGAACTGTTTTCAAATATTTTTACATAGGTAAATAAAGGTCGCCTGAACCTCCTCGCTTTTAGAACATCAATATGCAAGTGCACAAGATATGAAGCTCACTGGGCACCTAAGGCACATTTTCAGATACTAAAAAAAACTCTAATTTTAGTTTAAGAGAGAAAATGACAAGTAAAAAGGAGATTGAACCAAATAATACACAGATGAATAGTGTATGGGCACTCAATGCTAATATAGTTAGAAATGCTACCTCTAACACAAATCTCTTTGGTAAATGTAACTAAAGCCAGAGATAATGGCTTCATGGGCCTCCAGTTTACAAATTCACTTTTTTAAAGTTAATAATGTGATAAGGTACTTTATGCTCTTTTTTTTTTTTTTTTTTTTGGATAGATAAAGAAAAATATTTATTAAAAATCAAAGATGGGGATTCCTTTCAATATACAAGCTGTGTACTGAAGGACAACCTCCACATACAGTACAGAAATCAAGAAATCTAAAAAAGAGAAATAGAATGGCATAGTAAACAGCCATCCACTCAAAACAGAACACACTAAAAGTTAACTTCGCCTCTGTCATGCTCTGTTCTAAACCTTTAAAGGCTCGTTCAATATGCTCCTTCCAAATGACCCACAAGGCAAGGAAGAATGGCCTTCCAAATAGTATTAACAAGAGTTTCACTTGAAATATCAACATAAATCCATGCCAAAACTCAAATCTTCTTGTGGTAAAAAATTGGGAAGGCCATGACACAAGAAATGGTATGCAACATCATGCACATCAGCACATGACCTGTAAGCCACAGAGAAACTAAATAACAACTTTCCAATAGGAATAATATCTGGCCCTATTCTCTTAGTTCATCAACAGATGATTGTGTACACCAAAATCAAAGAGCATTTGCATTTTTGTAAGACTAAGGAATTTCCATAAAAGAATGCTTAAATTTTCTATCATGAATACACTCAAATTCAAAGCTTTTCCCTCATTTAATTACCATGCAACTAGTTCTTACCATTTGTATAAGTCCTACTTGGTAGTGGCGAGGAATATCCCCCATCATTCCAAAATCAAAATATGCAAGAGTTCCATTGTCCGTAGCAACAAGGTTTCCCGGATGTGGGTCAGCATGGAAAAATCCAACCTCAAGCAATTGCCTCAAAGAGCAGTATAAGCCCTATGAATACAAAGGAATGAGGGTGATAAATACAAAACTTCAGGAAAAATTACATGCAATGCATTTGCAAAAAGATTGTATGATCATGTTCAATGCCAGAAAATAATTTATTATGAACCACCAATGCACAACAGAGAAATTTCTGCTTGATACCTGATCAATCAGCTTCTGTCTGTTTAGACAGGCCTTTCTCAGGCCAATTTCATTCGTAAGCTTTATCCCGTCAATCCACTCCATAGTAAGCACAGCAGTCCGCGAGAATTCCCAATATATTTTTGGAACTTTAACACCGTTAGCTCGTTCATATTGCACAGTTTTCCCAGCTGTAGTTTTTTGGTGGCTATTTTGATTATCACCTGTTCACCCATCAAAACTCTGCTTAAACAAATTGTGCATGAACTTGATCAAAGACACAACATAAAATTCAACCACACACACACACTGAGCCTTATGGAAGGGTGTTGATATCCTAAAACAACATCTTATACACAAAAAGATGCCATCGCATACCCTGCATCCAGAAAGCATTTCTATAAAAAGCACTGTACAAGCTGTTCTGAATAAATTAAAGGCTCAGATGTTACCATCCGTTTCCCACAAACTTCATTCAGAACTATATTTTCATCTTGATCAAGTGGTCCTCAACAAAGTAAAGCCACAAAGAAATAGGAAAATTAAACCTCAATAAGCAACATACTTGCTGACCAAATTTGCACTTCAAATATAGATGGTCTAAGCATACAGGTAAAGATATTCATTCATATCTACACTGTTATATGACCTTGAAAACTAATACATATACTGCACAGGTTAGAAGTGCAGAACAACTTACATGCATAGCAACAATAGAGAGAAGCAAAACGATCAGCATTTTTCCCCTCTTGGACATAATCAATCTCATCAAACATGTGCCTGACCTGTTTATTCAAAAGACATCTGAAGACATCCATAAGCATGTACATTGACAATCTCATTAAGAACATAATGGTAAACATGCCATTGAATAAGTAAAAACAAAAGAAATAAGAGGCACTTCATAGATAAGCATTGACAATACACAAAAGCTGACATATAAAAAAAAAAATGATGACAAAAGTTGATACAAACAATACACACACTGATATAAGCCATGGTGTATGATAGAAGATTCTTCATGAAATGTACAAGCTCTTTAACAACGGAACCAGTGGGAGTTTGTATGGAGAGTTTGGAAGGCAACCACAATCACTTGACATACTGGAGGTACTTAGGTAGTATCAAGGATGAGATTAAATAGAAGATGAAAACTCCCTCCTTGATGCAGGACTCATAGAACATGTGGCACAAGACATTGTAGGATAAGTTAGTGTCTAACTTGATTATAATGATTTAGAGACACACTACCCAGGTACACGGGTTGTATACATAAAGAGGAAACACTAAAAATAAATAAAACAAAAGAGAGAAAAAAAAAAACAGTTAGCTAAAACTTCCGATGAAATTTCAAAGAGAACCTTTTTAGTGAATGTGGATACTTTCACTAGGAAAGATATGGTTTTTAATAATTCTTCAATCTACATAATGTCAAATCATGAGAATCTTTGCTTCTATTTTCGTCTCTGGTAAGAATTTAAGGATCAAGACTCAATTCGACAAGATTCAAAAGATGCATGGATGAGGTTGAGCCAATTTTTAGAATAAATATGTATAGTGACAAATGATGGTAATTCCATGACTTGTTCATCTTACAAACTGAAGAAAAGTTCTTATAATTGTTATGCACAAATTCTTATTAGCATATTAGGGATAAGGAACTATTTCTTGATGTACTTAAGAAGATAAAAATTATCAAAAGTATTAATTAGGCCTCCAAAAAGATCATGGAAAATTGAAGTCAAACTTGAGGTCAAGTTTTCTTCGACATGAGAACTAATGTCAAAGAAATTAATCTCAAGTAAAGAAATCTCATTGGTCCATTTTGTCTAGCTTGTGTGTGTGTGCATATATATATATATATATACTAAGTAGATATTTTTAGTAATTGTATCAAGTCTTTTCTACTCTACTATATGAAATTTAATATTTGAATATTTCTTGAACTATTTTATTCTAGAAATTGATCTATTAGTGTTCCAACTTCGATCATACTTTCTTCTCCTAGTTGTAAACTTGTTATGTTGCTGGAATTTCTTCTTAAACCCTTTGTAAGCATCAATTTGCTTGAAAGGTGGCCTCCTCAATTTGCTTGATGTGGTGTATTTGGAGGGAACGCAATCGGTGGATGTTTGAGGATTTGGATAGATTTGATGACCAACTACTTGCTCTCTTTTCTGGTTCCCTTTTTGATTGGGCTAGGGATTGGGGACTCACATCTATTGATTCTCTTTCTTCATTCCTTAGCTCTCTTCTTATTTGTAATTCGTGTTTTTTTTTTTATGTTTTTTTTTTTTCCATCTTTTTTTGTACTTTTGATATGCTGGTGCTACTTTGCATTTAGCAGTTTTTTGAATATACATCTTTCTTACCTATTAAAAAAAAAAACCATACACACACACGTCCTAAAAGAAGGAAGCTATAGAAAATGAAATAAGCTAAGAACCTTGTAACTCAACTAACACCTCTTGGTGTTTCTAATGGAGATATCCAAGGGTTCAAATTCCCCACCCCCAACTATTGAATTATCAACCAAAAAAAAAAAATGAGTGAGAAGAAGAATAAGGGAAATGACAAGATTGAAGATGTAGGGATGCAGCTTACTCATAACGAAGTCAAAGATAAACTCTTATGCTCATGAGAGTTTTCATATACTTCTTTCTTACTTAAAAAAAAAGGATTTTTCATGAACCAGATAAAGGGTGAGGAAGAGTTTGAAAGTGGAAGACTTAAACTTTTGGATTGATCATTTCACGTATATAAGCAATAGTGATGGGGTCATACAGCTGTTGTGTTTTGTATACAATAAAATTTCAAGTACAGTCTATTTCTATATATATATATAGAGAGAGAGAGAGAGAGAGAGAGTACCAATAGATTGGGGCAGGCCTACACCATGGAACAGTTATCAAGATGGTCCAACATCAGACCTAACCCACTAACCACTAATCCCCATTTCCAAAGCAAAACACCAAGAAATTATTGTAGAGCCCTATTTTTTATGTATGATCATCTAAATAGCATTTGAAGAGGGAAATAAATCAAATATCGGGCATAGAGAGGACATCCAGTAAATTTTAACAAGAAAATTTCTCAATGCTGGATTTTGAGTTTTATTGTCGTTGTGAGTAAAGAATCCAATACAAGATCTTGAAGATATCAATTTTAAGCATATTTTTGAAATGAAGATACTATATGCGGCAGCAGAAATCATTAACAAAGAAGGCTGGATATCAATACAGTTGAGATACAGAAGACTCACCACTTCATTGACAGCTACTAAGAGGTCTTTGCGGGCATTAGCGAATCGCTTCAATTGACCCCCAATCATCTGGAATAGTAATGCATCAAGGGTCAATGAAAGTGACATACCCGGTCTCTGTACCTTGACAGCTACCAACTCTCCAGAATGCAGGTGAGCTGCAAGACTTGAACAACAAAATGAAACATTTAGCTTCAGTTATCACCCAACATACAGATCTTCCCAGGACATCCATATGGAAAAGTGAAGAGACAGATCAATGCAACCCGATTAGAGAGCATATAATCTTCCCATTTTTCAAAAGAGATTCTCTAACCTTTATAAACCTGCCCTAAGGATGCCGCTGCAATAGGCTCTGGACTGATGTCAGCAAAAATTTGTGAAAGAGGAGCACCCAACTGGGTTTCAATAGATTTAATTGCAATATGAGTTGGAAATGGAGGTATTTGATCCTACACAACATACAGGAAAGCTTAAACTGTGAGAGATAAACCAACATGGCAGCAGAAGATCTAATCATCATACTTGGTCACATGACCCATTGGGAAAATGCAAACAATAGAAAGAAATCTAGCAAACCTGTAACTTAGCAAGCTCTTGACAATATACAGTTGGCAATATATCTGGCCTTGTGCTCAAAGCTTGCCCAAGCTGTAAATACAAATAAAAGTTTAGATAAGTAAATTTTAGCATATAGCAATTTGAGAGTCATCTAATGATTTGAAATTCCAATCCAGTTGATTAATCCTCATCACATTCCATGTATAACATCCATCACACAGAAGTTTGTAAAAGAATTAATGCAAATTTTGTAGAGAATGCAAGAGAATAAATAATACTCTTTTCTCGCAAAGATACCTTTGCAATCTCAGATTTTTGTTTAATGAGTTGTAAGATAAAAAAGCATTCTCCAACTCTCGGTCCGTCACACCCCCCCCCCCCCCCACACACACACCCGGGAGAAAAAAAAACAAAACAACAAAGTGATTGGCTAAAGGCAGGATTTGATCCCAAAGTCCATGGTATAATTAACAACAGGATTTACCAGCTAGCCACTGTCACTACAATCTGCCACAGAGGGACCTATGTCACATATTTTCTTTCGGAATATGTGGGTTTCTTTCCCTTCAAAGCAGAGAGCCAAAGTACACCTATGTATCTCATGTCTATAATCTTTTTTACACATCACCTCATCAAGCTCTTCCATCTTCTCCTACTCTTCCTTCACCTTCAAACAGAATTGAATCTTCACCCCTCAGTATAAGTTGATGATATATACATATAAAAGATAGAATTTCAACTTATAGTGTCCGCAGTCCGCTCCTTGATGATTGCTCTTTATCATCACACCAACTAGTTTTTTGTGTGGGCGGGGTTTGAACCCCATATTTCTTATTCAATGACAAGAAATTTTACTAGTTGAGCTAATTAAAACCTACGCATTAGTTGGTGATATAAATCTTCTATCTAAATTACATGTTAAATGTATGCTGAAATATTGATATACTGGGGGCAAACAACCACATTCAACCACTGACAGAATTGAATCCTCACCCCTCAGCATTAGTGGAATATATTAATCTTGTGTCTAATAATTACATGTGAAATGAATGCTGAAAGATTGATGTATGGGAACAAACAACAACCTTCAACCACTGACAGAATTGAATCTTCACCTCCTCAGTATTAGTTGATGATATTAATCTTCTATCTGACAATTACACTTACATAGTAAATGTATGCTGAAAGATTGATATGACAGAAACAAACAAACATGTCCATAAACAGCCTACATTAGACCTTCAAAGATAACATCAAAACCTTGGTCCCAAAACTTTGGGGTCCTCTATTCTCATTCTTCCCTATCCAAAGTCATTCTCTTTGTTGCTTCCTTAATTGACATATCCTTTTTTACTACTTCCACTAGCGTTATTTTACTTCTTGCTCTACCTCTTTTCATTCTCTCTACTTGAATCAAATCACTCTTCCTCACTGACACATGAATTGCACTTCTTTACATATGACCAAACCATCTCAAGCAACTCCCCCGCATCTTCTCATCAATAAGAGTCACTCCTATCTTTAAACAAATTTCTTCATTCCACATCCTACATTAGACACTCAACTTCATGTAATGCATATAGTTCTAAGTAAAGAATAAAAATGAAAAAAGGCAGGAAGATATGACAAATTTTAAGACTATTAAAAAAAATGACAAGAAAATTTCACGACGACACGAATGACTTGCCTTGATGTAGAATGGGCCCAAGCGGATCAAAGTTTCACGAAACTGCAATAAAATGCACATAAGTTACTGTAAATTTAAATCAGTGACATGAATTCATGTGTTTCTCTGCCAAAGAAATAAATACAATATAGCTTCAACTTATATTCATATTGGTAACATGTTTCCCCAAATTAAAAAAAATCAGCCTGTGCATTTGGATTAGCTTTTTACTGATTTGTCGAAATTGAGTAAAGTGCAGTTGTATCTAGAAATTTGTGAGGCTTTAAAAAGCTGTTCCTAAGAAAATAAGCTAATAAGTTTTTTTTTTTTAAAGAAGGAAGGAGAAGAAGCTAATCCAAACACACGCACATAAACTTATTTATGCATGAATAAACTTTAAACTAAAGATGCTTAATCGCCCTTTCTTTTTCTTTTTTCTTTTTTGATAGGTAATAGGACTTTTATTGAATGAAATGAACATCATGCTCACGATGGTGAACACTCTGAACGTGAAACAAATAAATAAAACTCAAGAGCTAAATCGAATAGAATTCAAAAAATCAGGAATGGAAAGACATTGCGTAAACCCCCAATTACCAAATAAAAGAGACTTAAGGTGTGTTTGGATGGAGGAGTGGAAAAGTGGGAGGATAGAAAATGATGGAAGGATAGAAAAGATTTTAATTTCCCTCTCTTTTATTTGGTTGGGAGTGAAAAATTGGAGGGATAGAAAAAGTGAGTTTATATAAATTTACTTATATACCCTCGTTAAAAAATGATGCACAATTAAAATAAAAAAATGACAAGCAATTAAAAAAAAAAAACAATCACCCAAATTTATTAAACAATAAAAATTATGTTCAAGAAAAAAAAATCATGAAAATCATGTCTTATTTAAAAAAAAATAATTAAAAAAAAAATAACACTACACATACAGCCCAAAAAATCAAAAGAAAAAAGGATTAAAAAAAAAAAAAAAAAAGACAATAGGACGAAATTAGTGCAAGGGCAATTTTGTCATTTACATGTAAAACACCTCCCACAAGACAAGTTTTTGGTGGGCCCGGGTGGAAAATGCTTGGGTCCCACCAAAAATTTTCCTCTCCCTCCCTCCTTACCAAACAACCCCCTTTCTCATTTTCTCTCCTATTTTCTCTCCAAAATTTTCCATCCTCCCTAAAATCCACTCATCCAAACACAGTGTTAGAGATCTAAAGGTATCTCCTTATCTTCAAAGGTACAGGTATTACATTTCTACCAAACCAACCATATCAGACATGCTGGAACCATATTCCAAGTAGTGGAATAGTGCTCCCTAAACCAATTCCTACATGCAAAAAGAAGAGAACTAACCGCTTCAGCATCACCCATTGGATCCCAGACACCTGAAAAACTTCTCCCCATAAAGCATTAGCAAACTTACAGTGGAGTAAAAGATGGTCCACAGATTCTCCATCGCAATGACATAAGGAGCACCAATTTACTAGGGCCTTCCATCTCAATGGTGAGAATCCCAACCCTATCTGCTATCTATAAAAATAAAGACACTCTTTTAGGCACCTTCACACACCAAATGCTCTTCCAAGGGAAGATATTAGTAAAAGAACCGGCCAAAAAATTATAATAGGAGCGCACATCAAACACACCAGTCTGAGTCAACTTCCAAGTTAGGTTATCATCCCCTCTCCCCTCGGTGTATGGGATAAAGAAGCTCAAAAAAAGAATATACACCCATTAATTCCCAATCATGAAAAGCTTGGTGGAATTGTAAATTCCAACTCCTACTTCCCCCTTCTAATGCAAAAACCACCAAATCAGAAATTCGAGCTTCTTTAGACCAAGAACAAGCAAACAAATCTAGAAACATGTCCTTTAGAATAGGATTTCCACTCCAAGGATAGTACCAAAATCGAATACAATGACCCTCACCCACATTATACGCTACCTGTCCAAAGAATTTCTCTGCTCCTACTCTAATACTCTTCCACATCTCACACCCATAAGTTCCTCTCACATCTCCAATACACTAGCCTCCTCTAGTCACATCATATTTAGTTTCTATAACCTGACATCATAACCTGTTACTTTCCTTCCCGAAGTGCCATAGCCAATTTCCAAGCAAAGCCTGGTTAAACAATCCAATCCTTTGAATCCCCAGCCCACCGACCTCCACTGGCAAACAAACCTTATCCCAAGCAACTAAAGGATATTTAAAAGTTTCCTCAGAAGCCCCCCCAATGGAAATTCCTCTAAATCCTTTCTAATCTAGTCGCCACAGCTTAATCACCCATTCTAGAGCTCAATGCTCAAACTATGCAGGAATTATTTTGGATGATAAATCATGAATTGAGCCACTATCAATCAGCACATTCAGATCAAGAAATTCCTTTAAAATCTCTTTCAATAATTATTATTACTTCATAAAAAATCTTTAAAAAAGTATGTTATCTATAATATCAGCAATTCTTTACAAATGAAATTAATTTGTCAAACAAAGAGAAAGAAAGTGAATTGTTCTTCCCTTGTTCTTTGGAGCAAAACACTTGAATTTTCCTTCAAGGCAGACAATAAGGGTTCATTTGGTTGGGAGGATGAAAAAGTGAGTGGATAGAAAAGATTTTTAGTTTTCTCTCCGTGTGTTTGGTTGAGGGAGTGGAAAAGTGGAGAGATAGAGAACTCTTTTATTTGGTTGAGTAAAAAAGTGAGGATAGAAACTGTAGTTTGAAAAAATTTACTCTCATGCCCCTAGAACATAAAAAAATCTTTTTTAATAGTTTATAAAAATTATTTTTTTTAATTAGTACAAACTAACACAACTAATAAAACATCTGGAATAATAATAATAATAATAATAATAAATGTTTCCATTTGATATGAAAAAAAAAAAAAGCAATACATGAAACAACGCCCAAAAAAAAAGCAAAAAGCAAAACATAAAACAAAGTCAAGTTCAACGCCTGCCAGAAACAAAAAAGAAGAAGGGGGGGAAAAAAAAAAAAAAAAGCAACATTAAATAAGGGGAGGGCAGATGGGTAGTTTCCCATCAAACCCACTCCCTCCCCACTTTTCTCTCTAGTTTTCTTCCCAAATTGGGGAGAAGGGTTTCCCCACCCCCATTCGCTCATCCCCAAACAAAAACCCTCTCCTATTTTCTCTCCCCCTTTATCATTTCACCCAACCAAACATACCATAAGGAATAGCTATGGGAATAGATGGAAGCCTACAAAATAGTTGAGGACTTTATTGTGACCTAAACTTGCAAATAAGAAAACAACATCATTATTATAAGACATCAAATGGTAGGGCCACTTTGGTAGGGTTGTAACATTCATGAAATTTTATTAATATGAGAAGCTGCAACTGCTTGAGAAGCAACCCTTTGGCTACTTCTCAAAAGCCGCCTATAAAGCTCAAGCAGCATTACAAAGCAGTAAAGAACCCCTTACCAGAAGATTCAACAATGATGGAATGGCAAGAGGCACGAATATTGTACCAGTACCAGCAGATTCATTATATGTAAAAGCAATAGGCATCCTTATTAAAAAAATTAAACGGGAAAAAAAAAAAAAAAAAAGGAAACAACATAGCACGCAACACATCCTACATAGGACATACTTAACCTACTGACAGGTGTGCAATATCCATGTCGTTGTCATGTTGCTAACTGAGACTGATTTTTATTTTTTTTTATAATGATAGTTACAACAGGGGAAGGGAGATTTGAACGCTAGATATCTCCATTAAAAACATCAGGAGGTGTCAAATAATTAAGTTATAAGGCTCTTGGCAACTAAGGCTGATATTGAGTTTCAAATAAAAATTTTAAAGCTTAAGAAAAATGAAGCAGGAACTAACACAGTCCAACATTCTCATTGAGAATGCCCATTCAATGAATCAACAACCTCAAAACCATCCACTATCTGAACAATTTACTACACCAGACCCAGAGAATGATTCTTGTGCCAAAGATGAAGTGCATAATCAAGTGAACAGAGTGCAAAAACAATTGAAAAAATCCAACAAATATGGCATAAATGGAAAAGTAAAAGTATGGCAGTACCCAACTATTGCATTGGTTGACAATGTAGGCCAACATTTCACATAAATGCATAAAGACATGTCATAGCATAAAGAGATGAATGGCACAACAAAACTCCAAACCCAGTAACTATGGTGTCTAGACTAAAGGATTGAGAGCTACAACCATGAAAGATCAATGTTGCCCAGACAGGAGAAATTTATCCACGATATGGCTACCTCGTTGGTAAGAACCACCAGGCAGCTTAACATAACAAAAAGAAAGTGCGACAATTGTAACAGCTTGGTAGTTGCTGATAGCATCATTATAATGATAACAAGTGGCACTCCAACATTCTTGAATCCATGTCAACATATAAATAAATTAAAAATCACTTTATTAAAAAACTTAGTTTTGAGAGGGCAGGGCCGCAAGGGGGGAGGAGGGAGACTCCTAGTATGGGAAGTATACAGTAAAAAAAAAAAAAAAAAACGTAGTTCCTCCCTCAAACAGCCAAAACTTCAAACAGAAGAAGAAAAGGTAACAAGAATAGACTGAAACAAAACTTAGAGTTGCAAGTTGCAACGTATTTATAGAAAAATATCACAAGCTAACCACCATACTGCACCACACAACGTTGCAAATTTAAATGAATTGTTAAACAAATAAAAATAAACAATGTTGCAAGTTTAAATGAATTGTTAAACAGATACAGACAAACATTAAATTAATATTTTTTTTTAAGTCATACTGTATGAGACTCGTGCTTATGTGGGGTTTGGGAGAGGTGGTCTGGTAGGCAACCTTCTCCTAAATTGAGGAGAGGCTGATTCTCAAACTCGAATATAAAAGTAGAAATGATAATAAAATAGATGTCTATTATATCTTTGTCATTTCATTTAAGCTCCTTGATGGTAATATGTCAAAACTAGCACATGATCGAAGTTAAGATGCTCCTAGAAAGGTATGATGTTAATGTGTCAATGCTAGTATCATGATCAAAGTGAAGATGTTCCTAGGAAGGTCTATTTTCTATTGCGTAAATTGGTATTTGGGATGGTGTCGTCAATCCACTGTATTATTGAACTGTCATGTATTGATAGCCCTTTTTTCCATACTTCTGTATTGAAATAAAGAATTTTCAAATAAAGGGGCCTCTAAATTTAGATAAATGATAACAAATCGATATTTATGCCTTGTTCTTCACAACTCAACTTCACAGAATTTGGTCAACACCTCCATCCATGCAAGTTCCAAACTCAGCCAAAAGCAACAGAGAATTATCCACAGCATGATTAAAATAAAAGGTGTCTAATACCTTGATGGCACGTTTTGTTATGTCTCGCACAAAGAATTGCAAAAAGCTTAGCTTCAACACATGAAATGAAACAATTGCTGCTCTATACAAAGCCAAAAATGGACCAAAACGAGGAACAACGGAAACACTTTTTCCATAAGTTCCAAGAATATGCCCAAATTCACTTTCTAGCGATTCCTTCCTCAGCTTTGCATACGCTGCCGATGGGCTTCCACCATGCACACTAGAGAAACCTGTCGAAAATCTGCACCAATATCTCTAAGCTGAAGTACAACAATAATGGAGACATAGAAAAACTTCAAAGAACAACAATGAATCATTCAGGAATTGCTGTACGCAAAACATAAGTGTCAAGTCTTCACAAAATTTAAGAAACCAATCCACTTACGAATTTCGGAGCAACAGCTGTGATGGAATCCAATTATCTTGTCTTCTAACAACTTCAATATCTGTTTGACATCCCAATGACATGCATTTCCGCAAGATAGCCACAACAAAACTATCATGGCGTGAAGCTGTAGGGAAAACCAAGTGAAGTGGCAAGACTAGTATCATGATCCATGCTGGCAGTAAAGATAGTAAGAGCCAAGTGACAACAAAGGCCATGGCAGATAAACTAATAAGGATTGTATTTTTATTATGAAAAAAAAAAAAAGTTGCAGACCACACACCCAATTGATAAAAAATTTATTGGGAAAAAAATTTATCTCCAAACCAGTTTGAAGGCAACTTCCTCCAACCCACTATATGGCAATTAAAAAGACCATCCACATATACTTTTAGTCACGTGACATTTTTAATGAGTCATGTGATTTATTTAAATAATACACATGGATAGTTATATATCGCCACGTAGTGGGTTAGAGAAGATTCCTCCTGAAAACCTTGTCCATATACTAATATAGAAAAATTCCATTAATCAGTCAGAAAACTCTGTCAACAATTCCATAATTCAGATTAGACTAAATTAATTTAATTCTATGAAAACAACAGCTCCAGCTTCATGGGCAGGGTGGATCCGACCAGCAAACTGTAAATACAAATTGGATCTCTAACAGGTTAAATTGATGAAGCCTTTTGTAACTTCACAACATACCCAACAAACAAACATTAGTTCATGCAAAAAAAGAGGACAACAAAAACAAGAAATAAGTAAAAGAAAGAATCAAACAAAGGGCGGAAACTAGTCCTGACTTTCATTATCCAAAATTTTCCACTTCGCCTCGCATTAAAGCCTTCGTAACGACCACTTTTCTAATACTTATCATTATAGAGACACGTACTAGAATAAACCATTAAGCACCCTAGAAAACCTAAGCCACATTCCAAACCCTGACTCTTACAACACTAGATGTTTGAAACAAAATTCCAAGAAAGTTACAACAACACAAAGTTCAAGCAATAGGCCAATAATAAATCAAACCACAACCTATAAACTAGCCCCTAGAAATTCCACTAATGACATTAACAAATTTAAAGTTATATTCAAAATATCACTTCGCTTAATAATCCATACAAATATCTTGTCCGTGTTGATCAAACAAAAAACAAACAATCTAATATCTATTATAACAATAAACCTAACAAAAGCTCTCGTTTGATTTCCGAGAAACAAAATTACATTGAAACTCAATTCTCACAGTAATTTTAACCTTGTGTTTTCATTTATTGAACGTGTTTTGAAGATTTTGAGTTCCTTTTTTCTATTCCTACATTTTCTCAAGGATCAAACAGAAGCTATATACAATGCAAAGTAAATAGAGGAGGATTGGTACTTCTGGAGAGCACTGCGACATGGCGCTGACGGTTGAGACTGGCAATAGCAAAGACATTCCTCATTGACTACCGGAAGATCTTAGCTGAACGAAGATTGGGGCAGAGTTGACGAACCCATACGAGAGCGAGTTTGCAACGCAGGTGTTTGTAGTAATGCGCAAGCGAAACGAGAATTTTGAATTGAGAACTCTCTCTCTCTCTCTCTCTCTCTGGTTGATTTGATTTTCACATACAAACAACAACAGTATTCTTTGTATTTGTGTTTGTGTGTAACAGTGAGAGAGAGAGACGGTTTGCTTGTGAAGTGAGAAAACTGCCACGTATGGTCTACTTGGCACCTCTAGAGCGAGACACTACTACTATTTGACCTGCCTGTAGTAGAGGGGGAATGTGTAGAATAACTGTGAAAAGTATTTGCATGGTTTTAAAAATTGGTACGGTGAAAGAACCGGAAAAGGAGCCAAATACCGATTTTATGGTCGAACCGGTGACGTCATAAATAATTTAATTATTATTTATTTTTTTGAAACCATTTAATTATTATTTATTTAAATTATATAAATAATTAATAATTTTTTAATATAGTAAAACTAACAAACCAATAGTAACAAATATGTTTCCTTTAAAAAAAATACAAGTATATAAGTATATAATATAACATATTTTTAAAGAATTTAACATAATAACATTACAAAACAATCATCCTTAACATAATAAACTTTCAACAAAACCAAATAAATAAGTTCATTAGTTATTACATTTACATCCAAAGGCAAATAACAAATAAGTTCATTACATCCAAATAGCAAATAAGTTTTAAAGTTTCAAACAATCAACTAATAAGTTTTAAGACCCAAGCCTCATTTGTTACGAAGACAATTGAAATCAATATACCAAATGCTCCACCACTAGCATCATCATCATCATCATCATCATCCCCATCTTCTTCATCTTCAACATGAATAGGATGATTTTTATCTCTAAATCTGGGAGGAGCATCATCTTCATCACCAAATGATTCCAAATTGATGTCATCATCATCCTCAATCAATTCATTGTCCATATCTATACAAATTCCAAACCAAAACCGATTGTAGAAGCATGTTCATTAGATGGTACAGAGGCAGACTCCATTTCACTCAACAATTTCAGACTGGCAGCAACCATTTTATCAACAAATAAATTCATCAACACAACATACACAATCAATAGTATAATCCTCTGTAAATCAAATCCACAACATACACAAAATCAAAAATAAACTAAAATGCTATTGTAAACTAATAATTGAAGTTACCACTTACCAGTGAAGTCACGTAAAGAGAACCTGAGATGAAGCCGAGAACATGAATTGAGAATCTGAGATGAAGCCGAAAGAAATTAATGAAAAAAAAAAAAAAAAAAAACAGAACAGAGAAAATGATCAAAATCATAATATATATATATATATATATATAAATTATTAGTTTATTACCTGATGAAGCCGAAAAAAAAAAAAAAAAGAACCGAGAAAATGAAAAAGAAAAGAACATTACCAGAGCACAAACGGTGAGACCAAATGGCGAGGGCGATGGGCGATGGAGAGGGCGATGGACGATGGGCGACGGCGAGGGCGATGGGCGATGGGCGACGGCGAGACCAACCATGAAGGAAACCCAAAACCCAGACGGCAATGGGCGACGGCGAGACCAACCTTTTGAGAGTGACTGATCGATTCTCCAGCTTGAGCTCACTGCCTCACTTTATTTTCGAAAGGAAAAAAGAAAAAAAAAAAACCGTGAACTTTAGAGAGCGCAGTGAGACTGTGAGTGTGCGCGCGAGGCAGAGAGCGCAGAGAGCCTTGAGGTGAGTCAGGCTGGGCAGAGCGAGCTTGAGTGCTTGACTGATTCAGTGATTTGAGATGAGAGAGTTGAGATTTGAGAGCTTGAGGTGAGTGAGGGAGTAAGGTTGAGGCAGAGTGAGGCGTGAGTGAGATGAGAGAGTCTGAGGGTGAGGAGTGACTGAGTGAGGGCATTAGGCTTAGGGTTAGATTTTAGGATTTTTGAGGACCAAAACGACACAGTTTTTCCGTAAAAGACAAAAAACTCTGAACCGGTTAATAACCGGTTCGACCTCTGGTTTTTCCAGTTCTTCAGTCGGACCGGCCGGTTTTTACTGTTTACCGGTTTTTTTACTTATTTCCAGTTTTTTATCATAACCGGACCGGATTTGAGGCCGGTTCCCGGTCGAACCGGTCGGAACGGCCGGTCCGGTCCGATTTTTAAAACTATGAGTATTTGTATATAGTTAGTTAGGCAACGGTTGAAACTATAAGGGAAAATAGACATCTCGAGTTTTAGAAACTCGAGATTCATAACATAGATCTCGAGTTTTAGAAACTCGAGTTCCATGCAAAAAAAATTTTAGTTTTATCGCCCCTATAGTGGTGTTTTTAAGTCCTATAGTGACGTTTTAAAACCCTATAGCGGCGTTTTCCTGCAAAAATTTTTCATAAATGTTCAATACCAGGTTCAGGGAGCCCTATAGTGGCGTTTTTAAGCCCTATACTGACGTTTTAAAGCCCTATAGCGGCGTTTTTCTGCTAAATTTTTTTATAACTCCATTTTTAAGCTCTATAGTGACGTTTTTAAGCCCTATAGCGGCGTTTTCTGAACTCAAGTCTTTAAAACTCGATTTTTACGTGGATTTTTTTTACAAATCGAGAATTAAAAACTCGATTTTTATGTTGGAACTCGAGTTTTAGACACTCGAGATGCTAGTTTTCAACTTTCTTTTCCTTCGTGACAACTAACTAAATTTTTTAACATTTATTGTTATTTAGAAAAAAAATTATGTAGTAGAGCAAGGAAATTTGGGATTTTGTTCGGCCTTTCTGCGAACGAAGGAAAGGAACAATGCTGATTTCGATTCTATCATTCCTTTTTTTTTTATATATATATAAACTTCTAGGAGAGATGTTTGGGTTGGATTTGAATTTTGCATAGAGGCCCAACTCATTCGGACAATCCAAGATGGCAAGATGAAAGCAGGAGTGTTCTAGTGCGGTTTTGGTCATTTTTAGCACTGTATTTTGCGGTGCAGTTTAGTTAAAATCATAACCATACCGTATTTCATTTTTGCGGTCACATGTGTGGTGTGATACGATTTAAAGTTTAGTCAAATCATAACAGCACTACACCTCATTTTTGCGGTCACATCTGCAATTTGGTATATAAAATGCGGTTTGAACGGTTTGAAGTCGGTATATTTTTCAAATTTTGGATTTTTCTTGCCCAGCCCAAAACTGATTTTTCCCTTTGTTTTGGGCCAAGTTTTAAACTATTGAGCTGGTGGCTGACTTTCCTAATTAACATTTGTTAAGGTTATTAGACTATTTTTTTCCATTGAAAACTAAACTATTAATAATATATTTAATATTAAAAAAATAAATATATTTATATAGAGAGAGGATGTGGTGCGATGCGGTTTGTGCGCTTTTCTTATTATAAAACCACAAACTGCATTGTACCATGCGGTGCAGTACACTGTTACTTGTGGTGTGGTACACTGTTATTTACGGTGCAATGCGGTTATGCCATTTTATGGGTGATTTTGGTGGTTTTGGTCATTTTTAACACTGTATTTTGCAGTGCAGTTTAGCTAAAAGTATAATCATACCATTCTTCATTTTTGCGGTCACATGTGTGGTGTGATGCGGTTTAGAGTTTAGCCAAATCATAACGGCACCGCACCTCATTTTTGCGGTCACATCTGCAGTTTGATATATAAAATGCGGTTTGAACAGTTTGAAGCCGGTATATTTTTCAAATTTTGGGTTTTTCTTGCCCAACCTAAAACTGATTTTTCCCTTTATTTTGGGCCAAGTTTTAAACTATTGAGCTAGTGACTGACTTTCCTAATTAACACTTGTTAGGGTTATTATACTATTTTTTTCCATTAAAAACTAAACTATTAATAATATATTTAATATTAAAAAATTAATATATTTATATAGAGAGAGGATGCGGTGCGGTGCGGTTTGTGCGGTGTGGTTTGTGTGCTTTTCTTATTATAAAATCACAAACTGCACTGCACTGCACCATGCAGTGCGGTGTGGTACACTATTACTTACGGTGCAGTGCGGTTATGCCATTTTGCGAGCGATTTTGGTGCGGTTTGGTGAACACCCCTAGATGAAAGTATACCAAAACAGGATTTCAGCTGGACTACGGGTGGCAAAATTCGACACAACCTATGAACTTCATATGGCACGACACGAAATTAGCAGGTTATGGATTGAGGCCTGATGGGTTCATGTGATATTTGGGTTGTCACGACTGACCTGTTTAATAAACGTATGTAAACACCGCATTTTGTACCTCTTACGACTCAAGCCCCCGTTCCCCAATGATGCTCGAACTCTAAGGCCCAAGGCTAGTTTAGAGCCCAATCAGATGTTAAATTGACTTGAAGAGTGTTAAAATGAAAATATAACCTTTTTAAATGAGCAAAAATCTATTTTTGGAAAATTAAATAATCAGAGTGGCTCTCGGTCTACGTACGTGAGTCGCGGCCTATGTACATGAGATAAAACATGCGTACGCGGCACATTCTTGCATACGCAACTAAGATTTCAAAAGCATATGAAAGGCAAGTTTTCTGCAATAATGGCTGAGGTTTGGAATGAATCCTACATCATCTGAGAGCCGTTCCAAACCCCATTTTTTCAACTATAAAAATCCTTACATGGTACATTTTCATAACACGCAGAAATCCCACCAGAAAAACCTAAGATTCATTAGAAAATAGCAAATCAAAAGGGAGTTTTTCACAAACACCCTAAAGTCTTTTTTTATTTTATTGGGACCTTTTTCTGACCCCAATCCTTTGAGTTTAAGATTACATTTTATTGAATCGTAATAGATTTGATTAAGGGGAACGATTAAAAATCAAGCCTAATAACTTTTTGCTTTAAGGTATTCTTTTGAACTTTTCTTTTTCTTTTCTGCCTCTAATCTTTACTTTAATCTGTTTCTTTGTTTAGTTTATGCTTATATATGTTTATATATGTTTGTCTAGGTTAGTTTTAGGTTTTCTTCATGTTTACAAGCATGTTAGGTTGCTAGATTTACATTTTTCTATTTTGTTTAGCTTCTGCTCTGTTTTTGTGTTACTTAGGTTTTTTGGGTAAGGATCTGCGTACGCATGATCTAGCCTGCGCACACAGGCTGAACTCATGCGTGATGCCATTACCTAGAAACCCTAATTTTTGTTTGTTTTATCTCTGCTTTCATGTGTTTGTTCTATGTAGCCTCTTTTCATATGTTTTAAACCTCGTACCTATTTGTTTTATCTTTTAACATGTTTGTTTGTTATCACATGTTTAGATTAGGGTTCAGATTAGGGTTTCTTAGTTTTAATGCCATTCATTCACATGTTTTTGCATTGATGTCATAGGTGGTGTGTTGTTGAGAGGTAAGTCATGCATTAGCAATGTCCATGCATTTGTGTTAGGGTTTCACTTTGATGATATTGAGAGAGTATGAAGAAATGCTCAAACTTGTGCAAAGATGCAGGGATTCGTGGTTGGGACTCGCGACTGGCAAGCTGCCAATTGCAACACACGAGTGAAGCGTGCAAGAAGATGAACAGTCACGCCAGCTGGTGCACTACAGGACAAAAGGTCCAGCCTGGCCGATGTTATCTCATGGCTTGAACTCGCGACTTAATCAAGTCGCGAGGCCAAGCTGCCAACCAGCTCTGTTTTGAAAAACTGACTCTTCGCATTCCTATCTCACCCTAGTATAAATACCCCTTATACCCACGAAATGTAGAGAGCTTCCAGAGAGAATTTTGAGAGAGAAAGCCTAGAGAAAAACAAGATTGATTCATCCTTGAGAGGTTCTAGACCAAATCATTTTCTCACCATACCCACGTCTATGAGAAGGTTTTTTGGTACTTAGGGAAGTAATTTGGAAGGGACCAATGGTTATTGGTTGATACTATGGGCTATAGCGGAATCCGATAAGCAAGAGAAGAAAAATGTTCAGCGCAACCTCGTTGGAGCAAGAAGCTTGGAGGGCTTAGGTACCTGGGTAGATTAGGCTTGAAGGGTCTATTGTTGTTCATGTATCACAACTACATTTTCTAGTGGATTATTGATTGCTTGGAGGGCGGCGGAGAGGTTTTACGCCGAGGGCTTCGGTTTCCTCTTCGATAACACATCGTTGTCTTGTCCTTGTGTTTGCATTTCTCTTCCCTTAATCTTTGCCATTTAATTTCTGCTGTGGGTGTGATTTTATTTGGTTTAGATTGTTTATCAATTCTGTCATTAGCTTATGTTCTGTTCCGCACATTTATTGTTTGATAATAAATTTGAATTGGTAATTTGTATTTGAGGGTCTAAACGTTCATAATATTTTCAATGCTATTTGAACTTTCAAATATGATAGAACATGCTTAGATATATGGTTGGGGTTTGTAATATGTTTTCCTTGTTATGATGATATGCTTGTTGTCTTGTAGTAGATGTATGATAGAGTTTTTCATATGTTAGATGAATACTAGGGTTTCCTTCGTGTTTGGCTTTTTTTGCTTAAAGGATGGATGTGTGTTTTAGGATGAATGATGTCATGATTGTATGCTTAGATGTATGCTAGTATGTGTGTGAGTTTATATGTAAGTGTTGAACATGTTTTTAATGAGATTAAGATATAAGACATAATAATGGGAGGCCAACCTTAGGGTTGGGCGATCTTGGATGTCTAACACCTTCCCAAAAGCGTACTTAAACTCTGAACTCATACTCTGGCAGTAAGACCAAAGGTCTTTCCTTGAAAGGACAATATATTCATGGTTCCTAGACCATATAACTAAGTGGCGACTCCGACACTTCTTTCCCTTGTGCCCACAACATGTCAAGTTTGTGTCCAAACCATTAGAACTCGTTTGCCCCATCTAACCTGTTTAATTAAATGACATTTACCAATATACCTTTTGAATCCGAGGTATATAAACTTATTATTTTTATTTTTTATTTTTTACATATTGTGATTAACTATTTGTAATATTGAGAAATAATTTAGACTCCGAACTTAAACTCCGAACTCATACTCTGGCAGTAAGACCAAAGGTCTTTCCTCGAAAGGACAATATATTCATGGTTCCTAGACCATATAACTAGGTGGCGACTCCGACACTTCTTTCCCTTGTGCCCACAACATGACAAGTTTGTGTCCAAACCATTAGAACTCGTTTGCTTCATCTAACCTATTTAATTAAATGACATTTACCAATATACCTTTCGAATCCGAGGTATATAAACTTTTTTTTTTTTTTTTTTTTACATATTGTGATTAACTATTTGTAATATTAAGAAATAATTTAGTTTTGAATGATTATTTGTGATGCAGTTAATCGTTAGTTATGAATTTTATATTAAAAAGCTTATTTTTTTGGTTTTTCATAGTTCAAATTAATTTGGTTAATATTAAAATTTGTATTTTTTTTTTCTGATTTGATAAAATCTAATAAACAGATCAACACTACTGACCTGTTTAATAACAGGTCATGTTAGGTTTGGAGAATATTGACTCGTTTAATAAATGTGTTGGGTTAATGTTAACCTACATAGTCAAATATTCCTAAGTCGACACGATATAAACTCGACACGTGAATACGAATTGTCACCGCTAAGTTGGACCCAGTACAAACAATACTTCACATTTATCAATATATTAGTTTTTTTTTCTTGGGATTCAAAGGACGAGGGATGGAGTCATAAATTTTTGTTTTGAGAGCCAAACTAAACTACTTGATTATGTAGGGCATTTTTTACATGGGAGTGAGATGTTTTTTTTTTTTTTTTTTTACTGAATTATCCTTTAGTTTTGTCTCTATTAAAACCTAGGGGTGTAAGAGTATTTTTGAACTATGAAAATAAGGATCCCAAGCAAGTGAAGCCCCTTAAATAGTAGTATAGACAAACTAACTCCATCAAATAATATAAATGTCGAGGGTTCTTTTTACGTTTCTTGTACCTTAGACACGTGTCTTGATGTTATTGGATAACGCTTAGTCTAGACTTTTTCTAAGAAGGAAGTTGGGCCTGACACTCCACAGAATGGGCTCCAAAGTATCATTTTGCTGCTGCAAGTTTGTGCGCAAATGTTGAGTCCAAGTCCAAGGGAAGACGCTGCAAAGTGGGCTTATCCTCTGTTTCTACTGCATAAGGAACTTTTCTCCAGTTTCTGTCGTAGGATTGACTTTTCTGTTTCTGCCGCTGCTAGTTTCTGCCACAGGATTGACGTTTCTATCGTAGAATGAACTTTTCTCCAGTTTTTGCCACAGGTCTGACTTTTTTGCTATGCAGCAAAACTTTCTGCTATGCAGTAAAACCGTCTGCTGTGCAGTAAAGCCTTCTGCTGTACAATAAAGTTGTCTGCCGCGTAGTAAAACTGTTTGCTGTGTAGTAAGTAAAGTTTTCTGCAACACGAAATGACTACTCTTCATTTTTCTTACCACAAAAATATTTTTCTACTTCCTGCACATAAACAAATATAAAACCCAAAGAAAATACCCATCAAACAAATGCTACTTTAAATGAGTTAGCATATTCTCAAATATATATACATATATATATGAGTATATATATTTATACGTATTCACATATACATCTATAAAATATATTCTACAGGACATGAGAAACAAGATATACGTATATATATACTTATGGCAGGATAATAATTAGTCTGTGTCAAAAGTAAAACACGTAATAACAAATAAAGAAAAAAGTTTTGGCAGAAAAGATTTAGCTAGTATAATAGTTAACGCAGTAAATATAATAAAAAAAATATTATAGCAGAATAACTAGTACAACAAGTAAAGATACCACAGCAGGACAACTGATGCGACAAACGTGATAAAAACGTGATAAAAACGTGCTACAACAGAATGACTAAATACAGCAGATATAAGTTATAATGAGAGAAAATCAAATATATTTGCAATCAAAATCAAGTATTGAATCTTCCCATAGGATAAGTAAACCAAGAAAGAACCCAAACCCCAACTTGAACAACCTTGTCATAGGTTTTTGCCATCAAAGTTGTGCATTTTGGAGAATAGGCCAAAATTGCTACTAGTTATTACTTTTGGGGACTTCAAAGAATGGGTTTGCTAAGAGGGAGGGAAAAGATAGTCTATTGATGCATGCCCCTATTCCTGCCGTGTTTTCCCTCTTCTTTTTTTACCACTTTCTTTCTTGCTTTCTTTCTCTCCGTTCTTTTTTTTTTACTCTTAGTTTCTTACTACTCTCTTGTCGTGGGTTGTTCCCTCTTTTGGTCTTTCCTTTTCCTGGGTCCCTCTCTCTAGGTGCTTACTACTCTCTTACCATGGGTTTCCTCCCTTAGGTGCTTCTCCCCCTCCGGTCTCCCCTTTATCCATGGCTACCTCTTCCTTTTATAGTGAGCTAATTTAATGGGATTTCTCCTATTGCGCTTGTCATTTCCTTTGGTTTGGCTTTTCTTTCCTTCACGTGATTCCTACTGCTGACACTTCCTGTTGTTCCTTGTTTCTTTTCATCGTACTTTTTCATATCAGTTTTCAAGCCTATCTTTTTTTATACAAAAGGATTTGAGCCTTTGTGGGCCAAATAATGTTGACTCGATCAAAAGGGTCTTAGGCCCAATTTATCTTCATTTGCTGAAGCCATTCTGCCAGAGAACTGTATTCTGCGGCAAAGCTATATTCTGCGGCAGATTTGTATTCTGCTGCAAATTTGCGTTTTGTTGTAGATTGCTTTCACTTGCACTTCTTTCTTTGGACCTTTCTTGCTCTTCGGTCTTCTTGGTGGGTCTTTGGGCCTTGCTTTTCATTGGGCTTTCCTTCGTATGGGCTTTTGCGTCTTGCAACTTATTGGGCTTTCTTCCTCATGGGCCTTTGGGTACGAATTTGCAAAAATGGGCATCAACAATAAACAACTTAGTTTCTCTCTTCTCTCCCATCTCTCTCTTTCATCTCCCCCCTTTCTCTATCCATCAAACCCACACAGGCAACAACCACTACCAAATCTAACAATCCCACTGCTACCAACAACCACTTACCACTGAAACTTAACCCAAACACTGAAACCCAGCCATCACCACCACCACTGAAACACCACCAAGCCAGAAAACAAAAAACCTCCACCAAACCACCTAACTAAAACAACCATCACCACCGAAACTTAGGCTAACCACCGAAACTCGTCCATCACCACCACCACTGAAACACCACCCAACTGAACCAACCACCACTATCGAAATTGAAAGAAAAGAAAAAACCAACCACCACCACTAAAAACACCGAACCACAACCAACCACCACTGAAGCTCAACATTGATCTATAGCCACTAACCCAAACGCTGATCCACAGTCTAACCACCAATTTACAATCACCCAAATCACCATTCAAAATAACAAGAGAGAGAGAGAGAGAGAGAGAGAGAGAGAGAGAGAGAGAGAAGTTATGAGATAAGTTATGAGATAAGTTAGGAGAGAAAGAGCGAATAAAATATGAAATTTTAAGTTTACAACCTATATACAAAAAAGCTCAATTTTGGCATATGCAGTTGTAAATTAGCTATTTGGGAGAGAGAAAAGGGGGGGGGGGGTGGGTTACACCCTTATGTGGCATTTGATACGGGATAATTCACATTACTCTTGGCATCTAGATTCTTAGGAATGTGATTCCTTGCAATCTGGATGCCTAGAAATGTAGTTATTCCTATGTTTGGTTTTACTGGGAATCTCTTAAGATTCTTAGAAATGTGAAATGATAATGTTTGGTTTATTCTTAGGAATCTTAAATGAGTTATTTATTTTTCCCATTCTATACTTAGATTTGAATGTGAATTATTAAGTCCTTTAAAAAAAAAAAAATCTTCCTCTAAATAAATAATGAAAAACAAAATATAAACTATTAATTATGACAAATTCATTAAAACTGTAGTCTAACATTTTTAAATGACAAGTACAATACAAAAATAACTATTTAAATTCTTAAATGCTTTATTCTTAATAATAATTTTTAAAAGAACTTAATCCATAACAAAATAACCTAACAACGTTTAGGTCTATACGACAAGAGAAAAAATATTGATGATTTGTTTTATATTTTATTTTAATTGCTTAAATGATAAGGAAAAAAAAAGTTAAAATTGTTAATTTATAAAAAATAAAATTTCCTTCAAACTTAGGAATCTGAATACCCACCTATTTTAAAGAGAATCTACATTCCTACTAGAGGGGTTTAAAGGGAGAATCTAGATTCCTCTAGCATCTGATTATTTAGCGCGATTTGCAACAAAACATGAAAATCTTTAAACATTCTTAAGAATCATAAAATATTATCCTATACTAAACGCCACATTAATGCTAATAGTCTAACACTTGTATCAGTGTTTTTATAATATAAAAAGCACCACAATTTAGTCAACAAAACCCAAAATTCACCTACATCAATCTATATAAAATTTGTGTAAAAAATAAAAATATATCAATAACCGGTGAAAATTTAGACTATAAATATCGGAGTTAACGGATAACTTTTATTTATTATTTTAAATAAACTGGACTAGATGCAAGGGAGTGTATTTCAAAGCCCTACTTCTTCGAGGGCTTTTCACAGGCGCTCTTTTACACCCACGCTGAAAGAGAAAATGGCGAATGAACAGCACTCATCGTCGCCGCGGCCATGGCTTCTCGACGCAGTGCCTTTCATGGTGGTTCTCCTGATAGCAGCCCACGTCCTCGCTTTGGTATACTCTCAGAAAACCACTTCTTTCTCTTACTCCTTTACCTTTCTCTCTCTCCAATTCCAACCAGATCTCTGATTTCCTTTCTCTTCACACTCTTTCAGGTCTACTGGATTTACAGATTAGCCACCGAGAAACAGCCTCAGAGGAGAAAGGCACACTGAAAACTAACACTCCAAAGTCTAATTTCATTCAGCAAAATGGGCAAAGGTTTTGGTTAAACCCTAATTCGTCGATTGTGATGTAAGAAAAAAAAAATTATGTAATTAGTTTTGGTTAATAGAACTATTTGTTAATGTTAATGTTTTTAATTGTTATTGCAATGTAATTTACTTCATTGATTCACGTCTTTATACGGTTTAAGCAAGTTGATGTGATAGTGGTGATACATTGATTTGAGTGTTTTATCATGGTTGCTGCGTTTTCAGAGGTTTTGATTTATTCTATGTTGTTTTACTTGTGGGCAAGTTTAGTTCTAGAAAACAGTAGTTGCTGTGTCTTTGGGGTTATATAAGTTTTTTTTTTTTTTGGTCCTTTGCAGGTCCTGTTTGGTTGCTGAGAAAACTAGGAAGGAAAAAAAAATACTAATTATTTTTTGCGCATTTACAGATATCCATTACTTTTAGATCTGCTGTATGCTTCCTTTGGTAGTTGAGGGAATGTAAAAAATAAAAAATGGTGCACGTGTGCGTGAAATGTTTTTACAGTTTCTGCATAAGCTGTTTTGATCCGAGAAACCAAACAAGTAAACCCTAGGCATCACCACCAAACAAAGATCAACACATATTCTGTAATCATAATTCTTATTCCAAATCATCTGACTTTCATGATTACAAGAGTAATAGTTAAATAGGGTTTAGGGATTACACCAATATCCAAAACACCTAATTAAATCTCTTAAAACCCTCATCATTAAAATCTAAATTCAAAATTCAAAAACTGAAATAATTTCAAATTCAAAATCTTAAATGATTTTGGTGCTTCTTGCATTATTTATGATGCAAGGTGCATTAAAATCAGCTAAGATTTTTATTTTTGAATTTGAAATTAATTTTGTTTTTGAATTTGGTTTTGGGAAAAATGCTCATACACCCCCTAAACTTTAGAGGAGTGGCCATTACACCCCTTGAACTTTTATTTTAGCCAATTTATTCCTTAAACTTTACTACTCTGCCAAATTAATCCATCAATTGGTCTACCGTTACTTTCTCAACAAAAAAAATTGGTATGCCGTTAATATACAAACGGATTAGAGTTTACAATACAAATATCAATCCTAAACCCGTATGAAAAGAAGAGAGAGACACGACTGAAGCAGAACCACCAGCAGTCACCGCATCCCTCCTTTGACGGCGGCTTTATTTGTCTTGCTATTGATCTCTCCCCCACACTTTATTATTTTGTCTTCTTCAGCTCTCCCAACAAACACAGATCTTTCAAAACCACTACAAACAAAAACCAAACAATCCCATTAAAAAAAACATAACCAAACCCAAAAGCAAAGCAAAGTAAGCTCAGGAAATTGCTTAATCCTGATCGTCATCAGCTACACAAACAAAAAGGTACAAAAATTATTCATAGTGTTTTGCTTTTGGTCATAGATGCTGGAATATAGGTCGGATCTGGATGGTTGAACAACATGGTGGGACCAACTTGGTAACCAAGGACGGCAAGATCGATAGTGGGACAAAGAGCTCCAACGCTGAAGAGAGGGATGCAGTGAGTGAACATGGTTTTGGTTCGATTGTCTCTCTCCCTGAACTTCTCTCTTTTCTTTCTTCTGGTTGAATAGTCTCTCCCTAGAGCTTCTTTCTTCTTTCCACGTCTAGAGGATTGATTTTGGTTTCGTTTGTGTCTCATGTTTGTTTCCGTTAGTATATTAACAGTAGACTAACTAATGTATTAATTTGGCAAAATTGTAAAGTTTAAGGAGTAAATTGGCTAAAATAAAAGTTCAAGGGGTGTCCTAGTCACTCCTCTAAATTTTAGGGGGTGTATGGGCATTTTTCCCTTTGGTTTTTAATGTTGAGAGTTTTAAGGTATTTAATTAGGTATTTTCCATATTAAACTGTTGCTTTTGTAATCGTGAAAGGGAGTATGATTTGGAATAATAATTTTATGAATTGAGAATGTCTTTTCTCACTTGTTTGGTGGTGATGCCTAGGGCTTGCAGGCAGATCCTAGGTGGTGAAGCCTAGGGTTTGTTTTGTTGTTCCATTTTTACTCTTTTCTCTATTTTCCTATACATTCTGCATCACGATGTTTGTTGTACTAGTAGTTCTTAATCACTAGGAAATGCACACTTTAAAAAATCCAGGCAATTGGATATAAGACCTATCACTGTTTTCTTACTTCTGAGTTATGGGTTAGCTTTGATGAAAAAATGCTGTAAATATATATATATATATATATATGTTGGCTATCTGAGTTGGGTTTTTCCAATATTGGTACTGTTTCTACTGTTCGCTTCTCAGTTCTTGTGAATGGTTCCCCGGCAGGCTTTTTTGGAAGCTCTCGTGGGTTGAGACAAGGAGATCCGCTGTCCCCTCTTCTTTTCCTCTTGGTTATGGAAGTTTTATCTCGGATCCTTAAGAAAACCGAGGATAGTGGGCTGCTTCATGGTTTTCATGTGGGACCAGCGAACTCTATCGGGGTTCGCATATCTCATCTGCTATTTGCAGACGATACTATTCTGTTCTGTGATGCTTCTAGAGATCAGTTGTTGGCTATTAGACTGGCTTTGTCTTGCTTCCAAGCCTTTACTGGATTAAAGGTTAATGTGGGGAAGAGTGAGATTGTCCCGGTGGGGGAGGTTGGTAATATTGATGCTTTGGCTAATATTCTCAGTTGTAGGGTGGGTAGCCTGCCCATGAAATATTTGGGCATGCCTTTGGGCACCCCGTACAAGACTGCATCCATTTGGAACCCCATTCTGGAGAAGATGGAGAAGAAGCTGGCTGGTTGGAAACGTCTATATTTGTCTAAGGGTGGTAGGATGACTCTCTTGAAAAGTACGCTCTCTAGTCTTCCCACATACTATCTATCCTTATTTACCATCCCTGTAGCTGTGGCTAACAGATTGGAGCGTATTCAGAGGAAATTCTTGTGGGGATCTTCGGAGGAGTGTTTTAAACATTCTTTGGTGGCTTGGGAGAAGGTGTGTTCACCTCTAGAGATGGGTGGTTTGGGGGTTAGGAAGTTAGGTCACTTTAACCAAGCTCTACTAGGGAAATGGTTATGGAGGTTTGGCCAAGAAGGAACTAGTCTTTGGCGGAGGGTTATTGCCACCAAATATGGCGAGGATCAAGGGGGGTGGAATACTAAAGATTGTAGAAGGGCACACGGGTGCGGCCTTTGGCGTGGTATTAATGTCGGTTGGGCGAGGTTCTCCAAACACTTAGTTTTTGTGGTGGGTGATGGTTCCCGTATTCGTTTTTGGCATGATAAGTGGGTTGGGGATTTCACTCTTAAAATGCTCTATCCTCAGTTATTTGCGTGTTCTAGTGACAAGGAAGCTTATATTTCTGATTTGTTGGAGCATCAAGAGGATGGGAGTAGTAGATGTTGGAATGTGAGATTTTATAGGAATTTTCATGAGAGGGAATTTGAGGCTGCCTTCTCCTTCCTAGGACTCATTCAGTCTCGGATCCCACGAGGTTTTGGGTGGGATAGACCTCATTGGTGTCTTAATAGGAATGGTAAGTTTGATACTCGGTCCTTTTATCATAAGATCAGGGGTACAGATACTGCCTACTTCCCTTGGAAGGGGATTTGGAAAGTCAAGGTGCCTAAGAGGGTGGCTTTCTTCTTGTGGACCGCAGCACATGGCCAGATCCTTACCTTGGATAATATCCGGGGCCTCCCTTTGGTGAATAGGTGCTGTATGTGCTGCTGTTCAGCGGAATCTGTGGACCATCTTCTCATTCATTGTCTGGTAGCTTATGCTTTGTGGGTGCAAATGTTACAAGTTTTTGGGATTCAATGGGTTATGCCAGGTTCTGTGATGAGTTTGGTGTCTTGTTGGAGAAATTGGTTGGGAAAATATGCTTCCGACGTATGGAATATGGTTCCTGGTTGTTTGATGTGGGTTGTTTGGTTGGAAAGAAACCGGCGCTCTTTTGAGAGTTTGGAGAGAACGCTTGATCAGTTACAAGCGATCAGCCGAAATACTCTTTTTGAATGGGCTAAGTGCTGGGGTTTTTCAAACTGTTCTTCTACTTTGGAGTTCTTTTCTACCCTTAGTAGTGCCTCTTAAGTTGCTTCTCTTATTCTGTTTTTAGTTGTTTTTGTTTGCTGTTTTTTGTGTTCACCATCATGAACACCTGTAATGGCTGTTTGCGTTCTTCTTGTTGAATAAAAGTCTTATTACTTATCAAAAAAAAAAAATACTATTCATGTTGCAGTAGTTGTGGATTTTACAAATGTCAAACAACTAAGAGTTTTTTTTTTTTTCCCACGTCATGCTTCAGTGCAAAGGCTGTTCATTTGATTTCCAGGGTACCCGTCATATTTACCAGTTTAAATTCTTTGCATCAGTTTATGTTCTTGCTAGTTGATTAAGTAGTCAGGATATAATGGGTCATTAGTAGCTTGTTCTCTTATGGCTCTTCTATTTGAAGCTGAAGAGTTTCTAAGTTAGGAAGTCAGGGCTTTCAGATGATTTAATTTATGCATTCTTTATGCATCTCTGAGTTCAAGGGCTTTGAGTACAACAACATAGCTTTGCATGCATATGTAGTTCATATAGCACATTTTTTCATTTTAAAGTTTAGCTTTTTATGACCTGCTCCTTTCCCCACCCCACCTCCCCTTCTGCTCTTTCCTCATAATAGCAGATTTCCTTTTATTGAATGACTGAACAAAATTGAACTTATCCCAAAAAAACTTGTGAACAAGATTGAAGCAAGTTGACTGATATCTGTACCTTGTCTTAAATGAACAAAATGAATATGTACCAGAATTTGGAAGTTTTAAAAGTATCTTTCTTATATGATTTTCAAGAATTGCAAAATTTTTATGTTGGAGATTTGATGGTGAATACTATACGAAAATGTGATGGTTCTGAGTTTTGTTTGAAAGTTTGAATGAGCTTAAAGTGTCGTGTAAGTGATTTGGTTTTGAGCTGTGGTGTATGGTGCTAGATCATTTCAGGTTAGTTAGGTAGAGGTAGATTGAGTGTCTCAGCTGTGAACTTGACAAAAAATTTTTTATCTAGCACGTAGTTACATGGGTCAATGAAAGTTTGCTGCTTATGAATGTCAAAAATTGTCCTCTGTATGTGAACCTCATTGTATTATATCATGTTATCTAACATAATATTACATTTTACAAAGAAATTGTGAAAGGATTAGTGTTATAAATTGTCCCGATACAATAGTTTTTTTTTTATACAAGCTCAAATAGAAAATAGAAGAACAAGAAGCTAGTTAGGTTACACCTATATTTGTTTTCCAACCCATGGAATGATCCTTAGCATTAAAACTGCGGAGGCAGTCTTGGTGCACTATCAATAATAGCTCTTGATAGTTCAGAGTTGAGACTTTAATTTGATCATTTTGAGTTTAACCAATTATTACTATATCAGGTATTACCACAAACAAGTGCAGCAGCCAGTGGGTTTTGATTCCTTTGAACCATGACTTCACCATCTACCCATTCTTGTAGTTAGAGGAAATGTTTTTTGAGAACTCTTTGATTGATTCTTCAAGAGAGTTTCACCAAAAGGCCATCAGATTGCGAATATTGCCATAACGCAAAAACAAAAGCTTTTCGCTTTAAAATTTTACCCAGTTATGAAGTATACACTGGAAAAAAAAAAATTGTAATATAAGTATTCTCATCAATACTTACAAACCCATTTAGGAGTATGTTTCTGTGCCCTCATTTGGAAACTAATTTCAATCACATAAGTCAATAGACATATAGCGCTTAAGCCTTGTCCTGGACTTCCAAATTAATCTTATTAGCATAATTACCGTCCTTGATAAGTTAGTCTATGACTCTATCCAGTGTGAGCAGTCAGGAGTTGGGACAAACCAACTCTTAACTTATCATAATATTCCATTTACTATCATCATCCGCACAGCAAAAACTTGCATTGATTTTTAACTCTTTTTGACAAGTGCTTTTTTTTTTTTTTTTTGATAAAACCAGAAAAAAACAAGAGAGTCAAACCATACAATGGTTAATTGGCATATCAGTTGCCAATTTAGCTAGGAAACTAACATCACCTATTACAAGCTTTGGAACAAAAACAGAATGGCAGACCACATCAGACTGAGCTAAACTATACAAATCATCCACCAAAATCCTTTAATGCCAATTGGGTCTGCACATCCTATTGGAGACCAAAACTGGTCTCAAACTATCAGTGAGAAACAAAAGAAACTTGAATCCCAAACTCCTAGCTTTTACAGCAACTTCAACCATTGCGTCGAGGATAATGAGAGCACCCATATTCTCTGTACAGTTGGAAACTCTCTGCAAAATTATCTCCCCTTGCATATTTCAGGCTTCATAGGCAAGGCAGCTTGATAAAGCTTCTTGGCTCTTGCTCCAACCACCTTGATGATAAGCTGTCAAGGCTTGTGAGGGAACTGAAACCTTCCTTGCTGATCTAATGGTCTATGTGTTATTGCACTACAGCTAGCGAAAGCTTCCTTGAACCTGCAAACAAGAGACTGAGCTGTTAGAACAACTTCTAGAGGATTTGGATGTTTCTCTTCATGAACAAATAAATTCCTATGAGTCCAAATGCTCTAAAGAGTGGTGAATATTCCCCGCAAGTAACTCATGTAATAGATGGGAAGTTGTTTCTTCAGCTTCATCACAGAGAGGGCATGCGCTTGACACAGGAATCCCCCTACTCCTAAGGGTAGAAAAGGTAGACAAACTGTCATGTAAAAGTCTCCAAACCAAGTTACAAATTTTTGAAGGTACTTGCATCTTCCATATCAGATGCCACAAAGATTGATTATAACCACCCGAGTCCCTAGTAATGAGTTCATAGGCTTTCTTAACTTGGTAGTCCCTTGATGAGGAATGTCTCCAAACTAATCTATCAGAGACTGATCCAGTCTTGGAAATAGGCAATCTCAGAATCTCCTGACTTATAGGACCAGGATAAAGAGCTCTCGCTAAATTAGGTTTCCAAGCATGAGAAACACTATCAATAAGGTCTGCCATTGTTCCTTCGCTCAGATTGTGCTGTTTCAGAACATGTGTTTGGCAAGGAAACCAATCCTTATGACTGAGAGGAACATTAGAACCCGAGCCTATAATCCACCTTCCTTCTTGAAGTTTTCTGTTCTTAGGAGTGATGATGCCTCTTCAAAACCAAGAGTGATGAGGTTTAGGGATGCAATCATGGATTGTGGAGTGAGGGAAATATTTGGCCTTAAAAATTTTAGAGATTAAGGATTGAGAGTTTTGGCTAATTCTCCAATACTGTTTTGCCAACATGGCCTGATTCATAATGCTAAATTTCTTCAAACCCAACCCCCTTCCTTTCTCAGCCTACAAATCTTTTGATAAGTAAGTGCTAATAAATAAGTTAGTTCATACTTATTTTACATTATGAATATTGATTAATGACACTCTTTCAAGTCAAACAAATACTATAATATAAGAAAAACCCAATTCCAAGGAGTGATTCAACCTCTTAGGGGTCATTTGGTATATGGTAATTTTTTAGAATTTTTGAAAATGTTGAAAGATTTCCTAGCATTCATACTTTTTTGGTTGCAAATTCCACTAAGAAATTAGATGCCATGAATATCTAGATTCTCACTCAATTCCATAACATTTTTAAAAAACTGACAATTTCACCAATTCCTTTCTACCTTTTAACCAATAAAAATAGAACTTTTAAAAAAAATTAGATGCTAAATTTTTATTTTATTTTATTTTATTAACGTGCTGTGATTGCCTTGAAGAGTAAGAATTCAAATCATTATGTTTGTATTATATATGTGATTAAGAAATGTTAGACTTTGTCATGATTTATAGTTAATATTTTATTTCTCATTATTTCTTTTTATTGTTTGGAAGATTAAAAAAAGAAAAAGAAAAAGAAGAAGAAGAAGACTTGATATTGTATTTGCAATTCTAAGGATATTTTGGAAAAAAATAATAACTCATATTAAGATTTCTAGAAATTAATCAAATATAAGAATATAATATTTGCAGGAATCTTATTAGATTCTTAATCAAACCAAAATTAGAAATAATTACATTTCCAAGAATTAGATTACCAACGATTTGAATAACAAGATTACTCTAGATTCCCTCTAACTAAACACCCCCCTTAAAAAATTGAGATAGGGAAAAATAGCCCTGAGAGTAGAACTAAAGACCATGAAGTAAAAGTCAATGGTTCAAACTTTTCCTTCTCACTCTACTGGGGACCATAACTCACCAAAAAAAAGAAAAAGGAAAGGAAAAAGGAGGATAGAGAAATATACTCAATTATTTTGTCAAATTGCCTATAGTTTCACAGGAGTTAGGTATAAACACTACTCGGAAATACATAATACAATTGTAGTACCAAAATATTGGGCCCAAGTGAGTTGGGCCTAATATTCCAACACAACCTAAGTTCAACATAGAATTCAATAACCAATTAACAAAGCCCGCAAAGTATATAACCCTATTAAAGTTGATGTTTCTGCTAAGAACTTTGATGCTCAGTAGCACTGTGATTCTTTCCATACAAATAACAATTCCTCCTATCATGACTTGAGAGAAGCACTAATCATATTTACTGTTATACATAGTGTACTTACAGTTGAGATTATTCGAAATTGCTTATATAACCCCCAAATCAACCTAGTATAGGTTTAAAGTTGAACTCAACACAATTTTTTTTTTTTTTTTTTTGATGAAAAAAGTGCAACATATAGTGCTCCCAAGCCATATAGTTTACCAACTTGACTATGATAATATTTGTCACTATCCAAACCCAATTGTACGAGTAAAATACGTGACAACGGCTGTATACCTATGAGACTTTCCCTCATAAATATATAATTCCTTACTAAAATGAAATAACTATTTTTTCAAAGAACTAGTCAAATTACAAATATGACACTTTATAATTGTTTATATAACCCAAATTAACCTAATAAACATCTAATGTGAGACTTGCTAGACACATTTATCTAAACAAAAGAGCAAATCTAAAACAAGAAGAGCAACGGAACAAACAGACAAACACACAGGAGAAAAGGCACATGAGTGAGATCAATATCTTATTGAAAAAACTTCATATTTTACTAAGGGTGTTTTTGGATGAGGGTTTAAGAAGGGAGATCTGTGATTTTGTGATTGATGTGGCCTGTGGCAGAATTTTGGTGCTTCTATGAAAAAGCCTGGAGTTGGCGGGGAAGATTTTTATTTATTTCTGATTTCTGACCGAGGGATTTATATAGTTTGCACTTTGCACTACGGTAGAGTGCAGCAACCGTACGCTTTCAACTGGTGTGGATTGTGGACCCTGGATCCCTTATGCTAAGCCCAAAAGACATGCCTTGGTGAGGGACTAAGGTCCAGGTAAGTTTCAGACTTGGCCCACCAACGTTGTTCATCATTGAACCCACAGACCTGTAGTTAAAAAAATTTGTTGGAAAGAGAGGAGACAAGATCTCATGTCGCACCCGCTACATAATTTTAGGTTGACCAGAAACAATGGTTTCAATTTATTAACAGTTTCAGTCACTTTAAACACCTAGAATATGGGAAATATTTAGGTCAAAACAAATGGGGCTTTAGACACTCATAAAATCATCATCAAACAGTGAAGAACATTTAAAAGTTCACCACCGCAATGAAATGCTTACTGTACCATGATGACAGTTTAGGGTATTTACCTGAGCTGATGGGTGGAGCTCAATTTCTGAGTTTCTAGAATTCAAATAGGAGCTCAAAGGGTGTGCCTTGAAACTAGGAACAAGAGAAAAGATCACCCAACCCTTGTGTCGCCACAAGCACAGGAGCTGATTAGGGTTCTTCAACCAAAAATACAATACACTACAGGGTGCAAATACCATACTAAAATGCAAACAGCTGCCAATCAGATGGCTTAACACTTGAAAACCATCACCGAAACATCATGCATCTGATAATTATTGCAATTATAGTCTATTATCTTCAACTCATCACGTATTGCATTCGGCTATGAATTCAGATGCTGAGCCCACGCAAATATATAACAGACACCTAACAACATTTATAAGGTCTCAATGAAAGATAAAAAACTTGAACAAGAAAAATAGATAAAATAAAATTCCATAGTGCTCTCTCCACAGGAGAAAATCCAAGGCCAAATAAAAATATCTCTGAAACAAGAAATATGTAGCCAAAACTGGGCAATCTAACTATGATCTAGGATAGTAGGCTTAGTTCAATCTTCTTCTTCAATGACCTTGGTGCCCAACCCCTTCAAACCCTCTGGAGGGATCTCTGCAACAGTGACTAGTGAGAAAAACTCCTCCTTTGCGTCTTCTTCATCGTTTCTCTTACGTGCAACGCGGACACGAACTCTCCTTGGCACACTGCGAATTCCACGGCTCCAGACATGCTTGTTAAGCTTAACATCCACCCTGACATCAGTTGTTCCCATAGCCTTTTGGGCAAACTTCCTGATTTCCTTTATGGCCTTTGGAGCCTTCTTTTTGAAAGTGCTGCACATGGGATTGGCAAAATAGAAAGGTTACTTAGAAGTGCCCAAAAGACAATCCATCACCTAAGTAGCTATCTAGGATACATCAAAGAATTAGGAACAAATAAAGCCTTGTAGAGTGGCATCGTTTATAAGATTAGCAGTAAAGAGAGAGAGAGAGAGAGAGCAGTAAGAAGATGGTAAAAACATAAACGATTTATAGAAACAGATAAAGACTTGTAGAGGGGCATCTTTTATAAGATTAGAGTTTCTTGGTGGAACTAATAAAATAGCTTAAGCTCTTTTGGCTTACTTTTAACCACATAGAGCAGAGCTGGCTATCTACATGTGTACCAAAATGACATCCAACTTTTGGATATGTGTATACTGAACTCCAGAGACAAGTTAGGAATTCGACAACTTACACACTAATATGCAGTGAGGTGCACCTACAAGCACTTTGTCAAGGATTGGCTTGACAAGGAGTTACTAGCTCTCTGGCTACTAACACGGTATTCAATAAATTTGGACAATAGTAAACAGTCTTCCAAATGCTACCCATAGTGTACTTATATAATCTCTGAAATTCACCCTATGGGCCTAATTAATGGAGTCATATATAACCCAACGATACTTAGTTCTGAACATCCAAGATTACAAACACACAAGATTTGCATGATTCAGAAACATTACTACCTTTATGTTTGAGAAAAGAATGTCAATATTCCTTGCAAAAACATAACAATACATCTCTTGCATCTCTAATCTCTACAATACCTAACTATCTCCAATTGTACTAAAAATATACCACAGCAACACATTTAGAAGTCAGGTAATCATGATTCAGTGCACAGTTTGCCCTTGATGGAGAATCAGTCTCAGGTAACAACTCACAACTCACACCGAAAGGTACATGTATTATGTATACTTTCACATTTCAATAGATACAACTTCAAATATTGAGGATGTTTCAACGGATGATATAAGTCACCATTCTACAGAAATCATATCATCTCGCATGTTCCACCATGATTAATAGAGCCTTACAAAAACAAAAATGGACTGAGTATTATTGACATAAGATATTTACAGCTAAGAATACATTGATCCCAACTCCATAACACCCATTTGCCAAAAAAAAAAAAACCCTCTATTTATTCACTCACACAACATGAAAATTCCAATTATTAGCAATCCAAATAAACCCAATTAAGGCAAAAGAAACAACCTCGTTTTCTACTACGAAAAGGGGAAAAAAGAACTCTCAAGAAGCACGAATCAATAAGATTAAAAAAAAAAACAGCCTTGACCCACCAAATATAATCCTAGTTAAACCGGATCTAACCCATTAACAAGCATAAAAATGATGTAACACACACATATAGAAACACAGACATTTATAGATACACGTACACACAGAGAGAGAGAGAGGGTTGTGTTACCATCCATGAAGGCGTTTGTGGAGGTTGATGGTGTACTCTCTGGTGACAACCTCTTCCTTTCTTCCTTTGCTGCCCTTGTCCACCATTGTTGCAACTTTCTCTCTCTCTCTCTCTCTCTGCTCCGAAGCTCAACTCTTACGGCTGCTGCTACCAAAGATGAGCTAGGGCGTCACACACAAAAATAATGGGCTATGTTTTATTGAAGTAGCCTTGGGGTTTTGGTTGAAAGTACTAAAATGTCCTCCCATGTGGTTCCTAATGTAAGGTTCTTTTCGTCAACCTACGTCGCTACCAAGTACCAAGTCGTCTACGTGTCTTATAAAGAGAGGGGTAGAAAGGGAAAAACAATTAAACGGTTTGTCGTTTAAAATTTTTTTATTCTCTATATGGGGAGCGACACGCAGTTTTATATAATTTCAGATAAATTGATACTATCAATCTAGGGCACTCTCTCTCTGCTCTACAAATCTTCATTCCCTGAAGGTATAATAATTTTCTTTTGTAGATGACCCAGTTAGTTATAGTTTATTGATTTACTTGTTGCCTCTCACGTGTGTAAAATTGATTCACTTGGGTATGTTTTCTTCTGTTAAGGTTGTTAGAAAATAGTTGTTGTTGCTGTTTGCTGACTGACTCTCAGTGAAATCTAAAAGAGTAGAGTTAGTTGAGAAAACCCAATTAAGATATGGTAAGTCCTTCATCTATTTTGTGCGTTTCAGTTTTAGATTTGTTGGAATTGTTTATATATATGTGTGTGTGTGTGTGTGTGTGTAATTGATTGTGTACACTTGTTGTTTCAGTCTGGAAGCAGGAAAGAAACCGTTTTGGACCTGGCAAAGTTTGTGGACAAAGGTGTCCAAGTCAAGCTCACTGGTGGTAGACAAGGTAGGTGATTACTACTATAATTTCAAATTTGAGTTAGTTATAGCCTTATAGGTATATGTATAGAACTGAATATCATATATGCCTATGAGCTTTGGCTGATTCCTAGACTTGAACCTGCGACACGTATTGCTTGGACAACTGAATAAAATAAATTAATGCTGAATGTCAAATAAAAGAGTTTATGGTGATGTGGTTTGCAATAGGCATTCAATGTGATAATGTTTGATGGCAAAGTTACCCAAATGACTTAGTTTCATAACGGAAATGAAAGTATGTTTATTGCTTTGAGAACTTCAATATTTAGAAAATTTTTTGCTTCTGAGAGCAAGAAACTAGAGGGGCGATTTTAATTACGGAAGTTGCATCTATGGATGGTTGTGTAAATCTTGTGTTATCTGGGTATGCTAGGAACACTAGAAGGCAGAAAGAGCCACCATGTTGACTATCATTGACCTTATCAATCCTAGATTCCTAGTTCTGTAGGGGGATCATTAGTATCAAACAACCATCATGTTGTCATTACTGATCTAATATGAGTACATAACTTATTTTGTTTCGGCTTGCAGTGACGGGGACTCTAAAAGGATATGATCAGTTGCTAAACCTTGTTTTGGATGAAGCGGTAGAGTTTTTGAGAGGTAGTTACTTCATGGATTTCTGACAATTTCTTATGAGTCCCTCTGTACGTGTGTATGGTTTTGATGCATCTGTTGAAACTAATTAAATAGTTATGGTTGTATTTCATCAGTTGCTAAACCTTGTTTTGGATGAAGCCATAGAATTTTTGAGAGGTCATTACTTCATGAGTTACTAGAAATTGTTTATGACTGTGTGTCTGCATGCATTCATGTGCGTGTGCAGGTGTGTATGTGTTTGAGTGAGAGTAATTGCTGCGTGGTTTTGAGGCATCAGTTCAAACTATCAGTAATTGTTTCTATTTTGATCTTTTTGGACATTTATCCACCTATGAATATTAACTCTTCATGTAATCCTATTATTATCATTCTTTAGGATGCTAAACTCATCACAGTTTCCGTGCTGATTGTTGCCAGTTTATATTTATTTTTTCTTTCATAAACTATTCTATGCACACTTATTTTCAATGTTTAATATTTATCTCTGGAAGAACCTCATGGTGCTCTTAAAAGATTTTTTTTTATTTTGGAATTTGCTTTTGCTGCAAGAACCACAAAGTTTCAACTTTCAAGTTGTGGTACTTTGTCCCCTAATATTAGCAAAATCCCAAAACATAGTCATGCCTATGAGCCTATCTCAGATGGTTGTTTGGATGACACTTGATTTTTATTTTGCCACAAATTTTATTTGGGTACATTTTCTATGTTTAAAATTGTTGTGGAAAGTTGAGTATAGTGTAAGTAACACAGTTGTTATAACATGTTACTGAAGGCGGCAAAGTGCCTTACTTCACACATGAGGGCTTTCTTTCTTTCTTTGCGTGTGTGTTTAATAATAAAACAAAAGGTAGGGTGGGTTACCGTGGGTAAGAGAAACATGGGTAGAGATATGCCTGCATTTGCTAGCCATTTACATAAAGTACCATGTTGCTTCATAGTGAAAACTTTCACACCTCTTGAATAGATGACAAATTTATTGAAGGCTTTTAGAACTCTCAGCTCATGCTTTGAGGTTAGGCATAAGGAAACTCCTTGTGGATCATCTTAGTAGCTTATTTTCTATTTATAATGTAATGTTTAACAAAAGAGATTGTGTTCATTTATCAAATAAAATGATTTAATTTCACCCATATTTGTTTAGGCGTATAGATTTTATTAATGTGAGTAAAACCCATTCAAGATAATGTACCTCTTAATTACTGCCCCTTGTTTCAAGGGAATACCCTTTGATTCCAACCGTGATGTCAACATATAATATGCAAGTATGGTTTACATCTCATGCTTTGATGGAAACCCTTTTTTTTTTCCTTTCTAGAAAATTCCTTCTTTTATTCTTTCTTTGGGGCTTCCTCTTGTATAAATGATTGGGAACGTAAGTGAAACCTCCTTTAAAGACTTATAAGAGGTGAGGGAAATTTGGTTCTAGTGCTCAAGAGTTAATTCGGGATATTGCGGATGATGGAGAGCTCTCTTGGTACCTTTTTTAGTGTTTTTAAAGTTGAATTGAGTCACACTTTATTGTTTGTTTTTGTTTATTTGCTGCTGGATCAGTTTTAATTAAGTTTTACTAGAAATAATGGAAATTTGGTAATTTCTAGAAATCTGGATTGGGCTATCCTTGTCCATACCAAAGGCCCATGGGTCTTATTCTATCTTTTGAGTCCTTTTCCTATTTGGTTTAGAAGTTCTTAAGTCCTTTTTGTTTGTTAATAGTAATCTTAGTCATTCTAAATAGGTTATTTAGAGTAATAGTCATTCTAAGAAAGTATTTATCAAGAGCCTACATAAAGGCTTATTATTCTAAAAAATATTCATAATGAGGTATCAAAAAATATTCATAGTGAGATTGTTTTAATAAAATTCCAGCAGCTTATTTTGAGCTTTGTGGGTGTGACTTACTTCTCCTACCTACTGTGATTGCTTAGTGAATTTACCTTTCATTATTTCTTGTTTTATTCACTGTTTTAACACCTAATTGCCATCAATATATCCAAGATTCATAGTGAATTTACCTTTCATTATTTCTTGTTTTATTCACTGTTTTAACACCAAATTGCCATCAATATATTCAAGATTCAATCTTTTTCTACTAAACCCTTAAACATCAATCCTTATTCAAGTACCCTTTAAGATCTCATCAAGAAATCTAATTTAGAGCTAAATTCCTAAGGATCCTACATCAAAATTGGTATCAAAGCCCATCAAGGCTTCCATACTGCATCAATAAATCCCGTGTACTAGGGTTGTTTTAACGAAATCTATTACTTCAAAAATAAATAAAAATCATCCTTCTTTTATTCAACTAAGCTTATGGAAATCCTAAACTTTATTCCCACAACTCTCTTCTACCGAGCCCTATTTATTTGTTGAAATCCTTATAAATAAAGCAGAAAAGATGATTATTAATATGGTACTGAATTCTAAATAATCTTGCATCAGATATGATACTGGAACTATTCTTTAATATCATTGTTGTCACATCAATGGTCCATTGTGCACCATGTGAGTCCATAAGTTTCAGATACCAATTGTCTCTCCCTAAGAGAAGGAATTACAAAAGAAAAAATAAAGATCTAACATCACATTGGATGTTGGTTCACCATGTTGCACTTCACAGAGCACATGTTGGGACTTGCTTGAGACTTGGTGGCATGCGTTTTCCCACCTGTTCCTTACTGTGCTGGATGGAGCATCAGCCAAATTTGTGGGTGGCTTCTTTCCAGCGTAAGAAGGAACTGATTTCCATTGTAAGCATTTTTCTAGCTAAGAGCCTTGTAACTCAATGGCATTGCCTAGTGTTTCCAACGGAGACATCTAGGTTCAAATCCTCCTCCCCCTGCTTAAATGTAAAAACCCTTTTTTTTAGAAGAAAATTTTAAAAACCTAGCAAAACATTTTTGATGTAATTGTAAGATTTAAGCTTCATGTGATAAGTGCACAATATGGAGCTCAAATTGGTATATGTGGTTACAATCTGTATCTGATTGTTGAGAGAATACATCAGAAATGAAAACTGTGTTGAACTCACAGTTGGCAACTTTCATGTTCCTTTTCTTCCCAAATGAGTTAATAGCAACAAAATAACATTAGACTAATTAGCTTATTATGTATGTATGCTCTCTCTATTGCTGTTTGTTCTTCTGATTCTTTGCCAACTACATTTTTTAGTAAACATGGTAATACACGTTGGTCGATTTACATGAGCCATTTGTTATGGTAATTTGGTCACTTTAACTACAATCCCTGTTAAGTTACATGGCCATTTGTTATGTGCGCTATTGTCATATGGAGATTATTTCAGCACTTACTTCTTAATGGGTTTATTCATGAGTAAATTGTAGAGTCAACTAGAACAGTGATAGGCGATAAAAATGTGGAGAGTGAAGTTCAGGTACACAACATAAGAGTTTAGTGACTGGCAGAGTTCTTAAAGAAAAGTTCACTGTTTCCTGAAATGACACCTCCTCCCCTTGTAAGAGTAAGGTGGAGAGTGAGGTCATGAGTTCAAGGCCTGCTGAGTTCATATGTAATTTCCTAATGAAAAAAAAAATTAAAGTTTGTTTTATAAGGATAAACCATGATAGGACACAATCTGTCAGGATGGATGGGGTGTCACCCTTTTTTTACATATTTTGGTCAGACAAAGGTTTGCAAGAATTACTGGAGCCATGGGTTTAATTCTTTTGCTTATATTTGACTGAGTGGTGGATAACATTAAATGCATAAAAACCAAAAAAGTAAGCCTTTTTTAAAAAAAGAAAAGAAAAGTGGTTCTCAACTATTCTCCTCTCCTTTAAAGTAAGTCTTTTTTAAAAAGGGAAAAGAAAAGAAGCATTATGTTTAGTTTTCAATGTAATTTCCTCTTCTAGATAATATTGGAAAAGCTAAAGCATGCGAAAAATAGATGATGCCCTATCAATGTTAGTGCAGCACTTCCCCATCATGGATTGTCCTATTTATATGTAGGGCATACTGAACGGGGAAAAAAAGGCTACAGTGTGCCAATCAAAACGGAACATGATCTTTGGCCTATCCTTTAGTGTTCTGTAGTTTTTATTTAGAAGGCTAACAGGTAGTGGAAGCCAATTAAAAGACAGGAGCTTCTTTGCTTAATTGTGACATTTCACAAATCCCATTGATTCAAGTGTTGAGACACCACATGGAGTAAAAGCACCATGGTGAGACTTCATGTTCTATCCTATCTTTTTTGGGTATTTGGGCACTCAAGCTTAACTATTTTAAATGTCAATGCCTTGTGGTTCAGATGGGCTACCATTAAATAAAAAGGGAGATTGAGTTTTTGGCCTTACTTTCATTAGATCAATTTGGCCCCAAACAATTAGATAATTAAAGTTGCAACATGCTAAGTGACATGCTTTCAAATTGTTATCTTCTAACAAGTAAAGTTGCATTTAAACAGTTTGATGGTTATCTTTATTAGAAGATGTAAAACTCACATGTATCTGACACTTGAATGATTCGGAATTTTAACAATATTTGTAGGTTCTCCTAGATAACAGCCATCTAGAAGGCCTATGTGCCAGTTAATTGCAGCTATATGAAGAAATTTTAATATAGCAAAGGATTGTGATAGTTATCATTACTTAGTTCCTACGCATGTAGGCACCCACCTTTAGCTAGTATCCTCCGGTGGGTTTGTGCTAACCTGCACCTGTTGAAAAATGATAGCAATCTGTTCTAATTTGAACAGTGTTAGATGGTGAGCAATGTCAAGTAGTCAATAAGAGGGCTAATAAGCCTGAAAGGCTACCCACATTGGACGTGTATTTTCTTGAATCCATTTCTGGGCTTCTTTTGTTGCATGTGGTATTGTTTTCTTGGATTCAGATTTCTATCACCTTTATATATTTGCCTTATCTTTTTCCTGGAAACTTGGTAGTGATACTATATTTATACAACTTCTTGAAATTTCTACACAAATTAACTTGGAATATTTGCCTGTGTTCTGCAGATCCTGATGATCCACTGAAGACTACTGATCAGACCAGGCGCCTGGGCCTAATAGTATGTTCTCTTCCAGTATATATGCATTTAATTTAATTGTTCATGAATATAAACATCTAGAATGTCAGCATGTAACCCAAAGGTTGGATCTTAAATATTGCTGTTACAAGACACATTGGCATGCTTTCTAACTTATTTATGATGAAAATCATCGTCTTTTGAATTTGCTAGACCATTTAATATGAAAAATAATTGCCCTTTTACTTTATTCTCACAAGTTTGAATTGGTAAAATGACAGTGAGATTTTAACTGCCCAAAAGAACCATTAGATCAACCTCATCACTGTCATGGTCAAATTTTTTACTGTAAGGTAGTTGCAAAAAAGATGTCATCATAGAGCTTGAATTATAGGATCCAAACACGATGCTCAATGATTTTTTTTTTCCTAATACTGCTTGAAGCCATCTTTCTTGTGAAAGCCTACTGACGGCAAGTTACTTAGTTTTCAGCACAATTTTCAACAATGTAATAATAAGCTGCCAATGGCATGACTTGGTGCAAGACAGGACATCTTTGAATTGTTGTGAATCTCTTTAAAGTGGTATCATTCTGTAGGACCTGTTTTAATAATGTACTTCAATATTTTCCAAGATTCTTGTGTGTTCTTGTGAATTATTTGATCACTGGCCTATTGTTGTCAATATTACTAGCTTCTCAATTCACTTTTACCAAAAAGAAAATGTTGGTAACAATGATATGGATTCTGAGTCATTAAGAAAGAGAAAGGTTCACTGTAGCAGCTCTTTATTCAATACTGCTTTATATAATGAAAAATAAAAGGCTGGATTCAGTGACTGGTTACTCAAATGTAAGAAAAAATGGGCATCTATTGCAATGTTGGAGCATTGAATTTAAACATATCAAAGGCGGAGAAAGTAAATAATTTCAGCCATTATTTCCCTGAATATATTGAGAAAGAAAGATACACTAGCAAAATCTTTAGTGTACTGGAAGTGACTTTTCTTGTTCAATAAAGTTTCTTATTTACTTATGAAACAAAAAAAAAAAAAAAAAAAAAACTTTAAACAATCTTCAATGATTCTTACTCTTTCAACTTTGTTTTCTTGTTGGAGGTAAACAAATTTTGATGGTGATTTATTGTGTTGCAGGTTTGCAGGGGAACCGCTGTAATGCTTGTGTCCCCAACAGACGGCACAGATGAGATTGCCAACCCTTTTATCCAGCCAGATGGGGCCTAAAGGCATATTATCTTCCTCAATCTGTAGGCCTAACTTGCTCTACAAGTTGGACTAGTAGTCATCAAGAAATTATGTTTGACAAACAACTTGCAACTATGGAATTTGTGGGTTCAATTTTTAGTGAATTACCAAAAAAAAAAAAAAAATTCAAAAGAGTAAATTCTGCATTAAATTATTGACTTGGGCATAGTCTCTAAAAGCTGCAGTCAACTCCAAAGGCCGCAATAAGCTTTTAATTTTTGGCCTTTAGTTCTGTAGGTGATAGCCAGTAAAATGCTTAGTCTTTGCCTCTAAGTTTTCCTCTGCTTATAAAGCTCGATTAGTGTTAACATTAATATTTTCTAAAAAAAATTAGTCAATTTAAAAAAAAAAAACTATTTTATTTTTCAATGTTTACGTAGTAATTTTTGAAAACTCTTTCATTTTGCTATGTTTGGTGAAGTCCCTAAAAATGAGATAGAACTGTTTTTCATAGTTTTCATATTGCCTCTTAAAACTTTCTTTATTTAGCATGACATTAGATAGAGTTGTTTTTTTAAAAAAATTTAGTGGAAAAAAATTTATATTTTTAATAAGATTTTCCACTGACCAAAAATAGTTTTCTTTTAACACATTTTTTTTTTAATGCTACAAAGCACAGAAAAAAGCAAAAAACTATAGTTACAGAAGATTTTTCATCGAAATAAACAAAGATATTAGTTTCAAACAGAAACACAATTGTATTCATAATATAATTTAAGTTATGGATGACCACTTGATTCATAAGTTCATTCTACTATTTCACCTATATTTTCTATTCTCCTTGTTAATGTTAACCATTTACTTTAATTTTACAACAAATTCTAAATAATAATAATAATAATAATAATAATAATAAGAAAAAAGAAAAATGTGGGAAAATGTTGGGTTTGAGGCAGAAGAAAATCTGATTTTTACAAAATAAAATTTTTTAACCTCATAAGAAAGAAAATGCTTTATTATGCTCAACTCCTTTTTCCTTCCAATTAAATCAGAGTATTAGACCAAGGTTTGTCCCTGGGGACCTTCCTGTAACAAGCTTAAAAGACCCAAAAAAAAGGATACTTGGAATTTTCATGGACAAATATAAGTTGATCCCATTCTCTTCATGGACCATACATGAACAAAATGTCCAAAACAAGCATAAGAGCAATTATTTGGCAATGGTTCAATTTGTAACTTAAAAAAGAGCTTCAAAATATAATATTCTAACTTCAAAAGCAGCATATAGACGCAGACCCAGAGTATCGTGACAATCTCGTTGGGGTCCACGTCTTTATTAATCTTTTGGGAATAACTTTTTTTTTTTTTTTAAGAGAAATCTTTTGGGAATAACTAAAATGAAAAATCTCTCACCCACGGGATTTTATTTTTTAGGAAACCAATTGAAGAAAGAGAAATCCTCTTATGTTAATGTCACCCATGTTATTATGTTCCTAGATTTTCATTTTAAAAATATTTTCGGAAAGACAATCTCTTTTGTGGACTGCTTTTACATTTTTTTTTTTTTTTATTCATTTTACTTACTTGATAACCTCCAAATCAAATATGGCATCGAATTCGAATCTCCTTTATCTTATCTAATTGTTTATCTGAGCAAAAATTATAAAACCTCCATAAATTATTCGAACTTATACTTTGATTCTCCTACTACAGTTCCATCTTTATCGAAATTGTCCGATAGATGATGATGATGATAACAAAAATTACAACTCTAAAGAGAAAAACATTGATACTCCTTTGCATCTAATATAGTATAGAGTTCTTTTACAAATACAATAAAATCACATAATATTTTCACAATAAATTGAGAGATCAACTCACTATAAGTCAAATTAAAAAGAGGAAAAAAATTGAAATTATAGTAAGATCTACCACAACTAAATAAGGCCCTTTTGTACTTTTATCGATATTTTTGGATTTTTATTGTAAAAATTGAAATTGAAATTTTGATTTTAGTTATTGAAATGTGATGGGAATGCAATTAATGAACCAAACATCATAATAATATATTCTTGTAATGAGATTCTAAGAATCTAAGATTGTGATGCAATGTAACATTTCGTGAATTAAACGCTGTTTGAGAATATGGAAGAAACCAAAAATGGAAATCAAATGGTGGTGGTAGTGCAATAGACAAAGCTGATGATGATAATTTGCGTGAGAGCCACTGCACCATTTTTCGTAATTAGGAAATAGTAATGACTTGGCATTGCTTTGGGTGCTATTGATTATTAATTCCCAAGTACCATATGAAGTCATGAAGAAGAGAACATAAATTATCCAGCTCCCCTCTCTTTGAGACATCAACACGTGTGTAGGTTTAGCCATTAGTTTGTTTCTAAAAAAAAAAAAAAATCACTATAAGTCAAAATGAAAAAGGAGAAAAAAATTATAGTAAGATCTACCACAACTAAAAACAAAGGTGCTATGAAAATATTGTGAGATTTTATTATGAAATTTAACATGATAGTAAATAAAGCATAAATCAAATGTGTGACTTTTTTGTGTGCTAAATTACCATTTCTTTTAACTTGCAAAAATTAAAAAGGTGTAGTAATTGACTAATTGGCAAGTAAGTAAGCAAAGTTACACCTAACATGATAGTATGTAAAGCATAAATTATATTAATATTTATTATATGAGCTATGTGTTTCAGACCGATTAAATATACATTATATGTTAAAACTGAACCACGTTATTTTAAGGTTTCAAAAAACCACAAATAATGCCCCACACCACACCTATTAATATATATTTAATAGATATTTAGCATATATTAAATAAATATATATATATATATATATATATATATATAGTATATATTTGTAATATATATGAAAACCGATCAAACCACACAAATTCACATGATGACCGATTTATTAAAGTGTGGTGTAATGAGGGTTTTGAAAAAACCGCGCTGCATCACATAATGACCAATCTATTCAAATGCGATGCAGTGAGGGTTTTGGGAAAACTGCACTACGAGGTGTGGTGCTAAATATGACTCAAAACCACGTCGAACTGCACCGTGAACACCTCTAACGAAAAGTAGGAGTGTGCTGTGTGCATCCAACTTACTAACCCAATCCAACTCAATCGGATGACTAGGGTTGGTTTAAGGTGGCAAATGTTGAAATTTTATTTTAAGCCTTGGATTGGGTTAGAGTTGATAATTTTTTCAATTTATTTGATCCAACTAACTTGATCCAACATATATATAAGTTTATTTTATTACTCTTGTGTGGCTCTGTCACTGCAAATTGGCTATCGTTTGAGCATTGAAATGATTGGTGTTTATGTAGTTTTGATTTGGTAGAAGTTAGTAAACTCCTCTTCCCAGTGGTTGATAACCAAGATCTTGAACTTCTTGTGGCCTTGTGCAATGCCCACCCTGATTAATAACTAAAATTTTGAGCAGTTTATGCCTTTGTGTTAATAGCAGCCCTGATTATGGATTACATGTGGAGACTGCATAACAGAGTTGTCTTTTTTTTGATAGGATAACAGAGTTGTCTTTAATCATGAAAAAGGTAAATTTTACTGATGCAACAATTTAAAGAGAATGCCGTAAATCAGGTGGTGAGACAGAAGTGTGGAAGAAACTCGAGCCATTCTGACTTGCTAAGTTTGAGCTTAATTTGCATAATATTTTGGTTGAAAATGACTTCAGGAATTGTGTTTAAGAGGTATCTCAGCTACCATGCAACATGACAATGTTAGCAGCTCTTTTAAATATTGGGGTCAAAGAGAGGTCACACTCTAAAGAATAAATGGGGTTTGGTGTTGAGGCATTGAATAAAGACTTTTGTAATCTTTAGTGTTTTTTTTTTTTTTTTTTTTTTTTTTTTTTTTTTATAATCTTTTGTAATCTTTTTTTTTTTTTTTATGTGGAATCTTTTGTAATCTTTAGTTAGTTGTTTAATATGTTGTAACACATATCATTAATTATACCTAGTGAATCAGTGATGCCTCTGCCTTTACAATTAGGAGCAGAGCTTGAAATCAATTAATAAAAAAAAAAAAGGGATTCGAGAGTGTTAGTGCACTAATGCTACCTACATTGTGAATCCTACTACTATTATTATTATTTTTATTATCATCAATTTTTTTATAAGTAAAAAAGAGGATCTTTGTTGTGAATCCTACTACCATTATTTGATTGAATATTATTTTTCAAATAATTTAATAGTACAAGAATGAAAATTTCAAACATAATTATCTTAATAAAAAAGAGTAGACTTACTAGACTATAGTATACTACTAAATTATAGTAATCTTTATATATATATATATATACACACACACACACTATTAATAATAGGATTCTCCGTTTGAGTTTTAACTTTTTGCGTACTAAAATACCTTCACACAAATTCTTAAACTATCTAAAATATCCCCTATCTTTTAGTTAAATAACTTTTAAATTAAAAAATAAAAACCGGTTAAAAGAGTAATTTTTTGTTCCTAAATTTTAGGTTTTTCCTTTATCTTCTCCATTCGGCCTAAAACTTAAAACATTATTTTTATCTCATTTTTAAACATTATTCCACATTAACTTACCTCTTTCTTTAAAAAATAAAAATACAAATGGTTATTTATATATCACTTTTAAACATTATAACACTGAACCAAAAAGAAAAAAACAAATAAAAAAAATGCATTATTGCACACGCAAAGCACATTTGATGAGTCTAGTACTATTAATAACAAGATTTTTTGTTTGGGTTTTATCATTTTGTGTACCAAAATATCTCCATACAAATTCTTAAACTCTCTAAAATACTCCTATCTTTTAGTTGAATAAAATTTAAAAACACAAATTGGTTAAAAGAGTTATTTACTATTTTTAAAAAAGTTTCTAAGTTTTAGGCAAAGATCCTAAAAATTAGTACACTATCTTTTTTTTTTTTAATTTTTTTTTAAGAAAGAGTTAAGTAAAATTTTATTAGAACCTTATCTATATCTCACTTTTAAACATTATTTCACTAAACCCTAAATAAAAAAATAGCTTTATTGTACGCGCAAAACACATATGATGAGTCTAATATATATATAAGAGGATTTTCCTCTTTGAACTGAATTTTTATATAGTTCAAAAATACCCTCATTAGTGAATAGTAACTTCATTTAGAAATATGGTTGTGGGGGGTAAGAGCCCAAGTTTGTATATTGGGCCTTATCTGAGGACATGAGCATGTCCGATGAGGAGTAAATGATTGGGAGAAGTCCTAAAGTTGAGAATCACAAAAGGGAATAATAGAGGAATATAATCTGAGGAAGAGCTCCTTCTCGGATACGATGAATATTGATCAAATCTGTATTTGGGCAATCTAGGTGACCTTCTAGAAAGTTTCAAACAGTAAGGATGAGACTCAGGCACGTACAAAGACGATAGGGACTCAGAAATATTTAAAGGAAAAACTGCTACCACCGCATTAAATGCACTGCATCAACTTTTCTGGCCGCATTATGTGGAGAAGACCTCTGAACAGTGCAGTCTCAATTATCACAACTCATCGAAAGCTAAAGAGGATGTTTGATGGGACATACACTCAAGTAAGGGCTTAGATGATTAACAAGTGTAGGACCAAGATGGTCTGAAAGGAATTATATAATGTGAAAAACCTCCCATGAGAAGGGGATCGAAGAAAAAAGGAGAAAATAAACACTGTAGTAATCAAAGTTGATTTGGCAAACAGTTATACTGATTTATACTCTAAATGATCTCCTAGGACAGTGAATTTATTCAATATAATGAGTTTTGTTCTTGCTTGATCATCCTCTAAACCCATAGTAGCCGTTATTAGTTTCATTAAGGCCTAGCTCTTTAACCCATTTCTCTACAAATTTATTGTATTGGGTTCATTGGGCCATCATCCAATTCTTCGTTGGGCTTGGGCCCAAAATTGTGACCCTACAATGGTCATAAATGTCAAATAACAAATAACAAATTTTATTTTAGATTCAAAAAGAAAACTCCTAAAGTTTAGGATTTTTTTTCATATCAAGTTTAAAAAAGAAATTATAGTTAGCGTTTATCTTTAATAGTTTATACTTTTTATTTGTTTAAAAAAAATTTCTAAATTATAATAGATGCAAATTATTAACTTTTATCCAAAAAAATAGAAGAGTATCTGAACATGCACAACGTGCGTGCTTAGAAGTTGTATTTATATAAAAGTATGAGAATGAATTTTTACAATGTGCGTGCTTAGAAGCTGTATATATATAAAAGTATGAGAATGAATTTTTTTTTTAATTTTTTATGAAAGAGAAGGAAAATTTTAAATACGATTACCTTAATAAAAAAAAAGTAGATTATACTACTAAATTATACAAATCTTAATATATATATATATATATATATATATAAAAGCATTGGCAGCTAAAATAAAATAAAAGGATCGCAATATGCTAAATCACGCGAACGTCTTTGTCGATGGATTTGGCTCTCATCCAAGACTAGCGAAGATTCAAGAGCAAATACCTTACATATTAATTTGTTTGTTCTTCAAAAACAGTTTTTAAAACAAAAAAAGATGAAGATGCCATGATAAGGTGCACATTTCAAAGGTTCTTTGTGCCAGCGCTCAGTAACATGGGCATTGGATTGTCAGCCAGCCATTAGACCCCATGCCCATTACCATTCACACTCAAAGAGACAAAAACTATAATAAAAAAGTCAGCACTGAGCATCTATTAAAGTCATGACTCTTGACCCATGAGGGAACACAATTGCCAACTTTTTTTGCGAAGACAATTGTCAACTAATTTAACGATACTTTATTTTCCTTCTTCAGTTTAGACTAATAGCCTGCTGGGTCCGTTATGTAAAATTTAAGTGTTATTTCTTATATTTTTCTTTTAAAATTTAATTATGTGACTGTATTTAATTAAAAATATATTTTCATCTCAAGAAAAAAAAGTCACATGATAAAATCTTAAAAGAAAATTTTTAAAAATAGTATCAAGTACTATAGGTAAGTTTTATCCATCCTAATTTAATGCTTATTGTTTATTCTGAATAAGTAAAGGTGTAATAATTTGTTTTATCTCAAAATTATTAAAAAGTTCGATTTTCATTTTATTATTGAAAATATTTTACTTTTTGTTATTGAACAAAAAATATTTTTTTTTTATTCGTAAACTATTGACAAATTTTTATTATTATTTATTAATTTCTATTTTTGACTCAATGGTCAATACTATTGAAAAAACCTTTTTATAAAGTTTAAGGATAAATAAAGATCTTTTTAAAGAAAAAACATTTGATAAAATTTAGGAACTAAAATAATATTTGACCTTAATTTTAATAACATGCACACTAATTTATAAAAGAAACATTAGTGGTGAACCCAAATAAAAATTAGCAAAAATTGATCACAATAATAATTTGTAAAAATATTATAAACTAGTTAATGGTTTGTTATTTGTAATGGTAACATTATTCTAATCTAAATAGCATTTCTCTTTTTCGCGTGGAAGAATAATATTTCTTATTCAATAATATTTCTTATTCAATAGTATTAAAAGTTACTCAATTTATATAATCTCGTGCAAACATAATTATTGTTTAACGCAGTTATGAGTTGTTATGGCCCTTTATTATTATGAGCATAAACCATGCCAGTCTATTCAGAAAAAAACAAAACAAAAAACCATGCCACTCTGTGATGAAGGTTGTTCAAAGCTGTGACGGTCCAAAGCACATCAGCCATTCCAAGTGACATAACAGCATCTGTGACAATGAAATCGTCAAATATGAATGACGTAATCACAGCTTCATTTTCTTCTCATTCGGCAAAAAAGAAAAAAAAAATGATAATGAGACCTTTTTTATAGTTAAAAGACTTTGCATTTTTTTAAATGTTTTTTTTTTTTGTCGTTATTAATCAGTAATCACCACGTGTAGCTATCTTCATCGTCAACATCGGTAAGGGTCTATCAAACTGTCAAAGTTATTATCCCGTTTGTCGCTTTCTGCGATTTAATAATTAAAAATCCCCAATCTTTTATATTAAATTACACCAACGCCACAACCCACAATATTTTATATTAGCATTTCTTCTTAATCAAAACAATTTCTTTCACTATTAATAAATTGGACTGCTGTTGAAGTGAACAGATATAACTCTATTCTTTGTAATGCTAGTTCAGTGATTCGAACCACATTCTTTCCCTCCCGCGCTCATCTACTGCATACTAGTATAAAAAAAGAAAAAAAGAAATACATGAATAAAATATGAGATTTTTTATTATTATTATTATTATTATATATATATATATATATATATAAAAGTAAAAGCAGCTTTGATTAGACTAAAATATAACTTTTTTTTTTTTTAATGAGAAATAAAAGCAACAACAGATCTTGATTGTAACAAGGTTTTCAGACCCGGACTGTTCATTGAACAGTAAAAGAGAGAGATTCAAGATTTTTGAGGTCAAACCGTGATGGTGTCATAATTAATTTGATACTTAATTAAAGCCTAAATATAGATATTAAATTTATAAAACTAGCAAAATTGATTAATATATCTATATATGTGAGGAAAATTTAATGATTTTCAAGCATATATTTAATAATTTAATAATAAAGTTAATAAAATAAAATAATAACTATGAAAACATTAAAATTTATGATTAATTTTTGAAGTAAAGTTGGATATATTTGAAGGATTTTAATTATGATTTTTTTTAATTCCTTGTAAGAGATGGATGATTTAATTAAGTGGAATAAAATTGTGTTAAGTTGTTTTTATAAAAAAAAAAAAAAAAAAATTTGCTAAGGGGTTGGACTGTACGATTCTTGCCACTGGTTCGTGCAGTCCAACCTCGGTTTTAGGGGTTCACAAAATTAACTAAAAATATGATTCTTTAGGCTTAAAAAATCGATTTTCATCCCGGTTTTCACGGTCTGACCTTCCAGTCTGGTCCGGTTCTGAAAACTATGGATTGTAGTCGAGATTAAATCATACGTGTAAATATATATATATATATATATATATGTATGTATGTATGATTTAATCTCTACAATTCTCATGAAGGTATGCCAACCCTTTATTTCCAAACAATGCTATCAAGAGGAATGAACCGTGTGAACTCCAACAATCATTTCTCAAAGTCTTGTTTTTACTTCTCACTTGATGCCGGAAATGCAAATGTGCAAATCTCCACCAATATTAGATGAAAGTTGTTGTAGTATCATTAGTGCTCCTTGGTAAATTACACATCCATTATATATATATATATATATATATATATATATATAACTTTTCTACTTTTTGTCAATTAGACATTCCCAAAATCCCAATGACCAATAATGTGGTGAATGAAATTTGAAATTATCAAATTTTCAACACATCATTCAAGTCTTTAGAAGTCTAGTGTCCTTAAAGTAACTTCTCGTATGTTATTGGTTTTTATTAGAATTGAAATAACCTTTTATTATTATTATTATTATTATTATTATGGAAATAACCTTAATTTTTATTTATTTATTATGGAAATAACCTTAAGTCTTGATAGTGCCATATCCTACTATATGGTCATTATTTCTGTTTTGACGAAGCCTTCCATATTTAAATACTATGACACATATTGAATCATGATAATAACAATGTTCGAGCATAGACTGGCGCTTGCAGGGGACCTAGGCCTCATAAACATTATTTTAGAAGGAGACTCACGAGTAATTATGCATGCTTTAACAAACTCTAAGCCAGCTCCTTTACCTTTTCAATAGGTGATTGTTGGAGCCAAAGCGTGGAAGCACCGCTTTAGGAACTAGTAGATTCCTTCTGCACGCTAACAAAACAACTCCTGAATCATGAATCATGAATCATGACTCATCTAATGGCTACATATATGTCAAAGATATTTCTACATGTACGGCTGAAGGATTCTCACCCTATCATGAATCATGACTCACTAGCTGAAGTAAAAGCAGCTGATGTCAAAAGGTTCAGGTTTTTGGGTTCACACCTTGTTTAATGAAGATTCCAAAAACCTTTCTATGAAAAAATAATAATACATAATAAATAGTAAATAACAATGTTGTTAGTTTGCCTACTTAAAATTGCAAGCTTTCCTTTTTTGGGTGTACCATTCCTCTGTGACAATATATACTATAATCTTAATTCTATCGTAAATTTTGTTAGTAAACTAAAAAGTTATTTTATTTTATTTTATTTTATACATATAATAATTATTATGTTAATTGAAAAATTAGCTGTCTATGTCTCAAATCAAATCCCAAAAAGTAGAGCTAAGGATAGGGCTGTCTCGTAGTTTCTTGGAAATGCAAGGTCACATTTATTTCCTCTCTCATATTAGTTATTAATTTAACACCACACCACAGCACCTTAACCTTTAACCTAAACTTCTTTGCTCCCTCAACACCACTCACCGAGCGAGCGAAATAGAGAGAGAGAGAGAGAGAGTCTGAGAACTAGAGGAAAAAAAAAAAAAAAAAAGAGACTGATAACTTTTTTTTTCTTTCTACAAATTAACATGTGCCCAACGAAGCAAAAGCATCGTACCAGCTCCGGAGCCCGAACCTCCCGATCCAACGATTCCATCTCCACCACCACCCCCACCACTACGACAATGGTGGAGTGGATATCCGAAGCGATCAACGGTGGATCCCTCCGCCACGTGGACCTCCACACAGGAACAAACGGCTGGGCTTCACCGCCAGGCGACCTCTTCTCTCTCCGCTCCAAAAACTACCTCACCAAACGAACCAAATCCCCTTCCGGCGACTACCTACTCGCGCCGGCAGGAATGGACTGGCTCAAATCGAGTACCAAGCTCGACAACGTACTCGCCCGCCCGGACAACCGTGTAGCTAACGCGCTTCGCAAGGCTCAGTCCCAAGGCAAATCGTTGAAATCGTTCATACTCGCCGTGAATCTCCAAATTCCAGGTAAGGACCACCACAACGCTGTCTTCTACTTCGCCACAGAGGAGCCTATACCCTTCGGCTCGCTCCTCCACCAGTTCGTCCACGGCGACGATGCGTTCCGAAACCAGCGGTTCAAGATCGTGAACCGGATCGTCAAAGGCCCGTGGATCGTTAAAAAAACGGTTGGAAACTACAGCGCGTGCTTGTTAGGGAAAGCGCTGACGTGTAACTACCACAGAGGAGCTAATTACTTAGAGATCGACGTCGATATCGGAAGCTCCGCCATAGCCAACGCCATTCTTCACCTCGCATTGGGGTACGTGACGAGCGTAACGATCGACATGGGGTTTGTGGTGGAGGGGCAAGCGGAGGATGAGTTGCCGGAGAGGCTTTTCGGGGCCGTTAGGGTTTGCCAGATGGAAATGTCGTTATCTACGGTCGTAGATGCTGTTCACGTGCCGCCAAATTCGCGTGGGCTGGGTTTTGCTAAGGTGAATCACCATAAATCTGAAAATCTTGATGATGATGATGATAATAAGTAATAACGATGATCGTTAATGGGGAAGAAAATGAAATATATATTATTTTTAATGGGGATTATTTACTTTAGTTGTGTCGAGCCGTCGAGGGTTTTTTTTTGGGAAATGTAACAAGGATCATGTAATTTTTAGTTCCCTTTTTAATGGGGATTGGTGGATGATGTAGATGTAAATGGCAACAAAACAAATAACATTGCTCTGATTTCCTCTTCTTTCTTTCTCTCTTTCTGGAGTTTTTATTGGATATTAATTATAAAAGTCTAATTGTTGGATGACATTTTTTATATTTTATTTTTATGTTTTTATCATTCATGTAAACTTATTTTTTACTATTCGATAAATAAATATTTTTTTTATGCATAATTTTAATCTAAAAAACCTCAACTTTAAACATTTGAACGACAATATTGCAATTAATTTTTTATCTTTTTGAAATAATTATTTTTACAAACATGAATAATAGAATAATAATGATATGTAATTTAATAATTAGATTTTCTAAATTCATATTTAATAAAAAAATAAACGAGGAGTTTGAACAGCATTTTACTTTGGTCTATTCTTGTTTACATGGATTTCATCATTTTTAATAGAATATGTTGTGAAGTTGATTCGTGTGTCTCTAATTTTGTTGTATTAGGAAATGAGGGTTATGAATTTTTTTTAGGGAGTTTTAATCTATGACGTCTACTTCTGATAATAACTATTTATCATCAAACTAAGATTCTAGTAAGTTTTTAATGTAGGCAGGGATTGAATTTCAAATATTTTATACAACCATCAAAGATTTATCAGTTGAACTAACTGAAATCGTACAAGGACTATGATTATGATTGTTGAGAATAGTGGAAATACATGAAAAATTAGCTAAAAAAAACTAGTGATTGTGTGTGGTGGTCGGTTGTTGGGTTTGGTTGGTTATTTCATTTTTGTTTAGCAATGCACTTTTGGCTCTTTTTTAGCTGTCTTTTTCTTTTAATGGAAGAATTGATTAATAAAGTAGTAGCATATATTTTTGTTGGGCGGCGGTTGGTGGGACGGGGACTGTTAAGATTTGGGTGGTGGGTTCACTTTTAAATTTTAATGTGACGGGGATGGAAGCGCATCATTTTGCCTAAGCAACGCCATAGCATTCCTTGTACGACAATTCCCTTTTGTTTCAAGGGATTTCTTAGCTTTAGACATCATAATGTTCTCTTTTTATTATTTTACAACGTGCACTTTATCCCTCCATTAATATCATCCGTCAAATATATTAATAGAATCAACACATTTCCCACTTGTACTTATCACTTCACTGAACATCAAGTTTAGAATTACAACTATTTTTATAAAGGCTAAAATTTAAGTACAATATTTAAGTGTTGTTCTTTAAGATTTTTTTAAAATTCAGTCATGTGGCTGTACTTAACTAAAAATACACTTTCGTCCCGTGAGAAAAAAATCACGTGATTGAATTTTAAAAGGAGAATCTAATAGACAGCACCTAAATACTGTGAAGAAATAAGAAAAAAAAAATTGTTCTCTCGCTCGATGTTGTGTGAAAAATGTTGAGTTGGTAGCATTCACCAAATTCACCCATTTGCCATTCAGCTAGGCAACTTGTGTGATGTGTCCCATCACTTGTTAGTATTTCTATTTCATTAAAATAACAGGGGCATACGCATGCGCATACCCATGCCTTTTGATCTTGTTTATGTGGTCTAGTCTACGCAATAAAGCCCCATGTTTCATTCCTTTTGGATGCCTCAGGAATGGAAATAAATGCAAGTTAGCGTCATTGTCTTCAGTAACCCAGGCATCTACTTTACTTGGTGCTTGGAAAAGCTATTGGCCCATATAAATTCAATGATGCTAATTTAGTTATGGAAGTTGGCCTGAAGATCAGCATCCTTGACAGTGATGCATATATTGAGTTATACTCTCGGTACTTAATTGACTCGCCAACACCGTCACTGTGCAACGTTCGCCATATACTCTGGAAGATGTCAAAGAAATTTACAAAGGTTTTCAGAAGAGTGGAGTATCGTTAATGTGTGGGCAAAGCTTACAACAAAGCTACCAATGAATTATCTTGTGTCTCTCCAACCCGCCTACAAGCATAGGTTTGGTTGAAGCAAATCCCGCCCTGTATTGCCTAATTTTATCAATGATAATGTACAAGTTTGATGGGCAGGTTTGGCAATTAATAAAATCTACCGCTTTACCTTTAAAAAAGAAAGAAAGAAAGAAAAGTAGCGAAAACTGTTCGATTCGGTTAGGAGAATAAAATATTTTAGTATTATTTGATACTATTTTATTGTTTCGGAGTTACTTATATATGTGTTGTAATAATAATAATAATAATAATAATAATAATAATAAAACATATAATTTAAAAAATATATACTCCATTTTAGAGGCTTAAATATTAACCAAGTATAGTAACCCAATGTATTAACTTAAATAACATATTTTATAACACTTTTTAATATTGTTGTCAAGAAAAGCTAGAAAGTCATTATATTTGATATTAGAAATGTGCATCAAACTTATGAATTCAATTAAACTGAACCAACCCGTTACTCAACTCAACTCGACTTGACATCTCTTCTTCTAATAATAATAAAAAAAAACTTGATGTCTCAAGTTGGTTTTTTGTGAATTGGCATGTTAAACTTGAGTTAGAATTTATTTTTTAAGCCTCAGATTGGGTTGAGTTTAAGATGATAATTTTTTCAACTAATTTGACCCATTTTTTTTTTTTTTGAGAAATTATTTGACCCAACTTGATCCTACATATAAGTGTATTTTATTATCTTTATTCTTATTTTTTTGGTTGGATTTATTTTGATATTTTAAAAAAGAGTTTTGATGAATTTGGAAAATGATTTAAGGCATATTTTGGGAATTGTAATAGTTAATTTTTTTTTGTTTTTTGTTTTTTTGCTTTTTTTTTTTTTTGAGGGAGGAATTGTAATAGTCAATTATTAAAAAAAAAAAAAAACACCTTAAATAGTCCATCAAAGCCCATCACCAATACGTTTTGGGATGTTTCGTTCATTATTGATTTAGGTCTGAAATGGTTTCAAATATAATCCAACAATGACAACTTTGAAGTCGATTTTGCTATTACCCAATTGTGGGCAAGAGCCAAAGAAAATGGCCCAATTTTGACACCTATGGGCTTATGTTTTCAGGAGCACTCATTGGGTTTCCTGTGAAGCTTTACTTTCTCAAATATCACTTATTGCGAAAATATAAATACTGTAGCCCACTTGTTTTCTAGTTGCATTAGTCTGGAGACCCATATCGTGTTGGTCGAAATTATTGGATTTAACTTTTTGACTCAAAAATTTTATAATTTTATTTTTAATATAACTATTGAGATGATATGTTGCTATTTGTTTATAATAAAAATAGTGTCAATTGTGTATTCATGTAAAAATAAATTATCAGAATTTTATATATATATATATATATATATATATATTCGTGGTAACCCCAAAACAGTATGCAGAAATTGGTCGGTATCGAAATATTTTCTTCCAATGGACAAACTGAAATGAGCCCAAAACTGTATTCACAACACTGCTAATTATAACTTACCACCTCAATAAATTACAAAAAAAAGTTTGTGATTTTTTTTTTTTTTTGGGGTGCCTCTACTCTCTAGTAGCCCAGTACTGCTCAACTATATGTCCAACCCAATCAGGCAACAAAATAAATAAATATCCGGCTCTAAAAAAAGGCAGTTTACAGAATAAATGGGCCAAATTTGTAGTGCATTTTGGAGCCCTGAATGGATGACAAGGGCATTGTCAAATGTGTTGGGCCCTTAAGACTTTAGTTTTGGAGAGAGAGAGAGAACCATAATGTGGGTAGATGAATTGCTTTTTATTGAAATGATGGTCTACTTTGATCCATTTCAGCTCTTCTTGCTTGAATTTTTTACTCACTGGAGGGAGTTAACACTTGTTAATCACAACTTACGGTTTTGTTGTACTATAAAGTTCTCATGCGTATCAAACATCAAATCCAAATGCGGTTCAATTATAATGGCAGGAAAAATTCAAAGAGAGAACCTTCACGATGCAGGTGAACTGAATCTATTTGGTTTACTTTATTTTTCCCCCTCCTGAATAAGTATATTTGGTTTTCTTTATTAGATTTGAATCGGCCTTATAAGAAACACGTTAGCTAACCTCATAGAGAATCCGAGATTAAAAAATCTATACTTTCTGCGTGATTCCTAAGTACATAACTGAGTAATTAATAAGTTTCACACACTATGTGAATTTCAGTTAGTTTAACAAATAAAGTCTTTTGTTGTTAAATAAAAAAACTAGGGGTCCGAACTTCACCTACACCAAAAACCAATTGATGTTTTGGCCTAATGATAAAAAAACACTCATCATGGAGTGAACGACTTTTCTCAACAAAAAAAAAAAAAAATAGCAGATGACATATGTAAATATTTAATCTTATCTACTAAAAAAAGTTTCACACTATGGTCCCTTCTCATTGTTGTCCACCACAACAAAATTTGAGATGATTCAAATTTCATTTTCATACTACAAATTTCATTTTCATTTTCATTTTCATTTTCATGTGAAGCAAACTGACTCTGAGGAGCCACATTACTATAATAATCTCTCAAACTTCATTGCCTACCCAGCTACCTTTGAGGCCCTTCCATTAATCTAACACATTGGTGCTCTATCTCTCTCAAGCAGGAGCAGCACAACCGGCCAATCAGGCAATTGCCCAAGGCCTCTCACTTAATATATATATATATATATATATATATCTTCTATTGACCGATAAAATGTATTGTTTATATAATTTAAGATGTAAAATTTTTAATTAAGGCCAAAAAATTTAGTAAATATAATTTTTTTATTTAAATATTGTACTCTTTTTGAATATTCAACATTTTATTAATAGGTTTTACTAATTTTACTCTTCCTCTCTCTCTCTCTCTCTATATATATATATATTAAAATTAAAATTCGAATTAATAGTTTTTTAGTAAAATTCATTATTAAAAATTCATTTTTCAATAATAGAAGTCCAATATTTCCAAGCAAGACAATAACCATTTAAAATATGATATTTATTTTGATACTAATTGTTTTTATATTTTTAGAATCAAAAGTTTTTAAATATGTTTTATAAATATATAAAATAGTTCAATTAATGTATTAAATTATTATAAAAGGTTGGATTCTTTTTTCTAATTCATATATCGCTTATAAAATATTAAGTAACAGTACATGTTGCTTATAAAATATTAAGTAACAATACATCTTACATTTGTGTTTGGTCCCAAAATGTGTTGAATTGACCCCAGACTAGACTCTATTTTTGCAGACTGTGAATTTTGAATAAAATCAATAACCTTATGATCCAACTATTACCAAATATTTAGTAAGATACCAAACAAAGAGTACAAGAAGATTGAGTAAACACAGAGAAAAGAGAGAATAATTATTATCTGAGTAAAAAATCCTATTGATCTTACTTAAACTAAATAATACATAAAAACCTGTATTTATATATAATTACCCACCTAACTGAACCTAAGAAATATGGAAACTAACTCCAAAAAATAAGGAAAACGAAATTTCTCACATGTATATGAAAAGCTTTCATAAAAAGTGGTCATATTTTGTATGAAAGACATTTAACATGCTAATAATATGGTTCATATTGCATAAATTTTGCATGATTATAGTGATATATTGGTTAATAGAACTTTATTTGTAATATGTGTACTGTTAAAAGATTTTTAGTTGTGTGAGGAGAGAGAAGAATTTTGACAATGATGTGACCAAAGGAGGAGAAAGGAGAGAGAAATGATGTGACCAAAAGGAGGAGAGAGAAAAAGAAATTTCGGCAATGGTATTGCCACAATTACTGTTGCTGAATTTTTGACTGCCACATTGACCAATTGTCTAACTTCCCATGATTGAAAAAGAGGAGAGAAGCATTTGTATTGTGGCAATACCATTATTGAAATAGGAGAGTGGAAAAAAAATTGTATTGTGGCAATACCAATACCAATATAGGAGAGAAGAAAGAGGAAAAAAAAATTTATATTATGGAAAACCCATTGCCCAAATAAGAGAGAGCAAAGAGAAAAAAAAAATGTATAACGACTCTATAAGTTTCTCTACTTTTTTATGGTGGTTATTGGTAATAATTTATTGTATATATGCTTTGTAAATATTATAAGAAACATTGTAAATAATATGTATTGTTATATTATAGTTTTTTTTTTTTTTGAGAAAGCTGTTATATTATAGTTAATATTGTGTGTATGACTACAATTTTTTTTTCTCTTTACTCCTATTTCGGCAATGGTATTGCAATGGTACAAATGTTTCTCCCTACTCCTTTTCGGTCATGGGCAATTGGGCAGTCATGGGCAGGTGGGCAGCATCAATTGTTGTAATATTATTGCCGAAATTATTTTTTTCTCTCTTCTCCTTTGGTCACATCATTTCTCTCTCATTTCTCATATTTTTCTCACAATTTCGGCAATACCATTGTCGAAATTCGACTCTCTCCTCACACAGCTAAAAAACTTTGAACAGTACATATATCATAAATAAACTCCTATTTAACCAATATTTAGCTAAAAGACTTAGCTACAATACCTTATCAATTATTCACACTTTCTTGTATTAATCTACAACTCTTGGTATAGCGTGATTGGTAAATGTTTTGTTTTTCTTTTTGCAAAATTTCTTGATGAGCAATATATAGGGGATGATTCAAAATTTCTTAAAAGTTTAGTGAATGGCCTTAAAGCATGTGTGATGATGCCGAAAAAATTACCAATGAATCACACATTGCTCACACGCTCAAAAAGTCACCTGCACAGCAAAAAGAGAAAGCCTGCAGAGAGCACCAGTGTGGTGCCGGCCAAATACCCTCCGAAAGTCAAGTTAGAATCTTTTACAACTCCAGAGTGCTAGAGAGAGTCAATTATGCGTACCTTGATTTATGAGGGTATTGGGGCTTTTATAGTGGTCATAAATTGATCTTTCTTCCTTGAGGCAGAAGTCTTTTCCTTATAGGAGTCTCCTTTAACAATCCCAAACGTGATGAACAAGACTTTTCCTCATGGAGAAGATCTCCATTAACGCGAGTGTCTTCTAGAATCCTCTTTGCCTTAGAATTCCAGTTATACTAGGATTTTGGGATGTCCAAGCGTGGGCCGCAAGAGTTCCTGAGCTAGGGCTTCTTGAAGATAATCGATTTGGACACTGCGTGGGTGCTTGACCCATCAGTATAGAGCCTGTCCGCATGCTATTCGTTCGGCAAGGGCGATCTAAGTGGATCTGTCATATAAGCCATCAAGTGTATAATTTTTCCTCTTCAGTTGCCCCCTTCAACCCATGGGTCCGTCATCTGCGAGAACAAGGGCCCATGGGGTGACGGTCTAAGGTTGGGATGACGGGTTAAAAATCCTTGAATTGTACTCGCACCTTGATAGGTTGTCAGAAACACATTTATTACTTATTGACACGTGTCGCCCTTCTACTGGCTTTTGTCTCGGATCGAAATGTCGCTTCGGCTTCCGTGCACTCCTTCTTATAAATATCGCCCCCTTCTCTTCTCATTTCTCTACTTTACGAAGAAACGCATTGTCAGAGCGCGACTGTCGTATCTGTCAGAGACCAGTTCGTCTAGTTCCTGCAACTGTTGTACACGCCTTCATCTGTCCACTCCTTAGCTCGGTAAGTCATTTCTCTCCGTCTGTATTTCACTCCTTATTTAAGTTCTGTTACTTTTTTACTCCATATTAGACCTTTCTTTTCCCCCGTCACCTGTTCCAACATCCGTCAGAGTCTTAGGTTTTGTCATTACTTGTAGGCAATGTTTAGTGCGTCGAGTAATCAGTCAGTCGTCCGTGACGGGGCGGACTACGAAGAGGTATACTCGTCAGGTCACAAAGACCAAGACGATCTGAGCGAGGAGAGGAGTCCGTCTGCATCTTCCTCGTCCTCAACAAATGAGGATACGGAGATGGTAGAGTCAGAGGAGGGTTCTGATGAAGGTGAAGACCAAAGAATTAGATCCGTCGTGGGTGCTGATGGACTTAGGCAGTTCATTATGCTACCAGAGTGGACGGTAAACGCTTTCACGTCCACCATCAAGGAGCCACACTTCAACACCCTTAGGGCACATTACCAAATCCCAGACTACATTCCCATCCGTCTACCCTATAAGTCAGAAAAGTGTTATTACGAAGAGGTGTCTAGTGTTGGAGTGTACGAGCAGATGCTCAAGGCAGGCCTTAGGTTTCCTCTGAACTCCCTACACCGTGAACTCCTTAAGTATCTGGGTTTGTCCGTCAGCTAGATTTCTCCCAATGCCTGAAGGGTTTTCATTGCAATGGAGGTTCTGTACGGAGCCATGTCGAACGGTAAACAGAGGTTGACGGTGCGGGAGTTCCTCCATTGTTACCATCCAGACGAGATAGACAAGTTAAGGATAATGTATAGCTTTGTCCCTAGGAGCTCCGTCTTGAAGGTGATCTATGAAACCCCAGACTCAAACAGGGACTGGAAGAGCTGTTACTTCTTTCTAGAAAGAGACGGTTGGATGTGTCATCCAGGGGAGACGGAGCATATGCCCGTCGACATGACTTGGGGCATAATAGACGAGTCTGGTACACTCGTCACATAACATACGAAGATTTTAAGTGATTTTTCATCTTTATGAATTTCTTAAGCTTCTGAAGTCCATCTTCTTTCCTTTTTTTTTTTTTTTTTAGCTCGTCAGCGCCCACAGGTAGAACTTGAAGAGTTCAGTTTCTTGGAAAAGATTTTCAAAAAGACTACGCCGGAGGAAAGGACCTGGACAAAGTTGGTCACACTTGATACCATTCACTGGTATTGTGACGGACCTGAGCCTTTACGTGCAGCTAAGAAATACGACGCCAGAGTTTGTCAACGTAAGTCTGTCATCCGTCTACCTTTTTATATATGTTTTATTTTTTACCACAAACTTCCTCCATCTACTTTTTCAGAGATGGATGATGCCAAGAGGAGGGCTCTGATCAGAGCAAATGCTGCCAAAAAGAAAAACTTTGTCGAGGCGGACCCCAAAGGAATGGGTTCAAGCCATCCCTTAAAAAGGAAAGTGTTGCCCAAAGGGGACCGTCCTACAAAGAAGCCTATGGTTCCTTTGGATCCCGTCCTAGGACTTATGGCTGGGGGTGCCAAAATCGTCACTCCAATAAAGCATGGGGTCGGGAAAGGCTTCATGAAGGGCCCGTCCACCCAGCAAGAGAAAGCGCCCGTCCTGCTTTGCGAGAAACCCAAACACGCGCCGGAGAAGCAATCATCCGTCATATCCCAAGATGACTATGAGGACTTGGGCAACCACTCCACTGAAGCCATGGGGGAGACGGGTTTGTTCAGCATTGCACAGGTAATCAATCCGTCCACTATGCTTCTATTTTTTACTTCAGTAGATGGCTAACTTCTTTCCCATTTTCAGGCCATGCTCATGGTGAAAGGGCTGATGGGACGGTGCCTGAGTCATGAAACAACCTTGGACCATTTGCGTGAGAAGGTGAAGGTGACGGACGATGAGCTAACGCAGTTGAGAGCTTGGAAGGTGATCCAAGAAAAGAAACTGAAAATGGTGGAGGAAGTAAGGGACAAGTACTTCAAGAGGACAGAGGAGATGACGAAGGTACTGGAAGAGAAGGAGAAGGAGATCCGTCAGGCGAAGGAGGCTGCGGTGCGTGAGTATTGCGACTCCAACGCCCTTTTATCAGAGCTCAGGTCCTCCTATAACAATGGTTTCGACGATGCCCTTCGTCAAGTGAAGGCCTTGTATCCAGACCTTGACGTGTCCTCCGTCAACATTAACGTTCCCGAGCAAACCTCCGTCTAGCTTGCCAGATTTGATGACACCGACGAGCTTTTTGGTGACGAGGCACCTGTCAACGAGGCCCATATAGATAGGACCGTAGCTGAGAATGATCCAACAGATGTAGAAGTCCGTCCTCAAGAGGAAAAAGGAGCTCCAGCCGCAGATTAAAATTTACTTTGTTGCTATTTTTCTTTTCATGTAAAGATATTTTGAGAACAATGCCCTGACATATTGATTTGTTTAACATTTTGTTTATGGGACGTAGTCCGTCCACTTCATTCAAAAACGAATTTGTATCCGTCTGCTACTTATGATTGCCACATTTATGACTGAAGCCGTCTACTTTGTTGAACATAAATTCCATTTGTTGATGAACTTAGAATTACTTTACTGAGATTGGTCCGTTTGATAATCTTGGTTATAATTCATGCCCGTCCCTTTTTGGACGGACTTTTTCAATCTGTCGAGAGGATCTTTTTATTTTTTGTAGTTAGATTATATCCGTCTTCCATGGGATTTGGAATTTTCATCCTCTTGGGATGATCTATCCATCTTATGAATGTGGGTTTTCTCCGTCCTCCACGGGACTTATAATTTTCATCCTCTTGGGATGATCCATCCATCTTGTGGGTGTAAGTTTTATCCGTCCTCCATGGGACTTGAATTTTCATCTTCTTGAGATTATCTGTCCATCTTGTAGACGTAGAATTTTCATAATCTTGGGATGATTCGTACATCTTATGGATGTAGGTTTTCTCCGTCCACCACGGGACTTATACTTTTCATCCTCCTGGGATGATCCGTCCATCTTGTGGATGTAAGTTTTATCCGTCCTCCATGAGACTTTGAATTTTCATCTTCTTGAGATGATCCGTTCATCTTGTGGACTTAGAATTTTCATCCTCTTGGGATGATCCGTCCATCTTATGGATGTAGGTTTCTCCGTCCTCTATGGGACTTTGAATTTTCATCTTCTCGAGATGATCCGTCCATCTTGTGAACTTTAAGTTTTATCCGTCCTTCATGGGACTTAGAATTTTTTTTGCGATTATACTCTGTTGTTTTTTGGATTGTAAGAGATTAAGTAGAAAAACATTGTCTTTTCTGAATATTCCCCCTTTTATTAAAAGAAAATCATGTGTTTGTAGAAAAAAGTACCTGCTCCATTGGGCTTAAAAAGGCACCTGTAGAAAGAATTGTTCAAAATAGAGAAAAACTAGCGATAGTAAAAAACAAAAAAATTGAACAACTGGGGAATTGCAGAGCGTTGATGCTCTTCATATTGTCTCTACTGGTAGTATCTTCGTAGGTACTCTGTGTTCCATGTGTGCTGCAGCTTTATTCCATTCAGAGTTTCAAGGTGGTAGGTCCCCTTCCTCTGCCATGATGCGATCCTATAGGGTCCTTCCCAGTTAGGGCCCAGCTTTCCTTGCGAAGGATCTCTAGCAGCGCCCATCACCTTTCGTAGAACGAGATCTCCAATCTGGAAGTCCCTATGTCTGAGGTTGGCGTTGAAGTGTTTTGCCATGAGATTCTGGTACCGCGCCAACCTCTGCTCTACTACTGCCTGGACCTTGTCCACTAAATCTAGCTGTAGGCATAAGACTTCTTCGTTTTTGTCCTCGTCGTAGCTCTCCACTTGATAGCTTATGAGCCCTATTTCTGCTGGGATGACGGCATCGCTTCTGTAAGCTAGCCGGAATGGCGTCTCACCCGTTGGTGTTCTTGCTGTAGTACGATATGCCCATAGGACGCTTGGTAGTTCGTCAGGCAAGATGCCTTTTGCCCCCTCAAGCTGGGTCTTGATAATCTCGAGCAAGGATCGGTTCGTGACCTTAACTTGCCCATTGGCTTGTGGATGTGCTGGTGAAGAGTAGTGATTCTTAATGCTTAGCTCTGAATAGAAGTTCTTGAATGCGCTGTTGTCGAATTGCTTTCCGTTGTCAGAGATGAGCACTCGGGGTATCCCGTACCTGCAGATGATATTTCTCCATACAAAACTGCGGATGTTCTTCTCCATGATAGTAGCCAAGGCCTCTGATTCTACCCACTTAGTGAAGTAGTCTATCCCAACTACTAAAAATTTCAACTGTCTTACTGCCATCGGGAAGGGGCCCATGATGTCCAGTCCCCATTTGGCGAACGGCTAAGGGGCCGTCATTGTGGTCAGCTCCTCGGATGGTTGTCTTATGAAATTACTGAACCTTTGGCACTTGTCGCAGGTCTTGACATAAGCCTGTGCGTCCTTCAACATTATGGGCCAATAGTACCCTGCCCGAATCAGCTTATGCGCCAAGGACCTTGCGCCCGAATGGTTTCCACAGATACCCTCGTGGACTTCTCTCATCACGTAGTCTGATTCATTACTGGTTAAACACCTTAAGTACGGGCGAGAGAATCCTCTCTTGTATAAGACTTCTCTGATTAGCACAAATAGTGAGGCTCGGATTTTCAATTTCCTTGTAGCGTCTTTGCCTTCTGGGAGGGTGCTGGATCTTAGGTATGCCATTAACGGTGTGGTCCAATTGTTTTCAGAATTTACTTCCTGCACATTTGTTCCGTTATCAATAAGCGGTGAGAGTTGGACAAACGATAATACCTGTTTGGGGACATGCATTAACTCTGCAGAGGCTGTCTTTGCTAGACGATCGGCACATTCATTCTCCTCCCTTGGGATTTGAATGAATTGGACTTCAAGGCAGCCGATCCGATTCTTCACTTCTTCCAGGTACTTCTTCATTCTTTCATTTTTGCATTCGTAGACGCCATTAATCTGAATTGTTATTACTTGGGAATCGCAATGCTCAACCATGTTCTCGGCACCTATCGCCTTTGCGAGGTCTAATCCTGCCACTACGGATTCATACTCGGCCTCGTTGTTGGTAGCGGAGAAGTTCAGTTGAATCACGCATTCAATTTTGTCTCCTTCTGGGGTTTGGATCACCACACCGGCATCTCCAGCTTGTCTATTTGAGGATCTGTCCGTGTATACGTGCCATTGTTCGGGGACTTTTGCCCCCTTACCTTCCACTTGAGTATATTCAGCGATGAAATCTGCCACAACTTGCCCTTTTATCGTGGTTCGCGGGTGGTATTGTATATCAAATTCGCTTAGCTCTATCGCCCATAGAGCCATTCGTCGGGCAGCTTCAGGGCTGCTCATGGCTCTTTTCAGTGGCTGATCGGTCAGGACTACGATGGTATGGGCTTGGAAGTGTGGCTTGAGCTTTCGGGCTGCAGTTACCAGCGCGAAGGATAACTTCTCTATCGAGGTGTACCTTTCTTCTGCTCCTCGGAAAGCCTTACTTATAAAATAGACGAGTCGTTGAGATCCTTCTTCCTGTCTTACTAAGGTTGCGCTGACCGCTGTTTGCGAAACTGCTAGGTAGAGGTAGAGTTCTTCCCCAGGTTTGGACGGGCTGAGCAATGGTGGAGATGAGAGATATTTCTTCAAGTTTTCAAACGCCTTCTGGCACTCGTCCGTCCATTCAAATGATTTTTTCAGAGTACGAAAGAATGGCAGACATTTGTCCGTCGTTTTAGAGACGAACCTGTTTAAGGCTGTAATTTTGCCGTTCAGGCTTTGCACCTCTTTCACTGTCTTCGGTGGTTCTAACTCCATTATGGCCCGTACCTTCTCCGGGTTGACCTCAATGCCTCTTTGGGATACCATGAAGCCCAAAAATTTTCCTGCTGTTACCCCGAATATGCACTTGCTTGGATTCAACTTCATGTTATACGACCGCAGGGTGTCGAACGTTTCTTGGAGGTCGTCTAGGTGATCATTTTCGCATAAACTTTTTACTAATATGTCATCAACATAGACTTGCATGTTCCTCCCAATTTGGTGCGTGAACATTTTGTTCATCAGCCTTTGGTAGGTTGCTCCCGCATTCTTGAGCCCAAACGACATTACTTTGTTACAAAAGATCCCTTGGCTGGTAACAAAGGAAGTTTTCTCTTGATCAGCATCCTTCATCTTGATTTGGTTATAGCACGAAAAAGCATCCATGAAGCTTAGGAGCTGGTGTCTCGTCGTCGAGTCTACTAAAGTATCTATCCGGGGGAATGGGTAGCTGTCTTTTGGGCACGGCTTGTTGAGGTCCGTGAAATCGACGCACATTCGCCATTTCCCATTGGCTTTCTTGACCATGACCACGTTTGCCAACCAGTCGGGGTAATATACCTCTTGAATAAAGCCTGCTTCCAGTAGCTTCCTTACCTCTTCTGCTGTCGCTTTGTCCCTTTCTTGTGTGAATACTCGCTTTTTCTGCCGAACGGGTGTAGATGTGGGGCTTACGTTCAGACTATGAACTATGACCAAGGGATCAATCCCTGGCATGTCCTCGTGGCTTCATGCGAACACGTCTTGATTCATCTTCAGGAAAGTTTTGAGGGCTTGATGCATCAGCTGGTTGGCCAACGTCCCCATCTTAGTCATCCGTTCGGGCCTCGATTCATCAAGGATTACCTCTTCTAATTCTTCGACCGGCTCTGCTGTTGCCCATTGTTCTTCTATACACATGGTTTGTTGATGATCTTCCATTTCTAGCATGGCAACATAGCATTCGCGTGTGGCCATTTGGTCTCCACACAACTCGCCGGTCCCATATTCTATAGGAAACTTGACCATTAGGTGGTATGTGGATGTTGCAGCTTTCCACGAGTTAAGGGTGGGTCGTCCGAGGATAGCATTGTAAGCAGACGAACAGTCGACCATAAGGAATGTCACATCCTTTGTGATCTGCTGGGGATGGTCGCCTACTGTTACCAAAAGCGTGATCGCGCCTAATGGGAATATTCTTGTTCCCCCAAAGCGTACTAATGGGGAGTTCGTCGGTATCAGTCTTTCTCTGTCTATTCTCATTTGCTGGAACGCTGGGTAGTACAGAATGTCTGCCAAGCTGCCATTGTCGACCAACACTCGATGCACATTGTAATCTCCTACACGTATGCTGACAACGAGTGCGTTATCATGCGGATGATGAAGACGCCACGCATCTTCTTCCGAGAACCCAATGATGGGGCTTTCCCTCCGTGCTATCTTCGAAACGGGGCCCGTCAGCTGAACGTTATGGACCAATCTAAGGTAGGTCTTCCGAGCCTTTTTGGACGACCCTGTAGTAGCGGTTCCCCCTACAATCATCCTTATGTCTCCAACGGGGGGTCTTTGAAGCTCGTTATCCCTTCGGGAGGCGTGCTCTTGGGGATTTGGATCCGTCTTCTCCTTGCTGACGAACTTCTGCAACTTCCCTTGTCTGATGAGGGCCTCAATCTGTTGCTTTAAGTCGTAGTAATCAGACGTGTCATGACTGTGGTCAATGTGGAAACGGCAGTACCTGTCTCTAGATCGCTTACTTGGATCACTCTTGAGTTTTCTTGGAAATGTTAGAGCCCCCTCGTCCTTGATCTGCATCAGGACTTGGTCTATTGGGGTATTCAACAGGGTGAAGCTTGTAAATCTTCTTCTTGGGGGCTTAGGGTGCCTTTCGTCCCCTCTATCTCTTGTTCTGGGTCTCTTCCGTTCTTGGTCCTACCGTGTGTCTTCCTGTTGCTCTCTTTTCCTGGGCTTTTTGTCCCGGGCCAGCAATGCGTGTTCTATATTCATGTACTTGGTGGCCCTGTAGAGCACTTCCGACATAGTTTTTGGGTCGTTTTTGTATAGAGAAAACAAAAATTTACCCTTTCGCAACCCATTCGTGAAGGCTGCTACCAATATCTTATCGTCAGTTTCATCGATCGAAAGCGCTTCCTTATTGAAGCGGGATATGTAGGATCTCAGCGTCTCGTCCTTACGCTGTCTGATGCTCATCAAGCACGCCATGGACTTCTTGTACCTATGTCCCCCGATAAAGTGTAAAGTGAACTGGGCGCTTAGCTCCTTAAAAGTGCTGATGGAATTTGGTGTCAGTTGGCTGAACCAAATCCTTACGGCTCCCTTTAGCGTGGTCGGGAACGCCTTGCACATTATCTCATCCGCGACCCCTTGAAGGTGCATCAAGGTTTTGATCGTCTCTAGGTGGTTTAGAGGGTCTTTCACTCCGTCATAACTGTCGATTTGTGGCATTCGAAACTTATGTGGTAGGGGGAAGGAGTTGATGGCCGCAATGAACGGCGAGTCTGTTCGATTGACCAAATCATAAAGGTCGCTGGATACTGGCCCCTTCAGGGCGTTCATCATGACTTCCATTTGTTCCTTCATCGCCTGCATCTCCGAGATAATAGGAGGTGAAGCCACATTAATGAGGGATGGGAGGCCGATATTTTGCCGTTCTGGCCTGCTTGGGGCATTACTACCTTCAGGCCCCTCTCGATCTCCTCGCACTTCACTGGTACCTTCTTGTTCCCTCTGATTGTTTGGTGCCGCATTTTTCTGGCGTGGCTGTTCTTCTGGGTCGTGATTTTGCTTGGTGAGGCACTCCACAGCTGCGGCGAGGGTTTGTACTTGTCTCTCGAGGGGAGTCATGGGTAGTTCCTCCTCTTGGATGTTATTGGTGGTTTCCATCGAGCGGGTTAGCACCATGTAACTCTTTTGTCCGGGAAGCGATAGTGCAGCTTTCGAAACACGAAAGAAACGCTACTTTCCCACAGAAGGCGCCAACTGATGATGCCGAAAAAATCACCAATGAATCATACGTTGCTCACACGCTCAAAAAGTCACCTGCATAGCAAAAAGAGAAAGCCTGTAGAGAGCACTGGTGTGGTGCCGGCCAAATACCCTCCGAAGGTCAAGTTAGAATCTTTTACAACTCCAGAGTGCTAGAGAGGGTCGATTATGCGTACCTCGATTTGTGAGGGTATTGGGGCTTTTATAGTGGTCGTAGATTGACCTTTCTTCCTTGAGGCAGAAGTCTTTTCCTTATAGGAGTCTCCTTTAACAATCCCAAAAGTGATGAACAAGACTTTTCCTTATGGAGAAGATCTCCATTAACGCGCGTATCTTCTAGAATCCTCTTTGCCTTAGAATTCCAGTTATACTAGGATTTTGGGATGTCCAAGCGTGGGCCGCAAGAGTTCCTAAGCTAGGGCTTCTTGAAGATAATCGATTTGGACACTGCGTGGGTGCTTGACCCGTTGGTATAGAGCCCGTCCGAATGGTATCCGTCCGGCAAGGGCGATCTAAGTGGATCCGTCATATAAGCTGTCAAGTGTATAATTTTTCCTCTTCAATGTGAAAGATGAATTTGGGAAAACTTTTCATCTGAAATGAGCTTTGAGGTAATTATTAGTCTTTACTTTTGCTGGTGGTTATATAATTGATTATAAAAGACATTTCTTTTTTGGAACCCTATGTAAGTTTGCTAGTTAATGCAATAGTTCTGCTTCAGAGTTCTGCTTCGGGTCTCTCTAAGTCTTAGTAGCCTTCAAAGGTTGGGTTAAATCCTCTCAGCAACTTGGATCAAGCAGATTCTGGTGATTTTTTGTATTTTCAACTCACTTCAGTGGAGGAAGCTAAAATCCCCATTTCAACCAGGAGATCGGACATTTCAGAGGAGTGCATGCGAGCTTCCAAGTCTTCTCTAAGAACTGCCTGGAAGATGGGTCCGGTTTTAAGGTTTGTAGATTTGAGAATAAGGGTTTTCCAATTTAAATTCTGTTCTTGTTTTCAAATGGAATGGCTTCCTTTCTTTTGCTTTATTTGTGGTGCTTTTGGTCTTGGTGTGAATCATTGTGCTGGGTTCAAAGGTATGTCCGTTTGTCTCTGGAATTTTGGGGACTGGACCGGTGAAAACAGTGGTCTTTTGGGAGTTTTTGAGAAAGATGGAGCTGATTGCAGAGGTGGGTCGGTGGAAAAAAGGAAGGAAGAAGTCACCGGTGTCCAACATGCTTCGATGGGTGCTTGTCCGGCGAGCCTGGGTACAGAACACTCAATTGCTTCATCAAATCACCGAGGGCTAGGTGGCTGGTCAGAGGTGTTGGCAGTGGTTCGCCCCTTATGCCCAATGCCCTCCTCTGTTATGCACTTCTGTGTTTCTCAAAGATTCACAATGATGGGTATGGGCTTTCAAATGTTATTCCTTGTGGCCCAAAAATTTTCAAGACCGAAACCCACATGTAAGCCCTCCCCAAATTATGAGCCCATCAGTATCCCCTTATGCCCAATGAAATGGATTTTAAAAAGGGTTGCTAGAGCCCAGGAAAAGATATTTCAAAATTTTAATAGGCAAGCACAAGAATTCTCCTGGGCTCCGGGGTTCATTTGGGGGGCAAAGTGTAGTTGTCTATGATGTATTCTCCCAGTTATTTGTTTGCTTTCCTTGTTGTATCTCTTTTCAGTTGAATGAACAGTTCATGTTTTCCTTCAAAAAAAAAAGTATGCTTTAATTATACTTATTATTAAAATTTCAGTTTGACAGCCCCTACGATTATTCACATTCATGGCCGCGATTAATGGAATTTGGGGTCCTTGATTTGGATATTAGCGAGCGACTTATAGATGCTCTTGAGCAATTTCTTGTTGACAGAATGGCTGATGTTGTTTGTATACTTTGTAATTTTGTTGTGAAAAAATCCACATTTTTACTAAGCTGCCTCAAATTTTGGCCTTCAAATGGCAGCTATTGGCTGAAAATGATGGATAGTTGGAAGCAGAGTCCATTTATGAAACTAATATCATTCTTAGAGATCCGAACAGAAATGTATGCTATAGTTTAGTTTGTTTGATTCTTTTGTTAGTCAGTGGTTAGTAAAATATTGATATCTAGTGTTAAAAACTTATTTGACCGAGACATTTTTATACATTGTATGGAGTGCTGATGCGAATAGATGGAAATTACATCTCCTACATCAGGCATAATTATGGATGGCTGTGTGTTCATAAACACTGCGTAAGTCATTTCTAACTTGTGAGTTGTGATAGGTTATCTTCTATAAACAATTCTATCTGAAAGAAAATTTACCACCTTTTTATAACTTTGAACTTAGCTACTTGGTTGAGGAAATTAAGCATAGAGAGGATCCATACAAGCTCTTCGGGGTCTCAGGCCTCTCTTACAGCTCCTTTGTTTATCTTTAGACAAGGGCCAATCTTGATCTTTTGATTTATGTTGATGATATTGTCCTTATTGCTTTTGAACTCAAAGGCCTTGGGGATCTCCATTACTTCCTTGGTCTTTATATCACTTGTACCTCAAAAGGCCTATTCCTCAGTCAATCTAAATATGCTCATGATTTACTTACCAAACACAATATGCTTCTGTCTAAGCCTACTAAAACACCTTGTGCTCCTAATCTGCGTTTGGTTCCCACTGATGGTACTCCCCTTGCCGATCCCCATGTTTATCGTTGGGAATCCAAAGCTTATAGATTATTCTTAAGAAATTATAAAAATAGATTATGATTGTATTGTATTATTTTCAGTTCCTTCCAATATAATTTCACACAATTTTATTCAAAGTTTTCTCTCTACTTTTTGTTTCACCATTTTCGTTTTCCTCTTAAGCTTACATTCTTATAGATTGTCGGGTCATTAAATAACGATCAAACTTGATTTGGCTTAGGTTCATGTGCTTAACTGGTTGTTCTGTTCCAATGTGTTTTATTCTAAAAAATTAGTTTCTAGTTATCAATCATAGATAAACATCCCAGAAACTGAAAAAGGGATACTCAAATTCTTACTGTAGGGGAAAGTCCAAAATATATCAAATGGGCCTGCAATGGTAAGCCAAAAGGCTTAAAGGAAGAGCCCAAGAAAGAAAGCATAACCAACTCAAGTAGAGCTGGCCCAACCCTGAAGAATCTTGAAGGCATACCAAGGAGCCAAGGAGGAAAAAGAGAAAAAGCATGATCACTAAGGACTCTGAAAGGAACCATCTGAGGTCCAACCCTTCATCGACAAATCACCGAGGATCTCCTTGTCCTCGGCTACACACTAAAAGCCTTCCCACAACGAGAAGGCAAATAAGAGATTGAATGGATCAAAGAGCAAACAAGCATGAGTGTCAAGAGGAGGAAATGTCTGACTTAAGCAACTATTCCCTTCACATTAAATGAAATTCACCCATCAGCATTGTCACATTTATTGTTGAATGACCCATTAGAACAGTACCCAACATCCTATTTTCCACTCATTTTCACCTTAAAAAAGAAGGGGGAAGTAAAAGATGGGACAAGAAGGAAGAGTATAAATAGGGACTGACCCCATGAGCAAGGGCAGAAAAATTCAAGTGAGGAAAGTGTCCAGTGTAATAATAACGGGCAAAATTTAGGTACAGTACCTTAGGTTTTCTATTTAAAATTTTGACACCTGTCCAATTTAACAAACCAAGTAAATGGCGTTGAAACTAAAATATCTTTTTTTTTTTTTCCTATACTTGCAAATGCTTCTCTTCCAAACCCAAAACCTTTCTCTTCCAAACCACAATGACCCTTCTCTTCCAAACCCAAAACCCATATTTCTTTCTTCCTTCTTTTTCCTGTACCTGCAAACAGCATCTCTTCCAAACCCAAAACCTTTCTCTTCCAAACCACCCATGACCCTTCTCTTCCAAACCCAAAACCTGAAAAAGAAAAAAAAAAAAAAAAAGAAGAAGAAAAGAATATCTCATATCTCTCTCTCTCTCGGTATGTGTATCTATGTGTATCTATTTCCTTTCTTCTTTTCTGATCTATGATTCTTTCTTTTCTGATCTATGATGCTTTCTTCTTTTCTGATCTATGATTCTTTCTTTTCTGATCTATGATTCTCTCTCTCTCTCTCTCTCTCGGTGGAGATTTGAAGCCGTGGGCCGTGGCCCGTGGGTTCTCGTAGTACTGGGAAAAAGGGAAGAAGGAAAAAAGAAAAAAATTTAAGCTATGGGTTAACGCCGTTTGTTTGGGATGTCAAATTGGACAGGTGTTAAAATTTTAAGTAAGGAACTTAAGGTACTGTTCCTAAGTTTTGCCCAATAACAATTGAGATTTGAGAGTGAAAAATTGTATTTATTATACCTATCTTTGGGACTTCCGACGACACGTTCATTAATCAAATTAAATCAATTTCATTATTGCTACTATGTACGTTGTCTCAATCTTTTCGATATCTTTTACTTGATTAAACTCTTGACTTATATTTACTAAATTAATTGTGGTGGTTATTTAAGTTATTCTTCCTTTTTTTTATATATATATATATATATATATTTTTTTTTTGACACATACATTATGTAGCAACACATGCAATATTATGTGGCTACTTAAGAATATGTCCCATGTCATTTTCTATGCTTTATTCTCTTAATATATTTATTATTATTGAGACCCCAATTCCAATAGAATAGAAGTGATTTTATATGATAATACATATCTTTGGCGTGAATAAAAGTGAAATCATTTTATATGAAACACACTATAGTACTATACTTTTTGTTGTTTTATGTAAGTGAAATTGAGAATCCTTGTAAATTGTAATTAAATATAATTAACTAGGTCCTATGAAAAAATATATACTTAATGAGGGATCCTTTCCTAGCGGCTTCGGTTTGCTTTAAGTTTTTGATATCCAATAGCTTCACTTGACTTTGCCCAACGTAGAATTAAAAAAAAAAAAGACTTTGCCCAACGTGTTGCATGCACTGAACTGAACATCAATTCCCTAGTGAGCTTCCAGAAACACAATACAAAAGATTGTGCATATCTACTATCTACTCTCTTTAGTCTTGTCCAACAGTATTTTGCAGAAAAGCCACAATATAACTATTTAGCGTCACTATTGTTAGTTGTCTAAGTAAGAATAAAAAGTAAGAAAATAAAAAACTGAAAAAATAAATATAAAGAAACTATCAGTTCTGTCATCTTCTATTTCATTTCAGCAAAATAAAAGTAATTGTAATAAAAATAAAAAATGTGAAGGAAAAAACAATTTAAAAGAAAAAATCTCTTTGTTCTGCTGGCCAAAATATTAAGAGACCAAGCGGCTAAGGTTATTCACCGGTGGGCATTACTTAAGGCCCATATTGTATTGCTGGTAGTTTTGGGCTATTATAACTTGAACTCATTTTATATATTTTTATATTGCCCCTTATATATCTGATCCAATCAGCAAAAAAAGACTTGAATATCGGATAAAAAAATGGCATATTACACAGTAACATATTTTTGGTCTATCAAAATATAATGGGCTAAGTGTTTTTTATTATTCATCTTGAAGTGGGAAGGAGGGAATAATTTTTTAATTTTTTTTAGAAGGGAAGGAGATGGGATTAATTGAACTTGGACATTTCTGTTGAAAATACCAAATTAATGAAATTATATACAATTTGATTATAAGGCTCTTTGAAATTATAATGGGCTAAGCTTGTAGGGCATTTTGGAGCCGAAAATGGATGAGAAGGGCATTGTCAAATGTTTTAATATTAATTAATTTATTAAAATAACACATTAATATTAAAATATTCCAACATATATATAGAAACATGTGAAATGCATTTTCTGTAAGGACGTCAAATGCACAAGCACAACACTATGTTCCCTTGTCATTGTTGCCTGCCCACCACCACTGCAAAACTTGAAACAATTCAAATTCATTTTCATACTACAAATATCAGAATAACAAAACCTTGTCATTATGACGCTAGTATTATATTACGCATAGACGTAATACGCTGTTCTTTTATATAAACACACACTTACCCACACAGTTGTACAATGAAACTTGTAACAAAAGGTATGTAATCAAATTAATCATCACTGATCACGTGTCAAAGTTACATTATAGCGTGTGATCTAGACTCTTTTTTTTTTTTTTGGGGTATGCATAGTATGAGATTATGTGGAGCCACGTAATTCCATAGTAATCTTATTAATCTCTCAAACTTCATCACCTAACACTGACGTGTACATTTGATATCAAAGAGCTTCCTCATTAAATGCAGGCGTAATTTACCCTCAAAAAAAAAAAAGAAATGCCGGTTGTAATTTGCTTTTAGTAATTAAAGAGAGGGACGCGGCTTCTCGTCGCCGCTAACACAATGAAAGTAGCCAGCTGGCATAGTGTGCGCGTTTGCCTTCCAAAAATAGCCATCTAATTTCAACCAAACATTTAATAAAAACCTGTCCTGTCTCTCTCTCTCTTAGCTACTACTTGCATCGCAAGAAAGAAAAAAGAAAAAAGAAAAAACTGGCAAATGCTGAGTTGGTAATTAACCTCAATCTCTGTTCTTTCTCGTGTCCCAACTTCAATGCCCTTATGACTTATATTCCCACTTAGTTTTATGAGTCACTGGTAAATTTCCTGGTAGCTTGTTGAGCAAAGGGACATATCATATATGAAATATGTACACATTGTGTGGCTTATTTTTATATAAGAATATGTCCTAATGTCATTTTCAGATTTTCTTTGCTTTATTCTCTTAATATATTTATTGAGACCCCAAATCCAATAGAAGTGGTTTTATATGGTAAGTACATATATATCTTTGGCATGAATGGAAGTGACTAGTTTTATGTGGCACACATAAACTATACTTTTTGTTGTTTATTATGTAAGTGAAACTCAGAATACTGCTAATTAAATATAATTAATGAATAAACCTTTCCTAGGTGCTTTGTTTTGCTTTGCTTTATGTTTTTTTTTATTCAGTGGGTTCACTGGTTTTGAACAAAATGGTGTATGCAATGAACATGAATTACCTAATTAGCTTCAAAACACAAACACAAAGCCAAAGACAAATCAATTGGGCTCATCTTTTCCAATAGACAGTGTCACAGACAAAAAAGCAAGCTGGCCAACTGTAAAACTATGTTAATAGCACAAAACACTGGGAAAGTAAAGAAAAAGAAGCTATCATTTCTTTCAGAAATTTGACTGTAATTAACTGGAAAGATCAAACTCCGTCATCTCATCTCCTATTTCATCTCAGCAAAATTTACTATCTCCGAATACTACAACCAAAAAAGAAAAAGAAAAAGAAAAAAAATCCAAAACCTTCAAAAAGGAAATGAAAATGAAACAACTCTCTTTGCTCCGGTGGGCAAAAATTAAAGAAACCAAGCCGCTCACTGGTTGTGATCTTGGGCTTCTTGGTTCTCTGGGGACTCTCTAGTTTCTTCAGTGGTGGCTTGTTCATGGTCGCTAATCTCCTTTTTCATTGTCTCACAATTCTCAGCCTTGTTGTCCCCATCTTTTTTCTCACCCTTAACGTTAACTCCATCACCAAAAGAAGCAGCTTTGGAATACATAGGTGTGGCCAAGAAAGTTGGCTTCTCATCTCCAGCCATAATCACCAAGAGTTTCTCTTCGAACACCTTCACTACCTTGCTTTCAGAATCACCTGCCTCTTTTTCATCACCATTCTCCAAGTCTCTCTCTTGTCCTCCTTCCCTCTCATCCAATTGACCTGCAAGTTTCCAATAAGAGCAAGCCAAGATCAAAAGCGCAAACGCTATCAGACCCAGCATCGCTGCAAGGCCTCCGAAGAGGTATGGCACCGGAGAGTGCCACGGAGACTGCTGTGCTTGTGTCTGCATCACTGACATGGATGGTGTTGGTGACACTATTGAAGTCTCTGCTGTTGTTGTTGTTGAGCTAACTCTGGCAATGGTTCTCATTTTTTCTTTTGCTTTTTTTTTTTTTTCAAAAAGCTGTTTCTCTTTGGCTTTGGGGTTTTAGGAAAGTGTAGAAAGCAAAGAATGTGAGTTTAAGAAAAGAGAGACGGGGAGAGGTTGTATTTATAGCGCAATAAAAAAGAGAGGGAAGAGAAAGATAAATAAATAAAACACTTTATTTTATATATATTTTTTTGTGTTTCTGCTTTTGCTTTTTATTGCGGTCACGGAATTGGGCGTGTTATGTTGTTGTAAGCAGGATTCTTTTAAACTTGATCCTCTCCTCTGCATCCGGATAGTGTCCCTATGGGGTGAGTTGGTGGGGCCAGGGTCAGGATTATTGGACCAGTGGTTGGTGTGGGCCCAACAACTACTAATCGTGACCCTCTGATTGAACTTTACCCTCTGATTGAACTTTATTTGGATCAAAGGCCGTCCTTTTTTTTTTTTTTTTTTAAGTATTTTACCTTTTGTCAATATTAATGACGGGTATGACGAGTTCATGTATACACGGACGATCACACCGGTACGGACGAATCCAAACTCTGGCTAGACGAGGCAATCATACGCTTTACTGACGGAGATATCCAGACCATTCAATGCAGGCAATCAAGCTTAAAACGGTTACAGGGACAACTGTACAATCCGTTGGAGGACAGTAATGGCACAGTAAACGTCCCCAGACGTTACAAAAAGGAGCATTAAGACCTCCATAACTACCCCCAACGGCTAGAGGCCATGAGAACATATACAAGTCTCCCACATTGCTAAGGACCAGGTACATACACACAAACAGAATACTAAGAGATCTCTTTCATTCTTTCCAATTACATTATCCGTTTCCTAGAGAGTTTCTTATACTAACTTTGTCATCGGGGGTTTTGTGGCAGGCACCACACCGGTGACCACCTTTTGAGAGTACGATCATACAGGCCGGGAGGATTGCATTCATCCGATCAACTCTACTGACGAATTTATTCTACTGACGAACTTACGCTTCATCAGTTTGGCGCCATCTGTGGGGACGACATTTTTCGTGTTCAAATTCAAAATAAGTGATTCATAATTTTTATTCTTTTTAAGATGGAGTCTAATCAAGATTCTGCAGCCCTAGCACAGCAAGTTCAAGCCCTTGCAGCCACAGTAGAAGAACTGACTAGGCAAAACCAAGAAATGAAGTTACAGCTTCAGCAGGAGGAAAATCGTTCGAAGGGAAATCAGGAAGATGAGGGGGATAGTAACAGAAGAAGCGACCATCGAAGGCCAGACACTCCCGCGGAGCAGAATTCAGACATTCTTCGGGAGATGAGGAGGGAGATGGACGAACTAAGAAAGGCCATCAAAGGAAAAATGGAGCGAAGTGTGGATCGGATGGTCCGGGCGACGGATTGGCCATTCACAACAGCGGTCCTCGACTGTCCAGTGCCAACAAAATTCCGGTTACCTCAGCTCGAACCTTTTGATGGGTTGAAGGACCCCCAAGATCACCTAAATACATTCAAGACAACCCTGGGGCTTCAACAGCCTCCAGACGAAATATTGTGTCGTTCCTTCCCAACTACACTCAGGGGAGCCGCCCGAGAATGGTTCACAAAGCTGCCAACATCGTCGATCGATCTGTTCGAGCAGCTGAGCAACGCCTTCCTGCGTCACTTTATTGGGGGACAACGACCAAAGAGAACCGCTGATCACTTGCTTACCATCAGGCAGGGAGAAAAGGAAACCCTGAGGTCGTATGTAAAATGTTTCACGAGGGAAACACTGGAGGTAGAAGAAGCTGACGATATGGTGCAGCTGACAACCTTCAAGGCCGGGTTGAGGTCCAGAGATCTCGTCAGCTCACTCGCGAAGAATCCCCCAAAGACGATGGCTGAAATGCTCCTCAAAGTGCAGAAGTACATGAACGTTGAGGACGCGTTGGCTGCTATCAAGGACAGGGACAGACCAGGGGACAAAGGAAGAAAAGAAGACTATCGTAGAGGGCAAAAGCGGGACCGACCAGATCGTCGAGTCAGTGACGGAGTCAGAAGGAAAGACGAGAAAAATTCGCGAACGGTAAAATTCACCCCTCTCGTTATGCCAGTTGATAAAATTTTAACGCAGATCAAAGACGAGCATTACCTTAAATGGCCACAACCACTGCACTCATCTCCTAACGTCTGTGACAAAAGTAAGTACTGCCGATTCCATAAAGATCATGGCCATTACACCGAAGATTGTAGGGATCTCAAAGAACAGATAGAAGAATTGATACGAAGAGGGAAACTACAGAAATTCGTGAAGAAAGGGGAAAACAATAAATTCCGAGATGAAAACAAGGACCAACATGGGTCCTCATCTAGGAACGACGCCCGTCAATCGCAACCTCCTCAAAATGTGGTCGGGGAAATACAGACGATCGTAGGGGGGCCTGTCACCGGGGGCTCATACAAGTCGCTCAAGAAAACACATCAACGACAAGTGAATAGCGTCCACATGACACCCCTGCCAAAACAGAGACGAACAGATCAGGATATGACCTTCAACGAGAGTGACTCCAGAGGAGTAAAACAGCCTCACAACGACCCCTTGGTCATAAAGCTCACCATAGAAGGGTTCAACACCAAAAGGGTCCTCGTGGATAATGGTAGTTCAGCTGATATCATTTACTTTTCCGCATTCCAACAGTTGAAGCTGGATCCCAAGAGACTTCGTCCATTCGACTCTCCACTCGTCAGTTTCAGCGGTGACAGAGTGTATCCCAGAGGCATAGTGACGCTGACTGTAACAGTAGGGACGGACCCAAAACAGTTAACTCGTCAGATAGACTTTTTGGTAGTGGATAGTCCCTCATCCTATAATGTCATCATCGGAAGGCCAGCACTCAACAAGTGGAAGGCGTCCACATCCACCTACTGCTTGAAGATGAAATTTTCAACGGAAGACGGTGTTGGCGAAGTCAAAGGAGACCAAGTTCTAGCTCGGGAATGTTATCAAGCTGTTTTAGCAGCCAAGGAAGACCACATGTGGGTGGTAGAAGAAAAAGAGGAAGAAAAAGTGGAAGCACTAGAAGTGGTGGAGTTGATCGAAGGGGAAATAATGAAAACAACCAGAATAGGAACGACGTTAAGCCCTGAAATGAGAACGAGGCTCATTCAATTTCTCAGGGAGAACTTGGATGTCTTCGCCTGGAGCCATGACGACATGCCAGGCATATCTCCAGAGGTTATTCAACACAGATTAAACGTAGACCCAGAGAAGAGACCCATCAAGCAGAGACGAAGAACCTTCGCACCAGAAAGGGACCAAGCGATTGCCGACGAGGTAAACAAACTCTTGACTGCAGGCTTTATCAAGGAGGTGTACTATCCAGACTGGCTGGCCAACGTCGTCCTGGTTAAAAAAACGAATGGAAAATGGAGAATGTGCGTGGATTTCACAGACCTGAACAAAGCCTGCCCAAAGGACAGTTTCCCTCTCCCCAGGATAGACCAGCTAGTAGACTCTACGGCCGGGCACAAACTGTTAACATTCATGGATGCATTCTCAGGGTACAACCAGATAAAAATGGCTGACGAGGATCAGGATAAAACCGCCTTCATCACCAGTTAAGGGCTCTACTGCTATAAGGTAATGCCCTTTGGTCTTAAGAATGCAGGAGCAACTTATCAGAGGCTAGTAAACAGAATGTTCGTCAAACAGATAGGCAGGAATATGGAAGTGTACGTCGACAATATGCTCGTCAAGAGCAAGGAAAAACTCGAGCATCTGGACAACCTTAAGGAGACATTCAACACCCTCAAGCAATACCAAATGAAGCTGAACCCTGGTAAGTGTGTCTTCGGTGTCGCCTCCGGAAAATTCCTCGGGTTCATGGTGTCTCATAGAGGAATAGAAGCAAACCCTGAGAAGGTGCAGGCCATACTCAATATGGCATCGCCTAAGTCTGTCAAGGAAGTCCAGAAGCTCACAGGCCGGATTGCAGCGCTTAACAGGTTCGTGTCTAGAGCAACAGACAAATGCCTACCATTCTTTAAGACCCTGAAGCAGGCCTTTGAATGGACTGACGAATGTGAAGCGGCCTTCCAAGAGCTGAAGCGTTACCTTAGCAACCCACCACTCCTGAGTCCGTCCAAAGAGGGCGAAAACCTGTATTTGTACCTGGCCGTTTCCTCTACGGCCATCAGTGCAGCCTTGATACGAGAAGAAAACAGGAAACAGCTCCCCGTCTACTATGTCAGTCAAGCCTTCCAATGAGCTAAATCTAGGTACCCAAAGATCGAGAAAATCACGTTTGCATTGATAGTAGCCTCGCGCAAGCTTAGGCAATACTTCCAGGCGAACCCAATACTGGTAATGACGGACCAACCCATCAAGAAGTCTATGAATAGACCCGAAGCAGCCGGGAGGATGGTCCAATGGGCAATCGAACTCAGCCAATTCGACGTGGAGTACCATCCCAGGACGGCCATCAAAGCACAAGCTCTGGCTGACTTCATCGCCGAGTTTACCTATCCAGACGAGCCGAGCCCTGCCATCAAGGATGAGACATGGATGGTGCAGACCGATGGCTCGTCAGCCAAAAAAAGAGGAGGAGTAGGGGTCGTCATAACCACTCCTGAGGGTGAGATGTTGAAGTACGGGGTGCAACTAAGATTTCCAGCGACCAATAACGAAGCTGAATACGAAGGAATTCTAACAGGTTTAAGGCTTGGAAGAGAGCTTGGGGCTAAGAACCTACTAGTCCAGAACGACTCAAAGCTAATAATTGGGCAGGTCAGAGGAGAGTACGAAGCAAAAGAAGAAAGAATGCAGAAGTATCTCAGGCTGACGAAACGCTTGATTCAAGAATTCGAAAAAGTGGAGTTCATCCGGATTCCGAGAAGCCAGAATGTGGCTGCAGACGAAGTCTCAAAGATAGCTTCGTCAGAAGAGACAGAACCAAGGGCAGACTTGATGATGGAGATACAGAGAAACCCCAGCATAGAAGAAATTTCAACATTCGCAGTCGAAGGCACAAGTAACTGGATGACGCCCATCATATCCTTCCTCCAGGACGGCCACCTACCCCAAAATGCAGACGAAGCTAGGAAGATAAAGAAGAGATCAGCCAGATTCACGATCCTCAATGACGCCCTGTACAAAAGAGGCTTCTCAATGCCTTACTTAAGGTGTCTGGACGAAGGGGAGGCCGAATACGTCCTGAGAGAGGTTCATGAAGGGATCTGTGGAGATCATGCAGGCCCAAAATCCTTGGTAAGAAAAATTATACGAACAGGTTACTTTTGGCCAACCATGCAGGATGACGCAGCAAGGTTCGTCAAGAAATGTGACAAATGCCAAAGATTCGGGAACATTCAACGGCTCCCATCAGAAAAGCTGACAACGATAACGTCTCCATGGCCGTTCGCACAATGGGGAATCGACATCGTCGGCCCACTACCTCAAGGCAAAGGTCAGGTAAAATTCTTACTAGTTGCTATTGATTATTTCACTAAATGGGTTGAGGCAGAGGCATTGGCAACCATCACCGAAGCCAGAATCCAGGGGTTCGTATGGAAAAATATAGTTTGCAGGTTCGGGATTCCACGGACGATTATATCAGACAACGGACGACAGTTCGATTGCCAAAATTTCAAGGACTTCTGCTCGGGCTTGGGCATCAAGAACCAGTTCTCGTCACCGGGCCACCCTCAGGCGAATGGACAGACGGAAGTAACGAACCGCACGTTGCTCAAAATCATAAAGACCAAACTGGACGACGCGAAAGGAGCCTGGCCAGAAGAACTGCCCAAGGTTTTGTGGGCTTACAGAACCACGGCTAGAACTCCAACTGGAGAGACCCCCTTCAAACTCACCTACGGTACCGAAGCAGTGATCCCTGTCGAAGTAGGAATAACCAGCACCAGGAGAGAAGTGTTCAACAAAGATGAAAATGACAACCTGCTGCGAGTTGACCTAGACTGCCTTGACGAAATACGGGACAAAGCCTTCAGCAAAATGACGGAATACCAGAGAAAAATGACAGACTACTACAACAGAAAGGTAAAGCTCAGGAGACTCAACATAGGGGACCTCGTCTTGCGCAAAGTAACCCAAGCAACTAAAGACCCAACTCAAGGAAAGCTCGGTCCTACATGGGAAGGGCCATACAAAGTCATTCACTACTCCAGACAAGGCAGCTACCATCTGGAGACCCTAGACGGACAAAGGCTCCCAAGACCGTGGAACATTGAACACTTGAAGAAATATCACCAGTAGATGTAATGGAGAGACGTATTCGTCATTTATGATCAATAAATGAATTATTCAGCCAATATTTGTGTATAAACAAGCCTGGAGAAACTAACGAAAGCCTAAAAATGGCTAAGTAACAAGATTCCGCTTAGACGGATGTAAGTTACTGACGGCTACATAACCCTGGAAAGGGTGTAAGTCCTAAAAGCCTAAAAATGGCTAAGTAGTAAGATTCCGCATTGACGGATGTAAACTACTGACGAATATTTAAGAACGATCAAAATGCCAAAAACGGCTAAGTAGTAAGATTCCGCATTGACGGATGTAAACTATTGACGAATATTTAAGAACGATCAAAATGCCTAAAAATGGCTAAGTAGTAAGATTTCGCATTAACGGATGTAAACTACTGACGGATATTTAAGAACGATCAAAATGCCAAAAACGGCTAAGTAGTAAGATTCCGCATTGACGGATGTAAACTACTGACGACGATGAACTGAGAGTGATTAAAATGCCAAAAAATGACTAAGTAGTAAGACTCCGCGTCGACGGATATAAACTACTAACGCTCGCAATTACAAAGAAGGTATGTCTCACAAATGTTTCACCAAACACATCACATGAGCAGCTAAAAGCATATAACTTGTAAACATAAGAAATATGCAAGAAGTAAATGAAAAATACCATTGTTTCTTTACAAACCCATAAACACTGGGTTTAAAAATTGTTCCCCAAAAAGAAATACGTTTCTGGATAAACTTACAAAAACAGGGGCCACAATGGGCAAAATAAAAAAATAAAAAATAAAAAATAAACTTAAGTAACAGGTTCAGGCTTCGGAAGTTGGAGGAGCATCAACGGTCGCATCATCATTGGCAGGGGCATTTCCAGGAGCGTCATCAGCAGGGACCATGGACAGAGCAGCTTCGTCAGCAGCCATCTCTTTGTCCACTTCTTCCAGGTCCAGGCCTCCAATATCAACACCAGTTGGGTGCTTGGCCATGTACCTTCGAAGAAGTTCAAAGCCTTTAAAATACCAACTGAAGAGCACAGTATTGTACTCATCAGTGGTTTGAAAGGCCTCAACGGACCTAGCCGCGATGGTCTTCAGCGATTCTTTGGAGCTTTGAATCTGCTCGTCCTTCTCCAGGTTCAACTGGCACTCAACTCTGAGGTCGTCACCCAAAACCTTGACCTTCTCCTTCAAAGTAGTGGCCTCGTCCATGGACTCAATAAGGTTCTTCTTTAACTTTGAGTTCTCACTCTCCAAGGCCAGCACCTTTGACGAAAGGGACGCTAGCTTAGCCTCTTGAGTAAGATACTCAGAGGCAATGTGTAAGCTTTCTTCCAGAACCTGAAAAGAAGTACCAATTCTTCAATAAAAAAAAAAAAAAAAAAAAGGAGGATTGCTCGTTAAAAAAGTAAAAGCACTTCACCTGAACGAGCTTATGGACGTGGCCACCAGCGACCGTATTAAAGGAGACCCCAGAGAAAGCTTTCAGGTCGTCAGCCGTCACAATGCTATGGGCCCGTTCAACTGCCAGCTTCTCGTCACCCCAGATTGTTGAGCGACCAACACCCTCCTTCTCTTTCTCTTTCCCCGTCAGGCGTGGCCTCCTGGAGACGGGCGTGGGGAGCTCCTCCACCGAAGTAGACGGGGAGGCAGTCCTCGTCGTCTCAGTGCCGGAGACGAGGGGAGTGACGGAAGCTGGCGGAGTGGCAGAAAGACCCCTCCCTACTACACGCACGGTCTTTTTTCCTTTATTGGACAAGGGCTCGTCTTTCTTCGCCCTCATCTTAGCATACATGTCCTTATTGAATTTCGACGTCATCTCTGTCAAAAGAAGAACATTAGTCCCGAGGAAAAGCACAAAGGTCAATACTGACGAAGTTAGAACTTACTCTTTTTTCCTTCTATTTCAAGGTTTTTCAAAACAAAGGCAGAAGGCTCAGGCCCGAGGCAGTAGAATGCAAGAGTTCTGGGATCGACGAGATCGTCCCAGCTCTCGATCGTCTGCGCGTACGTGACAGCCTTCTGCACACGTTCTCTATACCTGCTCTTAAGCTTTGGTCGTCTTTTAACTATAAAAAAAAGAGAGAAGAAAGGGGTTAGCGACCATAATTGTAAGCACGAAAGAATTCAAGAAATGAAGAAGAAATGCTGACGCACCTAAAGTCGGGGTTTCCCACCGACGACGTAACATCGGGAGGTCACCCCAAACCTCCCCCGAGGGCGTCTCAAAATCGTCCCCAGACACATAGAAGAATCTGGACTTCCAATACCTGGATGACGAAGGTAATTTTTTGACAATCTTAGTCCCTCTCTCCCAAGGCACTAGTTCATAATACCCATGTTCCTTTGATGCTTTCAATCGATACAAATACACTAGCTCGTCAACCCTGATCATATCCCCGTCAGTAGCTGCCAGCCATATCCCCATACAGCTGATTAAAATTCTCCACGAGTTGGGCATAAGTTGCCCCGGGGCGATACCAAAATGATCTAATAACTCCATCAAGAAAGGATGGACGGGAAACCTCAACCCACAAGTGAAGGCAGCCTCGTAAAAGCATACCTCACCTGGGAAGAAGTGACACGCCCGGTCTTCCTCACTGGGCAGACGAACCCTAACTCGATCCGGAAACTGGAATCTATCCCTAAACCTGGCCAATGTGTCAGCATCTAGCCCACACTCCTCTCCTAGGGCATAAAAAGCCCTAATCTCTCGAGAGCCAGAGACGGCAGTATCTTGCTCCACTGGGCCGCCGTTGGACGACAACCCAGTTTCAAGCTCGCTTGACCTAACTTCGGACATACCTACTCGCACCCCAACCTCGTTCACGAACCAATCTAAAGACTGACGAAGCAAAGGCAACAGATCGGCCAAAGCAATACTCAGACAGTTACCCTCAAAAATAAAATCCTCAATATTAGAGGGAACCCCCAAATACCCTCCTAAGCGAGCAAAAAGAAATGAAATTGAGGGGCAAACTACCCTAACTTCAGAGCTACTAAGCATGAAAACCTAAAGACACAACGGCAAACTAAACCCCCACGGAATTCAGAACAAAAAAGAAAAAAGGAAAAAAGATCAGATGCAAAGCCATAACAAGGCGAAGAAGAGTAACACAGTAGAGTGGGCGTACCTTAAGGAAGCAATCAGAAGAGGGAGCACCACCGCGCCAATTGCTGGTTCACAAGAAGGTTGCAGAGAGAAGTCGCCGGAGAAGATGATCAAAGCAAATGATTGAAGGATTTTTGAAAAATGTGACCAAGAAGAGGTTTTAAACTAAGGCTTTGGAAAACTGGAAAAACCAACGGGAAGCCCAATAGTCCCACCAAATCAAAGCATTAACTCCACCCACCAGCGCGTGCCACGTGTGCCACGATTTACGAAACGTCGCCGCTTTGCATTTAATGCTTATCGAAATCCCAAACGACACTCGTAAACTGTAAAACTCTTCGCATTCTATGATTGTCATTTAGATAACGAACACAGAATCGGGGGGCAACTGACGGGTATGACGAGTTCATGTATACACGGATGATCACACCGGTACGGACGAATCCAAACTCTGGCTAGACGAGGCAATCATACGCTTTACTGACGGAGATATCCAGACCATTTAATGCAGGCAATCAAGCTTAAAACGGTTACAAGGACAACTGTACAATCCGTTGGAGGACAGTAATGGCACAGTAAACGTCCCCAGACGTTACAAAAAGGAGCATTAAGACCTCCATAACTACCTCCAACGGCTAGAGGCCATAAGAACATATATAAGTCTCCCACATTGCTAAGGACCAGGTAAATACACACAAACAGAATACTAAGAGATCTCTTTCATTCTTTCCAATTACATTATCCGTTTCCTAGAGAGTTTCTTATACTAACTTTGTCATCGGAGGTTTCGTGGCAGGCACCACACCGGTGACCACCTTTTGAGAGTACGATCATACAGGCCGGGAGGATTGCATTCATCCGATCAACTCTACTGACGAATTTATTCTAGTGACGAACTTACACTTCATCAACTAACATTTTAAGAATACATCTGATTGTTGGACTATAATTAGTTGATTCATGTGAAAGTAATTGTTCAACTTTGTTTTTGTCTAGGCTATAAATGAGTTGAGCTAAGATTAGATGTTTAAATTTAGTTTATTTTTTTGTCAAACAAGCTTGGGTTTGTTTATGGGTTACTTAATTAATTTATTCATTTCTCATGTATAGTAAATAAGTAAAACCATAATTAAAATGCTCATATATTATCTTTAGGGGCCTTGGGCCCCAGATCCCATCATTTGGGTGTATAATGGACCTAAGGCCCAAGTCGAGAACTAAAAGCATCCGAGAAGGGGGTAAATGCTGTCAAAAGGGCCCATATTGACAAACTAAGAAGTCAATTTAGATCATAACGACCCAGGGGGTTGTGCAGAGAATAAGAGCCACCTTGGCTGACTAAGGCCGAGGTCCGTAGAGACTTTTTGCTCTCCGAAGAAACGTCACAGAAACATTTAGTTGATACAAATAAGCACTATGGAAGCTCAGGACATAGAAGGGACCTAAAATATCTAAAGGAAAAGTTGTTGCCTCCGCATTGAATGCACTACAGCTAACTCCCTAGCCGCAATAATGTGGAGGTGATATCTGAACAGTGGATTTCAACCTTTCAGCTACTACATGAAGACTTATGAGAGGTATTGATGGGACAAGTATCAACACCAACTATCTGGCATGCATGTGGAAGATGTGGAGGAAAAGGAGAAGGAGTATAAAAGGAGAGAAGGGGCGCCAAAAGAGGGGATCGAAAAATAGAAGTTGAAACACTATAGCAATCTAGAACCAAACTTGTAACCACATCTAAGATATATTATATAAGAACCAGTATCCTCGGATATTGCCAAGGACATTTATTACTCATTCTACAATTGTCTATCTTCATTCTTTCACCATTAACCTACTTAATCTGTTGTTCGATTAACTAAAGCCCAGTTTTCTAACCTATTTCTCTACAAATTTATTGTTTTGGGCCTTTTAGGCCTAAGTCCATTTATATTTTTGGGTTAGGAATTCAAATCTGGTCTTAACATTATCATTAAACTAAAAAATTTATTTGATAATATAAATGTATTTACAAACTTATACATTACAATCTCAAGTCTATACTAATATGCTTTTAGACAACTATATATATAAAAATATAATATTATATGTAGTTAAATCGAGTTCTATATTTACAAGCTTATTCACAAATATATTATTATGTTTGAGTTTAGCTTGTTTGCTAAATAAGCAAATATAAACAAACATTTTCTTAAACCAAGCTCAAGTTATAAACAACTTGATTCATTTATAATATTGTTGCGACTAGGTGATGTGTCGTAGATTTTAGTTTCAAAATTAGAGTGATAAAAAAAATTAGTTACAAACCATCTTTAATAGACGTAAAAACAAGAGTGTTGTACACTGATTATTTTTTTTTTTTTTTAATCTTTGAAACGAAGATAAGAATTCCCTTTTGGATTAGATTAGATAGGAAGTCAATTTAGTGTCTTGGTAAAGATTTTACTCACTCATATCAGAAATGACTACGGTGGCTAAACCTTAAATAAAAATAAATGATTTCATTCATGAATAAACTTGTTGATTAATGAGGCACGGGTAAAATTGTATTTGCACTAAATGGGGGTACTTTTAGAGAGATAAGAGAGGGAGTAATATAATTTGCAAAACAATCAGTTCTTTGGGTATGATTGGTGTTTGAGAAAAACAAATTAGCTACAAAAGATCATATAATCTTGCTTTTTTCAGATTTGGAGAAATGGGTATTATTCTAAACCTCCACTAATGTGTTCTAGAATGTGATGTTTTTGTTTGCGATGTCATATTACCACATTGACAATCGAAATTATATCAATATATTAGGAGAGGCATTTTTTTTGTTGCTAATGTCCCTATCTAAAATATAGACACAGTTAAAACGCACTTTGTTTCAATGCAATGAGATGTTTGTATAGTGAAAAGCGATCATAATCATTAAGCGGGGATAAAAGAGAATAAATATTGTGTGTAAAGTGGCAACAAAGTAGGGTGACTCTCCTTTGGATTCATCATTTGCATTGTGATTTGATTTCATGTTGTCTGGCTTGAAATCACCACAACAACTATCTTTATCTGCAGCAATCCACTACAGCATGCCTTTTTTTTTTTTTTTTTTTTTTTCATTTCATTTTGTTATTATTTTTAAGAGGACCATATTCATGTGCAACTGCAAGGTATTAGACCATGCTCTGTGTGCTGCATGGGTGTGGCACTGTGGATAAGATATTTTCGATCATTTTTCAGTTCAATCACTATATGGCCCCCACTAGTATATAGGATTCCATTTCGGCGGTAATGATCTTATGATGAATAATGAAAATAATGTGGCATGGTATCATCTCAAGAAGGTTTGGCTTTAGCTTTTTGTTTTCTTTGAGGTTCTACTTTTTTTTGTTGGATGAACTTGGGGTGTATCTTTTGGTTGTACAAAGGAAAGTAGAAAACTGTTAGCGATTAGGGCTAACAAAAGTACACTCATACAAACAATAATATAAAACAAACACACAAGGTAAACAATATTTAACATAATTAAGATGGTAAACAATATTTAACATGATTAAGATAATTCTAAATTTACGTTCACAACCAACACCAACCAAAATTCACTATCAAAGATGTAGATTATACTTAATTTCAACCAAACCACTTAACCCATGCTTATACAAATAACACTACCAACCTCACAAATACAAATTAACTAATAAACTTCAAACACAAATTCACAATTCCAAAACTCCAATACACCCAATAAGAACTCTCTCACACAAAAATAGACAAACAATCAAACTACTATTTTAAAAAAAGCTACTCTATGTTATTCTAAACATCTTCTCCTCTCTTCATATGGAAGGACTTTTTGGCAAAACCACCAAACCCTTTACAATAATGTCTATTTATAAGATGATTCTATTCATTGATGGACAAGGAATGTTCTTCAATAAGGAACTTTCTTTTCAGATCAAGGAAAATTCTTTTTTTTTTCCCCACACCAAGGAACCTAATAATTAATGAAATAAATCTAAAAAAAATTGTGACAATCTCTAATAAAAAGGAACTTCATTATTCATAATCTTTTATGAATAGAGAAAATTAATTCCAAAAGTTGGCAAATGATTTATCTATGTAAAAGATGTGTAAATTGGAGCATCTCAAGCTTAATTTAGTTGCAATTGCACCGAAGTTGGCTACCTTCTTTGATTTGCTCTCACAAAAATTATGAATAAGAATTTATTGTCCTACTTTTAGTGTTTCACTCTGAATTTTAATAAGTACAACATCTCATGTGTGATTTGTTTCCATTTTAAATTTTGGTAAATTTATAAGGAAAAAAAGACATGTACCAAACTACAATTGATAAAATTTAAAGTAGAGCAGAGGATTTTTATTTTGAATTATAATCACGCTTTTGAATCACATGACACATGAACTCAATTTCATTAAGATATATGATATCAAGTAAGTAAAAAAAAAAATCTTACTATAAGTTAATAATTTGACTAATGTACATGTTTGGCTCTTAAAATTTGGTGTTGGTTTCTTTTTGGACATTTACGTTTTTATTTCTGTATTAGTTCTACTATTTTTTGTTAATATTAATTGTTTTTTGGTGTAGGTAAAAATTGATCCTCAAAATCTCAAATATCTTATTCAATGATAAGAGACTTTATCAGTTAAACAAATTGGGACTCATAATTGTTAAGTGCTAAATAAGTAGCATCTATTAAAACATGTCACCCATATAATGTTAGGTGTCACTAGATTACGAACGAAAATAGACCACATGACCAATGTGAAAATAAAATCAACAATTACAAGTAAAAATGAAAATTTTAAAACATAAAAACCCAAATGAAAAAACAACCCAAATTTAAAGGATTGAAGGTATACTTTAGTATAATAAGTTATAATGTTAGATTGAGATGGTTAGGTGAGTAACCATGTTGATCCCAAATGAGCTAGGTTTACACTCTTGCTTTGATTATAATTAGGTTAGTTGGGAGCTCTCCAGCCTCCCCTTAATTAAAACAGTTAAAATACCATCTTTATCAACGTCTTGCTTTTACTCGCATTATTTGATCCACATCAGTACGGTCATAGGAAAATGGTTCACTAAATTGATTGGAGAGCAATTGCAAGCCATCCAAATGCAACGTTGACATTTTTGGTTGATTTTCTTGTGATCTAGGATCAGCTGGTGTTTATTAATGGTGGTGATATAGAACGACCTACATTGCTACCTAAATTCACCATCCAAATTACAGTTTTCCCATGAGAAACATGTGACATATCAAAGGTGTCATAGCCCAAATTCTTTCCTTAAAGAGTAAAATAAACAGAGAAGATACGTGGCCTCTTATATTTTTTGTTACCCTCGATCATTTGTGGTTGCTCTAAAATATTTGAGTGGGCGCGTACCTAAGGGCTCGCAGGTTACTGAGTCATTGTCGTAATCATAGTTACACTTACTGCAAAATGTTGATGGTGTCATTGTCCAAATATATTCACATCAAAAGATATGCAGCCGCAATTGTTATTCACTGTCTAGTGCGCGCAGGATGATTTCGTCAATATTGCACTCACCGATGATAATCTAGCTCCAATCTCAGAATTAGATATTAAAGGTTACACTAATGTATGCACTTTGAACATACATTAATAAACTATTTTAAGAAATTTTTATGGGAAATAAAAAAGTAACTCATTTTTTTGACAAAATTTTCAATTTTTTTTTTTAAATTTTTATAAAAAGATTATTAAAGAGCCTTAACTGAGCTTGGCAAGTAGCACTCACTGTGAAAAAGAGGGCATACGTTTAGGTTGGTTTTGTGTCATAGGATAGGATAGAATCAATGAGATCGACTATAGAAAAAAAAAGGATCCAACCGACCGACGAAATCAATTACAAAAAGTCTAGAGACGCACACTCTTGCAGACACTTTCTTTCAATTAGTAGCAAGCATATGTAGTGGTGAACATATTAATTTTCACAAGTACAGTAGCTGTCTTCTATGTGTAAGTGATATAATCTAATAACACATTAATAGATATGTAAGTTGTGTCAAAATGTGTGGCAAAATATGTGTTCACCCAGTGAATTAAGCAATACTAGGAAGGAAGGAATTTTTGGTTGGCGCAGGAGGCAAGGAAAGTCGCAAGGAAATTATGGAACAATAAGACATAGAGTGCATCAGCAATAACCCCACAAGCACAAGCACCAGCTAATTCTTTGCCTGCCACCCTACTGGCCTCTCCGCCCAGCAGGCCCTATTGCTCGCAGCATTTTGGCACTCACTGTGTGGGTACCCTCCTCAATGCCTCTCAATCTCAATCATATCATCATTTTATCCCCATTTCCATTTCTACAAGTGTGTGGGTCCCTCTACTTATATTCCATTTGGACAAGTGTGTGGGTCCCTACATTTTCCATTTTAACAAGTATACTTGGTAGGGTCCCCTATTTCATCATTTTCCACCAATTATTATTGTACCATCGCGAGGATTAATCAGTTTTGTGTGGTACAATTGTGCCTTAATGCTTTCATTTGTCAGCATTGAACATTCTTTTTAGCCATGAACTTAATCAATTTTGGGTAAATTCCATTTACAATTCCTAAGGTTTTGGGTTAATATCAACTAAATTTAAGACTTTTCAAAACTAAAGGACCAAATTGACTAGTTTTGAAAAGTCTTGAACTTGGTTAACATTAGATCAAATCTTATGGTATGTTAGTGGAATTTACCTTAAATTTGATAATTTAATGATGATTCACACAAATTAATATTATTTATTATGTTGTTAAAGTGTCACTAATCAAAATTTACCGTATGCATTTTGTACTAAAATTTGTATTAAATGTAACATCTTCCATCAATTATTTTATAATTTGTCCTACAAGATTTTTAGTAAAGGAAGTCCCGTCTAATCTCTTATTATTATATGCATTACAATGAGTGCAATTATATTGCCTCCACTCCAATGAGATCTTTTGGTTGTGCGAAATGTGTTTTGGATAATTGTTCATTATCTAAAAACGAGTGAACCTACTAAAGATGAGAATAATTTTTTAAAAGATTCTCTTTTTAACTTAATAGTTTCAAGTTCCAATAGGAGATAAAAGATTTGAACCCTTGAATGTCTTATTTAAAAACATCAAAAGGTGCTAACCAATTGAGTTATAAAACTCTTGGCATTTTTATTAAAGATTTAAGAGTATTTTATCTAAAACTTTAGCACGGTCATCATATCTTTGCAATTTTCTTATTGGGATTAAGGTCTTCTCAATTATTAAAACAACATAATAATATTTAACATTTATATTCTTACCACACCCATAAACAAAATGAAAAATCAAGATAGATCTTGTGGTAGGGCAAGCATAGTTTAGGGTTCTTCAAATTTTTTAAAGTACATAAAATTATCCTTTGATTCCACTGAGTTTATAATATACACATAATTATAACAATTTTATATGATTTTTTTATTTTGAAAGATTTTATTCATTTTGATAGGATGATTTCGATCAAATTTAGACAATCTTAAGCATATTCATCAATTAAAGTGACGTACAATAAAGTAGATCTTGATCTTCACTTGGTACTAACTTGATAGGAATCTAGTGATAGATAGAAAAACAATGGACTTTGCATTACTTTCTTAGTAATGGAGGAACCAAAATCTTTTTTATTATATAGAAGTATAATAACCATACCATGGAATGAAAGGGCACTCATATTAATGGCAAGTGACTTCACACACACTTTGGATGGGACCAAGAGAATTGAGAGAGGAAAAGAGTCTTATCTACAATAAATAGCTATATATATACTTTTGAATTCTATTACAAATTATAGTTTCCGGGTCCAGCAATCCATTGTATTAGCACAAACTTTTGATTATATTATGGAAATTTCATACATTTGGAATCCTCTACTTTAATAGAACTAGTTAGAATATAAAACCTTCTTTTAATTTGGGGGTGACTTGGGGCATATGCTTTGTGTTGGTGCAAACACAATAATAATGGAAACAACACAAAGAGAAACTGAATAATATGTTGAATATTATTAATTTGAAGAGAAAAACACAATATTATTTGGATTGAGGTGCGGCACTCACTCTCTTTAAGGAGATTCAAGCGCTTGGTTGGCTAATCTTTATAACCGATGCAGACCTTAATTGACTTGTCTCCTCCAGAATAAAACAGTCCAACAAATGTTGTATGGCTAGAACAGCTTCTGCACAAAGTGTTCAAGCCCAAAGCTCCACCAGAAGAACACCTTTCTTTGGCCCGAAATCTCTCAAGTATTTAGGAATATTATTGAATTCACTCTCTCACACAATACTCTTTGCTTTTAATTATTTTTCTTCATTCACTCTTGATATGAAATTAGTCCATAACATAGCCATATATATAGTCTTCCAACTCTTCACATAACCTACATGTTATTTATTAATTTAGAAAACTTCTCTTAATTTATTTAATCTAACTTACATACAAGTAACTCTTTCTTTAACATCTCTTTATTCATCTTCAGTTATTTTGAGTTTCAACATATTTAATTTAAAATGTACTAACACTTTGCATGTATCCAAAGCCAGGCTTTGCATTAATTGTCTTGCTATCTATATTTCTATCTTGTTATTACCTCAAGGCCAAAAATACAATCATTCAAAAGGATGGAGGCAATATGTGCTTTGGGGTAGTGTCAAAGCAATGCTAGATTGTTTGCTTGCTGCAACCACAACAAAAAGACCTGAAATATTACAATAAACAAGGAAAGAGAGAGAGAAAGAATAGAAAACCTATCAAATTTGGTTTTATGAGCCTGACAAGAAGATCCTCAAGTGAACTTCCTAGGAATTGGACCTTCCTAAAAATATCTCTCATTCATGTTGTTCTCTCTCTCTCTCTCTCTCTCTCTCTCTCTCTCTCTATGCAGAATCTTTGTTTGTCACTTGGCCTCTTGGCTCCGAAATTGTTTATATGATCAACTTTTCTTTTATCAATTTCTTCATGCTAACACCAAATCAACTTTACCTTTTCTTTTTCCTTGTTCCTCATTAACAATTATTCTTTTGTAACTGTTAATTGACTTTTGTAGAGCCTTTTTCTGCGTATGTGGCATCTTATTTTGCTTAAACTTCAACGTCATCAACTTAATAAACTCATCACATACAACATGTTTCACATTTGTTTGTCAACTTCTCCCATGTTGATGAATCAACTGACCCTGCCTAAGAGTACTCATATTATTCTCCATTTCTTTTTTCTTCTTTTTCTTATTTTGTTCTATGGATTCCATATTCTATTTGGTTAGTAGTTTCATACTTTCACATACATGCCAAAGTCTGATAGTGCCTCTGGATCCGATCCCTCTCTCTCTGCACTATGTTTTGTATCTATTTTGATGCTCCATTTTTGCTTTTATCATGTCATTAGATATTCTGTTTTCCTTCACTCAACGCCACTTGGAGTTGAATTTTTTTGTGAAATTTTGATTCTCCAAATTTAGTAGTTTTCTTTTCACGAAATCAGCAATCTCTCAACCTGCACAAACGAGGTTGAATCCAATGTGGAAACTTCCATAGCGTGGTCTAATTAGGTGATTAGAAAAGAAAACGCCTAAATTAAAATTTGGACATTTTTTTTCCTTCAACTTTTTAGCTTATTTATTTATTTACAACTTTTTAAAATCTAACCTTTTTTTTTTTAATTATAAAACTTTTTAAAATCTAACACTAGCTTAGCTAGAAGAAGTTTCACATGATTTGCAAGTGTTTATTAAATTCATTCTCTAATGAACTTTTGTCTCTATCCACTGCACCTGGTGGCTTGAGTTACGTTTCTCTCTTTCTCATTTCATATGAAAAGTGAAACAGATTTCGGTTTGTACTCATAGACTCTCAGAAACCAAAAAAATAAGAGAGAGAGAATATTGTATCCATTCATCAGAATAATTGTTGCAATGACGTTAAATATTTTGGTTGATATTATAATAAACACAAAAAGCTCATAGTGGATAGGGCACTTAGATATGGCTAAACTTTCTATTTAATTTAAAGGTTAGCGTCCAAACTAATCTAGTTTAACATAATAAAGAAATGCACGTAACGATCTATATATCAGTGGAGTCTTTTGAGTTTTGCCACAAGAAATATGAGAGAGAGGCAGAGAGAAAGGTACTTGTTCCTAGTTCCCACTTTCCACCACTTGGTGAATCTGTGACGTTGAGATCCATTTAACAATGCTTCTAATCCTAAACCACAGGTGGGTTCTTGTTTCAGAGTTTCCCAAGTGTCAAAAGTCTCATCTCATGGATCTTCTGTGGCACTGGCACTTGCACTTTTTACACATTTTTTAGCCTCTAAAGCTTTTTTTTTTTCTTTTGCTTGGTGCAGGTAGGGCTTGTGTCACCACCAAAGGTGTTAATATGAATGATAGTAGGGTTTTGTTTTAGAAGAATAGGGGATCTATATTACACATTTTTTTGCCTCTAAATTTTTTTTTCTCAAGGCTATTGTGCTTGTGTCACCACCAAAGGTGTTCATGGTAGTTGGTTCTATCTTCTAGGTTTGCGAATCCATACAGCTCATGCACAGAGAAGTGCCCAGTATCTTACATGCACATTTGAAAACAGAAGATAAAGCCTTGATGTACATTTCCCACATTAAAAGCATGTTAGTCATCAATTTTCAGTCACTAAAATGATTATTCTATCAGAAACAATGGTCGACAAACACATGCGCATAATTAGCGCATGTTATTACATCAAAATCAAAACATGAAATGATCATCAAACCTTTATTCCTCACTAACAGCATAAACCATGTTTTTTTCATTCAGCAACAATTTTTTAACAGCTTAGAGTGAACTCTATATGGATAAACAAAAAAGAGAAAAAAAATGACTTGACATTTTTATGATGACTTTTGTTGGCTATAACGTTGTATTCCGGGGACGTCTATGATGCCGGGAGGAAAAACTGGATCCGTGGCTGCTCTAACAGCAACTTGCGCCACTGCGGTAACATTGACAGGAGAAATGAACAGAGGCCCAACGAGTGGCAGCTGGCTCATCGGTTTTGCATGTTGGAGAACCTGCAACGTTTGAGAATAATTTAGTTAAAACTCTGTAAGACATTAGGATTCTTGAACTAAAAAATTTAAACATAATGGCTATGACTGTTTCCACATGAATCGCATTCTCAAAAAAGCTTTATCACACTATGAGGTCCTTACTGGATCATTAAAATAGAGGAATATGTTGTCAATAAGCACAGAACCTTTTTTGATGTTGGGTTACTGGAAATGGGGCTTGGCATTCAAACTTGGGCTGAAGGCTTCCCAGTCCCCAATGTTGATATGATTTGGTACCCAGACCTAAATGAATTTTAGGTTGTTTCCCAAGCAGCCAATGTAGAAATTTAAAAGATACATAATCTCTCAAAAAAATTTCAAAAAAATGCTTAACTGCCCGTTAGGTTCAATAATCAACATTTATACTGAATTAAAAAATTTATAGTATTATAGCAGAGAATGAGATCATTGTTTGACACAAAAAAAGGTCTTATGCAGCGAACAGTTGAAGATGTAAATAATTTATGCTGGAAGAAACAGAATTGCTTATATTTTTTAGGGTCCCATTAGATACTTAGGGTCCAGGGATCTTTTACCTACAATATTGAACCTTGAAAAAATTGACTGATTGTTTGGACATGTAAATCCTTTGCAACACATTAATGAAGAATACTACTATAAGACGCATTATGGTTCAAAAGAGCCATGTAGCTGATTCCATATAGTTGCTATTCTAGTTGAGTTTCTTAAACTCCCAGTAGTTTGGAATATTAACTATACTCCAGGTGACGCAAACCATCTCAAGCTGTTAGAAACTATTCTCCCCCCTCCTTTAGAAGCTCTAAAAGCCTCCAGAATAAATCCAGAGTCCTCCAACAAGTAGTCTGGAAGCACTCTGCAAATAACACCACCTTAAAACTACCTTACCCTCATATGTGAAGAAAGGCATGGAACACATAACTAACAAGAATATTGTTAAAATACTGGTTAAATGATTAAATTCACCATTTTCTAACAGCTTAAACTTTTGGATTTATCATAGTATCAAACCAAGTGGCCCTAAATTTGAAGCATGTCTCCACTCTACCCAATTTAAAAAATAAAAAATCTCACATATTGGCCCCATTTATTAAGTGGGAGTCTGAGCTCACATGTAAGAAGTGTTAGTTTAATGATTAAACTCAACATTTTCTAACCACTTAAGCTTTTGAGACAAATCATAATTTATCAAACAAGATATAAGTTGTTAAGTGGAAAGACATGTACTGATTGAGTTGGGTGGAAAACAATGTGATTGCAGAAGAAAGGTGCCCTCTTTGGCTAAATCTAGCTGTACCAGGTACTCATATGAATCAGGCATGCTTTCATCTTGGTTCCAGCATAGATGGGGAACATAAGAAAAAACAAAGAATATATTATATATGATGCACAGTGAGTTTACCATCTCCAAAGGAGAACCGATTACACCTAAAGGTATCTTCATGCTCCCAACACTGCGAGTCCCATAAATAAACCCAGGCCTCAGAATCACTCCTGAAAAAAGGCAGATAACATGCTTTGTCATGTAAATAGAAGTTCCCATTGTACTGAGATCTTAAACTAGTACTTAAGACTCCACTGGTCAGCTACACCAAGATGATAATTTCATATTTCAAGAAAATACTTCAGGATGTAGAACTGAAATATTACACTATAACTGGCAAATATGAGTGACCAATGTCAGTTCAAAAGTTCAAGTGGGTCTCAAAGGAATTCCAATTAAAACACACACACACACACACATATATATATATATTAGGTGTAAAATATAACACCCGTCACCATGAAAGAATGAGAAAGCTCACCACTATAAGGGAATTTGCTTAGCAGCTCCGTCTCAGCAGCTCTCTACATTAAAAAAAAAGATGCAACAAAGGATTTTCCATAAGATGAAATTGAAAATTAAACAAACTTTACTTAACTCAGCTTCTTGTATTCTATGATGCTAGTTTTCGATTTGCTGCTCTTTGCGATGCTGTTTTTGCAGCTTGTTTCAATAAAAGTTTCTCTTGATTATCAAAAAATATATCTAGCTCATGTCATTACCAAGTATTCCCTTATATGTTAAAGGTTCTAACTAGCTACACTTGAAAATTTTACAGAAAAGAAAGGACTAATACTTTTTCAGAGAGAGAGAGAGAGAGGGAGAGAGAATGACCAAAAAAAAGTAGCTTTGATCATTAGTACACCATTTTATTGGTAGATTACGCTAATGCTTCTGAGCCTTATGTAAATAGAAAGGCATATAATAGGACAGAAATAACCAATGAGCTCTTGCTCATTCGTTGTAATAATAATTAGCGTGTCCTAATTTGTATGTTAATTTCCAATTGTTATGGTCTGCCAGAGCAGTTAACAAAAATCGACTAAAGAATTTGTTTCAATGTAAAAATCGATGTCCTTAATTACTGACATTATTATTTCTGGTACTTCTCAACTTAGAGCATTGAAGTAAATGATCTGGTTTCTTTTCCTACTATTACTTAAATAGGCAATATCCAATGCACTTTAGAATAAAATGGAAAATAATGACCACACACATTTAAATCATCAAAACCCGAAAATTTTTAAAACAAAAAACAAAAAAACTAAATCATACACAATATTAAACCTAAACCATACACATCATAGGGTGCAATTGATGACCCAAGTACGACTTCAATATGGCATTTAAAACAGCCTTCAAAGAGAGAAATGTTTTATAAGGCATTTTTCCAATGCTTGCAATCCTGGATTAATTTTACCAAGAGCCTTGTAGCTCAACCAACATCTCCTAGTGTTTTCAACAAAGATGTCCAAGATTCAAATCCCCCCTCCCCCATTTAACACTTAAAAAAACCATCCAGAATTAATTTTCAGATATGATCATTGCAATACCTTTCCCGCATAATATCCTTGCAGTAAGTAATTTGCCACGCCAAAATCAGTAGCAGAGACATACACAAATCTTTTCACACCTGCAGGATCAAGAGCCAATCACCCGGCAAAAAATATAAAAAAAAATAGTAAGAATCCAAATGAATTGAACCAAGCCAAGATTTGAATGTTCAAGCTTGGTTAAAAGAAATATCTAAGTGATACAGGCTCATGTTGAGCTTTAATTACTCAGAGCTCAGGCTGGGTTTGCCAACCATTTAGTAAAGCTTGGGCTTGGCTTGGCTTAGTTTATTTAGGTATATGAGCTCAAGCTTGGGCAATTAACAGCTAGTAATTAAATTTTTGGTTGAAAGTATTAAAAAAGTAAATTATTTCAGATTCATTAAATTTCACCAGAAAAATAGATAAAATAAATCAATTGCATGGCATATATAATGTTATTATTAGTCTCAAAATCGAGTTACTTTCAAGCCTTTTTGTTGCCTTGCAAGATACACGATCAGTGCCTCAATTGGTAAGGAATTAGAATACAAAAAATCAAAAAGGTTATCCACAAATCCCAGTTCCCAATCTTGAAAAGGCCTGCTAAATTGAGAAATACAGTACTACTTTCCTCAATCATTTGAATTTCCTAAATACAAGGCAATTGAAACATTCATATCCACTGCCAAATTAAATAAACTAGGGGAATGGTCCTTGAGGTAGTGATCTCAACACCAGAAGTCTAACCAAAGTCTAACCCAAGTTCCATCCCCAATGGTGAATTTAAGATGCCTAGAGAAAGAATCCCACCTTCCTCTAATAATCTTCCATAAGCTTACCTGATGCAAGCTTAAGGAAGGAAGGGTTTAAGGTTAGGAGAGTTTGTGGATCTAGTGTTTGGAGTTGTGGAAGGAAGGGTTACAGGTTGTGTTAGTGATTAAAGGGTGGTTTGATGAGTTATCAGATAGTTATTTGGTAGATAAAGTACATAGGGTTTTGATAGGTAAAAAAGAAAGGGCTTGATTTGGGGTTGTAAGGAAGAAGTAAAATAGACAATTTTGTGGTGTTTAAGGCCTGTATGACAGTACCCGTGAACCAAAAGAAAGAGAATAAGAAAAGAAAGGGAGATAGAAGTACATGAAGCCCAACATGCCTTATTGCTCAAAACATTCCAGATTTTATCATTCAACTACATCTATTTTTTGAGTACATTTAGCACAATATATATATAGGGTTGGGTTCAAGTTACACCTAGTGTAACTCTAAGCAATATTACACCACTCAATATTTTTTAATTGGATGCAAATTTTGACAAATCTACCGTTAGATTATATTATCTTCGTATATTCTCCATGCTTGCAAAATTTCAAGGTGATCAAAGATTAATAGCTATGTCATCAATCAATTTTTTAAATTCAAGTTTTTGTAGTTTAAAATAACGCATAAAATAAAAGTTTATAGATCAAATGATAAATAACATCCAATTGACATAAAAATTGGCATGATTGTTAAAAACATATAAAACATGTAATTTAACGGTAGGATTTTCAAAATATGAATTCTATAACAAGTTATTAGGTGGTGTAAGATTGCTTAGAGTTACACCAGATGTAATTTGAACCTAACTCATATATATATACCCATATATATATATATATATATATATATATGAACTGGGTTCAAGTTACATATGGTGTAACTTTAAGCAATATTACACCACTCAATATTTTTTAATTGAATGCAAATTTTGACAAATCCACTATTAGATTACATTATCATTGTATATTCTCCATACTTACAAAATTTCAATGTGATCAAAGATCAATAGCCATGTCATCAATCAATTTTTTAAATTCAAGTTTTTGTAGTTTAAAATAATGCATAAAAGTTGAGTTTATGGATCAAAAGGTAAATTACATCTGATCGTCACGAAAATCAGTATGCATATTAAGAACATATAGAATATGTAATTCAATAATAAGTTATTGGGTGGTGTAACATTGCTAAGAGTTACATCAGGTGTAACTTAAACCTAACCCCATATATATATATATATATATATAAGGACTTTTTCTTGTACTAATAGTTTTGGAACTCCTAGATTGACTAGTAAACTAAAAACATAAGTAGGTAATAACCAATAAAAACTAACTTTTACTATTTTTTTTAGTAGTTAGTATCTCCTAAAAAATTCTAAACTCAACTAAACGGCCAAAAACCCTTAATTCACAAGGTAGCAAAAATTATAGTTTTGTGCTTCAATACAAAATTGACATAATTTTTTAAATAAACCCAATCTAAAAACTGTTTTAACCTTGTGATATGGATGCATTAGAAAAAGATAGTCACTAAATTGATTAAGAGGAGACATTGGGTTCTATGATTTAACACATACTATAGGCAACTACTAAGAAAATACATTCGAGCAGTCCAAATAGTAACAAAAAGATCAATACCTTGTTCTGCAGCAGCTCTTATTGCATTGATGTTTGCAGTCCCATTAATTTTATACATGTGAGAGTTGGAGCCAAAACCACCGACACAGGAGATCTAGGACATAAACTTTAATTAGTGAAGTAGACAAACATCCCTGTAAGACAGAAATGAATCGACAAAATCTAGCAGTAAAGTGGAATCTAGAAAGCTAAGTGTACAAAGCTTAAGAAGGGGAGTTTACAATCATTCCCTTCTTCACACACAATATATAAAAATGTAGAAACAATTTCAAAGTAGAAAGAAAAAAAAAAAAAAAAAAAACCTTCAAATTGCTCTTCACAGAAGAAACCTGCACCACCATCATGAAGACTAGAATATTTACAAAATTTTGGTTTTGAACTCAAATCCAGACACTCAGATTCTGGCTTTTCAGGTCAGGTGAGGAGGCTTAGATCCACTTATAGTATAAAGTATAAACCTAGACTTCTTCTCACTATCCCATTCGTAAACATCTATTTGCATTGATTTCCGCAGTCCCATTAAAATCACACATAAGTCACCAACACAAAATATCTAGGATTTTTTCCATAAGTAAATTCATTGAAAAAGCGCAAAAGGGGGGGGGGGGGGGGGTGCAACCCTAGTTCATGTGAAATGTACAAAGGAATAGCCAACTAGAGAAAATAAAGAAAAAATAAACATTACAAGCTAAAGTTCATATCAGCTAGGAAATAGAAGAGTCGAGACAGTGAAAGCGGAATTATTTGATGTCCCCTCATAGAGGGACGTGGAACAAAAATTTCCGCCGTACAACAAAATGCTCCTTTCTGTAAAAAGCATGTCTAATCTTCTCACTCCAAATGTTTCACATTAAGCACAATGAATTCTCTTTCCAAATTTCTCCACTAGCATGTTTACTAGTGCGAATAGATATAAAACCATTGTCCATAACTCATGAGCCATTGGACAATGTAGAAATAAATGATCTATAGATTCACCATTAGCTTTGCATGCACAGCACTAATCCATAACTCAAATTGTACATTGTCAAAACCCTCCCTAGGGCTTTTGGTCCAAGTGAAGAAAGCAAACCCCGGCAAAGCTCTTGCTTTACATATTCTTTTCCATGGAAAGAACCAGTTACCCTCTGATTGCAACATCTTCAAATAACTTTAAACCTGGAAACCGTATGTCTTTGAGGGATACAAAAACATTTTGTCCTCTCCCTCTAATCTAATTTCAGTAGAATAGAGATTATCCAAAACATGCTCCATAGATTCCATTTCCCAATCCTGAAATTATTTGATGAATAAACACTGAATAACTCAATTTGATCAATCCATACAATTTGCAACTCAAGCATCTCTATATTTGCAATCATGAGAAGCTTAGGATATTTTTCCTTGAAAATTTTACATAGCTATGTAAAACCCTTTCTACTCCCACCAGTTCACTAGGGATGCAAGTGGTGTTATGGTCACCTGCTATGCACCATGGAATTCTGCACCAGCTGTATACACCTGCAAGTTCTTTACATAGTTTTTGTCTTTCCCCAGCTACATTGGGCCATACACTCCTGAGAAAGACCACACAATACCATCAGAGGCATCTAAATTTACAAAAAAACAGTTTTTCTACAACCCCTTTGTCTTATAATACCAAAATGACACATGAAGCCCCCAATGAACTTGAAAAGGGCTAATGTACAAATTGGCCTCTTTGTCTCCTGAATGCTCACAATATCTGCCCTCCAATCTCAGAGTAGATATTAACTTGAGCTACATTATGGCAAAATGAGACCTGTACCATTTCTTGATGCAGAAATCCCACACTCCCCTTTCTTTCCATAATTGATGGAGGACAACAATTTGTTCAATTCCCTTTATCCCTTTGCTGACTCCTTTTGGACCCTGATTCCCTGTTTCTGCTTTTGCTACACTGCTCCTCATATTTTTCTCAATTTTCATGAACAGAGTCCAAGCTCGACAAATGAGGTTCCCAGAAATATACTAAACCTATTAATGTGGTTTTTGACCCATTCTATAAAATGAACTTAAACAGACCAATCCACATCTTGCCAGAACTTAAGAAGACCTCATTTAGTGTATACTACTCTAAACAGCATGGACACTTTCAGCAGAAAAACAGAACATTTTTATTCGGGTTATGTTTAACATCCAAATGTTAAAGCATATTCAGAAGTTGCCACATGATACCTATGTTGGTATTGCAACAAGTCAACAGATTTGATAATCACCAGTGCTGTTGTCAATCAATAGTGGCAAAGCACTGCGAAGAAGAAAATTAAAAGCTCACCCCCCCCCCCCCCCCCCCTCTAGCCACAACAGGAGGAAAACAGAAAGAAAAGAGAAGGAACTGACAAAGAAATTTATGAGACACAAGTCAAAGTATTTCCCCCATCCAAATTAAAAATACATTGTCACCATAATTAGTTTCCATCAAAAGATACAAAACAACTTACAACAGCAGTCGCCCCACTAAGAGCTTCCTTCAATGTATCAGGTAAAAGAAGGTTTCCTGGAAATGGGAAGAATTTTTTGGAGGCATTAAACAAAATCCCAAAAATAAAGTCATCAAGAAATAGGCCAATTTGAGAAGGCATACCTTGATGCCAGGTAACGTGGTTAGCCCAAGAATCATGTATAGATGATCTACCAGACCTAAAAGGAAGAAGATAAAATTAAGGAAAAGATGGTGAATCTTTAAAGAACCAGAAAGTTCCCACAACGGCTTCTACAGCATTATTAAAATTTTCAAAATTAAATTTCCATTTTTTTAATCATATGTGCAGGTTTACAAGACATTATAAATGCCTATCTCAACTGATTTGCTTTATACTTATCCAAAAAGAAATAGAAGTCATTTGCTTCATGATAATAAGTCAGCTTAAGAAGACTGATGGACACAAACACATTTGATTCTAAGAAATTGAAAATAATTAACAAAGGTCCAAGTAAATCAAGTCAGTTGCACATATATCAGGGAAATGCAGCATTTGGTAGCACAAGCAAGCAGTGATAGGTAGAAGAACCAAGAGGACAAAATGCAAGATGCAAAAAATTATATCATTTCTGGTACTTGCAGCAATGTATACAAATATCAATACTTTGATTTTCCAAATAAAATTATGCATAACTTTCTCGTCATCAGAGCATCCTTGGACTTCTACTAATCCAAGTTCAAATACGATGAAAATAGATTATACTGCATTTTAAACCAACAGGCCAGTCATATCCAAAATGTCATTAGCATCAGCAAGGCACATTAAGTTGCATCCACCTAGATAAGAACCATTGGCAACAGAGACAAAAAATATTTATGAAAATATTGAGAGTTCTGTACCTGCTGAGGCTAGCAACAGTCAATCCCCGATCTAAAGCTTCTCTACAAACATGTGATCCAACAAATCCACTTCCACCCAACACAAGTAACTGAATCAAATTTCATTCAAGGCAAAGTCAAGAGAGCACAAGAATCCATACAACATGATTAATGGATTACAAAATTCATAGTAATCTGCATCCTCACAGTGTAATACCTTCTGTGTTGGAGGTGGGGGAACATCTACCGTCTCTGCTTCCTCAACTTTGGATGTTTTGTCAACCTTGAATGGTTCATCAACCTTGGTAGAATCTGTTGTCATATATCTCCCATTTCCGGATACAGCCATTGTACTATATTAATTGGAATGAGAATATAAAAAAATTAACATCATAGTAAGCATGAGTGAACCATATAGTCAACCTGCTATCTCAATTGAACATAAGATACAAATCTACTATTATGTTATAGAACAAAAGCAACTAAAGTCACTAGACCTAATAGCCCAGCCAATGATGTCAAAAGAGATTAAAAAAAGTGCAACACATTACGACATGAGCAATATTTGTTGAAGCAACATAGCTTTACAAAACGTTTGTTATAATAACACTAACATTTCAAAAGTAGTACCTGAAAGCTACATAAAATGCAAGAGCTAAAATATTTGACATGCCCAGTGGCATAAGCTAAGCTTCGTTAACAGAGGTATAAAAAGGTGAAGCAGCTGATAATACAAAAACCAAGTGGAACAAAAAATAAAAATAACAACTACAGAGCTAACAATGACATCCACATTCAAAATGGGCTCACCTATAATTAACAGTCATTTGCACAATTTGAGTTTCCCATATTGGCAAATATAGTTTGGATATTAGAAGGATCAGTAGCACTATGATGCAGCACAAAAAATAAGAAAAGGTTGGATATCGTTCTACCTAGACAAAACCCTTGATTCCACCAGAAAATAAAAGGATCTTTGAACAAATATTTTGAATGAACCATAACAATCACTTCTTCTTCTTTTTTTCACATGTAAGCCTATTTATATCATAAACTTTAAATGTCATTAACATTAAACAGACCCAAACCAATACAGTGTCCAGCTATGGCTGTATTTTGACAAGTAAAGTCATAAAAGCTAAAAATAAATAAAAGCCCCCCTTGCTCCCCTTCCTCTTCCCTCCAATCTTGATCACATTGGCATTGTTAGGCTGCAAAATCAATTTATCTCCAAATCATTGCCAATAGCCTTACAGTTCAACTGACATCTCTTGGTGTTTCCAATATCCCCCCCTCCCCAACTATCGAATTATAAAAAATTAAAAAAATCACCAAATTATAGATTCAGTCATTCCAGCGTTGTGTGTATACTCATTAATAAGAATCATTAACAAAACAAAAAATTATATATAGTTTTATATATTAAAAAAAACCCACAATTTACATAATCAAATGAAATTCAATAACGCATACAAAAAAACAAAAAAAGTGAGTTAAACACGTACTACATGTAACAGTTTCTAGACAACCCAGTTTCACATATTTTTCAAAAACTTAGTTTCACAGCAATATACTACAAACTTTAATTACTAAAAATTAGAAGCAAATGAAACCGAGAAATTTCACAGACCCAGTTACTTTTATATCCAAATTCATCAATGCAGTCGAACCCATGTCATATATCAGACAAAAAAAAATTACAGCACATACATAAACTCATACAATACAGAAAACTGTTGCCATAAAAACCCCATAATTAGTATTAAAAACCCAAGTAGTATTTGGGTCAAAATGTAAAATTGTTACAGAAAGGAGAGACTTACTTGAGTCTGGGAATCGATTGTTTTGAAAAGATCAACCGAGAAATAACTGACCTCATTTGATATTGCCCCTTTTTTCTTTTCTTTTCTTTTTTTCTAAAGTTGATATTAGCTATGAAATTCTCTCTCTCTGTTTGTTTTTTTCTTCACTGGAGCAGAAGTGGGAATCAAAGATTGCCTTGAGGCACAAGTAGTGAATGGAGACTGAGGCAAGTGGGTTCACGAAGATGAAGAACCGTTTGGTTCAGAGAGACACATGGCGGGTGGTACTGCTGACAGGTAAGGTAGCACATGTGGCTCAACGTAAGCCTAGAGAAACTATTGTAGGCTTTGTAGCGGAAAACTCTGTCTATGGTGTTTTGGGCCGACTAGGTTTTGCCATGTAGCTGGGCTTAGGACCCCGAATAAATCTTCATCATCTGTATCATCTGTGTGTGTGAGTGTGTGTATATATATATATATATATATATATATATATCTCCGTATATTAATAGTTAAAACTTAAAAAAAATTCAGTTAGATTCTATAATTGAAGTCCAATTTTGTACTGTGTTCTAAATTACTTATTTTTAGAGAGAGTTTTATTTCTTAATTTTGGAGTCAAGTGTGAGACCACATCATAAATATCCATCCAAGTGAGTTATTGTGTACAAAAACTAAAGAGTTTAGAATTAATGAACATAATTTTTTTTTAATTGACAATTTATATTTTTTACCTAATAATATTCTTACGTGGCTTTTTAAAGAGTTAAAAAAAAAGTATAAAAATGACTATCAATAATATTTAAGTTATATATGTAAGAATTATACTGTGCATATTAATATATATCGTTTAAGTATATTCATGCATATGCATGAGGTTATAAGTTAGTTTGAAAAATAATAATAATAAACACAATCTTATATTATTTGGATTTGAATTCTAATAGGATTTCTGTAAATTCTCATGTTTGTGTGTCATCACGTTTTATTTTAATTTAAGAATATATTGGTTTCCATAATGACCACAAAATTGTAACAAGTAAAAAAATGGGAATGTTAACCCATATTTTAATTCTCTACCTCACGTGTGGGAGAGTGGTAAAAATCTAGAAGTTATGTTTAGATGGTATTTTTCTCTAAGTACTCAAGAAATTAGAAAATTAGGTGAATTAAGCAATCTTAGAAGTTGCTTAACAAGGCTAAGAGTTATGTAATTCAGTATCACAACTTGTTTTCCTTCATTAGGAAAATAATGGTAAATTCTCATCTTTCATTGTTGTAATTATTGAATTATTAAAAAATAAAAACAAAAGACATTGCTTAACAAGTATGGCTTCTTCTTTTTTTAAGAGAATAACAAGACTTTGTTTAGCCACAATGTTTTTCTTAAACTAAGGTTCTCTAATTTTTGGAAGATATATGATTCTTCATCTAATTAGGTGCAATTTTCTACCATTCTGTTGCTCTCCAGTCTTCCCCTCCAAATCCAGATGATAAAGTCAAATCGTCTATATATAGATTTTGTCCCCTTAAAAGCATGAAAGACATAAAAAGGCAAAGCTTGAAGAACTAATTTGATTGGGGTTATTAATATATGTAGTTTTCAAGTAGGGTTGCCATGCAAATGCAAGTGCGTCATCGGAGAGAAGGCATGACAGAGGGATAAAACTCAACATGACCTACTTAAAACATGAGATGGGGATTTATTACTTTTTTTTTTTTTTGGTTGCTAAACTGGGGATTTATTACTTTGTATAACAATTGTATGCAACATCCTCTCACATAAAGGGATTTCCTCACAAGTGTAGAACCTATCTCTAAGACGAGGTGGTAGTATCATAATTCAAAAATATAACTGTGGCATGAATATCCTGTAGTTATAGAAATTTAAAATCACAAGGTAGTGTCTAGGACTTAATGACAAGTTTCATAGAAAATTAAGGATGAAACATCACATGACCATTCTATCGCTAAATGACTTCTTAAACCAGGGACACATGTCTATGACATAAGATTAAGACTTGGTGTAATAGCTAGGGCTATTGCACCATGCAATACCTTTTCAATAGTTCAAATTAAAAGTAAAAAAGTTAATTTTTGATATCAACCATTAGATCAAGGAAGTTAAAAAAGTAAACAAGTTGAGAGTTAAAAAAAAGTTAATAATTTTGAAAAAATGAAAATGATGTGAGAGGAATTGCACGGTGCAATAGCCCTAGCTATTACCAATCCCTATCCCTATGACATATGCCACTAGTTTGGGATTTACTTACAACTTACACAATATTGTCAGTTGCTTATATCAATTTGAAGATTATTTATTTTCTTAGTTGCTACGTGGTCAAGTGCCTCCTATCGACTTAGCTATAACCATCTACTCAAACCCTTACCCCTAAGCACACTTTGTGAATCGGAGGTGCCAACTTGTCTAAAAAGTGCGGTTGTGTATACTGTATAGTACTTCTCTTATAGTTAGACCCTTTATTTTTTCCCTATTTATTTGATTTTCAAGAAGAATTTTGTTAGAGAGCATTATTCAAAACTATTTAGGTATCTAAATTCATTTGGAACTTAAAATATTTTAAACTCAAGTTCCTTAAAAAAAATGACTCGAAACTTAAAAACATCTCGAATTAGGTTTTTTCTTCATAAAATTTGAGTTTGTAAAAATCAAGTTTCAAATGACACTTCATAATTTAATAGTTTGAAATGATGCTTTTAAGGAAATTGTCCTTAAAAATCAAATACCAATTATGTGAAAAATAAAATAAATAAAACCATCCAAGGTGGCTCCCTCAAAGGCTAAACCAAATGTAATTTCATAATTTTATACAACAAAAATGCTAGAACCATGATATTTGACACAAATTACTTATGTTGGAAGTAGTGGAGTAAAAATGGTAAATCTATATAGATCCATAACTCCACAACTACACACTTACCATGTGGTCGTGGACAAGTTTTGGCAAAGTTGCGTCAAAGATTTATTAATTTTTTTATTAGACAAAAATTTATTTATTTATTTATTTATTTTTGATGGAACAAAAATTTATTTTATTTTAAGAGAAAAGTTGCTTAAAAAATGGTGGCACTCGTTTAGTCTTTGTATAATCCAAAGTCCACGAAGGACGAAATCACGAATATATAATTCCACTCAACGATTCGCAAATCACAAACACAGCTCCAGCGAGGGAGAGGATGAACCATAATAAGCAACAATCAAGCGATGGTGCGCACGACGATGACGCTGCGCTCTCAGATTTCCTCGCATCCTTAATGGATTACACTCCCACTGTAACTCTCCTTTTATTTTAAAAAATAATACTGCCCTCCTTTCTCTTTTCTCCTGGGGGGAAAAAAAAAAAAAAAAAAAATCCCAATCTAAACCGTTTTCAGCTTCATATTTTGATATTAATTGAACTGTTTTGTACCGAATGGAATTTCACTTTCAGATACCAGACGAGTTGGTGGAGCATTTCTTAGCTAAGTCCGGCTTTCAATCTCCCGATCTTCGACTGTAGGTACTTTCTATTCATCTTCTTTTAATAATAATGTTGCATTTTCAAATAGTGTCGATGAACTGAAAATAAAAATCAATTTTAAGAAATTTATTTTATGTTGTGCTTTCTGTTTTTTTGGATTTGATAATATGTGGTCGGTAATTTTCGTTTGAATTTATAAAATGGGTATTGCAGTGCTTAATTCTAAATTTGATGGGCTTATTATTTATTTATTTATTTTTAATTTTATGGAACTTATTTGTGGCAAAGGCTATCCTTTGGAGATTATCACTTTAGAAACTATATATAAATTTTCACACACACATGTTCATTGTTTGGAAATGCATATGTTTTGCTAACAGATTATTATTATTATTTCTTTAGAAAAGATTGTAGTCAAATGAAAGCATAGTAGAGTATTAGTTGACTTTCACATTGTTGTCTTAAAAAAATCAGTTTACGTTGTCATTGGGAGGTAGATTTAATAAGAAAAAGGAAGATCATGTAGGTGTCTGTCAACTTCTTGTTCACATAGTTATTTTTGTGGTTGGGATGTCCTGCCAAAGGTTAATGTGATCACCGAGAGTCTGCGTGATGGTGCAGTCAGCACTCAGTTCTGCTGTCAGCGAGTCACTTTGACTTGGCCCTCTTGTATCAAGTCAAGCGTGAGAATACTCGTAAAATCTAAGTAGTCTAGTTAGCACAAGGAAAGCCAGATTCTCTTTGTCATAGGTTGTTGGATCATACTCGTAAAATCTAAGTAGTCTAGTTAGCACAAGGCATAGCAGATTGTATTTCTCAGTTTTATAGGCAGCTTTATTATGAGAATGTGGCTCATAGACCTGTCTTAGATGATGTTGATTTTTCTAGTCTATCGGTGGAAGATGCAAATTGGCTAGATAGGCCTTTTGAGGAAGAAGAGGTGTTTGGGGTGATTAATGATTTAAATGGTGATAAGGCACCTGGTCCGGATGGCTTTTCTATGGCATTTTTCCAGTCTTGTTGGGGTGTTTTGAAAACAGAAATTATGGCCGTTTTTCATAATTTTCATACTCAGGCGGTGTTTGAGAAGAGTCTTAATGCTACGTTCCTTGCCCTTATTCCCAAGAAAGTGGATGCTGGGGAGGTTAAGGATTTTCGGCCTATTAGCCTAGTTGGTGGGATTTACAAGATTATTTATGAGGTGTTGGCTAATCGGCTTCGTAGGGTGGCGCATGAGCTTATTTCGGATTCACAAAACGCTTTTGTGAAGGGCAGACAGATTTTGGATTCCATCTTGATTGCTTTTGAATGTATTGATAGTAGATTGAAGTCAGGAGTTCCAGGTGTGTTGTGTAAATTGGATGTGGAGAAGGCGTATGATCATGTGAGTTGGGGTTTTTTTATTGTATATGCTGCAGCGTTGTGGTTTCTCAGAGAAATGGAGAAAATGGGTACGGTATTGCATTTCAACTGTAAATTTTTCTATTCTGATCAATGGTAGCCCATCTGATTTCTTTGGAAGTTCTAGGGGGCTTCGGCAAGGGGATCCTTTATCTCCTTTGTTGTTTGATATTGTGATGGAGGCATTAAGTCGTATGTTAGATGTGGCTGCCTCCGCTGGGCAATTCTCAGGTTTTTCTGTGGGTAGTACGGCTGGTACATTAGTGATGGTGTCTCATCTTTTATTCGCAGATGACACTCTGATTTTTTGTGATGTTGAACCTTCTCAAATTGCTAATTTGAGGGCAATTCTTGCTAGATTTGAGGAGGTGTCAGGGCTTCATATTAATTTGGGAAAATCTGAGTTGGTTCCTGTTGGTGGGGTATGCAATTTGGAGGCTTTGGTGGATCTGCTAGGGTGTGGGCAGTCTTCTTTGCCCTTGAAATATTTGGGCCTTCCATTAGGTGCAAAATTTAAGGATTTATCTGTTTGGAATCCTATCCTGGAGAGAATGGAGAGGAGATTAGCAGGTTGGAAGAGAATGTATTTATCTAAAGGGGGTAAGGTGACACTTATAAAAAGCTCACTCTCATCTTTACCTACATATTTTCTTTCCTTTCTTCCTTTACCAGGTAAGGTGGCAAAGCGTATGGAGAAATTACAGAGAGATTTTTTGTGAAATGGGATTGGCGGTGAACCTAAAATACATTTAGTTAATTGGGCCAAAGTTTGTAGGCCTTTGCAGGATGGGGGGTTGGGTATAAGAAGGTTGGGAAACTTTAATTCTGCTTTGCTAGGAAAATGGTTGTGGAGGTATGGTTTGGAGATTGATGCTTTATGGAGGAGGATTATAGAGGCAAAATACGGGAACATTTGGGGTGGTTGGTGTACGAAAAAGGTGACAAGTCCTTATGGGTCAACTTGTGGATATACATTAAAAGTGGCTGGTTGAACTTTTCTAAATTCCTTGTTTATGATGTGGGGGATGGGACTAGAGTGAAATTTTAGAAGCATGTGTGGTGTGGGGATTGTACTCTCCAAGAGGCCTTTTCAGAGTTTTTTTGCCTTAGTAGGTCTAAGGATTCCTCGGTGGCTGAAGTTATGGGTTGGTCTGCGGGGAGGTTTCATTGAAATGTGCAATTTCGTCGTCCACCACAAGATTGGGAAGAAGAAGCCTTTGACCGGTTTATGGGGTTGGTCTATTCTTCGACAGTGCGGGGATTTGGCCCAGATGAGGTTTGTTGGAAGCTTGCAAGGAATAGAGGTTTTGAGGTTAGAGGTTATTATAGCTCCTTCTACCCTCCTACTCTTGTTTCCTTTCTATGGAGAATGATATGGCAATCGAAGGTTCCTCCAAGGGTGGCTTTCTTTTCTTGGTCTTCTTCCTTAGGTAAGATCTTAACAACAGATAACCTTCGTAAAAGACAAGTGATACTGCTTGAATGGTGCTATATGTGTAAGAGGTGTGGGGAGTCGGTGGATCATCTACTTCTTCATTGCTCCATAGCTTGGGAGTTGTGGTCTTTGGTCTTTTGCTTGTTTGGTATTCAATGGGTTATGCCTAATACTGTTCTTGAGTTGTTTGAGGCTTGGCAAGGAAAGTTTGCACGACATCGTCACATTGATGTTTGGAAATTAGTGCCTCATTGCTTGATGTGGTGCATTTGGCGTGAAAGGAATGCTAAAAGCTTTGAGGGTTGTGAACGTTCTTTGTTGGAGCTTAAGTCTTTTTTCTTACACACTCTCTTTGATTGGAGTGTGGTCTTTTCTCACTTTTCTTGTTCTTCTTTTTCTATTTTTCTTGATCGTTGTTCTTTTGTTTCCTGATTTGTGCCGCCATAGTACATCCCCAATGTACTCGGTTTGGCAATCTTTTTATTATTAATAATATTCTTACGTTATTTATCACAAAAAAAAAAAAAAGATGTAATTTAGCAAAGGGAAATTTATGAAGGTGTGCAAATTATGTTACGCAGAAGGGACAATCTCTTTATGCCTGTGCTCTTTTCCTTTTGTGCTAGTCTTTTGAGTTGTTTTTCTCCTATTTCTCACTATCATATAGCTACAAGTGTTTGATTGAAGTTAGTTGTTCAAATTTCTGTAGAATAATTAGGATATCTTGATGATTTTGTCTATTATTATTCACAATCATCAATCAATTGATAGTTAAAAGCTTATGTTTGTGATGTGGTTGACTATTTTCATTGTTTATTGTCAAAGTATTCAGAGTTTAAAACATTTCCCTTTGAGCTGAATATTTTAAGAGCTAATAATCAAGTTTTGTTTTGTTTTTTTATTTATTTTATTTATGAAATTGGATGTTTAAGCCCTTGAGCCATAGCTTAGGTTGAGAACTTGGATGGGTTTGGATTCAGCTAGGCCTTAAGTTCAAGTCTACTTTCATGAATGGGCTCTAGCTCAAATGGCATATTCTCCCTTTGTAAGAGTGAGGTGGAGGGTGAGGTTGTGGATTGAGACCCACACTGTGCAAGAGTAAATTATAGACAAAAAAAGTTTAAATCTTCTTAAAAAAGAAAAAAGAAAAGGAAAGAAAAGATATAAGATATTCTATATCTCACGATCTCTGTCTCAAATGACACTTCCTCTTTCTAGAATAGTGGATAGATGGGGAGGTTGTGGGTCCAAAAAATAAAAATAAAATATTTGATGTTATATTTCCTTGGAATTTTTCTTTTCCTGTTAAATCCTGTCTAATTAAATTTCGTTGGCTTCATTTTTGCAGAACTAGGCTGGTAGCCGTTGCTACGCAAAAGTTTATAGCTGAGGTTGCAAGTGATGCTCTTCAGTATGCTACTTAACACTTATGCTATTTCATCACACACACACACACACATACATGCAAATACACCAATATACACATGCAAACATAAGATACAATCCTTTTCTATGATCTAGGAATATAAACTGCAATGCATGTTTAGGTTTTGAAGGAGAGGCGTAGCGGTGGGAGTAGAAGTTGGTGAAGTCTTTGTACTTGACATATATATATATATATATATATATATATAACCAGTTATTTTGGACATGTAGGGATGTGGGGCTACATTAGACGCTTTCAGCAATTATTTTCTGTGCGTTTGGCTTCTTATATCTCAATCAAGCTACTTCAAAGTGCAAACTTAGACCTTTTATGGGTTTGTCTAGGGCCCTAGGCATAGAGGCATTGTACATGGGTTTTGAATCTGTGTATTTTTTGGGTTAGTTTGTATCCAACCTTGTTGTCAATTGATTCTAAGATTTTTTCATGGAGTATTTATGGGTCATACTCACTATCAACTCAAAATTGCACTCCTTAATAGTTGCTTTTCTAGTTAGTTATTAATTGTTAACTTCATATGATGTGTAATACAGGCAATGCAAAGCAAGACAGGCAACTGTAGTTAGGGACAAAAGGGATAAGCAGCAAAAGGTGCTTCACACGCACTCTTTCTGTACATTTGTCTTTATATCATGATTATTTTTGGCTAGTCTAAGGCTTTTCTGGGAACAGGATAAGCGCCTTGTATTGACAATGGAGGACCTCTCAAGGGCACTGCATGAGGTAAGTGTTAAAAGTGTTTTTATAACATGTGTTTCGTATTGATGTAGCTTAGTTGTAACTTTGGATGCTAACTTTGTAAATTTCAAATTGAATTTAACACAAACTTTGGAGATTTGTGAAAAGATACACAAATATGCAGCTATATGATTATTTTATATATACAGCTACTGGAATAAATATGGGCTTAAATATGTTAATTGAGCAGCATATATTTGGTAGACATTAGACTGTTAACATTTACTTATAAAAGAAAAATGATTATTTAGTATGTCTTACACCAACCATAGGTGAAAAAAATGCAATATCCATATTTGGTATTTTTTTTTTGATATAACAATATAAAAGAAAATAAGACACATGAACGGAGAGAACCGTGGAGAATAGGATTTCAAATAAATAGATGTAAAGTAGTAGAAGGAAAAAAACTTGAAGTTGAGTGTAGGATTGTATGATCTTACGATCTGAAAGAATAAACAATTTGGATGGGATAAAAATTCACTTTCTGGTGGGACTGTTGTAGGATTGCTTTCCAAGTCATAGGATCGTGTGAAATCTTGAATAGGAATTTTGGGTAGAACAAATCTAGGAGTACTTTTAAGGATAGAACAAATTCATACTTTCGGCCTTTTCTCTTGGGAGTCCCTTTTTGTTGGGCATCTTGTGGAAGCCCATTAAGATTAGACCAGCCAAATGGCCACTAAAGTATAAGGCATGTTCATATCATCATATGTGTTTTAAAAAATTTGTATCTGAATATGCCAAGAGCCTTTGAAGGGGTGCTTAATGAATCACACGGCGTAAGCCTTTCTAGCGGATTACATCTTCTGCCATGATGGGGATGTTCATTGGGCTATTATGTTTATTTGATCCTTTCATGATTGGGAGTTGAAATCCTTCACTCCTTTTGATCTCCTAAATTCCTCCAATATTAAGAGGGGTGGATGAAGTGAAGAAATACATCACAAGTAATGTGTGACTGTAAAATACCTATTAAGTTAAATGGTAAATTTTATAAGATTGCTATATGGCCAACTATGCTCTATGGTACTGAATGTTGGGCTGTTAAGACGTAACGTACCCATAAAATGAGTGTAGCTTAAATGAGCAGGGTGGATAAAGTGAAGAAGCACATCACAAGTAATGTGTGACTGTAAAATACCTATTATGTTAAATGGTAAGTTTTATAAGATTGCTATACGGCCAACTATGTTCTATGGTACCAAATGTTGGGCTGTTAAGACGTAACATATCGATAAAATGAGTGTAGCTGAAATTAGAATGTTAAGATGGATAAGTGGAAATACACAGAAAGATAGGATTCAAAATGAGGAAATCCGCTTAAAGATAGCGGTAGTCCCTATTGATGAAAAGATGAGGGAGTCTCTTGAGATGGTTTGGTCATGTTCAGAGGAAAGCGATTAATGAACTAGTAAGAAAGGGTGAGTTGATCTAAGTTGAAGGATTGAAAAAAGATAGAGAAAGAGGAAGGCCGAAAATAACATTATTAGAAGGAATGAAAAAGGACATGTCAATTAGGGAAGTAATAGAGTGTATAACTTCAGATAGAATAGAATGGAGGAAAAGAATTCTTGTGGACGACCCTAACTAATTTGTTGAGGATCCATAGCCAACCTCAAAAATTTTGGGACTAAGACTTTGTTGTTGTTGTTGTCGCCATTGTATTCCTTTACACATAATGTGTACTATTTGGAGAGGACGCAACAATTGCATGTTCGAAGGGACAAAGTGATCCCCGTTGGAGTTAAAAATTTTGTTATTACATGGTATGTATGATTAAAAGGCTGCCTTAAAAGTAGTCATTTTATTTTTCTAATATGATGAAAGTTTTGGATTTGTTACTTATCAAAATTTTTTTTGGATTTGTCATTTTTGTACTTTTAATAGTATTTTTAGCAATCCCTGTACACTTCCAGCCTACATAGGTTCAGATGTTTCTCTTTTTTCTTCTTTTGAATATAAATTTTCTATTACTTATCAAAAGTAAAAGTAAGGTATTTGATGACGTGGGGACTTACCACTCCATCTATCCTTCCCAACAGTCTATGGGATTGCTTCAAATAGAGAGGCATCTGTAGCCTCGTCACTCGAAAGGTTGGGGACGGAGGCTCGGAGAAGCTGGAATGTTCGTTTACTAAGGGATCCAAATGATTGGGAGGTGGGTGAGGTGGATGAATTCTTTCGTACCTTGGGTTCAAATTTACCTCGATCTGAGCTCGGAGACCGTATGAGGTGGAAGTTGTCGAAGAAGGGGGATTTTGACATCCGCTCTTTCTACAATAAGCTTCGTTGTCCTTTGCTTATTATCTTTCCTTGGAAAGGTATTTGGAAGGTTAAGGCTCCTCCACGTGTCTCTTTCTTTGTTTGGACTGCTATTTGGGAGAAGATTCTTACAGGGGACATTCTGAGGCGTAGAGGAGTTGTTTTTGTTGACTGGTGCATTATGTGCCGTTGTAATGGGGAGACGATGAATCATTTGCTACTCCATTGTGAAAAAGCTTTTCAGCTGTGGAGCTTGGTTTTTAGATCTTTTGGGATCTCTTGGGTTCTGCCAAGATCGGTTGTAGATACGCTTTTTGGTTGGTGGAACTGGTTTGGAAAGCACTCTTCTAGCATTTGGAATTTAGCTCCTTTGTGCCTAATGTGGTGTATCTGGAGGGAGCGGAATTGGCGAACCTTTGAGGATACGGACAAATCCGATGACCAGTTGCTCGCTTTCTTTAGTGGTTCCCTTTTTGATTGGTCTAGGGCTTGGGGACTCACCTCTAGTGACTCTCTCCCTTTGTTCCTTAATTCTCTGCTCTGTACTTAGTTCTTTGTTGGTTTATGTTTGTTTTGTTGTCTTTTCTTTTTGTTTGTTTCCTTCTCTGAACTCCTTGCTCTACCTTATGTTTTTCATGAGGTAGCTCTTTGAATATACATCTTTTTACTTATCAAAAAAAAAAAAATGACGTGGAAAAAAACCATAGATATGGCCCAAATGAATAGTTTCATATGTACTGATACATTGCAATAGCTTATAACAAATGCATTGGCCAAAGTATTGAAAAAAAAAAAAAAAAAAAATCGAATGTGAAGCAAGATAGGTAATCAATTGGTCACTAGCTTAGTGTGACCTCAAGTGGAGGGATTGGTTTTAAATCACCTCCCATTATTTTAGCATGAATTTAATCATTTTTTGAAAAAAAAAAAAGTAAGCATGAATTTTATCATTTGGAACATGAGTGTTTAAATGACTCCTTGAAGTAAAAGGAGGTAAATGCTATGAGATAGCATTGGTGTGCCTTGTGGAGACTCAGGTTAAGATGCAGTAATGGAGAATGTTTTGAGGGTCAAGGAAATAAAGGAATGTATGGTATCTGGATGGGGTCTTCTAAATAATTATGAGAATCTTTATTTTGGAAGAATTTGAATATGCTGGGATAAAGATATCTAAATGTTTCTTTGCTGCAGAAGCCTGAACAGGTGATGCATTGTGTAGTGGAAATTAATAGCGATTCTTTTTATGCTTCCTTTGTGAAATGTTCAAATAATGGGATATTAGGAGGCAATTATGGAGTGAACTAAGATCCTTTAAGGCTTAGGTAGCTGATAAATCTAAAGTAAAAGTGGCTGTTGAGTCAAATAGTACCCAATTGCTGAGTTGTTAATAGGCGTGTGCAAAAAACCGACGAACCGAACAAACCGACCGAAACCTACCGAACCGTTGCCAAATTTTCGGTTTGGTTTCGGTTCAGTTCGGTTTCGGTTTCATTTTTTTATTATCGAAATTTTCGGTTTTGGTTTCGGTGCTGGATTTTTTCACCTGAAACCGAACTGAACCAATCGAATATATATATATATATTTATGTAACATTAATACATAACTGATCAGTGGCCTTAATGGTATGCTCCTTATGGTTTAGCTAGCTGATTCTAGGTTCGAGCCTTCGCGTGGGACGTGGGTATTTTCTGCTATTTAATTTTTTAAAACCCTAGTAGTAGCATAGATACGGAAATACCCCTGTTTATTCTTCCCTTTTCTTTTCTTCAGCTTCCCTTTTCTTTCTTCAGCCGCCCCTTTCCCCATTTTTTTCTCTGTCTCTCTCTACCCTTCTCGCTTCAATTTTTTCTCTCTACCCTTCGGTCCTTCCCTAATTTTCTCTCTGGTCTCTGCCCTTCTCAGTCCAGCCGCCTCATTCTTTTCTTTTCTTTTCGTTCTCTGAGTCCCATGGACCATGGCCATGCCTTTCTCTTCTCTCTAAGTCACATGTCTCTGTTCTTTCTTCAATTCAGATTGAAAAATCACTATAGAGACATGGTGGTAGGCTCCTGCTATGGTTCAACAACGGTAAAGTTCTGTCTAGACCCTTTTGCTAATTCAAAATATTTTCAATTTTTTGTTGGAATCTGTATGTAATAATGTAAATTGTTGAACAAATATTGTTGAAAATTTTTCTTTCTCTGTCGTTCTGATTTGTTCAATAGCTCTCTCTCTCTGTTGCTCTATTACTTTGTTTTTTATATGTGATTAAATTTAGGGTTTTGAAAATCTCAATAACCCTCTCTTTGGAAAACCGAAACCGACCGAAACCGACTGAAACCGATATACACCGAAACTGATGGTTTTCTAGCCATTTCGGTCGGTTTCGGTTGAGAATTTCACAAACCGAAATATTCAGTTTCGGTTGGCCATACCTATAAAAACCGACCGAAACCGAACCGAGCACACCCCAAGTTGTTAACCGCTAGTGACCATTATCAATTTTGGGTCTTCCTCACATTGATGGTGTTAGGAACACAATAATGGTTTGAGTGTTCTTTAGGAAATCCTAGTAGAATCTTGAATGGGAACAATGAGGGATTAGAGTTTCTTGGATCTCAGGTTTGGTTTATGGTTGAATGCGGAAGTGTGGATGTGAGTAGTTGATAGTTTGGAGGACTTGGATGAGGGATTTAGAACATGGGAGGGTCAGCCAAGGCTAGGGCAGAAAGTGTGGATGTGATTTGGGATGGGTTCTTGAAGGAAAATGACTTAGGGATTGACGTTAATGCTATAGCATTTTGGAATGGAAAGTGGAAGATTGATGGTTGACTTGGTTTGAATGTATGTATGAGTTTAGACATTGAATGGGTTGTGACTTCTTTGAGAGAGCCACTTTCTCCTATTGAGACCTCTAAGGGAGTCTCTTCCTCCAATGCAAGGCAATTAAGTCTAAGCAACAAATTGGTAATTTCATTCAATGAATTGGAAGTGTGATTGCAATTTGATCATTTATAGAACTATAGAGCTAATCCTATTGGCCCACATTACCTCATCTTATTGGTTCTATTATTCCCTATGTGCAACTAATAATTTCAGCATGTCAATATTATTAACATGTGATAAATGTGATTAGCATGCTAGGAATTGTAACTACCTACTCTATCTTATCCTACTAACAACTAACCAACTCAAGGTAATCATGTGTACTCCCGGAATCTCTACAATCTGAGATCCTAATTGTCATCCCAAGCCTACCGATCAAAAAAAAAAAGAAAAAGAAATTGTCATCCCAAGCCTAAATCATGTGCATGGAAGTGATAGAGAACCACCATTTGAAAACAGAGAGAACTAAGCAAGGATTGTCAATCCTAGGCCTAAGTGCTGTCTGGCACTTAGGTCTAGGAACTCAAAACTTCTTCAAGTTCTGCCCTTGTTCCTCAAATCAGCTTGTGTTCCCTATCAGTTGGGCTCAATTTTTGCAAATCCCAATATATCATTGCCAAATCGCAATAGAAACCCACAAGTTCGTTGCAACGTCCCTAAAACCTCCATCACTGTTGATGTCCATCAATTCGTCAACCATTCCTGGGTTGATCGTCAGTCACAAACATCTAATGCCCCTTTACAGATTGTGGAGCTATTGGTGTCGGAGAGGCATGGTTGATGGATTGATTTTGGTCATGATACCAAAATTTGACATGGCACAAATCAAAATTAATGCCACATCAAAATCGAAGAACATAAAAATAAAATATCCAAGAAATCAATACCTAAGTTCGCTTGGAATCAGCCTGGAATCAACACCAAGTGAGAGGAAACAAACTTAGGAATCAAAACCTAGAGTTGATAGGAATCAATATCAAACCATTGAAAAAACTTCAGCGGAAATTTTATTAATCTTGCAAATTATATACTACTATAATTTACCCTAATTCTAATTTATTTAGGAAATCTCAATTATTGAATTACAAAAAATACAATTGACACTAGAAAATTAAATATAAATACTATTAATGTTATTAACTAATAAGACCTAAATAAATTCAAACAGACCAATAGAAAAAAAAATTGCAATCGACTTCTTAAATAAAACTGTTTTTGTGCTTTCCACATCAAATTCGCTCATGGATGAGAGGCAGTTTGGAGGTAAAGAACAATTGAAGGGAAAAAGCTCTTAGTAAGCTCGTCATAGATTTTTGGTGGTGAGGATAGTTAGGGTATGTTTGGTAATCCCTTATTTTCTGTTTTTAGAAACAATTTTCTATTTTTGAAACTAAAAAACTTGTTTGGCAACTCAAAATAGACAGAAAACAAAAACTGTTTTCAAAACTCAATTTGTGAAGGAAACTGAAAATATACAAAATACTGTTTTTAGTTTCTAATTTTCAAAAGTCAATGAAAATACACATTTAATTTAATGAATTTGTCTAATTTAATAAGTTAGCATTAAAGTTCAAATCTTAGTAACAACATATTTTAGTATTTTTTATTTTTTTCTTCAAAAAACTATTTTTTTTAATTTCAACTAACCAAACATGTTTTTGATTTCAAAAATACAAGAAAATTGTTTTTTTTTTTTATATTTCTAAAAACAAGTTTTTGAAAATAAAAAACAAAAACCGTTATAAAAAATAATCTTATTTTTTGGATATCTTTCGGGCAAAGTAGAGTTTTTCTCGGCATATACACAGTAGCTTAAAGTAACCATTTGATATAGACTTTGATGAGACATTACACGCGTTTATCTATAAAAAGGAAGTATTCAGTGAACAATGTTCCTGATTTTGGGGTTTTGAGAAAGGTGATTGGTAAGTGGACTGACTCTCAACTTTGGAGAGGTTGATTTTTGTTCTCAAACCCGTGACTCTTGTTTTGGGTAAGAGAATATTTGCTATCACAGCAAGGTCTGACATGGGTCCATCTGTTCTTTTGTAAACTATATCCCATGGAGCTTAGCAAAAAAAAAAAAAAAAAAACCTATATCCCATGGAACTGTTCTGTGACCAGTATAATGCTTCACCTCGTTGAATCACTATCATATCCTGTCATTTCTCAGTAACCCAATGCATTCAGTAAAACGTTTACTTTTCTTAGAACCTATACTACTGACAGCTAACAGATTTTATATGACAATGGACACATTTTATTGGGGCAGTGTTGTGGGTAAACACCCATGGAAGCATAACCCACATTAGATACACAGATGTAAGATCATGATGTTATATACTCTGATATGAACAGAAGCATTTTATTTTTACAATTTTTTTTAGAGCATATGGAATATAATTGTTCACTAGCTTTGGATCCATTTATTTAAAGGCGATACTAGAAATAATTGAATGCCAGTTATGTCGCTTTTTAGGTGTTTAGAATTGTTCTAGATGCCATTGTCACTGATTTAGATGATCTGTAGTTCTTTCCCTTGATTTTAAAGTGCACACTGGTTTTGCTATTATTTTCAGCATCTTAGTCATCATCATAATCAGAATCTGATCTATTAGTTACTTTTTGTTGTTGTAAGTAATCCCTTAGTTGTTGTTAATGAGCAGCATGGCGTGAATGTGAAGCACCAAGAGTATTTTGCTGATAGCCCTTCAATTGGTATGGATCCTGCTTCAAGAGATGAGTGAGTATTGGATTGGATCTAAGCCAGAAGTTTAAATATACTACCCTATTTAGGGGTTTCAAAAATACTGCGAGAAGCTGAGGTTCACTGTATCTTTATCATTATGTTAGCCAATGGAGATATGTTTAATATCCAGTACCTGCTATTTTTCATTCATGCATTATATTGTGAAAAAGTGTGTTAATTTTATGTTTATGTTAACCAGAAATCCTCCCCTTTGTCTGTATATTTTTTTCCGTCTTTCATTTATTCTATTGGGTCAAAGTCTTTGGTTCTATAATTACTTGAATTCAGCAATACAGTCCTTCACAAAATTCTTTTTTCGGCAAATTGATCCCTGTCCAAATTCAAGTTAACAGAATTAATGTCGAATATCAAATTGCTGATATAGTAATTAGAGTAAGATTTAGGTACAGTACTTAGGTGTTGTTTCTTAAGTTCTCATTTTAAGATTTTGCCATGTGGATTTTTTTCTCATGGGATGAAATTGTATTTTTTAATTAAGTAGACATATGATTAAATTTTAAAAGAGAAATTTAAAGAACAACGCCTAAGGTATTGTACATAAGTTTTATCTTAGTAATTACATCCCTTGTCTACTAAATTGTTTTAGTTGTGTTTTAAATAAAATATATATTATTAATTAACAAAAATTGGACCTCTCTCTCTCTCTCTCTCTCTCTCTCTCTATATATATATATATATATATGTATATAAGGAAGCTAATTTTGTGCTCAAAATATTGTTAACTGGGCTCTTTTGTGTAACCCTGATCGTTGATTTTTGTTTGGGGAGTTGGGAGCAAGATGGTCAGTGTTTCCTTTCTTTGTAATTGTTTCACTTTTTAATGAAAAGTATTATTTAGGGATGAAGGGCCAAAACCTTATAAATGATAACCACTCAAGATCTAATGATTGCTCACCCAACCTATAGTACATGTCATACCAACCATTGGGTTCCAAGCCTCATTTAAAAAAAGGGTTGGCCCATTATCCATCTGGGACAAGCTCAAGACTACAGAAGAAGGCTATTCCCCGGCTCATACCAACATCAAAGTGACTTGCTAAAGAATTAAAAAACAGCAGCCTGAACCTTATGCATGACTCATACACATGGGACAAGCTCAAGACTACAAAAAAAGGCTGTATGGAAGCTCGTACCAACATCAAAGTGACTTGCTAAAGAATTAAAAAACAACAACAGCCTGAACCTTCAAGAAATGATCGATATCAAAAGGGTGACAATCCAACGATAGCATAAAGAGTCAAAAGAATAGGTTAAAGGATATGTGAATTGGAATGAAGGTATAGCAATTCTGAAATTGTGTCTCCGTCCCCAAATGTGCACGCATGGTTAAAGCCTTAAAGGTATGTATGCATACCCAAAAACCTGTTTATGCAACCTTCTCCATGTGCACGCTTGCACAGCTTGACTCAGGAAAAGCAAAATCTATGTCTTTAATTTTTTGATTTGATTTCTTTGATACTCTTCATGTTTGGTTATCATGTTTGACTCTGATTTAGTTAGAAAATAATAATTAATTGCCATAATTTTCTCTTTGATTTTTACATAATAAATTAGATTTAACATATTTAGAATAGGATGTTTTCTTACTAATGCATGAGCTGATTTTTTTTATTTGATTGCTAATTAATTAGGAATATTGGATTTGATTTATTTAATTTTGATATGTTGTGTCTTACTTTGTTTTGAATAATGAATTAAATGAATAAGTTAAACATGAAATGTGAATTGGAATAAATGTAAAGGAATTTTGAAATTGTGTCTCTGTAATACTAGCATACAAAGCATTCTCCATGTGTATGCAGCTTGACCTAGAAAAGGTGGAATCCATGCTTTGATTGTTTGATTTGATTTCTTTGTTACTTTTCATGTTTGGTTATCATGTATGACTCTGATTAGGTTAGAGAATAATAATTAAGTAAAGTCATAATTTTTTCTTTTAACTTTTTCATAATAAATTAGATTGGACATATTTAGAATAAGATGTTTCCAGTGGGTTCTAGTTAGCTCAACTAGTAAAGTGTTTGATGATTGTGTAAGAGATTTGTGATTCAATCCCTGCCTATATCAAAAACTTATTAGTGTCTTGGTCTGATGATAAAGAATTATCATTAAGAGTGGACAAAAAATAGATGTTTACTTATTAATGCATGGGTTGATTTTGTATGATTTAATTGCTAAAATAGTTAAATGAACAAAAAATGGGGCAAAACACCTAGAAATTGCCTTTACACACTAGTGCAAATCATCGCTGAAGAATTGCTCAAGCAAAAGAAAATTCAACATTGCAATCGGAAGCAGAGGTCATTGCTTCTTATAAGGACTCAAACACCCCTATGAACTCGGTAAGTACAAAGTATCATCTCATTGGCAACAAGAACCAAATACAATCTACTTCATTTCAAAGTCAAATACATCAAGCATTCATGGTAGGATAGGTTTTGAGTAACCTAATCTACAACCCTTAACAGATTTTCACAACGTAATGTTTAATCAAAATCCTACAAAAGGGTTCTCATTGCCCAACTTTCATTAATTTGGACTTTTAAATAAAATTGATCCATGTTAATCCTTCAAGATTGGTGTTAGGGTGTTTATAAAAAAAAAAAAAAATGGTGTTAGGGCTTGTTTGGTTCAGCTTTTGGTTTTGGGTGTTTTGAAAACCTATATTTATTAAGTACGTTTTTCAATTGCAGTACGAAAGGTGCAACACAAAAAAGCAAAAAATCATTATGTTGGAGCCATTAAGTACGATTTTGAAATCTTACCAAACGTCAAAATATATGAATTTAGAAAATGTTATCATGTTTTTTTTTTAGCAAAAAGTAAAACCAAACAGACACTTACTCTTATTGCTTAAACTCAATTACATCATACACACACACACACACACACACACACTCGTTTAGATCAAAACCCGAATATTTTTTTCTCTCTCTATTTAATTCTTTCTCCTTTATTGTTTCATCTTTGTTTGTTTGTTTATTAAATTTTTCTGGCTTTGAATCTAATTACAAGTCGATCTCGGACCTAAACACTCATATTTGAGCTTAAGCATAGACTACTTTAATTCTCTTGGGCCACATTTTATGCCCCATGCCAATTCCGCGTTCCATGACTCGGTAGAGGTTAATTGATTTAGCAAATAGTTGTAATTATTTTTGGTATATCTGACATAATTGATTAAATAGAAAGAAAATGAGAAGTTTATATAGTTCAACTATCAAAGAAAGCAATTATCAAATAGAAAAAAATCAAAGAAAGCTGAGTAATAACAGTGCTCGGAGACCTCTCATGAATAGCAAAAAGTCACTCTTGATGAGAACTTAGCTCAGCTAACGCGTCTTCATAATATAGTTAGCTTCCTGATAAGAACTGTGAAACTCACATTGGCTGAATTGATTCTTCAACCACCAGCAGTTGGTCTCAAAAATTCCTTTAGTCGAGTGTTGACATTGTTAATGAAATCTACAACAACTTCAGCATTCAATTCAACTAAAAAGTTAAAACTAATTCAATCCATGGTGAGAGGCAGAGCTAGCTGTAACAAGACGACCTTACTGCTCACAATTCAGCAGCGATACTCTGTGTTTAGGCCGACTGAATAAGCACAAAATTTTCGTACAACACATGGTATGAGACCGTATAAATATAATGGATCAACAACCACTACAGGACAATATAGGCTGTCTTTCCTTTCCTTTTATTTATTTTTGGATAGTTAAGTTAGTTGTGTTCATATCTTCAATGTTGTGCAAGATATTGGTCCTTTGATTCTTAGATTTTCTTATTATTTTGCCTCTTGGTTTGGTGTTGAATATTAATTAAAAAAGGGATAAGCACACTTTGTTACGCGCATAATTGTGTGTAAAATCTTTTTAATCTGAAATCACAATTTTAGTTTTAAAAAATTAAACACTACCCATAAAAAAAGAAGATTGTACTCATTGTACAAAACTCCCACTTTAGCGAGGTCTAGGAGAGGTCATAATAAATCACCTTAACTCCAATTTTTTTGGGAGAGGTTAATTTCCCAACTCGAGCCCTTAACCTAACACTTTTGGTAGAAGGCATTACCATCGCTGGTATTTGAAATATTGTAGAATGGACTATGGGAGACTTGGGGATTATTTCATTATTTGGAGGGGGGGAAAAAAAAAAAACTACTATAATAAACCCAAAAAAGAAAAGAAAGATTAGTATTATTTGGACATTATATAATTTAGTTTCAGTTAAAGTCTATCAAAACTGGAAAAGTGGGTAACATGTATTTGTTTGAGTGGGACAAATTGCATACAAGTGGATAATAGGTACTAGGTACGTAGTATTATCCATCATCAGAATTGACAATGTGAGTATATATATAATATATATAGCGCCTCAAGGCTATCATTGGGGGTAGATTTTTATGTTCAAACGTTGAGAACAGATAGAGATAGAGAGTAATCCGGCTCTTATTAGTAACTAGTTTCCTATAATTCGACTCTTCGTTTCTTTGTAAGGACTTACGGTTAATTGTGATAAACCAAATTTCTAAGAAAGGAGAAGGCAATGCATCTCTTAGATACTAGATTCCTCCACTTTGTCTCTTCCTGTTTTGTAAGGACTAGGTTGATCTGATAATGAAACCAAACTTTTTACATGAAAGTAAAAGTTGCATGTGAAAATGAGGGGAATCAACAATTTCAGTGTTATATTCTAGCTTGAAAAATGGTTTAATATTAATAAAGAAATGGTTATGCAAGCACAAACATCATCCTTTTATTCATTTTCTTTTTTAATATTTTTCCATTCAAATCATATTGAACGTTTCAGTAAAATATTCTTTTTACCATTAAATATAATTTAGGTTCTATTTTTGTTCCTCAAATAAATTAATTTTTTAATATTTCTGAAGATTTAAAGTGTCGTACATTTTTCCCTTTTGTCCACTCCTATCATATGTTTTTATTAATTAGGATATGTAGTTGATGAATTGATAAAATAGAAGATAAAATGATATTTTAGAGACGAAGATAAAACTTAAACTATATCTTTTTCACCCCTAAAATATTAGACACGCCAATAAAGAAAAGCTTAAGGAAAGCAAATGGAAGGATGAAATGAGGGCCCACTACAAAAAAAAGGGCCTTAGGCCACGTTTGTAAAACGCGGCCTTAGGTCCAAAAAACGTGGTCATAGGCCGATTTGGCCTATGGCCGCGTTTTCAAATGTGGCCCAAACCCTGTGACTATAAGCTAGAGGGGGTCTATGGCCGCACTTTCCAAACGCGGCCTAAGATCACGACCTATGGCCGCGTTTCAAACGCGGCCTAAGGTTATATAGACTATGGCTGCTTTCAAAATGTGGCCTAAGGTTATAGACTATGGTCGCGTTCAAAACGCGGCCATAGTCTATCACCTTAGGCCGTGTTTTGAACGCGGCCATAGACCCACTTCTTAGGCCACGTTTGGAAAATGCAGCCATAGGACCCTTGTTGACAGCTTCGAAGACATATTTTTAGCCGCGTTTAAAAATGCGGCCATAGCCCTTTTTTTTTTTTTTTTCTACAAACAATTTTAATCTTGCATAAGTCTCACATTTACTATAAAAACTCCGAAACTACATACATAGTAATATCTCTTGCAAAGATAAAATGCAAGAGAGGAGGGCAATTAACTCAAAATGCACTTTAGATAAAATTTGTGGTGAGGACTATAAAATTTGACATGCCAAGTTTCTTAATGAAAGTTTCTTGATTAGTATCTAATCTATCCTACATGGTAGATGTAAGGCATATATTTTGCTACAACATAGTGTACAAATGCATAATTAAGATTTCCCCAAATAGGTTGAAATAGGTTGAAGGGTATAGTGGTAAACTTAAACTTTTAGTGAGAAATTGAGCATTACCTTCTAGAGACAGAATCCTCCCAATGTTTTTATTGATGTATCTACACCATTAAAACATATTATAGGAAAACATTTTTGAAATGACTATGCCACATGAAGTAGATTGTTATGTAGAATTTATGTCTCAAAGTTGGGATATTTTTATTGAGGTTTTAGTTAAAAGTCAAAAACAGTTATTGAGCACAAGTCTTGTTGGCTGATTATAATATGTATATGAATGAGTATATCATGGAATTCTTCTTGGGTGTCCTTTCAAGATTAAAAGGCAAGCTTATCATCAACTTGCTTGTCTTTTTGGTGTTTTTCTAATGGATATATATGGTAAATGTCACTAGTATATTTTTGTGGAAATTAATTCTATTGAGCTTTTATACTAATTAAACCAAACTACATGACAAAACCTTGACTAAATTCCTTTTTTCCTTTTCGGTTTCTTTTCTAATTTCTTCAATATTCCAGGCATAAACTGTATGATTAAGGGTTTTCTTTTGAAAGCAAGCAGGAACTTTTATTAGAACATGGTATCAAACTTAGTTACAGAAGTCATAGTCCGAAGGCATATTAGTATCCAATCACAGTTGTGGATACAAAGAAAAAAAATACATCAACTAATAAGAACACAGCTACAGCTACAATAATTCAATCAGCTTTAACCAATAACAGCATAAAGCCTAAAATAGAATGAATGAACCTTTCTTTAGCAGCTACATGCGTTTTTAGTTTAGACTTGATGGACTAGACAATACTTATTTTAGACTTGACTTGTTCACCAAAGACAATTTTGTTTCTTTAAATCCAAATATGCATGGTAGGCTGTAGCTCCCCCATGAGAGCTTACTAATTAATAACAGCTTGTAGATTACTCCCTTTCCATTTGTTAATATCCTAATCCACCACATTTTCCCATTCAATTGGTGGGTTAGAGTTCAAACAAATATCTATGGTCTTTTTCCAAACTCTCTTTGTGAAACCACACTCAAAGAACAAATAATCTCTACAGTCAATATTCTCAGGCCATATTTAGTATATAAAATCCCATTCGGGTGCCACCAAATTTGTGTGTAGGTCTCATGTATGGGGTCATTTTTGCTTAAGCTACCAAGGCCAGAAAATAGTTGATGACAAAGCATATATCCGGCAATTTGGAGTCAAGGATGGGGTCACTAACAATAATGGGAAAATAAATTCAATACCGAAAAACATACAACAATAAAATCTTAAAATTCAATACCAATAAAGTAAGTAATAACAACTATATGAACCTTGAATGCTTCTTCAAACTGGTCACATGGGACAGTCTCACACTTGGGGTATGCCTTCAGAGCTGCAGCCTCACTATATGCTCCTGGCAACCCCTACATAAAGCAATAAAACGAACATGAGAATAACAAGAATGCCATGGGCATGTTGAAGAATAATAATAAAAAACTGTACCTGATAGGCAACCCGCACTTTTGAACAAGAAGATAAGTCATTTGCAGACAAAGGTTCTGCAATTTATTCATAAATTCAAAGCCATCATCAGATTGCAAAAAAAAGACCACATCACATCATACCAATCTACATTGTACAATAACTAATCATATGATCTAGCAAATCAATTATAGGCAAAAATCTGTACTTTCATACAGAGTACAAGTCTCAATGATTGGAAAACATTAAAAGAAAATGGAAAAAAGAAAACCATTCTATGCTGTCTACCTAATAAAAAATAAACATAAAATATTGATAAAGCAAAGAGCTTTCAATTAAAAAACAAATGTGAGATTGAGTTGACTTACTAGGAAGAAGGTTCAAATCCTTGTGAAACCCTTTGGACTCATTGCCCTGAGTCCTTTCAATGCCCCAAGAAGGTTCAACACCAGACACGTTTGGCTTCTCATCTACCACAGAGGTAATAGCTCTCTAAGCCAAAACAACCAAACAACAACATTCCCATTTGCGAGACTTTTCCAAATCAAACCTCAAATTGAAAGCTGACCCAGAATTCCTAGACCACAAATCTGAGGACCCCAAATCAGAACAAGGAATGCTGGGACAAACCTAGATTGGAGAAGCTTTGAGAGCCATAAAAATAAAAAACAAAATAAAAACACAAAAACAAACATACAAAAGAAGAAACCAATCTGGGAAACAAAGGAACAGAAAGGCTTATTTAGATAAAAATGCAAAAACACTAAATTTCTGATTGGGTTGAGTTGATTCGGCGGCTTTGACTTTGAGGACGAAACGGTGTGTTTTGGGAGGAATGGGTTTGAAGAAACAAACAGATTCAAAAACACCAATCCACCACATAGATCAATGCCCAAAAAAAAAAAAAAAAAAATCAGAAAAATAGAAATCGAAAAACTGAAACAACCAGATCTAACCGAATTCTAAAAATCAAAACCAAAAAAAATCAGGAAAAATTTAGAGAGAGAGAGAGAGAGAGAGAGGGGACCTGAGGGAAGGTGGCGCTTTGAGCCCAGACGTTGCCGTTGTGGTCAATGATGGCCGCAACGGTGAGACGCTGATCGGTGGCGTTCGACGATTGCGAAGGGATCGAAAGGATCAAAACAATGCCGGTGGTTTGGAAGAGACTGTCGGAGGGAGGGATCTGGTAGAGGTCGGCGGAGATGGTGGTGGAGGAGATGAGGGAAGCGAAGGAAGATCTGCTCTGAAGGAGGGTGATGGGTTGAGATCGGGCTTCAGATTGATGGAGGTTGTGTGTGATAAGAGAGGCAAGGGTTGAAAAGGTTTTTAGTATTTATATAATTCCTGAAGCTGCGTTTTTAAACTGCGGCTTTAGGGGCATCTGAGGCCGCGTTTAATTAAACGGGGCCACTACCTAAAACTGAAGTCGCGTTTTATACACGCGGCTACAGACAAAACTTAAAGTCCCGTGTATAAAACGGGGCTTCAGGCAAGCTGGGCCTACATTTTTTAAACAGGGCAAGAGTTAAGATTTAAAAAAAAAAGAAAAAGAAATAGGCAGGTCCTTGGGCCGCGTTTCAAACGCAGCTTTAGACCCATTTTATGGCCCCGTTTTGAAAACGGGGCTGTTGTTGTTGTATTTAAGCCCCGTTTTTGTAAAACGGGGCTTTAGTCTGTCTGGGGCTGCGTTTTTACAAACGCGGCCCAAAAAAAGGCGGCCTAATACCCCCGCTTTTTGTAGTGGGGACATCTAATTTTTTAAAAATGAAAATAGAATGTTTTAATTTTTATGGAAAAAACTAAAGTATAAACTATATTTCAAGAATGAAAACATTATTTTTGTCATGAATGTATTGAGTAGAATGAAAACATTATTTTTGTCATGAATGTTTTGAGTAGGATGAACTTATAAGAGTTTTATGTTGCAATCCTTATATATCATATCTAGTTATTCTAAGATCATAACTTTTATCACACTTTTTCTGACAACTATTTTATATAGTAGACTACGAACTTATGAGAGTTTTATGTTGCAACCCTTAGATATCATATTAAGCTATTCTAGGACTACAAAATTTATTACACTCTTTCCCCTAGCTATCCTATGTAGTAGATTGTGACTATTTACCTATTACTTTTATATGAGTTGTTAGGACATATGTGTTTTCACTTGTTAAGAACACATGTCACTTATTTATGTAAATTTCCTAATCCTTTGACAAAACGCACTCTACTTGTAATTGGGTAGTTCTAGGTGTTTTTAATACTTCAAGAAACAAGGTTTCAAGGTCAAGTGTTGAAGTCATCAAGTCTGTCCAAGAAAAAACAAGCTGAAATGCAATTTCATTAAAGCTCGACACCTGCTCGATAGCTACCTCGACACCTGTTATCTGTCGAGAATTACAAAATCAGATTTTCTGATCTGATTTCCTTAGGATCCGTGAATATACTTTTGGGCTTTCTTTTCTTCTAACCCTAAACATATAAAAGGATTGTTTTAAGAGCCGTCAAATAAGACACAAGTTGAAAAAGCATTGAACAATCTCTGTTCAAGCAAATTGTGATCAAAAGACGAAGTTCATGACCTAGTTCATCTTCTCTGAAGAAGTTGCTGTGTATTTGCACCAAAGGGTTTTGTAACCAAGCATCTTCCTGATCTTCATCGTGTAGGATGAATTGAAGAACTTTGCAGCCAACCTCTCCTTCTTAGTTGGTGTTTGAAGTCGCGTACTGGGATCCGCGCATTGGTTAGTCACGTACTTGGGAGTCGTGTATCAATGGTGGAAATTGTCACTACAGATCAAGTCCAATTGGGTATTGAGGTAAGGGTTCAACTGTAGGTTGGTAAGGTACTTGGGATTCCTTTACTTGTAACCGCTTGATTTGATAATAGTGGAGTTTCGGGAGTGGTGACCTGAAAATCACCCGGTGGGGTTTTTGCCGCAAGGGTTTTCCCCATTCGTAAACAAATCACCATGTTATTTATTTTCCCCTGTTTAATTAGTTTATTGGTGATTTGTTTGTGCTTCCACACGTTTGCATGATTAATTGATTAATTAACAACTTGGCTAATTAATTAATTTGTTTAATCACAAGGGGTCATTCAGATTGTGGCCTATCGAGTGGTATCAGAGCGGGCACACTCTGATTAGGGTTTAAACTTTGTTGTGTTTGATCCATTGACCCCTGTTTGTCATAGATAGAGGACAGTCGTTAATTATACCTCTTTTATTTGATAGGACTAATTATGCATACTGGAAAGTGCGCTGAGAGTTTTTTTGCAGTCCTTAGATGAAAAGGTATGACAAGCTGTTGAGATTGGCTGGACTAAGCCAAAAGAAGCGCCGGCCGATTGGGATGAAGCCAAGATCAAGGTGGCAAACTTCAACAGTAGGGTATTGAATGTGTTGTTCAGTGTGGTCACCAATGAGGAGTTCAAGAAGATATCCTCAATTGAAACTGCTAAAGAGGCTTGGACCATCCTCCAGACAACCTATGAAGGAACAAAGGCTGTCAAAGATTCAAAACTTCAGAGGCTCACTACAAGCTTTGAGGAAATTAAGATGGAGGAGGATGAGTCGTTTGATGAGTTCTATGCCAAGCTCAAGGACATAGTGAACTCAGCTTTCAATCTTGGAGAAACCATCCCTGAATCCAAGATTGTAAGGAAGGTGCTCAGATCTCTACCTGAGAGATTCCATGCCAAGATTACGGCAATAGAGGAATCAAAAGATATTGACAAGATTCCTTTGACTGAGCTGGTTGGAAACTTGCAAACCTATGAGATAGGGTTATCTAGGATTGGCAAGTCAAGTAAAGGCAAAAGCATGGCCTTGAAGGCAAAGAGTAGTGATACAGATGAGTCTTCCGATGATGAAGATTCCAAGATGAAGTCCTACATCACCCGACAGTTCAAGAAGTTTATGAAGAATGCCAATGGAAGGAGCTTCGACAAGGACCGCAGGCAGTCCAGTTCTTTTCAGTTTAAAAGCCAAGACAAAGGGAAGAAGGATGCTAAGGATGGCGGTCAGTATACTGTTCCCGCAGGACCTAAGTGCTTTAGATGTCATGGGTTCGGACACATGAAACATGAGTGTCCTACATATCTTAAGAGCATTTAAAAAAGCAAGACACTTGCTGCTACCTTGAGTGACATTGAGTCCGAAGATGATTCTGACAATGAGGATGACGGAATCTTAAATGCCTTCACTACCACAGTCAATCCTACTGAAGGGATTGTTGAAGAAGTGGATGAAGAAGCAGAACTGGTGGAGTCCAAATTTGAGAAGATGGATGATCAAGATGATATCCATTCAGCCTATGAGAAGCTTTACAAGCTCTCTGAGAAGCATGAGAAATTGTATAGGCTGGCCACCAAGAAGCTCAGTGATGTGGAACTTGATCGTGAAGAGTTGTCCATAAAAGTTTGATGAGGCGAATCAAACTATTATGTTAGGACATATGTATTTTCACTTGTTAAGAACATATGTCACTTATTTATGTAAATTGGCTAATCCTTTGACAAAACGCACTCTACTTGTAATTGGGTAGTTCTAGGTGTTTTTAATACTTTAAGAAACAAGGTTTCAAGGTCAAGTGTTGAAGTCAGCAAGTCTGTCCAAGAAAAAACAAGCTGAAGTGCAATTTCATTAAAGCTCGACACCTGCTCGATAGCTACCTCGACACCTGCTATCTGTCGAGAATTACAAAATCAATTTTTCTGATCTGATTTCCTTGGGATCTGTGAATATGCTTTTGGGCATTCTTTTCTTTTAACCCTAAACATATAAAAGGATTGTTTTAAGAGCCGTCAAATAGTACACAAGTTGCAAAAGGATTGAGCAATCTTTGTTCAAGCAAATTGTGATCAAAAGACAAAGTTCTTGACCTAGTTCATCTTCTCTGAAGAAGTTGCTGTGTATTTGCACCAAAGGGTTTGTAACCAAGCATCTTCCTGATCTTCATCGTGTAGGATGAACTGAAGAACTTTGCAGCCAACCTCTCCTTCTTAGTTGGTGTTTGAAGTCGCGTACTGGGATCCGCGCATTGGTTAGTCATGTACTTGGGAGGCGTGCATCAAAGGTGGAAATTGTCACTACAAATCAAGTCCAATTGGGTATTAGGGCAAGAGTTCAATTGTAGGTTGGTAAGTTACTTGGGATTCCTTTACTTGTAACCGCTTGATTTGATAATAGTGGAGTTTCGAGAGTGGTGACCTGAAAATCACTTAGTGGGGTTTTTGCCGTAAAAGTTTTCCCCATTCGTAAACAAATTACCGTGTCATTTAATTTCCGCTGCATATTTAGTTATTGGTGATTTGTTTTGCTTCCACGTATTTGCATGATAAATTGATTAATTAATAACTTGGCTAATTGATTAATTGGTTTAATCACAAGGGGTCATTCAGTTTGTGGCCTATCATATTGGAGCACTGAGATTTAAGAACAATTTTTTGGCTGAGAAGACCAAGAAGCTTGAAGCAGAGCTGTTTCAAGTCAGAGCTCAATTGGAGAGGACTTCAAGTGCAAAGCTTGATGAGATGCTTAGCAATCAGAAATCTGCTTTGGATCGAACTGGCTTGGGGTATGGTCTTTCTTTCTCTAATACTGCTTCTACTAGTAATACTGTTTTTGTTTCTCCTGCTAATAACACTGAAATTGAGAACACTGATGTTAAAACTGAATTAGCTAGTGAGAACTTAGACAATGGTAAATCTATCTTAGGAGCACCCCCTAAGCAAGATAAGAAAGATGCTAAAAACCTTAGGGCTAAGAAGGCTAACTCTCAAAAGTCTAAACAAAAGAAGTAGCATCTTTGTCATCATTGTAGAGCTGCCGGTCATACTCGACCAAATTGCTATAAGTGACTAGCCACTTAACAGAGCAACGGCATGATAGCATCTGGAAGCCAAAATCAGCTTCAATCCTCTCTTGCTCCTCTTGGAGATCTTCTGAAAGCTCTCATGTTCCTTTTGAACTTAAACGGTTTTAATTCTACCCCCTCACCGCCGGTTCAAAGGTTCAATCAAAGGAAAGGTTCTTCCAAAGTGTGGAAGAAAAAGGACTCTAAGTGATTTCATCACTTTCTTTTCCCTTCTTGTTTTTCTTGTTTGTTGCATTGCTTGTGTGTTTTGCATTTTTGTTTGAGTCAGTTTAGTTTTATGCTTTGTTTGTTCAACATGTTTTTGTGTGTTTACTTTCAGTTTTGTTTATTTTGTTTTTAATATAAAAAAAAAAATTGAAAAATCAGAAAAAATACAAAAACAGTGTGTGTTTTGTGTACTTTGGTACTTGTGTACCTTGGATGGCCATTGAAACAAAGTTTCTAAATTTTGTATCTTTTGTAACTTAGATGAGCATCTCTATGCACAACTAAGCAAGTGAGTTTTGTGGTTCTTGTTTGTGATGAGTAAGATTAAGTTATCTCTTAAAACTTAACACTCATATCACTCTTTTTGACGGGTAGGACTAGAAAATCCTAAGAGAAAGGCATAAATGACCATCTCACCACTGTTGCCCGCCAATCATAGTATGACACCTGTATGCTTCGGCATAGCAAAAGTGCAGTGTCAAAGACATCCGTATGCTTCGGCATAGCAAAAGTGCAATGTCTATGCTTAACATGTTGGGTATTTCTTTTCTCTCTTTTTATGCCCATGCATGATATGCTTAAAAGAAAATATGCAAAGAAAATAAAAAGCAAAAAAATTAAAATGTTTAAATATGATTGCAAGCGTATTTTCTAGGAGATGTGAGAGTCATAGGATGTACCTCAAAGGTGATAGTCCCCATCAAACAGTTATGATTGTGTGTGAGTTAAAGTTATTTTCTCATATCTCAGATCGTCATAACATGTATACACATATGCAATCTTGCGATGTTTTTCACACACAACACGCAATATTCTTTGCTACTTTTGATACATGTGCAGGTGCAATGTGATTTGGCCATCACAAGTGTTTACATGTGCTAATGTATGCTCATTAAACTGTCTTGACTTGTTTTTAAAAAATAAAATTGGCTAGACTTGTTTAGTGTGTGTGTGTGTTTCTGAGGATCTATGTGCTTAATATTTCTGTTGAGAGTTGATCTTGAGAGCTTAATATGTTGATTGGATCATTAGTTGAGGTGCTCGTTGGATTGCATTCATGTCTGTGTATTTCTCTTCTCGAAAAAACTGCTTTTTAAAGATGGCTCAACACCTCCTCGATACCTGGTTATCTGTCGAGCTTCTTAAGCCTTTTTCTTATCGCAATCTCGACAGCTCTTCGACACTTGGTGGATCGATCGAGAAAGTTTCTGTCTCCTCGATACCTTCTCGATACCTTGTCGATCGATCGAGCTTCTGTTCTTGGTTTTGGTGTTCATTCCTCGACACCTTCTTGACACCTTCAGCTGTCGACGGCCATTTCCTTGATACCTTCCTCGACAGCTTCCTCGATACCTCTCGACACCTCAGTTGTCGAGATTTACTGAGGTGTCTATATAAGTGCTGTCGCGATTTTTTCTCTCATTTCACTCGATCTCTCTCGATCTGACCGAGGCGGTTCCTCTCCCAAACACCCTCTTCTCACTCAAATCTTCTAACCTTCTTGATTTTCAATCTTCCCTTGGTTTCAATCACTTGGTAAGTTCACTTTTCTCTTCCTTTCTCATGCATTTCATGTTTTAAAACCTAGGTTTTGGGATTTTTGGAAATTTTTGGGGTTTTTCAAAATTAATGAGTTTTTCTTGAAATTTTGGGTTGGGTTTTCACTTAAATGTTTTCAAAATGTCATACATTGCATTTCGTGTGCATTAGAATGATATTTACATGCATTTAGATGTGTGTTCTATGTTTGTATGCTGCTAGGATTGGATTGGGCTGAGCCCATGATGTTTTTCCTTTGCATGTCACATGTTCATGCATTCCTATGCATACGTACTTGTTGTTCAATATATCTGATATATATGAACTGTTTTGGGACTTTTCTGATTGTCTCCCTCTCTATCTCTTTCTCATTCTTTTATGTTAATAGTGTCTATGGCATCCAAACGTAAATCCACTCCGGCTCGAAACCCTCTGCGTTCTGGAGCTTCCTCTTCTTCTGACTCTGCTCCTCTTAACCTTCGGTTCCGTGATGGAGATGCCCACAAGGCATTTTCGGAGTACTTTTCTCGACGAGGTGTTCATTCGGAACGCCAAGTCATTTTGGCGGACTTCGCCGACACTGACCTTCCCTCTGTCATTCACAGTAGGGGATAGGAGTCACTGTGTGACGTCCCGGTCACCTGTCCTCTCATGCTGATTCAGGAGTTCTACTCCAACATGCACGAGATAGATCGTTCAGTACCTCTCTTTTTCACTCGCATTCGAGGTACGCGCATCCCTGTTACACCGCAGCTAGTTGCGAATGTGCTTAGGGTTCCTAGGATAGATTTTCCTGACTATCCTTCTTGTGAGCGTCTGAGGATTGTGTCCAAAGATGAGCTCATCTCTGCTTTTTGTCAGCGCCCTGCTGATTGGGGTGAACATCAGTACACATCATATAGGCCTTTTGCTAAAGGTCCTAGATTTCTAAACATGGTGATGATTTTTGTACTCCATCCACTATCTCACTACAACTCCATCACAGAGTCTCGTGCTCAATTTTTGTTATCACTTCTAGAGCATCTGACTATAGATTTTCCTTCTCATTTCATCCTTTCTATCATAGATGTCCATCTAGATTCGGCGCCCCGTGATAAGCTTATCTTTCCTTCCACTATCACGAGGATTTTACGCCATTTTTCTATCCCTTTTCCTGTGTCCGACCATTTCACACACATCTGTGCCATAGATGCCGCTACCGTAAAATGTAGTGAGGCTTAGTTTAGGTCATGATAGATGGATTCCACTCCTCCCTCCCATTCAGTTGCATCCAAATATGCTCAATCTACATCTGCTCCTTCTTCCTCTTCTGGCGATGTATCTCTTGGAGACATTATGGCGCAGCTGCAGCGCATGGATGCTTGCCTCGATACACTCTCCACTGAGTTGTATCAAGTGAATGTTCGTGTTGGTTATATTGCACGACGGCAGGCGACCATGTGTGATTTTGCTTCTGAGGCTACTCCTTCACCACCTCCTCCAGCAGCTTCTGACTCTGAGGATGATGATGATGATGGTGATGACGATGACGATGATACTTCGGATGACGATGGAGATGCTAGCTCTACTGATGAGATGTCTACATGACACTCTACCCTTTGTCACTTGTGACAAAAAGGGGGAGTAGTTTTGGCTTATGAGAGTAGTCATCTTAGGGGGAGAGTTAGTATAGGACATTTTTGATAGGGGGAGTGTTGATATTTTGAGGGACGTAGTGAGGTTTTGATGTATCTTTTCTTTTCTATTCTTTATAGATACATTGATCTTGTATACGAGGTCTTGTGACCAGTTTTACATACATTGTACTTATATTCATTATATGTGGATGTATGTTTCTTTTACCTCTCTCTACATGTGTTGTTTCTTTTCTATCTTTATACACATGATTCTTATACTTGTATGCAATCTATTTATTTTTGTTTCACACAAGATGCCTTGATGAGTATTGTTTAAAGTGTTTCAGAAATACAGGTTGTCAAAGTCTACTTGCCATAAACTCTCTTCTTGCAAAGTTTTTCAAGAGTTTGTGTTAGGATAGATTTTATTGTATTCAACAAGTGAATATAAGTTGAGTGATTTATGACTTCTCTCATATGTTCATTTGTTTGTTGTGATTTTGTCACGGATTTCCAAATGGGGAGATTGTTAGGACATATGTGTTTTCACTTGTTAAGAACATATGTCATTTATTTATGTAAATTAGCTAATCTTTTGACAAAACGCACTCTACTTGTAATTGGGTAGTTCTAGGTGTTTTTAATACTTCAAGAAACAAGGTTTCAAGGTCAAGTGTTGAAGTCATCAAGTCTGTCCAAGAAAAAACAAGCTGAAGTGCAATTTCATTAAAGCTCGACACCTGCTCGATAGCTACCTCGACATCTGCTATCTGTCGAGAATTACAAAATCAGATTTTCTGATCTGATTTCCTTGGGATCCGTGAATATGCTTTTGGGCTTTCTTTTCTTCTAACCCTAAACATATAAAATGATTGTTTTAAGAGCCGTCAAATAAGACACAAGTTGAAAAAGCATTGAGCAATCTCTGTTCAAGCAAATTGTGATCAAAAGACGAAATTCTTGACCTAGTTCATCTTCTCTGAAGAAGTTGCTGTGTATTTGCACCAAAGGGTTTTGTAATCAAGCATCTTCCTGATCTTCATCGTGTAGGATGAACTGAAGAACTTTGAAGCCAACCTCTCCTTCTTAGTTGGTGTTTGAAGTCGCGTACTGGGATCCGCGCATTGGTTAGTCACGTACTTGGGAGCCGTGCATCAAAAGTGGAAATTGTCACTACAGATCAAGTCCAATTGGGTATTGGGGTAAGGGTTCAATTGTAGGTTGGTAAGTTACTTGGGATTCCTTTACTTCTAACCGCTTGATTTGATAATAGTGGAGTTTCGGGAATGGTGACCTGAAAATCACCTGGTGGGGTTTTTGCCGCAAGGGTTTTCCCCATTCGTAAACAAATCACCGTGTTATTTATTTTCCGCTTTTTAATTAGTTTATTGGTGATTTGTTTGTGCTTCCATGCGTTTGCATGATTAATTGATTAATTAACAACTTGGCTAATTAATTAATTGGTTTAATCACAAGGGGTCGTTCAGATTGTGGCCTATCATGAGCTCACTCAATGGTGGCTCCAGGAATTTTGTTTATTGTGATCATTATGAAAACTTAAATTATACAAAATCTAATTTAAAAAAAAAAACTTCATATATTGGCAAAAAAAAAAAAGAAAAAAAAAAAAAGAACACGCAAATACATAAAATGTTACAATTTCCTTATATAAGTTTTCTTATTTTGAAATAATCACATAATAGTCTACATCTCTTTCAAAATTTCAGTTCAATAAACTTTTTTCTTGGGCTTTTCCTTTTTATTTGTAAGGGCCTGATATATTGTTAAGAGGACCAAAGTTTAAGGACAAAGTTTGACTATAAACTTAGTTGTAGTCTTAGGCTACAACTCTCACTAAACAAATTAAATTAACATGACTATATTTTTGAAAATCTAACCGTTAATTGCATGTTTTTTATACTTTTAAAAACATGTCAAATTTTATGCCAATTGAGTGCTATTTATTATTCGATTCATAAACATATTTTTTTATGTATAATTTTAGATTACAAAAACTCGAAAGTTAAACATTTGATTGATGACATAATTATTGATCTTTGATCTTATTGAAAGTTTGCAAGCATAGAAGATATAAGAAGAAAATGTAATCCAATGGTGGATTTGTCAAAATTCATAACAAATAAAAAAAAATAATATTAAATAGAGTTGTAGCCTTAGACTACTATAACCAAGTTTGTTACAAAATTTTGTTCAAAGTTTAATTATATTAGGCCTTAAAAATTTTAGGATGATAACAAATTTTTTTAAGGGTAAAAAGTTCATACAAATTTTAAATTTTATATATAATAAATATTTTTTTTTAGGTCAGGGTGGTCTTGTGACCACCCTAGCTTTAATGTGGAGCTAGCCCTAGGCTCATTATTTTTTATCTACTACTCATAGTTAGTCACATAAGAGACTTGTGGTAAAGAGTTAGTAAAATGATGTGGTCATATTGGTATCATTATCCTATCTTTTTTTTCATGCGACTTCTCCTTTCACCGAAAAGATATAGGCTTTCTCTTTTCTTCTAATTGAAATTTTTGGAAGAAAATAAAGTCGTGACATAAAATGCTAGAAGTAGCTGCAAGGACTAAAGATCACGCAAGCATATTTTTTTTTAATTGATTAAAATGTTTTTTCTTAGTCGAGACACATGGCTCCTATATTTTCAAATCATTTTGAATGTTTGGAGTGGAATGGACTTAAACTTAGTAATGTTTTATGTAATAGCCTATCATTGTCCAATCTTCTCATGCAATTTTCCTTTCTTGTAAATATTTTTTTCCCAAATTCTAATCAAAATTTCTACCAAAAAAAAAAAATAATAATAATAATGTGGGAAAAATATAAAAAAGTAGCACCAAGGGCTAATTTTCTTTGTTGATTGATTACTTTTCTTTTCTTCCTTCAAACGATGGGACATAATATATATACATTTTGTGGAAGCGCTAATGTCAAAGTAGTGTCATTGCTTAGAAAATCTTGGCAATTTGGACCGGCCCATTTTGTCACAAAGAAATCTCACTTTGTGATGAACCAAAATAGTAATAAAGGAATTTGAAGAAGACTTATTAGTAGCACAAACTGTTTTATATGAATTTTAATAATAAAAGAATTGAAATTCGAAGAATTTTTTTTTTCTCAACAAACATTTTTTTTTTTTTGAAGCACTCAACAAATTTTTTTTAAAATAAAGGTATGTAGGGACTTAATTTGTAAGGGCCCTCGAAAAATTAGAGGGGAAGCAATCCTATAGTCCACAAACAATACATTTCTAGAGAGTGAGTTGAAGAAATTGGCCCTGGTAGACAGACGGAACCCAACCATGAACCTATCACCATTGAAGGCCAGTGCACTTAAACTCCTTCTCAAAATTGCTCCTCGGCATTGATTCGAGGAGTTTGACTTTTCTTTTTTTTTCCTTTGCTATTCTGTTGGTCCCTCTTATATAGTCCTCCTCCTCCCATCTCTCTCTTCCATCTGTTGATCATCCATGAGCTTTCCCTCTGACTGTCCATCCCATCAGCAGCATTATCAGTACTCAAGTAATTCACAATAATCAAGATTGCTCTGTCCAAGAGTCACATCTCCATTAGTGCGGCCAGAGGGCTAGGTGAGCGCATTTAGTGCGGAGGTGACAACCTGTCTTGGGCCCGTTTCCCCATCTAAAGCTAATCTCAGTCCGCCGAGGACATGGTTATCCTCAGCGGGGTTTCCAAAAGTTCAGGCTCCCACGCATCGTCCTTAGATGAACCTCCCTCCTCGGCATGGGCCCTGGGCCAGGTGTAAAGTGGGCCGAGGTCACTAGGCCCTCGGGCCCCACAATAGCCCCTCAAAATTCTGCTGTCCGAGTCCTCTAACGGGGAGGAGGATTTTGATGTTCCCGGGCCCTCCATATGATTCGCCATACCTCGGCCCACGTCAGCGTTGGAGTCTTTTATCTGCCGCATGTAAGTTTTTGGTGTTTCGAGACTCAGTGTGCATTTGCATTAAATTTTGGCGGCTCTATGGAGAGCCTTCGGGGGATGACGCTACTAGACGAGACTTCCGAGGAGGTGAGGGGGCTTGGGTAGCCGATGCCCTGGAAAAGCCCCTTGTAGTTAATCAAAGTCTTTCGTTGGACCACCCCGTTGTGTCAGCACGGGGCATTCTTATTTGTTTTCTTTTTCATTTCATTCTGCTTTTCGCCTTGGCGACGTTGTAACGAAACCACTCGCCTTCTATTTGAAAGTTATATTCAGTGGTTTGTCTCTAGCTCATTAATTGATGCTTCCTTTTACCTGTCATACTCTAATGTTTTGCTCACTACCTTGATTCTGTTCTGAACTTGACCTCATGAGATAATCAGCTATCTTTTGGATTTGCATCCGAGGATCGTACCACCACTCGGTCTCGTCTAACACTTTTATTCTTCCACAAATATATGATTTTCCATAAGTTTGAGTCCGAGAACCACGTAGTACCTTGGTTCTGTTTAGCACCTAGGCATATTTAAGTGGTTAGTTTCCCCATAGGTTTGAGTCCGAGGACCATGCAAGACCTTGGTTCTGTCTAGTACCCAAGTATATTTAAGTGGTTAGTTTCCCCATAGGTTTGAGTCCGAGGACCATGCAAGACCTTGGTTCTGTCCAACTCTTCTGTTCTTCTGTAAGTAGCTAGTTTCCCCATAGGTTTGAGTCCGAGGACCATGCAAGACCTTGGTTCTGTCTAGTACCCAGGTATATTTAAGTGGTTAGTTTCCCCATAGGTTTGAGTCTGAGGACCATGCAAGACCTTGGTTCTGTCTAATGCTTCTGTTCTTCTGTAAGTAGCTAGTTTCCCTATAGGTTTGAGTCCGAGGACCATGCAAGACCTTGGTTCTGTCTAACGTTTCTGTTCTTCTGTAAGTAGCTAGTTTCCCCATAGGTTTGAGTCCAAGAACCATGCAAGACCTTGGTTCTGTCTAGTACCCAGGTATAGGGTGAATGAGATTATCCTCAGCGTTGGCCATACCAGTTTTGGCGTGATGATGGCCTCGGCCCTGCCACGTCGGAAGTGGGGCATCGTGTGGACCGGACCATTAACCCCGCAGTGCCCCGGCGAGGCTGGTTTGGGACTCTAATCTCACACGTGGTGGCAACGCCGCCTTCAGTTCAAGTTTCTGCCCTCATCAGTTACGAGGCACCTCCTGACTGCTCGCGTTCCGCGCTTGACGTTTCAACACACGAGGCGCGCTCTCATTAACATTCTCTTGGATTGATGCAGATCAAACGGTTGATAGGCGCCTTGAAATTTGGTCAGGATTAATGTCACCGATAATCCACTCTTCGAATTCTGCGTAGATCAATTCCTATCAATCTTCACCCCCTATTTAAGGTTATATAGGGGAAAAGTCCCTCTATGCTTCACGAACCCTTTAATACACCAGGAAACATGCCCTCTTAACTTTCAAAGCCCCTTCAATAACCCTGCCAAAAGTTGTGATAAGAGTTTGGAGAAATGGAATGGCCTTGGATGGGAGTGAGGGTGCATAGGCCCAAAATCCTCTTTCCTTGACGGAGAGCCGCCGTAGCTACAGCTCGCGTTAGGTCTCCGGTGCGGCCGAATTTGTGCGTCATCCTTATGGTGCCGTGCACAGCGGCCAAGAGGAAGGTCCCTGAAGTACATAACACTCCTCCCCGGGGCGCCCTCGTGCCGGTGGAAGCGTGCAAGAATACGTCATGTCTGGTGCCGAGTGTTGCCGTCTTCAACGGCCAACCACCGTGGGGCTGGAAGAGAATTAAGGGAACATCACGGGGAAGGGTCGCCCGGTGCCCTTGCATCTGCTCCTCTCTTTGCGCCAGCGCCGCCGCACCGGCTTGGGTCGTTGTGGGTAGCCTTGAAACAGGCTTGCCTCAGCCCCCTTTCCTTTAGTTAGCTTTAAAACAGGCCCGTCTGGGCCTTTGTTTGTAGAGTTGGCTTTAAAACAAGCCTGTCTGAGCCTTTATTTGTATGTTGTAGATCCTTCTCATCTAATAAAATACTGCTATTTTTCTTCTCTTTTCCTTTGAATCTTCTACTTTTCTGCAATGGTGTTGTTTTTTTTTTTTTTTTTTTTTTTTTTTTTTTGCGCGTTCTTGTGAACTTTCCGCCAACTGGCCACTTAAGGACAATTGTCTGTTGCGCCTTCTAGTGCACAAATTCTCCTCACAGACGGTGCTAATTGTAGGGACTCAATTTGTAAGGGCCCTCGAAAAATTAGAGGGGAAGCAATCCTATAGGCCCCAAACAATACATTTCTAGAGAGTGGGTTGAAAAAATTGGCCCTGACAGACAGACGGAACCCAACCATGAACCCATCACCATTGAAGGCCAGTGCACTTAAGCTCCTTCTCAAAATTGCTCCTCGGCATTGATCCGAGGAGTATGACTTTTTTTTTTTTTTTTTCCTTTGCTGTTCTGTTGGTCCCTCTTATATAGTTCTCCTCCTCCCATCTCTCTCTTCCATCTGTTGATCATCCATGCGCTTTCCCTCTGACTGTCCATCCCATCAGCAGCACTATCAGTACTCAAGTAATTCACAATAATCAAGGTTGCTTTGTCCAAGAGTCACATCTCCATTAGTGCGGCCAGAGGGCTAGGTGAGCGCATTTAGTGCGGAGGTGACAACCTGTCCTGGGCCCGTTTCCCTATCTAAAGCTAATCTCGGTCCGCCGAGGACATGGTTATCCTCGGCGGGGTTTCGAAAAGTTTAGGCTCCCACGCATCATCCTCGGACGAACCTCCCTCCTCGGCATGGGCCCTAGGCCAGGTGTAAAGTGGGCCGAGGTCGCCAGGCCCTCGGGCCCCACAAGGTACATTACAAACTTTATTAAAAAGTTATAGTAATTTTTAAAGAAACGTATGCTAAGTTATACTATACATAATACACTTTCTTAAATAATGTGAGATAATTACCCTTTATTTTAGAGAAACAAACACACGCACACATTCTCAACAAACACTTGCATTATGAATTTGTAATAATATCTTATATATAATCATTTCCAAACTTAAATCTATCCATAAATTTTATCAACAGAAAAAATTTGTACTTATCAATAAAACTTATATTTAAAAAAAAAAAAAGGACCAAAAACCAAACCCAAATCATTCTTTTAAAATGCTTTCATTACAATGAATGAACAAAAATTTCAGCAAAAACATACTTAAAAATTACTATTTGACTGTTGTGGGGGAACTGATCCACCATTGAAAGGATAGTTTTACGATGGAACAAAAATTTATAGTGAGAAATAAATAATAAATAAATAAATAAGGAAATATATATGACGTGTTGGAAAGCATAGCTATTCCAAACTTTTGGAAATTAAGGGTCCGTTTGGTAATGTTGTTCTAGTAATGTTGTTTGTATATTTTGTAAATACGTGTAGATGAAAAAGTGTGTGAAAATATATGTAATATTGTTTAAAAACTGAAAACATATGTTTAAACACATGTATAGACAGAGCTTAATAGGCCATCTTATACAAGGTTCCTGATTTTGGGGTTTTGAGAAAGGTGATTGGTAAGTGGACTGACTCTCAACTTTGGAGAGGTTGATTTTTGGTCTCAAACCTGTGACCATTACAAAAAATGAGGGCTATAGTCGGGTCTGAAAAACGCAGCTATAGATTGAATCTATAGTTGCGTTTCTTAGAAACACGGCTATAGATCAGCTATAGCCACGTTTTTTTGTAAATGCGGCTAAAAAAAACGCAACTATATTTGCCATCACAACAAGGTCTGACATGGGTCCATCTATTCTTTTGTAAACTATATCCCATGGAACTGTTCTGTGTCCAATTTAATGCTTCACCTCGTTGATTCACTATCATATCCTGTCATTTCTCAGTAACCCAATGCATTCAGTAAAACGTTTTATTTTTCTTAATTAGAACCTATACTACTGACAGCTAACAGATTTTATATGACAATGGACACATTTATTGGGGCAGTGTTGTGGGTAAACACCCATGGAAGCATAACCCACATTAGATACACAGATGTAAGATCATGATGTTATATACTCCGATATGAATAATAGAAGCATTTTTTTTCCAATTTTTTTTGGAGCATATGGAATATAATTGTTCAATTGCTTTGGATCCATTTATTTAAAGGTGATACTAGAAATAATTGAATGCCAGTTATGTCGCTTTGTTGGACTTGGAGTTTAGTAGTGTTCTAGATGTCATTGTCGCTGATTTAGATGTTCTATAATTCTTTCCCTTGATTTTAAAGTGCATACTGATTTTGCTATTATTATCAGCATCTTAGTCATTATCATAATCAGAATCTGATCCATTAGTTACCTTTTATTTTGGGTAAGTAATCCCTTAGTTGTTGTTAATGAGCATCATGGCGTGAATGTGAAGCACCAAGAGTATTTTGCTGATAGCCCTTCAATTGGTATGGATCCTTCTTGAGTATTGGATTGGATCGATGCCAGAAGTTTAATAAATATAATGAACACGCGTACGGACGAGGTGGCATTGGAATATAATAAATTTTGGGCTTCTCACACCTTCTTTTCGCGGATGATATCATTTTATTTTGCAAGGTTGATTTCGCTGCCTGTGAAGCAATCTTGGAAGTGCTTGAGAAATTTTGTGCAGAATCCGAAAAAAAAAAATTAGCTCGGAAAAGTCCCGTATATATTTTTCTCCAAATGTTAATGAAAGCTTGAAGGAGGAAGTTTGTGACAAATTAGGCATCTGGGAGACTTATGACATTGGGAAGTACCTTGGCTTCCCAATAAGACATAGAGGGGCTGCGAGGAATCCTTACAAATTTATAGTGGAGAAGGTCATGAGCAAATTGGCGGGGTGGAAGGCTAAATACCTCTCCTTTGCTGGTTGGACAGTGTTGATTAAGTTTGTGATGTCTGCCATCCCAAATTATGTGATGCAAGGGGTGGCTTTGCCAGTCCATATATGTGAAAAATTAGATAAAGTTAATTGGGATTTTCTATGGGGCTCCACTAGTGAAAAAAAGAGGATGCACATGGTGAGTTAGGGCAAAATTGTGAGGTCCAAAGAAGAAGGGGGTTTAGGGATACAAGCGGCAAGGGCAAAAAATATAGCTTTGCTCTCAAAATTGAATTGGAGGATGTATCTTGAACAAAATGCTCCGTGGGCTAAGGTGTTACTTAAAAAGTATTGCTCCTCTTCGAGAATGAGGTCGAGGAACCCGAAAACTCTGCCTTCATCACCTAATTGGAAAGCTATTAGCTTGGGGTTTCCCATTTTCATGAAAGGGATTTGTTGGGGAATAGGTAATGGTCACGGGGTTAGGGCTTGGTTGGATAATTGGATTAATGGTGATTCTCTCTGAGGCATGATTGAAGGACCCTTAAGGCAAGGAGATCAAGGGTTAACAGTGGTTGACTTGTACCATGATCACGAATGGAGATGGGATCTCCTTTCCTTTAAGTTGTCGAATTCAATAAAAAACAAGGTTAAAGTTGTTCCAATTCAGTTGTTTGGAAATATGACTGATTCTATTATGTGGAAGTACTCCAAAGATGGAGATTTCTCCACAAACTCGGCCTACCAGCTAGCTAATGAAGATAGCGTAACTGAAAATCAGTTTCAAGGGCAGTGGCTTTGGAAACTTGATGTTCTTCCAAAGATTATAAGCTTCCTTTGGCTATGTGTTCATGGTAGTGTTCCTGTTAAAAGTGTGCTCGCAGCTAGGGGTATTAATTGTGGTAAGACTTATCCATTGTGTAGTCGGCATGAGGAAACCATTATTCATCTTCTTCGAGATTGTGAAGTTGCTCGTGACCTGTGGTTTAGGTTGGGGGTACCCGCCTCACACATAAACTCCTTTAATGAAAACTTTGAGACTTGGCTTAAAATAAATCGTTTAAGCATAGTTAGGCACAACACATCTATTCCTTGGAGCACTTTGTTTGTTTTTGCGGTTTGGTGTTTGTGGAAGAATAGGAATAAACTAGTGTATGAAAACAACATTCCGAATTCCAGGTTGGATAAAGACTGTATTGTTCAAGCAAGGGAATATTTTTTCTGCATGAGTAAAAGCCACCAAGTCTCTTCTAGGCTTGCTTTCCCTATCAGATGGGCTAAGCCATTAGGTGGTTGATATAAGCTTAACATGGATGGAGCATCATGTGGAAACCCAGGTAAGGCCAGTGGTGGAGGAGTTATTAGGGTTTGCCATGGAGGTTGGGTTAAGGGGTTTTCAAGATCAATTGGACACACTACTACTGTCATGGCTGAGTGGTGGGCATTGCGTGATGGTCTAAATTTGGCCATTCAATTGGGAATAAACCAGCTAGAAGTATAGCTTGATGCCAAGGTGATTGTGGAGATGCTCAAAATCACAAACTGTCCTAACAGAAGCTTTGCTACTTTACTGTGTGATTGCATGTGTGTCATGGCCAGGATCAGGTGGGGCATGTGTTTAGAGAGGCGAATAAATGTGCTGACTTTTGGCTAAGAGGGGTTGTTCCTTGATGGAGAATTTTGTTGTGTTTGATATCTCTCCCTTTGATGATTTAAATGTTTTGCTTAAAGCTGATAGGAATGGGTTGTATTACTATAGGTGTGTTGCCAATACTTTGGCCTCTATGGCCATTTTGTAATTACCTTTTGCTGTTTATACAAGTACCTGATTAACCAAAAAAAAAAAAAAAAAATGGCCAACGCGAATCTCCACGCCCCACCACAACAATCACCATTCCGTATATATGCTCTACCTAATACGTATACTATACAACTGCTCATTTATTTGACACGTGTATGCTGATGTGGATGTTGCCTTTGCTTGCCCATTTCTATTTTTTGGATGGAACACCATTGCCTTTCTAGAATAATGATCTACTTGGGCAATAAATTTTATGTGGGAAATTGTTATCGGAAATAATTGTTATTTTTTTGGGTTTAGTGACATAATTTTCTTTCAAAAATAAAATTTTGGATAAGTTTGTTTTGAAGACATAGATTAGTAGGAGAGTGTCCTATTTTGTAGACATTTTAAGTGGAGTTAGATATATATTTTTACCGGTTTGTTCTCAATTTTTTCCCCTGTTAAGGTAAGATTTAGAGGTATTTTTGAACTATATAAAAGTCCAATCCAAAGAGGGGAATCCTCTTATAAATAGTATATATAAAATGTTATAGACGTAGCATTATTTTTTCTTTTTATATGGGAGGAAAACCCAAACTCTTTAATTTAGTTGAAGAAAAACAATACAAAGTAAATTTTCAATAGTAACCATTCATCTTAACTACACTTAACCCTTAAACTATTGAAACGAACAATTGATCCTCAATTTTAAAATATTTATATAATGTACACTTACTGTTTGTGTTAGTGTTAAATCTAATAGAATTTAACATTAAAAATACTAATTTATCCATCTTGCCATAAGATCTTTCAATGTTAAATTTTGTCATACTTAACAGAAACCAAAATAAACAACATTTGAAACAACCTTACAATTTTGGATGTCAATTTGATATTTTGATAATTTGAAGATTAAGTGTAATCATGGTCAAAGATTATAGTACAAAAGTATAATTTGCTCGAACAATAAATCTAGGAAATATTATGTCCATAACACTTTCACAAAAATGTCTAAGTAGAAGGTTGTTATTGGTTATTACAGGTGTGCAAAAAAAAAAAAATGTATTTAAATTAGAACTAATAATAACTTATCGCTTAAGATTTGATTACCGCTTAAGATTTGACGTGAAAACTATGCAGAGATATTATTTCTAAATTTTATTTAAAAAGAGAGATGAAATAGGTGAAAGCTACAGAAGTTATTATTGTTGGAGATACCAAACATTGCCTCAGATTCGCTGATCTAATAATGCAGATTCAAAATCAATTGTTCAGTCCAAGTGATCAGTAATTCAATACTAAACCTTAACCGAAAAAGCCAGGACCCAATCACAATTATTTCAAAAGTCTCGTACGAAAAAGAATATAGGGGATAATTGTCCACGTTTAAGTGTGAACATGATGACAATCTTTCTCAACATTATAATATGATGACTATTGAAGACCCTCTCAGATGGTAAAGCAAGTGGGCTGTTATCTTTTTCCTAAGTAAATGTAAAAATAATATAAAAGAAGCTGTGTGACAACAATAATTCAAAAGGCAGACAAGCAGTTGAGGCAAAAGTCATAAAGTGAAGCAAAAATCATGAAGTGAAGATTCTTCGGTCCATGAAAATCCATTTGGGAAATAAAATTACAAGAGGAAAAAGCCAAGTGAAAACAAAAGAAGAAGAAAGTGGTCGATAAAGGGCTACTTCAGGTCTGTCAAAGGCTACTCATTCTCTGTTTTGCTGAGAAGAAAAAAAAAAAAGGCTACTCATTCTCAAGTGAAAAACAGAGTGGAGAAAAACCATCTTGATATTATTTCTCATTTGCAATCCTCCCTATTTGTTTCATTTAAAAAGAGAGATGAAATAGGTGGGTATGTATGATTCTCAATAGCTAATTGTAGGTAGTATAATTAGGTGGGTGTGATTGTCTAGCGCACGAAGAATATGACGGAAGTATCTAATAATGAAGATGCTGTTATGATTAGTGGCTTGAATAGTGCACGTGAGAGTGCATAGCCCTTGTCTTGGAAGGATTTGTAAACCAAGTCCTAGTTATAATAGGACTTGTATAGCCGACTTTGTGACATGCTCTCAAATAATATATCCTAGCCGACTTATACTTTGTATAAATATATTTGTTATGTGGCAATTGTTTGATTAGTGATAAAAGGCAGCCACATATTATTTTAGAGTTCTAAGCCGTGCTTTGTTTTGAGAGAGAAATTTAGGTTTTCTCTAGTCATGTGCTTCTGGTGATTGAGAGCTCTTTTGGATGTATTTGAGGTTTGGGTTTTGTGAGAGTGTTTTGGACTACCTCTATAATCTCTTCCTTTTGTTAGTGACTATTTCTCCTCGATGCCGCTCGTGGACGTAGGCCAAAAGCCGAACCACGTAAATCTTTGTGTTCCTGTGTGATTGTTTCTTTTGTTGTTCTATTTCTATTTTGCATAAATGCACTGTTATTTGGATACACACACAACAAATAGATATTCATGCTGCTATTCTCAACAAATTGGTATTAAAGCTTCCGCTTTTACAACAAATGCATGTGGACAGTTCCATGTGGAGATTCGGTGGCGACATGTGGGCCATTTTTTAGTTGCATGTGGACAGCCCACTCTTTGTTATTTGGATGCATGTGGACAGCCCATTTTTTGTTCAGTGGACACGTGATCCAACGTGTCTAATGGCATTGGCCACTGGACAGAAGTTGGATCCTTAATTTTTTGTTTCTCATCTTCATCCAAAAAAAAAAAAAAAAAAAAAAAAAATCAAAGTAAAATGATCCATACTTATTTTAATTATTAATGTTCTGATAAGTCTGATCCATTTTCTAGTTGGACCGTAATTGGCATCACATAGTTTGAAGATTTCATTGGACAAATTAATAAATGTTCACGTAGCAAATGATAACTTCCAGGATATCTTTTTTTTTTTTGGTTTCGTTTCCTCAAAACTTTCAATATTAATCATTGTTCATGACGGGTGGGCCCATAGTGGGGTAAATCGTTGGACCAACCACTCGGCCAACCCCCACTGGGTTATTTCCAGGATATCTCTAATCTATACAAAAAAAAACTTATTATCTAAAAGGATGTTGCTTGGTTTCACATCTGCATGACTCCATGAATGATTGGAGGTGTAAAATTCTTAGAGAAATCATCTAAATAAAAGTCAGAGAATTTCATTGATGAAGAAAAGAGTTTTACAATCAATTGAATTGAAATTCATAGCCTAATCCTACTTATATACAGTTTGAACCAAGCAAAATAATTAACTTCCTAATCTGGCGCTAAAAATTGTTACTAGAACCATTTGGCATCCAGAAATAACAAACTCTCTAACTGCCTGACTTCGTGGAACTAACTCCTCAAAGATATGGATGAATAGCTCATGATAAGGAACTTCTTCAATTACTTCTAGAAGATCTGTGCTAGCCCAGGTAGGTTCTGATGCTATCCTTGTTGCTTGGCTTGTGCACCTTTGCTCATCAGGTGCTGCACTTGCTGCTGCTTGACTCACCAACTCTGCTATGATGCTCTGCACTGCCATCTATAGTTTTAACAGGAGGCGAGCACTGAGACGTTTGATGCTCTACTGTTCCCATGCAACCGCCAATCCAGTCTATGGTTTTTGAGTACTCATTCACAAGAAGTTTTGAATTATCAAAGGAAATAAAACAGAGTAACTTCACTAGATATGTTGGAATGTTGAATTGAACTCGGTATTTTAACTTATGCAAGAAATTATTTTTCAAGCTACTCTTCCGGCTTTGGGTTATTCTAAATCCTCGTCACAGTAACATAATGTGAATGATTAACAACAACACCATGTGCCTTCCCTGATCCACAACTAGCAATTATGTTATTTTCTATCAATCCTAATAAGATGTCTCATTTTGTGAAATAAAGCCTTGGGATGAGGTAAGCTTCTATGTGGATGTGGAATCTAATCCATGCTTTCTCTTACGATGAAATCTGACCACGAATAGTGAAGCTAACAAACCCAACAGAGCAGCTGCCACCATACATATTATTAAAACAAGACACTGGGATGGATGTTTGCTCGATTTTTGGGGCTCTACCTCTGAGTCACATTTTCTAATGTTCAGAGTTGGCTTACTCGCACAAAGACCGAAATTGTTGAAGAAGCTGCTGGCATAAGCTTGATTTTCGAATTGTATTGGGATCCCCCCAATCAAAAGATTGGAAGAGAGATTGAGCAAAGTGAGCTTCAGGAGGCCGAGTTGTGGTGGTATTCGGCCAGAAATTTGGTTTTCTGACAAGTCCAACTCAGTAAGACCGGCCAAATTACCTAATTCCAGAGGAATAAGTCCAGAGATTTTATTTCGGCGAAGGTTTAGAGTATTTAATGTTTTCCATGATATAATATCTGGTGGAAGGGAGCCCGAGAGTCGATTTTGATCAAGAAAAAGAGTTGTTAAATAAGGAAGAGATGTTAATTCTCGAGGAATTGTGCCAGTTAAGAGGTTATTACTAGCCTCAAATACCACCAAATTCCTCCAGGAAGACACTCCAACTGGAATCGTACCAGAAAAGTTGTTGTTATTTATTTCCAATCTTGAGAGATTCCTTGCTACACTTTGAGGAAGCTCGCCTGTAAACGAATTGTCACTTAAAATCAAGACGCTCAAATTCAATGATGTCCATAGGCCACTAGGAATATCCCCAGAAAGCCTATTATTGTAAACAGTCACAATTTTCAAACCATTGCAATTGCTGAGCGACTTAGGCAATTCTCCAGTGAGGTTGTTGTTAAAAGCTACCACACCCACCAACCTTTCGTTATCACACAAGTGTTCTGGTAACTTGCCTTCAAGCTTATTGTCCGCAACCTGGAACTCTACAAGCATAGAATACCGCCCAAAGTCCGAAGGCAGAGTCCCTGATAAATTGTTGCTAAACACTTTAAGGACCATCAGACTTGGAAGACGGCCAATAATGTCTGGGATTTTTCCAGATAACTGATTGAAAAACAAATTCAGACCTGTCATGTTTCTGAGTCTGCCAAAATCATCAGGTATGCTTCCGGTCAATTTATTATCCGCAAGGTCAATAACATCAATGTTTAATGCTTCAACCACCTGAGGAATCTCCCCAGACAATTGGTTTCTGTAAAGAAACACAATACTTAAATTCTTTAGCATAAACAAACTGCTCGGAATTTTCCCAGTCAGATTGTTTACTGACAAATCCAAATGCACCAAAGCCTCCATTTCTCCAATCGTGTCTGGGATTTCCCCATTCAAATTAGACGCAGTAATCCATAAAAACTTAAGCTTCTTCAACTTCGTGAAACTCGAAGGCAACTCTGCTGCTGTCATGTTTACATTATAGGCCAACTGCAGTGACTCAAGTTTGAACAAGTTGCCGATTTCTGGAGGGAAAGAACCGTTAAACGCACACTGGAAAAGTTGAAGCGTCCTTAGCTCCATTAACTGTCCAATAGATGCTGGAATGTTACCATAGAAGTTGTTTGCTCCAAGGTTGAGGTGGCGCAGGCCAGACAAGCGGTGAATGTCAGCTGGGATTGTGCCATTGAAGTAATTCTGTGAGAGGTCAAGGTCTTCAAGCTTGGAACAGTTATAGAGCGCTTTAGGAAACTCTTGAGGAATGAAGTTGTTTGAAAGGTTAATGACTGTGAGGTTCTTGAGGTCACAGATGAAGGGTGGGACTGTTTGGGTGATGTTCTTGTTTTGAAGAAGTAGTTGGGTGACTGTTCCACTGGTGCAAGTGATCTCTGGCCAGTTACAGTGGTGGGAGGAGTTTAAGTGGCTTAGATATGGTGGATTTTGCCAGTGGCTTAGAGATAGTGGGTTTTGCCAATGTTGCTTTAGTTTCAGGAGGACTGTTTGTTCTTTGTCATTTAGCTGAGACTCAGAGTTCGCAATTCCGAAAAGGAGGAGAAGGAAGGAGAGGAAGATAGTTGTTATGGTCATTTGGAATTTTGGACGTTAGGTTCGTTATTCCGGTTTCTCAACTCGAAGATGAGCAATTGGCGATCAATCACTAAGAATTTGCTCACTTTAAGAGGGCGTGAACCAGGGAAATTTACGTTGGGGTCCAAGTATGAGAAAACTTTGCACCATTTTGTAAACTAATTATTACCCATTCTAAAAATAATTGGTGATTAATTCTAAACTAAAATTCGTAATAATTTTCATTTTGATATAAAAAATCTAAGAATTAGTTATGATATCATCTTATATTTTGTTGTGGACCTTGTTTTAATAATATTCATGATTAAACATTCTCGTGTCATTGTTGCAATAGAAATTATTAGAAAAAGTACAAGTATAACGGATATAACCACTCTATAAACAAATAAATTGATTTTTTAGTTCTTAATAGTCATTGGCACGATTAAAAAATATTTAATATATTTTAAAAAAAAATTGAAATATCAAAACCATATTATGCTAGTAATAGTAAAATTTGTCACGAGTCTTGTATCTAACTGACACACCATTGTGTTTTTTGAGTTTAAATCCTTACTCCTCACATTATTATAAATTGTATCTATCGAATAATAATAATAATAATAATATCTAACTGACACACCATTGTGTTTTTTGAGTTTAAATCCTCACTCCCCTCATTATTGTAAATTGTAACTATCAAATAATAATAATAGTGAAATTTCATTGTCAGTATTTTTTTTTTTAATTTGTAAATTCTTTAGAATAAAACTTAACTTACTAATAAACAAATATCTTCAGATCTAAAAAGGTTTATAGTCTCTCAATCAAACCTTGAGATTTTTTTTTTTTTTTTTTTTTTTCTTTTGAGAGGAAATCAAACCTTGAGCTAAGCTAAGAATAAGTAGCAATGATTTATTGTAATTGACATTTATAGCAACATAAAAAAATATTTCTAATCAATAATGATACTAAATTATAAAGTCATCTTGTTAATGATGAAAAATATAAAAAATAAAAAATTTTAAAAATAACTCTGTTGGTAGAGTTGAACAGTATGATAGCACTGAAATATTAAAATTTTAATTTTGAATAATCCAACCACCAAAATGTCAAACAAAAGATATAGTCCTAATGTATAATTCATTTAAAATTTTTCTCTAGGCGGAGATTTTTTTATTTTTTTTTGGTTTTGTTTTTTAGTCTAATATGGTTTTTATTTTTGATTTGGGGTCTTTAAGGAGGCTTAACCGAATTTTCCAAAATATTTCATAATTCCAGTTCCACCAGTGTGAACGGAATATGGCCGCTAGAAATAACGATCAGTTTTCTAAGTCCTTGGCAGGAAAATTCTAAGAGCTGGGTTTGACACTGCCACTGCATTTCCAAGCAAGGGAGCGCTTGACCTTTTGGGGCCAGTCTTCGAGACCCGGGAAATAAACAATGTAAAAGCGTTAAAATACACATGATAAGTTGGCAACATAGTAGAAAAGATTTGAACTTACAAATTTAAAAGAAAAATGCTAAAAGTACTCAAAGTTTATAGATTAATGTAATAATGAATGTAATTGGTGGATTTCAATCAAGATTTTGAATTCCATTTCGTAGACCATTTAGAATTAGCTACCAGAATTGAATATTTTGTTACCAGTATGCATTGGTGCATTGTTTTGGGATTATTGTTTTGGGATTACGCACATGTGTTTGGCTAAAATTTAAGTTATCTTTCTGTAGTTTAAAAGTTGACATTTTACCCATCTGAGATTAGCTTCGTTAGGTTGCCATAACCCACCTCCGTACTTTCACCGTTAAAAGCACACAAAAAAACATAATAAAAACATAAAAATCAATATCTAAAAGCATATTTATTAAAATGGTGAAGCTTTTGCCCAAGAACACTCTTCCTCTTTTTTTTTTTTTTTTTTTTTTTTTTTTTTGAGCAAAGAACACTCTTCCTCTTCGTACGAACATTGTCAAGCCAATCAATCCAAACAAAACTATCATATTCACAAAAATCCAGAGAGAGAAGGAAAAGAGACTTGAACACCTTAGCTCCAAACCCAGAGAACATTATTCAAAATTTCAAATACATATTCAAGGAAGACACATACCAAAATCCAAAAAGCCTCACAATATTTTCAGTCAATAAGTGATAAGGATAAGGTATTAAGATCAAGCTCACATCTCATCCTTCCAAATTACAAAGTTCAAGTAATCGTGATAATGTGATCCGAAATTCAAATTCAAAGTAGTTGTGCAGATGGTGATATGTGACAAAAAAATAGTACTAGATCCATTTAAAAAAAGGGCAAAAAAAAAATATCAATTAGTCATAGTCGACCATTTTATTGGTCCTTCACGACTCCATTCCCTAGATTCCCCATTTACCATCAGTTAAAGCTTGTAAATTCAGTGACAAAAATGGTTGGGAAAAGCAATTATTAGCAATAGAAATAGCATGGTTCTTGAGATCGTGTGCAAACTGCATAGTGTTGGAAACTATATATATTTGAGCTAGAGTTTGAATCAATGGTTCAAGAACATTCAAGAAAACCCAGCAACCCATAAACCTAGCAACCTACAAAAGAGTGGTTCTGGTGCCACAACTATGTGCACAACTTTGTGCACAACTCGCCCACGTGGCGAGTTGTGGTTGGTGGAGGGGTGGTGGTGGGTCTCCCCTCCCATCAATCACAACTCGCCACGTGGGCGAGTTGTGCACAAAGTTGTGCATAAAAGTTGTGTCACCAGAATTTTCCCATACAAAAACAAAGAAACCAAAAACCATGACCACCATCTCACTAAAATCAAAGCCCACCATCAATGAAACCGAACCAAAAATAAAAAAAAATAAAAACCTAGCCTCCTCAAGTACAAGGTTAGTGGCGGAAAAACCAAGAGCTGCAGCTAAGGGTGGTAGTGACGAAAAATAGCGTCAATCACAGGTTCATATTTTATATACTACTTAATCTTCCATTGTGACACCACTGCCTATAGAAAGAGATTGAGGGGTTGGAGAAAGGAAATAGAGAATTAATCAGAAACAAAAGACTTTTTGAGCCAAACACTAAAAAAAAAACAAATGTTGATCTCATTTTGGTGTTCTTGTTGAAGCTTCTGAAGCTTCCAAATACTTTTTACAAAAACCATCTTTTGATCTTGTTTCTTTTAATTTTGTTATGTATTTTGTTTCTTTTAATAGAGGTGGGTTACAGTAATCTAACAAAACTGACCTTAGGTGGATAAAGTGTCAATTTTTAAACTACATGTAGACAACTTAAATTTAAGCCAAACCACAGGTAAGTAAGTTACAATTAGCCCTATATATAAAGTAATGTTTCTTGTTTTATTTGTTTGATTTTTTCCCAAATTAATGCTTATTTTTTTTAAACAAAATTAATGCTTATTTTTATTACTATTTTTAATAATTCTTCTCTCTTTCTTATTGTTTTCTTTTTAATCGTACCTAAGAGCATTCATAGTGATGCTCTCATATTGCTATATTGCTCTTTTTAACAACCAACACCACAAAAATAGAGTTACATTGGTGGTGTTATTTTTAAATTTCTTAGCAATTGAGCTACAGTAAACTGCAATCTATGGTAGTCTACTGTAGCACAGCAGTTATAAAAAATAATATTCTTTATTCCATGAACATCTCTTTTTCTCATTAAAATATTGCTTTCTCGCTCTTTTTTTTTTTCTCTCTTTTTTGCTTTCGCCCAATTCTCTGTCTGTCTGTCTCTCTCTCTCTCTCTTTCCCCCTGGTTCCACCTTTCTCCAAATTTGTGGGTTCTGTTTATGGCGGTTGTCTTCGTTGGTGGGTTCCATTTGTGGCGGTTGTCGTGTCATTGGGGGGTTTTGCCATCGTCATTGGTGTTTGTGCTTTGGTGGCTAGGTTGGGTTTGAAGGAGCAGTGGGTTTTGTTGGGTTGAGTTCGTGGAGTTGTGGGTTTTTTGGGTTGTGCAGTGGTTCGGCAGGATTGTGGTTGGTTTGACGAGGCTATGGCTGGGTTGGTCAGTGGTTGTAATGTGTGGGTGGTGATTTGTAGGGGTTGTGAGTTTGTGATTTGGTTTTGGCAGAGATTTGATTTGTGGGGTTGTGGGTGGCAGTGGTGTTGGTGGTGGCTAGCGGTAGGTGTGGGTTTGTTGGTTCTTCTAGAGAAGAGAAGAGAGAGAGATAGAAAGGAAGATAGAGGAAGAGACATTGAGTGGGTTTGTTGGTTCTTCTAGAGAAGAGAGAGGGATAGAGAGGAAGGAAGAGGAAGAGACGTTGAGGAAGACTAAAGAAAAAAAAAAAGAAGAAGAAGAAGAAAGAAGAAAAAATTAAAAAAGAATAAAGAAAGAATATTTAAATGAAGTGGTAAAAAAAATATAACCATTGATGTTGGGTGTATTGTAAAGTGAGGTGTTAAAATAGATAAAATAGTTTTTGAGTTGTTAAATGCTAAAATTTATAACAGTATCATGGTTTTCAGACTCGGACCGTTTAAAGAACCGGTAGGAGAGGTTCAAGGTTTTAAAAGTTCAACCGAGGTTGAACCGTGATAATGCCATAATTAATTTAGTAATTAATAAAAATAAAAATAAAGGTACTAAATTTGTAAATATTAGCAAAATTGGCTACAATATCTTAAAATTTTGAAACAAATGCTCAAATAAAAGATTATTACTTATTTTTATTATACCTAAATTATATAAATTAATGAATTACGTATAATGTTTATTAAAAAAAAAAAGAGTAGAAATGATGAGATTTATTAAAAAAAAAACCTCAAATATGTACTTTTAGTAAATAAAGTAGCATAGTGGGTATTTTGACTATTTGCATTGTGCAAAATAGGAACCTGGGAAGAAGGCTTTTTTTTAGGGGGTGTGAAGAAGGTTCATTTTTAGTCTTATTCTCATTATTCTGTTTTGACTCACACCCACCCACCAATGTGAATTCTAATTTATATCTTCACATTGCATTTTACTTTCCTTGTGATGCTTTATTTCCTTCTTACAAAATTACCTAGCACTAGCCAATACCAATGTAGTACTATTACTCCCCTCTTCTTCCTCCTCACGTCTACGATCATCTCATTTTTTTTTTTTAATCTCGCCATGCCATCAGTGCTCCTTAAATTTCTTGCTTCATCTTCAGATCTTCTTCTTCATTTTTTTTTTCTCACTTCAGATCCATGCTATAATTTCAGATAGGAACACAAATTTCACAAACTTATGGTTGAACCGGCTTATGGTTCGAATAGTTTTCCCAGTTAGACCTCAGTTCAACCGGTTCTCTCATATTTTTTTATATGCCCAGTTCTCATATATAGAAAACCGTTTTCATGAATGATCCACGGTTAACCCAGTTAGACCGTATGGTTCCGACCGAGTTTAAAAACCATGAGTAGCATCACTGTGAATGCTCTAACACATTATTTTTTTTTCTTTTAAAAAAAATATCTTATTTGTTCTCCACTTCTCTCTCTTGGAATCTCATCCTTTTTAAAACCTTTTGACCATACCCACAAATATCACTTTTTATTTAGTGTTCTCTTTCTTTACTCTCTTTTTGACCTAATAGAGATCCAGTCTAGTGTTTCTACAACCTTCATCCTATCTTGCTACTACTTGACATATGAAGTAAATATGGTCCAATAGATATAGATAAGTTTGCTATTGCTCAACAATCCTCTTCCTCTTTCGCTACTACCTAACAGTGGCACTGTAAACCTTCTCTTAAATTTTTTTCCCTCTTCTCTCTCTCGATTCGGGTTTGGTGTAATAAGAGGAGAGGATGATTCTGCCAAAGTCATTTCGGATTGAAACATATTTTTTGGTTGGAACTCCCGAAATTGACCGAAATGGCTGGTTTTATCTAGAATGGTCCGGTATTTAAACTGAGACGGAACAAGGGGTATGGTTGTGCCAAATTTGTTGTCGGCATGAAAAAATCCAGCCACTCCAGCTAGAATGGAATGGATTTCAAAACATTGGTTTCAACAACCTCATAAAATAATATTTGAACTTCCTCTTTAAAATTGGTGATACATTGGTTTGTAAGTTTAATGTAGTAAAATTTGTAGTATGCTACTCACAGCCCTATCCAAATCCAAAAATGAGTTTGCTTCGTATGATAAATAAAAAAAAAATGACGTTTTTGGATTTAGTGATCGTCCTAGACCTAATAATGACATCTTTTGTGGTGCCTAAATCTACAATTTAAACCCCTCCTCCCCTCCCACACTATTTATGAATCTACCTATGAAGAAAAAATATAACTTTTATTTTTTATTTGAAAATTTAAACTTGATAAGTCATGACAATCTAAACATTCCCTCCATAATTGAAGAAGTGATAATTGAAGAACTGCCTTGCCGTTTATAATATCTCTAGAATCATGTTTAGAGTAGTTATGGATGTCTTTATTATACTCTTTGCTCTTAAATATTGTTTTCACTCTATTATTTTTGTTTAAAGCCTCTCTCTCTCTCTCTCTCTCTCATGTGGAGATGAAGAGAAAGTAGAGGTGGAGCTAGGGGCAAGGGGGACAATTACCCCCCCCCCCCCCCCCCCCCCCCCCCCTACTTCTTCAAAAAAGTTCACATTACTTCCAAAACTTAAGTTGTTGCCCCTATGATAAAAAGACAAAAAAGTAATCTCATTGCCTGTTAAAGCAGAACACCTAACATAGAAACAAATAAGAATAGAAAAAACTTATTACATTTTAAAAAAACCAACTTGAGACCTTGCCCTAGGAAAGGGGTTTCCTTACAAAGCAAAAACACTCTTCTTTTTAGCTAGCTAATCTTATTTTTGTCACACATTTTTACACTATTCAAAGCACTTTTTCCCCTTAACCTTTTTTTTCCCCCCACACAATGCTAAAACTCTAAATTCTCTAGTATCTTTTTTTTCTTCTCCATCTCTCAACTTTTTCATTGTTTCAAACTTTATAGGTATATTGTTATATTCTTAACATTTTTAGATTAGTTTATTTTCTCAATTTATTTTAATGGATCAAATTAGATGTTGAAACTTTACATATTTATATTAATCACTTACTTTGGTTGCTAATATGAATTGATTATTTTTGTTTCTTTATTTTAATGATATAAAATATATACTTGTAATTAATTGAGATTATGAAGAATTAGGAGCAAAAGTGAGTTTGAATCAAATTCTAAACAAATTTGTATCAAGGTAGATTTTGCAAGTCTTCCTATGAATTCTTCTTTAAAGAAAATAATTACTTATTACCTTCCTAACGATAGAGATCAAGTTCAAAGAGCATATTTACAAAAGGAACCTTATCAACCAATTAACAATAAATTTTCACAAAGACAATTTGTAAAAATAATGCATTGATTTAATCTAGCATGGCTCAACGAACATGCTCCATAATATTTTTTAGGTAATTTTCTTTCAATAATCTTGTTCCCTACACAAAAATCCTAGCTTAGCCACTAAGAGGAACCATACACAGTAATAATAGTGTAAACATTGCCAAAGCCAATAAAAATTTTCATATCACAAGCTAGGTTGTTTCGTTAGTGGTTTTTAACATATATGAACAAAATGTTTTGATTGATATGGGTTAAAAACTGTGTGTTTAAAATAAATATAAATATAAATATAAATATAAATTTTAATTTTTAATTTTAATTTGTCACAAGTTATTCTTAAAAAAAAAATTGCCACAACAACATACAACTTCCCCCCCCCCCCCCCCCCAAAAACTTCCTTTGTTTTATTTATTTATTTTTCCTTTTATAAGGTTTAAAAAATAATGTAGTCTTTTCTTGACCCTTGGGGTTCACGTTCGTCCTTTAGAATTTTAAGCTCTAAAACCTAACCAAATTATAAAAAAACCCTAAAAAGGGCTTGTTTTTTCATGCAAGCCTAGCTAGCATGGATAAGCAAGGATTTAATTTTAAGAGGGCGTTTGCGACATACACATGCACACAAATATGAGTCCTTGAGATCAATTTGAAAAGAAAAAAAAAAAATTCATTATATTGTGTGATGATGCCAAAAATGGTCGTTAGTCGTTGACCCTGTCTAAGCTCTGAACGAGGAGATGTTCCCTGCAAAGATGAGAAAGAAAGGCATCAGAGTGATGTTAGCCAAAGGTTCTTTGATGACTAAGTCAGTAAGCTTCTCAATATCTCTCAAAGAATCCAAATGTAATTACGTATATTCGGTGTGCATACCTTTCACCTGGGGTTTGATGGCCTTTTTATAGCTTGATCTGGTATAGCCGTTGGTGGCCTTTAATGGTCCCCTAGGCTTGCATGTGTAACGTATATCTGAGCTTAAATGAAGATTTAATTGGCTTATAATTTCCTTTCTGACCGTTGCTGCTCGTTACAAAGTCATTTATTGCTCTGCAGTTAATGTTGTATGGTCGTCTAGACTATGGACGATTCTAAATCGAGTACTTGTCAATTGCCCCCTTATTCCTTCGTCAGTCTTCTTGACGATCGTAGGAATATGAAAGGTCTGTTTGTGCTTGCTGATGACTTTTGGGATTCTCTTTCTTTTGCATTTAATGCAACATGACTTGTACATCAAAACGTGGACACGTGTCGGCTTTTTATTAGTTGGAAGTGCGAAGGTGGTATCTTGGTTTTTCAGTGCCTGAAATCGTGTCTTTCCTTAAAAACTTTTCGTTTTCCTCTTCTTTATATCTTCTTCAAGCTTTTGAGTTTCTTTTCCTATATTTTTCCGGTGAGTCGTCTCTATTCTCTCTCAATTCATGGTTGATTATACTGCTATTAGGGTAGATTCCCCCCCCCCCCCCCCCCCCCGCGGGTTTCTTTTTTCTTTGTTAGGCTAGGTGTTTTCCTTGAATCCCTGGGTGGTTAGCATCCCCAAGTGGGTTTATTTGTGTCTCGAAGCTGTGCCTTTAGGTTGGTGTTGCTCGAGCTTCACCCCTTCATCCACAATTCCTTGATTCAGTATCATTTGGTGAGTGAGATGGTCGAGGAGATGGTTATGGGTGTGGGTGTTAGGTTTAGTGAGCTTGATATGGGGTTGTGGTCTAGTGACAAGCTTGTGGGTCTAGAGATAGACACAGCGATGTCGAGACCCTCTTCATCTTCTTCCAAAAAAACCTTATCACGCTTTGGTTGAAAAATGTGTTCTAGAAGAGAAACATATGAGGAGGTTTAGAAAACGGTTTCAATTTCTAGCCAAGAAGAAAGTGTGTCTCCCTCATCTAGATGAGAAAGCCTGTGCTTTTGCCCATGGTCAAGTGTGTTTCTATGAAGTTGCTTTTTTATGTGGCCTTTAATTTCTCGTCCATCCCTTTTTTCACGAATTGCTTGGTCATTTAAAAATTGCTCCTAGTTAGCTTGTCCCAAATGCTTGGCGGACAGTTATGAGTTGTATGTCGATCTGGACATTTGTCCATGAAGAAAGCATGATAAAATTGAACAAGTTCTTATTCCTTTATCATCTAAAACCCTCGACCACTATGGGTATTTTGAGTTTCATTTGTGGGATAGGAAATCTAGAGTTGTCTGTGGTTATCCTTCTTCCTTTCATGACTGGAAGTCGAGGTACTTCTTTGTCTATGGAAAAGATTAAGAAACTGCTTCTAATGAAGTTCGGGGCAAGGTGCCCATATTGCTGCGTAAGTGGGAGGATCCCACATTTGGTGCATGTTTCCCCTCTTTTTGTTTTTATGTCGTCCATATATATATATAGATATATATTCTTTATTCTATCCTTTTCTTTTTGTAGCTTCTACTTGTCCAGGCCTGAAGAGTAGATATCAACGATGAGTCCAAGCTGCTTTGGATTTTGCTTTTGATATCGAGGATTTTGTCGAGCTTGTCGACCCGTGATCCTTGGATGATCACTTCTTGGGGCTTGAACCTTCGGCTTACGTTAGTTGGTTAATTCATAGGGAAGAGAGAAGTAAGTGTTTGGATTTTGTGCTTTGACCTAGTCAATTTCTTACTTTGTTTTACAAAGATGGCTACTCGCTTTAGTCAAGATAAATATGTTTGAGCTAAAGGAAAAAAGAATGAGCCTTTGTCAAAGATAGCTTTGCCTCTAAAAAAGCAGAAAATTGGGGGCAGTTATGGGATCGTCATTTCCAGCCTTGTCCATACCCCTTTGCCCTTTTCTCCTACTATGTCGATTGAAGAGTTTCCTTCTCCTCCTCGTACTTGGAAAGGGAAGGAGAAGAAAGGTGAGAGTGTTTGGACTGATCCTGAGAAGACCCTTGGACTGATGTACAATGTCATCTCAGAGGACGAGCTTAAGGCTTGTCTTTAGTGCCTTCTCATGAGCTTGTTAGTTGTCATATTCACAAACTCGTGTAAATGAGGTCTTATTTTCTTTTAACACTGTTATCTTTATTTTATTTTATTTTATTATTTTAAACATATGTACTTGTTTCCTCTAGTTTCTTGGAGAATCATTGTGCATGACGACTGATTACCTCGCGACAGAAGAGAAATTGGTGATGGCCAATTCTCGGACTAAGCTACAAAGGCCGAGAGCTCAAAGCTAAGGAAGGACCTGATTGAAGCAATGGGAGAGGCTAACGATGCTAAGACCAAGTTGAAGGAAGTCTCTAATGAGCTTAGGACAGAAAAGATGCTCGTCATTCAGAAGGATGAGGAGATTCAATCTGCCATGTTGAAGCTTAACTTTGAATGTGAGAAGGTTGTGGCTGAATTTTCGTTGTCAAAAGACTTACTCAATTGCCACTTTTGATGAATACTTTAAAGGCTTTGAGCTTCTCCAACAATGGATAATGAAGCATCACATTGAGTTTGACTACTCTAATATTGAATTTGAGGCCATTGATAAGGAGATAATGGCTGATGAAGTTGCTAAATAGGCCCGAGCCAATGAGCAAGTTGGAGTGGAAGGAGGAGATGAAGGAGAAGGCCTTGAAGATGCGCTAGTTAAAACCCTTGTTTAAACTTCATTTTTATTTTTGTTTTGGTTTGCCCTAGTTTTTGGGCTGGTTCTCGTCCATGTTTTGACGAGTATATTTCGAGAAGACAATATTTGTGTTCTTTATTTTGTGAACAATTGAAGTATTTTAAAACATTCATATGCTTCTTGCTATTCTTGGTGCTTCTTTGATACTTAGAATATTTCGCTACTTTATAAGAATTTTGCTTCGTCAATATGGTTGCCTTCATCGGTTTTACACTTCATGAATTTAACCATAGTAGTTTGTTAAAATGGTTGTACTTCATGAATTTAACCACATAATAAATTTTTTAAAACTTGTGAATTTAATCAAATAACTTACTCTCGCTTTGAGAATTTGGTCGTCAATATGATTTTACTCGTTGGTTTTAACCTTGTGAATTTTATCATATGACTTACTCTCGTTTTGAGAATTTGGTTGTCAATATGATTTTACTCTTTGGTTTTAACCTTGTGAATTTAATCATAAGACTTTTATTATCATTTTAAGAATATAATAGTCGGTCTGATTTTACTCGTTTTGAGAATTTAATTGTCAATGTGATTTTACTTGTGCAAATTTAACCTAATGTGACAATTTTATTCTTGTTAAGAATTTTTACCGTCTACATGGTTTTACTCATTGGATTTTGTTGATGAACCTTTTGATTGGAAACTTGCCTTTTGTATAGTAAATGAACTTGATACAAGACTTTTAGATCTTCCAAGATAAAGACATTTATTCATGCGAGGAAACTTTTCCTTTTATTCATTCTTGCTTACAAAACAATTTTGTAAAAGAAAACTAAAAACATTGCTTAACTAACAATAGTACCTCTTGAGGTGTTCTACATAATTCCATGGACGAGGTAACTGTTTGCCATTGAGTAACTCGAGGTAATAAGTTCCTCTTTTGGAGTACTTGACGATCTTGTACGGGCCTTCCCAGGTTGGGTTCAATTTTCCTTGTGCTAGATCTTTTGTGACTTCTATTACTTTGTGCAGTACTAAGTCTCCAAGATTGAACCTTCTGAGCTTGACCCTCTGGTCATGATACTTTGTCAAGTTTTGCCTGTACTTCGTCTTTATTTGCAGAGCGTCTTCTCTGACCTCGTTCAGAAAATCGAGGTCTAATATGCGGCTTTCTTCATTAGCCTCCTCGTTGAAGGGTTCTCTTTTGAGGCTGGATAGGCTAACTTCCACTAGGATAACTACTTTTGAACCAAAAACTAGTTTGAAGGGAGTTTCTTTTGTGTGAGTTCTTGTTGTTATTCAATATGCCCATAACACCAGGTAGTTCTTCTGGCCATGCCCCCTTTGCCCCCTCAAGTCGAACCTTGATGATCTTCAGTAATGTTCGATTTGTTACCTCTGCCTATTCGTTGGCTTGTGGGTGTCTGGGAGGAGAAATGATTCTTGATTCCTAACTCATGACAGAAATCTTTGAATTTGAAATTATCAAATTGTCATCCGATATTCAAGATGATGATCCTTAGAATGCTGAACCTACAAATGATGTTTCTCTAGACGAACCTCTAGATTTTTGCCTTTGTGATTCTTGCAAAGGGTTCTGCCTCGACCCATTTGGTAAAATAATCAATTGCAACAAGTAAAAATCAAGCTTGCTTTTTTACCTTGTATAGGTGGTTCAACGATGTCAATTCCCCATTTTGCGAATGGCCAAGATGAGGAAATACTCAACATGTTCTCTATTGGAACTCTCTGAACATTTCCAAAGCACTAGCACTTGTCACATTTCTGGACAAGGGAGTGTGCATCCTTTTGCATTGTTGGCTAGAAATACCCAGCCTTGATGACCTTATTTGCTAACGACCTTGGACTTGAGTGGTTTCCACATATCCCTTAATGTACTTCCTTGAGTGCTTAGTTTGTTTCTTGTGGGTTCAAGCACTTGAGGTATGGTAGTGCATATCCTCGTTTGTACAAATGGCTATTGAGAATGGTGAATCTTGCTTATCGAACTCTGGTTCTTCTAGCTTCATTTATTTTCTCTAGCAACTTCACTTATTGAATGTATGAGAGAATTGGAGACATCCAAGGGCTTTTGAACTCAACTAGAAGAATCTGAATATCTTTAATGCTAGGCTTTTTCTATATCTCCATCATCAAGTCTTCAGCCTGTATTGTTTGTTTGGATAAAGCTATCCATGCAACATCGTCTGCTTTTGAATTCTCTTCCCTTGGCACTTGAACAAACTTGACCTCATTAAAATGATTGGCCATCTGGATGGCTAGTCTTTGGTAATTCTGCTTCCTCTTTTGCTTCACACTTATGGTTCACTTGTCCAACAATCAGCTTGGAATTGCTTTTTAACACTAGGTTTTTTACACCTAGGGCTTTAGCTAGTCTTAAGCTAGTGCGTATTGCTTTATACTCTACTTCGTTTTTTGTTGCTAGGAACTAAAGTTGTACTCCATATTTGAGGATGTCCTTATCAGGAGATATCATGATGACTCCCACGCCTCCTAGTTCTTTGATGGATGACCCATCGGCATGAATCGTCCAGAACTGTGTTTGATCATCACCTAAAATAGTGAATTTAGCAATAATGTCTGCTAATACCTAGGCTTTGATTGTTGATCGAGGTCTGTATTTGACGTTGAATTGATTGAGCTCGATGGCCCACTATACCAATCGCCCAACTGCGTTTGGTTTACTCATGGCCTTCTTGATGGGTTGATCTGTTATTACAATGATCCGTTGTGCTTGGAATAAAGGACGAAGCTTTCTTGAAGCCACAATCAATGCAAATGTGACTTTTTCTTGATGAGGATACTTTGCTTTTGCATCTTAGAAGGCTTGGCTTGTGTAGTATACTAGTCTTTGTACCCTGTTTTCTTCTCTGATCAAGGCCAAGCTTACTACTGCTTGGGAAACTGCTAGATACAGATAAAGGTCCTCTCCTTTTACAGACGGGCTTAGGAATGGTGGCTTTAACAAGTACTCCTTTAAATTCTTGAAGGAAATTTTGCATTCCTTAGTCCACTCGAATGCTTGTTTGGGAGTTTTGAAGAATGACAAGCACTTGTTTGTAGCGTTCAACACATGTAAAAAGCCACGACCCATCCTATTAGTCTCTGAACTTCCTTCATAGTTTTGGGCAACGTTATTTCCAGGATAGCCTTCACTTTCTTAAGGCCTCGATTCCTCGGTAGGACACCATGAAACCGAGGAACTTTCCAGATGGTACCCTAAAGATGCACTTTGCTGGATTGAGCTTCATCTTGTACTTTCGAAGTGTGTCAAAGGTTTCTTTTAGATCATCTAGATGTTCCTTAGTCGTCTTGCTCTTGACAAGCATGTCATCAATATAGACTTCTACGTTTCCGCCTGATTTGTTTGTTGAACATCTGGTTCACCAACCTCTGATATGTGACCTTAGCATTCTTTAGTCCGAAAAGCATCTCCTTATAGCAGTAGAGCCCTTGGCTTGTGACGAATGTTGTTTTCTCCTAGTTTTCTTCGCTCATGTGAATTTGGTTATACCCTAAAAAGACATCCATAAATGTTAGCAGTTTGTGTCCTACTATTGAATCAACTAATTGGTCGATCCTCGGTAGGGGGAAGCTGTCTTTTGGGCATGCATGGTTGAGGTCAGTGAAGTCAACACACATTCTCCACTTTCCGTTTGATATCTTCACCATGACAACGTTTGCCACATTTATTATCCGTTGAAATCTTCCAAAATACAAGTAATCTTTAAAAAAAATCAAAAAATTATAAGTATTTATACTTTTCTAGTGCAAAAGCTAAAAGCAAAAAGTGGGGGGAATATGAGATTTTTGAAATTACAGTTATAAATACTTATTCTAATGATAGTTTAGTTTGAATTGTGTTTTACTCGAGTACAAATGTGACCTACAATTTAGGTGTTTAAAATATATTATTTCCTTATTTGATCATATTATTGGAAATTTTTTAATATATTGTGAGTAATAAGGGAGGGTATATTGGAGCATTTAAAAAGTGGATAGTAAAAAATATATTTATTCTATTAAATGACTTTCTCCTCCATCCTTCTTTACCAAAAATGAAAATAAACTCTCAAAAAAAAAAAACGAAGATATTTTTATGATCTTTTTTGGAGAAAGATATTTTCATGATATAAATGTAGAAAATCATCCTAAAGTATAAGGGAACTTGCACTTTGCATCCAAAACAATAAGTCTTACATTCATCGTCCTAATTGTAGCAAACTTTACAAATTTCACCCCATATAGCCTAATTGACCGTCAATATTAACAAGCTTGTACTTGTCACATGATTATAAAATTTAAGTAAAATAACTAAAAGTAAAGGCCAAACGAAGAATTCAAATTTTTATGATCATGTGACCGTTAATTTAAATAGTCAATCTGGCAATGAAGTGAAATTTGCAAAGCTTGCTACAACTGAGGTGGTGATTGCGAGTTTTTATAGTTTGAACTTTGAGGTGCAAAGTAGAAGTTCCTCATAGTTTAGAGTTTTATTTTTTAATTTTTAATTTTTTGTAATTAACCCTATTTTCGTTTAATATTTTCCCACTTTCATATTCTCTAGAATTTTTACCGAATGCCTACAATTAAAAAAACAAAAAGCATATCTTCTTTTGGCTCACTTTTAGACAATATTTGTAAAGGTCCATTTTCAAAAAGTTGGAAAAAAAAGAAAAAGAAAAAGAAAAGAAGGTATCAAATCAAAATAAAGCAATGGGAGAAAACAGTTCAAACTGAACAATCCAGCTTGCTTGGAAAATATTCCAAAGAGAAACTATGAAGCTTGACTTTGACTTGATTTGCCAGACAAACTATGTTAGATCGGATCTTTTATATGTTTGTAAGTTTTATTCTCGATAACCTATCTCGTGGCATGTAGAAACTTAAATTATGCTTTCAGGAGTCAGGAGAGATGAGCCAATCAAATGAATAATGCAGGGCTATGTACTTCTGTCAGACGTGAATTACACGCACTTCTCTATCACTGCACTTATTATTAAGCCAGCTCAGGTTTAGTGAAATTGACTGGATCAAAAGACTAAGGAGAGCAACTCCTTGTCTTCGTCTTTGTCTTCTGTCAGACGTGAATTACACGCACTTCTCTATCACTGCACTTATTATTCAGCCAGCTCAGGTTTAGTGAAATTGACTGGATCAAAAGACTAAGGAGAGCAACTCCTCGTCTTCGTCTTTGTCTTCGTCTTTGTCTCCGTCCTTTTCAATATCTCCAGTCTCTACACCCCACATATAATGTGACACTAATCCGTGTGATCCACGGGGATGTTCTCACCCGTGTGATGCACGATAACGTATTTGAAAACAATGTAAAATCGATTATAACATTCGCATGTGTTTTGAGTTTAGTTTAGATCATTCTATAGTAATACCATATCTTCCGTACAAAGGTTAGAACTTGGTGTGATGACATCTGCTTTCCAACCTCTCCAGAATTAAAAATATAACTGCCTACTACTAACAACCTATTCCAGATTCAAAAATCGAGTATGAACTTGTTTTATCATATATTTGATATCAAAATTTATGCAGTGAATAATACGAAAGAATAACCATAAATCCACCCGCCATTTATCAAACATCATTACAAATTCAATCATTTCATCCATACATTTCAACAACAACCAAATTTAAGTTGTTACTTGTGTGAAAACAAATAGAGGCATCAAGGGTGAGTTTCTTATCAAATATCACTATAGATTTACATCAAGTGTTAGTACTAAGACTATAATACCCCGATTTGATTTTATGATCATCACCGACATCGGCATTATTAATAAAGAGTTGAGGTGCTATATGTGTGTGCATAGTAAGATGGGAGTAGACAATTTTTGTGATGTTACAAAATATGTGAGAAGATTAAAGTTTTAGTTCATACAATTTAGTGTGGCAATTAAGATAATAAATAAATAAATAAAAGATGAAGGTATTTTATGGGCTTCTTGGAGACTAAAGAGATAAGCTCAAGTGGGTTTTAAGCTACACCCCACTACCCCACCAAGCCCACATCTTTGATGCGTTAAAATATAAGGTGGAGGAAAAGATAAATTAGGGTTTATATAAGAAGGGTTTCATCACTAAGGAGGCTAGGAGGTGTATTTTCCCTCGGAGTTAATTGAAGAGGCAGAATTTTTTAGGAGCATACGGATTGGCTACAAAATCAAGGTGAGAACCTCATCTCAATATTTCTATACTGTTTATAAATCTTGAGATATATTTACGATTTTGGCAGCATGATAAGATTTAGTTATGTCTACTATTTGACTAATCGATTACAATGGAAAGATGGTTATATATATGAGCGTTATTCATGTAAAGATTCGATTGTAATACTCTTAAGTTAATGGTGCTTTCGTATTTTATATTGATTACCCATTGAAATTGAGGACGTTGGGTCTAACAAAGGACTATATATATTAGATTAATTCCTAAAAGTGAGTACATGATTTCATTGAGTTGCCTACAGATTTCCTTCGAATATAGACTTCATGATTATAACCTTTAATCCTAAAGGTGGCCCTGTATCCTTACGTTTTCAATGGAAATATTAATCTAAGGTCTAGGGTATTTCGGCTGCTGCTTCTCTAATGGCAATATGAGATTTGACCCAATGCAAGGAAACATTTTTGGCCTAGAATATCAATTATGGTTATAGAAATTTGTTTGAACTCTAGTAGTATAGATCAGTTTTGGGGAAACATTGTTGCGGTGGGACCTTGATAAGGAATAATAAATTGCTTAATTCTATGGTATATACGAAAGTAGTTTCATACCTGATTTTTGTAGGATAGTAAGAAAGAAAAGGTTTGCAAGGATGAGATTCCATGCTTACTGATTAAAGCATTCTTTTGTTTAGATCTTACGGAAGATTAAAGTGTTCAGCTTTGTTCAGATGTGTTAGCAAGAGAGGTAAATAATTATGCATAATAGGCACAAGCTTTGTTCTTTAGGTTCTTAGAAGTCAAAGATTTTCAAAAGTTATATTTTTAATTTTACATTTTGAAAGTTTATCAAAAAGCATTTTTACACTATTGAAAGAGAAATTTCGACTTTTAAATAATATTTTAAAGAGAAACTTTGAATTCTAAATAACGTTTTGAATGTCCGAATCTCATTTAAAAGATGAGTTCTAAACTAAACCATTTTCATAAAATAATTGAGTTTCAAAGTAAGTTTTCTAAAAAGGTTCTTGTTCTTTAAATTTGTTAAAAACCAAGTGATTTCAAAGTAATATTCTTATTTTCCAAATGGTATTTAAAACGTTTCTTTTAGCAAATTGGTTTTCAAACTTACTCAAGAATTGTAAAAATATTTATAGAAACTCATTAGTTCCTATTCGTTCCCAAAGAAAGTCAAGCATCCTTTAATTTATGTTCTATTCGATATTGTGATCTTTGATATGCCTTTGTATTTGGAATAATTGTTAATATCAAGTGAATTATTATATTTTGTATAAACTTTGCTTTTGTGATATGTGACTCAAAATAAGTGTTTTTAGTATTGATCAGATATATCAGATATATGTGTAAATCCGCTCACAAGATTGTATGTGAGAATATGTGTTGATCCCTCACCAGCAGGGGTTAGATGTTGGTATCCGCTCACAGGATTGTATGTGAGAATATGTGTTGATCCCTCACCAGCAGGGGTTAGATGTTGGTATCCGCTCACAGGATTGTATGTGTGAATATGTGATTTGTATATGTGACACTGTGCTCTGATCAATTATATGTATGTGTTTTCTAATGATTTTAAGATGTGATTACATATCTATTAAGTGATTCATTATATGTTTTGGAATAATTATTTTTGATATCATAGAATGAGTTTGTGAAAAATCAAAATACTCGTGCTCTGCTTGACTCTATCCTATTGTGTATTCTGTATAGTTACTTACTGGATGTGTGGCTCACCCCATCAATTACAATTTTCAGATTATAGTTTAGTTGGAGAACAGAACCTTTGGATTGCTTCGTAAAGTGCAAGGTAGAGCGTGGGAGTTTTTAAGCGAAGTCAATAATACTTGAAGCCTTAAAGGATTATTAGTTATTTTTATTCCGGTTTAGATTTTACAGGATTTTTGGAGATTATTCTAAATTGAGGATTTTAGTATTGTAAAAGATTTATTAAGAGTATTATTTACTTAGAGTTTTATTGAATTTTGTTCAAATTAATTATTTTCTTTGAGTTATGTAAGTTTAGTAGGTTAGTCATGCATCTAAATTCATGTTCCATGGATTTGGGTCGTGACAAAGACAATATATCTTTGTACTAGTGATGGAAAAGTTGACTAGAACTATTCAAGATCAAGTCCTTTGTGCATGCCTTCGCAAATGATATAGTTTTAGTGAATGAAACTAGAAAAGTAGTTAATATCAAGTTAGAAATTTGAAAAGATGCTTTAGAATCTAAATGCTCTAGGTTAAATAGGACCTAAACAAATATACTTTAGATTCTAAGGACTAAAACAAAGATGAAGGGTTTGTAAGATTTTATTGTTAGATGTACCAAAAAGCGAGGGCTTTTAATATCTTGGATCAATAATTCACAAAGATTGAGAGATTGAAGAAGATGTGAATTATACGATAATAGTGGGGTTGATGAAATGGAGAAGTGCACAATAGACTACATATTAAGTTAAACAAAAAAATTTATAAGCCTGCTATGAGACAATTATACATTATGGTACTGAATGTTAAGCTGTTAAGAGGCACCATGTTCATGAAATGAGTGTAACTGTATTGAGAATACTAATATGGATAAGTGGAAAAACAAGGAAGATAGCCTTCAAAAAGAGAATGTTCACTTGAAAAAAGGATGGTCCATATTGATGAAAAAAATGAAGGAGTCACTCAAGATGGTTTTCTCAAGTGCAAAATGTTTTCTTTTTTTTGGATAAACTTCAATATATTTCAAAGTCAAATTGAAAGTAACAAAGACAGGACATCTTCCTTACAAGCTGAAGCCATTCTGGCTGGAAGATTGTCCGAACACAAACAAAAGGAAATAAAGGACTCTAGTGCGTACTTTGCAGCTTCATGAGCAACAACATTTCCACTTCTATTTACCCAAAAAAAATAAACATGAATAAAAAGATTTTGCCAAAAACAAAATCTCAAGACGCCAAAGAGGAGATAGCCCATTGGGGGCCACCTATGCAGTCCAGGATAGCATTAATACTGATTTTTGAGTCACTTTCCACAATGGTAACCCTCCAGTTTTCAACTCTGGCTAGCTGCAGAGCCCATAAAATAGCTTCAGTTTTAGCTGCAATTGGTGATCTCTTTGGTAGAATCTTGGACCATGCCTTCAGTATAGTTCCATGTTCATTTCTAGCAACAACTGCGAAAGCTGAGTTATTTTGAGCGATAGTCGCATCCACATTGAGCTTGATAAATCCCAAAGGAGGTGGGGACCATCGGATCACTGGTTGTACCATAATAGGGGCTTTGAGGTTTATAAAACACTATAGCACATTCTTTAAACTTTGCCTCGATTCTACCAATGGATGCCTAAAGGTAAACAGAACCTTTTAGGTGGATAACAGCATTACAAATACACCATATCTCCTCCATAGTGAGCACCAATTTAAGTGACACAAGCCAAAGATCCTGCACTTGACAAAAGGTTGATGGTGGTTCTAGGATTAACTTAATGATTTCACAAGGATGGGCTAAGTGATCTTCATCTGACTTGAATCCCCAGCATGTTGCGAACCATAGTGCCTTGGCAACAGGGCATTTAAGAAAAGATGAGAGGCAGATTCCACCTCCTGGTTACAGAGAACACACCATGGCTCAGGAATGTCCATTTGGCTCATCAAATTTTCTCTTGTGGGGAGTGCATTGGTGGCAAATCTCTAGAGGAACATTTTGACTATTTCGGGACCTCTGATCTTCCAGAGTTTTGACCAATTTACTTCAGTGGCAGCCCTGGAAGAGGTGCTCGGCAAAAGCTCTTTATAAGCTGATTTTACTGAGAATAAACCTTTTGAGTCTGGAATCCACATAAGCTTGTCTGGGCTCGGCCTAGCTGGGATGGGAATGGAGAGGATAGCTTGAGCCGACATGGGGTTGAAAATATCCAGGACCATGGATGTTCTCCAAGTGTGTAGCTCATGGTCAATAAGTTGAGATACCTGCAACTCCAGGTGGCGCTAAGGCCGGAGAGGTTGCAGAGGAAGCCGGTGCCGCTGCGGGTGAGGACACCTAAATCGCTGAACCCACGGGCGGGCCTGCCCAAGGAAGTGACCCTCCCAAGGTAGCAGAATCAGGTGAGGGCCCTGTTGAGGAGGCGCCCCAGGGGATTGCGAAGTCCATCTTTGAAGCTGAGGTTCTCACTGCTGAGAAGGCAGCCGTTCCTGCCGCGCCATCATAGGCTGTCCCTTCTGGCCAAAGCTCAGAAGGCCTTGAAGCTGCTATGGTCCAGCCCCTTGTTGAGGGAGGAAAATAAGTGGGTAGGGCAGGCCCCTCGATGCCGTTGTCTTCCCTGTCTTTTGCATCTTTTTTTTTTTTTTTTTTTTTTTTTTTTTTTTTTTTTTTTTTGTAATGTGGTGTTCACCATGTAATCTTTATGGACTTAATGAAATATGAGTTTTATTTCTTTTCCTGTTGGTTGTGGTTGTTCGCTTACTCGTACGCTATCCGCTTTTTCTTTACTTGTATGATTTTAACTTCAACTGCATCTCCGCTAATCGCGGCATCAATTACTGTAGCAGGGGCATGTATGCTTGGGTGGACCCATCGTTCCCTAAGGGCCAGGTAGAAAATTCTTTGAGTAGACACTTGGGATCCCCTTGAAGTAGTCAGCTTCCCCGCAGGCCTGAGTTCGAGGACCATACATTGTTTTTGGTTCTGTCTATCACTTAGAATCCACTAAAGGAGTTAGTTTCCCCATAGGTCTGAGTCCTGGGACTATGTAGTGCTTTTGGTTCTGTGTAACACCTAGAATCCTCTGAAGGAGTTAGTTTCCCCATAGGCCTGAGTCCTGGACCATGCAGTGCCTTGATTCTGTCTAACACTTAGGATCATCTAAGGTGGTTAGTTTCCCCGTGAGCCTGAGTCCGAGAACCATGCAGAGCCTTGGTTCTGTCTAACACTTGGGCTTCTGAAGTAGTTAGTTTCCCCATAGGCCTGAGTCCGAGGACCATGCATTGCTTTGGTTCTGTCTAACACTTGGTCTTCTGAAGTAGTTAGTTTCCCCATAGGCCTGAGTCCGAGGACCATGCAGAGCCTTGGTTCTGTCTAACACTTGGTCTTTGAAGTGGTTAGTTTTCCCATAGGCCTGAGTCCGAGGACCATGCAGAGCCTTGGTTCTGACTAACACTTGGTCTTCTGAAGTGGTTAGTTTCCCCATAGGCCAGAGTCCGAGTACCATGCAGAGCCTTGGTTCTGTCTAACACTTGGTCTTCTGAAGTAGTTAGTTTCCCCATAGGCCTGAGTCCGAGGACCATGCAGAGCCTAGGTTCTGTCTAACACTTGGTCTTTGAAGTGGTTAGTTTCCCCATAGGCCTGAGTCCGAGGACCATGCAGAGCCTTGGTTCTGTCTAACACTTGGTCTTCTGAAGTAGTTAGTTTCCCCATACGCCTGAGTCCGAGGACCATACAGAGCCTTGGTTCTTTCTAACACTTAGTCTTTGAAGTGGTTAGTTTCCCCATAGGACTGAGTCCGAGGACCATGCAGAGCCTTGGTTCTGTCTAACACTTAGTCTTTGAAGTGGTTAGTTTCCCCATAGGCCTGAGTCCGAGGACCATGCAGAGCCCTGGTTCTGTCTAACACTTGGTCTTTGAAGTGGTTAGTTTCCCATAGGCCTGAGTCCGAGGACCATGCAGAGTCTTGGTTCTGTCTAACACTTGGTCTTTGAAGTGGTTAGTTTCCCCATAGGCCTGAGTCCGAGGACCATGCAGAGCCTTGGTTCTGTCTAACACTTGGTCTTTGAAGTGGTTAGTTTCCCCATAGGCCTGAGTCCGAGGACCATGCAGAGTCTTGGTTCTGTCTAACACTTGGTCTTTGAAGTGGTTAGTTTCCCCATAGGCCTGAGTCCGAGGACCATGCAGAGCCTTGGTTCTGTCTAACACTTGGTCTTTGAAGTGGTTAGTTTCCCCATAGGCCTGAGTCCGAGGACCATGCAGAGCCTTGGTTCTGTCTAACACTTGGTCTTTGAAGTGGTTAGCTTCCCCATAGGCCTGAATCCGAGGACCAGGCAGAGCCTTGGTTCTGTCTAACATTTGGTCTTTGAAGTGGTTAGTTTCCCCATAGGCCAGAGTCCGAGTACCATGCAGAGCCTTGGTTCTGTCTAACACTTGGTCTTCTGAAGTAGTTAGTTTCCCCATAGGCCTGAGTCCGAGGACCATGCAGAGCCTAGGTTCTGTCTAACACTTGGTCTTTGAAGTGGTTAGTTTCCCCATAGGCCTGAGTCCGAGGACCATGCAGAGCCTAGGTTCTGTCTAACACTTGGTCTTTGAAGTGGTTAGTTTCCCCATAGGCCTGAGTCCGAGGACCATGTAGAGCCTTGGTTCTGTCTAACACTTGGTCTTCTGAAGTAGTTAGTTTCCCCATAGGCCTGAGTCCGAGGACCATGCAGAGCCTTGGTTCTGTCTAACACTTGGTCATTGAAGTGGTTAGTTTCCCCATAGGCCAGAGTCCGAGGACCATGCAGAGCCTTGGTTCTGTCTAACACTTGGTCTTCTGAAGTAGTTAGTTTCCCCATAGGACTGAGTCCGAGGACCATGCAGAGCCTTGGTTCTGTCTAACACTTAGTCTTTGAAGTGGTTAGTTTCCCCATAGGCCTGAGTCCGAGGACCATGCAGAGCCTTGGTTCTGTCTAACACTTGGTCTTTGAAGTGGTTAGTTTCCCATAGGCCTGAGTCCGAGGACCATGCAGAGTCTTGGTTCTGTCTAACACTTGGTCTTTGAAGTGGTTAGTTTCCCCATAGGCCTGAGTCCGAGGACCATGCAGAGCCTTGGTTCTGTCTAACACTTGGTCTTTGAAGTGGTTAGTTTCCCCATAGGCCTGAGTCCGAGGACCATGCAGAGTCTTGGTTCTGTCTAACACTTGGTCTTTGAAGTGGTTAGTTTCCCCATAGGCCTGAGTCCGAGGACCATGCAGAGCCTTGGTTCTGTCTAACACTTGGTCTTTGAAGTGGTTAGTTTCCCCATAGGCCTGAGTCCGAGGACCATGCAGAGCCTTGGTTCTGTCTAACACTTGGTCTTTGAAGTGGTTAGCTTCCCTATAGGCCTGAATCCGAGGACCAGGCAGAGCCTTGGTTCTGTCTAACACTTGGTCTTTGAAGTGGTTAGTTTCCCCATAGGCCAGAGTCCGAGTACCATGCAGAGCCTTGGTTCTGTCTAACACTTGGTCTTCTGAAGTAGTTAGTTTCCCCATAGGCCTGAGTCCGAGGACCATGCAGAGCCTAGGTTCTGTCTAACACTTGGTCTTTGAAGTGGTTAGTTTCCCCATAGGCCTGAGTCCGAGGACCATGCAGAGCCTTGGTTCTGTCTAACACTTGGGCTTCTGAAGTAGTTAGTTTCCCCATAGGCCTGAGTCCGAGGACCATGCATTGCCTTGGTTCTGTCTAACACTTGGTCTTCTGAAGTAGTTAGTTTCCCCATAGGCCTGAGTCCGAGGACCATGCAGAGCCTTGGTTCTGTCTAACACTTGGTCTTTGAAGTGGTTAATTTTCCCATAGGTCTGAGCCCGAGGACGATGCAGAGCCTTGGCTCTGACTAACACTTGGTCTTCTGAAGTGGTTAGTTTCCCCATAGGCCTAAGTCCGAGGACCTTGCAGAGCCTTGGTTCTTTCTAACACTTGGTCTTTGAAGTGGTTAGTTTCCTCGTAAGCCTGAGTCCGAGGACCATGCAGAGCCTTTGTTCTGTCTAACACTTGGTCTTCTGAAGTAGTTAGTTTCCCCATAGGCCTGAGTCCGAGGACCATGCAGAACCTTGGTTCTGTCTAACACTTGGGCTTCTGAAGTAGTTAGTTTCCCCATAGGCCTGAGTCCGAGGACCATGCAGTGCCTTGGTTCTGTCTAACACTTGGTCTTCTAAATTAGTTAGTTTCCCCATAGGCCTGAGTCCGAGGACCATGCAGAGCCTTGGTTCTGTCTAACACTTGGTCTTCTGAAGTAGTTAGTTTCCCCATAGGCCTGAGTCCGAGGACCATGCAGAGCCTTGGTTCAGTCTAACACTTGGTCTTCTGAAGTAGTTAGTTTTCCCATAGGCCTGAGTCCGAGGACCACGCAGAGCCTTGGTTCTGTCTAACACTTGGTCTTTGAATTGGTTAGTTTCCCCATAGGCCTGAGTCCGAGGACCATGCAGAGCCTTGGTTCTGTCTAACACTTGGTCTTCTGAAGTAGTTAGTTTCCCCATACGCCTGAGTCCGAGGACCATACAGAGCCTTGGTTCTTTCTAACACTTAGTCTTTGAAGTGGTTAGTTTCCCCATAGGCCTGAGTCCGAGGACCATGCAGAGCCTTGGTTCTGTCTAACACTTGGTTTTCTGAAGTGGTTAGTTTCCCCATAGGCCTGAGTCCGAGGACCATGCAGAGCCTTTGTTCTGCCTAACACTTGGTCTTTGAAGTGGTTATTTTCCCCATAGGCCTGAGTCCGAGGACCACGCAGAGCCTTGGTTTGTCTAACACTTGGTCTTTGAAGTGGTTAGTTTCCCCAGAGGCCTGAGTCCGAGGACCATGCAGAGTCTTGGTTCTGTCTAACACTTGGTCATTGAAGTGGTTAGTTTCCCCATAGGCCAGAGTCCGAGGACCATGCAGAGCCTTGGTTCTGTCTAACACTTGGTCTTCTGAAGTAGTTAGTTTCCCCATAGGACTGAGTCCGAGGACCATGCAGAGCCTTGGTTCTGTCTAACACTTAGTCTTTGAAGTGGTTAGTTTCCCCATAGGCCTGAGTCTGAGGACCATGCAGAGCCTTGGTTCTGTCTAACACTTGGTCTTTGAAGTGGTTAGTTTCCCATAGGCCTGAGTCCGAGGACCATGCAGAGTCTTGGTTCTGTCTAACACTTGGTCTTTGAAGTGGTTAGTTTCCCCATAGGCCTGAGTCCGAGAACCATGCAGAGCCTTGGTTCTGTCTAACACTTGGTCTTTGAAGTGGTTAGTTTCCCCATAGGCCTGAGTCCGAGGACCATGCAGAGTCTTGGTTCTGTCTAACACTTGGTCTTTGAAGTGGTTAGTTTCCCCATAGGCCTGAGTCCGAGGACCATGCAGAGCCTTGGTTCTGTCTAACACTTGGTCTTTGAAGTGGTTAGTTTCCCCTTAGGCCTGAGTCCGAGGACCATGCAGAGCCTTGGTTCTGTCTAACACTTGGTCTTTGAAGTGGTTAGCTTCCCCATAGGCCTGAATCCGAGGACCAGGCAGAGCCTTGGTTCTGTATAACACTTGGTCTTTGAAGTGGTTAGTTTCCTCATAAGCCTGAGTCCGAGGACCATGCAGAGCCTTTGTTCTGTCTAACACTTGGTCTTCTGAAGTAGTTAGTTTCCCCATAGGCCTGAGTCCGAGGACCATGCAGAGCCTAGGTTCTGTCTAACACTTGGTTTTTGAAGTGGTTAGTTTCCCCATAGGCCTGAGTCCGAGGACCATGCAGAGCCTTGGTTCTGTCTAACACTTGGGCTTCTGAAGTAGTTAGTTTCCCCATAGGCCTGAGTCCGAGGACCATGCATTGCCTTGGTTCTGTCTAACACTTGGTCTTCTGAAGTAGTTAGTTTCCCCATAGGCCTGAGTCCGAGGACCATGCAGAGCCTTGGTTCTGTCTAACACTTGGTCTTTGAAGTGGTTAATTTTCCCATAGGCCTGAGTCCGAGGACCATGCAGAGCCTTGGTTCTAACTAACACTTGGTCTTCTGAAGTGGTTAGTTTCCCCATAGGCCTAAGTCCGAGGACCTTGCAGAGCCTTGGTTCTTTCTAACACTTGGTCTTTGAAGTGGTTAGTTTCCCCATAGGCCAGAGTCCGAGTACCATGCAGAGCCTTGGTTCTGTCTAACACTTGGTCTTCTGAAGTAGTTAGTTTCCCCATAGGCCTGAGTCCGAGGACCATGCAGAGCCTAGGTTCTGTCTAACACTTGGTCTTTGAAGTGGTTAGTTTCCCCATAGGCCTGAGTCCGAGGACCATGCAGAGCCTTGGTTCTGTCTAACACTTGGGCTTCTGAAGTAGTTAGTTTCCCCATAGGCCTGAGTCCGAGGACCATGCATTGCCTTGGTTCTGTCTAACACTTGGTCTTCTGAAGTAGTTAGTTTCCCCATAGGCCTGAGTCCGAGGACCATGCAGAGCCTTGGTTCTGTCTAACACTTGGTCTTTGAAGTGGTTAATTTTCCCATAGGTCTGAGCCCGAGGACGATGCAGAGCCTTGGTTCTGACTAACACTTGGTCTTCTGAAGTGGTTAGTTTCCCCATAGGCCTAAGTCCGAGGACCTTGCAGAGCCTTGGTTCTTTCTAACACTTGGTCTTTGAAGTGGTTAGTTTCCTCATAAGCCTGAGTCCGAGGACCATGCAGAGCCTTTGTTCTGTCTAACACTTGGTCTTCTGAAGTAGTTAGTTTCCCCATAGGCCTGAGTCCGAGGACCATGCAGAACCTTGGTTCTGTCTAACACTTGGGCTTCTGAAGTAGTTAGTTTCCCCATAGGCCTGAGTCCGAGGACCATGCAGTGCCTTGGTTCTGTCTAACACTTGGTCTTCTAAATTAGTTAGTTTCCCCATAGGCCTGAGTCCGAGGACCATGCAGAGCCTTGGTTCTATCTAACACTTGGTCTTCTGAAGTAGTTAGTTTCCCCATAGGCCTGAGTCCGAGGACCATGCAGAGCCTTGGTTCAGTCTAACACTTGGTCTTCTGAAGTAGTTAGTTTTCCCATAGGCCTGAGTCCGAGGACCACGCAGAGCCTTGGTTCTGTCTAACACTTGGTCTTTGAATTGGTTAGTTTCCCCATAGGCCTGAGTCCGAGGACCATGCAGAGCCTTGGTTCTGTCTAACACTTGGTCTTCTGAAGTAGTTAGTTTCCCCATACGCCTAAGTCCGAGGACCATACAGAGCCTTGGTTCTTTCTAACACTTAGTCTTTGAAGTGGTTAGTTTCCCCATAGGCCTGAGTCCGAGGACCATGCAGAGCCTTGGTTCTGTCTAACACTTGGTTTTCTGAAGTGGTTAGTTTCCCCATAGGCCTGAGTCCGAGGACCATGCAGAGCCTTTGTTCTGCCTAACACTTGGTCTTTGAAGTGGTTATTTTCCCCATAGGCCTGAGTCCGAGGACCACGCAGAGCCTTGGTTTGTCTAACACTTGGTCTTTGAAGTGGTTAGTTTCCCCATAGGCCTGAGTCCGAGGACCATGCAGAGTCTTGGTTCTGTCTAACACTTGGTCATTGAAGTGGTTAGTTTCCCCATAGGCCAGAGTCCGAGGACCATGCAGAGCCTTGGTTCTGTCTAACACTTGGTCTTCTGAAGTAGTTAGTTTCCCCATAGGACTGAGTCCGAGGACCATGCAGAGCCTTGGTTCTGTCTAACACTTAGTCTTTGAAGTGGTTAGTTTCCCCATAGGCCTGAGTCTGAGGACCATGCAGAGCCTTGGTTCTGTCTAACACTTGGTCTTTGAAGTGGTTAGTTTCCCATAGGCCTGAGTCCGAGGACCATGCAGAGTCTTGGTTCTGTCTAACACTTGGTCTTTGAAGTGGTTAGTTTCCCCATAGGCCTGAGTCCGAGAACCATGCAGAGCCTTGGTTCTGTCTAACACTTGGTCTTTGAAGTGGTTAGTTTCCCCATAGGCCTGAGTCCGAGGACCATGCAGAGTCTTGGTTCTGTCTAACACTTGGTCTTTGAAGTGGTTAGTTTCCCCATAGGCCTGAGTCCGAGGACCATGCAGAGCCTTGGTTCTGTCTAACACTTGGTCTTTGAAGTGGTTAGTTTCCCCTTAGGCCTGAGTCCGAGGACCATGCAGAGCCTTGGTTCTGTCTAACACTTGGTCTTTGAAGTGGTTAGCTTCCCCATAGGCCTGAATCCGAGGACCAGGCAGAGCCTTGGTTCTGTATAACACTTGGTCTTTGAAGTGGTTAGTTTCCTCATAAGCCTGAGTCCGAGGACCATGCAGAGCCTTTGTTCTGTCTAACACTTGGTCTTCTGAAGTAGTTAGTTTCCCCATAGGCCTGAGTCCGAGGACCATGCAGAGCCTAGGTTCTGTCTAACACTTGGTTTTTGAAGTGGTTAGTTTCCCCATAGGCCTGAGTCCGAGGACCATGCAGAGCCTTGGTTCTGTCTAACACTTGGGCTTCTGAAGTAGTTAGTTTCCCCATAGGCCTGAGTCCGAGGACCATGCATTGCCTTGGTTCTGTCTAACACTTGGTCTTCTGAAGTAGTTAGTTTCCCCATAGGCCTGAGTCCGAGGACCATGCAGAGCCTTGGTTCTGTCTAACACTTGGTCTTTGAAGTGGTTAATTTTCCCATAGGCCTGAGTCCGAGGACCATGCAGAGCCTTGGTTCTGACTAACACTTGGTCTTCTGAAGTGGTTAGTTTCCCCATAGGCCTAAGTCCGAGGACCTTGCAGAGCCTTGGTTCTTTCTAACACTTGGTCTTTGAAGCGGTTAGTTTCCCCATAAGCCTGAGTCCGAGGACCATGCAGAGCCTTGGTTCTGTCTAGCACTTGGTCTTTGAAGTGGTTAGTTTCCCAATAAGCTTGAGTCCGAGGACCATGCAGAGCCTTTGTTCCGTCTAACACTTGGTCTTCTGAAGTAGTTGGTTTCCCCATAGGCCTGAGTCCGAGGACCGTGCAGAACCTTGGTTCTGTCTAACACTTTGGCTTCTGAAGTAGTAAGTTTTCCCATAGGCCTGAGTCCGAGGACCATGCAGTGCCTTGGTTCTGTCTAACACTTGGTCTTCTGAAGTAATTAGTTTCCCCATAGGCCTGAGTCCGAGGACCATGCAGAGCCTTGGTTCTGTCTAACACTTGGTCTTCTAAAGTAGTTAGTTTCCCCATAGGCCTGAGTCCGAGGACCATGTAGAGTCTTGGTTCTGTCTAACACTTGGTCTTTGAAGTGGTTAGTTTCCCCATAGGCCTGAGTCCGAGGACCATGCAGAGCCTTGGTACTGTCTAACACTTGGTCTTCTGAAGTAGTTAGTTTCCCCATAGGACTGAGTCCGAGGACCATGCAGAGCCTTGGTTCTGTCGAACACTTGGTCTATGAAGTGGTTAGTTTCCCCATAAGCTTGAGTCCGAGGACCATGCAGAGCCTTTGTTCTGTCTAACACTTGGTCTTCTGAAGTAGTTAGTTTCCCCATAGGCCTGAGTCCGAGGACCATGCAGAACCTTGGTCCTGTCTAACACTTGGGCTTCTGAAGTAGTAAGTTTCCCCATAGGCCTGAGTCCGAGGACCATGCAGTGCCTTGGTTCTGTCTAACACTTGGTCTTCTGAAGTCGTTAGTTTCCCCATACGCCTGAGTCCGAGGACCATACAGAGCCTTGGTTCTTTCTAACACTTAGTCTTTGAAGTGGTTAGTTTCCCCATAGGCCTGAGTCCGAGGACCATGCAGAGCCTTGGTTCTGTCTAACACTTGGTATTTGAAGTGGTTAGTTTCCCCATAGGCCTGTGTCCGAAGACCATGCAGAGCCTTGGTTCTGTCTAACACTTGGTCTTCTGAAGTAGTTAGTTTCCCCATAGGCCTGAGTCCGAGGACCATGCATTGCCTTGGTTCTGTCTAACACTTGGTCTTCTGAAGTAGTTAGTTTCCCCATAGGCCTGAGTCCGAGGACCATGCAAAGCCCTGGTTCTGTCTAACACTTGGTCTTTGAAGTGGTTAGTTTTCCCATAGGCCTGAGTCCGAGGACCATGCAGAGCCTTGGTTCTGACTAACACTTGGTCTTCTGAAGTGGTTAGTTTCCCCATAGGCCTAAGTCCGAGGACCTTGCAGAGCCTTGGTTCTTTCTAACACTTAGTCTTTGAAGTGGTTAGTTTCCCCATAAGCCTGAGTCCGAGGACCATGCAGAGCCTTGGTTCTGTCTAACACTTGGCCTTTGAAGTGGTTAGTTTCCCCATAAGCTTGAGTCCGAGGACCATGCAGAGCCTTTGTTCCGTCTAACACTTGGTCTTCTGAAGTAGTTGGTTTCCCCATAGGCCTGAGTCCGAGGACCATGTAGAACCTTGGTTCTGTCTAACACTTTGGCTTCTGAAGTAGTAAGTTTCCCCATAGGCCTGAGTCCGAGGACCATGCAGTGCCTTTGTTCTGTCTAACACTTGGTCTTCTGAAGTAGTAATTTCCCCATAGGCCTGAGTCCGAGGACCATGCAGAGCCTTGGTTCTGTCTAACACTTGGTCTTCTAAAGTAGTTAGTTTCCCCATAGGCCTGAGTCCGAGGACCATGCAGAGTCTTGGTTCTGTCTAACACTTGGTCTTTGAAGTGGTTAGTTTCCCCAAAGGCCAGAGTCCGAGGACCATGCAGAGCCTTGGTACTGTCTAACACTTGGTCTTCTGAAGTAGTTAGTTTCCCCATAGGACTGAGTCCGAGGACCATGCAGAGCCTTGGTTCTGTCGAACACTTGGTCTATGAAGTGGTTAGTTTCCCCATAAGCTTGAGTCCGAGGACCATGCAGAGCCTTTGTTCTGTCTAACACTTGGTCTTCTGAAGTAGTTAGTTTCCCCATAGGGCTGAGTCCGAGGACCATGCAGAACCTTGGTTCTGTCTAACACTTGGGCTTCTGAAGTAGTAAGTTTCCCCATAGGCCTGAGTCCGAGGACCATGCAGTGCCTTAGTTCTGTCTAACACTTGGTTTTCTGAGGTAGTTAGTTTCCCCATAGGCCTGAGTCCAAGGACCATGCAGTGCCTTGGTTCTGTCTAACACTTGGTCTTCTAAAGTAGTTAGTTTCCCCATAGGCCTGAGTCCGAGGACCATGCAGAGCCTTGGTTCTGTCTAACACTTGGTCTTTGAAGTGGTTAGTTTCCCCATAGGCCTGAGTCCGAGGACCATGTAGAGCCTTGGTTCTGTCTAAAACTTGGTCTTCTAAAGTAGTTAGTTTCCCCATAGGCCTGAGTCTGAGGACCATGCAGAGCCTCGGTTCTGTCTAACACTTGGTCCTCTGAAGTAGTTAGTTTTCTCATAGGCCTGAGTCCGAGGACCATGCAGAGCCTTGGTTCTGTTTAACACTTGGTCTTTGAAGTGGTTAGTTCCCCCGTAGACTTGAGTCTGAGGACCATGCAGAGCCTTGGTTCTGTCTAACACTTGGTCTTCTGAAGTTGTTAGTTTCCCCATAGGCCTGAGTCCGAGGACCATGCAGAGCCTTGGTTCTGTCTAACACTTGGTCTTTGAAGTGGTTAGTTTCCCCAGAAGCTTGAGTCCGAGGACCATGCAGAGCCTTTGTTCTGTCTAACACTTGGTCTTCTGAAGTAGTTAGTTTCCCCATAGGCCTGAGTCCGAGGACCATGCAGAACCTTGGTTCTGTCTAACACTTGGGCTTCTGAAGTAGTAAGTTTCCCCATAGGCCTGAGTCCGAGGACCATGCAGTGCCTTGGTTCTGTCTAACACTTGGTCTTCTGAAGTAGTTAGTTTCCCCATAGGCCTTAGTCCGAGGACCATGCAGAGCCTTGGTTCTGTCTAACACTTGGTCTTCTGAAGTAGTTAGTTTCCCCATAGGCCTGAGTCTGAGGACCACGCAGAGCCTTGGTTCTGTCTAACACTTGGTCTTCTGAAGTAGTTAGTTTCCTCACAGGCCTGAGTCTGAGGACCATGCAGAGCCTTGGTTCTGTCTAACACTTGGTCTTCTGAAGTAGTTAGTTTCCTCATAGGCTTGAGTCCAAGGACCATGCAGAGCCTTGGTTCTGTCTAACACTTGGTCTTTGAAGTGGTTAGTTTCCCCAGAAGCTTGAGTCCGAGGACCATGCAGAGCCTTTGTTCTGTCTAACACTTGGTCTTCCGAAGTAGTTAGTTTCCCCATAGGCCTGAGTCCGAGGACCATGCAGAACCTTGGTTCTGTCTAACACTTGGGCTTCTGAAGTAGTAAGTTTCCCCATAGGCCTGAGTCCGAGGACCATGCAGTGCCTTGGTTCTGTCTAACACTTGGTCTTCTGAAGTAGTTAGTTTCACCCATAGGCCTGAGTCCGAGGACCATGCAGAGCCTTGGTTCTGTTTAACACTTGGTCTTCTAAAGTAGTTAGTTTCCCCATAGGCCTGAGTCCGAGGACCATGCAGAGCCTTGGTTCTGTCTAACACTTGGTCTTTGAAGTGGTTAGTTTCCCTATAGGCCTGAGTCCGAGGACCATGCAGAGCCTTGGTTCTGTTTAACACTTGGTCTTCTGAAGTAGTTAGTTTCCCCATAGGACTGAGTCCGAGGACCATGCAGAGCCTTGGTTCTGTCTAACACTTGGTCTTTGAAGTGGTTAGTTTCGCCATAAGCTTGAGTCCGAGGACCATGCAGAGCCATTGTTTTGTCTAACACTTGGTCTTCTGAAGTAGTTAGTTTCCCCATAGGCCTGAGTCCGAGGACCATGCAGAACCTTGGTTCTGTCAAACACTTGGGCTTCTGAAGTAGTAAGTTTCCCCATAGGCCTGAGTCCGAGGACCATGCAGTGCCTTGGTTCTGTCTAACACTTGGTCTTCTGAAGTAGTTAGTTTCCACATAAGCCTGAGTCCGAGTACCATGCAGAGCCTTGGTTCTGTCTAACACTTGGTCTTCTAAAGTAGTTAGTTTCCCCATAGGCCTGAGTCCGAGGACCATGCAGAGCCTTGGTTCTGTCTAACACTTGGTATTTGAAGTGGTTAGTTTCCCCATAGGCCTGTGTCCGAAGACCATGCAGAGCCTTGGTTCTGTCTAACACTTGGTCTTCTGAAGTAGTTAGTTTCCCCATAGGCCTGAGTCTGAGGACCATGCAGGGCCTTGGTTCTGTCTAACACTTGGTCTTCTGAAGTAGTTAGTTTCCTCATAGGCCTGAGTCCGAGGACCATGCGGAGCCTTGGTTCTGTCTAACACTTGGTCTTTGAAGTGGTTAGTTTCCCCGTAGGCCTGAGTCTGAAGACCATGCAGAGCCTTGGTTCTGTATAACACTTGGTCTTCTGAAGTTGTTAGTTTCCCTATAGGCCTGACTCCGAGGACCATGCAGAGCCTTGGTTCTGTCTAACACTTGGTCTTTGAAGTTGTTAGTTTCCCCATAGGCCTGAGTCTGAGGACCATGCAGAGCCTTGGTTTTGACTAACACTTGGTCTTCTGAAGTGGTAAGTTTCCCCATAGGCCTAAGTCCGAGGACCATGCAGAGCTTTGGTTCTGTCTAACACTTGTTCTTTGAAGTGGTTAGTTTCCCTATAAGCCTGAGTCCGAGGACCATGCAGAGCCTTTGTTCTGTCTAACACTTGGTCTTCTGAAGTAGTTAGTTTCCCCATAGGCCTGAGTCCTAGGACCATGCAGAACCTTGGTTCTGTCTAACACTTGGGCTTCTGAAGTAGTTAGTTTCCCCATAGGCCTGAGTCCGAGGACCATGCATTGCCTTGGTTCTGTCTAACACTTGGTCTTCTGAAGTAGTTAGTTTCCCCATAGGCCTGAGTCCGACGACCATGCAGAGCCTTGGTTCTGTCTAACACTTGGTTTTCTAAAGTAGTTAGTTTCCCCATAGGCCTGAGTCCGAGGACCATGCAGAGCCCTGGTTCTGTCTAACACTTGGTCTTTGAAATGGTTAGTTTCCCCATAGGCCTGAGTCCGAGGACCATGCAGAGTCTTGGTTCTGTCTAACACTTGGTCTTCTGAAGTAGTTAGTTTCCCCATTGGCCTGAGTCCGAGGACCATGCAGAACCTTGGTTCTGTCTAACACTTGGTCTTTGAAGTTGTTAGTTTCCCCATAGGCCTGAGTCCGAGGACCATGCAGAGCCTTGGTTCTGTCTAACACTTGGTCTTCTGAAGTAGTTAGTTTCCCCATAGGCCTGAGTCCGAGGACCATGCAGAGCCTTGGTTCTGTCTAACACTTGGTCTTTGAAGTGGTTAGTTTCCCCATAGGCCTGAGTCTGAGGACCATGCAGAGCCTTGGTTCTGACTAACACTTGGTCTTCTGAAGTGGTTAGTTTCCCCATAGGCCTGAGTTTGAGGACCATGCAGAGCCTTGGTTCTGTCTAACACTTGATCTTTGAAGTGGTTAGTTTCCCTATAAGCCTGAGTCCGAGGACCATGCAGAGCCTTTGTTCTGTCTAACACTTGGTCTTCTGAAGTAGTTAGTTTCCTCATAGGCCTGAGTCCGTGGACCATGCAGAACCTTGGTTCTGTCTAACACTTGGGCTTCTGAAGTAGTTAGTTTCCCCATAGGCCTGAGTCCGAGGACCATGCAGTGCCTTGGTTCTGTCTAACACTTGGTATTCTGAAGTAGTTAGTTTCCCCATAGGCCTGAGTCCGAGGAACATGCAGAGCCTTGGTTCTGTCTAACACTTGGTCTTCTAAAGTAGTTAGTTTCCACATAGGCCTGAGTCCGAGGACCATGCAGAGCCCTGGTTCTGTCTAACACTTGGTCTTTGAAGTGGTTAGTTTCCCCATTGGCCTGAGTCCGAGGACCATGCAGAGTCTTGGTTCTGTCTAACACTTGGTCTTCTGAAGTAGTTAGTTTCCCCATTGGCCTGAGTCCGAGGACCATGCAGAGCCTTGGTTCTGTCTAACACTTGGTCTTCTGAAGTAGTTAGTTTCCTCATAGGCCTGAGTCCGAGGACCATGCAGAGCCTTGGTTCTGTCTAACACTTGGTCTTGGTCTTTGAAGTGGTTAGTTTCCCCATAGGCCTGAGTCCGAGGACCATGCAGAGTCTTGGTTCTGTCTAACACTTTGTCTTCTGAAGTAGTTAGTTTCCCCATAAGCCTGAGTCCGAGGACCATGCAGAGCCTTGGTTCTGTCTAACACTTGGTCTTTGAAGTGGTTAGTTTCCCCATAGGCCTGAGTCTGAGGACCATGCAGAGCCTTGGTTCTGACTAACACTTGGTCTTCTGAAGTGGTTAGTTCCCCCATAGGCCTGAGTCCGAGGACCATGCAGAGCCTTGGTTCTGCCTAACACTTGATCTTTGAAGTGGTTAGTTTCCCTATAAGCCTGAGTCCGAGGACCATGCAGAGCCTTTGTTCTGTCTAACACTTGGTCTTCTGAAGTAGTTAGTTTCCTCATAGGCCTGAGTCCGAAGACCATGCAGAACCTTGGTTCTGTCTAACACTTGGGCTTCTGAAGTAGTTAGTTTCCCCATAGGCTTGAGTCCGAGGACCATGCAGTGCCTTGGTTCTGTCTAACACTTGGTCTTCTGAAGTAGTTTGTTTCCCCATAGGCCTGAGTCCGATGACCATGCAGAGCCTTGGTTCTGTCTAACACTTGGTCTTTGAAGTGGTTAGTTTCCCCATAGGCCTGAGTCCGAAGACCATGCAGAGCCTTGGTTCTGACTAACACTTGGTTTAATGAAGTGGTTAGTTTCCCCATAGGCCTAAGTCCGAGGACCATGCAGAGCCTTGGTTCTGTCTAACACTTGGTCTTTGAAGTGGTTAGTTTACCCATAAGCCTGAGTCCGAGGACCATGCAGAGCCTTTGTTCTGTCTAACACTTGGTCTTCTGAAGTAGTTAGTTTCCCCATAGGCCTGAGTCCGAGGACCATGCAGAACCTTGGTTCTATCTAACACTTGGGCTTCTGAAGTAGTAAGTTTCCCCATAGGCCAGAGTCCGAGGACTTTGCAGAGCCTTGGTTCTGTCTAACACTTGGTCTTTGAAGTGGTTAGTTTCCCCATAAGCTTGAGTCCGAGGACCATGCAGAGCCTTTGTTCTGTATAACACTTGGTCTTCTGAAGTAGTTAGTTTCCCCATAGGCCTGAGTCCGAGGACCATGCAGAAACTTGGTTCTGTCTAACACTTGGGCTTCTGAAGTAGTAAGTTTCCCCATAGGCCTGAGTCCGAGGACCATGCAGTGCCTTGGTTTTGTCTAACACTTGGTCTTCTGAAGTAGTTAGTTTCCCCATAGGCCTGAGTCCGAGGACCTTGCAGAGCCTTGGTTCTGTCTAACACTTGGTTTTCTAAAGTTGTTAGTTTCCCCATAGGCCTGAGTCCGAGGACCATGCAGAGCCTTGGTTCTGTCTAACACTTGGTCTTTGAAGTGGTTAGTTTCCCCATAGGCCTGAGTCCGAGGACCATGCAGAGCCTTGGTTCTGTCTAACACTTGGTCTTTTGAAGTAGTTAGTTTCCCCATAGGACTGAGCCCGAGGACCATGCAGAGCCTTGGTTCTGTCTAACACTTGGTCTTTGAAGTGGTTAGTTTCCCCATAAGCTTGGGTCCGAGGACCATGCAGAGCCTTTGTTCTGTCTAACACTTGGTCTTCTGAAGTAGTTAGTTTCCCCATAGGCCTGAGTCCGAGGACCATGCAGAACCTTGGTTCTGTCTAACACTTGGGCTTCTGAAGTAGTAAGTTTCCCCATAGGCCTGAGTCCGAGGACCATGCAGAGCCTTGGTTCTGTCTAACACTTGGTCTTTGAAGTGGTTAGTTTCCCCATAAGCTTGAGTCCGAGGACCATGTAGGGCCTTTGTTCTGTCTAACACTTGATCTTTGAAGTGGTTAGTTTCCCCATAAGCTTGAGTCCGAGGACCATGCAGAGCCTTTGTTCTGTCTAACACTTGGTCTTCTGAAGCAGTTAGTTTCCCCATAGGCCTGAGTCCGAGGACCATGCAGAACCTTGGTTCTGTCTAACACTTGGGCTTCTGATGTAGTAAGTTTCCCCATAGGCCTGAGTCCGAGGACCATGCAGTGCCTTGGTTCTGTCTAACACTTGGTTTTCTGAAGTAGTTAGTTTCCCCATAGGCCTGAGTCCGAGGACCATGCAGAGCCTTGGTTCTGTCTAACACTTGGTCTTCTAAAGTAGTTAGTTTCCCCATAGGCCTGAGTCCGAGGACCATGCAGAGCCTTGGTTCTGTCTAACACTTGGTCTTTGAAGTGGTTAGTTTCCCCATAGGCCTGAGTCCGAGGACCATGCAGAGCCTTGGTTCTGTCTAACACTTGGTCTTCTGAAGTAGTTAGTTTCCCCATAGGACTGAGTCCGAGGACCATGCAGAGCTTTGTTCTGTCTAACACTTGGTCTTTGAAGTGGTTAGTTTCCCCATAAGCTTGAGTCCGAGGACCATGCAGAGCCTTTGTTCTGTCTAACACTTGGTCTTCTGAAGTAGTTAGTTTCCCCATAAGCCTGAGTCCGAGGACCATGCAGAACCTTGGTTCTGTCTAACACTTGGGCTTCTGAAGTAGTAAGTTTCCCCATAGGCCTGAGTCCGAAGACCATGCAGTGCCTTGGTTCTGTCTAACACTTGGTCTTCTGAAGTAGTTAGTTTCCCCATGGGCCTGAGTCCGAGGACCATGCAGAGCCTTGGTTCTGTCTAACACTTGGTCTTCTAAAGTAGTTAGTTTCCCCATAGGCCTGAGTCCGAGGACCATGCAGAGCCTTGGTTCTGTCTAACACTTGGTATTTGAAGTGGTTAGTTACCCCATAGGCCTGAGGCCGAGGACCATGCAGAGCCTTGGTTCTGTCTAACACTTGGTCTTCTGAAGTAGTTAGTTTCCCCATAGGCCTGAGTCTGAGGACCACGCAGAGCCTTGGTTCTGTCTAACACTTGGTCTTCTGAAGTAGTTAGTTTCCTCATAGGCCTGAGTCCGAGGACCATGCAGAGCCTTGGTTCTGTCTAACACTTGGTCTTTGAAGTGGTTAGTTTCCCCGTAGGCCTGAGTCCGAGGACCATGCAGAGCCTTGGTTCTGTCTAACACTTGGTCTTGGTCTTTGAAGTGGTTAGTTTCCCCATAGGCCTGAGTCCGAGGACCATGCAGAGTCTTGGTTCTGTCTAACACTTGGTCTTCTGAAGTAGTTAGTTTCCCCATTGGCCTGAGTCCGAGGACCATGCAGAGCCTTGGTTCTGTCTAAAACTTGGTCTTCTGAAGTAGTTACTTTCCTCATAGGCCTGAGTCCGAGGACCATGCAGAGCCTTGGTTCTGTCTAACACTTGGTCTTTGAAGTGGTTAGTTTCCCCATAGGCCTGAGTCTGAGGACCATGCAGAGCCTTGGTTCTGTCTAACACTTGGTCTTCTGAAGTAGTTAGTTTCCCCATAGGCCTGAGTCCGAGGACCATGCAGAGCCTTGGTTCTGTCTAACACTTGGTCTTTGAAGTGGTTAGTTTCCCCATAGGCCTGAGTCCGAGGACCATGCAGAGCCTTGGTTCTGTCTAACACTTGATCTTCTGAAGTAGTTAGTTTCCCCATAGGCCTGAGTCCGAGGACCATGCAGAGCCTTGGTTCTGTCTAACCCTTGGTCTTTGAAGTGGTTAGTTTCCCCATAGGCCTGAGTCTGAGGACCAGGCAGAGCCTTGGTTCTGACTAACACTTGGTCTTCTGAAGTGGTTAGTTTCCCCATAGGCCTGAGTCTGAGGACCATGCAGAGCCTTGGTTCTGTCTAACACTTGATCTTTGAAGTGGTTAGTTTCCCTATAAGCCTGAGTCCGAGGACCATGCAGAGCCTTTGTTCTGTCTAACACTTGGTCTTCTGAAGTAGTTAATTTCCCCATAGGCCTGAGTCCGAGGACCTTGCAGAACCTTGGTTCTGTCTAACACTTGGGCTTCTGAAGTAGTTAGTTTCCCCATAGGCCTGAGTCCGAGGACCATACTGTGCCTTGGTTCTGTCTAACACTTGGTCTTCTTAAGTAGTTAGTTTCCCCAAAGGCCTGAGTCCGAGGACCATGCAGAGCCTTGGTTCTGTCTAACACTTGGTCTTTGAAGTGGTTAGTTTCCCCATAGGCCTGAGTCCGAGGACCATGCAGAGCCTTGGTTCTGACTAACACTTGGTCTTCTGAAGTGGTTAGTTTCCCCATAGGCCTAAGTCCGAGGACCATGCAGAGCCTTGGTTCTGTCTAACACTTGGTCTTTGAAGTGGTTAGTTTCCCCATAAGCCTGAGTCCGAGGACCATGCAGAGCCTTTGTTCTGTCTAACACTTGGGCTTCTGAAGTAGTAAGTTTCCCCATAGGCCTGAGTCCGAGGACCATGCAGTTCCTTGGTTCTGTCTAACACTTGGTCTTCTGAAGTAGTTAGTTTCCCCATAGGCCTGAGTCCGAGGACCATGCAGAGCCTTGGTTCTGTCTAACACTTGGTCTTCTAAAGTAGTTAGTTTCCCCATAGGCCTGAGTCCGAGGACCATGCAGAGCCTTGGTTCTGTCTAACACTTGGTATTTGAAGAGGTTAGTTACCCCATAGGCCTGAGGCCGAGGACCATGCAGAGCCTTGGTTCTGTCTAACACTTGGTCTTCTGAAGTAGTTAGTTTCCCCATAGGCCTGAGTCTGAGGACCATGCAGAGCCTTGGTTCTGTCTAACACTTGGTCTTCTGAAGTAGTTAGTTTCCTCATAGGCCTGAGTCCGAGGACCATGCAGAGCCTTGGTTCTGTCTAACACTTGGTCTTTGAAGTGGTTAGTTTCCCCGTAGGCCTGAGTCCGAGGACCATGCAGAGCCTTGGTTCTGTCTAACACTTGGTCTTGGTCTTTGAAGTGGTTAGTTTCCCCATAGGCCTGAGTCCGAGGACCATGCAGAGTCTTGGTTCTGTCTAACACTTGGTCTTCTGAAGTAGTTAGTTTCCCCATTGGCCTGAGTCCGAGGACCATGCAGAGCCTTGGTTCTGTCTAAAACTTGGTCTTCTGAAGTAGTTAGTTTCCTCATAGGCCTGAGTCCGAGGACCATGCAGAGCCTTGGTTCTGTCTAACACTTGGTCTTTGAAGTGGTTAGTTTCCCCATAGGCCTGAGTCCGAGGACCATGCAGAGCCTTGGTTCTGTCTAACACTTGGTCTTCTGAAGTAGTTAGTTTCCCCATAGGCCTGAGTCCGAGGACCATGCAGAGCCTTGGTTCTGTCTAACACTTGGTCTTTGAAGTGGTTAGTTTCCCCATAGGCCTGAGTCCGAGGACCATGCAGAGCCTTGGTTCTGTCTAACACTTGGTCTTCTGAAGTAGTTAGTTTCCCCATAGGCCTGAGTCCGAGGACCATGCAGAGCCTTGGTTCTGTCTAACACTTGGTCTTTGAAGTGGTTAGTTTCCCCATAGGCCTGAGTCTGAGGACCATGCAGAGCCTTGGTTCTGACTAACACTTGGTCTTCTGAAGTGGTTAGTTTCCCCATAGGCCTGAGTTTGAGGACCATGCAGAGCCTTGGTTCTGTCTAACACTTGATCTTTGAAGTGGTTAGTTTCCCTATAAGCCTGAGTCCGAGGACCATGCAGAGCCTTTGTTCTGTCTAACACTTGGTCTTCTGAAGTAGTTAATTTCCCCATAGGCCTGAGTCCGAGGACCTTGCGGAACCTTGGTTCTGTCTAACACTTGGGCTTCTGAAGTAGTTAGTTTCCCCATAGGCCTGAGTCCGAGGACCATACTGTGCCTTGGTTCTGTCTAACACTTGGTCTTCTTAAGTAGTTAGTTTCCCCAAAGGCCTGAGTCCGAGGACCATGCAGAGCCTTGGTTCTGTCTAACACTTGGTCTTTGAAGTTGTTAGTTTCCCCATAGGCCTGAGTCCGAGGACCATGCAGAGCCTTGGTTCTGACTAACACTTGGTCTTCTGAAGTGGTTAGTTTCCCCATAGACCTAAGTCCGAGGACCATGCAGAGCCTTGGTTCTGTCTAACACTTGGTCTTTGAAGTGGTTAGTTTCCCCATAAGCCTGAGTCCGAGGACCATGCAGAGCCTTTGTTCTGTCTAACACTTGGTCTTCTGAAGTAGTTAGTTTCCCCATAGGCCTGAGTCCGAGGACCATGCAGAACCTTGGTTCTGTCTAACACTTGGGCTTCTGAAGTAGTTAGTTTCCCCATAGGCCTGAGTCTGAGGACCATGCAGTGCCTTGGTTCTGTCTAACACTTGGTCTTCTGAAGTAGTTAGTTTCCCCATAGGCCTGAGTCCGAGGACCATGCAGAGCCTTGGTTCTGTCTAACACTTGGTCTTCTAAAGTAGTTAGTTTCCCCATAGGCCTGAGTCCGAGGACCATGCAGAGCCCTGGTTCTGTCTAACACTTGGTCTTTGAAGTGGTTAGTTTCCCTATAGGCCTGAGTCCGAGGACCATGCAGAGCCTTGGTTCTGTCTAACACTTGGTCTTCTGAAGTAGTTAGTTTCCCCATAGGCCTGAGTCCGAGGACCATGCAGAGCCTTGGTTCTGTCTAACACTTGGTCTTCTGAAGGAGTTAGTTTCCTCATAGGCCTGAGTCCGAGGACCATGCAGAGCCTTGGTTCTGTCTAACACTTGGTCTTTGAAGTGGTTCCTTTCCCCGTAGGCCTGAGTCCGAGGACCATGCAGAGCCTTGGTTCTGTCTAACACTTGGTCTTCTGAAGTTGTTAGTTTCGCCATAGGCCTGAGTCCGAGGACCATGCAGAGCCTTGGTTCTGTCTGACACTTTCATTTCTCTGTAAGTAGGGGTTTGTCGTCGGACTGCTTTACTGGAGACGATTCCTCCTTCGGACGGATTATGATCTTACACGTGGCGTTGATCTCGCCTCCAGCTCGAGCCCCCATCTTTCTTATTTGCGAAGCGTCCCTTGGCCGTTCGTATTCCGCGCTTGACGCTTCAGTGAGCGAGACGCGCCTTCATTAATGGCCTCGTGAATGAACATAAGTCCAACGGTCTACGGCCCCCCTTGGAATCTGGTAGCTTCATTATTTTCCACTCTTTTCAAATTCTGCGTGGATTAATTCTCACCCACCCTCATCCTCTATATAAGGCTTTCTGGGGGGATGGTTTCTCCATGCTCCATGAACCTCCCAACACAAACAGAAAGAATACACCCTTTCAGCTCCCCAAGCCCCTTCAATAACCCCGCCGGAATTGTGACCGGAGTTAGGAGATATGGGGCGGCTTTGGATGGGTGTGAGGACATTCGTGCCAAGAGCCGTTGTGGCCGCAGCCCTCACTGGGCTTCCGGTGCGGCAGAGTCTAGGCGTAACCCCGATGGCGCCATGCACGGTGGCCCGGAGGGATGTCGTTGAAGTACCTAACGTCTCTCCTCAGAGCGCACCCCCGACGGAGGAGACATGCGAACTCACATCATGGGCGGTGCCTGAGTATTGCCGTCTCCAACGGCCAATGCTCGTGGGGGTTGGAGAAAATCAAGGGAAAATCATTGGGGAGGACATCCCGAAGCCCCTGCGTCTGCTCCTCGCTTTGTTCAAGCTCCGCCGCTCCGAGAAAGGAATTGTTGGTGGCCTTGAAACAAGCCAGCCTCAGCCCCCTTCCGTCCGCTTACTGTCAAGTTCTCCCATTCTCTTGATGCCATTTAGGGTACAGGTTGACACTTCCCTCTAGCTAGTTTTAGGACGGGTCCGCCTGAGCCTCTGATTGTAGGACTAGCTAGTAGGAACAGTTGTAAAACACGCCTGCCTGAGCCTCTGATTGTAATTTGTAATAATAATTTTTTTTTGAAATAATATCAAGCTTTCTTTCTTTACTGTTGAATCTTCTGTCTCGAGCTTTTATCTTTCTGCAGTGTTTGTTTGGTAGTTCCCTTTTTTTGCATCACCACCGATCTTCTGTAGAATATCTATTTAGAACAGTCGCCTGTTGCGCCGGCCGGCGCACTAATCCTTCCCACAGACGGTGCCAATTGTAGGGTCTGCTTTTGTTGCCCCGAGCCCAAAGGATATGGGTCAAAGGCCCATCGAACCCAAAACAATGAATTTGTAGAGAGTGGATCGAAGGTCTAGGCGCTGGCCGGCGTTCACGAGGCGTGAACTCCATTCTCTTTTATTTAAAGAAACACTTAGAACAATTTACAATTAGGGGATGCTCCTCGGCCCATGGCCGAGGAGGCTTTTTCCTCCTTTTTTTCTCTTTCTCTTTCTTCCTTTTTTCTCTTTCTCTTTCCTCCCCCTTTTTTCCCCCTTCTTTCCCCCTTCCTCTTTCCGGAGGGATTCCTTTACATTATATACCCTTTACCTAACCAATCCTAGCCCTACACTTGTTGAGCGATCTGGACATTGCTCAGGTGCTTGTCCCATCAGCCGCCTTCTTAGTCTCTTTGGGAGTCGCGGCAACCAAGGTGACGCTGGTGCGGGGTCCTTTCCTCATTAGTGCGGCCAGGGCGGTAGTCAGGTACATTTAATGTGGAGGTGACTGTTTGTCATAAGCGTGTCCCTCAAGTTCTCGGACGTCCGATGATGGGGTCGTCCTCGGATTTTGGGTGCCTTCTCGGCTCGGGCCTTCGGCCCAGGAACGAAGTGGGCTGGGCCGGGCCGCAGGATTCTTTGGCCCCACAGTAAGTTATAGCTTTTGATATATGGAAAATTGACTACTTTCTAAACCATCTATGATATATTTGTAACATTAAAGTATGTGATCTATTTGCAACTTATTATTTTAAGACTATGAAACTTCTTTAGTTATTTTTTTGAAAACCCATAGTATATCATAACTTTTGAAGACTCATATTACATCTTATTACTTTACAGATCTATTGCTTGATAGAACTTGTTAGGATTTGGGTTACTTATTGAGTTCTCAGCTCACCCCTTTTTTCCCCTCCAGTTTCAGATTGTGAAGAATAGCAAGTTTTGAGAGTTTTGATGTTGTGTTGTGAGCAAGAAAAGAAGCTTAGTGATTTTGGGATTGGATGGTCTTCTAATAGTTTTATATTTATTGGCCAATTGGCATTATGTACATGAGGTTTGAATTTTGTTCCTATTAAATTATTGGAGATCTATTCATAAAGAAATTGTTGAGGTATTTTGAATTTATTTGAATTAATTTTTGAGGATAAATTTTAGTTGCTAAGAAGGCCTTGTACACTTGTAGACTTTATAAGCGTTCGGCAGTTGTCACGTGCCTATCTTTATACTTGGGTTCGGGGCGTGACAAGCACGGATTAGTCTATCGAGGATCCATAGCTCCCAACATTTTTATGACTAAGGTTTCGTGGTTATTGTATCAAGTCCTGAATTGATTATGAATATGACAAGATGCTGATTACAGGAGTAACATTCACTTCAAATTAAAATTCTACCCAGAGCATTGTATTTTTGTTCCTACTTTCAATAAGAAAGTGGGATATGAAATCATACAAATTCACTTTCATTCCATTGGACTCAGTGAAAGAACTACCCAAGGAAATTGTGATAATATGTCTCAGATCATTAGAGGACCAAAGAATCAACTTAATCTAAGTTATAAGCACCTAATCTAAAAAGTATCAGGTTGTTCTTAACCAAACAGAAGCAATACACAAAAACAGCATTAAAAAAATTCAGAGAAATATGCATACCTGAAAATGGAGGCAGACATTTGATAATGATGTTCGAACATGAAATTATGATGACTTTGACTTGACTTGACCTGACCTTGTGTCACTAACTTGACTAGATCTTGTGTAAAGTTCGATTGGAACTTTTTGTTACCTTCATGCTCAATAACCCATCTCATGCCAGGTAGAACCTTAAATTATGCTTCAGGTGAGCTGAAAAAACCCTGCAAAAATCTCCTTTTAGTTGAACATTAGAGGGCTTGGCTTATATCTAGTTGGCAAATGGACCAAACATGCATCCATCTCTGCAAGTGTGATGCGTCCAGCGCCAAGTTGCATCTAGTACACAAATTCACAGAACAACTATTAGTATAGTCTCATATCTTCATACCCCACTATCAATGAGGATGGGTTGTGTTTCTCACAGCCACAAGATGGCAGACTGCATTTCCTTCTCCACCCTCACCATGCCAAGAGAGGAGGGAAATTTTTTTTTTTTAAGGATGGCATTAAATGGTACAGATTGTGAAGCAGATACAGGCATATCAAACTCCAGATGCATTTCCTACGTTAAGTCTTGAATAAATTCTGAATATGACAGTATGCACATTCACATCAAACTAAAGTCCCACCTGAGCCAAGATTCAGAGCAGTTTTTTTTGGGTTCATTCTCTTCAATAAGAACATGATTTGAAATTATATGAATTCCCCTTCATTCTATTGTGCTAAGTGAAGGAACTGCATAAGAATCCTATTTCGATCCATTCTCAAAATCCAAGATTCAAGCCTCAACCATTTTATTTCGCACTGTTGGGGGGGGGGGGGGGGGGTGATTAGGTTGTGGGATCTATAAACTTTAGTAAAATCACATTAAGTTCCACATCTGGGTCACACGGATCTGTAGAGAATTGAAAAATGATTAAAAATGTTTCTGAATGAAAAAATTAAAAAACTTAGCCAAAAGGAAAATAAAAGAATGAGAAACTAATATTGGAAGAAACAAAAATCTAACCTCCTAAAGTTCGCATAGGAATTAAGACCACAAATAAAAATAAAGAAGGGGGGAGAACCTCATGAACAAAATTTGCATGCAATTTATGAGTTTAAACGTGCAAGGCACCAGCAAAAGTAGACCAAAGGATAATAAACTTAAAAACGAAAAAGAAAAAAGAGGAACACATAATAGAAGCCAGTTCTAATAAGAGGACAATCTCTTTCCCCTAGTTTGATCGAATTATACACTTATATAAAATAAAATAATAAATAAATAAACTCCTTATAATATTCCGCTACAGATAAAGGAAATCTTCTGAACTATGGTTACATTAAAAGGCATTTGTGCTTTTATTTTATTTCCTTTTTTCCTATAGCAAGCAAGATATTGAAGACAATCTGCTTAGCTTTGTCATCTCCTTCTGGCATCTTAATGCAAGGAGCCCCAGTAAAATCATCTATTTTCTGCCGGGTTTTATTTTTGAATTTTGAACCAAACTTCTTTTTAAATTTGACTTTACCATTGTTGAGAATCGTGAGGGATTTTTTTTGTTAATTATTTTCCTTATTGATGTACTCCTTGAAAGCCCATTTAAAAAGGCTCTAGTAAACATAGAAGACAGAATATTGAGTATTGAAATTTCCTATTGGAATTTTTCCAGTTGCTGGGTATTGATTCTTAGCAACTTAGGTGCTGTTTCTAAGTTTTTAGCTTGGTGCTGAATCATAAGGACCTTTCCTTTATTTTTTGTTCAATTTTCTTCCTTATATTCAATTCTATCTCCCAGTCCTATCCCCTCCTAATCTGGACTTGTGAGTGGATCTAGACTTATGAGTGGATCCTTACTTGTCTCGCTGATATACGAGACTGGGTGCCTGGTCGAGCTGTACTGAGTTCTGTGGGAGATCTAATAGAGCTGGTCTTTTTGTAGTTATTGCAGTTTATTTTGGAGGGTCTAGGAGATGCTGTATCATGATACCAGCAAGCTCTAATCGTGCAAGTTGGTCTTTGTTTCAGAGAGAGTTAAAGCATTTTTTCTTTGGTGCAAAACCGGTTTCTATGGCTGAAGTATCCTCCATAAAAGGTGGTGGAGGATGTCAGTCTGCTGGTGGTGGCCGGAATAGGAAACTTTTATCTGTTTTTGGTAAGCAGCAAAAGTTCAGAAATTTTGAAAAATATGGAACTATATCAAGGCAAAACGTGATTCATGGAGACCCTTTAGAAAATGGTTCAGTTATAAATGGCAATGTTTCAGTCAAAAATGGCAGACCCATGCGGGCTTTTATTTTTAAGTTGACTCTAGTTGTTTTGGATTTGAGAGTATGCAAGCCTGAGGGTGGGAGAAGGTTTGTGACCTGTGTGGGTGCTAAGGAGATTAGATGGCCCAAGGTTTTTAGTGGTGGGCCTGAAATTACAGAACTTTCTGGTGGGCTTGTTAATGCCCAACCCGTGGCTACAGTACCCTCACTAAGTGAGGGTACTTTGGTCAAACCCAAATCTTTAAAAGGAATATTGAAGGGTGATTATGGGTTCCTGGTGACAGTAGCGGTGCCGGAATCTGTTGGGTATACTTCTGCCCTCAACGGCGACCCTTTTCAAGTCGCCTCGGTGCTGGAATCTTCCAATCTTTGGTTTATCGGCGAGGAGGTGACCAATCGGAGGAAGGGGGACGAGACCCACACTCTAATAGCTGGTGTTTTGAGTGTAGGGTCGACAACGAAGTCAAGGGGACTTGGGTTTGATGTTTTTTCTGATCTTCGGCATTTGGGTGCTGCTCATAACCATTTTTCTCCTTTGTCGGATCTGGGTAGTGAGATGGGTCTCTATTTTGGAGAGAGAGATAACTCCACAGTGGTTCCAGGTGAGAAGGGAGAAAAATGGAGCAATCCTATTGCTAAGCCAGTGTCGCTGAGCTACTTGGATGGGGTTGAGCAATTACAAGAAGGTTCTAAGCATCTTATGCTTCAGTGGAAGCACAGTGTAGTTAATCCTAGTGGTCTTATTCATGGAGAGGAAGAGAGTGGTTTATTGGAGTGCTCACCTCTATCTAAATGGGATCCTAATGATCATAAGGAGTTGGAGGTGATCCAGGAAGTTGATGAGGGAGAGGTTCGGGGATCAGTAGTGAAAAATTCGAAATGGGTAAGTAGCCTGATGAAAAATTTATGTAGAATTGTGGGTTTTCCTATTGTCAAGCACGAAGATCAATGTCTGGCTTTGTTTCGTCTTCTTGAACAAGACTGTATCGATGTTGTAAGTGTTGGGACTTCTAAAGGAATTGTGAACTCAAAGCAAAAAGGGCTTAGGGAACTTAAAGGTTTGATTTCTTCAATTAATTATGATAAGGTAGCATCTAAGGGGAGGAACATAGATTTCTTTGAAGGTACGGGGGTGATCACCTGTTTTAAATGAGTTTACGATTGCTATCTTGGAATGTTAAGGGATTAAACAATCCTCAGAAGCGAGAGGTATGTAAAAATCTTTTCAAGGAGTGGAAGTGTGATATAGTTTGCTTTTAAGAAACTAAGCTGTCTTCTTTAGACTCTCATGTTGTTCGAAGCCTTTGGGGTAGTCCGTTCCTAGATTGGGTTGCTCTAGATGCAGTCAATATGGCAGGGGGGTGTTATTGGTTTGGGACAAGAGAGTTGTTGAAAACGTTGATTGTGTTGTTGGCCTATTTTCTGTTAATATTTTACTGAAGGGCGTTGTAGATGATTTTGTATGGGCTTGCTTAGGAGTGTATGGGCCTAATAGTGATAGTCAGCAGGGTGCTTTATGGGAGGAGCTTACTAGGATGCACTCTAGGTGGAAAACGGCATGATGTGTGTTTGGGGATTTCAATACCATCCGTTTTCCGAGTGAGAGATTGGGTTGTGAGGCTTTTAGTTTGGCTATGTTTGCTTTTTTAGACTTCATTAAGGCTAATTACCTTGTGGACTTATCCCTTGAAGGGGCTTCGTTTACTTGGTTTAGAGATTCGGGGATAGATTGTATGTCAAGAATAGATAGAACCTTGGCATCGGTGGAATGGATAGATCACTTTGGAAACATGTCTCAAAGGGTACTCCCTCGTGTAGTTTCTGATCATTGCCCACTTCTGGTGGTGGCAAGTAGTGTTAATAAAGGTCAGAGTGCCTTCAAGTTTGAGAATATGTGGTTGAAAGAAGAGAGTTTTGTAGAAAGGGTTCGGCATTGGTGGAATGGGTATTGCTTTTTGGGTTTTCCAAGCTTTATTCTGGCTCGTAAATTAAAAGCTCTTAAAAATGACTTGAAAAAGTGGAATAAGGAGGAATTTGGGGATATGGCCTTTAGGAAGAAATGCCTTTTAGCTGAATTGTTGGGTTTGGATGCTAAGGAGGACTTGTTAGATCTTTCACAGGAGTAACAAACTTGACGTATTCAGATTAAAGGTGAGATTGCACATCTTACCTTTTGGAGGAGATTTCTTGGAGACAAAAGTCCCAAATTTTATTTATGAAGGAGGGGGACAATAATACTTGCTTTTTCCATTGAGTAGCAAACTCCCATAGAAGAACTAATCACATTCGGGGTATAGAGGTGGATGGGGTCCTCTATGAGGATGAGGAAGAGGTGCGGGCTAAGGTGGTCCATTTTTATCAGAATTTGTACACTAAATCAGATACTTGGCGCCCCTATATGGATGGATTAGAGTTTGTTAGTATTAAGGAGGATGAGCGGCTTGAATTAGAGAGGGATTTTTCTAAGGAGGAAGTGGTAAAGGTTCTCCAAGAGATGGAGGGTGATAAAGCCCCAGGTCCTGACGGATTCACTATGGCATTTCTTCAAAAATGCTGGAGTGTAGTGGAAAAAGATGTCATGGCCCTTTTTTGATCATTTCCATAGGAGATTAGAGTTTGAACGGTCTCTGAATGCTTCTTTTCTATCTTTGATTCCCAAGAAAAATATTGCCTTGCATATCAAAAATTTTAGGCCTATCAGCTTAGTGGGCAGTGTGTATAAGCTATTGTCTAAGGTTTTGGCAAATAGATTGAGGCGGGTGCTGGATAAACTTATTTCGGAGTCACAGAATTTTTTTGTTGGTGGCGAACAGATTTTGGATTCAGTGCTTATTGCTAATAAATGTTTAGACAGTAGACTGAAGTGTCGCACTCCGGGGGTGGTGTGTAAGTTAGACATTGAGAAAGCATATGATCATGTGAATTGGGACACTTTGTTTTATCTGTTGGAGAGGATGGTCTTTGGGGGTAGATGGAGGAGTTGGCTAAAGACTTGTGTCACTACCGTTTGCTTCTTGGTTTTGGTTAATGGTTCCCCTATTGGTTTCTTTGGTAGCTCTAGAGGTCTAAGACAAGGTGATCCTTTGTCTCCCCTTCTCTTTCTTTTGATCACGTAGGTTTTAAGTCGTATGCTGAAGAAAACTGAGGAAGGAGGTTTCATTCAGGGTTTTCATGCGAGTCCTATTAATTCTACTGGTATCTATATTTCTCACCTTTTATTTGCTGATGATACCATTCTTTTCTATGAGGCCTTTAGAGAGAAAATTCTTTTTATTAGGCTGGCTTTGACTTGTTTTCAAGCTTTTACTGGTTTAAAGGTGAATGTGGCGAAAAGTGAAATTGTCCCTATTGGGGAGGTGAGTAACATTCAGACTTTAGCTAATATTCTTCAATGCAGGGTGGGTAGTTTGCCTATGATTTACTTGCGTATGCCATTGGGAACTTTGTATAAAACAACCTCTATTTGAAATCTGATCCTTGAGAGGGAAAAGAAGCTTTCAGGCTGAAAGCGGCTTTATTTTTCAAAGGGTGGTAGACTTATTTTGCTGAAAAGTACCTTTTCAAGCCTCCCGACTTATTACCTTTCCCTTTTTACTATCCCTAAAGCTATGGCGGCTAGATTGGAATGCATTCAGAGGAACTTCTTATGGGGTTCGTCAGTTGAGTGTTTCAAATATCCTTTGGTGGCTTAGGAAAAGGTTTGCTTACCACGTGAGTTGGGTGGTTTGCAAATTCAAAAATTGGCGTCTTTTAATCAGGCCCTTCTAGGGAAATGGCTTTGGAGGTATGGCCATGAAACCACTCATTTGTGGTGAAGGGTCATAGTCACGAAATATAGGGAGGGAAAAGGGGGTTGGTGCACTAGAGCTTGTAGAAGGGCTCATGGTTGTGGGTTATGGCGGAGTATTAGTGAAGAGTGGGATACTTTCGCTAGGCATTTCTCTTTTGCGGTGGGGGACGGTTCTCGTATTCTGTTTTGGCATGACAAGTAGATTGGGGATGTTCCTTTTAAAATTCTTTATCCTCAGTTATTTTTGTACTCAGCCAATAAGGAGGCTTGTATTTCTGAAGTGTTAAGCCTTCCAGTGAGTGATAATGACAGAGTGTGGAGTTTAAGATTTTATAGGGAATTCAATGATTGGGAGTTAGCAGCTTCCTACTCCCTACTTCATTTCCTCCAATTCCATTTTCCTAGGGGTGGAGGGTGTGACAGGCTCTGTTGGGATCTCAATGGAAGTGGGAAGTTCGATATTCAGTCTTTTTATCATAAGATTTGAATTGCAGCTCCTTCCTTTTTCCCTTGGAAGGGCATTTGGAAAGTTAAGTTTCCTAAAAGGATGGCTTTTTTCATGTGGACAACATCTCATGGTCAGATTCTTACCCTGGATAACCTTATGCTTCGTGGTCGCCCTTTGACGAATCGTTGTTGTATGTGTGCTGTTGTAATGCAGAATCTATGGATCACCTGTTACTTTTTTGCCTGATAGCTCATTCTTTGTGGATGTATATGCTACGACTGTTTGGGATCGATTGGGTCATGCTAGGTTCAGTTGTGAACTTACTATTTCATTGGTATCATTGGCTTGGGAAGTATAGTTTTGATATTTGGAATGTGGTTCCAGGCTGTTTATTGTGGACCATTTGGACTGAACGGAATTGGCGGTCTTTTGAGGATGAGGAGAAAACTGTGGTTCAATTATTAGAGTGTTGCCAACGGACCCTCTTTAATTGGTCTCGTTGTTAGGGCTTCTCGGATTGTCTACCCTTTTGGATTTTCTTTCGTCTATTATAATAGATTAGGGGCTGCTTCTGCCTTTTTGCTCCTTTTTTCCTTCATTCACTACCGTGAACTCTTTGTATATCTTGATTTTCTTTCATTAATAATATTTTCTTCTTACTTATCAAAAAAAAAAACACACCAGAAGATTGAAGAATTGTGGTTTAATTTCAATATAAGGCCTTCTTGGAACCTTTCATGGGCTACTTTATTTATTATTGACTCTTATTAGTATTAAATTCCTTTAGGTTAGAAAGTTCTTAGTTTAGTTTTAATTAAGTTTTACTGAATTAAGACAATCTTTTACATTCAAAATCTTTTGTCCTTGGATGTACAAAAGGCCCATGAGATTTTGTTTTGGGTCATTTTTCTATCTGATTTAGTAGTTCTTAAGTACTTTTTTCTTTGTTATTAGTAGTCTTTTTTTTCTAGAAATAACTTATTTAGAGTCCTAGTCCTTCTAGGAAAGAATTTGGCAATAACCTATATATATTTTTTTTGTAAGTATTTGGCAATAACCTATATAAAGGCTTAATTGAACTCAATAACATTTATAGCGAGATTGATTTTAATAAAATTCATCAACTTAATTAATAAAATACAAAGGGTATTAAATGCACATAGAATTCTTGAATTTAACTCAAACCTGTTGTGTTACCTTAGAGATTCTGTTTTACCTGATTTTTTTTTTTGGGGGGGGGGGGGGGGGGGGGGTGGTGTGTTTGTGGAGAGGGGAGAAGAAAAGGCAAAAGCCCAAACATGCCCCCTGTAATAATTAAGGGAAAAGGCCTTGCATGTGATTGTCTTCTCCTACCCAAGTGTATTGCTTGGAAAACCAAGGTGTGATTGCCTTGTGTTTATCTTTCTTTATTTCTTAACACCAAACAGCCATCAAACATATTCAAAATCCAATCTTTTTATTACCTGAACCTACCTAAACCCTTAAGCATCAACACTTATTCAAGAACCTTTCAAGATCTGATAAAAAAAGTCTAATTTAGCATTGAACTACTAAAGATCCTATATCACTTGAACATATCTTAATGGATGTAAGTAGCAACACTTGGTCAACCTTCGTTAGTAGAATTAAAGAACAAGCTTCTTAGATAGTGAATCAGAAATCATATGATTATTGTTGGGAGAATCATAGGGAGAAGTAAATCAAACATCTGTTATGATCGTTGAACTTCTCAAATTCCTCAAGGGAGATGTGTAAAAGAACTCTTCTTTTTATTTTTGATATCCCAGTTACATGCTAGGTTGCAATCAAAGCAAAATGAAACCAAGTATTTACTAAGGGATTCACCTATGATGGCAATTACCAGAAAGTAATATGTTTATTGTCCCAAACATAGCAAGAGATAGGTCCATTACATATGCTTGACTTCCTAGTTTACCACTCAAAGGTTGCAGAAAATCACTTTAAAGCCCATATCAATATATGCCTTGCTTGGTTTGATTAAACAAGGATGGTTAGTGTATGCTGATTTAGCTTCTCAAGGCAAGTAGGACCTTAACCAACCAATATATTCTTTTGATATACCTTACACCTTGAATTTTAGAATTTGGGAATAGTTACAATACATCCTGAACGTGACATTTACAACGTAGCAGAACAAATATAGGGAGGAATGTGCAGCATTCATGAATCATGTAATCACTAGGCATATGGTGCAAGTGATGATATTTCTTCTTCAGTACAATGTACAAGAATTATGCAAATTGCTGTATCTGCTTCTTCTTTCCCCATAGGTTGCTATGGTACAACTTTCACTGTATCACATAAGGTTTCTGCTTGCTGGTGGCTAGAGAACATAATCAAAAGGTAGGGGAGCCAAGACCAAGATAATTATCCCTTTCAGCAAGTAAACTCCTAATGTTGTCCCCATGCAAAGATCATGGAATCAAGCTAAAAGGCTCTTTCAACTTAGCAAGTTATTTATACACTCACTAGCTTTTAGTCACATATACCTATAGAAATTATTTTGGCTTCCATAAACTAATTCTGTATCCAGCTTGATATTAAATGTCAACAACTTGCCCTGCAGTGTACAGACCACTCGTCAAGAAGACAGAACCATATCCACATAAGCAAAGCACCAGAGTTTTTTTCTTATTGGTTGTCCTACATGTCCTACTGTCTTTCATGCCTACTCCTCTTAATTCCAATTCAATCCTAAGAACTTTGGAACCTCATAGTTTCTAAAATGTCAAAGTGACCATGGTAACAGCAACATGACATCATGAAAGCAAAGCACAGTTTCTTAGAAATCTCATGAGATCAAATGCCTCAAAGACTAAATAGCAAATCATCCTGCAGAACGCAATGCACAAACTAATAATATTTAGCATCCTAAACCACTTTAACTGAACACATTTGGTTGGCTGATGAATAGGATGTTAATACAAAAACTGAAGCATATAATGCCATATTCCCGATCCTCAAATTTCTTTATTTCCACAATATGCATTACAGCAACAAAAAACTTTGTTTACAAAAATATCATAGACTCGAGAGCAGCAAATAACACATAAGGAGATGGCGAGCAAAGTCTCAAAACACCCAATGCCAAAAATAATAAAAAAACCAAAAAAAGAAGAAAAGAAATATGTACCAGTTTGAGACGAAGTAGCCGCTGCAGATTCAGTCAACAGAAACAAACTCACATCGAGTTTAGCCTTGTGAGCGTAAACCACCAATCCAATCCATCATCGTGATCTTATTTCGACCTTCGCGAATTGGACTTTTCCAGAGGCTGGGCACCCATGTAAATGCAATTAAGTTTTACCCAAAAAGTGGGTTCAGACGGTTAACTACGGGCTCGTCCCCGCCGATGATGACCGCAACCGTAAACATTTTCGTCATTTCGCTGGTTGTTATGTTAAAGAAAAAGCAAGAACTCATACTTCTCCCCATCAAAAAAGAAAAGAAAAGAACTCATACTTCTCCGTAACTCTATCAAAATAATTACTAATAAATAAATAAGATTGCGTGTTGGTATTGGAATTTGGAAAGCGTTTTAATCTCTCTCTTTTCTTTTTCTTTTTTTTTCAAAAAAAATCTCTTTTTAATTTTTTTTTTACCGCAAAATTTGCAAACTAAAATTTTATAGATTTTCTTATCAAAGAAAAAAATATACTTGCTTACTAACGAGTGCCCTAAAGGCATTTATTAATAATCTATTTTAGGAAAGTTTTTATACTATTTTTATGGGAAATAAAAAAAACTGTCAAAATATTAATTACTTTTTTTTTTTTCATTTCCCATAAAAACTTTCTTTAAATGAATTAACATTTTCCTACCATTGCTTTGATATTCGATGTTGCTAATGTCGAGTTATGCTTGATATTATTATCTTATCTTTTTTTCATGCTACTTCTCCTTTCACTGAAAAGATATAGGCTTTCTCTTTTCTTCTAATTGAAATTTTTGGAAGAAAATAAAGTCGTGACAAAATGCTAGAAGTATCAGCAAGGACTAAAGATCACGTAAGCAAAATTTTTTTAATTGATTAAAACGTTTTTTCTTAGTCGAGACACATGGCTATTATATTTTCAAATCATTTTGAATGTTTGGAGTGGAATGGACTTAGACTTAGTAATGTTTTATGTAATAGCCTATCATTGTCCAATCTTCTCATGCAATTTTCCTTTCTTGTAAAGATTTTTTCCCCTATTCTAATCAAAATCTCTACAATTAAAAAAATAAAATCAGGGAAAAATATAAAAAAGTAGCACTAAGGGCTAATTTTCTTTGTTGATTGAATACTTTTCTTTTCTTCCTTCAAACGATGGGACATGATATATATACATTTTGTGGAAGCACTTAAGTCAAAGTAGTGTCATTGCCTTGAAAATCTTGGCAATTTGGACCGGCCCATTTTGTCACAAAGAAATCTCACTTTGTGATGAACCAAAATAGTAATAAAGGAATTTGAAGAAGGCTTATTAGTTTTTAGTTTTTACTAGCACAAACTGTTTTATATGAATTTAAATAATAAAAGAATTGAAATTCGAAGTTTTTTTTTTTTTTCAAAAAACATTTTTTAAAACAAAGGTACATTACAAACTTTTTAAAAAAGTTATAGTAATTTTTAAGGAAACGTATGCTAAATTATACTATACATAATACACTTTCTTAAATAATATGAGATAATTACCCTTTATTTTAGAGAAACAAACACACGCACACATTCTCAACAAACACTTGCATTATGAATTTGAAATAATATCTTATATATAATCATTTCCAAACTTAAATCTATCTATAAATTTTATCAACGGAAAAAAATTTGTACTTATCAATAAAACTTATATAAAAAAAAAAAAAAAAAAAAAACCAAACCCAAATCATTCTTTTAAAATGCTTTCATTACAATGAATGAACAAAAATTGCAGCAAAAACATACTTAAGAATTACCATTTGACTGTTGTGGGGGACCTGATCTACCATTGAAAGGATAGTTTTACGATGGAACGAAAACTTATAGTGAGAAATAAATAATAAATAAATAAAAAGGCAATATATATGACATGTTGGAAAGCATAGCTATTCCAAACCTTTGGAAATTAATAGGCCAGCTTATACAAGGTTCTTGATTTTGGATTCTGAGAAAGGTGATTGGTAAGTGGACTGACTCTCAACTTTGGAGAGGGTGATTTTTGGACTCAAACCTGTGGCTCTTCGTTTGGGTAAGAGAATATTTGCCATCACTGCAAGGTCTGACTAGGTCTTGCATCGAATCCAAATCTCATTCAGTAAAACGTTTTATTTTTTTAGAACCTATACTACTGACAGCTAACAGATTTTATATGACAATGGACACATTTTATTGGGGCAGTGTTGTGGGTAAACACCTATGGAAGCATAACCCACATTAGATACACAGATGTATCATGTAAGATCATGATGTTATATACTCTGATATGAATAATAGAAGCATTTCTTTTCCAATTTTTTTAGAGCATATGGAATATAATTGTTCAATAGCTTTGGATCCATTTATTTAAAGGTGATACTAGAAATAATTGAATGCCAGTTATGTCGCTTTGTTGGACTTGGAGATTAGAAGTGTTCTAGATGTTATTGTCGCTGATTTAGATGTTCTATAATTCTTTCCTTGATTTTAAAGTGCATACTGATTTTGCTATTATTATCAGCATCTTCGTCATCATCATAATCAGAATCTGATCCATTAGTTACTAATTTTTTTTTTTGGGCAAGTAATCCCTTAGTCGTTGTTAATGAGCAGCATCGCGTGAACGTGAAGCACCAAGAGTATTTTGCTGATAAGTTTGTTTTGAAAATATGGATTAACAGAAGAGTGTCCTATTTTAAGTGGAGTTAGATATATATTTTTACATGATTGTCCTCAAGTTTTTTATCCCTGTTACGGTAAGATTTAGAGGTATTTTTGAATTACATAAAAGTTCAGTCCAAAGAGGGAAATCCTTTTGTATATATATATATATATATATATATATATATATATATATATATAATGTTATAGATGTAGCATTTTCTTTTCTTTTTATATGGGAGGAAAACCCAAACTCTTTAATTTAGTTGAAGAAAAACAATACAAAGTAAAATTTTTCATAGTAACCATTCATCTTAACTACACTTAATCCTTAAACTATTGAAACGCACGATTGATCCGTAATTTAAAAATATTTATATAGTGTACACTTATTGTTTGTGTTAGTGTTAAATCTCATAGAATTTAACATTAAAAATACTAATTTCTCCATCTTGCCATAAGATCTTCCAATATTAAATTTTGTCATACTTAACAGAAACTAGAATAAACAATATTTGAAACAACCTTACAATTTTGGATGTCAATTTGATATTTTGATAATTTTAAGATTTTTTGTTTTTTTTTGTTTTGTTTTTTTTTTTTTTTTGAGAAAGATAATTTTAAAATTAAGGGTACATTTGGTACACTGAATGTAGATTACATTAGGAATAGTAATTTTTATTACTAGGGAGTTCAAATCTTTTGTACCACTTTTTGTGTACCAATCTATGTTCCACTAACCAGTATTTGCCATGTTTTCATTTTACTTTCCTTATAAAATAACTGAAGTTTAAAATGAAAAGTACTCATACACATGGTAAGTAGTGATTGGTGAAACATAGAGTGGTACACAAAAAGTGGTATAGAGGATTTGCATTCATTACTAAGAATAGAAAACATTGTAATGGAATAACTATTATTATTCTTAAGTTTGGATGCTACATATGGAAAGCTTGTAAATGATGATGTATAAGGAAACTTTACATTTTTGGAAATATATTAATTTTAAAATCTATTATATGCACTAAGGAATAGTTATTACATCCATTTTAAAGAGGAATAGCTATTTTTCAATTTAAAGAATAGTTATTCCAATGTAATAACTAATTCATGTAATAAAGATGCAACCAAATGACTGAATTATTATTACACATGAATAACTATTCCATTATAGGAGCTTTCTCAAAAAAAAAAAAAAAAAAAATCCATTATAAGAGCTATTACAGGGATATTTTTAGAAATTAACTAAAAAACTCAGACTATATTATTAGTTAAGTAACGTTTCAAACTAATTTGGTTTCTAAAAAATCGAGTCTTTTGGACTCGATTTTGTTGTGCGAAATTGCACTGAAAATCGAGTGTCTCACACTCGAGTTTGGAAGTCGAGTGTGAGACACTCGATTTCCAAAGAGCAAAACTGACTCTTCTGGATTCGATTTGTCTAGAAATCAAATTAGTTTGAAACGTTGCCGAACTAATAATATAGTCTGAGTTTTTTAGTTATTTTCTAAAAAAATCCCTATTACAGCATACCAAACGTACCCTAAGTGTAATCACAGTCTAAGATTATAGTATAAAAGTATAATTTGCTTGAACAATAAATCTAGGAAACATTATGTTTACAATACTTTCACAAAAATGTCTAAGTAAAATGTTGTTATTGGCTATTATAGGTGTGTCAAAAAATAAATTAATCGTGTATTTAAATTAGAACCAATAACAACTTACCGCTTAAGATTTGACGTGAAAACTATGCGGAGATTTTATTTTTCAATTTCATTTAAAAAGAGAGATGAAATAGTATTATTAGGTGGGTATGTATGATTCTCAATAGCTAATTGTAAATAGTATAATTAGGCGGGTGTGATTCTCTAGCACACAAATATGACGGAAGCATCCAATAATGAAGAAGCACGTAGACAATTCCCACGTGGAGATTCCGTGGCAACACGTGGACCATTTTTAAGATCTCAAGGAAGACTTTGGAACATATTAATTTTCTGTTTCTCATCTTCGTCCAACAAAAAAAAAAAAAAAAAAAAAAAAAAGGAAAAAAAAAAAGGAAAAAAGAAAAAGAAAAATTGAAGTAAAATGATCCATATTTATTTTAATCATTAATTTTCTGATTAGTCCGATCCATTTTCTAGTTGGACCGTAATTGGCATCACATAGTTTGAAGAGTTCATTGGACAAATTAATAAATGTTCACGTAGCAAATGCCAAATGATAACTCCCAGCATATCTCTTATCTATACAAAAAAACTTATTATCTAAACGGATGTTGCTTGGTTTCATATCTGCATGACTCCATGAATGATTGGAGGTGTAATATTCTTAGAGAAATCATCTAAATAAAACTCAGAATTTCATTGATGAAGAAAAGGGTTTTACAATCAATTGAATTGAAATACATAGCCTAATCCTACTTACATATAGTTTGAACCAAGCAAAATAACTAACTTCCTAATCTGGCGCTAAAATTGTTACTAGAACCATCTAAACTTTACATTTGGCATCCAGAAATAACAAACTCTCTAACTGCCTAACTTCGTGGAACTAACTCCTCAAAGTTATGGATGAATAGCTCATGATAAGGAACTTCTTCAATTACTTCTAGAAGATCTGTGCTAGCCCTGGTAGGTTCTGATGCTATTCTTGTTGCTTGGCTTGTGCACCTTTGCTCATCAGGTGCTGCACTTGCTGCTGCTTGACTCATGCACCTTAGCTCACCAACTCTGCTACGATGCTCTGCACTGCCATCTATAGTTTTAACAGGAGGCGAGCACTGAGACGTTTGATGCTCTACTGTTCCTATGCAACCGCCTATCTAGTCTATGGTTTTTGAGTACTCATACACAAGAAGTTTTGAATTATCAAAGGAAATAAAACAGAGCAACTTCACTAGATATGTTGGAATGTTGAATTGAACTCGGTATTTTAACTATGCAAGAAATTATTTTTCAAGCTACTCCTCCAGCTTTTGGTTATTCTAAATCATCGTCACAGTAACATCATGTGAATGATTAACAACACCATGTGCCTTCCCTGATCCGCAACTAGCAATTTTGTTATTTTCTGTCAATCCTAACAAGATGTCTCATTTTGTGAAATAAAGCCTTGGAATGAGGTAAGCTTCTATGTGGATGTGGAATCTAATCCATGCTTTCTCTTACGATGAAATCTGACCACGAATAGTGAAGCTAACAAACCCAATAGAGCAGCTGCCACCATACATATTATTAAAACAAGACACTGGGATGGATGTTTACTCGATTTTAATGGATGGGGCTCTACCTCTGAGTCACATTTTCTAATGTTCAGAGTTGGCTTACTCGCACAAAGAGCGAAATTGTTGAAGAAGCTGCTGGCATAAGCTTGATTTTCGAATTGTATTGGGATCCTCCCGGTCAAAAGATTGGAAGAGAGATTGAGCAAAGTGAGCCTCAGGAGGCCAAGTTGTGGTGGGATTGGGCCAGAAATTTGGTTTTCCGACAAGTCCAACTCAGTAAGACCGGCCAAATTACCTAATTCTAGAGGAATAAGTCCAGAGATTTTATTTCGGCGAAGATTTAGAGTATTTAACGTTTTCCATGATATAATATCTGGTGGAAGGGAGCCCGAGAGTCGATTTTGATCAAGAAAAAGACTTGTTAAATAAGGAAGAGATGTTAATGCTTGAGGAATTGTGCCAGTTAAGAGGTTATTAGTAGCCTCAAATACCACCAAATTCCTCCAGGAAGACACTCCAGCTGGAATCGTACCAGAAAAAAAGTTGATATTTATTTCCAATCTTGAGAGATTCCTTGCCACACTCTGAGGAAGCTCGCCTGTAAACGAATTGTCACTTAAAATCAAGACGCTCAAATTCAACGATGTCCATAGGCCACTAGGAATATCCCCAGAAAGCCTATTATTGTAAACAGTCACAATTTTCAAACCATTGCAATTGCCAAGCGACTTAGGCAATTCTCCAGTGAGGTGGTTGTTATAAGCTACCACACCCACCAACCTTTCATTATCACACAAGTGATCTGGTAACTTGCCTTCAAGCTTATTGTCTGCAACCTTGAACTCTACAAGGTTAGAATACCGCCCAAAGTCCGGAGGCAGAGTCCCTGATAAATTGTTGCTATACACTTTAAGGTCCACCAGACTTGGAAGATGGCCAAAACTGTCTGGGATTATTCCAGATAACTGATTGAAAAACAAACTCAGACCTGTCATGTTTCTGAGTCTGCCAAAATCATTAGGTATGCTTCCGGTCAATTTATTATCGGAGAGGTCAATAACATCAATGTTTAATGCTTCAACCACCCGAGGAATCTCCCCAGACAATTGGTTTCTGTAAAGAAACACAATACTTAAATTCTTTGGCATAAACAAACTGCTCGGAATATTCCCAGTCAGATTGTTTATTGACAAATCCAAATGCACCAAAGCCTCCATTTCTCCAATCGTGTCTGGGATTCCCCCATTCAAATTAGACGCAGTAATCCATAAAACCTTAAGCTTCTTCAACTCCGTGAAACTCGAAGGCAACTCTGCTGCTGTCATGTTTACATTATAGTCCAACTGCAGTATCTCAAGTTTGAACAAGTTGCCGATTTTTGGCGGGAAAGAACCGTTAAACTCACACTGGAAAAGCTGAAGCGTCCTTAGCTCCGTTAACTGTCCAATAGATGCTGGAATGTTACCATAGAAGTTGTTGGCTCCAAGGTTGAGGTGGCGCAGGCCAGACAAGCGGTGAATGTCAACTGGGATTGTGCCGTTGAAGTAATTCTGTGAGAGGTCAAGGTCTTCTAGCTTGGAACAGTTATAGAGCGCTTTAGGAAACTCTTGAGGAATGAAGTTGTCTGAAAGGTTAATGACTGTGAGGTTCTTGAGGTCACAGATGAAGGGTGGGACTGTTTGGGTGATGTTCTTGTTTTGAAGTAGTAGTTGGGTGACTGTTCCACTGGTGCAAGTGATCTCTGGCCAGTTACAGTGGTGGGAGGAGTTTAAGTGGCTTAGAGATGGTGGGTTTTGCCAGTGGCTTAGAGATGGTGGGTTTTGCCAATGTTGCTTTAGTTTCAGGAGGACTGTTTGTTCTCTGTCATTTAGCTGAGACTCAGAGTTCGCAAGTCCGAAAAGGAGGAGAAGGAAGGAGAGGAAGATAGTTGTTATGGTCATTTGGAATTTTGGACGTTAAGTTCGTTATTCCGGTTTCTCAACTCGAAGATGAGCAATTGGCGAGCAATCACTAAGAATTTGCTCACTTTAAGAGGGCGTGAACCAGGGAAATTTACGTTGGGGTCCAAGTATGAGAAAACTTTGCACCATTTTGTAAACTAATCATTACCCATTCTAAAAATAATTGGTGATTAATTCTAAACTAAAATTCGTAATAATTTTCATTTTGATATAAAAAATCAAAGAATTAGTTATGATATCATCTTATATTTTGTTGTGAACCTTGTTTTAATAATATTCATGATTAAACGTTCTCGTGTCATTGTTGCAATAGAAATTATTAGAAAAAGTACAAGTATAATGGGTATAACCACTCTATAAACAAATCAATTGATTTTTTAGTTCTTAATAGTCATTGGCACAATTCAAAAATATTTAATATATTTTTAAAAAAAATTGAAATATAAAAACCATATTATGCTAGTAATGGTAAAATTTGTCACAAGTCTTGTATCTAACTGACACACCATGGTATTTTTAGAATTTAAATCCTCAGTCTGATCCCCTCATTATTGTCAATTGTAACTATCAATAATATTAATAGTGAAATTTCATTTTCAGTAGTTTTTTTTTTTTTTTTTAATTTGTAAATTCTTTAGAATAAAACTTAACTTACTTACTAATAAACAAATATCTTCAACTCTAAAAAGGTTTATAGTCTCCCAATCAAACCTTGAGCTTTTTTTTTTTTTTTTTTTTTGGAGAGGAAATCAAACCTTGAGCTAAGCTAAGAATAAGTAGCAATGATTTATTGTAATTGACATTTATAGCAACATAAAAAAAAATTATTTCTAATCAATAATGATACAAAATTATAAAGTCGTCTTGTTAATGACGAAAAATATAAAAAATATAAAATTTTAAAAATAACTCTGTTGGTGGAGTTGATCAGTATGATAGCACTGAAATATTAAAATTTTAATTTTGAATAATCCAACCACCAAAATGTCAAACAAAGCATATAGTCATAATATATAATTCATTTAAAATTTTTCTCTAGGCGGAGAATTTTTTTTTTTAATGAGGGGATTTTTATTTTTTGGTTTTGTTTTTTAGTCTAATATGATTTTTATTTTTAATTTGGGGTCTTTAAGGGGGCTAAACCGATTTTTCCAAAATATTTCATAATTCCAGTTCCCCCAGTGTGAACGGAATATGGTGGCTAGAAATAAGTTTTCTAAGTCTTTGGCAATAAAATTCTAAGTGCTGGGTTTGACACTACCACTACATTTCCAAGTAATGGAGTGCTTGACCTTTTGGGGTCAGTCTTCGGGGCCCGGGAAGTAGACAATGTAAAAGCATTAAAATACACGTCATAAGTTGGTAACATAGTAGAAACGATTTGAACTTACAAATTTAAAAGAAAAATGCTAAAAGTACTCTAAGTTTTATAGATTAATGTAATAATAAATGTAATTGGTGGATTTCAATCAAGGTTTTAAATTCCATTTTGTAGACCATTTAGAATTGGCTACCATAATTGAATATTTTGGTACCAATATGCATTGGTGCACTGTTTTGGGATTACACGTGTTTGACCAAGATTTAAGTTGTCTTCTTGTGATTTAAAAGTTGAAACTTTACCAACTGAGGTTAGCTCTATTAGGTTGCCGTAACCCACTTCCATACTTTCACCATTAAAACACACACAAAACATAATAAAAACATAAAAACCAATATCTAAAAGCATATTTATTTAAATGGCGAAGCTTTTGCCCAAGAACATTCTTCCTCTTCGTACGAACATTCTCAAGCCAATCAATCTAAACAAAACTGTCATATTCACAAAAATCTAGAGAGAGAAGGAAAAGAGACTTGAACACCTTAGATCCAAACCCAGAGAACACCATTCAAAATTTCAAATACATATTCAAGGAAAACACATACCAAAATCCAAAAAGCCTCACAATATTTTCAGTCAATAAGTGATATGGATAAGGTATTATGATCAAGCTCACATCTAATCCTTCCGAATTACAAAGTTTAAGTAATTGTGATAATGTGATCCGAAATTCAAATTCAAAGTAGTTGTGCAGATATTGATTTGTGACAAAAAAATAGTACTAGATCCATTTAAAAAAAGGGCAAAAAAAACATCAATTAGTCACAGTCGACCATTTTATTGGTCCTTCATGTCTCCATTCCCTAGATTCCCCATTTGCCATCAGTGAAAGCTTGTCAATACAGTGACAAAAATGGTTGGGAAGAGCAATTATTAGCAATAGAAATAGCATGGTTCTTGAGATGGTGTGCAAACTGTGTAGTGTAGCTATGTATATTTGAGCTAGAGTTTGAATCAATGGTACTAGAACATTCAAGAAAACCCAGCAACCCATAAACCTAGCAACCTACAAAAACAAAGAAACCTAAAACCACCACCATCACACTAAAATCAAAGCCCACCATCAATGAAATCGAACCAAAAAAAAAAAAGAAAAAAAAAAAGAAAAGAAAAAAAGCCTCCTCAAGTAAAAGGTCAACGACGGAAAAACCAAGAGTTGCTGCTAAGGGCAGTAGTGACAAAAAAGTAGCACCAATCACAGGTTCATACTTTATATACTACTTAATCTTCCATTGTGACACCACCACCTATAGAAAGAGATTGAGGGGTTGGAGAAAGGAAATAGAGAATTAATCAGATACAAAAGACTTTTTGAGCCAAGCACTAAAAAAAGATGAATTTTGATCTTTTTTTGTTCTTGATGAAGCTTTTGAAGCTTCCAAATACATTTTACAAAAACCATCTTTTGATCTTTTTTCTTTCAATTTTGTTACGTAGATGGTGATATGTGACCAAAAAAAAAAAAAAAAAGTACTAGATCCATTTAAAAAAAGGGCAAAAAAAATATCAATTAGTCACAATCGACCATTTTATTGGTCCTTCAAGACTCCATTCCCTAGATTCCCCATTTACCATCAGTGAAAGCTTGTCAATACAGAGACAAAAATGGTTGGGAAGAGCAGTTATTAGCAATAGAAATAGCATGGTTCTTGAGATGGTGTTTTCCTTTTTTTCTTTTTTCTTCCCCCCCCCCCCCCCCCCCGGCGGATTTCTTTTTTCTTTGCTAGGCTAGGTGTTTTCCTTGAATCCTCGGGTGGTTAGCATCCCCAAGTGGGTTTATTTGTGTCTCGAGGTTGTGCCCTTAGGCTGGTGTTGCTCGAGCTTCACCCCTTAATCCATCATTCCTTGATTCAGAATCATTTGGTGAGTGAGATGATCGAGGAGATGGTTTTGGGTGTTGGTGTTAGGTCTAGTGAGCTTGATACGGGGTTGTGGTCTAGTGACAACATTGTGGGTCTAGAGGTAGACACATCGATGTCGAAACCCTTTTCATCTTCTTTGAAAAAACCTTTTCACGCTTTGGCTGAAAAATGTGTTATGGAACAGAAACATATAAGGAGATTTAGAAAACGGTTTCAATTTCTAGCCAAGAAGAAAGTACATCTCCTTCATCCAAACGAGAAAGCTTGTGCTTTTGCCCATTGTCTGTAGACACCGCATTTTGTACCCCTTATGACTCGGGTCCCCGTTTCCCAATGATGTCCGAACTCTAAGGCCCAAGTCCAGTTTAGAGCCCAATCAGATATTAAATTGACTTGAGGAGATTAAAATGTAAAATATAACCTTTTTAATGAGCAAAAATTTATTTTTGGAAATAAATTGACCAAAGTTTTGCCCATGGTCTGTAGACACTGCATTTTTTACCCCTTACGACTCGTGCCCTCGTTTCCCAATGATGTCCGAACTCTAAGGCCCAAGTTTAGTTTAGAGCCCAATCAAATATTAAATTAACTTAAGGAGTATTAAAACGTAAAATATAACCTTTTTAATGAGCAAAAATCTATTTTTGGAAATAAATTGACCAAAGTAACCCTCGACCTACATACATGGGTTACGGCCTACGTACGTGAGCCATTGCATGCGTACGTAGGCACGATCTTGCGCACGCATTTAGGGTTTTAGAAACATAAGAAAGGCAAGCTTTCTGCAATAATGGTTAAGGTTTGGAACAAATCCCACATCGTTTGAGAGTCGCTCCAAACCTTATCTTTTCAACTATAAAAAGCCTTACATGATACATTTTCAAAACACACAAAAATCCTACGAGAAAAACCTAAGATTCACTAGAAAATAGTGAATCAAAAGGGAGTTTTTCACAAAACACCCTCAAGTCATTTTTATTTGATTGAGACCTTTCCTGGCCCCAATCTTCCGAGTTTAAGATTATTAAACACTTTTTCATTAAATTGTGATAGATTTGACTAAGGGAAACGATAAAAAATTAAGCCTAAGAGCTTTTACTTTAAGGTACTCTTTTAAACTTTTCTTTTTCTTTTCCGTCTTAAATTCTTGTTTTAATCTATTTCCTTTGTTTAGTTTACGTTTATGTATGTTTGTTTAGGTTAGTTTTGTTAGGATATGTGCCATTTAAATCCTATTGTATGATACTATATTTGACATTATGTATGACATTATGTTGTGTTAGGACATATGTGGAATTTGTTAGAACATATATCATGTAGAATTGGCTAATCCTTTGACAAAACGCACTTTACTTGTAATTGGATAGATCTAAGATGTGTTTAATACTTCAAGGAACAAGAGTTCAAGTCTAGTATTGATGCCATGCAAGTTTGTTTAAGAAACAAGTGAAGAAGTGGTATTCATTAAAGCTCAACAGATGTATCTTTTGAGATTTAATGTTTAATTCTCGACAGCTCTTGACAGAAGTTGTATCTATTGAAAATTACGAAATTCAAATTTTCAAATATGTTTTTCACACGTATCCAAGCTATTTGTGTAGGGTTTCTTTTCTCACAACCCTAGACATATATAAGGATTATTTTAAGGGCCGTCAAAGCTGATGCAACTTGATGCAAAGTGATTATTCACTAAAATTGTGATCGGAGACAATTTGCCCTAGTTCATTTTTCTCTTAAAGAAGCTGCTGTGTTTGTGCGCCAAGGGTTTTGTAACTAAGGAGCTTCTTGATCTTCATCGTCTGGATGAACTGAAGAACTTTGCAGTTAACATCTTTCTCAAGTTGGTGTGTTAGTCACGTACATTGATCCGTGCATAGATTGATTAGTCACATACTTGGAGCCATGCATTGAAAGGAGAGTTTGTCACTACATTGCAAGTCTAATTGTGTATTGGGTTAAGGGTTTAACTGTAGGTTGGTATTAGGTATTAAGATTCCTTTTACTTGTAACCGTTTGTTTTGATAATAGTGGATTCTCGGGAGTGGTGACCTTAAATTCACCTGATGGGGTTTTGTACGTTTTTTAGACCCCCTTAAAACACAACTGGATTAACCTAGTTAATAAGCCAAGTTATTACTTAGTCAAATTATGCAGTTCTAGATTAACACAATCATATAATCATATTAAGTATAGTAGCGGAAAAATAAATAACACAAAGATATGATCACCTAGGAAAACCAAATCGGCAAAAAATCTGGGGAGGATTTAACTTAGCTATCCTCAAGGTAAACTTGAATCCACTATAGAAAGAATTGAAGTTTTACAATAGAATTTAGACCACTAACTTTCTATTGCTACCCACCAGTAGAAACTTACTGACACGACCACGTGTAAGCTCCGAGACCATGGATTCCTCTTTCTTGGATTCTCCAGCAAGTACAAGCACTCCCGCTTGTGTATCTTTAAGCTCTTATGGCAGCAACTGAATGATCATCAAGTTCTTGAAGAAATCTCCTTTTGATAATTCTAAGCTTGTGTGAAGGAAAACTCCTCACAGATCTCACAAGAGATTCACATAAACAGTAATATGAGCAACCTCTAAAACGTGGCTAGGGTTTGCCTTATATACCTAGGGCAAAAACATAAAACCCTAAACATTTTAGGAGTTAGGGTTGAGTTGGAATTATGCAGCAAAAATGCATTCTGCTTGAGATTTGATTGATCGAGCCTAAGCTTCGATCAATCGAGCCAGGCCAAAATGCACAATAACTTCTGCATTAGCTCGATTCCAACTTTACATAATAGAACCAACTTTTAGCAAGCCTAAACAAGACTAAACAACTTGTTTTGATCATGATTTGCCAACATTACACATTAGAGTTCTAAATACATAAATTCCTAAATCTTTAGAACCTAACAGGTTTTGCCTCAATAGTTTTCCCTATTCGTAAACAAATCACTCGTGTCAAATTTAATTTCTGCTACATTTAGTTATTTGGTGATTTTTTTGTGCTACCACGCTTATTGCATGAAATTGAATCTAATTAATTAACTTGGCTAATTAATTGATTAAGTTACCAAATGGGTTAATACATTCTTGGCCTATTATGTTGTGATTAATAAAGTTGTTTTATTATTAACTAAAATAATGATATCATGAATATTTGGACATTATCATATAATCCATGAGATGCATAGTATGTGATTTAGTTACAGATGATATAAATCACAAGTTCTTTGTAAACTTAGAATTTTAGTTTGTAATCGGTGATAAAATTGGGCATTTTATCTGCGAAGACTATAACATATCAACTAAGATGATTTGTCTTGATCATGGAAGTGGAGATTTCTAGTTGATATGTTGATATGTTTTAAGTGTTAAGACATATTGAACTGGACCGCTGTGAGATTTATTATTCTACTAATGATTGTCAAATGAATAATAAATCTCACGACTTCTATTTATATCAACTCTAAATCCTAAGAGAATAATGAACTTGATTATGAAGTGTATGTTGCTTTGATATATCAGGAGTGAGATCTAAAGTCACGATCAAAATCTCAGTATATTGGGCAGCCACATTTAGTATTGAAGGAACATATATTCTCAAGATGGAATTCATAATCTTTTAATGGAGATATAAAATATTTCCTTAAAATAAGTTTAGTAGGTTTGGTTATTTAGAATGTTAGGCCTAACTACTATAGTAAGAAGTTACTAAAATATATATTTATGAAATTGGATTTCATAAATATATGATGAATAACTTAAAGGATAAAACCGGATACTCAAGGATTAAGATATAGTAATCTTCAAAGTGACAGTCAATATACATGACTTTGTATTACTATGAATATTTTATGAAAGGGTTGAATGTATAATAAAGTTTTGGAATATAATTTATCAATATGACCTAGAGTGCAATTATATTTATATTGTGGTATTAAATATAATTAATGGTAATTTTGAGCTTGTCAAGAGTTGACAGAAAAGCCCAAAACTAATTGGAGCTAGTGTCTTATTTGTTCCTTTTTGGTTCCACTCCAAGCCACATATTGAAGCCCAATTAGAATGGCCTAAAAGGCTAGCCTAATTAGATAATCAGTTATAAGGAGAGAAACATACATAATTTTAAGAGAGAATGAAATGGTGTGTATGTGAATGTAAGCCGCTCTTTTATTCTTCCTTGAACACATACATATAAATTGATTGAGAGACCACATTTCTTGGGCACAAGTGGAATTGGAGTGAAGATTAAAAGTGTTCCCAAATACTTCTAATCTTTGATTTTGAATTTCATTGCACTAAGGTACACTCTCTTGTTCTTATATTTTGAAATTTACATAGTACATGTTATCGATTGCGAATGAAGTAGATCCGTTAATTTTCCACTGCGTATGTTTTGTATGAGTTATAAATTATGTTTTTCCAACTAGTTTTAGGTTTTCCTTATGTTTTTAAGCATGCTAGGTTGTTAGATTTTACATTTGTGGTTGTTGCTCTGTTTCTGTGTTGATTAGGGCTTCTAGGTAAGGATACATACACATGATCTAGCCTGCACACGTAGGCTGAACTCATGCGTACGCAGACCTGTTCTAGTGTGAGTGATGCCATTACCCAAAAAACCCTAATTTTTGTTTGATTGTTTGTTTGTTTGTTTGTGTGTTTTTTTGTTTTTGTTTTTTTTTGTTTTTGTTTTTGTTTTTGTTTTTGTTTCTGTCTTCATATGTTTGTTTGCATAGCCTCCTTTTCACATGTTTTAAGCCTTATAAAATAATTACTCACCCTGTTAACATGTTTGTTTGTTACCACATGTTAGAATTAGGGTTTGTTTAGTTTTTTCCTTGTTTTGATGACATGCCATTCATTCACATGCTCATGCATTGATGCTCTAGGTGTTGTGTTGCTAAGAGGTGAGTGAAGGGCAAGTCATACATTAACAATGATCATGCATTTATGTTGAACCTTCTTAGATGTTCGATTAGGGTTTCTAATATGTTAATGTTTCTTTTTGTTTTGATATGTTTTGTATGAAGATATAATTGCTGCCATTTTTGGGGTTGCTGCCTTGTTTAGATGCATGCTAGCGTTTTTTGTTAGATGGATGATAGGGTTTTCTTTTGTGTGTTTGACTCTCCTTTGCTTGGATAGATGGATAAGTATGTTTTGTTTGGGATGAAAGATGCGATGTTGTTTGTTAGACACATGTTAGTGTGTGTGCGAGTCTAGAATACAAGTGTTTAGATAGTTTTTAATATGGTTAAGGCATAGGACACAACGATGGGAGACCAACCTTAGGGTTGGGTGATCTTGGGTGCCTAGCACCTTCCCAAGAGTGTACCTAAACTCCGAACCCAAACTCAAGTAGTAAGATCAAAGGTCCTTCCTCGAAAGGACACTATATTCATGGTTCCTAGACCATATAACTAGGTGGGAACTTCGAATCTTCCGTTGTGTCCACATGGTTAGGTGTGTTTCTATGAAGCCGCTTTTTTGTGTGGCCTTCAATTCCCATCCATCCCTTTATTCAGGAACTACTTGGTCATTTAAAAATTACTCTTGGTCAGCTTGTCCCAAATGCTTGGCAGACAGTTGTGAGTTGTATGTCGATCTAGACATCTGTCCATGAAGAAAGTATGATAGAATTGAACAAGTTCTTATTCCTTTATCATCTAAAACCCTTGACCACTATGGGTATTTTGAGTTTCATTTATGGGATAGGAAATCTAGAGTTGTCTGTGGTTATCCTTCTTCCTTTCGTGACTGGAAGTTGAGGTACTTCTTTGTCTATGGAAAAGATTAAGAAACTGCTTCTAATGAAGTTCAGGGCGAGGTGCCCATATTGCCGCGTAAGTGGGAGGTTCCCACACTTGGTGCGTGTTTCCCCTCTTATGGTTTTTACGACGTATATATATATATATATATATATATTCTTTATTCTTACCTTTTCTTTTTGTAGCTTCTACTTGTCCAGGCTTGAAGAGTAGATATCAAGGATGAGTCCAAGCTGCTTTGGATTTTGCTCTTGGTATCGAGGATTTTGACAAGCTTTTTGACCCATGATCTTTGTACGATCACTTCTTGGGGCCTGAACCTTTGGCTTACATTAGTCGGTTAATTCATAGGGAAGAGAGAAGTAAGTGTTTGGATTTCGTGCTTTTACCTCGTTAATTTTTTATCTTAGTCAATATCTTCATGATTTTCTTACTTTGTTTTACAGAGATGGCTACTCGCTTTAGTTAGGATAAATATGTTTGAGCTAAAGGGAAAAAGAATGAGCCTTTGTCAAAGATAGCTTTGCCTCTGAAAAAGCAGAAAATTGGGGGGCAGTTCTGGGATCGTCATTTCCAGCCCCGTCCATACCCCTTTGCCCTTTTCTCCTACTATGTCGATTGAAGAGTTTCCTTCTCCTCCTCGGACTTGGAAAGGGAAGGATAAGAAAGGTGAGAGTGTTTGGACTGATCTTGCGACGGCCCTTGGACGGATGCATAATGTCATCTTTGAGGACAAGTTTAAGGCCTTGTCTTTAGTGCCTTCTCATGAGCTTGTTAGTCGTCATATTCACAAACTCGTGCAAGTGAGGTCTTCTTTTCTATCAACATTGTTCTCTTTATTTTATTTTATTTTATTATTTTAAACATATGTACTTGTTTCCTCCAGGTTCTTGGAGAATCATTGTGCATGAAGACTGATTACCTCACGACAGAGAAATTGGTGATGGCCAATTCTCGAGCTGAAGCTAAAAAGGCCGAGAGCTCAAAGCTAAGGAAGGACCTGATAGAAGCAATGGGAGAGGCTAACGATGCTAAGACCAAGTTGAAGGAAGTCTTTGACGAGCTAAGGACAGAAAAGATGCTTGTCATTCAGAAGGACGAGGAGATTCAGTATGCCATGTTAAAGCTTAACTCTGAATGTGAGAAGGCTGTGGCTGAATTTTTGTCGTCAAAAGACTTACTCAATTACCATTTTTGATGAATACTTTAAAGGCTTTGAGCTTCTTCGACAATGGACAATGAAGTATCACACTGAGTTCAACCACTTTAGTATTGAATTTGAGGCCATTGATAAGGAGATAATGACTGAGGAAGCTGCTAAACAGGCCTGAGCCAATAAGCAAGCTGGAGTGGAAGGAGGAGATGAAGGAGAAGGCACTGAAGATGCGCCAGTTAATGCCCTGTTTAAACTTCATTTTTATTTTTGTTTTGGTTTGCCCTAGTTTTTGGGCTGGTTCTCGTCCATGTTTTGACGAGTATATTTTGAAAAGACAATATTTGTGTTCCTTATTTTGTGAACAACTGAAGTATTTTAAAACCTTCATATGCTTCTTGCTAATCTTGGTGCTTCTTTGATACTTAGAATATTTCGCTACTTTATAAGAATTTTGCTTTGTCAATATGGTTGCCCTCGTCGGTTTTACACTTCATGAATTTAACCATATTACTTTGTTAAAATGGTCGTACTTCATGAATTTAACCACATAATATTTTTTTTAAAACTTGTGAATTTAATCATATAACTTACTCTAGCTTTTAGAATTTGGTCACCAATATGATTTTACTCGTTGGTTTTAACCTTGTGAATTTTATCATATGACTTACTCTCGTTTTGAGAATTTGGTTGTCAATATGATTTTACTTGTTGGTTTTAAACTTGTGAATTTAATCATAAGACTTTTATTCTAATTTTAGGAATATAATATTCGGTTTGATTTTACTCATTGGTTTTAATCTTATGAATTTAATCACATGACTACTCTCGTTTTGAGAATTTAATCGTCAATGTAATTTTACTCATGCAAATTTAACCTTATGTGATGATTTTAATCTTGTTAAGAATTTTTACCGTCTACATGGTTTTACTCATTGGATTTTGGTGATGAACCTTCTACTTGGAAACTTGCCTTTTGTATAGTAAATGAACTTGATACAAGACTTTTAGATCTTCCAAGATAAAGACATTTATTCATGTGAGGAAACTTGTCCTCTTATTCCTGCTTACAAAACAGTTTTGTAAAAATAAAACTAAAAACATTGTTTAATTAACAATAGTACCTCTTGAGGTGTTCTACATTCCATGGACGAGGTAACTATTTGTCGTTGAGTAACTCGAGGTTATAAGTTCCTCTTCTGGAATACTTGATGATCTTGTACAGGCCTTCCTAGGTTGGGTTCAATTTTCCTTGTGCTGAAACTTTCGTGACTTCTATTACTTTGTGTAGTACTAAGTCCCCAGGATTGAACCTTCTGAGCTTGACCCTTTGGTCATGATACTTTGTCAACTTTTGTTTGTACTTCGTCTTTATTTACAAAGCGTCTTCTCTAACCTCATCTAGAAAATCGAGGTCTAATCTGCGGATTTCTTCGTTAGCCTCCTCGTTGAAGGGTTCTCTTTTGAGGCTAGATAGGTTAACTTCCACTAGGATAATTGCTTCTGAACCAAAAACTGGTTTGAAGGGAGTTTCTCCTGTGTGAGGTCTTGCTGTTGTTCGATATGCCCATAACACACCAGGTAGTTCTTCTAGCCATGCCCCCTTTACCTTGATGATCTTCAGTAATGTCCAATTTGTTACCTCTATCTTTCCATTGGCTTGTGGGTGTTTGGGAGGAGAAATAATTCTTGATTCCTAACTCGCGACAGAAATCTTTGAATTTGAAATTATCAAATTGTCGTCCGTTATCTGAGATGATGATCCTTAGAATGCTGAACCTACAATTGATGTTTCTCTAGACGAAGCTCTAGATTTTTTCCTCCGTGATTCTTGCAAGGAGTTTCGCCTTGACCCACTTGGTAAAATAATCAATTGCAACAAGTAAAAATCAAGTTTGCCTTTTTACCGTGTATAAGTGGTTCGATGATGTCAATTCCTCATTTCATGAAAGGCCAAGATGAGGAAATACTCGACATGTTTTCTACTGGAACTCTTTGAACATTTCCAAAGCGCTAGCACTTGTCACATTTCTAGACTAGGGAGTGTGCATCCTTTTGCATTGTTGGCTAGAAATACCCAGCCTTAACAACCTTATTTACTAATGACCTTGGACCTGAGTGGTTTCCACATATCCCTTAATGTACTTCCTTGAGTGCATAATTTGTTTCTTGTGGGTTTAAGCACTTGAGGTATGGTAGTGCATATCCTCGTTTGTACAAATGGCCATTGAGAATGGTGAATCTTGCTTATCGAACTCTGGTTCTTCTAGCTTCATCTATTTTCTCTAGCAACTTCCCTTCCTGAATGTATAAGAGAATTGGAGACATCCAAGTGCTTTCGAACTCAACTGGTAGAATCTGAATATCTTTAATGCTCGGCTTTTTTTTGTATCTCCATCATCAAGCCTTCACTCTGTGTTGTTTGTATGGATGAAGCTATCCATGCAACCTCATTTGCTTACGAATTCTCTTCCCTTGGCAATTGAACGAACTTGACCTGATCAAAAAGATTGGCCATTTAGATGGCTAGTCTCTGGTACTTCTGCTTCCTCTTTTGCTTCACACTTATGGTTCACTTGTCCAACGATCAGCTTGGAATCACTTTTTGTCACTATGTTTTTTACGCCTAGGGCTTTAGCTAGTCTTAAGCTAGTGAGTATTGCTTCATACTCTGCTTCGTTATTTGTTGCTAGGAACTGAAGTTGTACTACATATTTGAGGACGTCCTTATCAGGAGATATCATGATGACTCACACGCCTCCTAGTTCTTTGACGGATGACCCATCGGCACGAATCATCCAGAATTGTGTTTGATCATCACCTTAAAAAGTGAATTCAGCAATAATGTCTGCTAATACCTAGGCTTTGATTGCTGATCAAGGATTGTATTCGACGTTAAACTGATTGAGCTCGATGGCCCATTGTACCAATTGCCCAGCTGCGTTTAGTTTACTTATGGCCTTCTTGATGGGTTGATCTATCATTACAATGATTGGTTGTGCTTGGAAATAAGGACGAAGCTTTCTTGAAGCCACAATAAATGCAAATGAGGCTTTTTCTAGACTAGGATACTACTTGCTCACTCCCAAGTATAGGAGATTGTAGTAATATAATTCTCGGAGTATCGAGGTCAAACCACAAGGAGCAGGATAGATTCAAAGACAATATAATTAAACAAAAATTTGGGTAAAGAAGAAAAATACTTTTGCTTGGTGATTGTTAACAAGAATAATAATAAAAATTGATTTAAATCAATAATGTGAATACTAGGACATCGGGGTGTTTCCCTATATCGATATGAAATTCTTTATGATCTAAGAAAATATATATTTCATAATTGATTGTTCTTATATAATTAAAAACTTATGTTTTGATTAAACTGAGACAATTCAAGAACGCATGATAACCTCGATTAATAATGCGATTAGAAAAGTTTTCAGAAAAACCCATTCACTTTAAAGCCTGATTTCTATTTGAAACTATTAGAAATTCATTTAAACAATAAGAAAAACATGATTGAACATATTGAAAGCATGAAAGAACTAATACATTGAAAGAAATCTAATTGAACAATCAAATATTTTGTTGATAAAATCCTAGAAAGAATCACATTGAATATTCATGCCGTATAGAATAAACATAACCCTTACCCCTAGCAAAGAGTTTAGGCTACCATTAGAGAAAGGAAAATACAAGGTTTTCTCTACAAAATTCGTTCCCCCAGCCTCCCTTCCAAACCCTCATGTCTAAGTGTCCAAAGAAAATAAAACTTTTACTATTTTAATTTCCGTCCAGGTTTACAGCAGTGAGTTAATTTCGGCATTAAAAATTTAGAATTTCGAAAAACTCAAAACTGGAAAGTTGTAGATATTTAAGTCACAGTTCCAACCCATCCTGCCTTGTGTCAATTGGATTTTTGAAGAGAGAGATACACCTAAAATACTGATCAGTTCTCAAATTTTTTCTTTTCAGATTCTGCCTCTTTGATTTCTTTCCTTATTTGAAGCTTCCAATCATAGTAGACGATCCAAGCACTCCAGCTGCACCTCCTTAGACATTTAAGCATGGTCCTTCAGCTCCACTTTAATTCTAGTTTGGCCTCCATTCTCTCACAAATTCCTGTAAACTCATCTTTCTCATATGATTTCCTGAAAGTAGAAAATTACACACAATGAATAGCATCTTATTTAAGAAATTATGTAAAGATAAATAATAGGAACTAATGCAAATCATGGTTTAATTATACAAATTAAGCATAGTAATAAGGAGATAACGTCCACATAAATATATAACAAGTATACATTTTAAGGCGTTATCAGATACTTTGCTTTTGCATCTTGGAAAGCTTGGCTCGTGTAGTATACTAGTCTTTGTACCCTATTTTCTTCTCTGATCAAGGCCAAGCTTACTATTGTCTGGGAAACTGCTAGGTATAGATAAAGGTCCTTTCCTTTTACAGATGGGCTTAGGAATGGTGGCTTTGACAAGTACTCATTTAAATTCTTGAAGGCAATTTCGCATTCCTTAGTCCACTTTAAGTGTTTTGAAGAATGGCAAGCACTTGTTTGTAGCGTTTGACACAAACATGTACAAAGCCGAGACCCATCCCGTTAGTCTTTGAACTTCCTTCATAGTTTTGGGCGACGTCATTTCCAGGATAGCCTTCACTTTTTTAAGGCCTTGATTCCTCGTTGGGACACCATGAAACCAAGGAACTTTCTAGATAATACCCCAAAGATGCATTTTCCTGGATTGAGCTTCATCTTGTACTTTTGAAGTGTGTCAAAGGCTTCTTTTAGATTGTCCAGATGTTCCTTAGTCATCTTACTCTTGACAAGCATGTCATCAATATAGACTTCTATGTTCCGCTTGATTTGTTTGTGGAACATCTGGTTCACCAACCTCTAATATGTGGCCTTGGCATTCTTTAGTCTGAAAGGTATCACCTTATAGTAGTAGAGCCCTTGGCTTGTGACGAATATTGTTTTCTCCTGGTTTTCTTCGCTCATGCAAATCTGGTTATACCCTAAAAAAGCATCCATAAATGTTAGTAGTTTGTGTCCTACTGTTGAATCAACTAATTGGTCGATCCTTGGTAGGGGGAAGCTGTCTTTTATTTGAGCATGCATGATTAAGGTCAGTGAAGTCAACACACATCCTCTACTTTCTGTTTGATATCTTCACCATGACAACGTTTGCCACATTTATCATCCATTGAAATCTTCCAAAATACAAGTAATCTTAAAAACAAAAAAAAAAAAAAAAAACTTTAAAAGTATTTATACTTTTCTAGTGCAAAAGCTAAAAGCAAAAAGTGGAGGGAATATGAGATTTTTGAAATTACTATTATAAATAATTATTCTAATGATAGTTGTGGGCGCATTTTTTGCCGAGGAGACCAAGTGTTGCACTTGTAGTCTTTTTGGCTTGTTCCACATTGAAAGAATCTCCCCCCACTTTCTGCCTTATAAGTTTGTGAAGCAAGGAGTAGTGTACCATTAATTGTTAATAACTAATGGTATACTACTCCTTACTTCACAAGCTTATAAGGCAGAAAGTGGGGGGAGATTCTTTCAATGTGGGACAAGCCAAAAAGACTACAAGTGTAACACTTGGTCTCCTCGGCAAAAAATGCACCCACAGAAGTCTAGGAACACAACAAAATGTCACAATATTTTCACAATACCTTTATTTTTAGTCATGGTAAGTTTCGGTTTGATATATTATTATTTATTTTATAGAAATGCTATCTCCATAATATTTTCATAACAAATTCTAGATGGCAAGTTGTTACTAATTTTAAAATGGACCCACGACTAATTTCAATTTTTTATCCATCAATAGTAGCTTACTTATGATTTGTTGTGAAATTAATGTGAAAATCTTGTGAACTTAGCAATTTTTTATTTGATTTATAAGAAACTGATATCTCAACAATTGTGAAAATATTGTGATAACAACAATTGTTACAACATATTCACAAAACATTTATTTTCAATTGTGGTTGGTCACAGTCTCATATTTTATTATTTTATTTCGACTTATAAGAAATTGACATCTCAATAATTGTGAAATTTGTTGTGTTAGTATAACAATATATATGCCAGTTCATACAAATATTAAATAAATAAAAAGAGCACAAACCGATGATTGAAAAAAATAAATAAATAAAAAGCTAATGAAGTGATGAACAATACATATTGAACAAACCAAAAAGTATTGTAACTTTTATACATTCAAACAACAAGTATTACAATATTTTCACAAAATATTTATTTTTAGTTGTGATTGGTCACAGTCTTATTATTTATTATTTTATTTCGATCTATAAGAAATTGACACCTTAATAATTGTGAAATTTGTTGTATTAGTATAACAATATATATGCCAGCTCATATAAATATTTCAAATGAAAAAAAAAAGCACAAACCAATGACTGGAAAAAAAAAATTGTTGTGTTATTATAACAATATATATGCTAGCTCATATAAATATTAAAAAAATTAAAAAAAAAAAAAAAAACCAATGAGGTGATGAACAGTACATATTAAACAAACCAAAATGTTCTATAGTTTTTACACATTTACACCACAAGTGTTACAACATTTTATGAAAAAAATTTATTTTTAGTTGTGGTTGGTTATAATCTCATATTTTATTATTTTATTTCGACCTATAAGAAATTGACACCTCAATAATTGTATAATTATTGTGAAATTTGTTGTGTCAGTATAACAATATATTTGCCAGCTCATATAAATATTTAAAAGAAAACAAAAAAACACAAACCAATGACTAAAAAAAATTTTTTTGTTATGTCAGTATAACAATATATATATATATATATATATATATATATATATATATATATATATATATATATATATATTTAAAAGAGCACAAACTGATGACTAAAACAAAAAAAAAAAAAAAAAACCAATGTAGTGATGAATCATACATATTGAACAAACCAAAAAGTATCGTAGCTTTTACACACTCACACAACAAGTGTTACAATAGTTTCATAAAACATTTATTTTCTGTTATGGTGGGTCACAGTCTCATATTTTATTACTTTATTTCGACTTATAAGAAATTGACACCTCAATAATTGTGAAAATATTGCAAAATTTATTGTGTTAATATAACAATATATATGCCATTTCCAGCTCAAATAAATATTTAAAAGAAAAAAAAAGTAGGTACTGTAGCTACAATGCCAATTGAACAAACCAAAGGGCACTATAGCTACTATGCATTTGCGCTTTTTATATATACTAGTTAGGGCAGCACGTGCTAGCAATGGGAAAAAAAATGTAGTGATTGTGATCAATTTTAGATTTTATTTGTATCACAAAATAAAGATATAAATCATTTGATTTTTAAAATACATAGAGATTTACATTAATCAAAAGAGACATTAATTTCAAGAATTTTGATAATTATGTCATAAAAAGTTAATCTCATTCGTATAAGACCGTGACAGATCCCAGATATTTTATTATTTTATTTTGACCTATAACTTACATCTTAATAGTTGTAAATATATTGTAGGTGAAAAAGCACTTTTCGTCCCTACATTTTGGGTCAATTTCTATTTTGGTCCCAAAATTGATTTCTTTGCAAATTTCATCCCCAAAATTTGAAAATCGTTTTTAAAATCGTCCTTCCCATCAACCAACAGACGGAACCCTCCTATGTGGCAGACGGATATCCACGTTTCAAGCCCACCTATTAAAATAATAATATGTAAACCTACGTGGCAAACCCACTCACCCTAAACTGCACATGCCCCTCACGTGAGGGACTTTTCAGCTTCCACATCAGCTTCCCGCGCTCCCAGACCTCCCACCTAACCCCAGCTCTCCAACTACCTCAGTCATCCCACATTAAAATCCCAAATTTCACTGAAAACCCTAAAATCCTTGTCGTCTTTCTCAACCCGATCCCTGAAATCTCTGAATCTAACCCAGTACGACACGAACAGACACCCCTAAAACAACGAAATCCCTAGAAAAATCAATTTCTCTACAACAGTTTCAAGATTGTAGCACTGAGAACTGAAGAAAACGAGGGAGACTGTGACAAGGTTGGAGCTTCAAGATTGGTAAACTGGTGTAAACTAGGTAAACTTGGGAAACTAATTGCAGCACATAATTGCAATACACAAACATAATTGGTAAACTTGTGTATATCAATTTTGCAAGTTTGGTAAATTTACAATGGTTAGCTTACCAATATTACAAATTTGGTCAATTGTAATCTAATTGCAATCAAGTAAGATAATTAACACATCATCATCTACACCACATTACAGACCAAATTAACAGAATGAACTATGTCATTCCATATTTCATTCATCCTGAAATCAATGGGATACATAGGATAACAACAACATCATTTACACCACATTATAGACCAAATTAACAAAATGAACTCCGTCCTTCCATATTTCATTCATACGGAAATCAATGGATACAAAGGATAACAACATCATCATCTACAACACATTTTCCTAACCCTGCCTACACCCACATTGTCCAAAACATGCTACCCCACCCATCTAACCCGCCAAAGATAGAATCACACAAAGACATATCCCACACAGCAACAATGCCAATATCAAACACACTGTTAGCCACTTCTCTCTCTTCTTGCATGTTGAAACCTCGGCTTGGAGTCTGAGAATTCTCTACCTAATCTCTGGGATAAGCACTTTCCCACGCTCACAAATCTCATCATCAACCCATTGGAAGAACTTGCACTTCTTACCAATCTGAAATTAAACCCAAATTCAAAACAAAATGAACAAACAACAAACCCAAGTGAACAAAATGAACAAAAAACACTAGCACTTCACTTACCCAGTAATTGGGACACCCATAGAACCTTCTCCTTGGATTGTTATTTGTCCAGGAAACCACTAGCATGGGCTTCTGAGGGGAGGGGCAGTAGCACATGCGGGGTGCTCTCCTCCTCAAGCTTCCTTTCGATGATGCAGAGGCACATGCAGAGCTAGCTTCCATTCTTCTTCCTCCTCAAGCTTCCCTCAGTCTGTTCGTGTCGTACTGGGTTAGATTCAGAGATTTTAGGGATCGAGCTGAGGAAGACGACGAGAGGATTTTAGGGTTTTCAGTGAAATTTGGGGATTTTAATGTGGGATGACTGAGGTAGTTGGAGAGCTGGGGTCAGGTGGGGTCACGTGGGAGGGCTGGGAGCGCGGGAAGCTGATGTGGAAGCTGAAAAGTCCCTCACGTGAGGGGCATGTGCAGTTTAGGGTGAGTGGGCTTGCCATGTAGGTTTACATATTATTATTTTAATAGGTGGGCTTGACACGTGGATATCCGTCTGCCACGTAGGAGGGTTCCGTCTGTTGGTTGACGGGAAGGACGATTTTAAAAACGATTTTCAAATTTTGGGGATGAAATTTGCAAAGAAATCAATTTTGGGACCAAAATAGAAATCGACCCAAAATGTAGGGACGAAAAGTGCATTTTCGCCTATATTGTAATAACAACAAAATGTCGCGACATTTTTAGTTGTGCTAGATCTTGGTATAATATTTTGTTATTTTATTTTATTTTCTTTTGACCCATAAGGAATTGACACATGCATCACAACATTTTCATAATATCTCTATGTATACATTGTACTTAATTACAATGTAAATTTATATTGACCACTTTTGTGTATTTACAATGTAAACTTGCATTGCAAGTACAAAGTAAACATATAAAGATCTTATAAAAACAAAAACAAAAACAAAACTCAAACCAACTGGCATACTTGAAGGGAAAAAAAGAAAAAAAAAGTGCACTTCACTAATTGAATAAACCAAAAAAATACTATTCATGAGCCTTTGGCTCTTTTTATATAGTTAATAGATATGCCAGCTTACATAAATATTTAAAAGAAAAAAAAAACACAAACCGATAACTGGAAAAAAAAAATTAGGCACTGTAGAAATTAATGTTAAAACGTTGTGGGCTTAAAATTTTTTTATTTGATCTATAAGAAATTGAGATCTCAACAATTGTGAAAATATTATGATAACAATAAGTGTTGTAACATTTTCTCAAAACATTTATTTTTAGTTGTGGTTGGTCACAATCTCATTTTTTATTATTTTATTTCGACTTGTAAGGAAGTGACACGTCAATAATTGTGAAAATATTGTGAAATTTGTTATGTCAGTATAAAAATATATATACCAGCTTACATAAATATTTAAAAAAAAAAAAAAAACACAAACGTTTTACTGAAAAAAAAAAAATAAAAACTTTAGGTACTATAGCTACCATGCCAGTTGAATAAACCAAAAACACTACACAATAAGTGCTGTAATATTTTCTCAAAATATTTATTTTTAGTTGTAGTTGGTCACAGTCTCATATTTTATTATTTTATTTCAGCTTGTAAGAAATTGACACATTAATAATTGTGAAATTTGTTGTGTCAGTATAACAATATATATACTAGCTTACATAAATATTTAAAAGAAAAAAAAATGCTAACCGATTACTAAAAAAAAAAAAAAAAAAACTTTAGGCACTGTAGCTACCATGCCAATTGAATAAACCAAAAGCACTGTACAATAAGTGTTGTAACATTTTCTCAAAACATTTATTTTTAGTTGTGGCTGGTCACAATTTCATATTTTATTATTTTATTTTGACTTGTAAGAAATTGGCACGTCAATAATTGTGAAAATATTGTGGAATTTGTTATGTCAGTATAATAATATATATACCAGCTTACATAAATATTTAAAAGAAAAAAAAAAACACACAAACCGATTACTGAAAAAATAAAATAAAATTAGGCATTGTAGCTACCGTGCCAGTTGAATAAACCAAAAGTACTGCATAATAAGTGTTGTAACATTTTCTTAAAATATTTATTTTTAGTTGTGATCTGTCACAGTCTCATATTTTATTATTTTATTTCAACTTGTAAGAAATTGATAAGTCAATAATTGTGAAATTTGTTGTGTCAATATAATAATATATATACTAGCTTATATAAATATTTAAAAGGAAAAAAAAAAAAAACACAAACTGATTACCAAAAAAAAAAAAAAAAAAAAAACTGCTAGCTACAATGCCACTTGCATTGTAGTTACTGTAAAAACTTGTGAAAAAAAAGCGGCTCATGAAACAAAGCACTATAGCTACAGTACTTTAGCGCATTCACGCACGTCAATAATTATAAAAATATTGTGAAATTTGTTATGTTATTATAACAATATATATACCAGCTTACATAAATATTTAAAAAAAAAAAGAAAAAAAAGTAGCTATTGTAGCTACAGTGCCACTTTGCACTGTAGTTACTGTTCAAAATGTGGAAAAAAAAAAGTGGCTCACGAAACCAAAGCACTGTAGCTACAGTGATTTAGCGCATTCGCGCTTTTATATATATATATATATATATATATATATATATATATAGAAATATGTGTGGTTTTATATGTCGTGAGGATGAGATTTCATAAACTGTCCTATAGGATAATTTTTCCTCATCAGACGTGGGTCCATGTGGCATCTATGAGTAAGACGACCAACCATGTGAGATGGGGGAAGGACTATCGAGAAGACATAATTGAGTCTAGTAGGGGGCTGTTGCGTCATACAGTTCGCATTTTTCATAAGTGAGATTTGACTAGAAATTCCAGCAACACTGCACATTGACTAGAAATGCGTTAATCAATAGAGCATACCAACCGTTTCTAGTGCCTCAATGTGTTTGACTACGTTTCGATTCATTACGTGTTGGGAGGGCCATTTTGTTGTGATTCGTTGGTAGTGGTAGTGGAGGAAGAAAAAGTGGGAGATGGGCATACAGAAGAGTAGAAAAATGAAGATTCATTGATAGGGATTGGGGAACATTGAGAAAAAAAAAAAAGTAGTACGAGTAGAAAAGTGAGCCAAAAGAAGATATGCTTTTTGTTTTTTTAATTGTAGGCATTTGGTAAAAATTCTAGAGAATATGAAAGCGGGAAAATATTAAACGAAAATAGGGTTAATTACAAAAAATAAAAATAAAAAACTCTAAACTGTGAGGAACTTCTACTTTGCACCTCAAAGTGCGAACTATAAAAACTCGTAATTACCACCTCGGTTGTAACAAGCTTTGCAAATTTCACTTCATTGCACGTGACCAAAAAAATTTGAATTCTTCATTTGGCCTTTACTTTTAGTTATTTTACTAAAATTTTATAATCATGTGACAAGTACATGCTTGTTAATATTGACGGTCAATTAGGCTACATGGGGTGAAATTTGTAAAGTTTGCTACAATTAGGACGATGAATGTAAGACTTATTGTTTTGGATGCAAAGTGCAAGTACCCTTACACTTTAGGATGATTTTATACATTTAAATCATGAAAATATCTTTCTCGAAAAAAATCATAGAAATATCTATTTTCAATTTTTTTTGGAGTCTATTTCATTTTTGGTAAAGAAGAAGGATGGAGGAGAAAGTCATTTAATAGAATAAATATATTTTTTACTATCTACTTTTTAAATGCTTCAAAATACCCTCCCTTATTACTCACAATATATTAAAAAATTTCCAATAATATGATCAAATAAGGAAATAATATATTTTAAAAACCTATATTTTAGGTCACATTTGTACTCGAGTAAAACACAATTCAAACTAAACTATTGTGGGCGCATTTTTTGCCGAGGAGACCAAGTGTTGCTTGTTAATATTAATAACTAATGGTACACTACTCCTTGCTTCACAAGCTTATAAGGCAGAAAGTGAGGGGAGATTCTTTCAATGTGGGACAAGCCAAAAAGACTACAAGTGCAACACTTGGTCTCCTCGGCAAAAAATGCGCCCACAACTTCTTTTTTGGTTTAGTCAAATTTGGTGAGTAAAAATTCACTGTTTCAAGCACAATTTTCTTTTGTTGGTTTTTTGTTTGTTATTTTATTATTTTATTTTCATGCATAGTTTAAAGTGGTTGTCCCAATTAAAAACCAATAACAATTTACCACCTAGGATTTGTTGTGAAAATGTTGTGGATGTAGCATTACTCTAAAATAAAATTATAAAATATCATACCAGAGCCCACCATATGTCATAGTAAAATTGTAAAATTATAAAATTATAAAATGGTTGTAGGTATTTAATTTGATGAAGAGTTTCAATTGTATCATATGTCATTATTTATTGCGAAAATTAAAATATTATGACAATATTTAATCAAAACTTAATTATTTATTGTTAGAAGATGACGACATTTGTTATCATTCTTAGTAGAATTTTTTTTTTTTTTTTTTTTTGAGTAGATACTTTCTTTAGCAAATAGGTTCTAAGAAATGAAAAAGTAATTTATATCAAATGATACCAAGTCATCCATATCAAAATCCAATAAACAAAAGACATGTGTGCAAAAATAACTACCTACTAATACATGTCTTTCAATTGTTAGTGTGTTAGTTATTTTTTGTTGACATGTCTCACACTTATTAGATTTTGATACAACTGACATGGTGTTATTTGATACCAAATACCTTCTCCTAAGAAATTATCATACTAAATAGATAGTCATATGTTAAATAACTATTCTAAATTTAAATACATGGTTTGATACTACTTCAAAAAACAATTGTCTTAAATTTTCTCTCTCAAGGTACAGCACGTGCCTTACACATGCAACCCTTACTAGTTATAAAAATAAAATGTCTTATGAAACTATCTCATAAAATAATTTTTCTATTACGAGAGAAGCTACGGTGTAATGGGCATATATAACTATTTTCTTGTATAGGGATGAGTCTTACTTTTGTGGAATTCACAGGTCTTATGTTTGTGGAAATTCCACAGTGGAATCCACCATTGTGAGAGAGAAGTAATGTTACACAATAATTTTCGCAACAATTTTTACAATAATTGAGTTGTCAAGCTTTTATTGATTCCTATCTGGTCTCACAATTAATATTATTTTTTAATTTACCATTAACCACTTGTCATTTTGATAGTTTTTGTGGAATTTTATGTTGTTGCGTGTGTGAATCAAGATGGCAATTTTGGCTCGCCCCACTTGGCTTACTCCTCCCTGCTTCACCTTGCGTGGGTTTTTCCTGCCCCGCAAAGGTGGTGGGGGCAGGGATGGGGCGAGATTTTAGCCCCACACCACAGGGTGAGGATGATTTTAGACTTTGTAGACCTACCCTGTCCCGCCCTACGTTGATAATGGTTAAATTGTAATTTTTTCATATCTTAAAACCCTAATATTTAAACAAACATATCATCAACTTATTTTTTTTTTCTACCTAACGTAGCTTTCTGTCTCTTTTTTCTCTCTAGCAAGGTTGGAAATAAGGTACCAATTTTAACTTTTTCTTTTGTCTTTATTAGAAACAAATTTATATACTATTGAATTATTGATTTTGAATTATGAGAATTTTTTTGGGTGATATTGTCTTGTTAAATACTTGGATAATATTATTCAGTTTTTGCTAAAAATAAGTTTGATTAATGGGATAAATTTATTTATAATTTCAATATATTTTTATTAATGAAACATGTTTTATTAGTCGAACCAAAAAATTAAATAATAAATTTTAAAAAATAAAAAAATATAAAATTAAGTTTGAAAAATTATAACATAAATATGTAAATTAAAAAAATGGACATATGCCAAAATTAAACTGGCAATTATAATTCAAAATCAATATTTCACAATAATAGAATAGTCTTTTGATAGGATAGGTGTCTTGGAAGTAGGCAGACAGATAATTGCATTTAAACCTTTATACTTTTTCTTTTAGACAATATTTGTAAAGGTCCATTTTCAAAAAGTAGGGGAAAAAAAAAGGTATCAAATCAAAATAAAGCAATGGGAGAAAACAGTTCAAACTGAAAAATCCAGCTTGCTTGGAAAATATTCCAAAGAGAAACTATGAATCTTGACTTTGACTTGATTTGCCAGACGGACTATGTTAGATCGGATCTTTTATATGTTTGTTAGTTTTATTCTCGATAACCTATGTCGTGGCATGTTGAAACTTAAATTATGCTTTCAGGAGTTAGGAGAGATGAGCCAATCAAATGAATAATGCAGGGCTACTGTCAGACGTGAATTACGCGCCCTTCTCCACTTATTATTCAACCAGCTCAGGTTTAGTGAAATTGGCTGGATCAAAAGTCTAAGGAGAGCAACTCCTCTACACCCCACGTATGATGTGACACTAATCCGTGTGATCCACGGGGATGTACTCACCCGTGTGATGCACGATAACGTATTTGAAAAAAATGTAAAGTCGGATTATAACATTCGCATGTGTTTTGAGTTTAGTTTAGATCATTCTATAGTTATACCATATCTTCCGTATAAAGGTTAGAACTTGGTGGGATGACATCTGCTTTCCAACCTCTCCAGAATTAAGAATAGAACTGCCTACTACTAACCACCTATTTCAGATTCAAAAATCGAGTATGAACTTGTTTTATCATATATTTGATATCAAAATTTATGCAGTGAATAATACGAAAGAATAACCATTAATCCACCCGCAATTTGTCAAACATCATTACAAATTCAATCATTTCATCCATAAATTTCAACAACAACCGAATTTAAGTTGTCAGTTGTAACTAGTGTGAAAACAAATAGAGGCATCAAAGGTGAGTTTCTTATCAAATATCACTATAGATTTACATGAAGTATTAGTATTAAGACAATATATCTTTGTACTAGTGATGGAAAAGTTGACTAGAACTATTCAAGATCAAGTCTCTTGTGTATGCCTTTTGCAAATGATATAGTTTTAGTGAATGAAACTAGACAAGTAGTTAATATCAAGTTAGAAATTTGAAAAGATGCTTTAGAATCTAAACACTCTAGGTTAAATAGGACCTAAACAAATATGCTTCAAAATCTAAGGACTAAAACAAAGATGAAGGGTTTGTAAGACTTTATTGTTAAGATGTACCAAAAAGCGAGAGCTTTTAATATCTTGGATCAATAATTCACAAAGATTGAGAGATTGAAGAAGATGTGAATCATAGGATAAGAGTGGGGTTGATGAAATGGAGAAGTGCACAGTAGACTACATATTAAGTTAAACAAAAAAATTTATAAGCCTGCTATGAGACAATTATACATCATGGTATTGAATGTTAAGCTGTAAAGAGGCACTATGTTCATGAAATGAGTGTAACTGAATTGAGAATACTAATATGGATAAGTAGAAATACAAGGAAAGATAGCCTTCAAAAAGAGAATGTTCACTTAAAAAAGGATGGTCCATATTGATGAAAAAATGGAGTCACTAAGGATGGTTTTCTCAAGTGCAAAATGTCTTTTTTTTTTTTTTTTTTTTTTTTTTTTTTTTACACTTCAATATATTTCAAAGTCAAACTAAAAGTAACAAAGCCTGGGCATCTTCCTTACAAGCTAAAGCCATTCTAGCTGGAAGATTGTCCAAACACAAACAAAAGGAAATAAAGGACTCTAGTGCGTACTTTGCTACTTCATGAGTAGCAGCATTTTCACTTCTTTTTACCCAAAACAAAAACATGAATCAAAAGATTTTACCAAAAACAAAATGTCAGACACCAGAGAGGAGATAGCCCATTGGGGGCAATCCGTGTAGTCCAGGATAGCATCAATGCTGATTTTTGAGTCACTTTCCACCATGATAACCCTCCAGTTTTCACCTCTGGCTAGATGCAGAGCCCATAAAATAGCTTCAGTTTCAGCTGCAATTGGTGATCTCTTTGGCAGAATCTTGGACCATGCCTTCAGTACAGTTCCATGTTCATTTCTGGCAACAACCACTAAAGCTGAGTTATTTTGAGCGATAGCCGCATCCACATTGAGCTTGATAAATCCCAAAGGAGGTGGGGACCATCGAATCACTGGTTGTACCATAATAGGGGCTTGAGTTTTAGAAAACACTATAGCACATTCTTTAAACTTTGCCCCGATTCTACCAATGGATGCCTGAAGGTCAACAGAACCTTTTAGGTGGATAACAACATTACAAATACACCATATCTCCTCCATAGTGAGCGCCATTTTAATTGATACAAGCCAAAGATCCTACACTTGACTGAAGGTTGATGGTGGTTCTAGGATTAACTTAATGATATCACAGGGATGGGCTAATTAAGTGATCTTCACCTGACTTGAATTCCCAGCATGTTGTGAACCATAGTGGCCTCGCAACAGGGCATTTAAGGAAAAGATGACTGGCAGATTCCACCTCCTGGTTACAGAGAACACACCATGGCTCAGGAATGTCCATTCAGCTCATCAAATTTTCTCTTGTGAGGAATGCATTGGCGGCAACTCTCTAGAGGAACATTTTGATTCTTTTGGGACCTCTGTTCTTCCAGAGTCTTGACCAATTTACTTCAGTGGCAGCCTGGGAAGGGGTGCTCGGCAGAAGCTCTTTATAAGCCGATTTTACCGAGCATAAACCTTTTGAGTCTGGAATCCACATAAGCTTGTCTGGGCTCGGTCTAGCTGGGATGGGAATGGAGAGGATACCTTGAGCCGACATGGGGTTGAAAATATCCAGGACCATGCATGTTCTCCAAGTGTGTAGCTCATGGTCAATAAGTTGAGATACCTTCATATCCGATTGAGTATATGACTCATCTTTTGGGGAGGGGATGAAACCTTTCATCCAGGGTACCCAAAGGTCCAACCATACATCAACCGATTCACCGTCTCCAATAATGAAACATGCTCCCTTCCGAACCACTTCCCTTGCTTTTTCTATAGCTTTCCAAATGGGGGGATGCATATCTAGCTGCTTCCGTCCTAAGCCAATCATCTTTAACCTTATATTTTGCTATGAGAATCCTCATACAAAGGCTATCTCTTTTGGATAAGAGTGATTAATGCACTAGTGAGGAAGAGTTAGTTGATTCAAGTCAAAGGAACGAAAAAATATAGAGAAATACCTAAAATAACATTAGTAAAGGTTATAAAAATAAAATGACATGTCAATTTAGCAAGTAACAGGGAGTATGACTTCGAATATGATAGAATGACATAAAGAATACTAACTCTGATTAGTCTATTGAGAATCCATAGCTAACCTAACATTTTTAGGACTAAGGTTTCGTGGTTATTGTATCAAGTCCTGAATTGATTATGAATATGACAAGAAGCTGATTATAGGAGTTACATTCACTTCAAACTGAAATCCCTACCTAGAGCATTGTATTTTTGTTCCTACTTTCAATAAGAAAGTGGGATATGAAATCCTACAAATTCACTTTCATTCATTGGACTCAGTGAAAGAACTGCCCGAGGAAATTGTGATGATATGTCTCAGATCATTAGAGGACCAAAGAATCAACTTAATTGAAGTTATAAGCACCTAATCTAAAAGTATCAGGTTGTTCTTAACCAAACAGAAGAAATAAACAAAAACAGCATTAAAAAAATTCTAAGAAATGTGCACACCTGAAAATGGAGGCAGACATTTGATAATGGTGTTCGAGCATGAAATTATGATGACTTTGACTTGACTTGACCTGACCTTGTGTCACTATCTTGACTAGATCTTGTGTGAAGTTCGATTGGATCTTTTTGTTACCTTCATCCTCAATAACCCATCTCATGCCAGGCAGAATCTTAAATTATGCTTCAGGTGAGCTGAAAAAACCCGGCAAAAATCTCCTCTAGTTGAACATTAGAGGGCTTGGCTTATATCCAGTTGGCTCACCAGACATGCATCCATCTCTGCAAGTGTGATGCGTCCAGTGCCAACTTGCATCAAGTACACAAATTCACATAACAACTATTAGTAGTCTCATATCTTCATACCCCACTATCAATGAGGATGGGTCGTGTTTCTCACAGCCACAAGATGGCAGACTGCATTTCCTTCTCCACGCTCACCATGCCAAGAGAGGAGGGTTGGGGGGGGGGGGGGGGGGGGGGGGGGGTGTGGGGGCGGGGAAATTAAGGATGACATTAAATGGTACAGATTGTGAAGCAGATACAGGCATATCAAACTCCAAATGCATTTCCTACGTTAAGTCTTGAATAATTCTGAATATGACAGTGCGCACATTCACATCAAACTAAAGTCCCAACCTGAGCCAAGATTCAGAGCAGTTATTTTTTTTTTTGTTCATTCTCTTCAATAAGACCATGATTTGAAATTATATGAATTCCCCTTCATTCTATTGTGCTAAGTGAAGGAACTGCATAGAATCCTATTTCGATCCATTCTCAAAATCCAAGATTCAAGCCTCAACCATTTTATTTCGCACTGTTTTTTGGGGGGGGGGGGGGGGGGGGGATTGTTACGTTGTGGACCTATAAACTTTAGTAAAATCACATCAAGTGTTTGTTTGGATTGGCGTCTGCGTTCATCACGTCTGCGTTTTTTTTTTTTTTTTTTTTCAGCTCCTCTTCCATGAACCGGCAAATGAACAGTAACCGAAATATAATTTTTTATTGTTTTCATTTTTTAGTTTTCAGCAAAATGAGCGATATCTAAACGCACACTAAATTCCACATCTGGGTCACATGGATATGTAGAGAATTGAAAAATGATTAGAAATGTTTCTGAATGAAAAAATTTAAAAACTTAACCACAAGAAAATAAAAGAATGAGAAACTAATATTGGAAGAAACAAAAATCTAACCTCCTAAAGTTCACATAGGAATTAAGACCACAAATAAAAATAAAGAACGGGGGGGGGGTGGGGGGGGTGGAGAACCTCATGAACAAAATTTGCATGCAATTTATGAGTTTAAACATGCAAGGCACCAGCAAAAGTAGATCAAAGGATAATAAACTTAAAAAAGAAAAAGAAAAAAGAGAGACACATAATAGAAGCCTGTTCTAATAAGAGGACAATCTCTTTCCCCTTGTTTGATAGAATTATACTCTTATATAAAATAAAATAATAAATAAATAAATAAACTCCTTATAATATTCTGCTACAGATAAAGGACATCTTCTGAACTATGGTTACATTAAAAAGCATTTGTGCTTTTAATTTATTTCCTTTTTTCCTATAGCAAACAAGATAATGAAGACAATCTGCTTTGCTTTGTCATTTCCTTCTGGCATATTAATGCAAGAAGCCCAAGTAAAATCACCTATTTTCTTCTGGGTTTTATTTTTGAATTTTGAACCAAACTTCTTTTTAAATTTGACTTTGCCGTTGTTGAGAATCATGAGGGATTTTTTTATTAATTATTTTCCTTATTGATGTACTCCTTGAAAGCCCTTTTAAAAAGGCTCTAGTAAACATAGAAGACAGAATATTGAGTATTGAAATTTCATATTGGAATTTTTCCAGTTGCTGGGTATTGATTCTTAGCAACTTAGGTGGTGTTTCGAAGTTTTAGCTTGGTGCTGAATCATAAGGGCCTATCCTTTATTTTTTGTTCAATTTTCTTCCTTATATTCAATTCTATCTCCCAGTCCTATCCCCTCCTGATCTGGACCTGCTCCAACTAACATGAAGCCCTGATGGCTCATGCAATAAAGAGTTCAAGGAAAAACAAAATCAAATACCAGAAGGTTGAAAAATTGTGGTTTAATTTCAATATGAGGCCTTCTTGGAACCTTTCATAGGCTACGTTAGCTATTATTGACTCTTATTAGTATTAAATACCTTTAGGTTAGAAAGTTCTTAGTTCAGTTTTAATTAGGTTTTATAGAACTAAGGCAATCTTGTAAATTCAAAATCTTTTGTCCTTAGATGTATGAAAGGCCCATGAGATTTTGTTTTGGGTCATTTTTCTATTTGATTTAGTAGTTCTTAAGTACTTTTTTCTTTGTTATTAGTAGTCTTAATTTTCCTAGAAATAACTTATTTAGAGTCCTAGTCCTTCTAGGAAAGAATTTGGCAATAACCTATATATATATATATATATATATATATATATTTTAAGTATTTGGCAATAACCTATATAAAGGCTTAATTGAACTCAATAACATTTATAGCGAGATTGATTTTAATAAAATTCATCAACTTACTTAATAAAATACAAAGGGTATTACATGCACATAGAATTCTTGAATTTAACTCAAACCTGTTGTGTTACCTTAGAGGCTCTGTTTTACCTGATTTTTTTTTTTTGGGGGGGGGGGGGGGGGTGGGGTAGAGAAGAAAAGGAAAAAGCCCTTTATATAGGGCTAAACATGCCACCTGTAATAATTAAGGGAAAAGGCCTAGCATGTGATTGTCTTCTTCTGCCCAATTGTATTGCTTGGGAAAACCAAGGTGTGATTGCCTTGTGTATATCTTTCTTTATTTCTTAACACCAAACAGCCATCAAACATATTCAAAATCCAATCTTTTTATTAACTGAACCTACCTAAACCCTTAAGCATCAACACTTATTCAAGAACCTTTCAAGATCTGATAAAAAAGTCTAATTTAGCATTGAACTACTAAAGATCCTACATCACTTGAACATATCTTAATGGATGTAAGTAGCAACACTTGGTCAACCTTCATTAATAGAATTAAAGAACAAGCTTCTTAGATAGTGAATCAGAAATCGTATGATTATTGTTGGGAGAATCATAGGGAGAAGTAAATCAAACATCTGTTATGATCGTTGAACTTCTCAAATTCCTCAAGGGAGATGTGTAAAAGGACTCTTCTTTTTGTTTTGATATCCCAGTTACATGCTAGGTTGCAATCAAAGCAAAATGAAACCAAGTATTTAATAAGGGATTCACCTGTGATGGCAATTACCACAAAGTAATATGTTTATTGTCCCAAACATAGAAAGAGATAGAACCATTGCATATGCTTGACTTCCTAGCTTACCACTCAAAGGTTGCAGAAAATCACTTTAAAGCCCATATCAATATATGCGTTGCTTGGTTTGATCAAACAAGGATGGTTAGTGTATGCTGATTTAGCTTCTCAAGGCAAGTAGGACCTTAACCAACCAATATATTCTTTTGATATACCTTACACCTTGAATTTTATAATTTGGGAATAGTTACAATTCATCCTGAACGTGACATTTATAATGTAGCAGAACAAATATAGGGAAGAATGTGCAGCATTCATGAATCATATCTAAAAATTCACCTATAAGTGGTGTGGGGAACATGTAATCACTAGGCATATGGTGCAAGTGATGATATTTCTTCTTCAATACAATGTACAAGAATTATGCAAATTGCTGTTTCTGCTTCTTCTTTCCCCATAGGTTGCTATGGTACAACTTACACTGTATCACATAAGGTTTCTGCTTGCTGGTGGCTAGAGAACATAACCAAAAGGTAGGGGAGCCAAGACCAAGATAATTATCCCTTTCAGCAAGTAACCTTCTTATGTTGTCCCCATGCAAAGATCATGGAATCAAGCTAAAAGGCTCTTTCAACTTAGCAAGTTGTTTATACACTCACTAGCTTTTAGTCACATATACCTATAGAAATTATTTTGGCTTCCATAAACTAATTCTGCATCCAGCTTGATATTAAATGTCAACAACTTGCCCTGCAGTGTACAGACCACTCGTCAAGAAGACAGAACCATATCCACATAAGCAAAGCACCAGAGTTTTTTTCTTATTGGTTGTCCTACATGTCCTACTGTCTTTCATGCCTACTCCTCTTAATTCCAATTCAATCCTAAGAACTTTGGAACCTCATAGTTTCTAAAATGTCAAAGTGACCATGGTAACAGCAACATGACATCATGAAAACAAAGCCCAGTTTCTTAGGAATCTCATGAAATCAAATGCCTCAAAGACAAGTAGCAAATCATCCTGCAGAACACAATGCACAAACTAGTAATATTTAGCATCCTAAACCACTTTAACTGAACACATTTGGATGGCTGATGAATAGGATGTTAATACAAAAACTGAAGCATATAATGCCATATTCCCGATCCTCAAATTTCTTTATTTCCACAATATGCAAACTAAAATTTTATAGATTTTCTTATCAAAGAAAAAAATATACTTGCTTAAAAGTTAAAAGGTAAAATTAGCTATTTTTACCTTAATTTTTGAACTATGTAGTCAAATGGCTCATTTTTAAACTATGTAGCATAATGTCATTGCTTTGATATTCGATATTGCTAATATCGAGTTATGCTTGATATTATTATCTTTTTTTTTTTTTCATGCAACTTCTCCTTTCACTGAAAAGATATAGGCTTGCTCTTTTCTTCTAATTGAAATTTTTGGAAGAAAATAAAGTCGTGACAAAGTGCTAGAAGTATCAGCAAGGACTAAAGATCACGCAAGCAAATTTTTTTTAATTGATTAAAATGTTTTTTCTTAGTCGAGACACATGGCTCTTATATTTCAAATCATTTTGAATGTTTGGAATGGAATGAACTTAGACTTAATGTTTTATGTAATAGCCTATCATTGTCCAATCTTCTCATGCAATTTTCCTTTCTTGTAAAGATTTTTTCCCCCTATTCTAATCAAAATCTCTACAATTAAAAAAATAAAATCAGGGAAAAATATAAAAAAGTAGCACTAAGGGCTAATTTTCTTTGTTGATTGAATACTTTTCTGTTCTCCCTTCAAACGATGGGACATGATATATATACATTTTGTGGAAGCACTTAAGTCAAAGTAGTGTCATTGCCTTGAAAATCTTGGCAATTTGGACCGGCCCATTTTGTCACAAAGAAATCTCTCTTTGTGATGAACCAAAATAGTAATAAAGGAATTTGAAGAAGGCTTATTAGTTTTTACTAGCACAAACTGTTTTATATGAATTTTAATAATAAAAGAATTGAAATTCGAAGAATTTTTTTTTTCTCAACAAACATTTTTTAAAACAAAGGTACATTACAAGCTTTTTAAAAAAGTTATAGTAATTTTTAAGGAAACGTATGCTAAATTATACTATACATAATACACTTTCTTAAATAATATGAGATAATTACCCTTTATTTTAGAGAAACAAACACACGCACACATTCTCAACAAACACTTGCATTATGAATTTGAAATAATATCTTATATATAATCATTTCCAAACTTAAATCTATCTACAAATTTTATCAACAGAAAAAAATTTGTACTTATCAATAAAACTTATATAAAAAAAATTAAAAAAAAAAAAAACCAAACCCAAATCATTCTTTTAAAATGCTTTCATTACAATGAATGAACAAAAATTGCAGCAAAAACATACTTAAAAATTACCATTTGACTGTTGTGGGGGACCTGATCTATCATTGAAAGGATAGTTTTACGATAGAACGAAAACTTATAGTGAGAAATAAATAATAAATAAATAAAAAGGCAATATATATGACGTGTTGGAAAGCATAGCTATTCCAAACCTTTGGAAATTAATAGGCCAGCTTATACAAGGTTCCTGATTTTTGATTCTGAGAAAGGTGATTGGTAAGTGGACTGACTCTCAACTTTGGAGAGGGTGATTTTTGGACTCACACTTGTGACTTTTTGTTTGGGTAAGAGAATATTTGCCATCACTGCAAGGTCTGACTAGGTATTGCACCGGATCCAAATCTCATTCAGTAAAATGTTTTATTTTTCTTAGAACCTATACTTCTGACAGCTAACAGATTTTATATGACAATGGACACATTTTATTGGGGCAGTGTTGTGGGTAAACACCCATGGAAGCATAACCCACAATAGATACACAGATGTAAGATCATGATGTTATATACTCTGATATGAATAATAGAAGCAATTTTTTTTAGAGCATATGGAATATAATTGTTCAATAGCTTTGGATCCATTTATTTAAAGGTGATACTAGAAATAATTGAATGTCAGTTATGTCGCTTTGTTGGACTTGGAGTTTAGAAGTGTTCTAGATGTCGTTGTCGCTGATTTAGATGTTCTATGATTCTTTCCTTGATTTTAAAGTGCATACTGATTTTGCTATTATTATCAGCATCTTCGTCGTCATCATCATCGGAATCTGATCCATTAGTTTCTTCTTCTTTTTTCCATTTTTTTTTATAAAGTAATCCCTTAGTTGTTGTTAATGAGCAGCATGGCGTGAATGTGAAGCACCAACAATATTTTGCTGATAAGTTTGTTTTGAAAATATGAATTAATAGAAGAGTGTCATATTTTGTAGACATTTTAAGTGGAGTTAAATATATATTTTTACTTGATTGTCCTCAAGTTTTTTCTCTGTTACGGTAAGATTTAAGGTATTTTTGAATTACATAAAAGTTCAGTCCAAAAAGAGGAATCCTTTTATGAATAGTATAGATAAAATGTTATAGATGTAACATTATTTTTTCTTTTTATATGGGAGGAAAACCCAAACTCTTTAATTTAGTTGAAGAAAAACAGTACAAGGTAAATTTTCCATAGTAACCATTCTCTTAACTACACTTAATTCTTAAACTATTGAAACACACAATTGATCCTCAATTTTAAAATATTTATATAGTGTACACTTACTGTTTGCGTTAGTGTTAAATCTAATAGAATCTAACATTAAAAATACTAATTTATCCATCTTGCCATAAAATCTTTCAATATTAAATTTTGTCATACTTAACAGAAACCAAAATAAACCACATTTGAAACAATCTTACAATTTTGGATGTCAATTTGATATTTTGATAATTTTAAGATTAAGTGTAATCACGGTCAAAGATTTTAGTATAAAAGTATAATTTGCTCGAACAATAAATTTAGGAAACACTATGTTTACAATACTTTCACAAAAATGTCTAAGTAAAATGTTGTTATTGGTTATTATAGGTGTGCAAAAAAATAAATTAATCGTGTATTTAAATTAGAACTAATAATCACTTATCGCTTAAGATTTAACGTGAAAACTATGCGGAGATATTATTTTTCAATTTCATTTAAAAAGAGAGATGAAATAGTATTATTAGGTGGGTATGTATGATTTTCAATAGCTAATTGTAGGTAGTATAATTAGGTGGGTGTGATTCTCTAGCGCACGAAGAATATGACGGAAGCATCCAATAATGAAGAAGCACGTAGACAGTTCACACGTGGAGATTCCGTGGCGACACGTGGGCCATTTTTAAGTTCTCAAGGAAGACTTTGGGACATATTAATTTTCTGTTTCTCATCTTCATCCAAAAAAAAAATCAAAGTAAAATGATCCATATTTATTTTAATTATTAATGTTCTGATAAGTCTGATCCATTTTCTAGTTGGACCGTAATTGGCATCACATAGTTTGAAGATTTCATTGGACAAATTAATAAATGTTCCCGTAGCAAATGATAACTTCCAGGATATCTCTAATCTATACAAAAAAAACTTATTATCTAAAAGGATGTTGCTTGGTTTCACATCTGCATGACTCCATGAATGATTGGATGTGTAAAATTCTTAGAGAAATCATCTAAATAAAACTCAGAATTTCATTGATGAAGAAAAGAGTTTTACAATCAATTGAATTGAAATACATAGCCTAATCCTACTTATATACAGTTTGAACCAAGCAAAATAACTAACTTCCTAATCTGGCGCTAAAAATTGTTACTAGAACCATTTGGCATCCAGAAATAACAAACTCTCTAACTGCCTAACTTCCTGGAACTAACTCCTCAAAGATATGGATGAATAGCTCATGATAAGGAACTTCTTCAATTACTTCTAGAAGATCTGTGCTAGCCTAGGTAGGTTCTGATGCTATCCTTGTTGCTTGGCTTGTGCACCTTTGCTCATCAGGTGCTGCACTTGCTGCTGCTTGACTCACCAACTCTGCTATGATGCTCTGCACTGCCATCTATAGTTTTAACAGGAGGTGAGCACTGAGACGTTTGATGCTCTACAGTTCCTATGCAACTGCCAATCCAGTCTTGTTGGAATTATACTTAAATAGTAATAATTCAAGAGAAAGAAATATAATACATTTATCAATTAACAATTATATCATGTGCATATGTAATAAAAATCAACAATAAGATGTGAGAAATTTACATACTAGATTATGTTATTCAAGGACCTCACAAGCAATCAGGATGCTCTCCCCAGCTGGTCAGGATTAACAAGAGCTTAATTTTCTCTTTTTTCACACACCCTTGCAAGTGTGGCATTGACAATATTTATAATATTTAGAAAGGACATGACCAGTCATAAAATCCTTTCTATTGTAATAACACTTCATGTAACAGAAATGTTATATTTGTTAATAAACAACTTTATTAATTAGATTCATTAATGAAGAAGTTCATTAATGTGTTATTACTTTTGTAACTCCATGCTAATACATGGATTCATCTATCGTTCATGACAGGAATTTAGACCCCTTAAACAACCAGATTGCGTAGCCTAGATTAATTAGCCAAGTTGTTACTTAGTCAAATTAAGCAATTCTAGGTTAAAACAATCCAAACAATCATATCAAGAATATAAAGCAGCGGAAAATAAATAACACAAGATATGATCACCTAGGAAACCACACGGTAAAAACCTGGGGAGGATTTGACCCACCTATCCTCAAGGCATAACAGAATTCACTATGAAAGAATTGAAGTTCTTACAAAAGGACTACAAGCTCCCCGCTCGACTTCCTAATGCTACCCACCAGTAGAACTTCCTGACACGACCACGCGCAGGCTCCGAATCCACGGACTACTTCTTTCTTGAATTCCTCAATCAGCTACAAGCTCCCCGCTTGCTTTTCTTTTAAGTTCCAATGGTTGCAACGGTAATGATCTTCAAGATGTTGAAATCATCTCTACCTTGAAAACCCTAAGTTTTGTGTAAAGGAAAGCTCCTCAAAGATCTCACACGAGATTCACACAAAACAGCAATGTATGAGCAACACAGCAATATGGACAACCTTCAAAAACGTGGCTAGGGTTTAGTTTATATACCTAGGGTAAAAACATAAAACCCTAAACGTTTAATGAAGTAGGGCTGAGTTGGAAATTCTGCAGAAAAATCAACCTGTGCGATTTTCGATCGATCGAGTCTATTCTTCGATCGATCGAGCCAGGCCAAAAGTCCCAAGTACTTCTGCAGCCACTCGATTCCAACTTTACAATATTAAACCAACTTTGAGCAAGTCTAAATAAAACTAAATACAATGTTTTGATCATGGTTTGCCAACATTACAAATTAGAGTTCTAAATACATAAAATCCTAAGACCTTAGAACCTAACAAACTCCCCTTTTGGCAATCGGTGACAAAACCCTAATTAACAGCTCAAAGTTTTACAAATGAAAAGCCCTTTACAAAGATAATGCTCATAAAATTCAATTCAGCCTAACTACTATCCATAGTTGCAAGTGTAGACAGCAGCTTAGTTGAATCAACCTGTATAATCCTGAAATACTCAACAAACGCATAAACGCATGTGTGACAGAAAAGAGTAAAACAACAGGTATAACATTCTTGTAAGATTCACACAACACAAAATAAAGACATATATGAATGAACAACTCATAAATATAAGTCAATAAGCAGTGAATCACAAAGCAACAAGAATCAATAAAAAATAACATGTATATCAATCAATGTTACTCCCCCTAACATGAATATCCCCAAAAATGATATACAAAGTGAAGCACCTAGATACAATCTAAAAACTCCACAAGCTCCTCTAAAACAAAAAAATCTCCCCCTAACTACAAAAACTCCACTCCCCTTTTTTGTGACGGAATGCCAAAGAGCAATCACAAGTCGCCATCAAAAGGAGGTGGTGAGGGTGAATGAAGACGCGCAAAAGCAGCTCGGAGAGCACGAATCTCGTCCAGCAAGTCCACCAAAATCTGACCATGAGCCGCCTGAACGGTCATGATAGTCTCCAAAGTACGACGAACATCGAAGTCGGCCGAAGGAGGTGGAGGAACATCAACAGCAGCATCATCAGGTTCAACTGGATCAGTAATATCCTCACCAGCAAGACCTGCAGAAGAAGAAGGAGGAGGTGCGCTACTAGAGGGCTCAGACCTAGGGTGTTTAGAACCAGCTCGAAGATGAGCGGCCCTTAGTCTAAGAAAAGACGCACCTATAGGAGCTATCACATGAACGGGCTCAGAGGAAGGAAAGCCACTAAGATCAAGATAGAGAAGAATCCTATGAATGAAAATAGGATGTACAAGAGCATGAGCAGTAGAAGAACTCCTATAAACATCGTTCAAAGAACGAAGAAAAAGATGGGGAAAACTAATAGGAGCATCAGTAACCAGAGCGTACAGAAATATACACCTCTCAAGAGGAATAGTGTGAACATGGGAAATGGGCCAGATAGAATGACAAGCTATCCTAAAGAACAGATAGTGTAACCCGGAGAGCTCAGCAGAAGTGATCAGAGGATCAGAACCCCACTGGACAGTAGTACCAGTGATGTAAGACAAAACATCGCTAATCTCGGGAGACTCAGCATATGGATAGACAGGATGCTGGACCAACGGTACCCCTAGAGCATCAGCCACTACCCGAGGAGTAATGGAGTACTCTACGCCTCGTATCCAACTCTTGACTAGAGTGTTGGAATCATAGATGCAGATAGAGATGTTCGAATAGAACTCTCTAATCAAGGCAGAAGGTGGAGGAGGATCAGAAACATCCACCAAGGGTAACCAGCCCCTACGCTCGAAGTTTGCCCTAATGGCAGGATCAAGTTCATCTAAAAGCACAGAACGCTCAGCCCATATTTTTCTCCTAATGTTTAGCTTCTCAAAAATCTCTTGGTTTTTCTCACTCGGAAACTTCTCACTATCAAAGGATGGAGGGGGTGAAGGAGAAGGTGAGGGAACATTCCTACGGGCTCTAGTCTTCCTAGGCATAGTGCTAAGGAAAGGACAGAGACACAAAGAGAAAACCACAAAGAACAAGAGAAAACAAAACCAAGGGCAGACTGCAAATTAGCACAATAAAGAATATAGAACAAAAATCTATATGATGCATGAACAATAAAATGTTGTGATGCATGATCTAATGCAGTAAACAATTAAGTTTAATTGAGAGTAATTTGACAAAATTGGCTTGAACAGAGAATTTCTATCAAAAATCCCAAAAAATTGAAAACCACTTGTTGAAATTTTTAACCAAATTGATGAATTGAGCATTACAAAACACAGCACATAGATTATATTGCTTAATTACACCAATACAACAAACCAATTTCAGCAAATTCTACCCAATTTAACAAAAGCCCCAATTCGGATCAAGAACAAATCCTAGATTTTTCAATTTTTCACCAAACTCAAAATTGATCAAATTAACCACCAAGGATCATTTTTATGATGTGTCCCCACAAAAACCCAATGATCAATTGCATAAAATATGGCTTGAATCAACAGAAAATCCCAAAATTGCAAAGTGCGAAAATCGCCCCTAAAAGCATGGATTTATGCATGAAAAGATTAAAATAAATTCAAAAGGAAGGGCAAAAAGGTCTTACTGGCTTGAGGAAAGAGATTCTTTGCAAAAACTTCGGAGGAAAACGACAAAAAATGGAACTATTGAGCTTGCCTCGTCAGAGAGAGAAAGAAAAAGTCTGAAAAAGCTTTGAAAAATGTTTGAAAAAGTCAGATCTGATCTTTTAAAAAAGTTTTTCCACGATATTCGATCGATCGAAAAGCACAGTCATTTTAAGACAAATGAGAGCACTTTTTCGATTGATCGAAAAACAGGCTGGATCGATCGAAATGGGCAGAGGCTCACTAAATTTTGGAAAAAATCACAGTTTTTGAAAAACACAAACCTAATTTTGAAAATAACTCCTCAAAGCATTAAATTGAAGAAACAAAATGCATGAGTATGAGATGGTATGATTTTTCAAAAACCCAAAATTTTGAACCCAATTTTCTCAAAAACACATTTTAATCATTCTCCCATTGAATTTTCTCAAGCAACAAATATGTTGTGCATAAATCTCAAGATATTTTCAAACTTGGTTGGTCAGACCAAAAACACACACACTAGCATGTACAGTGTTTAACAAAGAGTAACTTGTGTAGTGTGTGAAACTAGCAAAATCTTGAGATACATGTGAGGTGATATGTGAATAGCAATCAATCACAAAGTCTACAAAATTCATCACATAGAATTCAAAAGAGACTATCACCTAAAGAGTTACATCCTATAACTCCCACATCTCCTAGAACAAAAGCTTGCAATCATGTAAGTTTCTTGTATTTTGCCCCATTATTTAGGTGAAATTTGGCATCAAGCCTAATAGTACACACTGGTTTGAATTAAGTGAATTGGCATCAAGCCTAATAGTACACACCAGTTTTAATTATTAAGCATTTAACAGAGGCTACACCTTATGTTCTTTTTGTGCATGTGCTACACTTTCTCGAGCACAAAATCTTATGATATGCACTAAGGTGTTCATGATTGGCTAGTGAACAGTGGTGAGATGGTTATTTATGCCTTTCTCAAAAGAATCAAGTCCGACAGTCAAAAACATGTGACTTCAAGATTAAGACAAAGTAATTAATAACCACAAACATCTTTCCCACACAACATGCACTACAAAGTTTCAACTAGTCAAGTGCAATGAATAAGTTCATCAAAGTTAAACAAGGTACACAAGACATGTTATGTGTAAATAAATTGACCAACCTTGTTTTCAAAAACCAAGAAACATCATGTTAAACATAATTTTTGCTTCCTCCTTTTCCCCTTTTTTTTTTTTTTTATTTATTTAAAAGAGAAAACAAATAAATCCTAGAATGAAATGCATGAATGTAATGCAATGCAAGTCCTAGAACAAAAACACAAAAAAAACAGAGAACAATGGTCACAAAGGAAAAGAGCAATGAAGCACAAGGACCAAGAAAGTCAAAAACAACTTAGGGACATCGAAGAACACCAATCACTTGACGAAGTGTCTCAAACTTACTTCCATCAAGAGGTTTGGTAAAGATGTCAGCATTTTGACGATCAGTAGGAATATACTCAAGAACAACAATTTTCTTTTCAACCAAATCCCTAATGAAGTGATATCTAAGTTCAATGTGTTTGGTCTTAGAGTGTTGAACAGGATTCTTAGAAATATCTATAGCACTAGAATTATCACAATAGACAACCATGGTGTCTTGAGGAATCCCATAATCACTCAAAAGCTTTTTCATCCAAAGGAGTTGGGAACAGCAACTCCCAGCAGCAATATATTCTGCTTCAGCAGTGGATAAAGAAACAGAATTTTGTTTCTTACTCATCCAAGCCACAAGATTGGCTCCAACATAAAAACACCCCCCAGTGGTGCTTTTTCTATCATCAGCATTCCCAGCCCAATCAGAATCAGAAAAACCAGCAAGAGACAAATTGGACTCTTTGCTATAAAACAATCCATAATCACAGGTTCCACTCACATATTTGATAATTCTCTTAACAGCATTTAAATGAGAAACCTTAGGATTAGACTAAAATCTAGAACAAACACCAACACTATAAGAGATATCAGGCCGACTAGCAGTTAAATACAAAAGACATCCAATCATGCTTCTATACAAAGTAATATCAACAGACTCACCTGATGGATCTAGTGTCAATTTTGCATTTGCAGCCATTGGTGTTCTAGCATGAGCAGCTTTGTCCAGTCCAAATCTTTTGACTAAATTTCTTGCATATTTAGCTTGATTGATGTAGATGCCGGACTCTGTTTGCTTTACCTGCAATCCCAAAAAGTAAGTCAGTTCACCAACCATGCTCATTTCAAACATTGCCTTCATTTCATCTGCAAAAGAATGAGCAAGAGAATCATTAGTAGCACCAAAAACAATGTCATCAACATAAATTTGAGCTACAACAAAACCAGTCTCATCCTTTCTTATGAAGAGAGTTGTATCTGCAGATCCCCTTTTGAATCCATGCTCAGTGAGATATGCAGTCAATCTATCATACCAAGCCCTAAGAGCTTGTTTCAAACCATAGAGGGCTCTCTTCAACTTGTATACATCATCCGGTCTGTGAGGATCCACAAATCCCTTAGGTTGCTCAACATACACCTCTTCTTGTAACATCCCATTTAAGAAAGCACTTTTGACATCCATTTGATACAACTTGAAGTTTAGGTGACTTGCAATGGCTAACAGTATCCGAATGGATTCCAATCTTGCAACTGGTGCAAAGGTCTCATCAAAATCAATTCCTTCCACTTGTGTGTATCCTTGTGCAACAAGTCTTGATTTGTTTCTAATCACGGTGCCATGTTCATCTGACTTGTTCTTAAAGATCCATTTAGTTCCAATCACATTTACATTTTCAGGCCTAGGAACTAATTCCCACACATCATTCCAAACAAATTGATGAAGTTCTTCATGCATGGAATTTACCCAATCAGCATCTTGAAGTGCTTCATCTACCTTTTTCGGTTCAAATTGGGACAAATAACATGAGTGAGTGATCACATTCAAGGCTTTTGATCTCAATCTCATGTTATCATTCAGACTACCCAATATATTTGTAGAAGGATGATTCAATCTCACTCTAGAGGATGGACGTTTAACAAGAGATGTTGTAGTACCTTTTTGTTCAAATAGAGGACTGAAACCACTTTGTACCTGTTGAGTGTCATGAACCGGAGTGGATGGTTCTGAACTTGATGGTACTGAGACTGTATCATTCAACACCAGCAGCTCTTCCTCACTATGTTTCCCAACATACTCAGTAAGAGGAGAATCATTAACCTTTAAAGACTTATCTTAAGCAGGAACAGTGCTTTCTGAAGAAGCTTCTGGACATACTTCATCATTTATCACAACATTTGAAGATTCCATGACTGTTTTGGTTCTCAGATTGTACACTCTATATGCTCTGCTGGTGGAAAAGTATCCTAGAAAGTATCCTTTGTCACTCTTTGCATCAAACTTTTCTAGGTTCTCTCTATCACGTAGAATGTAACAGTCACTGCCAAATATCCTGAAATACTTGACAACAGGTTTCTTCCCTCTCCAGAGTTCATAGGGAGTTTTCTTGGAGTCAGGTCTAAAATACACCCGATTGAGTGTATGACAAGCAGTGTTGATAGCCTCTCCCCAGAAAGACTTTGGCAACTTTTTGTTGTGTAACATGACTCGTGCCATTTCCTGAACAACTCTGTTTTTCCTTTCCACTATCCCATTCTGTTGAGGTGTCTTGGGTGATGAGAACTTTTGGTGAGTGCCTTGATTATTGCAGAAAGTAGCCAGCTTGGTATTCTCAAATTCTCTTCCATGATCACTTCTGATTCTGGCTATCACAGCATCTTTCTCAACCTGGAATTTCTTGCATAAATGAATCATCTTCTCAGGAGCCTCAGCTTTATCTTTCAAAAGCACAACCCAAGTATATCTAGTAAAGTCGTCCACAACAACTAGAATATACTTCTTTCCACCCAAACTTTGAACTCTGGCAGGACCCATGAGATCAATGTGTAATAACTCTAAAGGTCTTGAAGTTTAAACACTAGTCACAGACGGATGCTTCGATTTTACTTGTTTACCTATCTGACATGGTCCACAAATGCACTTATCAATCTTCTCAAATTTAGGTAAACCGATAACTGCCTCACACTTGGAAATCTTCTCTAATTGCTTATGACTGGCATGCCCCAACCGTTGATGCCATAAATCAACTTGATCAATCTTTGCACTAAAGTATTTGTTGTTCACACTTGGTGTTATGCCATAACAGTTGTCAGCTGTCCTTACACCAACACACATACAGTCACCTCCTCCATCAAGTATCTCACATTCATACTTGGTGAAAAGAACATTTAATCCATTGTCGCAAATCTGACTTATGCTGAGTAAATTGGCCTTTAATCCATCAACATACCAAACATCTTCAAACACTGGCAATCCTGGAATGTCCACAGTACCAATGCCTCTGATCACAGATTTACTTCCATCTCCAAAAGTGACTGTCCCAATCTTTCCTTCAAAGAGAGTTTTGAATAAACCTTTGTTTCCTGTCATGTGCCTGGAACAACCACTATCCAAATACCAAAGACAAGAATCACGTGCCTTTAAGGCAGTTAAAGCAGTATAACATACATAATTCTTATCACATGTGATTATGCCAATATACTTAAAGAAAGATTTAACAAAAACAACAAAAGGCAAAGATGACAAATAGATAAGTTGACAAATAAGCAGAAAAATTTTCCAAGAATCCATGACAACAGGGGTCAAGGATCAGCTCAGAGATTAAAAATCTCAAAAAAAAAAAAAAGAAAAAAAAAGAGCAACTTGCTCTGATACCACTTGACAGGAATTTAGACCCCTTAAACAACCAGATTGCGTAGCCTAGATTAATTAGCCAAGTTGTTACTTAGTCAAATTAAGCAATTCTAGGTTAAAACAATCCAAACAATCATATCAAGAATATAAAGCAGCGGAAAATAAATAACACAAGATATGATCACCTAGGAAACCACACGGTAAAAACCTGGGGAGGATTTGACCCACCTATCCTCAAGGCATAACAGAATTCACTATGAAAGAATTGAAGTTCTTACAAAAGGACTACAAGCTCCCCGCTCGACTTCCTAATGCTACCCACCAGTAGAACTTCCTGACACGACCACGCGCAGGCTCCGAATCCACGGACTACTTCTTTCTTGAATTCCTCAATCAGCTACAAGCTCCCCGCTTGCTTTTCTTTTAAGTTCCAATGGTTGCAACGGTAATGATCTTCAAGATGTTGAAATCATCTCTACCTTGAAAACCCTAAGTTTTGTGTAAAGGAAAGCTCCTCAAAGATCTCACACGAGATTCACACAAAACAGCAATGTATGAGCAACACAGCAATATGGACAACCTTCAAAAACGTGGCTAGGGTTTAGTTTATATACCTAGGGTAAAAACATAAAACCCTAAACGTTTAATGAAGTAGGGCTGAGTTGGAAATTCTGCAGAAAAATCAACCTGTGCGATTTTCGATCGATCGAGTCTGATCTTCGATCGATCGAGCCAGGCCAAAAGTCCCAAGTACTTCTGCAGCCACTCGATTCCAACTTTACAATATTAAACCAACTTTGAGCAAGTCTAAATAAAACTAAATACAATGTTTTGATCATGGTTTGCCAACATTACAAATTAGAGTTCTAAATACATAAAATCCTAAGACCTTAGAACCTAACAGTTCATATCCAGAACTACTATAATGACAACACCTTTAATAGGAGTTCAAGTTACTGGTATTGACACAATAGATTTATTAAAGCCAACACTCAACGTGCATGAATCTTATTATGGAAGGACTTCCGAGATTATTATGCACTGACCATCGAAAGACTAGTCCTTATTGTCTTCCATAGTCTGAGCAATTTTAACTTGGACCTCCTTTCCATCATGGTCCAACAATGTACCTATCAGAATAGGCTACATCATGATGGATATGGTCAAGTCAAGGACTACAATGAATGCATTCATAATCTTAGTCTACTAAATCACGTAGACCTATTTCAATATATCAATATCTTACATCATAAAAATATTGCATAATTTCACAAGAGACTGAATATTTATTTGTTAATAATAAAGACATTATTACATTATGTTAGGCCACATTATTCTAACAGTCTCCCACTTGGCCTAACATAACCCCATTTCCAATACATGTGTTTCAAATAGCCCAGAGGACAAGCCTTTGGTAAAAGGGTCAGCCAAATTTTGCTTTGATGAAACTCTCTGAACAACCACTTTCTTCTTCTTAATCATATCTCGAATGTAATGGTAACGACCCTCTATATGTTTTGCGCAAGAGTGGCATTTCGGATCTTTGGTGATAGCAATGGCAGAATTGTTATCACACAAAATGGGAATGGGTCTTTGAACACATTCTACTATTAGCAACTCTGTTAAGAATTGTTTCAAATATACAGCTTCTTTTGCCGCAGCATTCAAAGCTATATATTCAGCTTCCATTGTAGATTGAGCAACACATTCTTGTTTCTTACTTTTCCATGCAATAGCTCCACCACATAACATAAATACAAAACCAGAGGTAGACTTTCGACTATCTAGACACCCTTGATAATCAGAATCTGAAAATCCAGATAATTTTAAATCATCAGAGCCCTGATATGTCAATTTCCTACCTCTAGTTCGCTTCAAATATCTGAAAATCCATTGAATAGCCATCCAATGAAGTTTTCCTGGATTACTTTGAAAACGACTAACCATACTGACTGCAAAAGCAATATCTGGTCGAGTACAGATCATAAGATACATAAGACTTCCTACAGCAAATGCATACGGGTGTAACTTTGGGTCTAGTTTGTCTTGCTCATTTTTAGGACAATCTTTCTGAGAAAGTGGCCTAAGAAAATTATAGGGAATCCTCCCACTCAAACAATCAACCATATGAAACTTTTCTAGTAAAGTCTCGATATATTTTTCCTGGGAGAGACTCAATTTTTTATTCACCTGGTCTCGTTCAATTTTAATCCCCAAAATGTATGACGCTTCACCTAGGTCCTTCATTTCAAAAGTTTTGAATAGCCACTGCTTGATTTCAGAAAGCATCTCGATATCATTTCCTGCCAGAAGAATATCATCCACATATAATGTAAGAATGGCAACCTTATTAGAATTTTTCTTCACATATACACAAGGTTCAGAAGAATTTTTCTTAAATCCCAAAACTGTTATTGATTCATGAAACTTCAAATTCCACTGTCTTGATGCTTGCTTTAATCCATAGATAGATTTTTCTAACTTGCATACCTTGTTCTCATCTCCTTTTGAAATAAAACCCTCAGGTTGCTCCATATAAACATCTTCTTCAACTTCACCATTTAAAAACGCAGTCTTTACATCCATTTGATAAAGTTCAAAATCAAAGAATGCAACTAGAGAAAGTATAGCACGGATAGATTGGACTCTTACGACTGGAGAAAAGGTTTCTTCAAAATCAACTCCATATTCTTGAGTATAGCCCTTTGCCACCAATCTAGCTTTGAACTTTTCCACTTTTCCTGAGACATCTCTCTTTCTTTTAAAAATCCATTTGCATCCAACTATTTTCATTCCCTGTTGCCTTTTCACTAGCCTCCAAACACCATTCTTTTGCATAGAATCAAGCTCCTCATTCATAGCACTAATCCAATTATTTGAATCAGTATCTTCTAAGGCTTGAGAGTATGTTGCTGGGTCTCTCAAATCTTGACTAACTTTCACCTTCTTATAGTTTTCACTATTATAAAGGTAATAGTCAGACATATCATGCCCCTTAGAAATTCGAGTGCTTCTTCTTAAAGGTGTTGGATCTATATCTTTCACTATTATTGACTCTGTATCTCTTTGTTCTTCCAAGACTTCCTTTTGAAAATCATCATTACCCTCAATTTCAAAAAGATCCTCCAAAAATTTTACATTTCTACTTTCCAAAATTACTCGACTTTCTGGATCAAACAATCTATATCCTCTAGACCGCTGTGGGTAGCCCACCATGACACACCTTTTTGTTTTAGACAACAATTTATCCCTACTAGGATCAGGAATTAAAACATGAGCAATACATCCCCATATCCTAATATGAGATAAACTAGCTATCTTACCAACAAACAACTCATGAGGTGTCTTTTCCAAGGCTTTAGTGGGAATTCTATTTAGGATATGCATAGCAGCTAGAATAGCTTCACCCCAAAATGAAGTTGGCAAATTTGCTCTTGCCATCATAGATCTAACCATATCTAGAAGTGTTCTATTACGTCTTTCAGCAATCCCATTAGCCTCAGGGGTATATGGAGGAGTGCAAAAATGAACAATTCCATTCTCAGCACAATATCTCTCAAAATCATTTGATACATACTCTCCACCTCTATCTGAATTGACAGATTTTATTACCTTGTTTGTCCATTTTTCAACCTCTAGTCTATAAGTGATAAACTTTTCTAAAGCCTCTGATTTATGTTTCATCAAATAAACATACCCATATCTAGAAAAGTCATCAGTAAAGGTGATAAAATAACGATATCCTCCTCTAGCATTTATATTCATAGTTCCACAAATATCAGTGTGAACTCTCTCCAAAACCTGAGAAGTATGACCTCCTATAGAGTAAGACTTTTTCGTCATTTTCCCTTCAATGCAACTTTCACATGTTGGATAATCTTTTAATATGACATCACTTAACAGACCCATTTTAATCATTCTTCCAATTTTTTGTTTACTAACATGTCCCAATCTTAAGTGCCATAGATAAGTTGCATTATCTTTCACAGAAACATTAACATCACACACAATACTCCCACACAAATGCACTTGATACATATTATTATTTCGAAAACCATATAGTACTACAACATTATTTTTCTTCATCAAGAACCGTCCATTTCCAAAATAAAAATCATAACCACGTTTTTCTAGCATAGAAACAGATAACAAATTTCTCCTAAGACTCGGAGCATACAAACAATCAACTAAATCAAAAGTTGACCCATTATTTAGTTTTAACTCAAAAACTCCTATGCCTTCAATCTTGGCTTTTGCATCATTTCCCATATAAATGTAACTTGCTCCATCATTTATTTTCTGTAGCCCTTTGAACCCCTGCATAGTATTAGAAATATGAGCAGTAGCTCCTGAATCAGCCCACCAAGATCCAAACTTAATAATAGTGGTATTAATTTCATTGAGAATAAGATTGCCAAAAATACCTTGAGGTTGTTTCTCACGTGACCTCAAAAGAGAATGACATTCAGATTTTTTATGGCCTGGTTTGTTGCAATGATAGCAAATAATCTGTTTTGTTTTGACCTCAACATCTTGCTTAACTAAAGCCTTCTTGTTACTTCTCCAATCATTTTTACCACTTTTGAATTTTCTTTTCTTCTCAAACCTTTTGCTTCCTTTAGGAACAGACTCCTTTTGTTCAGCAATGTTAATTGAAAAATTATTAACTCTCACCTTTGCATCCTCTTTAGCTGTGACCTTAGATAAGAGATCATCTAATGTCCAATCCAAACTTGAAACAAAATAAATTTGTCTTAAGGTATCATAAGAATTGGGCAAGGATGACAAGATAGTTGAAATTTTTGTTTTATCATCTATTGGTCTTCCTTGAAGGGCTAATTCATCAGTTAAGGCAATCATATTAATCACATGTTGACGAGCATCTTCTCCTTCTGATAATTTAGTCCTAATAAATTTTTCCCATAAGCCTTCCACATGAGCACTAGACTTTTTTCCAAACTTCACTTCTAGGCTATCAATTATGGATTTAGCACTAGGGGAATTCATATAGCTAACCATCAATGAATCAGTCATATATCCCAGCATAAAAAATTTCATTTTGTTATCTGCCTCAATCCATTTATTATAGGAGATTTTATCAGACTCAACAGACTCCTCATTGGGCCTAGGTGGACACTCAGATTTAATACAATGACTATAATCATAAAACCCCATGTACAAATCTACTCTACGTTTCCACTCTGCGTAATTGGGTCCAGAAAGTGTACAATTTTTCATGATATCAGCCATGTTCAGAGAACCAGAGGAGTTTGCCATCTCTCTGTAAAATACAACACATATAATTTGTGTATTAAAATCCAATTCTTTTGGCTATCAATTTCTTTTGATAAGATACTAGAATTTATATTTAATGACAAATATTTCAACCAATTAAATTCATCCTGTATCCGTAGGGGCGTAAGGAAGAATTTAATCAATTAGTATTTATCTCTTAAATATTTATTTATTTATATTAAATTAGAGTCTGTGTCTATCCGTAGAGGCATTGACACACACACACACACACACATATATATACATTGTGTCTATCCGTAAGGGCGTTGACACATTTATATATATATATATAAAATCTTTCAAAATCCTATCTCATCCATGTGATTAACCGAAGGGGTGTCATCATGTTTGAGTTTAGAATAATGAAAGAATTATAGATGTATTAACTTCTAAGACAAAACTTGAAGAAAACTAACTCCCACTACAAAACTTAAAATTAACTAAATGGCATTATGCTGTATGTGTTACAACCATTTATTAATAAAAATTTATTGTATACCTAACATATAACAATATTGCATGTATAGGGGGAAAAAAAATTAACCATAAAGACAAGTTATCATAAATATTAGCAGAGCCTGCATGCTTGTGACTGTTGGAATTATACTTAAATAGTAATAATTCAAGAGAAAGAAATATAATACATTTATCAATTAACAATTATATCATGTGCATATGTAATAAAAATCAACAATAAGATGTGAGAAATTTACATACTAGATTATGTTATTCAAGGACCTCACAAGCAATCAGGATGCTCTCCCCAGCTGGTCAGGATTAACAAGAGCTTAATTTTCTCTTTTTTCACACACCCTTGCAAGTGTGGCCTTGACAATATTTATAATATTTAGAAAGGACATGACCAGTCATAAAATCCTTTCTATTGTAATAACACTTCATGTAACAAAAATGTTACATTTGTTAATAAACAACTTTATTAATTAGATTCATTAATGAAGAAGTTCATTAATGTGTTATTACTTTTGTAACTCCATGCTAATACATGGATTCATCTATCGTTCATATCCAGAACTACTATAATGAGAACACCTTTAATAGGAGTTCAAGTTACTGGTATTGACACGATAGATTTATTAAAGCCAACACTCAACGTGCATGAATCTCATTATGGAAGGACTTCCGAGATTATTATGCACTGACCATCGAAAGACTAGTCCTTATTGTTTTCCATAGTCTGAGCAATTTTAACTTGGACCTCCTTTCCATCATGGTCCAACAATGTACCTATCAGAATAGGCTACATCATGATGGATATGGTCAAGTCAAGGACTACAATGAATGCATTCATAATCTTAGTTTACTAAATCACGTAGACCTATTTCAATATATCAATATCTTACATCATAAAAATATTGCATAATTTCACAAGAGACTGAATATTTATTTGTTAATAATAAAGACATTATTACATTATGTTAGGCCACATTATTCTAACAAGTCTATGGTTTTTGAGTACTCATACACAAGAAGTTTTGAATTATCAAAGGAAATAAAACAGAGCAACTTCACTAGATATGTTGGAATGTTGAATTGAACTCGGTATTTTAACTTATGCAATAAATTATTTTTCAAGCTGCTACCCCTGCTTGTGGTTATTCTAAATCCTCGTCACAGTAACATCATGTGAATGATTAACAACAACACCATGTGCCTTCCCTGATCCACAACTAGCAATTATGTCATTTTCTATCAATCCTAATAAGATGTCTCACTTTTTGTGAAATAAAGCCTTGGAATGAGGTAAGCTTCTATGTGGATGTGGAATCTAATCCATGCTTTCTCTTACGATGAAATCTGACCACGAATAGTGAAGCTAACAAACCCGATAGAGCAGCTGCCACCATACATATTATTAAAACAAGACACTGGGATGGATGTTTGCTTAATTTTTGGGGCTCTACCTCTGAGTCACATTTTCTAACGTTCAGAGTTGGCTTACTCGCACAAAGTGCGAAATTGTTGAAGAAGCTGCTGGCATATGCATCATTTTCGAATTGTGTCGGGATCCTCCCATTCAAAAGATTGGAAGAGAGATTGAGCAAAGTGAGCCTCAGGAGGCCAAGTTGTGGTGGGATTGGGCCAGAAATTTGGTTTTCTGACAAGTCCAACTCAGTAAGACCGGCCAAATTACATAATTCCAGAGGAATAGGTCCAGAGATTTTATTTCGGTGAAGATTTAGAGTATTTAACATTTTCCATGATATAATTTCTGGTGGAAGGGAGCCCGAGAGTCGATTTTGATAAAGAAAAATAGTTGTTAAATAAGGAAGGGATGTTAATTCTTGAGGAATTGTGCCAGTAAAGAGGTTATTACTAGCCTCAAATACCACCAAATTCCTCCAGGAAGACACTCCAGCTGGAATTGTACCAGAAAAGTTGTTGTTATTTATTTCCAATCTTGAGAGATTCGTTGCCACTCTTTGAGGAAGCTCGCTTGTAAACGAATTGTTGCTTAAAATCAAGACTCTCAAATTCAAGGAAGTCCATAGGCCACTAGGAATATCCCCAGAAAGCCTATTATTGTAGACAGTCACAATTTTCAAACCATTGCAATTGCCAAGCGATTTAGGCAATTCTCCAGTGAGATTGTTGTTAAAAGCTACCACACCCACCAACCTTTCGTTATCACACAAGTGTTCTGGTAACTTGCCTTCAAGCTTATTGTCCGCAACCTGGAACTGTACAAGCATAGAATACCGCCCAAAGTCCGGAGGCAGAGTCCCCGATAAATTGTTGCTATACACTTTAAGGACCACCAGACTTGGAAGACGGCCAATACTGTCCGGGATTTTTCCAGATAACTGATTGAAAAACAAACTCAGACCTGTCATATTTCTGAGTCTGCCAAAATCATCAGGTATGCTTCCGGTCAATTTATTATCGGAGAGGTCAATAACATCAATGTTTAATGCTTCAACCACCCGAGGAATCTCCCCAGACAATTGGTTTGTGTAAAGAAACACAATACTTAAATTCTTTGGCATAAACAAACTGCTCGGAATTTTCCCAGTCAGATTGTTTACTGACAAATCCAAATGCACCAAAGCCTCCATTTCTCCAATTTTGTCTGGGATTTCCCCATTCAAATTAGACGCAGTAATCCATAAAAACTTAAGCTTCTTCAACTCCATGAAACTCGAAGGCAACTCTGCTGCTGTCATGTTTACATTATAGGCCAACTGCAGTGACTCAAGTTTGAACAAGTTGACGATTTCTGGCGGGAAAGAACCGTTAAACGCACACTGGAAAAGCTGAAGCGTCCTTAGCTCCGTTAACTGTCCAATAGATGCTGGAATGTTACCATAGAAGTTGTTGGCTCCAAGGTTGAGGTGGCGCAGGCCAGACAAGCGGTAAATGTCAACTGGGATTGTGCCGTTGAAGTAATTCTGTGAGAGGTCAAGGTCTTCAAGCTTGGAACAGTTATAGAGCGCTTTAGGAAACTCTTGAGAAATGAAGTTGTTTGCAAGGTTAATGACTGTGAGGTTCTTGAGGTCACAGATGAAGGGTGGGACTGTTTGGGTGATGTTCTTGTTTTGAAGTAGTAGTTGGGTGACTGTTCCACTGGTGCAAGTGATCTCTGGCCAGTTACAGTGGTGGGAGGAGTTTAAGTGGCTTAGAGATGGTGGATTTTGCCAGTGGCTTAGAGATGGTGGGTTTTGCCAATGTTGCTTTAGTTTCAGGAGGACTGTTTGTTCTTTGTCATTTAGCTGAGACTCAGAGTTCGCAAGTCCGAAAAGGAGGAGAAGGAAGGAGAGGAAGATAGTTGTTATGGTCATTTGGAATTTTGGACGTTAAAGTTCGTTATTCCGGTTTCTCAACTCAAAGATGAGCAATTGGCGAGCAATCACTAAGAATTTGCTTAATTTTATAGGGCGTGAACCAGGGAAATTTACGTTGGGATCCAAGTATGAAAAAACTTTGCACCATTTTGTAAACTAATCATTCGGGCCAGTTTAAGAACTGGGTCACCGGGTTTCCAACGGGTCAGTCCAGGTTTAATAATTATGATTTTAGCTTTTAATGCGTTTTAAAGCATTCTCTATTTTAGCATTCAATTGGTTTTAGAGCACTGACTTTGAGTGCTCTAACCACCTTCAGCGTGTCTATTTAAGAAAATATTTTGAAACCACACTTTTTAAAAGTACCCATACTTTTTCTTTTAGACAATATTGTAAAGGTCCATTTTCAAAAAGTTGAAAAAAAAAGTATCAAATCAAAATAAAGCAATGGGAGAAAACAGTTCAAACTGAACAATCCAGCTTGCGTGGAAAATATTCCAATGAGAAACTATGAAGCTTGATTTTATTTATAAAAATAAAATGTCTTATGAAACTTTCTTATAAAATAATTTTTCTATTACGAGAGAAGTTATGGATTAATGAGCATATATAACTCCTTTTTCATATAAGGATGAGTCTTACTTTTGTGGAATTCAGGGGTCTTGTGTTTGTAGAATTCACCATTGTGAGAGAGAAGTAATGTTAGACAATAATTTTCGCAACAATTTCTACGATAATTGAGTTGTCAGGCTTTTATTGATTCCTATCTAGTCTCACAATTAATATTACTTTTTAATTTACCATTAACCACTTGTCATTTTGATAGTTTTTGTGGAATTTTATGTTGTTACGTGTGTGAGTCGAGATGGCAATTTTGGCTTGCCCCACTTGACTTACTCCTTTCCGCTTCACCTTGCGTAAGTTTTCCCCATACCGCAAAGGTGGTGAGGCAGGGATGGGGTGAGATTTTAGCTCCGCACAGCAGGACGAGATGGATATAGACTTTTTAGACCTACTGTGTTCTGCCCCACATTGATAATGGTTAAATTATAAAAATTTTATACCCTAAAACCCTAATATTTAAACAAACATATCATCAGCTTATTTTTTTCTACCAAATTTTAACTTTTTCTTCTATCTTTATTAGAAACAAATTTATATACTATTGAATTATTGATTTTGAATTATGAGATTTTTTTTTTGGTGATATTGTCTTGTTAAAAACTTGGATAATATTATTCAGTTTTTGCTAAAAATTAGTTTGATTAATGGGATAAATTTATTTGTAATTTCAATATATTTTTATTAATGAAACATGTTTTATTAAAAAAGTTGTAATATTTGTCGACAAATATTACAATAAGTAGAGTTTTTACATGTGGGGTGGGTCACTAGGTGTTCGTGGAATCCACCATTGTGGCACTAGCTCAGTGGTTCAACCAGTGGGTTACAAATTGAACTGAAAAATTAAATAAAAAAATTTTTAAAATAAAAATATATAAAAATAAGTTTGAGAAATTATAACATAAATATGTAAATTAAAAAAATGGGCATATGCCAAAATTAAACTGGCAATTATAATTCAAAATCAATATTTCACAATAATAGAGTAGTCTTTTGATAGGATAGGAATCTTGGAAGTAGGTAGATAGACAAATAAGTGCATCTTTTGTTTTAATTCTTTAGGTTTTCTTCTCTTTAAATTACCATATTATAACATATTAAACAGTAAATAAGTCAATAAAGTGGATCTATAGATGTAATTTTACAAATTTAAAAACTGAATTGAGTTATATAAACTCATCCAAGATACTTTGGTCGCCACAAACCTGTCGAGTTTGACTAGATTTGACCAGGACTTATGCAGAAATGGCCCATTTAAACATTCGGGCCAGTTTAAGAACTGGGTCACCAGGTTTCCAACGGGTCAATCCAAGTTTAATAATTATGATTTTGGCTTTTAATGGGTTTTAAAGCATTTTCTATTTTAGCATTCAATTGGTTTTACAGCACTGACTTTGAGTGCTCTAACCACCTTCAGGGTGTCTATTTAAGAAAATATTTTAAAACCACACTTTTTAAAAGTAACCATACTTTTTCTTTTAGACAATATTGTAAAGGTCCATTTTCAAAAAGTTGGAAAAACAATCAAACTGGACAATCCAGCTTGCTTGGAAAATATTCCAAAGAGAAATTATGAAGCTTGACTTTGACTTGATTTGCCAGAAGGACTATGTTAGATCGGATCTTTTATATGTGTGTTAGTTTTATTCTTGATAACCTATGTTGTGGCATGTAGAAACTTAAATTATGCTTTCAGGAGTCAGGAGAGATGGGCCAATCATATGAATAATGCAGGGCTATGTACTGAGTTCCGAAGTCAAATCGTAGGATAAAGTTGTGGATGTAAAATCAGAGATACAAAATATTTCCAAGCCTTACCATACACGGTTTAGGCATTTTCATTAATATGAGAGTTTGTTACAAATTCAAATTGTCAATACAGTTCAGCTATACAGATCCGGATATACCTCAGCTATACAAATCTCTTAGATACAAAATTCAAATATGATTCTATCTTATCCTAATCCTTATCTCATCACAAACCTAAACCTATCTGATCATATCTTATTCAATATGATTCAAATATACAAAATCAAATACGGATCAGCTGCTATCCTTGGTGACTACAGCTGTATCCTTAACACGCCCCCGCAAGCTCAATAGTATGGAAGATACATTGGACTCGGTCTGAAGAAGAGCAAATCTGGAGGAAGACAAGGGCTTTGTAAAAATGTCAGCAAGCTGATCTTGAGTAGACAGAAAGTGAATGAGAAGTGAACCATCAGCAACCATATCCCGAACAAAGTGAAAGTCAATTTCAACATGTTTAGTGCGGGCATGAAAAACAGGATTTGAGGATAAATAGGTTGCACCAATATTATCACACCACAGAACAGGAGAACTAGAGATAGGAATTCCAAGTTCAAACAAAAGACTACGCAGCCATTTAACCTCAACGGAAGCATTGGCAAGGGCCTTGTATTCAGCCTCTGTGCTAGACTAAGCCACTGTCTATTGCTTTTTACAACCCCATGAGATGAGATTGTTGCCTAAAAAGACACAGAAACCTCTAGTAGACCGCCGATCATCACGACATCCAGCCTAATTTGCATCAGAGAAGGCTTGAAGAGTATGGAATTTTGAGCGGTGCAGTTGTAAACCAAAATGAATAGTTTGTTTAAGATAACGCAGGAGGCATTTGACAGATTGCCAATGGATGTTAGTAGGACGATGTATAAACTGAGAGAGCTTGTTGACTGTGAATGAAATGTCAGGACAGGTGATGGAGAGATATTGTAAAGCTCCAACGGTGCTTCGATACAAAGTGGCATCAGAAAGGGGATCACCCTTAAAAGCAGATAAACTTGTGGATTGAGCCATGGGAGAGCTAACGGGCTTTGCCTCAAGCATATTTGTCTTCCTTAAAAGATCAACAATGTACCGTTTCTGAGATAAGATAAGACCCGAGGAGTTTGGCAGAACCTCAACACCAAGGAAAAAGTTAAGAGTGCCCAAATCCTTAATGGCAAAATTAGTCTTTAGATGACCAAGAAGATCATCAATTGCAGAAGGTTTAGAGGCAGTAACAATAAGATCATCCACATAAATGAGAAAATATATAGTAACTGTGGCACTGTGATAGATAAATAGAGAGGAATCAGACCTCGATCCTTTGAAGCCCAAAGCAAGTAAATGAGAAGAGAGCTGCAAGAACCAAGCTCAAGGGGACTGCTTCAACCCATAAAGAGCTTTCTTCAACTTGCATATGTGTTTAGGAAATTGAGGATGAACAAACCTAGGAGGCTGAGACATATAAACATCTTCAGATAGGTGTCCATGTAAGAAGGCATTCTGAACATCGAATTTTCGAAGAACCCAGCCTCGTGAAACGACAATGGAGAGAACTATTCTGACAGTGGTGGGTTTGATTACAGGACTGAAAGTTTCCCCGAAGTTAATACCAGGCAATTGATGAAAGCCCTTTGCCACCAAGCGAGCTTTATAGCGCTCAACAGAACCATTGGCATTGCGTTTAACCTGAAATACCCATTTGCGTCCAATGACATTGCGAGCAGTGTGAGGAGGAACCAGAGCCTACGTCTAATTTTTTAGCAAGGCATCAAACTCGACATTCATGGCGACATGCCAATTTGAGTCTTTCATAGTAGTGGTGAAACACGTGGGTTCAACAATGGGCTCATTACCATCAGTGAGAAGAGCATGTGGAACTGGATATCGCATGGTACCGTCGGTGAAGGTTTTGGGTTTAGTGATGGAGTTTTTGGAGCGGGTTGTCATGGGATGGGTGGGTTGAAGTTCAATAGATGTGGGTTGATGATCGGTGTTTGGGTTTGGAGGGAAAGGAGGGTCGGGGTCTATAGGTTGATGATCGGTGTTTGGGTTTTGAGGAAGAGAAGGGTCGGGGTGTGTGGGTTGAGGATCAGTGAGTCTAGGTTGAGGGAATAGAGGGTCGGTAAGGGTTGGTTGAGAGAATGGAGGATCGATGAGTGTGGGTTGAACATCAGCAGGAGAGTTATTTTGGAGTGGTGAGGGAGGCGGAGTGATTTAAGAGGGACGGGTTTCAGGATGGTTTGTAGGAGATGAAGCAGGGGCTTCGGACTGGGCCTTTGAGGAAATAGGGTGGGTCGAAGAGTGACTTGGAGCAGAATTGAAGGCTAGGGGCCCAACAGAAAGAGGAGTTGCTGTATGAAGCCCAATAGAGGATTGTACCTAACCTGAAGTAGACATGGACCTGAAAGATGTGGAACACGGTCTAGCAAAGGGAAAAATATCCTCGTTGAAGAGTACATCTCTAGAAAAATAGACACAACCTGAAGGAAGATGTAAACATTTATAGCCCTTATGAATTAAACTGTAACCAAGGAAGACACACTGAGTTAAGCGTGGTTGAAGTTTGTGAGAATTATAAGGACGTAAATTAGGCCAACATTCACAACCAAAGACACACAAGAAAGTGTAGTCAGGTGCTTGAGTAAACAATTTTTCATAAGGGGATTGATTTTGAATTGTGGGAGTTGGGAGTCTATTTATCAGATAACAAGCTGTTTGAAATGCATCTTCCCAATATTGGAGAGGAATCTGAGCGTGATTTAATAAAGCTAAACCAGTTTCCACAAGATGACGGTGTTTGTGCTCAACAACACCATTTTGTTGAGGGGTATGAGGACAAGATACATGATGAGTGATGTCACAAGTTTCGAAAAATTTGTTAAGTGAGCAATATTCACCACCCCAATTAGATTGAACAACTTTTACTTTTGATTAAAATAACGCTCAACATATTTTTGCCATTTAATAAAAATAGGTAACACATCACTTTCATTTCTCATGGGATAGAGCCAAGTATAGCGACTATACGCATCAACAAAGGAGATATAATATTTAAAACCAGATTTTGAGCAAATAGGAGATGGACCCCTTACATTAGTGTGAATTAAATCCAACGGAAAATTTATTTGAGTGCAAGATAATGAAAAGGAAAGTTGTTTACTCTTAGAACTGAAACAAGCAGAACAAGGCGTAACAATTTTGCTAGAAATAACAGGCAAATTAAATTTTGAAAGAACGTGATGAACAATACGAAAAGCAGGATGTCCCAAGCGTGAGTGCCATTGAGTTGGAGAGGTACGTTCACCAATAAAGACAGATGACGACGAAGGCAATTTATTGAAAGCAGAAGGAAAAAGGTACAATCCATTCCTACTCAGCCAGCGTAGCAAAACTCTCCTTGTTGGTCTATCCTTCACAAGAAAATAAGAAGGGTGAAACTCAATAAAGGTATTGGTGTCAGATGTGAATTTGTGAACATAAATTAAATTTTTGGTAATGTGAGGAACATGGAGTACATTATGTAAGAGAAAGGAAGAGGAAGGAGTGGATAATTTAGTAGATCCAATGTGTTTAACATTCAAACCAATACCGTTACCAATGCGAATCTGATTAGGACCATGATACTCCTCTGCCTTCACATTCAAATTTGCAAAATCAGAAGTGAGATGATGAGTTGCACTAGAATCGGGGTACCAGTTAAGATCAGGTGAAGCCTGTGGAGCGGCGAGCAGAACATGCATGTTGTTAGTAGTGTCAGTGGAGAAAGAATTATCAAACCTATGATAGCACTTCAAGGCCGTGTGTCCTAGCTTGTGGCAAACCTAGCAAATAGGACGATTTTGGGGGGAAGAAGAATGACCACGCCCCCGTCCTTAAAAATTCCTTTAATACTTGGATGATGAGTCATGGCTTATTGAAGGAGAAGAGGCACGACCTGCTGAGGGAGAGGAGCCACCACCATGACCACCACGTGAAGGTCCTCGTCCCGTAAAATTGGCCCCTACAATGGAAAGGTCCACGGTTGGTTGTTGATGCTCAAGCCGCAATTCATGGGCTAACAGATGCCCATATAACTCATCAATTGAGAGGGGGTCAACCCTTGTGGTCACAGATGTGACAAATGAATCATATTCATCCTAAGCCAGTGAGGAGAAATGAGATAACTTCAAAATCATTCAAGGCATGAGCAGTAGCAGCAAGTGTATCAACCAGTGTTGTAAACTGGTGAAAATAATCAACAATTGAGGAATTGCCTTTCTTCAAATTGGCGAGTTGATAGTGGATTTGCATTGTTCGAGCCCTTGATTGAGAGGTAAACATTCTCTCTAAGGCTTGCCATACATCTCTTGATGTGTTGAATTTGACTATATGAGCCAAAATACGCTTAGAGAGGGAGGATATTATAGCACTGAGAATCATCTGGTCTTGGAAGTACCAGTGATTGAAATCTGGATTTTGGATGACTTGATGTCTCCATCGGTTTCAACAGTGAGAGATTGAGGTGGAGCAGGAGTGCTTCCATCGAGATAACCAAACAAATGTTGCCCCTTAAGATAAGGAACAATTTGGGCTTTCCAGAGTAGGTAGTTGTCATGGGTAAGTTTGATGGTGATGAGATGATATATGGTAGTAAGGGAAGTGGGAGAAGAAGAAGTGGTAGTGTTGACAACAGCGGTTGATGAAGATGAGGAAGCCACTGGAAAAAAAAGACGTATGTCACAATGGCTCTTATACCATGTAAAATCAGAGATACAAAATATTTCCAAGCCTTACCATACACGGTTTAGGCATTTTCATATATATGAGAGTTTGTTACAAATTCAAATTGTCAATACAGTTCAGCTATACAGATCCGGATATACCTCAGCTATACAAATCTCTTAGATACAAAATTCAAATATGATTCTATCTTATCCTAATCCTTATCTCATCACAAGCCTAAACCTATTTGATCATATCTTATTCAATATGATTCAAATATACAAAATCAAATACGGATCAGCTGCTATCCTTGGTGACTACAGCTGTATCCTTAACAGTGGATCATAAGATTTTAATAACCACAGCTAGTATATTATCTAACAGATAGAGAAAGATTAAAATTTTAATGTCAGAAGTCTATGAAATGCTAAGACCGGTTAGTTTTATATTATTTAGTTATGAATTCTGGAAATGCAGCTTAAGTTAGAGTTGTCTAAACTACACTTAATTACCACCAATATCAGCGAATATAGCCACTAATTTTGGGTGCACATTAAAGTCGAGAACAATTTTTTTTTTTTTTTTTTTTTTTTTTTTTTTTTCTGTTGAGAAAATTCTAGAACATTTAATACTCTTTGTAACTTCAAATTCTCTATAAAATAAAATAAAATATTATATTCATATGAAAAACAATTCAAAAATAATAATTTTTGAGAATTGCAAATCCTTTATAAATATAGACACAAATAAAAAACACTTCAAACCTAAGAATTTTGAGATCAGTAAAATCATTAAAAAAAAAAAATTTAAGAATCTATTAATTTTACAATTAGAAGTGGGATCTAAATCTATTTGACTAATTGACTTTCAAAATTCGTAAATATAAGATTATTATAAGAGACCCAAGTCATGATTTTGGTGTGCGTATTGAGCGAGGATAGAAAAAAGTGGAGAGCAATAGATAATAGATTGATATTTTCTCGTTTTATAGAGTAGAAAAATGGAGACAGTTTTTTTTTTTTTTTTTTAAATAAATCCCAACTCTCTATTATTAATCTACACAACATGTGGAACCCATAGTATAAGATGTCGATCACATGTTATGAGCGGCAAGTTCCATAAGACTATCTCATAAGATACAAATGTGGAAGATTCTAAATTAATTAGCTCACCTTTTGGCATATTGAATTTGGTGGAGTTTTTGCTTGGCCCCCCTCGTCTTCTTTTCTTGTTCCTATTGTCCAAAAACATAGGAGTGCATCTATTCCTCCTTTTCCTCCCAAGTCCTAACCTCTAAACTAACATAGTGGCATTAGGAGTGTAACTAGAATTTTGAGATTGAGGGACCAAAATAGTAGTAAATATAAAAATTGAACCAATTTAGAAGTGTCATACAAAAAATAAGAAGAGTTGGCCAACTTCATATGATCTCTTTTTGAAAACTTTAAGTAAATTTAAGAGTAAAAATCTAATATTATTAAGAAGTTAGGGGGGCCAGCCATATATTATTTGAAAATTTTAAGTAAATTTGGAGGTAAAAAATTAATATTTGAGAAGATTATGTGGGCCATGCCCCCCACTCCAAGCTTCAATGAGATTCCACTCCTGACGACGGTCTCCAGTGACAAGAAGAGCCATAAAAGGTTTTTAAAATTTTTTTTAAAGGAATTAACGAAAAAATTTGTAGACCTTGTAAGAAAATCTGGCATTTCATTCGGACAAAGACTACAATAACATGTGTAGACTGTAGAGTCTCCACTTCTGTAACTTCTGTTCTTATGGGTTAAGTGCTTGTGTAAAACTTAGTGAATCCTTTTTAAGTATGACCTCTTGCACGCCTAAATTCCCTATGGTATGTAGTGTACGGCTAAAGCCTCTATTTCTTCTGGCCCTTGCACCAGTTTCATTTAACAGGCCTGCAAAAGCTCTCACCTTCTCATCCCTCACAACTACCACACTATGATTCTTGCCATGTATAATTGCTTAATCATTGCGCCATCCGTGTTCTTTTTGTACACTCCCTTCAGTGGTGGCTCTCAAATTATTATTATTATTATTATTATTTTCCCTTTGCTGGTTCTTGTAAAATTTTGGTAAAAGAAAAATATTAGGTTATGTTTGGTAACAGTTTTTATTTTTTATTTTCAAAAACTTGTTTTGTGAAATATATATAAAAAAAACAATTTTCTTATATTTTTGAAATAAAAAATATGTTTGGTTAGTTGAAATTAAAAAAAAATAGTTTTTTAATAAAAAAATAGAAAATTCTAAAATATGTTGTTACTAGGATTTGAATTCTAATGCTAACTCATTAAATGAGACAAATTCATTAAATGAAATGCATATTTTCATTGACTTTTGAAAATTAAAAACTGAAAACAACATTTTGCATGTTTTCAGTTTCCTTCATAAATTGAGTTTTGAGAACATTTTTTTTTGTTTTCTGTTCATTTTGAGTTACCAAACAAGTTTTTTAGTCTCAAAAATAGAAAATTGTTTTTGAAAACAGAAAATAAGAGAAAAAGACAATTACCAAACATACCCTTAGATTCTCGTGAGTCAAATGCCATTCTAAACCTTGTATGACAGGTGTCATTTTTAGGGAATCACAGGTAGGAAACTCTGAGTAATAAAAATCAAATTATGAAAACAAAGAAACTTTGAAACATTTTCAAATTGCAACTTTTAAACGTTAAAGAACTTGTCATATATCTTTGGAAAGAAATTAGCTTGAAGAGGAACCTTTTAAACTTGTCCTATATTTTGTATTAAATATAAATTTTGAAAATTTAATTGTTAGATTACATTTTTTATATTTTCAACATGTATTTCAAATTTCGTTCAAATCTAATGTTACTTACTATTCGATCAATGAACTTATTTTTGTATATAATCTTTTACCACAAAAAATTAAAATTTAAACATGTCATTGATAACATAACTATTAATCTTTGATCTTCTTCAAATTTTGTAAGCACAGAAAATATAATAAGAACATTCAATCTAACGGTTAAATTTTTAAAATTCATATTCAATAAGGTCTGGCTCCCCTCCCGTTCTCTCCCATTTTAAAATAGATGAATGACATGTGGCACATAAATGATCTAAAGGTAGGAAAAAGGACACGTCAAACCCCATTTATTTCTCAAGCTATCTTCTCTCTTCTCTTCTTTGCCCCTCTCTCTTCCCTCTGCAACATCACCTTCATTCAAACTACCTTCTCTTACACTAAGCACATTGCAAAGCGCCTAACCTAAGTGAGGAGGAAAGCTTTCAAGAGGATCTCGATAGCAGAGCGATACTTTGTGGAGTGGCCTGACTGGATAAAGGGTAAGAATTCGATGAATCTGGGTTCTTCACCAACAGTTGCAAGATTTCTTTTCTTTGATTTTTGGTGGCTTGATTCAATGGTGGTGGAATGGGTCTCGGCAAGGGTTGGTGGTAATTTGCAACGCTGCTGTTTTGTGATTTTGATGTGGGTGATGTCTTTGGGTATTGATGGTGATAGCAAGGCATTACAATTGTTTTGATTATGGGATTATGGTGATACTAAGATTTTTCTATGGGTTTTTTAGTGCATATAATAAGAACACAACGCAAGGAAGAATTTTTTTTTTTTTGGATATGGGTTTTCTAGTGGGGATGGGTTACTGATTTCGTTACTCATTTCCTAATTTTGATTGTAAAAGTTCACAAAATGAGTTGAATTTATATACAATTTTCTAGCCGTGATTATTACACAAGTTTTGGTTTCTGAAAGTATTATATTTGCATTCATGTAATATAAAAAAATGATCTTTTTATTGATTCCTTTAGAGAGCTTAGGTAGTTTGAAACAATGATGAATTTGTTAAAAACTCATTGAATTTTTGTGTTGTGTTACGTTGCATACCCAATTCATTGGCAATGGGTCGGCACAGAGGTGATGGTGCAGAGGGAAGAGAGAGGGGCAAAGAAGAAAAGATAACTTGAGAAATAAATGGGGTTTGATGTGTCCTTTTTCCTACCTTTAGATCATTTATGTGCCACATGTCATTCATTTATTTTAAAATGAGAGAGAGCAGGAGATAATTGAACGGGAGTGGAGCCGGACCCTATTCAATATATATATATATATATATATATATATATAGAGAGAGAGAGAGAGAGAGAGAGAGAGAGAGAGAGAGAGAGAGAGAGAGAGAGAGAGAGAGAGAGAGAGAGAAGGTTTTTAAAAAAACTTACAGTGGTGTATATCCAAAAGGACCTAACTCTTGGATACACAGTTTTTTCTTTTGAGAATTTAGAGAGAAAACAGTGGGTTAATCCCACATTGAAAAATGAGTGTGAGTTAAAGAGGTTTAAAACCTATGCTGTGTATCCAAGAGTTAGGCCCTTTTGGATATACACCACTGTAAGTTTCTTTAAAAACCTTCTCCTCTCTCCCCGTATGTGTGTCAAAAATATTTAGTATTCTAAAAAAAAAAAAAGTTTGGAGATAAACCTTTTCCCTAACAAAAATGAGTGTTGTCGTCCAAACATTGACAATGACTCTTATTGACTCGGACTAGCGCAAAAGTTTAGAAAACAATGTATGAAACAAAAAAAATAAAAAAATAAAAAATAAATAAAAAGCAATTAAACAACACAGATGGCTTTTGACCAAACAACATTTTCACCATTTATAAAAACTAACATATAACCCATGCAATGCACGAGATACTTTTATTATTATTCATGCAAAAAAAAAAGAAAATTGATTAAGAGAAACTACAATTGGATGCGTCCTTTTTAAATCAAATCATGCACCATACTCAAGGTTATCATTATCATCATTATTATTAGCATTGTTTTTATCTTAGCCACATGATGTCAATGAATTACAAATACCTATGGGTGATTGCCTGATGTTCTTTTTCTAAACAATTAAGAAACAATCATTTTCATTACATTCAAGCCAAATTAAAATGTTGATTCAAGATAATAAATAATTAAATAACTTATCTTTCCTTCTTTTTTTCTTTTTTTTTTTTTTTCTTGAAGGAAAACATATATTTTATTGCAATTACATCAAGGATAAATTGTTGGCCAAATTAAAGATGGAGTTTCATCCACCCACCCTATCAAATCCGTCACAAATTGGACATGCCTAGCCACTCTATGATCTCCTATGTTAACTTCTCTTTTTAAAGTTCAGTAATAATCTTACCTCCTCAATGATGTTTCCTAACCATGTTGATCAATATGCATATGGATCATGGACTTGATGACTGTAGCTGAATCACCTTCTAAAATATAAGCCTTCTTCATGAGCAAAATTCTAGCAATGCAAAACAGCTACCAGTTCAACTTCTAGAGAATCTTCAAATTGTCTTTTTTTTTTTTTTTTTTTGCTTAGCACTGTCATTGGAAGCAACATTAAATTCTAGATAATGGCATCCACTCCGGCAATTCCTAACTACTAAAAATATCCTCCTGTGGTGGTTAATTGTGTAGTGTATACCCTGGTTTTCTGCACTATTTTGTTGATGCTAAACTGACTGGAATTCATCCAAAAGCAAACTAAATTTCAGTTATTGAAAACAATTGAAACCATAAATTTATTCAATTTCTATATGTATCCGTTTGACTGCCGAATGTATATTCAACAATATAAAATAAAACCTAGCTTGAATGAATAACATTAACTCACATTTTAAAAAAGATTGATTTATGAATCCAAAATCTTCTCAAATACCTTACCACTAACAAATCATTTCATTTGTCCCTCCCAAATTATGCTTGCAAATATGTAAATTGATTGCTTAAAGTGGCATATTCTTTAATGGGAGGTTGTAGACATCAAGACCTATTATAAAAATACGGAGAATGGAAGTATATATTTGCCTATTTTAAAATTACCAAGCATTCATATATGAAACAGTAACTGAGTTCCACTAACCATTACATTTATCATGAATTCCATCCAACCCGCATGCTAGACATTATTAATTTAGTCAACTTTAAAGCAAAACAATATATATATATATATATATATATATGAATAAAAATTCTACTTTGATTTTAGTTTAATTTTTTTAGTTTTGTATTATACCTACTATCATATGTATCTTCATTTTATCTTATAGTTGAATATAATAATTCTTTACTACAAATTGGCAAGACTGATACATACAAATATTTATGCAAGTGCACATTTATATACCTTGCTGCCCCTTTTTCTAACTATGCCAAAATTCCAATGAGATAATTATGATCAAGCTTTAATCCTCTCAAAACAGAATAAAAGTACTTACAAAGTGTGCTTTTAAAAGAATTCCATAGCATTGGTAGGAGCTTCCGTTGTGAAAGACCTCAAGCTATGTGTCCACACCCAATTTTGCATCCCACCTTGACCGTGGGAAATTTTAGACCACCTCTGCAAAATACCTATTCAAGTTCTATTTTGTCAACCCACAAATTAGCAAACAATATCTTTAAAAGGCAATCTTTGAAAGAAAGAGCATATTATCACCAAAACTAATCAAATATGTAAATGTGTTTGTGAAGTTGATTTCCCAATTGCAATTTCTATAAACTTTTATAAAAAGAAAAAGATAAATAGCACATAAAAATATGACCCATAGAAACTAAAGCAATAGAAACCCAAACATAAAAATCAAAACCCCTAAGTGGAAATCCTAATAAATAAATAAAGCACTCAAAGAACTTGAAAACAACGGGAAAAAAAGAACATACGAAACAAAAAGAAAAAGAAAAAAAGAAGAAAAAATGTTTCAATAAAAATTTATTAATAAAAAAAACTATTAGATATCTTTCCTTCGCCTAGTGAAAATGATGTTTATTTTATTTAGGGGTGGCAAATGGGCGGGCTTGGGGTGGGCATAATTGGGTTGGGTATATAAAACTCATTTACCCATTTAAAACCCATTTAACTAATTGCTTCTAACCTAAATCCAACCCAACCCAATTATTATGGGTAAATCCCAACCCACCCAATTACCCAATTATTAAAATTACCAAAATGCTACTAAAGTAAAAATGACCAAAGTATTCTAAAATCTTAAAAAATGACCAAAATACCCCAAAATCTTAAAATTACCAAAATACTCCCAAAATACACTCGAAACCCAAAATATGACCAAAATACCCCCGAACCCAAAAAATGACCAAAATACCCCAAAACCCAAAAAATAACCAAAATACACCCGAAACTCAAAAAATAACCAAAATACCCCGAAACCCAAAAAATGACCAAAATACCCCCCGAACCCAAAAAATGACCAAAATACCCTCCCCGAACCCAAAAAATGACCAAATACCCCCAAACCCCAAAAAATAACCAAAATACTCCCGAAATCCAAAAAATGACCAAGTACAAGCACACTATATCTCTTTTTCATCTTCTTCTTCCTTTTTTTTTGAGCAAGTGCATTGATTTTGTTAAGAAATTCTATGACACTCTAATTATTTATTTATTTATGATATGTTTAAGATTTCTATTGAAATTAATGTTTTGAAATTCTTTTCCTTACATGTTTGAAGGAAAATAAAGTTATTATACATATGTGTTATTGCTTCAATGGACCACCGTGATTAAAAATATAACAACATATATGGTGACAATTGTAATTTAGTTCATACATTTTTTTTCCTTCCAATTTCTCTTGGGTGGTTGCTTTAATATGATTAATGATATATATGCCACCGAGTCAAAGACAATTAGGACCACCTGATTGATACAATACAGGGTTTTCTTTCGTACACAATAATTTGAGGTGTGCTTAGAAATATTTGGAAGCGATCTATAATGATAAACACATACCTCACTTTATATACTTTGTAAAGAGCTTTCAAGCTCATCTCCAACAATGTGGAACCCATAATTAAAACCCAGTACATTAAAAAAGAAGACGAAAAATAACCTATCCAACAATGTAGCACTTAATAAGCAACAAAAACCTAACTTTAAAGCTTCCTTTCACCTAATCCTCATCAACATATGAACTAGATTGAGATAGGCACAAGTTGCCAAAATCCTCCACAAGGCTTTCTTCCTCAAAATCATGTACTGCTGAAAAAGGAAAGCAAAACATTTATTAGTGCGTCAAATACAAATTAATGAATATTACGAGCACATAAATGATAAAAAAATATGATGTAAAGCATTATTCCTACCAAATTACAAATGAACCTTATGTAAAGGTATATGAGATCTTATTTCGTTGGCTGTTTAACATAATTTCGTTGGTGATGAACCGTGCCGATGATATATTTTTCTAATCATGTATTTTCACCAAAACAATAGCCTCTATTCAAACCATTCAAAGTAGGATAAGAATAACACACCAAGCACCATAGTTTAAATTTCACAAAATTTAAATCTTAGCATATAGATAAAAATAAAAATAAATAAAAATTAATACAACTAATAGGCATGTCATAATTCATAAACAGCGAATAAGAACCCACCTAAAACAATTCAATTCAATTCAATTTAATTAGTCTTTCAGCAAGAACAACAACAAAATCAAAATATCCAAATAATTTATTGAAACCCATCAAAACAACAACACAGCATCCCTATCTTTATTTCTCTTCCTCCTAACCACTCTTTCATGTATTAGGATTTAGGACATACAGAATAAGAACAAAACATCAGTCAGGAATTTTATCAAACGACTTATGTACATTGTAATTTATAAAAAAAATTTGACAAAACATCTCTTTGGAATTTCATCAAACACATTGTGTGCATTAGCAATCTTTAAGAAATCTGCCCCAAAAATTCTTCAAAAAAACTCACTGTGTAAACAAGTCAAAGAGAATTTTGCTTACCCACCCACCAACACATTCCAAGAAAACACATCCCTCTCCTCCATCTTCTCAAACACATACCAAGCATTACCCAGATCACCAAACCTCAAACATACTCAACAAAGCATTACCGATGCTTACCGAAAAGATAAAATTAGAAGATGTAAACTGTTTGGTAACGGAGAAAACGAAGGAAAGCAAAAGAAGACTTTTGAGTAACTAAAGAGAGGAACCAAATCCGAGATTCGAAGCTTACCGATGAGTGCTGGAGTTATCGGAAAGAGATAACGTGAATATTCTGGCGAACAACTTAGAAATCTACTGAAGCTCTGAAGAGTTTTGATGTGTCCGAAGCTTTGAAGTTGCTGAAGCCGTGATTGGAGGCCGAGAAAATGAGGGAAAATGAAAACCTAACCTAGAAACGTTTGAGACTCTGAGGTGAGGGCTGGGTTTTTTTTTTTTTTTTTGGGATGGGCTGGGTTGAGTTTGTTGGGTATATTATTTTTGGGTTAAATGGGGTTCAATGGGTTTTTAATTAAAACCCAATTATTTTAGGGTCTAATTAGGTTGATGCCCATTTGACCCAACTAATAATTGAGTGAGTTTGGGTTTAATTAGAGTGGGCGGGTTTGAGTGGGCAAATGAGTTTGGGCTTACTTTGCCACCCCTACTTTTATTTTTAATTTTTAAGTACAAGTACTTGATTTATTACTGGACGAAACGTGTGGGTAATGGGTGTTTGAGGCGGGGTGTCAAAGTAATCGTCTAAAATTTTAAAACAGTGCAATTGCATATGAATAATTATGGGCAAAATTTGCCAAACAATGCAATTTTTGAAAATTTTAAGTCAGATAGCACGCGTTCAAACTTATTTAGTTAGTTAGACTGTTTTTGAACGTCGAGTTTGGCAAACTCGACTTTGGACTGAAAAACAGACACTATAGTGACGTTTTTTTGGTGCCTATAGCAGTGTTTATAGAAAACGCCACTATAGGGTACCTATAGTGGCGTTTTTGACAAACGCCACTAAAAAAAACGTCACTATAGTGTTCTTTTTCAGCCCAAAGTCGATTTTGCCAAACTCGACTTTCAAAAACAGTCTAACTAACTAAATAAGTTTGAACGCGTGCTATCCGGCTTAAAATTTTTGAAAATTGCACTATTGGGCAAATTTTGCCAATAATTATGTTACTTCAGGTTTGCCAGTTGTTTATAAGACTTTAAAACATTGCATTGCCAATGAATAATTATGTTAGTTCAAGTCTAAAGAGGTATGTTCAATATGGCACATGGCGGCTGAAGGTAAAACTCAGCCAGATCTAGAGAAGGGAATGCATGTGATGTCACAGTCGAGTATGCCGGAGTTTATGAAGTTCAAAGCAAGGGACACCACTCTCGGCCTGAATGCTGGGGCTCAGTTGATGGACAAGATGGAGGTGACAATGAGAAGTGAGGAGGGAGATCAGAGATCGGAGATGGCTAGGACTGATGACTCAACCTCCAATCTACGTCAGAATGAGTCAGTCAAAGAACGACCATCTCTAGCAGATATTTCAATCGCTCCAACCCCCGGAGATGGAAAAGGAGTGGATTGTGCGAAGGAAGCAGCGGTGTGCATCGCTAGAGCCCAATTGAAGAGAATTGATCCCGGTGCAAGGTCTGCGGAGGGGAAGCTAGCGGAGGATCTAAATCTGGATCAGACCCAGAGCCAAAACCACATGCTAGAGGATGCCCCAGGAGTGTACTGGGAGCCTGGAGAAGATATGCAAGCAGATGAGGGAGGTGATGTTCCTAGCACCCCTTGTTAAGTTCCTTTTGCTTTTTATTTTTTTAAAAATGAATCTGCTTATATGGAATTGTCAGGGTGCTTTGAGCCCCAATTTTAGAAATGTTGTTGATGAGTATGTGCAGCTTTACTCCCCTGCCATTTTGATTGTGACTAAAACAAAGGTCGGTGGTGCTAGAGTAAAGCAAATTACCGATATGCTGCCCTTTGATAGGGCGATATGTTCAAATAATATAGGCCTCAATGGGGGCCTTTGGATCCTCTGGGATTCAACTCAAGTTGAAGTTTCTAAGTTATCACATATCGAACAAGAAATTCATGCCCTAGTTTCAACCAATTCTCCAGCTCAGAATTGGTTGCTCATTGCAGTTTACGCTAGTCCTCGCTATGCTGAGAGGAAATTGCTTTGGGAAAATTTAGCTTATGTGGCGTCTCTCCACGCTCTTCCTTGGGTTATTGCCAGAGATTTTAATGAAGTTTTGATGGGAGATGACAAATTCGGCGGAAGACCGGTCAATGTTAACAGAGCAATCAGATTTCAAGAGTGCCTAGATAAATGCAAAATGATCGATATCGGTTTCTTAGGGCAACGATATACTTGGTCTAACCTTAGACCCCTCATGGGACTTATCCAAGAAAGAATTGATAGAGTGTTCATTAATGCTGATTGGATTGCTTTGTATCTAGAGGCCGTTGTCAAACATCTTGAGAGAATTCACTCCGATCACTGCCCTATCATTCTCTCTCTGCACCAAGATGTTGGCCTTAGCCTCACTCGACCGTTTAGATTACAGCCTATGTGGTTATCTCACCCATCTTTCCCTGAGGTGGTTTAGGATTCTTGGGGTGCAGTAGCTTCCTTACCTGCTGCAATCACGAGCTTCACATTGCGAGCAAGAGAATGGAATAGGAGTACTTTTGGTAATCTGTTCTAAAGGAAGAACAGACTTCGAGCTCAGTTAAGAGGTATCCAGGAGAGCTTGGCAATGCAGCCAAATGACTACCTCATCAATTTAGAAAAAAACTTTGAGAGAAGATTTTTCAGTAATCCTGAAATTGGAAGAGGAGTTTTGGGCAATGAAAGCTCGTATATCCAGACTTGTTAAGGGAGATAGGAACACTACTTTCTACCATAACTCAGCACTTGTTCACTGGAGGAGAAACCGCATCACAACAATGAAAAATAAAATGGGCAACTGGATCCATGGAGAAGCCGAGATAGCTACTCATATTAGGAATGGTTTTTTAGAGATTTTCTCGACCAGTCATTGCACCTTTCTGTTGGTTGAATGGGCCCCTCCTTTCTGGCAAGCTAGCCTTTATGAAGCAGATATTGCTCACCTTGAAGGCCCTATTACTGATGCTGAGATTCGCTCTGCCCTATGGTCTTTGAAACCTTACAAAGCCCCCGGGCCTGATGGTCTCCATGCGGGCTTCTTCTAGAGATTCTGGTTTACGTTAGGAGAATCGATTAGGGAAGAAGTGAAGAGGATTTTCTCATCAAGAGAGATGCCAACCTACCTGAATAAGACCCTCATCACCCTTATCCCCAAATGCAATAACCCTGAGACCCTTGGGAATTATTGCCCTATTAGTCTCTGTAATTCTATCTACAAGGTGGTTACTAAGATCATAGTGGCAAGAATCCAGCCCCTTCTAGCAGATTTAGTGTTGCCTTTGTAGACGGCTTTCGTCCCAGGTAGAAAAGGAGTTGATAATGCTATAATTGTGCAAGAACTGATTTACTCTATGTCCAAAAAGAAAGGTAGGGGTGGAGTGATGGCAATAAAAATTGATTTGGAGAAAGCTTATGACCGGATGGAATGGAGTTTCATTAGGGATACTCTCAACCTTTTCAAATTTCTGAGACATCTTATCAATTTGATCATGAGCTGCGTCTCTTCCTCCTCAGTTGCTATTCTCTTCAATGGGGGAACGCTTGATCCTTTTAACCCTTCTAGGGGCATAAGGCAAGGGGACCCCCTCTCCTCTTATCTGTTTATCCTTTGTATGGAGTTGCTTGGTGCTCTAATTGAAAATAAGTGTGGTGCGAAGCTTTGGGACCCAATTAAGTCGTCGCAAGGTGGGCTGGCTTTTTCACATCTTTTCTTTGTGGACGACCTCATGTTATTTGCTAAGGCAGATAGGAAAAAATGTGTGGCTGTCCGAGAGGTACTGGATACCTTCTACTCTATCTCTAGCCAAAAAGTGAGTATGGAAAAATCTCAGGTGTTCTTTTCCCCAAATATTCCCTCTGATAGTAGGTCAGAGATGGGTGATCTTCTGGGTTTTAGATCCACTCCATCCTTGGGAAAATATTTGGGCTTCCCCATCAAACATTCCTCAATCCCACAGGATTTTAACTTCATCATTGAGCGAATGCAAAGCCGTCTAGCGGGGTGGAAAGCAAATCTCCTCTCGCTTGCTGGTAGATTGGTCCTTACCTAGTCAGTCATCTCAACGATGCCAAACTACTATATGCAGTGTGTAGCGCTTCCACCAAAAATTCTCCAAAATGTGGATAGAATCAGCAGGAATTTTCTTTGGGGGTCGTCGGAGAATAAGAGGAAACTCCATTTAATTAGCTGGAAGAAAATCACCAAACCCAAAAGAGATGGGGGTCTAGGTTTGTAGGCAGCTAAGGAAAAAAATGTTGCACTTCTAGCTAAACTAAATTGGAGATTTCGAAAGGAAAAGGACGCCTTGTGGGCTAAAGTATTGTCCAAAAAGTATTGTATGTGCAATCGGGCCCCTAATAGCCTGGTTAGGACCAGAACTTGCTCCTCCTCTTGGGCGGCAATAAAAAAAGGAGCGGATGTTTTTTTGGAGGGATCTAAATGGACTGCGGGCAGAAACAGCAACCTCTCCTTTTGGACTGACAAATGGCTAGCTAAAGGCACCATAAGGAGTCTAATTGAGGGGCCTTTGAAGTGTAGGGAAGATCAGTTGCCGCTCAAGAGCATTGTGTGTTTTAATGGTTGGAATTGGCATGCTCTCTCCTTCCCTATTCCAAAACAGTTGGCTCTTGAAATTAAAGCTACTCCTCTTCCTTTCTCTTCCTCCTGTGAGGATAGGATCTCTTGGATTTCCTCCACCAATGGAGATTTCGATCTCAAGGAAGCCTATAGGATTGCATGTATGGATAAGGCAGTGAGTAACCATCTTCCTTTTCAAGGTACTTGGGTGTGGAAAGTCCTATCACTTCCTAAGGTGCAGTGCTTTCTTTGGCAATGCTGCCATCAGAGTATTCCGACCCGTGCAGTGCTTGCTGCAAGGGGTATTGACATTGACCCCCTTTGCTCGCTTTCCAAGTCAGCCCCTGAAATTATCATCCATTTACTCAGAGACTGCCCCTCATCCAAGGATTTCTAGAATAGTTTTCCTCCCCCTGTGGACCCTGGCTGTTTCTATGGGAGTAATCTCATGAAATGGCTCGGTCAAAATTGTTACTCTTCCCTTTGCTCTCCTTTACATAATATTGATTGGAAAATGGTGTTTCCTTTTGGGATCTAGAATATTTGGCTGCATCGGAATGTAGTGGTTTTTAATGATGGAAGGACCCGTGGCTCTGTGAGGGCTAACACCATTTCTCAAGTGATGGAATTTGCCTTCCTAGGAATTAATGAGAAGCAACCAGCTAGCCAGCACACTATCCAAGTTAAATGGACTAAACCTCCCATTAACTAGTACAAGGTAAACTCTAATGGATCCTCCCTAGGCAACCCAGGCCTTGCTGGGGGAGGTGGTCTCATTAGAGATGATACGGGTAAGTGGGTCAAAGGTTACGCTAGGGCCATTGGCTCAACCACGAGTGTAGCAACTAAGCTTTGGGCACTGCGAGACGGTATTCGGCTTTGTATTGCCTTAAAGCTCCAAGCAGTGGTGTTTGAACTTGATGCAAAATTGGTTGTAGATCTTCTAGAAAAGGAGGATCAGCTCAGTAATAGTAATGATAATATAGTGGAAGATTGTAAGAAAGGTTTGAAGGAGATCCCTATGGTAGTGGTCCAGCATTGCTATAGAGAGACAAATAGGTGCGCGGATGCCTTACCAAGATTGGGAGCTCATCTCTCACGGGACTTTGTTGTTTTTCTTGATCCTCCGCCGGAGGTGTCTCTTCTTTTGAATCTTGATTCAGTAGAATCTCTGTATGATCGCAGCATTGCTACTGTTTCTAGCTCTGTTTAGCTTTCTCTTAATAAAATATCCAGTTTACCAAAAAAAAAAAAAAAACAGTTCAGCCTTCTAGAATCTAGACTTAAAATTTCCTTTTATGTATCCACATACAATATGCCAATTTTTGATATGCCAAAATATACATATTGGTTCTAGATCTAAGATTAGATCTAATCCTAGATTTTATAGATCTACTTATTGAAAGAGGATTTTAGAAATTAAATAAACAACAACTTGGATTTAAAAAACAAAGTAAGAGATTTATGTGAGAAAACATATTTTATATATAAAAATATTAGATTTGATTTTTGCTATGAAAAATAATTAGATTTTGAATAAAAAAAATTCAGATATGATTTTAAAAATAAAACAATGAACAGATTTTGAAAACAGATTTCAGATTTGGTTTTCAATATGAAAAATAGAATGTTTTTACAAAGAAATTTCAGTTATGTTTTTTAGTATGAAAAATAGAATGTTTTTTACAAAGAGATTTCAGATCTGTTTTTTAATATGAAAAATATATAGATTTTGAAAATAGATCTACAAAATCAAATCAAAGACCTAATTTTAGATCTAGAATTAATTTTTATGTTAATGCATGAACAATGTTTAATTTATTCATATAATCATCATGTGAACATATTGACCATGGCAGTATGAGCATGTGAAGAAATCATGTGAAAAATTTAAACAAAGCATACAAAGAAATCATATGAACAATTTAAACATGAGAAGAAAATTAAAACCTACTGACATGCATGAACGAATGAAAGCAATATGGAAATTTCTTTTGAAACGAGAGAGACGATATGTCTTTAAAGAAAAGTCACTAACAAAAAAGAGAGACTTGAAGTGGATGTTCTCTACAAAAAGGTCGGATATAGTATCAAGAGGAATTTGGGAAAATACTTCTCAATTATTATTAGAAGAATTAGCTATACAACTTATATATGAAACAGAGTAAACAATCTATCTCCAACTAACTACACTTGACACGTGTGAACAGTAAAATAACCAAGCTTCTCACGTGTAGTAACTAACTCAATAATAATTAAATCCAAAGCTACATGTAGTTTTAGTTCCTAAGCTACTACCCTTTTACTTTGTTTTTCAATTCTGCAGATTCACTTGGTCTTGCTTCTGTCAAGGCATGATTCATTCCTTGCTCCTCATGCTCTTCATCCTTCTTCTCCATATTCTGATACTCCCCCTCAAGGGAAACTGCAAAATGGATATTAACCATTCCCATCTTACAAACCAGATTAGAGAATTGATTAAATCCTAATGCTTTAGTAAGCAAATCAGCAAGTTGACAGTGTGTCCTTACATGAATTAACTTGATTACTTTCTCAAGCATCTTGTCCCTCACTACATGACAATCTATCTCAATGTGCTTGGTCCTCTCATGAAAAACTGGATTTGACCCAATATGAAGGGCAGCTTGACTGTCACAAAATAGTAAAGCTTCCTTTTTATGTTTAATCCCAATGTCTCTAAGGAAATACAATATCCAAACAATTTCACAAGTAGCTACAGCCATAGCTCTATATTCTGCTTCTGCAGATGATCTAGACACTGTACATTGTTTCTTTGACTTCCATGACACTAGAGAATCTCCAATGAACACACTAAAACCTGTCACAGACCTCCTTGTGTCAGGGCATGAAGCCCAATCTGAATCCGCAAAACCTTTGACATGAAGTTATGATTTTGATGAAAACAACATCCCTTTCCTTGGTTCATTCTTCAAGTATTGTAAAACTCTATACACAGCATCTAGGTGAGGCTTTCTTGGCTTAGCCATGTATTGACTTAACCTATGGACTGCATAGGTAATGTCTGGCCTGGTAATAGTCAAGTAAAGCAACCTTCCAATTATTCTTCTATACATTCCTGGATCCTTGAGTTCTTCACCCTCATACTTGCTTAGCTTGACATTTTGTTCTATTGGTGTCTTGGCTGGTTTGCATCCTAGGAATCTTGCATCACTCAACACCTCAAGAGCATATTTTCTTTGACACAATGCAATTCCTTGATCTGATCTAGCAACCTCAAGTCCAAGGAAATACCTCAAATCCCCCAAATCTTTGAGTTTGAATTTTTGATTCAACAACACCTTAAACTCATCTACTTCTGCTTTATTGTTGCTAGACAATAACGCATCATCCACATAGACCAAAAGAATTAAGAAGAACTGACCTTCTGCCTAGTGAAGAGAGAATAATCAGCTTTAGACTGCACAAAACCCAAATCTTGAACCAAGGTACTTGAGAACTTAGCAACCCATTGTCTTGAGGCTTGCTTGAGACCATAAAGTGATTTATTCAGCTTACACACCTGCTCCCCCTGGCTATGAAACCCGGGTGGAAGAGCCATATATACCTCTTCAGAAAAATCCCCATGTAAGAATGCATTATTAACATCCAACTGTCCAAGATACCAACCCTGAACTGTTGCCAGAGCCAAAAGACACTTAACGGAGACCATTTTTGCAACTGGAGAGAAAGTCTTAGTGTAATCAATCCCCTCCTTCTGAGTGAAACCTTTGGCAACCAGACTAGCCTTGTATCTCTCAATTGACCCATCAGACTTATACTTGACTTTATAGACCCATTTGCAACCTATAGGCTTCTTGTTAGGAGGTAACGAAGTTAAAGTCCAAGTGTGATTAGCCGCTAAAGCAGCTATTTCAGCAGCCATAGCTTCCTGCCACTTAGGATTAGAAACTGCCTCATAATAGTGGGAAGGTTCAACAATTGAAGAAATAGAACAACAAAAGGTCCTGAAGGAAGGAGAAAGAGAAGCATAGGAAAGATGGGAGGTTAAGGGATGAGATGTACCTGAGGGGAGAACAACAGCAGTGGGAATGGAAGTAACCATGTTACAATGATAAGCTTGAAGATAAGAAGGCTTCTTATGAACTCTAGAAGACTTTCTTAAAGGAATAGGATCAAGAAGAGGCCCAGGAGGTTCATTAGGAACATCATGTAGAAAATCATCATCAAGCTCATGATGCAATTGAAGAATAGTATCATCCATAGAAGAAGCAGATGGAGAAACCAAATGAGATGAAGAAGAAGAAAGGTCATCAAAAGGAAGAGGGGTAGTGTAAGGTAAAGGAATAGGCAGATCAGTATTGGAGGGTGAAGCAGTTGATTGGAAGGGAAAAACAGATTCATGAAAAACAACATCCCTACTAATGAAAACAATATGAGTGTGTAAATCAAAAACCTTATAACCCTTGACATTAAAAGGGTAGCCAATGAACACACGTCTCCTAGATCGAGGGTCAAACTTGGACCTAGTATTGGCAATTGTGGAAGCAAAACACTCACAGCCAAAAACCCTCAAATGATCATAAGATGGGGTTTTATGAAAAATAAGTTCAAAAGGAGTCTTATTGTTTAACAATGGAGAAGGAAGTCTGTTGATCAAGTATGCAGCAGTAAGCACACAGTCACCCCAAAAAGAAATGGGCAAATTGGACTAAAACTGTAAAGCTTTAGCAATTGAAAGAAGGTGTTGATGTTTTCTCTCCACAACAGAGTTTTGTTGTGGAGTATAAACACAACTATGTTGATGGACAATTCCATTGGAAGCAAAGAAATCTGGCATGTGAAATTCTAAAGCATTAACAGTCCTTATTTGTTTAATTTTGACATTGAATTGAGTAAGAACCATGGTATGGAAAGAAACAATAAGAGTCCTCACATCAGATTTAGATTTCATTAAGTAAATCCAGGTAGCTCTAGTTGCATCATCAACAATAGTCAAGAAGTACTTATAACCATCTAAAGTAGGAGTGGAATATGGACCCCAAACATCCATATGCAACAAATCAAAAGCAAAAGTACTAAGATTGTTATTAAAAGGAAATGGCAAAAGTTTTTGTTTAGCCAAAGGACATATGGTACAAGTATTATGACAAGAATTCTTCAGAAAAGGAAACAAATGAACTAAAGCTTGTAACCTAGAATCTGATGGATGTCCTAATCTGCTATGCCAAAAAGAAGAAAGTGTATTGGCTGAAGTTGCAGCTGAGAAAGAATTGGAGACTGTACTCAGATTATGACATGCCAGAAAGTCAACAAGAGAGCTTAAAGATTGAGTGCTACCAGATTGTAACAGATAGAAACCATCACTTGCTTGTCCCACTCCAATCGTTCTCCAACAGGTAAGGTCTTGCATAAAACAAAAGGCAGATAGAAAAACAAGGCAGCAAGGGTGAGATTTTGTGATGGTGCTAACAGATAGAAGATTAAAAGTGAAAGAAGGCACACATAAAACATTATGAAGTGTGAGAGAAGAAGAAAGATTAATAGTTCCAATATGTGTGACAGAAGCAGTTTCACCATTGGGTAATTCAACTCCAGACTGAGCAATAGCTGTAATAGAAGACAAAAGATTCACTGAGCAAACAATGTGGTCAGTTGCTCCAGTATCAATAACCTAAGTGTCAGATGTATAAGCCCTTCTGTTAACTATCTTAGCAGAGAAAACAAAATGAGAAACATCTATACCTGTCATGGCAGAAGTGGAAGTAGAAGGAACACAAGGGAAAGAAGCATTTTTGCCCTGAACATCCCTGCGTTGAACAGTAGATACAAGGGGAGAACAAGGAGTAATCAATGCAAGAAGCTGTTGACATTGCTCTGGAGTAAAGAATGAACTCTTGGGACTTGGACAAGACATCAACTCCTGTGATTGAATGGCTTATTCTTGAACTTGAACCCAAGTGGAAAGCCATGTAATCTATAGCACTTGTTTGCTATATGGCCAGTCTTGCCACAATTGGTACAAACAGGTCTGTCCTTGCCCTTGACACCATTAAAACCAAAAGGATTACCACCATTACCACCAAAAGGATTACCAGCATTGAAGTTTTGCATCTTTGCAACCAAAGCAGTTGAATCAACCTTTACACCAGAGTGATTAGGAACTGATCTCTGCATCTCTTCTTGAATCAACAAAGCATAAACTTTACTAACAGAGGGCAAAGGATCCATGAGCAAGACTTGAGACCTTACTTGTGAAAAAGAGTCATTTAAGCCCATTAAAAGTTTCATCACTGACTCTCTAACTTGCAGATCACTAAGCCTCTTATTCACATTGCACACACATTTTCCACGTGTGCATGAAGGAAATGGACTTAAACTTTGCAATTGGTCCCAAAGCACTTTCAATTGAGTAAAGAAATCAATTATGGGAACTTCACCTTGGTGTAAATCTGCAATTTCTTTCTGAAGATTGTAAATTCTTGGTCCATTACTCTGAGCAAACCGATTCTTCAAATCAGTCCAAATCTCCAAAGCCGTGTCCTCATATATGATAGTTGCTTGAAGTTTTGGTGACACTGAGTTGGTTAACCAAGTTCCAACCATGTTGTCACATCTAATCCAAGCCTTGAACAGCTGAAGGAGTAGACACCATTGGAGATGATAAAGTCAGTGAACCATCAATAAATCCCAGTTTGTTCTTGGTGAGTAACGCTTTCCTCACAGCTCGAGCCCATGCTGAGTAGTTCTCTCCACCAATCAAAGGCTGAGTGACAAGACCTATACTCGGGCTCTTTGCATGATGCAAGAACAGGGGATCATCCATTGGTGAATCTTGTGAAGACAAAGACGTAGCATTCTCTGATGCAGTAGCACCTTGAGTTGCAGCGGAAGCCATTGTTGTCAACGAAGAATTTTCTTAGAGAAAGAAAGTGATTTTCTCAGAGAAAGTTGAGAGAAAGTAAAAACCCTAAGAACCCTAGAATTTGGGAATTTGCTCTGATATCATATCAAAAGGAATTTGGGAAAATACTTCTCAATTATTATTAGAAGAATCAGCTATACAACTTATATATGAAACAGAGTAAACAATCTATCTCTAACTAACTACACTTGACACCTGTGAACAGTAAAATAACCAAGCTTCTCATGTGTAGTAACTAACTCAATAATAATTAAATCCAAAGCTACATGTAGTTTTAGTTCCTAAGCTACTACCCGTTTACTTTGTTTTTCAATTCTGCAGATTCACTTGGTCTTGCTTTTGTCAAGGCATGATTCATTCCTTGCTCCTCATGCTTTTCATCCTTCTTCTCCATATTCTGATATATAGTGTTATTGCTACTTGCTGCCATTGTTGATAAGAACTTGTAGTTAATCCCTTCCTTTCGTTTTTGCTTTTGTTTTTGAGTTGCCACTTATTCCTACCTTTCACCCCTTTTTTTTGGCCGAGGGAGGTAAAATATTTTCAGCATACCAAAAGGAGAAGGGTAAGGCAATTGCAGAATCAACAAGTATGTACAGAGGCAACCCATTTGGACCCATTGCATCCCTTTTTAGCCCCCCCTTGATTATTTGCATATACTGATACTTTTTCTTTTCCATTTTAAAACTCGAGAACAAAACAACACCTACTGCTAGAGTCATAATCAAGGAGATTGCCTTAGGACCTACCTCATCAAAAGGAGGTCTAGGCTTTAAAGAACTTACCACGACTGATTTTGAAGCTTTTACGGAAATGTTTGAGCATGGAAGTATGATGCTGGACCTTTTCCTAAGTTTTGGGTGCCAGATGACCCCTAGTTGATTTCTGCGGGTTTAGTGTTCTCAATGCTGGTGTTTCTTTTTTAGACAAGGAAATAGAATGCCATGACTTCATGGAGAACTTCACATTTGGATTGTGTATGGGTAACTTTGCGTTAAGCGTGTTGTGCAAGGTATTAATAGATATGAAATATTTTGAACTTGATTTCATTAATGAGACTAAGCATCTGGGATGGGGAAATGCGGTGGAAGATTTGATGAAATCGGGCTTAGACTTAGGCTTCCTTCTCAATCGTTTACCAACTTCCGTAAACGATCGAGAAGGAAGCCTAAGTCTAAGCCCGATTTCATCAAATCTTTCACAGTTTCCCACTCCAAAAGCTTATTCTCACTAATGAAATCAGGTTTAGAATAAATCATATCCCTTAATACCTTGCATAGCAAGCTCAATGCAAAGTTATCCATACACAATCCAAATGCAAAGTTCTCCATGAAGTCATGGCACTCCATCTCATTCTCTAAAAAAGAAACATCTACATTGGGAATACTAAACCCCCAAAAATCAACTAGGGGTTCATTCGACTCCCAAAACTTAGGAAAGGTTTAGCGTCATAGTTTCTATGTTTGAACCTTTCCATAAAAGCTTTAAAATTAACTGTAGTCAATCCTTTAAAACCTAGACCTAATTCTTATGAGGTAGGGTCTATAACTCCAGCAACAGGTGTTGCCTTAGTATTTGTATATGCATAATTGAGGGGACTAAAAGGGATGCAATGGGTTTGGGACTGTTACCTCAGTACATACCTGTTGTTTCCGCAATTGCCTAACCCTTGTCTTCTTAGAATGTTGAAATTGTTTTACCCGCCTAACCCTTGTCCTCTCGGCATGTTGAAACTGTTTTAGCTCCCTTTGTGCCAAAACAAAAAAAAGAAAAAACAAAAGGAGCAAGTTCTTATAAACAATGGTAGGTAGTACCTTGAATTGTCACTCCATTTAAGGAGCTAACAGTTTCTCAGGCCTCCTCCGGAATTTTGGAGGCAGCTGTTTCATGACTTTCATCAATCAACTTGGGGTCCATGGCAATAACACCAGGTCCTGTCTTTCTCTCTAACTCTGGAAATATATATATATATATATATATATATATATATATATATATATATATATATATATATATATATATATAAAGGCAAAAGAGAAGGATGGTACAAAATAGTAAAATTGCAGAAATCATTGAACATGTCAAACAGACTCAGATCGAGCCTTAAGTGAAACCAGGTCCTCCATATGCATAAACAAACAAAAGAAAAGACACAAAATGACTGTTTTTGAATTATTTTGTATTTTTCTTTGTAGAAAATCAAAATTGTAGCTAGGTTCAACATCCTTATAAGTCTTTCTAAAAAGTTAAACTTCTAAATATAACCTTTAAATCTTAAACACTTTTTCTCTTAGAATATGATTTTCATATAAATTACTCATCAAAGAGTCACAGTGCAAGCTGCTGTAAGCCAGAAAGCATATTTTCGGTTAAAAAAAATACTACCCAGCTTTATTGAAAGCAACAGATGGCAGACTTCCTCATATGATCATATCATATAAAATAACAGAAACATATAGACAATATTTTTTTTAATATATTTTTTGGTTTCGTATACACTATACACACGGTTTTAGTTTTATTCACAATCAACCAGTCAGTAAATTAATCTAAAACACAAACAGAGAGAGCGAGAGTACTGTAAGAGAGAGATACCTGCAGTGTTGTGTGGATGATTTAGAAAAAGCTGAGATTAATCTGGATTAATAAATACAAGTCAGTATTTGCGAGAAGTAACATATATATAAGGAGGAAAGACAAATAGGAGGAGAAGGCTCAAACCTTTAATCGACTTTCAGAAGATAATTTAATGCAAATTTGTTCGGCATAGGCCTAGGCCTGCTTTTGTAGTGTTCAACGATACTTCTGTAGCTGTTGTTTGGCATTGCACTTCTAAGTCGTCTAGGTCTCCAATTTGAATTTATTGGAAAAGAGAAGATAAAGGACATGAGGTGCGGTCGAGATACGTACAGCTGCTGATATTTCCGCTAGTTTTCAATGCTTATTCTCGGAAGGATAAGAGTTTCAACCCTTATTCTGTTTGGACTATGGTTTAGGTGCGACTTCTCGAAAAGATAAGAGTTTCCATCCTTATTCTGTTTGAACTTAATTTGACTATTAATGTTAGGCAGATTTTTCTATAAAGACGTTTAGTTAGATTAACTTGATTAAACCTCGTTCTCAAAATAAATAAATAAAACCTTGATTAAACCTTCTATATAGAAAAAAATAAGAATTGGATTAAAATTTTACAAAATTCATCAGCTTAATATGATTAGAATAAGATAAGATGATGTCAATAATATACTAAATGTAGCGATTTTGAAATTTAATATTTTAAATAAAAAAATTGAACGGTTTTTATAAATTATCCATTGAACCATTACATTAATTTATTATTATTTATAAAAGATAGAATGTTATTATTAATTCTCAAAAGCAAGAGTACAAAAGTATAGAAAGTTGGTGTAATGCTATGAATATAACAGTTAATGCTATGAATATACACTCTAGATATCAAAGCAGCTACTGTCCATTTGATTCAAGATTGTTATTTTCATTTCCTAAAGTTCAGCTCAATTTCCTATAGCTGCAGTCATCGTCGTCTTAGGGTGTAGAAGAAAGTCCTTAATAAAGCTGTGCTCGTTGGGCTTGTTCTGTTCTTTTGATTCAGAGAAGGGTGAGCTCATGCTCTCATTGACAACTATAATCACATACACGTATATATATTACAAATACACAATCCAAACTGAAATTTAGGTAAACGAATTGAATCAAATACATAAATAGGAAAACTTCAATACGATCAATAAAATCAAAAGCACAACTAATTCACCATTTCTCTGCAATCTCTCTCTGTTCTCCCTATATCCAACTGTCACTTCATAAACTTCAACACGGTAATCTACACATAAACCTCTAGTCAATAATTGATTTACCTAATAAAAATTTGGGATTTTGAGAGCAGTCCATAAATAATGCAAAAAATCTTAAAGAGACAAAGTTACTCTTATTATAAGGTCATAAAAATAGAGAAGTTTTTATTTTCCTCTTTTTCTCAATCAGGTTGTCATAATTCTTGAGTGGTGCATTGGCTAGGTCCAAGCCAACCTCCACGTACAATTTATAGACGAAAAAAGAAGAAGGCAAGAGAGTATGAGGTATGAAAAATAAAAAATGGAGCTGGACTGTGGAGTTCTAGTTTAGTGATAGTGATGATAAGTTCCCTACTTTGAAGTGATCAAAGCAAAAGTCTAATTCCTTTCAAAGGATTAACTATAGTTGCAACTTGCAAAGAAACTTACCCATCGTAATTGCACGGGACAATTATTTTCCAAATGATTGTTGCATGCATTGTCTTCATTATGAAAATAAACGCAAACAAATTAAGAGATACAATTATCAACTTGATCAGGGTTTGGCTCGTTTGGGTAATTGTCTTAATCAGTGGGTCATAGGTTGAATAGTATATTCAATTAAGATTTAAATAACAATTATTAATGATTTATAATAAAAAAATCTATAAAAAAAATGATAATTTTTTAAAAATTCAAAAAAATGTAAAATATTCACAATATTATAATGATTAACTTAACACAATATTAGTTATTGAGTACTCTTTGTGTAAGGCAAATTTTTGTAAAGAGATTCAATTATAGAAGTTTAGAATATTTCATTACTAATATAAACAAAATGGGGTAGTGTTAATTTCTTCAAGTTTTAAGGGAGGGGTGTAATTCTTCCTTAAAAGAATATTGGGTTTAAGTTATTAAGGAAATAATTCAAAGTTTCTATACAAAAAGGAAATGATCGAAAAAAAATACAATTATATAAGAAAAATTGGACATATGTCAAAACGGCAACACAAATAAAGGTAGAAATAATTCATTAAGAAAAAATATTATGAAAAAAGTAAAAAAAAAATTGAAATTAAAATAATTTAAACCATTTTGAAACTATATATATATATATATATATATATGTGTGTGTGTGTGTGTGTGGGGCCAGCTATCTAAGGAGGTATTGGTAAGTTTGTAGGAATTGGGTCTACGGCCCAGTGGCTCAGTCCGAGGATGTTAATCTGTCCAAGGATGGCTAAATGAGGGCATGGTGGGAGTAATATAAGAAAAGGGGGTGGAGATTGTACATGATAGTCTAAAATGCGTCTGAGGACAAGGTTCATCTCAGAATGATGGTCCGAAATCAATGCAACTATCTTGTTACCCTAGATAGTCTGCAAGGTTGTACTGTAACTAAGAAACAGATATGGGATAAGGGAGGCAACAAATATCTTCTAACGCTGCTACCTTCACATTAAATGCTACCTCCACATTAAATGCTTCACAGCTAACTCTCTAGCCGCATTAATGTGGAGGTGATACCTGAACAGTGATCAAGCAGTCTTATGACTGCTAGTTGAAGACTCTGGGAGTTGTTAGATGGGACAGAAAGGAGTTCCCAGAATAGAACTTACACGTGTACGGTGAAAATGGGGTGAGGAACGTGGTATATAACATGAAAGGGGATGACATTAGATAGGACTTTTGGAAAGGAGGAGAAAGATAGAACCCAGAAAGATATCCCCTGAGACTTAGCCGAGGAGAGTTTTTATCGTTTGGTTAGTTTGGAGCGTTTTTTGCTGCGTAATGATCATGGTCTTTTCTACCGAATGGAACTAGTTCTTTCACCCACTCTCTAAAAATTTATTGTTTGGGCTTGTTGGACTACATCTCTTTCTCATTTTGGGGCCATTCCAAATTGAGTCCTTACAATTGGCGCCGTCTGTGGGAAGAACTTGATTTATTCGAAAGGAAAGACAGGTGCAACTTGTGGGATGGCAGAAGGAACGTTGCAGCAGCGGGCCCACTGTAGGTGGATGTTAATCCACGCCAAGTAGAATCCAGGGGGTCTCAGCATGACAACCCGTTGGTAAACTTTGAACAAAGAAGGGATCGTGAAGGAAATATATGGACAACCCACACGAGCAGGAGTCAATCTCGAGAAAAAAGTCGTATTTCCCATGTAAAGAACGATAGGGACATGCAACGTGAGATCGACAGGTTGAAAAGAGAATTGCGACACGAGCAGAGAAGACGTTCGTCTACTAACGCCAGCCAATCCTCTGAAGATTCAGACGCTGCCAGTTATAGGCAGAGATCCAGGACTCCACCCAGCGAATCTTTCTCCTATGATGAGGATTACCATCACAGACGCAAATATAAGAGCCCGCCTCAAAAAGGTCTGGGGAATGATGCTCTGAATAAAGCATTAAGTCAAGTTTCTAAATCACCCTTCACGTGAAATATTGAGGATGCAAATCTTCCTCGGCGGTTTCACCAGCCCGCTTTCACCATTTATGATGGTCGGACAGATCCAATGGAACATGTTAGCCATTTTCGTCAGAGAATGACCGTTCATGCTAAGGACAAGGCTTTGATGTGTAAGGTCTTCCCCTCTAACCTAGGCCCAGTGGCGATGAGATGGTTCAAAGGTTTAAAAGCGAACTCCATTGATTCATTTAAGAAGCTCACCCGAGCCTTTGGCGCCTGTTTTGTCGCCTACAGCAGGGTTCCTCAGCCCTTGGGGTCTTTGTTATCCATGTCCATGTGAGAAGGGGAGACCCTGAAAGCCTATTCTGATAGATACTGGGAAATGTTCAATGAAATGGATGAAGACTACGATCATGTGGCTATTAGTACTTTCAAAGCCGGCCTTCCAACCGAGCATGATTTGAGAAAATCTTTGACCAACAAGCCTATCACCAACGTGCGTCAACTTATGGATCGGATTGACAAGTATAGAAGGGTAGAGGAAGACCAGATACAGGGTAGGGGAAAGGCCAAGGTAATCCCTCAAGAGAGGAGGGACTTCAGGTCGGACCGGCACAATAACAATCGACCTCGGAAGGATTTCGGGGGGCAGTCAGGATCTGCCAATTCCCAGTTAGTTGGTGCTGTGTTTTGAGAACCAGTACACCAGGTTCTGGAAAAGATAAAAAACGAGCCGTTTTTCAAATGGCCCAACAAGATGGCAGGGGATCCTATGAAATGTAACCAAAGCCTTTACTGCTGGTACCATCAGGATCATGGACATACTACTGAGGACTGCAGAAATTTATGGGACCATTTGGACCAGTTGGTTTAGGAAGGGAAGTTGACTTAGCTTTTGCATCATTCCAACGGCCGAGGAGGCCAGACAGGCTTAGCATTTCGGGAAAATGCTTCTTCGAGACCTTTCTTAGGCACGATAAACGTCATATTTGCAGCCTTAGGGAGAACCGGATCTTGTCCCTCCAGGGTCATGTCTTTATCTCACTGCTTAGATGAGGGCTCCAGTTCAATGGCGAAGAAAGTCAAACTGGACACCTCACTGGTGTTGGGCTTTTCGGATGAAGACAAGAGAGGAACCATACAACCATATGATGACGCTTTGGTGGTTACACTTAGGATTGGGGGGTATGATGTGAGAAGGGTGATGGTTGATGAGGGAAGCACAGCCGAAGTTATGTATCCTGACCTATATAGGGGGCTGAATTTGAGACCCTAGGATTTGACAGCCTATAGCTCCCCGTTAGTGAGTTTTGAACGTAGATCGGTCATTCCGATGGGTATGATTAGATTACTTGTGCAGACTGGCTTAGATGTAGTGGAGGTGGATTTTATTGTGGTGGATGCTTTTTCTTCGTATACGGCTATTTTGGGTAGGCCCTGGCTGCATACCTTGGGAGCTGTCTCTTCTACTCTTCATCAAAAGGTGAAATATCCATCGGGAGGCCAGGTGTTAGAAATATTGGGAAATCAAGTCATGGCCAGACAGTGCTTGATAACGGCTATTCAACATCGGCCGGGGGCGGGAGCTTCGGCCACTGCCGAAAATGGTTCGTAGCAATCGAAGACCCTGGTGCTTATCCACGACAGACCTATTGACGAAGCGAAATGTGAAAATATGGAAAAGGTGAGCGTGGAGGATAATCCGGAGAAGTTCTTTCAAGTCGGGGCTCAGTTGCCTCTGTTGGAAAAGGAGCAGTTGATTGAATTCCTTAAAAGAAATGTTGATGTATTTGCATGGGACGCTTATGACCCCCCAGGGGTAGATCCAGACTTCATTTGCCATCATTTGAATGTTAATCCCTCTGCTACTTCGAAGAAATAGCCACCTCGGTGTCTATCCAAAGTACATGCCGAGGCTATCAGAGACGAGGTGACCAAGTTCAAACAGGCAGGGGCTATCAAGGAGGTGTTTTACCCTCAATGGTTGGTCAATACGGTCGTGGTGAAAAAGAAAAATGGAAAGTGGCGCGTATGTGTAGATTTCACGGACTTTAATAAAGCTTGTCCAAAAGACCCTTTCCTTATGCCTCGTATAGATCAGCTGGTGGATGCAACAGTAGGCCACCATAGGATGAGCTTCCTAGATGCCTTTCAGGACTATCACCAGATCCCACTAGCATTGGATGATCAGGAAAATACTGCTTTTCTCACTCCTACTGAAAATTATCACTACAAGGTAATGCCCTTTGGCTTGAAGAATGCGGGGTCTACTTACCAGCGGATGATGACGAAGATGTTTGAGCCACAGATGGGCAGGAGCATCGAAGTCTATATTAATGATATGGTTGTGAAGAGCAGGGTAGTGACCGAGCATGTGACAGACCTCACCAACATTTTTGAGATTTTAAGTAAACATAAATTGTGACTAAACGCATCCAAGTGCTCATTCGGGGTAAGCTCAGGGAAGTTTTTGGGCTACATGGTGACTCACCGAGGAATTGAAGTGAACCTCGATCAAATTAGAGCCATAAGTAGCTTGCAACCACCTCGGAATCCCAAGGAGATCCAGAGGTTAACTGTGATGACTGCTGCTTTGAATAGATTCATATCCAGGTCGGCGGATAGGTGCAGACCTTTTTTCTTTTTACTCCACAAGTGGAAAGGATTCGAATGGACCGAGGAGTGCGCCCTGGCATTTCAGCAGCTTAAAGATTATCTATCTCGGCCACCCGTTATGTCGAGTCCTGAGGTGGATGAGGTCCTTTTCTCCTACTTGGAGATAGCCACTTATGCGATCAATTTTGTTCTAATACGAGTAGATAATGGCGTACAACGGCCAGTCTACTACGTGAGCAAGTTGCTTCATGAGGCTGAAGTGCGTTATCTGCCGTTAGAAAAAGCAATTTTGGCAGTGGTGCACGCTACAAAGAAACTTCCCCATTATTTCCAAGCACACACTGTGGTCGTCCTAACTCAGTATCTGCTCAAATTAGTACTTCGGAGTGCAGACTACACTGGCAGGATTGCCAAGTGGGGCACAATTTTAGGGGCTTTTGATATTAAGTATATGCCTCGTACCTCTGTGAAGAGTCAGATTCTCGCCGACCTAGTGGCCGAATTTGCTGAGGCCCTGAAGAAATAGAAGCAACTCAACAAGGTATGGATGAAAAATCGGTTGGCCTTATCTCCGTGCAACATGCCTCACCCTGGAAAATGTATGTGGATGGAGCAGCAAACCAGCGGGGGTCCGGAGTGGGGCTGGTTCTGGTATCTCCTGAAAAGGTCATTATCGAGAAATCTTTGAGGTTGGGATTCTCAGCTACTAACAACAAGGCAGAGTATGAAGCATTATTAACGGGAATGACGATGGTTAAGAAACTGGGTGGAAAAATAATGGAGATGTTCTCGGATTCAAGACTGGTCGTGGGCCAGGTTAGAGGGGAGTTGGAAGCTCGGGACACAAGAATGCAGGAGTACTTGGGTCAGGTTAGGCGTATGCAAGTAAATTTTGAGTTTTTTAAATTATCCCATGTCCCTAAAAGTGGAAATGCCCATGCAGACTCTTTGGCTACCCTTGCTACCTCTTCGGCGCAAAACTTACCCCGAGTGATGATGGTTGAAGACTTAAACGCACCTACCTCAATAACGAGGGACTCGCTTCAGGTCCATCAAATCAATTTGGCGCATAGTTAGATGGATCCTATACTGTTATTCCTTGAGAAGGATATACTGCCTGAGGACAAATCAGAAGCTGAAAAGATACGAAGAAAAACTCCTCGGTTTTGGCTGTCCGAGGACAAAAAGTTATACAAACGTTCTTTCTTTGGGCCCTATCTGCTTTATGTACATCCCGAAGCATCAGAGGCAATTCTAGAACTACATGAAGGGATTTGTGGGAGTCACACTGGAGGAAGATCTTTATCTCACCGGGCAATTACTTAGGGGTATTGGTGGCCGGGCATGCAAAAAGAAACACAGGAGTATGTTAGAAAATGTGATCAATGTCAAAGGTTCGCACCAAACATCCATCAGCCAGGGGGAGTTCTTAATCCTCTTTCTAGTCCTTGGCCTTTTGCTCAGTGGGGCTTAGATATCGTTGGCCTTTTCCCTAAAGCAATAGGAAATAAAAAATATATGTTGGTTGGCACAGATTATTTTACGAAATGGGTTGAAACTGAGCCTCTAGCCAATATCAGGGATGTGGATGTCAAGAGGTTTGTCTAGAAGAATATCATTACTCGATTCGGGGTTCCTCAAGCTCTCATCTCGGACAATGGTCTTCAATTTGATAGCAAGGCTTACAGAAAGTATTGTTCCGATCTAGGGATAAAGAATAGATATTCCACTCCAGGTTATCCACAGGGAAACGAGCAGGGCGAGGCTGTCAACAAGGTCATATTGGGTGGGCTTAAAAAAAGGTTGGATGATGCAAAGGGAAAATGGGTGGAGAAGCTGCCACATGTCCTTTGGACGTATCGAACAACGCCTCGACGGTCAACAGGGGAAACCCCATTTTCAATGACGTATGGGGCTGAGGCAGTAATTCCTCTTAAAACGGGTTTTCCTACACTAAGGACTAGTGCTTTCACCTTGGATGGAAATGATGAACTGTTGAAGAAGAATCTAGACTTAATAGACGAACGACGAGAGAATGCGATGGTTCAATTGGCCTACTACCAACACAAGCTAAAACAAGGTTATGACGCAAATGTAAAGCTGAGACCGTTAGCCTCAGGAGATTTGGTATTAAGAAAAGTCTTGGGAACTACCAAAAATCCAACCTGGGGAAAATTAGGTCCTAATTGGGAGGAACCATATCGTATCACATCTGTAGCAGGAATAGGTGCTTACTACTTGGAGAATTTAGATGAAAAAACTATACTTCATCCCTGGCATATAAGCAACCTAAAGAGGTATTACTATTAATAAGAACAGTTCTGTTTTACTTCCTTTTACAATTTATCCTAATTTTGCAACTTGTGTTTCTCGGTCTATTGAAGTATTAAACAGAAACTAAGTTATGTCAGGTCCTCGGACCACAAACTTAGTGAAAATTAATACCCTTTGACATCTATCGAAGTATTAAACAGAAACTAAATTATGTCAGGTCTTCGAACCACAAACTTAGTGAAAATTAATACCCTTTAACATCTATCGAAGTATTAAACAGAAACTAAGTTATGTTAGGCCCTCGGACCACAAACTTAGTGAAAATTAATACTCTTTGATATCTATTAAAGTGTTAAACAAAAACCAAGTTATGTCAGGTCCTCAGACTACAAACTTAGTGAAAATTAATACCTTTTGATATCTATTGAAGTGTTAAATAAAAACTAAGGTATGACAGATTGTTCGGACAACAAACTTAGTAGAAATCAATGCTTCTTAAATGGGGTCCGTGCAACTAAAATTGTGTATCAAAGCAAACTCCATGAGCATCACTTAAAGCATTTTAAGGTGCTCAGTACCTCCTTGGGCTAAACATCTAGAATACTTTCTCAAATGTGGACACTTCTTAATGAATTAAAAGCAAGCCTTTGTAGTGTTGTGGAGTTCACTGTTATAGTCTACTTTGGTTTCCAATTAGCATACATAAAGTTAAGTTTTCCCTTATATTATCAGATTTTATTCTTCTGTAGCATGCGATCATGTAAAAACAAAGAATATTCGTGCAGAAAATTGTACAAGAGATAGATAAAGAAATAACATCTCATGTAAATTTAGAAAGGGAAAATATACGTCACATTAAAAATATCCTCAAAAAAAAAAATGAAATGGAAAATAAAGGGAATTTAACTACGTTAACTATGGTTTTAATTTTATTTGGAGCTTGGGTTGGGGAGCTTTGCCAGTTGCCTCAGGAGGAACTTCTTTTTCTTTTTCCTTTGGAACTTCTCCGGTAGGTAAGATGGTTGAAGCTAAAGCTTGTTCGAAGCTTTGAGAAGCTGCTCCATCTTTAGGCCCCTCTGCTGCTTTGTCCGAAGAAATATCTTTTGGAACTTCAGGCGCTTTAGGTTGCTCCTGTTGATTGAGAAGGGGAGAATTCTGAGTTTAGGCTTCTTTGGCCGAATCAGCAACTGTGGAGGATGCCTCCTTTTGTTGAGAAGAAGGGCTTGAGGCTTGTATAGCCGGAGGGAAATAAACGTTTTCTGGCCTTCTCAACTCGGAAGAAGATTCAACTCTAGCTCGGTTGAGAGCTTCTTCCTAAGTCTGGGCACAGTATGCTCGACATACAGCGGTCACCTCAGCCCGGAAGTTATCCTCCGTCTCAGCAACGCCGACGTCGTATCCATTCTGTTCGGCTTTGTCTTTTTCTTTTTCAGCCTCTGCCTTTGCTTTCTCTGCCTAAGCCTTCGCTTTTTCAGCTTGGGCTCTGAACCTCTGGGCTTCCTCCAGTTGTTTCTTCAGAGTTGATATCTGTTCCTTGGAAGTTGCCAGCTGGTCATTAGCCTCGTGCAGACGTTTCCTCTGTTCCTTGGCTTGCCTTTGGGTGTTCTCCAAAGCTGAGTCAGCACTCTTTTGAGCATGTTCTTCCTCGGCTAACTTTTTCTTCAGCTGTACGTTGCTTTGTTTAGCAATGGTAAGTGTTTGCACAGCTGTTGTTCGCTTCTTCCTATCATCGTCTAGTTGCTGGTAGCAAGAATTGGTTATCTCCTCTAGCTTGAAAGTGGCTTGAATAGCCTAGAGGAAAAAGAGTTAGAGATGCAACAAATAAAATTGTGTGTATGACATTTATAATTAAAGAAACAAAGCAGGAAGGGTATCATACCATGCCCAAGTATCTTTTAGCATTCAAGAAAACCTCGTTCCTCTTTATGCCTCTTAGCTCGGTCATATCCTTGGGAAGTAGGAGGGTTTCCTCTAAGGCCGAGGCGACGTGGCACCCAATTCCGCCGTTGAAGTCCCTAATCGATGCATCTTCCCTCAAGGACTCACCACCGAGCATGGGTGCAGGAAGCCAAGCCTCGGGTTCCGAGGACTGAGTGGTTGTCCTTTCTACGACTCGTTGAGGCCCATGGCTAACCTTTTGCTGCTTCGCAGCTCGTTGAACCTCGTCTTCACGAGTCGGACGAGGTCTCCTAGTCTCCATCACTTCCTTATCTTTTGACTTTCTCCTCCTCTTCGGATCATTATGTTCGATCCCAAGTTATTGGGATGGTTGAGGAGGGGGAAGAGGGGATTTGGGAGGAGGGGGGAGTTTGGGTTGAGTTGACTTCCCCGGCGCACCCTTTCCAGGCTGGCCTTCAATCTCTTCCATCAAACTCCTTTGACTCTTTCTCTGGATGCCCATTTCGGCGAAAATCACCTCGGGAGATAGGGGTTGATTGAATACTTCAAATTCGTCTGCAGAATCCAACAATTCTACAACTCCCTCTGAAGTTTGTTGTTCTTCTTCTTCTTCTCTTTCTTCTTCCTCTTTTCCTTCCCGAGGAATGGGGCGCGACGAAGAGGCTCCTACAGAAGGAGTGGCCACAAATAGCGGCTGAGTAAAAGGTGTACCTTCAGGAATCAGAACGCCATCGGGAACAATAAATCCTTCAAAAGCTACACTGATGCAGTGAAGCCGAGGATCTTTGGCCCTTATCACGCACTTGGGAGCTTGAAATGCTGTGGAAATAGGTTTATACCCAAGGATTACGTGTGCTGCTCTCAGTTGACCGTCAGACTTGTTCACATACACCTCGGATCGCAAGATTTTATCTAAACTCTCCCTGTTGACTAGTCTGAACTGAGGTCTGATAGTGTGCCTGTCTGCAAAGTCATTAAAACAGGAGGAAAACTTTGTCAGAAATAAAAATAACCTGAACTAAAGAATATAATCTAAACTATATAGGCTTATAGCCAAAAACCCCACCTGGTTTTCCCTCTCTAGTCGGACAGGGTAAACCATCATGCCATTCTCCAGAAAAGATTAAAAAGTCATCTTTTAAGCCCTTATTCGATGTAGGGAGACATTGGATTAACCTTACTTCAGGGTGCCTAGACTTAAGATAGTAGCCCTGACCCTTCAGATGATAAAGGTTGTACATCCAATTCACATCGTGATGGGTCAGGCCTAAGTTCATCCTCTCATTTAGGGTTTCTATACTCCCTAGCACCCTGAACATATTTGGGGCACATTGTGTAGGAGATAACCTAAAGAATCTAAGATAACTTCTAGTGAGATTACCCATAGGAATGGTCATCCCTCCCTCTATAAAGGCGATCATAGGGATGACCACTTCTCTTGTTTTCTTATCGTTTACCCACGTTTCTGGGGAAGCATATCTCATACCCACTGTTGGGGGAATCTTATACTTAGATCTAAATATCTCTATATTCTCTTCGGACTCAACTAGACTATTAAACCTACCCATTTTCTAAAAGTTATGAAGAAAAGTTAATAAAATGGGAATGAGAGCTAAGAAGGTTTAAGGAGACTTACAGGTTTAAAAAGGAAGTCCTCCGACAAGGTTTTGGTATTTATGAACGCACGGAGAGGTAAAAGAGAGTGATAGGTTCAATGAATGTACGCTAAGATAATGTGATTGTTGTAACTGGAAAGAAAGTTGATTTGAAAAGCTATTTATAGTAGCGCAGAAATTGTAAGCGGGAAAAATCCAGCTCATAAATACTGAAAGTCCTCCACCGTCAGATTTGCATCTTGCTGTTGAACGTGGAGGACAAAGAGGTCGTCATAATTTAATGATGGCATGCTCCTGATGCCGAAACGTCAGAAGCGTGCCTTGGGCAGGTAGAAAGGCATTCTGGAGATTAGGAAAAGGGGTGAGGGCAAGATATCAAAATCTCCCTTTTTCCGAGGTAACAAAAAGCGAGATTTTGAGGGGTTATTGTGGGGCCAGCTATCTAAGGAGGTATTGGTAAGTTTGTAGGAATTGGGCCTACGACCTAGTGGCCTAGTCCGAGGATGTTAATCCGTCTAAGGATGGCTAAATGAGGGCATGGTGGGAGTAATATAAGAAAAGGGGGTGGAGATTGTACATGATAGTCCAAAATGCGTCCGAGGACAAGGTTCATCTCAGAATGATGGTCCGAAGTCGATGCAACTATCTTGTTACCCTGGATAGTCCGCAAGGTTGTATTGTAACTGAGAAACGGATATGGGATAAGGGAGGCAACAAATATCTTCTAACGCTGCTACCTCCACATTAAATGCTTCCCCGCTAACTCTCTGGCCGCATTAATGTGGAGGTGATACCTGAACAGTGATCAAGCAGCCTTATGGCTGCTAGTTGAAGACTCTGGGAGTTGTTAGATGGGACAGAAAGGAGTTCCCAGAATAGAACCTACACGTGTACGGTGAAAATGGGGTGAGGAACGTGGTATATAACATGAAAAGGGATGACATTAGAAAGGACTTTTGGAAAAGAGGAGAAAGATAGAACCCATAAAGATATCCCCTGAGACTTAGCCGAGGAGAGTTTTTATCATTTGGTTAGTTTGGAGCGTTCTTTGCTGCGTAATGATCATGGTCCCTTCTACCGAATGGAACTAGTTCTTTCACCCACTGTCTAAAAATTTATTGTTTGGGCTTGTTGGACTACATCTCTTTCTTATTTTGAGGTCATTCCAAATTAAGTCCTTACGATATATATATATATTTGTTCATAATAAATTCATATAGATTAAGACATACAATTATGAAAATAAATGGAATAAAAAAATCATGGAAGTTATTGTAATAATTTGATTTCTTTCTTATATAGATAATATTTTTTTATTATAAAAGACGAAAATGCCAAATTGATGATTTGAACACTAAATGTCTTTATTGAAAACATTAAAAAATGTTAAGTTGAGTTATAATGCTCTTGGCATTTTTTTGTGTTGCTTATAATTATTGAAAAATGATTAATACTATAAAATTAGATTAAAAGAATTTCTGGTCTTTTTTTTTTTTTTGAGAAACAGAATTTCTAATCTTTATAACTTGAGATTGTTTTCAATTTGGCACTTTATGTTTCAAAATTTTCATTTTAACATTTCATTTTTAGGTAACGGAGTGATCTAATTTATCTATTTGTGCCAAAAAGTGCTTAATAGGTGTGTTAACTTTCAAGCACTGTATGAGGTTTGATTGTATGTTACTTTTTTCTGGATAAGATTGTGTGTTACTTGGTGGTGAGACACTTGTATTAGGCCTTGAGGTCCAACCCATGTACGAAAGAGAATATGGGTAGAAAAATCCAATCTGTGTAGTGAAGTAATTGTGGACCTAGAGCCCAATAACTTATAAAGAAAAATAAATTTACTAATAATACTTATTTGTGCGCTTTATACCCAATAGCTGTTTGTATATTTTTTAGTTATTTATTTTAGCCCAATACAAGGTTTTTGCTTGGCCCAAAAGGGGGGAAAAAGTACTGTTACTGTTAGCTATTATTTTGTTTGTTAGTGATTTGTTCCGGAGTTACAACTTACTGAAGCTCTATTTTACTACTCATTCAGTGAGTTTAATACACAGATTTCTGAGGGTTGTTTTCTCTCATTCTATCTTTGACATTTTCTCCTAAAGTTCGTATTACAATATTGAACATATTTGTTGGAATTTTGGTTCACCAGGGATGACTTTCCATGTATTTGGAGTCCAAAAAATACAGCAAATTATATTCAAAGTTTTCCCAACTACTCGGGCTTCGTTCTTTTTTTCTTCATTAATAAATTACCTACTTATATCATACAAGAATCTTTCTAAACAGTAAACAGAACCTAACAAAATAATATTAATTTGCTCTTTCGAGATAATTCAATACAACCACCGCATGAAGATAGATATCTATTGATTCTATTCAAAGATTCCAGAATGAAGACCCTTCTAGCAAGCTAGCTAGATGCCTTGTTCTTCAATTTTCCATTAGTTAATTTGATATGTTAAAATTGGTTATGATAGGTCGAGAATTAGTTTAGCAGTTTGTCTAGTTGCATACATTTCAAAGTTCAAACCCATTTATTTATAGTTGGTTTTTATTTATGGGTCTAATTAACAAGTGTCCTTAGGACATTTCTTAATATATTATTTTAGAAAAATTTTAATACTACTTTTATGAAAAATATAAAAAATTGTCAAAAAAAAGTTAAATTACTTTTTAAAAATTTTTCTTTTCCTATAAAATTTTTCTAAAAATAGTCCATTTATTTATAGTTGGTTTTTATTTATGGGTCTAATTAACAAGTTCCATTAAGACATTTCTTAATATATTATTTTAGAAAATTTTTAATACTACTTTTATGAAAAATATAAAAAATTGTTAAAAAAAATTAAATTACTTTTTAAAAATTTTTCTTTTTTCATAAAAATTTTCTAAAAATAGTCTATTAACTAATGGACTATTTGTTAACTTTTCCCCTTCAATTATTTAATTTTCAGCATGAAGCTTCCCCTGCGAATCTTTGACTCAAGAAAGAGAAAATCAGGAAAATTGAATACTTAACTGATGAAGTATCAATGTGTATCCTTCTTGACTTGAACCCATAAATTCTTAATTATTAACAACTCAGGATGAAGACTATTACTGGTAATACATTCAGACTAGTACATTAATGAATATTAAATTCATCACCAAATCATTATTAGACTCCTTCTTTGCACTTGGAAACCAACTGACAATACTCAAAAACAAAAACAAAAAGACAGTTGAAAATACTTTACAGAAAAACAAACGAGAAACTAAAAATGACAAACAAATTAGACTTTAATATTATGTTAGAGAGAGGGCAAACAAACTTTTCTGAGTAGCGGACTCATGTACTCAACACGTCATACTTTGACCAATTCAACAGTTAATCCAACACGACTTGCTCTTGACCGCTGAAGGATTACTGTAGCATTTGCAGTCCAAATAGGTTAAAATATTGAGTTTGGTCCAGGAAATTTGAAAGTTTTGAATTCTTCTTAACTTATAAAATAAGGCAAGAATTCAAAGCACAGCTATTCATACCGCATGTGCGTCTTAGACGTTGCAACCAAAAACAATAAATGAAATATTTTAGCATTCTAAACACAGGCCTTCAAGGCTAATGTTAGATTAGCATTCTTCCAAAAGTTTAAACTATTAGGCGATAATAAATTCATTCATTTAATCTAACAGCTAAGAGGATGAAACAACTTAATGCTTGAGATTCATCATTTTGGTGCTGAAGGAGCCCATATCCAAACCAATCTAACTCAGATATGGGTTGGAAACTCCCTCCAAGGCCTTTGGAGGGTGGTCTAAATCCTAATTTCCACTAGTGGAGGTGATGTAATCGATCTAGGTTGGTGTGAGACCAATGGCAAAGAAAGAGAGCCACCATTAAGGGTGAAGAGAGCCATGGAGTACTCAAATGCACATTAACGAGGCGCTACAGTGTGCCAAGAGCCCCTTGAGAGAGAGAGAGAGAGAGGAATTTATCTTTGGGGGGCCATATGTAAGTTTTTTTTTTCTTTGGCATGAAATGTAAAATAGTAATGTGCAATCTTTCTTGGGATTTTTCTTTTTGCTTGAAGGGCCCTAATATATTGTTAAGTGGACCAAAGTTTAATTTTATTGGGCATTAAAAAAAAAGGGTGATCACAAATATTTTTTTAAGGGTAGACAATGTTTATTATCAACTATGGAGGACCAAAATGATAATGTTATTTAAAAAATTTTCAAATTATTTAAGATATTTCAAAAAAAAAAATTTAATTTGTTTCAAAAATTTTGGGGGGGGGGGGGGGGGGGGCAGGCCCCCCTCAGTCCTTTAATCTAGAGAGAGAGAGAGAGAGAGATGAATCAAATTACATTTAGTGTAACTTTAAATAATATTCACCACACACGCGCGCGCGCACACACACACACACACATATATATATATATATTACAACACTTAACAATTATTTATTGAATTAATATTTTGTAAATTCTACTATTGAATACGTGGTTTCTAAATTCTTAACATTGATACCAAATTTCATATTAATTGGATGTTATATACTATTCAATCCTAAAACTTGTCTTTTATATATGCATAACTCTAAAATAGGCTTAGGAATTCTACATGAATGGGGAGTAAGTGGCTATCAAGAAGGTTCTTATGTTTTGGGAATTCTACAAGAAATGAATTTTGACAAAACTAGGTTAGGACATATAAATCTGTAGAAGAATGTGACGAACTTTTATCAAAAGGAAGTGCAAATGGAGGGATAGCTGCTGCTTTTGATGACTTTTCTTGTATGAAGATTTTACTATCACAATATTGCTCTAAGTATACCATGGTTCAATCCATATACAAAACATATGGGCTTGGCTTTGCTAGGTCTCTCTCTCTCTCTCTCTCTCTCTCTCTCGTGTGTATGTGTTTGTGTAGGTGTATAGTTTCTCATGTAGATTTCATTATTTTAATGTCTCACAAGTCTTCCCAAAAGGTTCAGCTTTCGTGTCTAATGTTTCAAGGACAATCTTAAATGTGACCGAAGGAGAGAAAATGAAAGAAATTGAAAAAAAATGGCTGGGGGACCAAAGTGAATGTTCAAGCTCCAACACCCAGATTCCTTTTGGCAGTCTTAGCCTTGAAAGTTTTTGGTGTTAGGATAAATCCCCATCTATATGTGAATTAAATTAAATATAACCCAAGTAACAGAGAAAATAGAAATCTATTAAAACGATAAAAAAAATCAACCAACAAGAACGCTAATAAATTATGTGGAAAACCCTCCAGTGTAGAGGGAAAAACCACGAGGCAAATCCGATCAACCTATTATAATAAAATAGAAATTACAACATTCAAGTTATACCCAAAATCTGAGTTCACAATAAATTAGGAAAATATAATAATATCTCTAGAAACAAATACACAAAACCCAGTAGAAAGATCTTCCACTCTGAATACTTCAACTCTCTGTGATTGTAGCACCCAAATAATCATCCTAGAAAAACCTCAAATTTATCTTTCTTGTATGTCTTGAGCAAAAGAAAAATCACCTTTTCTTTTTTCCCTTAGTGCCACACAAAGCATTAATCTTTTTCCTTCAGTCGGCTTCAAAACTATGTTTCACTATTCAGTCTCTCTAAATCTCTCTCTTTTTATCTCTGCGTGAAACCACATGCACAAGCTTTATATAAAAGCTTTGCCGCATACACTCCTAGTATAATTAGTAAAAGGAGTTTTATTCATGGAAGCCAACTATTCCTTTTTCTATTACAATTAGGAGTCTTCAATGCATTCCCAATTGGGCTGGACTCTTGGTGCAGCCATGCACCCCAACAATCTCCCCCTCCAGCCCATTGAGGAAAGAGATATTCATTCCAACTTTTTAGTTAGAATTCATGCCAGCCATTCCGGCACAAAGCTCAAACTTCTCTTTGGTCACAACCAACTCATAAGTCTTATTCTTGTGCAAAGAATTCATCTCTTCTTGCATAGCTTTCATCCAGCCCTACTTATCCTTATGAGACTCTACTTCTTGAAAGCATTCTAGCTTCCCTTCATCAGTAAGCAAAATATACTCAAAAGAGAGATATCTAGTCGATGGATGACACTCCCTAGTAGACCTCCTGATTTGAGGTTCTTCCATCTCTAGTGGAACATGCTGCTCTCCCTGTTCAACATCTTCAATATCTTAAGCATCATCACCATCAACTCTTGCTATCATATCACCATCAACTGCTATTGGATCATCACAAAGATTCTCATCTTGTACCTCTTCCCTATTTGTGGCATGATTGGAGGGAGAAAAGGTAAGTGTAAGGTCGGGAACACCTACAATAGCATCTTTTGTCTTTTCAGTTTTCTCAAGGTCTACCAAATTTTCATTCTCATGAAAAACCACAACTCGACTTCTGATCATCTTCTTTTTCTCAGGATCCTGTTAGGTTCTAAATGTTTAGAACTATTGGCAAATCGTGAATACAAACTTGTCTAGATATAGATCTTAGAGTCTATAGGTTTTATTAGACAATGCTCAAGGTGATTCAAGTCAAGATTCAAGAACATACAAGCTGCAGGAAGAAGACTTCATATTCTGCTTGGTTCGATCGATCGAAGAACAGGCTCGATCAATCGAAAATCGTATCTGCAGAATTTTAAGTCGGCCCAAACAGCAGCTTAAGCCCATTAAGGATTAGAGTTTCAGATCTACTTCTCCCATTATATAAAGGAAACCCTAAGCCACGTTTTTGAGACTTTTGATAGAGAGAGTGCCTCTTTTATATCTAGGGTTTTGTACCCAAACCTCTCTAAGTCTTTGTTGCTCATATTTGCGGTTTATGTGAATCTCTTGTGAGATCATTGAGGAGCTTTTCTTCATATAAACTTAGGGTTTTCAAGGTAGAGATTACTTCAACATCTTGATGATCAACTCGGTTGCTGCCATTGGAGCATAAAGAATAACAAGCGTGGGTGCTTGTAGCTGATTAGAGAATTCAAGAAAGAAGGAGTCCGTGGATTCGGAGCTTGCACGTGGTCGTGTTAGTAAGTTCTACTGCTGGGTAGCATTAGGAAGTCAAGTGGGGAGCTTGTAAGTCCTTTTGTATGAATTTCGATTCTTTCGCATAGTAGATTCAGGTTTGCCTTGAGGATAGGTGGGTCAAATCCTCCCCAGGTTTTTACCGTGTGGTTTCTTGGGAGATCATATCATTGTGTACTTTATTATTTTGCTGTTTTATATTTTTGATATGATTGTATGTTTGTGATAATCTAGAATTGCATAATTGGACTAAGTTAATCACTTGGCTAATTTACTAGGCTAATCTGGTTGTTTTAAGGGGTCTAAATTTCCTTCAAATGGTATCAGAGCGGGTAGCTCTTCTGTTTTAGATCTTTTGATCTAAGAGCTGATCCTTGACCCCTGTTATCATGTATAATTTGAAGTGTCTTTTTGATCATGTTTCTGCTCATGCTTTTACTAATTTTTTTGATGCTTTTGAAACTCTTCGTAAGGAATTATCTAAATCTTTGAAAATTGCTAAGAAATTTAAAGAAGAGTTAAAATTGGCTAATCTTGAAAAAGAGGATTTGATTGTGAGATTAGATGAGTCTAATAAAAAGAATGAATTTTTGAGAAATCAAATTTCCTCTCAAGATGAGAAGATGAAAAGCTTGGAACAAGAGTTAGTTGAATCTAAAGCTAAAATTGAAAATTTGACTAGTATCAAGCCTGCTGATGATAACAGAAGTGTTTCTGTTTCTCTTAAGCCTAAAGTTGAAAAAGTTTATATCCCTCCTTTCAGGAGGAATAATAAAGAAAATGCTTATTTTGCTAGGTTAGACAAAAGAAAAAGTTCTGATGTAGACGCTGAAGTTTCTAAACCTAAGTCTAAACCTACTGTTAGGCAGCATAATAAATCTGTTTTTGTGCATACCTGTCACCTTTGTGGTGTTATTGGTCATATTAGACCAAATTGTTATTTGTTGAGACAAAAACCAAAATCTGAGAATAGGTTTGCTATTAGAAATACTGATATTCCTAAATTTGTTCTTGTTTGCCACTTTTGTGGTGTTCATGGTCACATTCGTTCTAATTGTCATAAGTTGAAATTTAAGCATTCTGTACGTCAATCTAGGATATGTGATGATATTTCTCCTGTCATAAGTCCATATAAATTGTTTCATATTCTTTTGAAAAATTTGAGCTTGTTGGCTTGTGAAAGGAATTTGCAGGATTTTAGTCTTTCTCAGAAGATTGGTGTAATTCCTCAAATACACTCTGCTTCTCATGGATTTTCACCTACAAAACCGAATACCCGTGCTAAATGGGTGAGAAAAGATTCTCCAAGGTGAGTGTTGCTAACTTGTCTTTGATTTAATTCTTTCAATTAATTGTGGACATGTTTTGTTTTAGTTTTTGGTTGTTTTATTTTCTTTGATTGTTTTGTTTTAAAGAAAAATCCAAAAACATTGAAAATTTTCAAAAAGACAAAAATATTTTATTTTGTGTCTTGTTTTATTTTTCTTGAGGATTACATGAGTTATAATATCTCTCTCTTGATTTAGAACATGCTTGACATTGTGGAGAAACTTGATTAGTTTGTGCTAAGCTATTTCTGATTTTGTGTGAGTATGTACTAGTTTGTATATGTACTTAAGGGTTAATTAAGAAATTGATATTTCTTGTTTGTGTACCCTCTATAGCTTAGTTTTGCACTATCATGTATTACTTTTGCATTGTTCATTTAGCATAATATGTGCTTTTTATTTTTGGTCATAAATTTTCTTTTAGAACCAAAAGGATTTTTGTGTTTTGTATTTCACATCTTGGATTTATAATCAAGGATTGACCATATTATCTTTATATAACAAGTTTATGTACCTTGTTTAGCTTTGAATGAGTTTCTTTATTGCACTTGACTAGTTGAAGCTGTGTAGTGCATGTTGTGTGGGAAAGATGTTTATGGTGTTTATCACTTTGTCTTAATCTTGAAGTCACATGTTTTTTGACTGTCGGACTTGATCCTTTTGAGAAAGGCATAAATAACCATCTCACCACTGTTCACTAGCCAATCATGAACACCTTAGCACATATCATAAGATTTTGTGCTCGAGAAAGTGTAGCACATGCACAAAAAGAATATAAGGTGTAGCCTCGATTAATTGCTTAATGATTAAAACTAGTGTGTACTATTAGGCTTGATGCAAATTCACATAATTAAAACTGGTGTGTATTATTAGGCTTGATGCCACATTTCATCTAATTATGGGGCAAAATTCAAGAAACTTACATGATTGCAAGCTTATGTTCTAGGAGATGTGAGAGTTATATGATGTAACTCTTTAGGTGATAGTGTCTTTTAAATTCTATGTGATGAATTTTGTAGACTTTGTGATTGATTGCTATTCACATATCACCTCACATGTATCTCAAGCTTTTTCTAGTTGCACACACTACACAAGTTACTCTTTATTAAACTTGGTACATTATATTGTGTGTGATCTTGTTGTGGTCATTCAAGATTAAAAGTTCCTTGATTTTAATGCAAAATGTGTATAATGTTTGCGCTTTGAGGACAAATTGATTGAAAATCTTGATTTTGGAAGATCTGGGTTAAATTCAAGTGTCTTTGAAAAACTTTTCGTCTCATACTCATGCATTTTTTTTAAAACAATGTGCTTTGAGGAGTTTCTGCATTAAAATGTTCTGTTTTTCAAAAATCTAATTTTTCCTGACTTTCGATCGATCGAACCTGTTTTTCGATCAATCGAAATTGCGATTAAAATTTTTGATTTGAGTCTGCCTAACTCGATTGATGTTCGATCGATTCTCGATCGATCGAAACTGAAAAATTTTCAGTTTCTATGTTTTTGACCAAAATTTTTTTTCATGCATCATTTGTGTTTAGGATTCACATGCATTGCATTGTTTTTGTATCCATCTTGCAGTTTTGCAGTCATATCTCTCATTGTTTTCACACATAACATGCATACACTTTACTACATTGGGTACTCAACTTGATTTAAAAATTGATTGATTAATTTTTGAGTTTTGTACATTCTAGTATATGCTATTTCTTATGTGTGAACTGTAGAAAATATTTTTCTTAAAAGATATGATGGATAATCAATATGCAAATATTTTCTCTACTCATGCAACTGTTTATGGGTCACATAGTGTCAAGTTTGCATTTATTGAAAGAGAGAATATTTTTTTCATGTGTATCCTCACCTTAGTTTTTAACTTTGGTTTGTGTGTTTTTATTTTCCCCCACTTCCTATTTTTTCCCAAAACTGTTTTTTCTAAACACTTGTTTTGTTTTTTCTATTTTTATAGGGGGGGAAGCTTGTTTTTAACCTTTGTTGTTCATAGGGGGAGTTGTCTCTATTTTCTATAGAGTTGTCTTATTTTGTATCCCCTTGATTCTCTATTTTCTTTTATCCTTTATTGCGTATGTTGACTGTTTACTCTTTGTATGAGTTGTCTTTGTCAATACATGACAAAAAGGGAGAGAAATTATTGATTTATGGGAATCATGTTTGTCTTGTTTAGGGGGAGTTGAAATTATTTTTGAAAGGGGAGAATATAAATAAAAACTTTTTGTTGTATCTAACTTAGGGGGAGAGTTAGTTTACTTATGTTTTTATTTCTATTTCTTGTTCACTGCTCATTGATTTATATTTATGAGTTATTCATGATATATGTCTTTATTTTGTGTTTTGTGAAGTCAAGAATTTAATTTTGATTTACTTGTATTTTTTCCACACATGCGTTTATGCGTTTGTTGAGTGTTTCAGGAAATATATAGGTTGATTCAATTGAGCTGCTGTCTACACTTGCAACTGATGGGTAGTAGTTAGGTTGAATTTGTTGTAATGGGCATTTTATTGTATTAGGTTGTTCTTGTATTTAAGCATTTCATGTTGTATGAAAGTTTTGTCACGAATTGCCAAAGGGGGAGTTTGTTAGGTTCTAAATGTTTAGAACTATTGGCAAATCGTGAACACAAACTTATCTAGATATAGATCTTAGAGTCTATAGGTTTTATTAGACAATGCTCAAGGTGATTCAAGTCAAGATTCAAGAACATACAATCTGCAGGAAGAAGACTTCATATTCTGCTTGGTTCGATCGATCGAAGAACAGGCTCGATCAATCGAAAATCGTATTTGTAGAATTTTAAGTCGGCCCAAACAGCAGCTTAAGCCCATTAAGAATTAGGGTTTCAGATCTACTTCTCCCACTATATAAAGGAAACTCTAAGCCACATTTTTGAGACTTTTGAGAGAGAGAAGAGAGTGTCTCTTTTGTATCTATGGTTTTGTACCCAAACCTCTCTAAGTCTTTGTTGCTCATATATGCGGTTTATGTGAATCTCTTGTGAGATCATTGATGAGCTTTCCTTCACATAAACTTAGGGTTTTCAAGGTAAAGATTACTTCAACATCTTGATGATCAACTCGGTTGCTGCCATTGGAGCATAAAGAATAACAAGCGTGGGTGCTTGTAGCTGATTAGAGAATCCAAGAAAGAAGGAGTCCGTGGATTCGGAGCTTGCACGTGGTCGTGTCAGTAAGGTCTACTGGTGGGTAGCATTAGGAAGTCAAGCGGGGAGCTTGTAAGTCCTTTTGTATGAACTTCGATTCTTTCGCATAGTGGATTCAGGTTTGCCTTGAGGATAGGTGGGTCAAATCCTCCCCAGGTTTTTACCGTGTGGTTTCCTGGGTGATCATATCATTGTGTGCTTTATTATTCCGCTGCTTTATATTTTTGATATGATTGTATGTTTGTGATAACCTAGAATTGCATAATTGGACTAAGTTAATCACTTGGCTAATTTACTAGGTTAATCTGGTTGTTTTAAGGGGTCTAAATTTCCTTCAAATCCCATAACTTGTAGCCAAATTCTGCATCTCCATATCCAACAAATATACAAGGAGTGGCTTTACTATCAAGCTTCAATCTTTGCTCCTTAAGCACATGTGCAAATGCCTTGCACCCAAATACCTTCAAGTGAGAGTAAGAAACATCTTCCTAGTCCAAACTCTCTCTAGAATATCAAGCTCCAATGGAACTAATATGATGACCGATTAATTAGGTAGCATGCAGTTTGAACAGCTTCACACTAGAATGGCTTAGGTAGATTAGTCATTCTCAACATACATCTAACATTTTCAACAATAGTGCAGTTCATCCTCTCTACCACACCATTTTGTTGTGGGGTTCCAAGAATTGTCTTCTCATGTCTAATACCTTTCTCGGAGCAGTAACTCTTGAAGTCGTTAGACGTATATTCACCTCCGTTGTCAGTACGGAGACACTTCAAAGGCTTCCCTTTCTCTCTTTCCACCATGGCATGGAATTTCTTGAAGTGTTGAAATACCTGGTCTTTGGTTTTCAAAAAATACACTCACACCTTTTGTGAAGCATCATCAAGTAACAAAATACTTATTGCCACCTAAGGACTCTACATCAATGGCACCGCATACATCAGAATAAACGGGATCTAACACATTGGGCTTTCTAGTTGAGGGAATGCGAAAATACACTCTATGTTGTTTTCCAAATAAACAATAATCACAAGGTTTAAGTGACATACCTTTGGTAAAAGGAATGAGAGACTTCTTTACCAAAATCTACAACCCCTTTTCACTCATGTGAGCCAGCCGCCTATGCCACAAGTTAGGCGTAGAATCTTCCTGAGTTGCACTAACAACATCTTTGCACACCTTTACTTGTGTCTTGTAAAGTGTACAACAAATCTTCCCTCCAACAAGCACCAATGATCCTTTGGAAAGTCTCCATTTACCATCTCCAAAATAGTTGCCATAGCCTTCTTTATCTAGAATATGAGTAAAAATCAGATTCAAGCACATATCAGGCACATGTCTCACATTCTTCAATTCCAAGGTGTATCCAGTGTTAGTCTTAACACAAATATCTCCAATTCCTACAATGTTAGCATAACTGTTATTGCCCATCTTCACTCTCCCAAAGTCTCCTGCTTTATATGAAGTAAAGAGCTCATTTCTTGGAGTGACATGGCAGGAAGAGGCTGAGTCAATCACCCATTCAACATAAGGATGTGAAACATTGCAACATTCATTTTCTCCTATAGAGAGCACCTCCTCTTTAATTGTCGAGACAGCAGTGGTATTCTATTCTTTTACTTTATTCTGATTATTCTATTTATTCTTCCAAGCCTTGCAGTTTCTTCTTATGTGACCTTCTTTGTCACAATAGAAACACTTAAGTTTCCCTTTCGATTTTGACTAACTTCTGGATTTACCACGCCCCTTAGAATTTCTAGTCTTACTCCTCCCCCTGTTCTCTGTGACAAGAGCCTATGCATTATCCTTGCCCATGTCCTTTCTTCTTGTTTCTTCATTGAACAAGCTATCCTTGACCATTGCAAGTTGTAACACATCATTTAGAGCAAAGTTACTAAGTGACACCACCAAAGTCTCCCAACTGTCAAGTAAGGAACTCAAAAGTAATAAAGCTTGAAACTCATCATCAATTATTAGCTTCATAGTAACCATCTGATTCACCAAGTCTTGGAACTCACTCAAATGCTCGGCAATGGATCTCCCTTTCTTAAGCTTCAAATTCACAAACTTTCTAGCCATAAAAGCTTTATTTTGAACTGTCTTTCTTTCATAAAGACCTTTCAATTTCTCCCAAAGAGCTTCTGCATCAGTCTCTTGAGATACATGATGAAACACACTCACATCGATGCATTGTCTAATACATCCAATGGTCTTTCTATTTAACTTCTCTCAGTCTTTATCGGACATCTTGCTTGGCTTAGCACTATCACCCTCAATAGGGTCATGCAAATCTTTACAGTAAAGGACATCCTCCATCATCGGCTTCCAAATCGAATAATTTGATGCTGAGAGTTTAATCATAGTGCTCATATTCATGATCATATTTTCCATTTAATTCAACACAAGACAATCACTTCCAGCAACCAAAGCTCTGATATCACTTGTTGGGAAAAATCCCTGTCTATGTGTGAATTAAATTAAATACAACCCAAGCAACAGAGAAAATAGAAATCTGCGAAAGCGATAAAAAAATCAACCAACAAGAACACCAATAAATTACGTGGAAAACCCTCCAGTGTAGAGGGAAAAACCATAGGGCAAATTCGATCAATCCACTATAATAAAATAGAGATTACAACACTCAATTTATACCAAAAACCTAAGTTCACAATAAATTGGGAAAATATAATGATATCTCTAGGAACAAATACAACCTTACCACAAAACCTGGTAGCAAGATCTTCCACTCTGAATACTTCAACTCTCTGTTGTTGTAGCACCCAAATAATCGTCCTAGAAAAAACCTCCAATTTATCTTCATTGTGTGTCTTAAGCAAAAGAAAAATCACATTTTCTTTTTTCCCTCAGTGCCACACAAAGAACTAATCTTTTTCCTTCAGTCGGCTTTAAAACTGTGTTTCACTATTCAGTCTCTCTAAATCTCTCTCTTTTTATCTCTACGCGAAACCACATGCACAAGCTTTGCCTCCTACACTCCTAGTATAATTAAAGTGTGTCTCTATATGTTATATTAATTACTCAAGGAAGTTCCCCAAGGTGTTTATCCCCTGACAAGTGGTATTAGAGCCCATGGTGGTGTGCGGCGAAGGTGGTAAGGTGTTCATGGTCCCTACTCAGCAGGGACAGAGAAAGCCTAAATGGCCCACACATAAAGATCCTGGAGGAAAAAAAAAAGGAATATTGCTAATGGTGCTAAATAATTGTGCGAGGTTCCCATGGACCTGGATGTGCGGGGTTCCCATGGATGTGTGTGCGGGGTTGACACATGGTTCCCATGGATGGCGTACAAGAGACCTATGGATGACGCATTGATGAAGTGAAAAGCCCATTAGATAAGGGGGAATGAGTAGGACTTGTTCATGACCCACAGAGAGGTCTTGAAGCCCATAGAAAGACAGACTCACACGTGAGGGGAAGATTGTTGGGTTACACGTGTGAGTGAAGTCCCACATTGGATAAAGATGAGAAGAATGAGTAGTTAATATAACATAATTTAGCACATTTCCATTGGGCTTAGGCCTTTTGGGTTAAAGTGTGTCTTTATATGTTATATTAATTACTCAAGGAAACTCCCCAAGGTGTTTATCCCCCGACATTTGGGGCCTATTGCTCATCACCAGCACTGTTTCCTTATCAGCTCTCATCATCTTCTTCTTTATGTTCCTTTACAAGGAGAGACGGAAAATTTGGACCAGCTTTGATTCAAAGAACTCAATATGGAGAAGAATTTGTCATGCCTTAAAAATCTTTGACAACAAAGACCTTAGCTCTCATACTTTTTGGAATAAAGCACTGAAAGATAGAGGTGACATTGATATTGTTCAAAGTATAGGCACAAGTGATGCCTCGCCAAGTACTAACTGCGTGCCAAGTCCAACAAGTTGTTCAGTCCACATGGAACCCAAATATACTTCCTCAAAATATTCAAGAACTCCTCCTAGAATATTTTTCATTCCTAGTCAGCATGGTCAATCATTTTTATTGGTAGAAGCTAATGAGCAAATTGGTAATCTGAATCCAAATCAAGAGGTCAAAGAGCCCTAGAAATAGTTTACGAAAACTGTTAATATAAATTTGAATATTTTAAACAATGACTCAATTATCCATATGAGACTTTCATTTATAGTCCGTTTGGTTGAGAGATGAAAAAGTGAGGAGATAAAAAATAGGGAGGGGATGGAAAAGTTGGAGAATAAATGAGATTTTAGTTTTCTCTCATGATGTTTAGTTAGGAGGGTGGAAAATATTTGAGAAGAAAAATAAAAGTAGAAAAAAATGTAAATTATATAGATTTACAATCGTATCCCTATTAGATAAGACAAAAAATAATACATTATCTTTTTATTAAGAAATTCTGCATAAATGGGCACTTAAAGTAAGTTTTTGGTCTTTAAAATATGAGATTGTTTTCAGTTATTAATAACTGATGGTATACTACTCATTCGACTCACGTTTATAAAGCAGCAAGTGGAAGGAGTTGTCTTTGATGTGGGACTACAAAAGTTTCCCAGGCAGTACGCAAATAGTTTTCCTGGGACAACAAAAAAGTAGCCCACATCTATTTAAATTCATAATTCATGGCTACAAAAGTCAAAAAATAATGTTAGGAATACTACCAACTTTTTTCTTTTTTGAAAAAAAAAAGTACAAATTTTACTATATAAGTAGTACAAACTAAAGTGTTATCAATAACAAATAAGTAGTTCAAGAGAGCTCAAAAGAACTTCTATGCCTGTATACAAAACACAGCTCTCTAAAAGTCAAATGTGCCCTAAAATAGCTTTTATACCTTAGCTTGAAAACCACGAAATAATAATGCATGCGATTGAAGAAACATAATTGAAAAACTGTTTCGGTAAGAAATCTCTACGGTCGAGTTATATGAATCTTCTTGATGTTTGAATTTTGACTTGTCTTGAACTTAGGAATAGAATAAATCACACTAAAGACAAAACTAAGGTTCCTAAAATTTGGTAACATATGGTCACGGTTTACGGCCAACTTGTCCTTTGAACTTAGCAAATAATAATTTAAACATAAATTGTCTTAGACAGCCCATAATTTATTAGTTGGTTTTTTCCTTTTCAAAGATATATATATAATTAATGTGGTTTGTCCTACGTCTGACTATCTGACATTGTCCTATAAATAAGAGTAATAAGATGATAAATTTTACAAGGTATTCAAAACATAATCATGAAGATCCCTACCAGAATTGCTTTTTCAATTCTGTTCTGCTTCATTATTCTTTCTAAAAGTAATTTCTCGGCCAAAGCACAAAACACGAGAATCTCTGTTAACGTGGGTGTGATTCTTGACTTCGATACATGGACTGCGAAGATGGGTCTGAGTTGCATCAACATGGCCCTTGCAGACTTCTATGCCTCCAATAGTTACTACAAGACTAGGCTACTTCTTAGCTCCAGAGACTCCAAAAGTGACGTTGTTGAAGCAGCCGCTGCAGGTAAATCCCCCTAGCTCCCTCTTATTCATCTTTGCACTAATCTTTGGATCATCCCCCATCTGCATTCATGTAGACTGTAGACTGTAGGTAAGGTCTCGTGTTTGATAGCTTTCGGTTTTTGTTTTTTCAATCACTTTCTGTAGTATTTTCTTCTTACTGGATTGGAATACTTCGTAGTTGCAGCAATGGTGGGATTAAGTGATTAATAATATGATCTGCATCGTTAAACTTTCTCAACACTAGTACTAAACGAAAGACATTACGGAAATTTGAATTAATAATTCCTTTTGTTATTCTATCTAGTATCTAGTACTTCGTAGATGATGGTTCAATTCACCATAGGAGTTCATTGAGGCTTTTGGAAGCCAAAGATGCGGTTAGACCAAAACTAGAAAATTGGAATCTATGAAGAACGTACGGCACGCTTATTATTATTATTATTATGAAATTATTATTTTTTTTTAGAGAAAATTATTATTATTATTTTAAGTTAGAACACGAACTTGTTAATTTATTTATTTTTATAGTCGGGCACTAGTTCATTGATACGCTAAATTTTGGAAGAATGAAAGAGGGAGAAGTGGAGATATGTTCTGGAGATCAAGAGATAGAGGGTCCGTTTGGATTGAACTTATTGTTGCTGAAACTGAAAACTGAAAACTGAAAACACAGTAGCAAAATAATTTTTAAATGTGTGAATAGTTTTGTGGGGTCCATTTTTAATATTTTTAAATACGTGAACAGTGCATGCACTGTTCATAACAGTAAATTTTGCCACTAAAGTCAACATAAGCGGTTTAAAAAAAAAAAAAAAAAAAAGAGGCAAAACGCGAAATTGAAAGTCGTAGACGCCGAAACGCCGAAACCAAACGCTCACATAAAAACAAAAAGTAAAAAAAAGAGTGAAGATAGATATAGGGATAGGTGTACGTGTGTGGAACAGAAAAAAAGAAAGAAAAAACGTATGGATGAAAAAAAAATAAAAAAAGAAACAAAAAATAATATAAGGAATAAGAAATCAAAATTGAGTAACATTACTACGATATTTTCACAATACTTTTACAATAAATTTTAAGTGACAAATTATTATTAGTTGATATTGGTGAGTAAAAAAATAATTTAAATGGTAGGTTCAAATTATAACTAATAACAACTTATTACATAAGATTTTGTTGTGAAAGTATTTTAAAAAAATGTTATAGACGCAACATTTTTCAATAAAAAAAATATAATTGTTAATGTTGTTTGGAATTTGAAAAATATAGATGAATGAAGAAATATTAAAAAATGAATAAAGAAATAATATTTTAATGGAATAGAGAAAAAGATAGAGAGTCGGTTAGAAAATGTATTTGAAAAAGTGAGTAGGTAAAAGGAAAAAATTACTGTTCATTATCCAAAAGTACAAAAATTTAGAGAGACTGTTGGAGATGCTCTTAGTTAACGATCTCCAATTAATGAAACTAAACTGAAGGGCTACATGACGTTAACAACAATTAAAAAGTTTAGGATGTTAACTACAAGTTCTAAAACTGAAAGACCAATGATAGAGATATATACTAAAGTTGGGGATATTCGTGTAAGAGACTTTTAGACTGAGATAGCTGCAAGGGCAGATCTAGGATTTCAAGCTAGGGAGTCGAAGTATAAGAAAAAAAAAAAGGTATTCATATAGTATTAACAAACTATCAACTAAGATAAATATACAAAATTATTGTTTTTTAATACATTAAGATGCAATCATCTACCAACAATGACAAAAAAACACAATAATATTATTTCTTAAGAGCATCAGCTATCGCAAAAAAAAAAAAAAAAAAAAAAAAATTCACGAACCAAAAATTATTTTTGCTACTTTAATATGACATTTGAAATGTCTCGTACAGTAGTATTTTTGGTATTTGGTATTCTAAATACTAAATATTTAGCATTATTTAGAACACATGATGCTAGTATTCTAATACTAGGCTGATTAGGATTTTTAAAATTTTTTTTTTTTTAAGTTTTGTTTTTGTTAAGTTTTAGAGTTGAGTAATTGCTAGTTGGGCTAGGATAATTAAAAGGGAGGAGGTCTAAGTTTTTGGAAGAGGGAGGCACCACTCTAAAAATATATATATATATATATATATAACCAATAAAATTTTGTTTTTCTTTGTCTGTCCCTAGATAGCTGTGATTTTGAGTTCCACTATTCCTTTAAATTATTATGGTAAAATCTTATATACTCATATCACAAGGGACAAAGTTTTCCTTCATATAAGTTTGGAAGAATTTCTTCTAATCTACAACATGACCATTCATGATAAAACCATAAACATATATTTTTTAAATAAGTCACATGACTCATTAAAAAGGTTGTGTGACTAAAAGTATATGTTATTCTTAAGGTAATTTGCTAAACTTTTCCCATGTAAAGTTATCTATGTTGACCAAAAAAAAAAAAAGAGAAAACCAAAATGGGAGGATACAATCATACAAATCACAAATCCCCAAACTCTTAATTTTGGTTCAGCCAACAACCAAAATGTCATGCAAAACACAAAATTATGATGCATAAGTCATTTGCATTTTTTGTTTTTTTAGCAGAGAACCTCTTTTCCTTAATAAGGGATTTGTTTTAGGTTTGTTAATATATAAAAAATGATTTTTAAAAATATTTTTTATTTCGTTTGAAAGGGGGTCACAGCTACAGATTTGATATAGGTAGCCACTTCTAGGTTTTGGGGAAACTGATTTTTAATTTTATGGGGTCAAGTGTAAATTTTTGAGTCAAAACTTTCCAATTATATATATATATATATATATATATATTATTGTATACTAATAAAAAAAATTTCAAAAGTCTTACTCAAAAGTCCATCACTAGTTTTTGCAGTCACATGCAGTGATCTGTGGCGATCTTTTACTATGGCCAGAGTGTCGTGATATTTTGTCACCACCATCCTTAACTCCAGCCATCACTCAACATTCAACTCTATCCACTATCCCGTGCAAAATAGTAATTTGAGATGTGTGTTCAAATTAAAACCAGCAATAAATTATCACTTAAAGTTTGTTGTGAAAGTGTCACAAAAAATGTTATAAACATAACACTTTTCTTATTCTAATCATCACTATGCTGGACTACACCGAAATGTCTTCCTTTTCATATCAACTTCAATTCTTTTGTTACTGGTGGTTATGGGCAATTTCCTGAGATTAAGTGTGTATGGCTCTGGTTCGGTTGGGTTTGGAGTATTTTTCAACCCAACTCAACCCCAAGTTGGAAAATCTTTAATTCAACCCAATTAATGATACTTCTAAAAACTAAATCAATCATGTAGGGATCCGATAGTTTTGAGTTAGGGTTGTTTCGTCAAATCTAATAAAAAATTAGTTTAATTTCAACCATTGTCTACTTGGTATCAACTTATTTGACTAAAACACTACATAAACAGAGTAATCTAGAAACTAAATGAAAATTTAAAGACCCAACCCATCAGCCTTTGCAAAACCAACCCAAGATGTCAACTCGAGGCATGCTGATTAGGCTGAAGGATCGAATGCACACCCTACCTAACAACTTCAAAATTTTATTGGACCATATGCTCCAACCACATCTGTTTCTTGTACTCTAATGAATGCATACTATTTTTGTCTGCGCCTTATTCTTTTCATAACAACGTATTTTTGTCTGCGCTTTATTCTTTTCTAACTAACTTCATATATTATTCCACTAAATAGTTAAACTTTTCCATTGTTTACTAAGAGCTCTATGGTCCTATAAATGGTAATGGGTTAGGGCAAAGGGGGATCATGGCATCCCCATGCCATTTCTTTTTTTTTTTTTTTTTTTTCTTTTTTGGGGGGGTGGAGAACCCATATGCAGGGCGATAGTGACGCAGGTTAGATTTGGGGGAGTAAAAAATGTTTTCCAATCCTAATAAGATGTCTCTAACATTGATGAGATAAAGATGAAATATACTGAGAAAGGATTACAATGAGAGTACTGAGAGAGAAAGAGACAAGTGTTTTGAGAATATTAATTAATACAACATGTATAGTATATATATATATATATATATATATATAAAATAATTCGGATATGCATAAAAAACTACATTATATTAATAAATAAGTTACACATATAGTAAATAAGAGTCCGAATTTGATAAGGATGAGGTGTAAAACCCATGTTTTATACCATCCAATAAGAAATTGTCATATTAGCTTTTTACTTAAAATTCAATTTATCCTACCACACATAATAACATCTCAATAAACTTACAGTTATGTTGGATTTTTAAATGAGTTTTAGAATTGATTGAGTGTGGTTGTACTTAATCTTTAATATGTAATATGATGATATGTCATGTTTTCGGATATGCATAAAAAACTACATTATATTAATAAATAAGTTACACATATAGTAAATAAGAGTCCGAATTTGATAAGGATGAGGTGTAAAATCCATGTTTTATACCATCCAATAAGAAATTGTCATATTAGCTTTTTACTTAAAATTCAATTTATCCTACCACACATAATAACATCTCAATAAACTTACAGTTATGTTGGATTTTTAAATGAGTTTTAGAATTGATTGAGTGTGGTTGTACTTAATCTTTAATATGCAATATGATGATATGTCATGTTGGGATTAGAAGGGTAAACTTGGATTTTACACTACATTCTTATAGAATTTAATCTCATTATATAAAATATATGTGTGTGTGTGTATATGCGAGTTACAATCCTCTGTATGAATGTTTACAATGAAAGAATATAATAAACTCATTTGATTCAATCTCCAAGAAACTTTACAATTCGAAGAGTTATGAAGCTTGATCTTGAATTGTGCTTTGATGTCTCTAAGTTGAATGAGTAGTTGAACGTGCTTGATTTGATGCGAGGGCCATTTGCTTGATCTCGAACTGGATTAAAGGGGAATCCTTACTTTGATTTGAAGAAGTAGGAATAAGCCTTGACGAATAATGGAATTCTCTTGGACTTGGAGATGACTCCCTATTTTGGTAGAGTGTCAGTAGGGTTTTCTCTCTAAGTGTCTGTGTTATTTTATTTTTCTTATGAGAAGCCCCTATTTATAGGTGACTCAATGGTCTTTAATTTGGAATTTTCTCTCAGCATTTATTGAGAGTTAATTATCAATTATGAATTTAATTTGGTCTTCCATTTAATAAGAACCCTTCATATGAGTCTTTTCTTCTGAACTTTTTCATTTGATCTTGCCACGTGGCTTGATTTCATTTGTTGATTGTCCACATCATTAATTAGAAATTAATTTGATAAAAATACTCGATCATGATCAATTGGATGTCTATGGATGCATCATAAAATTTTGATGTCTACAAAAAATACACACACGCGCGCGCACACACACACATTAGGATGGGAAGGGGTAAGACAAGGTGGGGCAAACAAAACCAATCTCCACCCCATCACCTCTTTGGAGCGGTTGATAAGACTCATAACAACTATTCTTTGTTAACTATGCATAAGTGGATGTTTACCAAAATTTTCCTTTCATTTCTCATTTGTTTCTAAAGCTCTACATTAGTTAGAGTTTGAGTGGGTATTAATTTCGATTTCTATCTTTTTTTTTTTTTTTTTTGGGAATTACAGCTCTAGACCTGATAAAAAATGTAGAAGTGCAAGCCATCATAGGGCCAGTAAATTCTATGCAAGCCAAGTTTATCATCGATCTTGGGGAGAAAGCCCAAGTGCCCATTGTAGCATTCTCAGCAACAAGCCCTTCTCTTACTTCACTTCGAAGTCCATATTTTTTTCAAGCCGCTCAAAGTAGCTCTTCTCAAGTGAAAGCTATAAGTGAATTTGTTCAAGCCTATGGATGGAGAGAAGTCGTGCCAATCTATATTGATAATGAGTACGGACAAGGTATAATACCCTTCTTGATTGATGCCTTGCAAGAAGTTGATGCCCGTGTCCCCTACCGAAGTGTTATTCCTCCATTGGCCTCAGATGACCACATTGGTGAAGAACTTTTTAAGTTGATGACAATGCAAACTAGAGTCTTCATAGTGCACATGCCAATTGATCTTGGTTCTCGGCTTTTCACCAAGGCAAAAGAGATTGGAATGATGAGTGAAGGTTATGTTTGGATCATTACTAGTGGGATGACTGATTCCATTCGCTCGATAGAATCTTTAGCACGTGATTCAATGCAAGGGGTAGTGGGTGTAAAGACTTATGTTCCAAAAACAATTGAGCTAGCAAATTTTACACTTCGATGGAAAACAAAATTCCATCAAGACAATCCAAACATTTTGGATGTTGAATTGAATGTTAGGGGACTATGGGCATATGATGCTGCTTCAGCACTAGCCAGGGCAGTTGAGAAGGCTGGGACTACAAATTTTGGCTTTGAAAATACAACTGCTTCAAGCAACTTAACTGATCTTGCAACTATGGGGGTCTCTCTAAATGGTCCAAAACTTCATCAAGCATTATTGGACACAAGATTTACTGGCCTTGCTGGAGAGTTTAATCTCCAAAATGGGCAACTACAATCATCAACTTTACAGATAATTAATATGAATGGTAATGGAGAAAGAGGGGTTGCATTTTGGACTCCAGAAAATGGACTTGTAAGGGAATTGAATTCTACAAACACAAGCTTGCATTCCACTTCGAGAAGAAACCTAGGACCAGTTATATGGCCGGGTGATTCAAGCTCTATCCCCAAAGGTTGGGAGATTCCAACAAATGGGAAGAAGTTGAGAGTAGGAGTTCCAGTGAAGGCTGGTTTTTTTGAATTTGTTCAGGTGGAACATGATGCTAGCACTAACACAACAAATGTCAAGGGGTATAGCATAGACATCTTCGAGGCTGTAATGAAAGCTTTACCGTATAATGTTGACTACGAGTTCATTCCTTTTGCAAAGCCTAATGGTGAAAGTGCTGGTACATATAATGATATGGTGTATCAAGTATATCTTGGGGTTAGTAAAAATCTTTAGCTTACTATTTTTAATAACTAAGATTACATTTTGTGCCTTTATATTTCTATCCTTTTCCCTATTGATTTTGTTATCTATCTAAACAAGGGCACCCATATAGTACTAGAAATTATGGAACTAAATATTTTACTTTGACAGAAGTTCGATGCTGTGGCTGGAGATACAACTATCATTGCAAATAGGACTAACTATATTGACTTCACATTGCCATACACGGAATCTGGAGTAACAATGGTAGTGCCAATCAAAGACAATGAGAGGAAAAACGCATGGGTGTTCTTGAAGCCATTAACTTGGGACCTTTGGATAACAAGTGGGCTTTTCTTTGTCTTCATTGGTTTTGTGGTTTGGGTCCTTGAACATCGAGTAAATGAAGAATTTCGGGGGCCTCCATCACATGAGATTGGAACAAGCTTATGGTACTCCTTCTCAACCATGGTTTTTGCACAAAGTAAGCTCCTGTCATCATTTTCTTGTTTATTATAGAAATGAATGATTCAAATACTCAATAGAAGGAATTTGCTAAATGCACACTCTACATATATACACTATTTGGAGGCTTATAATAGCTTTAGAATTTTGGAATTTCGAACCTTCAGAAATAGTCAAGTAATAAACTATTTGTTATCTTGCTTACTATTCCATATATGAAAATTGCTTGGAACATATAATATTACAGCCTAAGATTCCTTAAATTCAACTTTATCGTGCATCAAAACAAGTAATAGACTAATGGTATACTTGAATGATACTCAAATTTCATATCAACTTCACATCTATGATGTAACCATGTTCTTTTCTAAAGTCTATTTGAATTTAATTTACAGAGGAGGCCCTATTAAGCAATTTAGCAAGGTTTGTGGTTATCATATGGGTTTTCGTGGTGCTTATTCTCACTCAAAGTTACACTGCAAGTTTGGCATCACTTTTAACAGTACAACAACTGCAACCAACTGTTACTGATTTCAACCAACTTATTAAGAATGGGGAGTATGTGGGCTACCAAGAAGGTTCTTATGTTTTGGGTATTCTACAAGAAATGAAGTTTGACCCGTCTAAGCTTCGGACATATAAATCTGCAGAAGAATGTGATGATCTTTTTTCAAAAGGTAGTGCAAATGGAGGTATAGCTGCTGCTTTTGATGACATCCCTTGTATGAAGAGTTTACTATCACAATATTGCTCCAAGTATACCATGGTTCACTCCATATATAAAACTGATGGGTTTGGCTTTGTAAGTTCTCTCTCTCTCTCTCATGTGTTTGTATTTGTGTAGGTGCGTAGTTTCTCATGTAGATATCTTTTATTTTAATGTCTAGTAGGTCTTCCCAAAAGGTTCCCCTTTCGTATCTGATGTTTCATGGGCAGTCTTAAATGTGATTGAAGGAGAGCAAATGAAAGAAATTGAAAAAAAATGGCTAGGGGAACAAAGTGATTGTCCAAGCTCCAGCACCCAAGTTTCTTCAGGCAGTCTTAGCCTTGAAAGCTTTTGGGGCCTATTCCTCATCGCTGGCATTGCTTCCTTATCAGCTCTCATCATCTCCTTCTCCATGTTCCTTTACAAGGAGAGGCAGAAAATTTGGATCCGCTTTGATTCAAAAAACTCAATATGGAGAAGAATTTGTCATGCCTTAAGAATCTTTGACAACAAAGACCTTAGCTCGCATACTTTTAGGAACAAAGCATTGAAAGATAGAGATGACATTGACTATGTTCACGGTATAGGTGCAAGTGATGCCTCACCAAGTACTAATTGCCCAACAAGTCCAATAAACTGTTCAGTCCACACGGAGCCCGAATTTATTTTTTCAGAAGATTCAGGAACACCTTCTAGAGAATATTTCGTTCCTAATCCACATGGTCATGCATTTCTATCTGCAGGAGCTAATGAGCAAATTGGTCTCCCAAATCTAAGTCAAGAGGGTCCAAGAACCCAAGAAATAGCTCTAGAAAACTGTCAAAATAAATTTCAATCTTGGGATAGTGTTCCTCGTATGGTACTAGTGGAGGACTAAAGGCATCACACATACATAATTTTATAAACAAGCTGGACTTTGTTCACAGATTTTGTTTTTATTTTGGATAGATACTGTTAGGTTCTAAGGTCTTAGGATTTTATGTATTTAGAACTCTAATTTGTAATGTTGGCAAACCATGATCAAAACATTGTATTTAGTCTTATTTAGACTTGCTCAAAGTTGGTTTATTCTTGTAAAGTTGGAATCGAGTGGCTGCAGAAGTACTTGGGACTTTCGGCCTGGCTCGATCGATCGAAGAATAGACTCGATCGATCGAAAATCGCACAGGTTGATTTTTCTGGAGAATTTCCAACTCAGCCCTACTTCATTAAACGTTTAGAGTTTTATGTTTTTACCCTAGGTATATAAACGAAACCCTAGCCACGTTTTTGAAGGTTGTCCATATTGTATTGTTGCTCATACATTGCTGTTTTGTGTGAATCTCTTGTGAGATCTTTGAGGAGCTTTCCTTTACACAAAACTTAGGGTTTTCATGGTAGAGATAATTTCAACATCTTGAAGATCATTACTGTTGCAACCATTGGAACTTAAAAGAAAAGCAAGCGGGGAGCTTGTAGCTGATTGAGGAATTCAAGAAAGAAGTAGTCCGTGGATTCGGAGCCTGCGCGTGGTCGTGTCAGGAAGTTCTACTGGTGGGTAGCATTAGGAAGTCGAGCGGGGAGCTTGTAGTCCTTTTGTATGAACTTCAATTCTTTCATAGTGAATTCAGGTTAGCCTTAAGGATCGGTGGGTCAAATCCTCCCCAGGTTTTTACCGTGTGGTTTCCTGGGTAATCATATCTTGTGTTATTTATTTTCCGCTGCATTATTATTCTTGATATGATTGTTTGGATTGTTTTAACCTAGAATTGCTTAATTTGACTAAGTAACAACTTGGCTAATTAATCTAGGCTACGCAATCTGGTTGTTTAAGGGGTCTTAATAACCCATCAGATACAACATAATTTTAAGTTATAATGTCAACTCTATGACAATTGTTCGCTTACCATCAGGCCAAACAATAATGATTTCTTCTAGATGTAAGCAGGATTCAATTGTAGAGCCTCTACCTATGAACGAGATATATTATTAGTCGGACTAACTTAAATCAAATTTAAAAATTTTTTATTTAGTTGATTAAGATAATTAAGTTAATGCAATTTTTATTTAGGAAACTTTTATTTTAACCTTTTTGATGCATGGACCCACTAAAGTATATCTTAAGTTATTAATTAATTCTTTTGTTAATTTACTAACCTGATAGTTCCAATCTAAGTAAATGAGATATCTTCTCCATGTTTTATTATGCATGTTCAGAGGCGACGCCACATACAGCTCAGGGTGTTCCTAGGAATACCCTGACCTGAAAAAAAAAATTATATATAATAAAAAAAAATTTATATTTGCTCTGTATTAGGAACACCCTCAATCAAAAAATTAGGAACACCCTCAAATTAAAAAAAAAAAAAAAAAAGAACTAAAATCTAGGGAAAAAAAATTGTAACAGATGCAAGCCCAAGTGCCCAACAGATTACAGACAAACCCACAGATTCTCACAAAAAAAAAAAAAAAAAAAAAAAAACCAAACAGAGCAGCACAGCGCCTCATAAAAAAGAAAAAAGAAAAAAGACAAACCCACAGATTCTCACTAAAAGCTTTATAAAAAAAAAAAAAAAAAAAAGGAAATCACTAAGCTAACCCTAACCTAAAGACAAACAGAGGTCACAAAGCATTGAGCAATGCCGCTTGTTGAGGCTCATCCAAGCCAAGTAGCCAATGCCGCTCGTCGGATTAGAGGATGGAGATCGCCAGTGCCAGATCGGCAGATCGCTCTTCCGCTCATGCCTAGTCCAGTTCAGGCCTCCTGCCTCCCTGCACCCTGCTTGGCTGCTGCCGCTGCTCCGGTGCTCCCTTTGACAGTCCAACCCTCCCTCAAGGTATTTCATTTTTTTTTCTAAGCTAACTTCTCTCAGTCTCTCTCTTTTTCTCTCTGACTCTCACTCTCTCTCTATCTAAACTGAATTGTCTGAAATGAAAATTATGAAATCACTCTCACTCTCACTCTCTCTCTCTCTCTTTATTCTTTAATAAGACCAACTTAGTAACTCTCTCTCTCTCTTTTGATTGGCCGAACTTTAGGCCCTGTTTAGTTTATTTTTTTTTTCACCACTCATCACTTTTCACTCAATTTTCGTCACTCATCACTTATCACTCATCACCCATCACTCATTACTTAAAATACCCCAATTTCTATCACCCACCCGTTTGGCACACTTCACTCAACTTGTCATCACTCAAAATTTTCAACATTTTGTGGGTCCCATACCTTTAACTTGGTCAGAGAAAAGTTGTTAGCCTACCCACATAAGGTTTCATCCCACCTTTTTCTCTTTTCTCATTTCCCCTTCCCCCTTCAGCTCTGTTTTACTCTCCCAAAGCACAAACCCGAACCCATAAAAATCATCAACTCACCTCCCTTGACAAACCCACCATACCACTAGCAAGTTCCCATGGCAGACCCATCATCGACAACACTACAGACAGAGTGACCACAAACCCATCTTCCTTGTCTTTGATTTAATTTATTCTTTAGTTTTTTTTTTTTTTTCCCCTCAACAACACATAGAACACCACAAACCCACAATCACAACCCTCAAAAACACCAATTACAACCTACGAAGATCTCAACAACACAAATTGGAACCCACAAATACACAACTCATAGATAGTCACGACATAAATTTTGTTTTCAATTCTTCCTCTCCACCGCCAAAATGCTTCTTCCTGGATCGGTCTCACAGAAAATCGGTCATGCGAAGAGGCAAATCGGTCTCGTGGCAAATGAAGATTCAAAGAAAGAAAAAAACGGAAAAGAAATAAAGAAGAAGAAGAAGAAGAAGATTAAAGGGGAGGGATGATTTTTTATTTTTTATTTATTTTTTATTTTATTGCTACCCCCTTGTTCACATATGAGGGGGGAAGGATCTTCGGTACCTATGAAACTGAAAAGGGTTGGTCTTGAGAGATACCAAGTCGGAGAATGCGAGCGGCAGAGCTGATATAGCGGACTGGCACAGCGAAGCTGATGAAGCGGTGGAGCTGCTGACGTGTCAAGGGTCGACGCTGGAGCTTCAAGGGTCGGGAAGAGATTGTGGCGTGTTTGAGATTGTTCAAAGTTGAAAGGTGTCGTGGGTTTGGGAGAGGAGAAGAGAGTGTTCTGTTTTGAGAGGTGAGCTTTGTTCTTTAGGGCACTGATGAGAGAGTGACGAGGGTAGGTTGAGTTAAAGGCATGTGACCATTGGTTCAAGCATGCGAATTGAGCAGGTGATGGGACAAGACACTGCCGTGGAGCCCACACAGGTTTAGCTATTTACAAGTTTGCCATGTAAACTTAGTTTTGGTGTTTTGAAAACAAGCTTTGGGAGTTTCCGAATTTGATAACTCAAAACCCAAAAATCTCAGTTTTGTTAACTGAGTTAACATCCGAAAAAAAAGCCAAACAGACATTATACATGTGGGGCCCACGGTTTTTTGATTATGAGTTAACAAAACTCAATTTTGTTAACTAAGTTTGGCAAAATCCAAACAACACCTTAGTCTTTAGCTTTATTAAATTTTGTCTATTTTTGACTTTATGAAAATTGAATTTGGCTTTATCAGTTTATCTTATCTGTTGGTGTTGGTGTTGGCGTGTGTAGTGTGTTGGTGTTGGTGTTGGTGTTGGTGAAATATTAATTGTCTTTTAGTGTAATGCGTGATTGTGAAATTTTCTGATTGGCAGGGGGCATCATGAGGCGTGCTTGTGTGTTGAGTGGGAGAGGGGTGGATGGGCACATGGGATGGGGCTGGGCTGCACAAGTGCACATTACACAGTTTTAGTGCTTTAATTATTGTGCTATACATGGGATGTGTAAATAATGTGCACGTCAGTTGCTCTTTTAGTGTAATGTGCACATGAGGCTAAACAATATAACAAATTAAAGCAGTATAATTAATGACAAACAAATTAAAGTAATATAGTTTATTGTTAGGCTAAACAACAATAATTAAAGCAGTATAATAATTAATAAACGAATACATTATAGAAGACAAACAAATTAAATTATGTTAGGCTAAACAACAATTAATAATTTTATAATTAATGAAACAACAATATAACAAGTTATAGTTTATAAAAGACAAACAAATTAATAAAACAACTAAACAACGTTACAACAATAATTAATAATTTTATTAATATTTCAAATGAACTTATAGTTTATTCTTTATTCTTTTGCTAGAATTATGAATAAATATTTGATAAGAAAACCACGTACCCAAGATTCATCTCCTGTGCAAGATTCATCTCGTGTTTTTTAATTGTTGTTGTTGTCAATATATAAAATTTTCTTTTTATTAGATTGTATAATTTATGTTTGTTGAGGAACACCCTGAAAAAAATTTATGGAGTCGCCACTATGCATGTTGGTCTCTTTTCCAACTCTCACATCAATGAAAAGTGATTAAAAAAAAGAGAGTTGTTTGTTCTTCTAAATAGTTGCAATTTGATTCAGCCATTTGATGTAAGCACGATTTATAAGTCTAACTTTTATTATATAGCAATTTAACTTTTTTTTTAATTATTTATTTTACATAGCTCAACTTTGTAAAAGAAAAAAAAAATTACATGGAGTTGAGTTCCATTTACTCAAAGTAAGGATCAAGGTCGGTGGATTTGAGTTTGCTTCCACAAACCCCACGGGCCTCGTCTTTCTACTGATCATCGTGTACAAGCTGCAACCTGTTATCATCATTTGAAGAACCAATGTTGGGAATGTGGACGTCTCGCAGGTTAAAATCCTGGTCTACACGTTTGAGCCCTTTCTTTACATCATCAGCAATGTGCGCGTTATTCTCAATGAAATCGCTGCCAAACAGTAAAAGTTGGAGCCCAGTACGTAAAACGCAGCACATGTTGAAAGGGAATTTTCCATTTTAAGGTTGGGGAATAGGGATTTCAGCTTCTTGAGCGGCTTTAGATTGAGGATGACGAGTCACGAGGGAGATGTTTGGGTACGTCGATTTCGTACATGGAATACAACAATGGGCTCGAAGTAAATGATACGTACACAATTTTTGGGGGAAGATTTATAACGATTTAGAAAAAATAAGATAGAATTTTGGTAATTTGGTTACTTCTAATGAACCACTTGGGTACAATTGAGAACCAAAAGTTAAATAATGAATAAGTTTGGATTTGATTAAGGAAATCTTGACCTCTAGAAACCAATTAGTAGAGTTGCTAATTTGTGTTCGTGGATTGGGTTCATGTCATGTCAAGCCATGAATATTTGGATATATGAGTTGATCTAACACGACACGTTTAACTTATTTAATTTACAAGTCATGTAAAGGTCAATACAAATGACCCGTTTAATAACTTATTTGATTAATAGGTAATACCTGACTCTTTTTTTTTTTTTTTTTTTTTGTTGAGGAAAAAATACTTTCAATTAAAACAAATTAACCAAAATCGGCTAAGAGAATAGAGTTGATGTGTGGAGAAACATCCTCCATCCACACAAGAAGATCACTAACATGTCTACCAAAGTTATAAGTAACACAATTACCTTGTTTACAAATATGAGAAAAGCGACAAAAATTAAAAGAAGCCGTACAAAGTTTAGCCTAAAAAATAAGGTGACCATAATAGGAAAAAGACTCATCTTCACTACAAAAAGCTTTGATGACTACCTTGAAATTGCCTTCAAAAACAATTGAAGAGAAATTGCCTTCTTGAGCAAAGTTTACAGCTTTCACAGCAGCAATGACTTCCACCTCTGCCACAGAATTGGGAAGAGGAATCTGTTTGGACATTAAAGCTAAAACCATCCCATGTGTATCACGAACCACGACACCAACACCTGCTTTGCCAAGATCGTGGAACACAGCGCCATCAAAATTGATCTTAACCAAAAGAGGAACTGGCCTAAATAACTTGTTATTAATTCTCATATATTTAAAATTAAAATATAATTACAATAATAAATATAGTAATAAACATATAATTACAATAATAAATTAAGCAATAATAACAAAAACTAATACTTTATAAGTTAAACGGGTTCAAATGTTGAATACAAACACGACCCATTTATTAAATGGGTTAGCTATGTTGATCTAAATATGACTTGAACTCATTTAGCCTCAACCCATGACCTATTTATAAACAGGTTAGTAGTGTCTAGTTCGCAGGTCGTGTTAGATTTGGCTATGTCTACTAACTTAGTAGTCTCCAGCTTTCCGCAACGTTTACAATCTAAAAACATGGATGTTTAAATAACAAACTCTTCTAACGTATGACTCAACACTGTAAGGTTGAATTTTATCAACCATCTTGTTGGCTTTATTCCGTACCAATTTGCTTGTAATTTAACACTTAGTAACGCTGTATTTAGGTAGGATTCATGTAAGGGTAGTGTGTGAAGAGAGTGTGAAGAATTGTTCAACAATGTGCAAAGAAGCAGGGACTCGCAGCTAGGACTCGCGGCTAACTCGCGACTTGCAAGCCACCAACCATTGCACATGTGAGAAGCATGCGGGGAGGTGAAGGGTCACATCAGCTGTCGCACTACAGGACAAAAGTCCCGGGCTGGCTAGGCCGTTAGCTCGCGACTTACACCAGTCGCGAGGCCAAGCTGCCAATTCACCCTGTTTGGAAAAAACTGTCTCTTCGTATTCCAAACACACACCACTATATATAGACCCTTATATCCACGAAATGTAGAGAGCTTCCAGAGAGAATTTTGAGAGAAAAACCCTAGAGAAAAACAAGATTGCCTCATCTCCAATCTTCACTAAGAGACTCTTCAAATTCCTCTACTCTCTTCCTCTCCATTGATACATCCTTGAGAGGTTCTTGACCAAATCCTTTTCTCACCACACCCACGTCTGTGAGAAGGTCTTTTGGTGCTAAGCGAAGCAATTTGGAAGGAACCAATGGTTATTGGTTGATATTATGGGTTATAGCGGAATCCGGTAAGCTAGAGAAGAAAAAGGTTCGGCGCAACCTCGTTGGAGCAGGACGCTTGGAGGGCTTAGGTACCTGGGTAGATTAGGCTTGGAGGGTCTATTACTGTTCATGTATCCCAACTACATTTTCTAGTAGATTATTGACCGCTTGGAGGGCGGCGAAGAGGTTTTACGCCGAGGGCTTCGGTTTTCTCTTCGATAACACATTGCGTGTTGTCCTTGTGTTTGTATCTCTCTTCCCTTATTTTTGCCTTTTATTTTCTGCTGTGGATGTGATTATAATTGACTTAAATTGTTTATCAATTCTGTGTTTAGTTTATGTTCATGTTCCGCACATTGATTGTTTGATAATAAGCTTGAATTGGTAATTTGTAATTGGGGGTCTAAACGTTCATAGTGTTTTCAACGCTATTCGAACTTTCAATTGGTATCAGAGCGGGTACACTTGTTGTGATTTAAATACCTAAGTGTAATCCTTGACCCCTTGTGTTATTTACCATGGATGTTGTATTGTATGCCTCTTTGTATGATTTGGTTGATGATGAATGTAACATACCACGTATTTGTGAAAATGCCTCTATGAGTGATAATCCTCATAATTGTAATGCTATATTACATGAATCTTTGGATGTTGTTGATATTTCAAATGACAAACTTTTGAAGAAAAATGCTAAGAAATTTCAAAAGAATTTGAGCAAGTTATTTTGTGAAAATGATGATTTAATTACTAAGCTCAATGAATCCAACAAATTGGTTGAGAAATATAAAAAACTTGCTGTAATTTCACTTGAAAAGCTGAAAGAGTTTGAATATTTGAATATGAACAAACTTGTTGATGATCTTAAATGTGAAAATGAATCTCTTAAGATGCATGCCAAGTGTTTGATTGCTGAACCTATTGTTAAAAAAGGTGAAAATATTTGTTGCAATCATGTTGTGGTACCTGATTTTGTGCCTATTGTGTGTTCTATCTCAAAGGACAAATCGGTGTACATTCCTCCACATAAAAGAAATCAAAAGGTGGAGAGAAAGGTTGTTAAGTCAAAGCCTCTGTTTAGGTCTCAATCTAAGGATTTGGATGGATCTAAGTTTGTTCAAACTTGCCACCATTGTGATGTGATTGGTCATATAAGACCTCAATGTTATAAGTTGAAGAGAGAACAAAACTATGTTGCTAGATCCTTTCCCAAAAAGTCTAGTGGACCTAAACACATTGTTGTCACCATTGTAGTGCCTTTGGTCATCTAAGACCTCAATGCTCTAAGTTTCATGTTTTTAAAAGAATTAAAAGAAAAGAGAAACTTGAGCTTCTTGGAAATTATGCTAAAAAGAGTAAACCGAATTTGAGTGAAAATAGCATGTTGTTAAAGAAAGTGTTTAATGTTCTTAACTCATTGAGTATGTGCATCTCCGGTTCTCATTCTTCCAACCCTCGTCTCACTTCTCATGAAACACTCATTCCAAACAATCATTCCGTTTGGATGAGGAAGGGTTCCTATGGTTGAGTTTTTGCTCTTTTGGTCCTTGATCTAATTCTTTCGATCTTTGTGAGACCCTTCATGCATTGCATGTCATATCTTCATGCATTTTGTGCATCTTGCATTTTTTTTCATATGCATTGTTTTTGTTTTGATCTTACTTTTATGTTTTAGTTTTTGTATGAGTGAAAAATCCAAAACCACATAAAAAGTGAATTATTCAAAAAGTTTGATCATATATGTTTTAGCACATATCACATGTGAGTTTTGCCTTGTACCTTTGTACTAATGACTTTGTGCATTTTACGAGCTTAGCTTATTCTTTATGCACTTATATTTTTGTGGGAAAAATCTTGACATCTTTGTGTGAATGTTGTAAATAGATCTTCAAACTTGTCATGAATGATTGGTCAATAGTCTTGTTGGTTTTGAGATATGCATAGACTTGTGCTTATATATCTTCCCACTCTTTATTTTGTTGTTTTTGCTTAAAGAGCTCAACAAATATAAATCTCCAAATGAAAAGAGATATTGAGCTGCAAAAGTCTGTCGCACATACTAATATTTGACTAGGAAAAGAGAAAGCGACCAAAATAAAATGTATGATGCCCAAAAAGCCAAAGGCTAACTCATCAAATTGAAATATTAAAAATTTCAGGCATCGATCTCACAATGAGATGTGTTGATTCAAAAAGATCAAATGATATGTTGAAAATGGAGCCAAATGAAAAGTTTCAAAGAAATGTACTCAAGTTTATGTGGGAGGTCATATATGCATACTTCTATAATTGAGATAAATCACTTGTCTTAGCACTATTTGTGTATGACTTGATTGAATTGATCATTGAAACTTCACTCTAGACTATGGACTATTCCACACTTGATACGCACACACAACACACATGTCTAATGTTCAATGAATGCCTTATTCATTTATTCGATTATACTTATTTAAATGTGATGTGTGTGTGCTTATCTGTATATGGATCAATCCAAAAAGATTTTTGATCTTTTTATATGTTTTTGGAAGTGATTTTATCACTCTTTGTGTTCATGCTTAGTGCTTACATTGTTTTTCAGTGTTTAAACATGTACTGAGTTGAAAAACAAGTGTTAGAATTTTTGGCAACTCATTTTGGTGACTTGCAATCCGCCAAACCAAGTCGTGAGTTTTGGCGACTCGTTTTGGCGACTTGCCCAGTCGTGAGCCCAATCGCGAGTTCACACAGAATGGTTTCGCGACTCACTAGTGACTCGTTCGCGACTCGCCCAATCGCCAAACGCCTAGAAACAGCTTTTTAAAGGGCTTTTCATGGGAAACTTGTTTTAAACCTCTCATATCCTATCATAAACCCCTCTCTCACTATTTTTTCATCAAAACCCAATCAATTTGAATGGTTTTTCATTCCATTAACATCTCTAAGGTAATTTGAAACTTTTTTTTTTTTTTGGATCCTTGGATTATGTTTTGGTGAGTTTTATGCTCTTGGTTGGGATTTTCATCATAGGGGTTGGGAAAACTTATTTTTTTGGTCAAATTTTTGTATGGGATTAGTTTCTTTTAATGATTTGCTTTGGATGTTGGCCCCTTGTGGCAAAAAGATCATGTATTAAGGGTGGATTTCATGATGTTCATACATTGTTTTACATTGTAATTCATAGTTTGCACGCTAGGTGTTTGATAAAATGTCTTTTAGGCATTTTCTCGCTTGTTTGGACTCCGATGAGTATCAAACTTTGGGGTTTCTCATGTTTCCTCATTAGGAACATGTTTAGTTCATTGGTTGTGTATTTAAAACACCTTGCCCCACATGTGCATTTTCCATGTATTGGTCATGCATTGCACTTTGCCACATCTTGCACACACCTTGCTACCCTTGTCATGCATTGGTTCATACATTGTTTCTTCATCCTAGCATGTCATGTCTTAGGTTTGAGTTTCATTTTCTCATTCATCTTGCACCCTTCATGCATCGTCTTTTATCCTTGTTCATATCTTCTTTTCTTTCCCTCCTTCCTCTTGTTTCATTTGTCTATTCATGACAAAAAGGGGGAGAGTATCATCATTTCTATATGACTCATGTGCACACTCTTAGGGGGAGAAATTCTACCTTGTGCACATTCGTAGAAGGAGAAAGCCATAGTGGAGATGCATATACCAAGGAGGAGAAGACATCTTTTTCGAGAAAACCTTGATTTACTTTATGCTTGTTTTCTCGTTGCTTTATGGTGCTTTGATATGCTTTATTGCTCTCATTGCATCGTGCTTGTGTGTTGAACATGCATACATCCTTATGCTATTGTGTTTTGTAGAATGCATGTTCGAATGATCATTTGCTTTACTATGTGATCATTGTAGTCATTTCTATATAACTGTCTTGGTGTATGATCAAGTTGCTTACATGTTTCACATCATATTTACTTGATCGCAATTTACTTGTTACATTATATTTGTCTGCTTATTACTTACTTTACCTTGAGGGTCTAATGTGTTTTGTGCAAGTATTTCAGGTTACAAGTATATATGTTCCAAGTTCATCACAGCTCCTATGATTCATGATAGAGAGAGTGATATGATAAGGGAAGTACTTTATTGTTTGTACCCATATTGCTTTTGTAAGCTTCTAGGGTTTGTTTCTATGCATTTTGTAGGCTTTATGGTTTGTACCTTGCTTTATGCAGCCTTTATGCTTTGTTAAATCTGTACTTCTAACTAAATGTTATGCATTTTCTTTTAAGTACTGTCACTCTTGTGCCCGTGTAGGATTTTATTCCTAGATGCATATACTTCATGTACTGTGCATTGGTTGAGTATTGGTCATTCAAGTGATTTGCCTTGTGTTTGTCAGTTTGAATGTCCGGATGTTCATTCCAAGTGTGAATGAGCATTGTGATCACTTGTATGTAGTGATTGCCTGTTTTGGTCTTGCCATGGTCTATTGCTATATTCCATTTTGCTTGATCGCGTTGTACTTGCTCCATATGCATTACAAGATTCTGCATACAATGAACTTATTGTGTTGTTGTGTTTCAGGAGATACTTGTTCTTATGGTTCAAGAGCTTCACAGATTCTAGAGTTAGGTGTGAGTGAGTTTTCCAACTGTTCCTAACTCACGCGTTAAGTCTAGAGTTTGTTATAGGGTTTTGTCACGAAATAGCCAAAGGGGGAGATTGTAAGGTTGAATTTTATCAACCATCCTGTTGGCTTTATTCCATGCCAATTTGCTTGTAATTTAGCACTTAGTAACCCTGTATTTAGGTGGGATTCATGTAAGGGTAGTGTGTGAAGAGAGTGTGAAAAATTGCTCAACAATGTGCAAAGAAGCAAGGACTCGCGACTGACTCACGACTTGCAAGCCACCAACTGCTGCACATGTGAGAAGTATGCGGGGAGGTGAAAGATCACGCTAATTGTCGCACTACAGGACAAAAGTCCCAGGCTGGCCAGGCCGTTAGCTCGCGACTTGAACTCACGACTTACACCAGTCGCAAGGCTAAGCCGCTAATTCACCCTGTTTGGGAAAAACTGTCTCTTCGTATTCCAAACACACACCACTATATATAGACCCTTATACCCACGAAATGTAGAGAGCTTCTAGAGAGAATTTTGAGAGAGAACCCTAAAAAAAACAAGATTGCCTTATCTCCAATCTTCACTAAGAGACTCTTCAAATTCCTCTACTCTCTTCCTCTCCATTAATACATCCTTGAGAGGTTCTTGATCAAATCCTTTTCTCACCACACCCACGTCTGTGAGAAGGTCTTTTGGTGCTAAGGGAAGCAATTTGGAAGGAACCAATGGTTATTGGTTGATGCTATGGGTTATAGCGGAATTCGGTAAGCTAGCGAAAAAAAAAGGTTCGGCGCAAACTGGTTGGAGCAGGAAGCTTGGAGGGCTTAGGTACCTTGGTAGATTAGGCTTGGAGGGTCTATTGCTGTTCATGTGTCCCAACTACATTTTCTAGTGGATTATTGACCGCTTGGAGGGTGGCGGAGAGGTTTTACGCCGAGGGTTTCGGTTTCCTCTTCGATAACACATCGCGTGTTGTCCTTGTGTTTGCATCTCTCTTCCCTTATCTTTGCCTTTTATTTTCTACTATAGATGTGATTATAATTGGCTTAGATTGTTTATCAATTCTGTGTTTAGCTTATATTCATGTTCCGCACATTGATTGTTTGATAATAAGTTTGAATTGGTAATTTGTAATTGGGGGTCTAAACGTTCATAGTGTTTTCAACGCTATTCGAACTTTCAAACACAATTAATGTGAACATTATCCAACTTCCACATGATCTTTTATGGATCCATAGCCCTCACTTCCACATGGTCTATTATGGATCCATATATATCCCCAAGTTCATGTACGTATCAGTAAAGCTTGTTGTTCCTTGCTTTTGCTTTTTCTGTTGCTGCTTCTTTTTCTTTTGTTGTTGCGTTTACTCTTTGTATCCATCATCTCTGATTGGTATGGTTGAACTAAAATGCCCTCTTGCTTCCATAAACAAGACAGTTTGAGTAGTGGTACATCTATACAAAGCGATTGTGACACTGGCTTCCTCCCTTTCTGAATCCATCGTCTCCAATCGGTGAGAATAAACAAAAATTCATTGATTTGATAAAATTGGATCGCGGAAAGTCCAATTCAGATTAGGTTTTGAAGAAGAAGAAAGTAGAGGGTAGTTTAATTTAATTTCCAAGAGAGAGACTATGAGTCTGTTTGAATACCGCTTATTGTTGAAAACTGAAAACTCTGTAGCAAAATAATTTTTAAATGTGTGAATAGTGCCGTGGAACCCAGTTTTAAAAAAAAATTTGGTAAAATTCGTATTTGCGGGTCCCGTGAACAGTGTACGAGACCCACAGAAAAAACTCAAACGCACGTTTTGTTGCTTTTCATCGCAATCCAAACCCAGCCTATGGGTCTATTTAGGATCTGCTTATTTTGCTGAAACTAAAAACTTTTTGCTGAAAGTACTGTAGCTAAAGGTAAAAGTTAGCTGAAATAGTACAGTGTGACTCATAAATAGTACTAAAAAGTGCAGTGAGACCCATGAATAATAGTAAAAATAAGCTGAATAGTAAAATAAGTTGATAAAATAATCTTTGTTAAACGGACACTAAATATAAAGTATTAGATGTCCATTTGGCATGATTAATTTTGCTAACTTATTTTACTATTCAGTTTATTTTTGCTATTATTCATGAGTCTCATTACACTTTTTGGTATAATTTATGGGTCTTACTATATTATTTCAGCTAATTTTTACATTTATCTACAATACTTTCAATAAAAAATTTTCAGTTTCAGCAAAATAAGGAAATCTCAAAGAGGGAGTGAAAACTAAAACTTAAAAAGTCCAGCCGGTGCCTTCAGGGTGTTGGGTTGAATCCAGTGTTAAAGGCCCATTGTAAGCCCACTAGGCTCTTTTTTTTTTTTTTTTTTTTTTGGGTTGACAAGAAGGGTCTATTGTTTTGGTTTTTGTGCAATTCAAGAATTTCATTTCATATGTTTTGGTCTCTCTCTCTCTCCGTGGACCTCTTTGAAATCTATAACTCTGATTTCAATGGGAACCCCTTTTTAGCTCTTTAGTTTTTTTAACGAAAGTTCGTTTTTATTTTTATTTTTTATAAAAAGTATGCACGAAAATAAAGAAGTCAAGAAAACTGTAGGATTACAATCTATTTACATCTGCCACTAGACATGAATTCAGAAACGGTGGGCCAACAAAATACCTGCAAGACTGCAACAAGTTGAGTAGAGGCAAAATGGGCCAAGGCCCTTTTTTAATATCCTCAATAACATGGTCCCATCTAAGAGTTACAATTATGAAAATAAATGGAACAAAAAACAAATCATGGAAGTTACTGTAATAATTTGATTTCGTTCTTAGATGGATAATACTTTTTTATTATAAAAGACCAAAATACCAAATTGATAAATTGAATAGTGAACGTCTTTATTGAAAATACCATGAGATGCTAAGTTAAGTTACAAAGCTCTCGGCATTCTTTTGTGTTGCTTATGATTATGATTATTGAAAAATGATTAATATTATAAAATTAGACTAAACAGAATTTTTGGTGTTTAAAATTTGAGATTGTTTTCAATTTGGCATTTTATGTTTTCTGTGGGGGTTGGGCCTAGAAGGTCTGTACTAGCCCACCCAATTAGAACCCAAATCAGGACCCAAGGCCCATTAGAGGAGCTAAGAATGGTATGTATGGAGGAAGTTAACTCCGAGCCCTATCACCATGGGCCTGGGCTGTCCATGGGTTGGGTCGGATCGGGTGGCCGGAAAACAGACCCGCACCCGAACCGATAGAATCGGGTGGCCGGAAAACAGACTCGCGGTCGACCAAACATTCGGGTCGAACCCGGTAGCATGGGTCATCGATTCAACGGGTCAAATCTGTCGGGTGATTTAGGGTCTCAAGCACAACAACAGAAATCAAAACCCAATAAACGAACAAATCCAAATCCAAACCATCAAAACCCAAACAACAAACAAATCCATATCCATACCAAAAATCTCAGATCTATAAGACAAACAAAAAAGAGACATCAAACCCAAACAACAAACAAATCCAAATCCAAACAAAAAACCCAGATTTATGAGACAAACGAAAAAGAGACATCAAAACCTAAAGAACAAAGAAATCCAAATCCAAACAAAAACCCCAGATCTATAAGACTAAAACTAAAACGAAAAAGTGAGAAGAACACACCGACGCCACCGCCACCACCACATCCAGCTCAAGATCATTACAATTTTTTGAAAAAGAAAAAAAAAAAATTTACTAACCCACCATCAACTTTCTCAAATTAAACTTCAATTAGATCAAAGAAGGCGGCTTGTGGAGATTGAGACTCAACCAAGGACAGCAAGAGCAACGACAAGTCTGAGTCAGCGGCGGCAGCTGTTAGGACATATATGTTTTAACTTGTTTAAGAACATATGTCACTTAGTTATGTAAATTGGCTAATCCTTTGACAAAACGCACTCTGCTTGTAATTGGGTAGTTCTAGGTGTTTTTAATACTTCAAGAAACAATGTTTCAAGGTCAAGTGTTGAAGTCATCAAGTCTATCCAAGAGAAATCAAGCTGAAGTGCAAAGTTTTTAAAGCTCGACACCTCTCGATAGCTCCTCGACACCTGGCTATCTGTCGAGCTCTTCAGCTGATTCTTATCGCAATCTCGATAGCTTCTCGATAGCTGGTCGATCGATCGAGAAAGTTTCTGTCCCCTCGACACCTTCTCGACACCTCCTCGATAGCTGCTATCTGTTGAGATTCATTAAACCTCGACACCTCCTCGACACCTCTCGATCGATCGAGGTTACGGGAAATCAGAATTTTCAGCTTTTTGATTTTTGGGCCAGGCTTTTGTATTTGTGTAGGGTTTCTTTTCTTACAACCCTAGACCTATATAAGGCTTATTTTAGAAGCCGTCACATAAGAGAATACAAGGAGAACATATGCAAAAAGGTGATTGATGCCTTATTCTCTCTGAAAGAAGCTACTGCGTTTTTGCGCCTTAGGGTTTTGTAACCAAGTGCTTCTTGATCTTCATTGTTGATGAAGTGAAGAACTTTGCAGCCAACATTCTTCTTTCTCAAGTTGGTAAGTGAGTCACGTATTGGGATCCGTGCAACAAAAAGGGTGGCGTTCATATATTGAAGAGTTCAGAAGTTCTGAAGCGGTAGAAGGTTTCTGCTGTGAGTTTATCTACGGGGATTGTAGAGTCTAGGGACAAAGGTTTTGTACTAGATCTGAAACTTCTCTTTTCTATAGTGGATTGCTTTTCGAGAAGGTTTCCCCCCAGGTTTTTTACTGTGAAACTGGTTGGTTTCATTGGTTTTCCTGGGTCATCATATCTTGTCTTATTTACTTTTCCGCTGCATTCATTATTGACATGATATTGATATTTGTTTGTTTTAACAAGGTTTGTTCATAATAAATCTAATTAACAACTTGGGTTTAAAACTTGTTAATTCTATCAACCGGGGTCTATATTTCCTAACAGCAGCGGTGGCAGAAAGGAGGCTAAGGTTAGGGTTAAGGGCGGCAATAGGGCCCAACTTAGCGGCGGCTATGGTTAGGAATTTTTTAGAGAGATCAAAGAAAGTGCGGCTAGGGTTAGGGATGTTTGAGAGAGATCAGAGAGGGTGAGATATTAGAGAACGTGAGAGTGAGAGGTAAATTTTTTTTCTGAAATTGGAATGTAGAATGGAGAAAGAAAAATCGTGTTTTTTCATTTTAAGATATCTGGGCGGTCAGGTTGGTTTGTGTGGGTTAGATGTCAATAAACCCGCATCCGACTCGAAAATCTGAATTTTGAAATTAATAGATCCGTATCTGACCCGTTTTTGCATTTGGATTCACCCATGGTCATTCAGGTCGGGCCGGGTTGGACGGGTGGGTCGGGCCTGACCGGTTGATGGGCAGCCATAGGGCCCAATCCAAAGGCCGGGGTGATGGGTCAAAGGGATGACCATCCGAGGAAGTCTTCAAGTGGTCGGCTTAACATTGATTAGTGACGAGGGAAGTTGGCATAAGACGCGAGCATGGCAAGGTCGGTAACCGAGAACTGGTAGTGCCGTTGGAGAAGTTCGCTGCCAAACACTATTTGGCGTCTGGAACAAGTTCCAAGGGAATCCTTTAAAGCTGTGAGGATCCCTTGGGATTCTGATGAACGTGGGAATATGTGTGAAATGGGAGAATAATGATGATCACCCCATTAACGTGAGACTATAAAAGGTGAAAGAGGGTTAACAAAAGGAGGTTGGAAAAACTGGGAAGTGAGAGACAGAGAGAAAAACACAGGGAAACACAGGGGAGCTGGGGGAAATGAGAGGGGAAAACTTGCAAGTGAGGTCTTGTTGAGACGCAAACCAAGTGAGACTTGGGGCCAAACCGGTAGGATTAAGATATAGCCCACGTACAAATTAATTGAGGCCCAAATACTACTACTCGAAGGGTATCTGGCTGCCACATTTTCATTTAACATTTCATCTTAAATTCCATTTTCGTATTGACCTAATCATCCATATCTCTTAGTAATATGAAGTGATGTAGTCTAAGATTTTGAGCTAGAAAGTGATTAGCTCCAATAGCCTAATGAAGAAGATGGTGAAAGTGTGTTACAAAGTGATCTAATTTATCTACTTTTGCTAAAAAGTTCTTAATTGATGTGTCAACTTTCAAGCACTGTATGACGATTGATTTTGTGTTACTTGGTGGTGAGTCACTTGTATTAGGCGGTTAGCTAGGCCTTGAGGTCCAACCCTTGTACAGAACGGAAGAGAATATGGGAAGCTTCCTTGAAGTCACTTATATTACTATTAGCGATTATTTTGTTTGTTAGTGATTTGTTCCGGAGTTACAACTTACTGAAGCTCTATATTACTACTCATTCAATGAGTTTAGTACACAGATTTCTGAAGGTTGTTTTCTCTCATTCTATCCCTGACATTTTCTCCTAAAGTTCGTATTAGAATATTGAACTTATTTGCATAGTTCTCATAACCGGACCGGACCGGGAGGTCGGACCGTAAAAACTGGGAACCAGGATGAAAATCGGTCTTTTAAGCATAAAGAACCGGGCATATGTGGTAATTCCGTGAACCCCTAAAACTGGGGTTGGACTGCATGAACCGGTGGCAAGAACCGTGCGGTCCAACCCCTTGGCAATTTTTTTTTTATTTTATAAAAACAACTTAACACAATTTTATTCTACTTAATTAAATTATTCATCTCTTACAAGGAATAAAAAAAATTATAATTAAAATCTTTCAAAGAACTTTACTTCAAAAATTAATCATAAATTTTAATGTTTTCATGGTTATTATTTTATTTGATTAACTTTCTTATTTAATTATTAAATATATGCTTGAAAATCATTAAATTTTCCTCACATTTATAAATATATTAGTCAATTTTGCTAGTTTTATAAATTTAATATCATATTTAGGTTTTAATTAATTATTAAATTAATTATGACGTCATCACGGTTCAACCCTGATTCGACCTCGGTTCGACCTTAAAAACCTTGAACCTCTCATTTTTACGGTTCAATAAACAGTTTGGGTCTGAAAACCTTACTTATTTGTTGGAATTTTGGTTCATCAGGAATTTGACTTCCCATATATATATTTGGAGTCCAAAAAATACATAAAATTATAGTTAAAGTTTCCCCAACTACTCGGGCTTCGTCCTTTTTGTTCTTCATTAGCAAATTACCTACTTATATCATACAAGAATCTTGCTAAACAGTAAACTGAACCTAACAAAAGAATATTTGCTCTTTCGAGGTAATTCAATACAACCACCGCGTGAACTGTGAAGGGAGATATCTATTGATTCTATTCAAAGATTCCAGAATGACGTCTAAATACCCTTCTGGCAAGCTAGCTAGATGCCATGTTCCTCTATTTTCCAATTGTTAATTTGATATGTTAAAAATGGGTTATGGTAGGTCGAGCTCAGCTTAGTTTAGCAGTTTGTCTAGTTTCATTTGTCATTTCTAAGATCAAACCCATTTACTTACAGTTGGCTTTCATTTATAAGTCCATTTAATAAGTGTCCTTAAAGCATTTATTAATGGAGATTTGGATCAAATGCAATACTCTAAGTATTGCATCGGGTGCAATTACACTAATTCATTTCACATCAATTTTTACCATCTTATTTTTTAACTTTAACTTTTTAACTCTTTAAGACTTTTTTTAACTTTTTTTTAATTTAACGGTTGTGATTGAAAGTTATTTTTCAACTTTCAATCTCAGTCATCCAATACTTTTGCACCAGGTATTGCACCTGATCTCAATCCTATTAATAGACAATTTTAGAAAAATTTTAATACAATTTTTATAAAAAAAACTATAAAAAAATATTTTTCTTTTTAAAAACATTAGTTACTTATTTCCTTTTTCCATAATATTTTTTTAAAAAATTATCCATTAACAAACACCCTAAACTATTCATTAACTTTTCCCTTCTTTTATTTAATTTTCAACGTGAAGCTTCCCTAGCGAATCTTTGACTCAAGCAGGAGAAAATCAGGAAACTGAATTGAATACTTGAACGAAGAAGTATCAATACGTATCCTTCTGGACTTGAACCCACCATAACTTAAATTCTTAATTATTAACAGCTCTTATGAAGACTATTACTGGTAATACATTAATACTAGTACATTAATGATATTAAATTCAACACCTAATCATTATGAGACTCCTTCTATGCACTTTGAAACCAACTGATAAAACTAAGGAAGTTAATACCGTATTAGTACTGGTTGTAACAGGAAAATATACATTACCATCTATTAAATTGGTACCCATACTTCTTCAAAATGTACCCAAAAAAATATCAGGTTATACTGGCCTATTTCGCCTATATCGGCTCGTACCAGCCAATATTGACTTTTAGTCCAATAGAATAAAAAATTAAATAATTGAAAAAAAAATTATTAAAAAACATTATTTAATCTAATATATTGGTTAATGTAGTTAAGCTAATATGTAGGCTTATAAAATATGTGAATTTTAAATTTTATGTTGATAAACATAAAAATTAAAAAATTCATACTTACATAAATAATAGAAATATATATTTATGTATAGAAATATATAAATAGCGATAAACCCAAAACGGTACACCAGTATCAACTGGTACCGAAATATTTCGTTTCCTTCGTCAAACCGAAACAGTTTCTAGTACGAAATTGACTTCCTTGGACAATACTCAAAAAAACAAAAACAAAAACAAAAAGCCAACTGACAATACTCAACAGAAAGATAAATGAGAAACTATAAACATACAAATTAGACTTGAGTATTATGTTAGAGGCCTAACAAACTTTTTGAGTTGCATACTCTAAGTCTCTAAACAAGTCATACTTTGTAGTTTATATACCAATTGTTCTTGACCAACGAAGGATTACTGTAGCATTCATAGTCCAAATGGGTTAGAGAATCGATATAGGTGGAGGCAAAAATTTGGCTATTTAGCACTTACAAAACTCACTTTATCTATTTCACCTCTTCACTTTATAATACACCCAACATCAATGGATCTATATTTTTAGCTATTTGATTAAAATAATACAAAGAACTCATTAGAATAATAATAAAAACATCCACCACAAACTTTAGGAACCAAGCACAACCACACCCACAACCACAACCACCACCACCACCACTGTGGCAACCACAGCCCACAGTAAGGAAAAAAAAAATCAACCAACCAACCCTATCTACCCACACAACCACCACCACCACCACCACCACCACCACCACTATGGCAACCACAGCCCACAGCAGGGAAAAAAAAATCAACCAAGCAACTTGATCTACCCACACCCACCTGATCCCAGCCACCACCACAAAACCCACCTGATCCACCACCACGAAACACCCACACCCACCCGATCCCAGCCACCACCACGAACACACTCACAGCCACCCCCACGTACACACTGATCTACCCACAAAGACATCGAACCTAGTGACCCACCCATGAACCCACACTGACTCACCACCACGATCCCACCCACGAGAGGGAGATGAGGGAGGCACTAGAGAGAAAAAAAAATAAGAGAAGGAAAAAAAGAAAAGGAGAGAGAGAGAAAAAAAACTTTTTTTTTTAATGAGAGAAGAGAGAGAAAAGAATAAACAATGAATTTTTTTTTATGCCTTCTTGCGACAGTAAACAACTACTCTTGGTTGTTTACTGTAGCAAGAAGGCAAAAAAATTTACCTTTGGCTCCACCAATGTTGAGTGGGCACTAATTGGAGTTTGTGGTGCTAAAAATAGCAATTTAGCTTTTTAGCACCACCAATACTAAGAGCATTAGTATTGGTGGTGCTAAAAAGCCATATTGGTATTTTTGGCACCTCAAATACGAAAACCCATGCTGTAATGGTGGTGCTATAGGTAAAATTTTTACCTCTTCAGCTAAAGTGCACAGCCATCTATAGCTGTGCACTATAGCTCCAAAGCTAAAATATATATATTTTTTATTTGACTTCTCTCTCTTCTCATTAAAATATTCTCTCTCTCTTCCTTCTCTATCTTTTATATTTTCTTTTCCTCTAACTCAAAGTATCAACACTCTCTCCTCTTCTCCTCTGACCGACGTGGTGGGTTGAGATTGGCGAGGGTAATGAGATCGACGAGCGCAGTGAGGTGATGGCATGGGGGGTGGGTGGGTTAAGATTGACGATGGCGTGGTCAGTTTTGCAGGTGTAGTCCGATTGGGTTATGGCCTATGGGTCAATGGTTTTCGTGGGTGTGGTTTGATTGGGTTGTGGCCTATAGGTCAGTGGGTTTCGTGGATGTGGTTCGATGGGTTGTGTGGCCTGTGAGTCGGTGGATTGTGGGTTGTGTGGCCTGTGAGTCGATGTATTGTGGGTTGTGACTGGTTGTATGGGTTTCGATTGGGTTGTGGTGGGTTGTTGCGATGGTGGTGGGTTGTTAATCCATGGGTTGTTGATCCGTGGGTTGCTGTGATGTTGTTGGTGTGATGTGCCATTGGTGTGGTTGGTGGGTTACAGCGTGGGTGTGGTTGGTGGGTCACGACGTGGGTTGTGGTGGTTGGGTTGGTGGGTCACAGCTTGGGTTGTGGGTGTAATGGGTTGCTCTTTGCTGGTTTGCTCTTTTGTGGGTTTGCTTGCTCTGTACAGAGAAGAGAGAGGCGAAGCGAAAGAGAGAGAAAGAGATGATGAAGGATAAAAAAATAATATATAAATGAAGTAGCTAAAAAACTAGATCCATTGATGTTGGGTGTATTGTGAAATGGTAAGTTAAAATAGATAAAGTGACTTTTTGTGATGCTAAAAAATTATAAAATTTTCCTCCACCAATGTGGATGCGAGTATCCACATTGGTGGAGCCATAATTTTAGTTATTTGGCTCCACCAAAAGCTATTTTATCTACTTTACCTTCTCACTTTACAAAACACCTAACATTAGTGGTTTTATTTTAGTTTTCAACACAATAAAATAATATAAACAATACAATAAAATAATAAAAAACAAAAACTACAACCACCTCCACCAACGGCCCCAACCACCACCCTACTCTGGCAACCATAAAACAACGCAAAAAGAACAAAAAAAAAAACAATAAAAAAAAAAACAAAGCAAAAAAAAAAAAAAAAAAAAAAAAAACAAAACAAAACAAAACTACAACCACAATCACAACCCCATCACCACCAGCCACCACAACCACTAGCCATGACAACCAACTGTCACAACCACAACCACAACCCACTGCCACTACCACTGCCACAACCATAACCACAACCATAAATCACAAAACCCATAGCCAAAATCCACAAAACCCACTGCCAATGCCAAAATCATCCACCACCACCACAATCAAAATCCACAAACCCACTGCCAAAATCATCCACCACCACTACCATAGCCAAAATCAACCACCATAGCCACCAAACCCATATGAAAACACAAAAAAAAAAAACCCAAACACAGAAAAGAGAGAAAAGAGATGGGCAGCAGCAGCAGCAGCTTGCGGCTTGGGTCAGAGTAGTTGAGGTGGGTTTATGGTAGCTAGGCGAGGCGAGATCGATGAATGGAGGAAGATGGGTGATCGACAATGTGGGTCTATTATGGTTGGGTAGTGAAGGCAATGTGGGTTTGTGAGTCTGTGGGTTAGTGAGGGCGATGTGGGTCTATGGTGGCGAGCTGGGTCGGTGAGGGAAGAGTGGAGAAGAAATGGAGAGAGAGCACGAGATGATTCGAAAAGGAAAAGAAAAGAAAAAGTTAAAAAAAAGAATGAATAAAATATTTAAACTAGTGTGAACACATGAATAAAATAGTATTTTTTTTTTTTAACCTATAAGCTAAAGTGCACAGCCAAAAGTAGCTATGCACGATAGCTGTGGAGCCAAATTATTTGGTTTTGGATCCACCAATATAGCTATATTTTTTGTATTTGATAGTGTTAAAAATAGTAATATAGAAGGTGTTTGGTACATGCACTTAAAAATTGAAAATATGTATTTGAAAACATGTGTAGAAATACGTGTAGGTGAAAAAATGTATAGAAATACGTGTAATATTGTTTAAAAACTGAAAACATGTGTTTGAGTGGATATACTAAACAAACCGTAGTTTTTTGGACATGGCTTGTGTCCAGTGGAAATTTCCACTGGACACGTCCTGATTCGGACACATGTCCACCATCCAACGTGTCCAATAAAAACTTCCACCAGACACAAGCCACACCCTAGTTTTTTTAGTACTATCAATACTAATACTCTAAGGGTCCAGTTAATGTGTGCCCTAAGTCTTCCACTTTTGGAAACTTTTTCTCGGGAATTGAAAAAACTGTCAATACTTTTTCAATTTTCGAGAAATTTTTTTTCAAAAATGAAAACTAATGTGTGCGCTTAGGGCACACATTAGTAAAATCCATACTAAGGACACACATTAGTAAAATCCATTCTCTAATGCTCTTAAAGACTTGTGTCTTTCGGCAAGAATTCAAAGCACAGCTGTTCAAATGGATTTGAATTCATCTGAACTTATTAAATAAGGCGAGAATCCAAAGAACAGCTATTCAGCTTATTCATAAATGAAATTATGAATACCTAAGGACACACATTAGTAAAATTCATACTCTAATGCTCTTAAAGACTTCTGTCTTTTGGCAAAAATTCAAAGCACAGCTGTTCAAATGGATTTGAATTCATCTGAACTTATTAAATAAGGCGAGAATTCAAAGCACAGCTATTCAGCCTATTCATAAATGAAATTATGAATACCGCGCTTGCGTTTTGCAAGTTGCAATCAAGAAGCCCACAAGAACCCTAAATAAAATTCTAAAAAAAATGAGTGTTGTCATCGAGTCATTGACAAATGAAAATGACTCATGCTAGCGCGAAAATTTAGAAAATGGTACGGAACCATGGTAACATCGGATGGTTTTTTTTGGAGGGACATTTCATGCAGCTGCCATTCTATATTTACTGTGTTAATCATTCGAAGCAAGCTGTCTTATGCTGACATACACATATTCTACCTTACTTTTATTAGGTCAAGGTAAACGCAGATTAATAGAAAATTCAAAATTGTTTGGTTTTTTTTGAAGTTACCATGTGAGGGAGACTTTGGCGTAAATACCTAACGATGAAGGATTGATTCAGTCACCAAAAAAAAAAAAATGATGAAGGATTGTAATTGTCAGTTGAATCCCCTGACTCCTCCTAGAAAATGTTATACTTGCATATGTACAACCTGTTTTGCCCCCACTGAAATGGAAAAACTTAAAAAGCACTTTGTCAAGTTCCCACTCGAAGCAAATTAGACTCCGTTTGGTAACAGTGTTTAAACAATAAAAACTATTGTTTAAACATCACAACACGTATTTCTACACACTTTTTCGCTTACACATATTTTCACAAAACTTAAACAACGTTATTAGAAATCTCTTACCAAACGGGCTCCTAGTCTCTAGGAGGAAAAACAAAAAAGAAAAAGCTTCCTCTAACTACTTTCTGATACACAAAATGCAAAAGTTGATTAAATATTAATCGAATAAATCTAAAAATTAGAGGACAACGAAAACAAAGTTAGAGGGTGAGTTTTACATTTTAGCCTAATTTTTATCTTGTTTTCTCTCAAATGGCAAGATTCACCACAATTTATTTTTCTTGTCCCAATTTTTTCTCCATTTAGTTTTTGCCTTTTTCATCAAAATTGCAAGATTTATGGAAATATTATTTTTTTGGCCAAACTGCAAATGGACCCTCTAAATTTTACGTTTTGTCTTTTCAGTCCTCTAAGTTTCAAGTATAATCAATTCAGTTATCTGTTAGTTTTCTGTTAAGTGCTACTATTTAGTTACCAAAACGACTTTGTTTTGGATTTTTTTTTTTATAATGTCCAAAAAAAAAAAAAAAAAAAAAAAAACTATCACCCCCACCTCCACCGTGAAATGTGAAATGACCATATACTTATGGTTGAAGTCAATGCACATAGTTTTCACAAATTTCAATTTTGATCTATTTAGGCCCTAAAATATAGTAGCAATATCCTTTCCTAAGAAAATTAATTTGCAGCATAGTGCTTACAGAGACAGCATCTTCAATTGATACATTGATAATAATGCTGACTAATAGAAGGAACATCAAAGCAATACAGAAGAAAATAAAAAAAAGTCGGTGGAATGTTGACTCAGCACCAAGAAAATTACGTAGGAGGATAACAGATACGAAATGACATATGCATCTAGAGCTAAGCTGAGTTTTATTCTTCGGAGGCTGGCTCGTTTGGTACGTGAGTTCAAATATATATTTTTAGTTTATTTATTTATTTTTTTTTTGAGAAGAACATATTTTTAGTTTTAAAACAACATTACATATATTTTTACACACTTTTTCACCCACACGTATTTTTAAAAAAATTGAAAACTGTTATTTAAACACATGTATCAAACAGACCCCAGGATTTCTTGTTTGTTTCCTATGACTTGGATGGCCTACACATTCATGCTCTCTTCTCCCTCTCAATCTCTCTCTTTCCCCCTCTTTCTTTCTCCCCTTGTCCCTCAAATTTCTCAGGTCAAGGGCTGCTAGGGTACAGTGGAGGTGGGATGATTTTTTTATTTTTTATTATTTTTTATATTTAGTAGGCTAGTTTCTTTCTTTTAAAAAAAAATGTTTTTCAGTTTTCTGAAATTAAAAAAAAAAAATCCAAAACAGTGTAGTTTTGGTAAGTAAACAACAACATTTAACAAAAGACTAACAGGGGACTGAATTGACTAGAAATTTAGAGAACTGAAATGACAAAAGGTAAAACTTAAAAGGTCAGTTTTGCATTTTGGCCTTTTTTTTTTTTTTCTTATCCCAATTTTTTCTTTCCTCACGGCACTATTCCATTAATGGTTCCCATATTATACACAAAATAACAAATTAAAAACTACTTAAATCTCCTTAAATAGTACTAAAGCGCCATTCACTCTCTCTCTCTCTCTCTCTCGCCACCATCTCTTACCTCTATCATGATATCAAATTCTAATTTACTGTATCCAACTTTTAAAGGCCTAAAAAAAGATAGAAAGAAAGGTTGAATTCTACATATTTTTTAAGAATAAGTTAGTGAAATGCGTACACAATTTTGTAGGAATTTTGCTATATATATTTTTAACACTTTTAGATTTGTTTGTTTTTTTCATTACTTTAATGAATCAAATTATATGTCTAAACTTTAGGTATTTAGATTAATCTCTTGCTTTGATTGTTAGAATATTTGGAATGAAAAAAATCATATAGCGATTTTAAAATATGAAAAAACATCTATAAATTTTGAGTAAATTGACATATGTATGAAAAAATAAATTATAGTTTACATTTATATTAGAGCTTGTATGATAATTACATTTGTTTGCAACTTTTTATTTATTTTGTTATTAACATCGATTAATATTTTTTAAGTTCATTCTTTTAATATTTTTTATTAATCTTACCCCCTTGAATAAAAATCTTGGCTCCGCCACTACATATGACCTAACACAAATTCCATGCTATTACCATGGAATGGGCTTTGGATGCCACTTGGCAACTGCTGTCTTTACTTCTCTAAACTTTTTTTTTTTAATTTTTAATTTTTAATTTTTTTAAATACAATAAAATTTGAACCTATTTATGAGTTTTCTAAACATTAAAAAAAAGACTTTCGATATTTATATCGGCAAATTAGATAAATGAAAATTCTAATATAATTGAGTTCCCTATAAAAGGTATTGAATTTATCTTATTCTTAATAAAGTTGAAATATTATCATAAAAAAACTAGTGCCTCCACAAATCTATCTTTCAGCAAAAAAATAAATAAAACTAGCGCCTCCACCAAAAGTTTTTCCTCATCTCCTTTCTTTTTCATATGTTTCAAACTTTGTGATTTCACATAAACCCAAATTTTAACTGCATAGAAAAAGATAGAAAAAGAGAAGAAAAATATTGAATTCTACATAATTTTTTCATAGCATTCAAGATATAGGGGCACACATACAACTTTGCACTGCTATATTCATAATATGTTTCACATTAATTTATTTTAAATAATCAATTACACTTTCAAACTTTATGTATTTAGATTAATATTTTAATTTGACTGTTATTAACTATAAATTTATCATTATTTTTCTTTATTTGATGTGAATTATATACTTGTATTTGGTATGGATTATAAAAAATTCTAATCATAATAGTGAGTCCATATTGAATTCTAAATGAACTCATATTTATTTTGTTATTAATATTGATTAATATTATTGAAATTAATTTTATTTTCAATGTTGTGTTTTAATCTTACCTCCTAATTAAAATCCTGACTCCGCCACTGTATACACATATATGAGTAACTCCTACATTGTACTTATCCATTGAAGAGTAACACCTAAGGCATTATTGTTGGTAATAGCCGTACAAAGTAATGCAAAGCCTTTATTTTCCCCTTTCCAGCCAACCCTTGGGCTGTGGTTTTAAAAAGCTTGCCTTTGAGAGCATCGTGTGCATTGCCAAAAAAAAAAGGAAAAGGTTCAACAAGTCTCTCTCTAGATTGATTTGTGTACGTGTGTGAGTGTTTTAGATTGTGAACATTGTGTGTATCAATTCTAGTAGTGTAAACCACCATCGAGGTCCTGTTTGTGTTTTTGGGTTTATGGAGGTAAGTGTAACGAAAAGGTAAAGACTCTTAGTGCTCTTAACAATTGGAACAAGCGGAGGTGCTCTATTTTGTTGTGAAACCTCATCTTGTTAATATTCGTGGCTACAAAAGTAGAGTAATGTTAGATATATTACAATTTTGTTTTTCATTTTTGAAAAGAGAGATATTATAAATTTTTCAACATAAATTTTACAAAAAATTGCAATTAACCTTCTAAAATTTGGAATCACAATTAACACAACCCTTCCATCATGTTCTGTTAATTACATGATAGTTGATTTACTTTTAAATAATGTCATTTTTTTCTAATGTCACTTCTAATTACTTTATTGTTAATTTACCAAAAAAAATTGCAATTAGCCTTCTAAACTATAGGCTATTTCTAATAATTGCATCATGTTTTCCATAAACACATACTATTTTCTATGTACATTGTTGGGTATACAAGTATAAATAAAGTTCCACAATGAATAATGATAAGAAAAATGAGTGGTTAATATAACACAATTGAGCACATACCTACTAGACTTAGGCCGTTTGGGTTAAGTGTATATATGTTATATTAACTACTCAAGGAATCTCTCTAATGTGTTTATCTCTCCAACAAGTGGTAGAAGAGCCCATGGTGGTGTAAGACAAAGATGGCAAGGTTATTAAAGTTCTATTTGCAGTTGGAGTAGGAATTGGGTGCATGTATTTGAAGCCCTTTAGCAAATGGAGCGGGACGGTATATTGCACACAAGGCAAGCACATAAAGCCCATACAAACGATCTTGCACAAAGGCCCAATAAAGGAGTATATATTGCCAATGGTGCTAGCCAAAGATGAGGTTTGAGGTTTCCATGGATAAAAGACGTGCAAGCACTCCAAGAAAATAGGCTTATTACAATGAAAAAATTAGGTTTATGCAACACTAGATTTCATTGCAATAAATTCCACATATTGCAATGATCAAGTCGATGAAATAAGCTATTACTTCGACAATCTCATTGCAATAGGTTGATATTTAAATAATAATAATAATAATAATAATATTTTTTTTAAAAAATAATTCTTTTAAAACTAATAATTTTTACATTAATTTTTCTACTAACTTGGTTTGCAAACCATATCTAGGAACTACACTAACAAATTAAATATATATGTAAAAGGTGAAAAAGTCAAACTACTTCATTTCTATAAATATGTAAAAAAAACAAAACAAAAAAACAAAAATAGATACCTGATTTCTTGAGTTTACATTCAAGCACATAGTTTCAAAAAGTATGCAAAAATCAATACATCATGAAAGAAAAGTTTCTTCCAAAAAGCGTTATCCGCACATGCTTCACGGGCATTTCATTGACTTACCACCTAATTTGGAAAAAAAGAATAAGAAAATAAGAATAAAGTTGAAAAATCATATATACAACACAATGACACAAATATACACCATCACTACTTCTATAAGAAAAAAACACACATACACCATTACTACTTGAAGCTTGTACAAACAAAGAAAAATCAAATTAAAATTTATAGAGAACCAAAATATTACCTAAAAGTTAGAGAAAATCTTTAAAATGAGAAAGAGCCTCTCCAAGGAGACTATGAAAGAGAGACTAAATTTGAGATAGAAAATTTAGAGTAAATAGATATGAGAGAGATGGAAATTTGAGAGATAAATTTGGAAGTTAGTAGATAAATTTGAATTTTGAGATAGGCCTAAGAGAGAGAGAGAGAGAGAGAGAGAGAGAGAGATGTGGGGGTGAGAGAAAGAGAGAGAAACTGATATGAGAAAAAAAAAAAAAAAAGACGTGCGTGGGTGAGAGAGAGAAATTGAGATGAGAAAAAAAAGGGGTAGACATGAGCGAGAGAGAAACTAATGAAAGAAAATAGTGCCAATTTCTCAAATTTTCTCGCTACTCAATTATTCACCTCTAATACATCAACAAAGTTTGATGTGAAATAAAGATGTAACATATTACAATAATATAATTTGATGTGAAATAAAATATTACCTATTGCAACAACATATCTCAATGTAAAATGAAGGTTAGTTATTACGACAACACATTTTGATGTAACATAATAATTATTGCTACAATCTCATATTGATGTAATAAATTTAAGTTACTTTTACAACAAAAAACAACTTAGGGATGCAATAGTGTGTGTGTATATATATATATATTTCCTCCATTATTATTTTTTGTTGCAATAATACTTGTTGTATTAATTTTTTTTTTTTTTTTAATGGAGGTTAATACGTGGAAGCCCATGAATGATGCACTAGTAAAGGATAAAACTCATTAAGCAAGAGAGAGTGAATAAGACTTGTTCAGAGATATGAATTATTGAATATACAAGTGTAAGTGAAGTCTCAAATTGTATAATGATTAAAAAAATAAAAAGTTAATATAATCCAATTGAGTATATACTTATTGGCTTAATCCTTTTGTTTCATAGATAAGATAATCTATTAGGTTTGTCCTCACTTTTCAAATATTTCCTACGTTGGGGCTATCAAAAAAATCAATAATTTGCCCCCACTTTTCAAATATTCCTACGTTTAACTATCGTACGACCTTGTCCTATAAATAGCAGTGAGGCTACCATCATTAGCATCGATAATAATTGTTAGTCGGTTCTTACTTTTCAAAGATAAAAGAATTTGTTAGGTTTGTCCCCACTTTTCAAATATTCCTACGTTTGGGTAATAAAAAATAAAAATAAAATCCTACGTTTGACTATCGTGCGACCTTGTCCTATAAATAACAGTAAGGCCATGAATCGTTAACTTACAAGATATTCAAACATAGTCATGAAGATCCCTACCACAGTTTCTTTTTCATTTTTGTTCTTCGTTATTCTTGTTGGGAATTATACTGAAATTCCAACCTATGAGAAACAAAAAAAATAGAGAAAACATACGTCAAATAAAAACAATCACACGCACAAGACAGTGGTGGGGTTTGGATTCCGCGTCCGCGTTTCAGCAAACGCGTTTTCCTCTTTTTTTTTTTTTTTTTTTTGGCCACATTGTTTGACTTTGGGAGACAAAAAATCTATGCATGAACAGTGCGTGTACTGTTCACACACTGTTCATGCAATAAAAAATATTAAAAATAGGTCCTATGGTACTATTCACACATTTAAAAATTATTTTGCTACAGTGTTTTCAGTTTTCAGTTTTCAGTTTTCAGTTTTAGTAACAATAAGTTCAATCCAAACGGACCCAGTATTTACGTGATTCGGCAATTTGCTTACGTCCATGGAGTTGCAGGGATTTCACTATTATTAGGAAAAAATACAAAGTGCAGCTACAGTGTTTCTCTCTCTCTCTCTGAAACACGACAACAGTAACAGTAACAAACCATAATCACAAAAGCGGCTTTTATATCCTATCGGCCCAAGCCTCCGCTTCATGGACTAAGCCTCAGAAAATCTCCCATTAAAAATCACACAACATTATTCGGGTTGGGTCGGGTTGTCAACCGGATTAAACATAAACTAGGTTCCACAAAGCCCAACAAATCTCTCACTTGGAGACTAGTTCAATCACCAACATCAGCTGCTATCCTCTAAAAGCAATCCCTCATCTCTGCAACTCATCCTTCTGTCTTTAAGCTAGAAGGCCAACTGAAGCTACACACAGCTTCAGCTTCTCAATAGTGACACACTTAGTTAACATGTCTGCCGAGTTCTTAGATCTACAAATCTTCTCAAGTATTACTAGCTTATTTTCAATAAGGTACCGGATAAAGTGGTATTTAGTCTGTATATGTTTCGACTTTGAATGAAAAACCGAATTTTTAGCAAGAAAAATTGCACTCTGACTATCACTGTGTAGAATGCCCATCTCCTGCTTCTTACCCAATTCATCTAAGAAACCATGTAGTTAAATCATCTCCTTTCCAGCTTCAGTTGCTGCAACATACTCAGCTTCTGTAGTAAACAAAGTAAAAATCTTTTGCAAATTTGAAGCCCATGATATAGCTGTACCACCCAGAGTAAATACAAACCCAGTAGTACTCTTTCTACTATCAACATCACCAGCAAAATCAGCATCTACATAACCTTGCAGCTACAAACTTGCACCTGTGAAGCAAAGACATGTATCTGATGAACCCTTCAGATATCTCAGAATCCACTTGACTGCCTCCCAATGTTGCTTTCCAGGCCTACTCATGAATCTGCTCACAACTTCCACTGCATGTGCAATGTCTGGCCTTGTACACACCATAGCATACATCAAGCTGCCAATAGTTGAGGCATAGGGCACCTTGCTCATATGGACCATTTCTTCTTCTGTCTTCGGTGACTGTTCTTTGCTCAGTTTGAAATGACTACCCAAGGGTGTGCTAACTGGTTTAGCTTCGTTCATGTTGAATCTGCTGAGAACTTTCTTCACATACTCTGACTGTGAAAGTTTCAAGGTACCATTAGCCTTGTTTCTAATGATTCTCATACCAAGGATTTACTTTGCAGCTCCCAAATCCTTCATTGCAAACTGTTTTGACAATTGCTTCTTCAGATTATTAATCTCCTCAATGCAAGACTCTGCAATAAGCATATCATCCACATACAATAGTAATATGATGCAAGAATTGTCAAAAAACTTAACATAGCAAGAGTGATCAGTTTCACATCTCTTGAACCCAATTCTATGCATAAAACTGTCAAATTTCTTGTACCACTGTCTAGGAGCATGTTTTAGGCCATACAAGCTCTTTCTCAGTTTGCAGACTAAATTCTCTTGTCCTTGAACAATGAACCCTTCTGGCTGAATCATGTAAAGGTCTTCCTCCAAGTCACCATGAAGGAATGCTGTCTTCACATCTAACTGCTCAAGATATAAATTTTCTACAGCCACCTTTCCCAATACTAGTCTAATTGTTGACATCTTCACAACTGGAGAAAATATCTCTGTGTAGTCAATGCCCTCCTTCTGCTGGAACCCTTTAACAACCAATCTGGTCTTGTAACGTTTGCTACCATCATGCTCATTCTTTATTCTATATACCCACTTGTTGTGCAAAGCCTTCTTTCCTACTGGCAATTCAATCAGTTCCTATGTATGATTCCCCAACAAGGAATCCATCTCATCCTTCATGGCTAACTCCCACTTGCTTGAATTCTCATCTTGCAAGGCTTCATCATAATACTCTAGCTCACCACCATCAGTCAATAGAAGATAATTTAAAGCGGGTGAATAACGTTGTGGAGGTCTAATGTTCCTGGAAGATCTACGGACTTCAGCTACAGGTGTACTCTGATGTACCTGTGAATTTACATTCTCCTTATCTTCTTCACCCTTTTTCTGGACAGTACTTTCAGTCAATTCATCTAAGTTGACAAACTCAGATTTCTTTTAATCAATCTCTGTAACATCTGGCACTACAATTGACCTGTCCTTGTACATAACCTGTTCATTAAATATCACATTTCTACTTCTAATGATTTTCCTGTTTTGTTCATCCCAAAACCTATAGCCAAATTTCTCATCACCATAGCCAATGAAAAAACATATTTTAGACTTTGCATCAAGTTTACTACGAGCATCAGAATCAATATAAACATAGGAAACACAACCAAAAACTTTTAAATGTGAAAACTTTACCTCTTTACCGCTCCAAACCTCCTCAGGAAGTCTGAACTCCATGGGAACTGATGGCCCTCGGTTTATCAGGTAAGCTGCAATGCTAACAGCATCAGCCCAGAAAGTTTTTGGTAGTCCAGCATGCAACCTCATACTCCTAGCACGCTCATTGAGAGTTCTGTTCATGCACTCAGCCACGCCATTCTGCTGTGGTGTCCTAGGAATGGTCTTCTCCATCCTAATTCCCTGTGTAACACAATACTCACTGAACCCTCCATCTATATACTCTCTTCCATTATTTGACCTCAAACATTTTACTTTCAAACCTATTTCTGTCTCAACCATGACCTTCCACTTCTTAAAAGTTTCAAATACATCAGATTTATTTTTCAGAAAATAAAGCCATGCCTTTCTGCTTGAGTCATCAATGAAAGTGACGTAGTACCTTGAACCTCCAAGGGATGCAACCGGAGAAGGCCCCCATAAATCAGTATGTACTAACTCCAATTTTTTAGCCTTCGATGTCCTGCCAGTTTTCAAGAAGCTCACCTTTTTCTGCTTTCCTAAGATGCAGCTTTCACACATGTCAAAATCAACTGACTTCAATTCTGGTAGTTTTCCTTTTGATAGCAGCATCTTCATCACTTTCTCACTCATGTGACTAAGTCTGCGGTGTCATAGACTTATATCAGTACTTGCATCAGCAACTGCAATTGTGTCTCTTGGACTTGAGGTCATATATAGAGTACCAGTCTTCTTTCCATGAGCCAATACCCTAGCTCCCTTTGTAACCTTCCAAGTACCACCAACAAATAGTATTGCATGTCCTTCATCATCAAGTTGTCCAACAAAAATCAGATTCCTCCTCAGGTCAGGAATATGTCGAACCTTCTCCAGTAACCAAACAGACCCATTGGGCAACAATATCCAGATGTCTCCCATACCCACAACATCCAAGGTTGAACCATCAGCCAAATACACCTTACCAAAATCACCTGCAACATAATTTTGTATGATTTCTCGGTATGGAATGGTATGAAACAAAGCTCCTGAGTCTAAAACCCAATCATCAAGTGGATTGTCTACTGCAAGAAGTAATGCATCCTGTACCTCTTCTGTTACAGCATTAGCAGAATCATCTTCATTCTTCTTCTTAGGACTTTTGCATTGGTTCCTAAAGTGACCTGTTTTTCCACAATTCCAGCATTGTACTTGTTGGCCTGATCTAGATTTACTTCTTTTCTGATTATTATTTTTGGATTTTGATCTGTCCCGATTTGAATTTCTGTTATTACCTCTGCCTCTTGTCTCAAGATTTAGGGCAGAACCAGATCCTGAGGTTTCACTTGCATCTCTTCTGCGAATTTCCTCAGCCAGAATTAAATCTCGTATATCATTGTACTTGAGCTTTTCCTTTCCTGTAGAATTACTTACTGCCATTCTCATTGCCTCCCAACTGTTTGGCAAAGAAGCCAAGACGATCAGAGCACGAATCTCATCATCAAAATCAATTTCTACAGACGACAATTGATTTGTGATAGTGTTAAATTCATTCAGATGTTGTGCTACTGATGCATTCTCTGCCATCTTCAGATTGAACAGTTTCTTCATCAAATGCACCTTGTTATTTGCTAACGGCTTTTCATACATACCAGACAAAACCTTCATCAGATCTGCTGTGGTCTTCTCCTTTACAACATTGTGTGCAACAGACCTAGACAGAGTTAACCTGATAACTCCCAGTACCTGTCTGTCAAGAAGAGCCCATTCCTCAGCCTTCATAGTCTCAGGTTTTTCCCCTAGAAACGGCAGATGCAACTTCCTCCCATAAAGATAATCCTCGATTTGCATCCTCCAAAATCCAAAGTTTGTGCCATCGAACTTTTTTATTCCAGACGCCTTTCCTGCTTCCTCTGCCATTGCTCCCACTCAAACGTAACCCTAGGCTCTGATACCAGTTGTTGGGAATTAAATCGAAATTCCAACCTACGAGAAACAAAAAAAAATAGAGAAACCACACGTCAAAGAAAAACAATCACATGCATAAGACAGTATTTACGTGGTTCGGCAATTTGCCTACGTCTACGGAGTTGCAGGGATTTCACTATTATCAGGGAAAAAATACAAAGTGCAGCTATAGTGTTTCTCTCTCTCTCTCTCTGAAACACGACAACAGTAATAGTAACAAACCCTAATCACAAAAGCGGCTTTTATATCCTGCGCATAGGATTCATAATGGGCCAAAAAAAAAAAAAAAAAAAAATTCTCGGGGGCGTTGCCCCTGGACCCCCAGGAGGCTTGTCCATGGGCTACGGCTTGGGCTTGTCGGCCCAAGCCTCTACTCCATGAACTAAGCCTCAGAAAATCTCCCATTAAAAATCATACAACATTATTAGGGTTAAGTCGGGTCGTCAACTGAATCAAACATAAACTAGGCTCCACAAAGCTCAACAATTCTTTCTGAAAGTAATTTCTTGGCCAAAGCACAGACAAACATGACAATCCCAGTTAACGTGGGTGTCATTCTTGACTTCGATACATGGACTGGGAAGATGGGTTTGAGTTGCATCAACATGGCCCTTTCAGACTTCTATGCCTCCAATAGTCACTACAAAACTAGGCTATTTCTTCATTCCAGAGACTCCAAAGGTGATGTTGTTGATGCAGCTGCTGCAGGTAAATCTCCCTCCACTCACTAATTTTTGGATCATTCCCAGCCGTATAGTTAAGGTCTCATGATATATTATATTTATTAAGGTCTCGTGGGTTTGATTTGAAGACCCCCTCTATTAATAAATAAAATAATATATATTATTTATTACCCTTACATAATGCACATTTTAATTAAAACATTCTCAATATCTTTTTTTTGAGAAAAATTTCAAGCCAACTAGAAAAAATTTCAAGCATCTCTATTGACCAATAAATTGCATTGTGTATTAAAATCAATAGATGAAGAGACAAAATTAAGGCACAGTCTCTCAAAACAAAGAAAGTGAAGAGACATTTTATACTTTTTCTCTTTATCTGTATTTTTTTTTTCTTGACTACTTTTCCTTAGAATGAGTTATCAAATCTCCATCATATTAGCATGGTCATTAGGCCATGTTTGGTTTACTATTGGACTCATATCCCAGTTCTCATATATATATATATATATATATATATATATATATATCTTAGTTTTCATAACTCAAAACTTTAATTCTTATCTTATATCCATTTCTCTATTTTCTCTTAATTTACTCCCCAAATGTGTTTGGCATTAGTTCTTGGCTTAGTTTTCAATTTAAAAGAGCAACTTTAACTCCAAGTGTGGAGTCCACTAGTCAGTCACACTCAGAACCGCTGTTACATCTATTGTTAAGCACCCGCGTGAAACTCTTTCCATTTCTCTCCACACTCCATAGAAGGAAAAAAGTACAGAGGCATTTGTATTCCACCCCATAACTCATCTCTCCTTTCCAAACCTTAACTATCAAAATGCTACTTTTCTTCCACTCTAAACACCTAATCATTAATCACAGTAGCAAAGATTATGATCATCAATAGCTCCATAAAAACACACAGATGTTAACCAAAGAAAGCCATAAAAATACCAGATCAACCCAAAAAAACCCATAGATATTTAAACATTTAAAAAAATTCCAAAAGAACCCATAAAAAAACCCAAAAATCCAAATCAAAGAGGTTTGGAAACAAACAAATCACCAGATGTTGAACCAAAAACCAAAAACCAAAAACAAATCACCAGATGTTGAACCAAAAATCCAAATTGCCCTATCCCATGAGTCAACAATGATAGCAAGGCCGCCACTTGAGCGAGAGAACCAGTAGAAAAAGAAAAAAGAATAACCTAAGGTTTAAAATTTTAAATGGATAGTGCAATCTTCTGTTTTAAATTGACGCAAATCCTATGGTATCTTTTTAGAATTTTCCCATAAACTAATTTTTTTATGGCAATTATAATTTGAAACCTCGAGTTTGAATGGTAAAGAGACTATTGCTACATTTCTAAGAGTTTCGTTGTTGAGATCTAGCATTTCTTTATAAGGAATCATCGTTCTTTACATGTATATATAATGGCTAGCACATCATATTATTAAAAATCAACAGTTTAAAAAATGTCCCATGCTTAAACCAATTACACCAAAAGTTCTTCTAAACAAAAAAAATTACACCAAAAATTAATTTTTCTTTGGACGATGACTTGTACAAATCTAATTACTAGACTACACCACCGAAATATAATATATATTACTGTTTGTTTTCAACTTCAATTCTTTAGTTACGGGGTGGTTATGGGGACAATTTCCTAAGACCAGGACGTGTATAAGTTGGGTTTACATTTTAGAGTTGGGTGAAAAAGTGTGTGAAAATATGTGTAATGTTGTTTAAAAACTGAAAACATGTATTTAAACTTGCGTATCAAACGAAGATCTCCACAAGTTGAAGAGTCTCCAATTCATGGTAGTTCTAAAAACCAACCCAATCCTATAATCAGACCGTTTTTGAGTTAGGGCAATTTTGTTAAGTCTAATATATTTTTTTCTTTTTTAGTTTAATTCAATAATTGTTTGTTGGGCATCAGGTTGTTTAGTTTTAGTTTTTTGTGTGTGTGGAAAGTGCGAGGTTTTAAAAACCTTTACATAGAAAAATTCTAGGGTAAAAGTAGTTTCTTAATGTTTAGAGATAAAAAACGAGTTTTTTAAAGTTTAGAGACGAAAAACAAACTTTTGGCAAAGTTTAAGAACCAAAATAGTATTTTACCTAACATTCTAAGATCATATAAAATGGTACAATTTGTGTCACAACTGTCCAAGTGACAAATAGTGAATGATGGAGAAAAAGTTGTAGGTTCACATGAAAGTGATAGGTAGCTAATCAAAGTTTGACGTGTAAAATAATTTTGGTAAAAATTGTGACAATTTATGTAGTACGAAAACTACTCACTTTACATTAACAAAATAATCTAAAAGCAAATTTGAAAGTTCAATATGGGTATGAAACACCCTTGAACGTTTAGACCCCCAAATACAAAAATACCAATTCAAGCTATTTAACAAACAACGTATGTGCGGAAAATGATAAATAGCTTATACCTGAATTGAGGAACGATCTAAACCATAAATAATCACATACACAGCAGTAATTAAATGGTAAAGATAAAGGGAAGAGAAATGCAAACACAAGGACAACACTCGATGTGTTATCGAAGAGGAAACCGAAGCCTTCGGCATAAAACCTCTCCGCCGCCCTCCAAGCGGTCAATAATCCACTAGAAAATGTAGTTGGGATACATGAACATCAATAGACCCTCCAAGCCTAATCTACCCAGGTACCTAAGCCTTCCAAGCTTCCTGCTCCAACGAGGTTGCGCCGAACCTTTTTCTTTTCTAGCTTACCGGATTCCGCTACTTGACCATAGCATCAACCAATGTATATTGGTTCCTTCCCAAACTGCTTTCCAAAGCACCAAATGAACCTTCTCACAGACGTGGGTGTGGTGAGATAAGGATTTGGTAAAAGACCTCTCAAGGGTATGCCAATGGAGAGGAAGAGAGTAGAGGAATTTGAAGAGTCTCTAAGGTAAAGATTGGGGATGAGGCAATCTTGTTTTTCTCTAGGGTTTCTCTCACAAAATTCTCTTTGGAAGCTCTCTCAATTTAGTGGGTATAAGGGTGTATATATAGTAGGGTGAGAAGGGAATGCAAAACGTCAGTTTTTGCCAAACAGGGTTTACTCGCTGCTTGACCTTGCGGCTTGTCCAAGTCGCGAGTTCCAGTCGCGACGTAACGGCCTGGACAGCCTAGAACTTTTGTCCTGTAGCGTGACAGCTGGCGCGACCCTTCAGCTTCCCAGTGTGCCTCTCACGTGCCAGAGTTTGGCGGCTTGCCAGTCGCGATCCACCCGCGAGCTCTAGTCGCGAACCTCTATTTTTCTTGCACACTCTTGAGCTTTTCTTCACATCTTCTCACACACTACCCTTACAATTTTCCCACCTAAATACAGGGTTACTAAGTGCTGAATTATAAGCAAATTGGTCACGGAATAAAGCCAATTAGATGGTTGATTAAATTCAACCTTACAATCTCCCCATTTGGCTATTCCGTGACAAAACCCTAAAACAAACTCTAGACTTAATGCGTGAGTTGAGAACAGTTGGAAAACTCACTCACACCTAACTCTAGAATCTGTAAAGCTCTTGAACATATGAATAAGTAACTCCTGAAACACAATAACATAACAATATCATTGTATGCAGAAAACTTAATAAGCATATGGAGCAAAATAAGCATGATCAAGCAAAAATGAACATAAGCACAAAAGCAATAATTCATGGCAAGATCAGCAACAGTAGTCACTTAAGCAGAAGTGATTACTATGTTCATTCACACAGGAAATGAACATCTGGATATGCAAAACTGATAAACTCAATTGAAGAGAATCATTTGCAAGTCCAACACTCAACCAATGCATACAAACATATATGCATCTAGGAACAATCCTACTAGGGCATAAGAGTGTTGTACTTAAGATAATGCAAGGCATTAATAAGTACCAAAACACAAAGCATAAAGGCTGCATAAGCAAAGATTTGCAAATACATGGAACAAACCATAAAAGCCTACAAACATGCAAAAGTGCTAGAAACAACCCTCAAAACTTACAAAAGCAACAATGGGTACAGACCAACAACATACAGTACAGAAGCTGAAAGATATAAGATGGATACAAAACTGTGATAAAAACTAAAGAAAAGAAAAAAATAAGCAACAGTAAACAAAAATCTGTTAGCTGAAATCTCCCCCTTTCATTGAGCTCTCCCCCTGCCAACAGCATCTCCCCCTTTTTGTCATGGAATAGCTAGTCGTCATGATCTTCTAGCTTCCTTTGAATTTCATCCAGTTGAGTTTGGATTGAAGTAAACTTTGTATCCCATCGAAAGTTGAGATGATGCAAGATGGAAGTAAGATCGGACATCTTTGAACTCAGCTCATGAACAGAAGCTACAATAGAGTCTAGCTTCTCGTCTGCTGTGAGTGAACTGGAGCGCGAGCCACTGTGGGACGCGGAAGCTTCTGTTTTGATTCCCTTCTTGCTATGACCAATGCTAGCGTTGAAAGTGCGCATGTTGATTGGACATGGTGTTGTGCAGGGAACTTCATTCTCAGACGGATGGATCCTTTTACGCTTCAGAATCCGTGAGATGAGACAGCAAAATGGGATGCACATCCTTGATTCTGTTCGGAGAACAGTTTTGCGAAGGATATGAAATATATGTGCACAGATGTCAATCTCGACATCAGAAATCAGATCATGAAGAAACAATGCACGCCTGAGATTCATATACCCTGTGCTGGATAGGGGATACAGGTTGTGAAACATGACGATCGTGAGCACCCTCAATTTTGGAGAAAGAGATGAAACATTGATTGAGTTTCCTTTCGAGGAAAATTCCAGATTGTCCCCAAGAGCTGCTTTAAGTAGTTCTTCATCCGGATGAAGATCATCATAGACCGGTGAGATCCGAAGTATTGGCCTGTTGATGTGCAGAATCTCTGCTAGATATGCGAGAGAGACCGAGAAACTTTTTCCTCGAACCCAGCACTTAAGTTCATCTCCTTCAACAATTGCATTGGCATAAAACTCTTTTACCAGATCTTCAAATGCATCATCAAGGTCAGAGAGGAGATAATTCCAGTCCTTGTGAGCAAACCATTGAGGAATATTGGTGTCAAATAGAGAATGTTGGTCAAAAACTCTTTCAATTAGAGGTGTCGCCTTTTTGAAGTAATTTTCATGAGTCTGAAAGGCAGCATACGATCGAAACCTGTTGGGATCGAACACACCAGATGGAGAACGAACCCGCTTTGGTCTAGGAGAGAAATCATTAATTTCAATGACATGTTCCTTTCCTTTGTTGCTTCCTCCTTTCACAGCTGATCTCTTGAATGGAGACATTTTCACTCTGCACTATGATTTAATACATACACAAACACCAAACACGACAGCAAACATTATTAGCATTTTGTCAGTGCCATACCATGGATAATGGAGGAAACCCTAAACACTTGAAATTTAAGATCAAAACATGACAATGAGTGTATGTAGACAATCAACCCCATAATAAGTACACAAGATAGAGATGATTAGTGTATGGACCAGCACAAACATACATTATACTCCGAAAATCAGAAACCCATGTTCGAACAAGAGAAATCACAAAACACAACAACATCTTCACAAAACGAAAAAAAATTGTCCAAATCAGGAAGAATGAAGGGTAAGGAAGAAAACCCATACCTCTTTGTTGAAGATTTGAGAGAAAATGATGCAGAAATGGAAGAATTTCAATGAGAAACTCGGAGTGGTTGTGAGAGTAAAATGAGGAAGACAATGAACAGTCACACAAGTACGAGGGAAAAACTGGAAAACAATTTTAAAAACTGTCTTCAAAACGCAAAAACACGCGTTTTTCGCGACTGGATCAAGTCGCCAGTAAGTCACATGGTTAAGCCGCGAAACATTATGAAGAGAAGAAACTTGAGAATTTCTCTAAGTGTTTTTCGCGACTGGAAGGCCTACCCGCGAGATAGTCGCGTTATGAGCCGCGAAAATCCCTGAGTACCTCTCGCGACTGGACCTTCCACTCGCGAACCAATCGCCACACTGACCCGCGAAAAGTGCAAAGCTCAAATTTTGGAAAAAATTTTCAAGTCTTTTTCGCGACAAGAGTACTGACTCGCCAGTAAGCCAGGAAAAATCTCTGAGTGAGCTTGCGATTGGGACATGCGACTGGGCCAACCCGCGACTTAGTCGCCAAAACAGGGCAACACTGTTTTTGAAATTTTTGACATTTTGCAAAAACAAAGTACTTTCCAAAAACAAAACAAAACACTCAAAAATCTTTTTGTGTTTGATCAACAAAGATTGAGCATGTAAAAACACATTTAATCAAGTACAATCACACAAATGAATATGGCATTCATTGAACATATACTTGTGTGTTGTGTGTGCATATCGAAAATGAGATAGTCCTTAGTCCAATGTGAAGCTTCAATGATCAATTCAATCAAGGCATACACAACTAGCCCTAGATAATGTGACCTATCTCAATTATAGAAACATGCATATATGACCTCGCACAAGTACTTGATAACAATTCTTTGAACCTTTTCATTTGGCTCCATATTCAACATATCATTTGCAACTTTTGAGCAAAAAAAATCTCATTGTGAGATAGATGCCTGAAATTTTTGATATTTCAATTGATGAGTTAGCCTTTGGCTTTTTGAGCATCACACATTTTATTTTGGTCGCTTTCCCTTTTTCCTAGTCAAATATTAGTGTGTGCGATAGGCTTTTGCAGCTCTATATCTCTTTTCATTTGGAGATTTACATTTAGAGAGCTCTTTTTAAAGCGTAAAAATAAAAAAGTGGGAAGATATATAGGCATGAGTCTATGCATGTCTCAAGATCAACAAAACCATTCACTAATCATTTATGACAAGGTTGAAGATATACAACAATCACATAGATTTCAGAATTTCTTCCACAAAGATATGAGTGCATGAGAGACAAGCTAAGCTTGTTAAATGCACACAGCCATAAGTACAAAGGTACAAGGCAAAACATGCTTTGAGACAAAAACTCAACAAAGTGATCAAACCTTTTGGATATTCAAATTTTTATGTGTTTTTGGATTTTTGACACAAAAGAAATTTGACAAAAAGATAAACAGACAGAAGACACACAAAACAAACCACACAAAGCAACTAAACAAACAAACACAATAAGATATCATGGAGGATTGAGTTTAAGGAATGATACCGACACCAATTGTCTTACGCAAGGATTCAAACCTTGGGCCATCAAGAGGTTTGGTGAATATGTCTGCTTTTTGATTTTCAGTATTGATGAATTCTAGACATACTGTCTTGTCTTCTACCAAATCCCGAATGAAGTGATAGCGAATCTCGATATGCTTTGATTTGGAGTGCTGAACCGGATTCTTTGACAAGTTTATGGCGCTTGTATTATCACAGAACACACACATAGTATCTTGAGAAATGCCATAGTCATGCAATAGCTTTCGCATCCATAACAGTTGTGCACAACAACTTCCTGCTGTAATGTATTCAGCTTCAGCCGTTGACAGCGATACTGAATTCTGCTTTTTGCTCATCCATGAAACCAAGTTATTTCCAAGATATAAGCACCCGCCAGAAGTACTTTTTCTATCATCTATGCACCCTGCCCAGTCAGCATCTGAATATCCTGCCAAACACTCATTCAAATCTTTTGTATAACAAATCCCATAGGCAGATGTGCCATTTACATAGCGAATGATTCGTTTAATTGCTGTTAAGTGGGATTCTTTAGGAGCGGCTTGAAACCTTGCACAGACTCCGACACTGAATGCAATATCTGGCCTACTTGCTGTGAGATAGAGAAGGCTGCCAATCATACTCCGATAAAGGGTTGGATCAACGTCAACACCGGCTGCATCTATGCTCAACTTTGCCGAGGAACTCATGGGAGTAGAGGTATGTTTCTTGGTGTCCAGACCAAATCTTTTGACAAGATTTTTGGCATACTTTTCTTGGGAAATAAATATACCATCTCTCCGTTGCTTTACTTGAAGTCCTAGGAAGTAGTTCAACTCTCCCACCATACTCATTTCAAATTCCTTTTTCATTTCTTCCGAGAACTCATGAGCTAGTTTATCAATTGTGGATCCAAATACAATATCATCCACGTACACTTGAGCGACAAGAAGGGATTTTTCATCTCTTTTAACAAACAATGTGCGATCTGCTTGACCTCTCTTGAACCCACAATCCAATAAATAGGTAGTGAGACGGTCATACCATGCTCTTGGCGCCTGCTTCAACCCATACAAAGCTTTCTTCAGTCTTAGTACATGACCCGGAAAGTGAGGATCTTCAAATCCCTTTGGTTGTTCAACGAAAACTTCTTCATTGAGAAAGTTGTTTAAGAAGGCACTCTTTACATCCATTTGGTACAACTTGAAATCCATGATGCATGCTATGGATAAGAGAATCCGAATGGATTCTAATCTTGCTACCTGAGCGAAAGATTCATCAAAATCTATGTCTTCCACCTGAGTATACCCTTGAGCCACCAATCTAGACTTATTTCTGATAACTTCACCATCTTCATCTGTTTTGTTCTTAAAAATCCACTTGGTGCCGATCACATGTGTATCTTCAGGCCTTGGAACCAATTCCCACACATCATTTCTAACAAATTGGTGTAGCTCCTAGTGCATGGAATCTACTCAATTCTCATCCTTCAGTACTTCTTCCACCTTTTTGGGTTCAAATTGAGCAAGATAGCAGTTGTATGTTACATGGTTAGCAATATACTTTAGTCCTTTTCTCAAACGAAGTCCTTCGTTCACATCCCCAATAACATTACTTGATGGGTGATTAAGTGTCACTCTTGATGAAGGTTTCTTGGAAGTTGAGAGTTCCTCATCACGAGAAATTGGGGTTTGAATTTCTGGAGGAGTAAGTGGACTTGAGACTTCTTGTGTTGATCTAGTCTCTCTTCTTGATACAATAGGTGTGGTCTCCTTTTCGGGTGTTACTTTCTCAGCATCATCACTTAAAGGCATATCATCATCATCCTCATTCTCCTTGAGTTTGAGCCCCTTGCCATCATCTTCAATTTCCTTTTCAGATATGGTGTCATCTATGACCACATTGATTGACTCCATCACCGTCTTAGTGCGCTTGTTGTACACTCTATAAGCTCGACTATTCGTGGAGTATCCTAGGAGTATTCCTTCATCACTCTTAGCATCAAATTTTCCCGGATTTTCCCTGTCATTTAGAATATAGCATGTGCTCCCAAATACTCTGAAATACTTCACCTTGGGTTTCTTTTCTCTCCATATTTCATATGACGTCTTCTTTGTCCCTGCTCGGAAATAAATTCTATTACGAATGTGACAAGATGTGTTCACAGCTTCTGCCCAGAACCTTTGAGGTATGTTTTTGTTGAGTAGCATGACTCTAGCCATCTCTTGGATCACCCGGTTCTTTCTTTCGACCACTCCATTTTGTTGTGGAGTCTTTGGAGCTGAAAATTCCTTCTTGATGCCATGCTCTTCACAAAATGATTCAAATTTAGCATTCTCGAATTCCTTCCCATGATCACTTCTGATTTTGACTATGGGAACCCCTTTTTCATTTTGCAATCTCTTGCATAATCTTTGCAGTTTATCACATGCTTCAGACTTCTCTTTAAGGAATTCCACCCAAGAGTATCTTGAAAAATCATCAACTATCACCATAATATATCTCTTTCCCCCTAGGCTTTCAGTCCTTGTAGGCCCCATTAGATCTACGTGAAGAAGTTCCAAACATCGTGAGGTAGCAATCACATTCACCTTGGGATGGTTTGCTTTTGTTTGTTTCCCCATTTGGCATGCTCCACATATAGTCTTCTCCACCTTTCCAAACTTTGGAAGTCCCTCAACGGCCTCAAGTTTAGAGACTTTACATACTTGTTTGAAGTTCGCATGTCCAAACCTATGATGCCAAAGTTTCAGCATATCAACACGAGCACTTCTACACGAAATAGGTGTGGTAGGCACTACTCCATAGCAATTATCAGTAGTCCTATTTCCTTCCAAGACTTGAATCCCTTTCTCATCAATGATTATGCACCCCTTCTTTGAGAATTGAACAAGAAAATCTTCATCACATATTTGAGTAATACTTAGGAGATTTGCCTTTAAACCTTTGATGTATAGAACTTCTTTCAACAAAGGTAATCCCGGTATTTCAACCGTCCCTTTCCCGAGAACTTGAGCATGACTCCTATCACCAAAAGTCACATAATCACATGCTTTCTCTTTAAGAGTCTTAAACAGTGATTTATCTCCTGTCATATGACGAGAACATCCACTGTCAAGGTACCATAGACATGAATTAAATACCTTCAATGAGGTGTGCACAAACATACAAGCATGAGACAAGCATTCTTGACCATCAAACAAAAATTCATTGTTATTCTCAATGCTTATTCCAGATTGAGTTTTCCTTTTCAGATTATCAACCTTTTCACACAATGATCTATTTCTTCTTTTGTATTTCTCAATCAAAGAGTTAGACTCACATAGACTATTGTGAAGAATGTGGTTCTTGCTTTCAAAATATTTCAGCATATGAATGAACATCCTAGCATGTTTCCTGGATTTAATTAGCTCTAAGAGTTCATTATTAGAGTATCCCTCAAATATACTCACAGAGTCATTATCACAAACACTTAAACCACAATTCAGCATGACCCTTTTTACAGCTGCATCCATAGCCAAGGGGTCTAGGATCGCACTCAGGTAATCAAACCACAAAGAGTGCACCCGCTCTGATACCAATTGAAAGTTCAATATGGGTATGAAACACCCTTGAACGTTTAGACCCCCAAATACAAAAATACCAATTCAAGCTATTTAACAAACAACGTATGTGCGGAAAATGATAAATAGCTTATACCAGAATTAAGGAATGATCTAAACCATAAATAATCACACACATAGCAGTAATTAAATGGTAAAGATAAAGGGAAGAGAAATGCAAACACAAAGACAACACTCGATGTGTTATCGAAGAGGAAACCGAAGCCCTCGGCGTAAAACCTCTCCGCCGCCCTCCAAGCGGTCAATAATCCACTAGAAAATGTAGTTGGGATACATGAACAGCAATAGACCCTCCAAGCCTAATCTATCCAGGTACCTAAGCCCTTCAAGCTTCCTGCTCCAACGAGGTTGCACCGAACCTTTTTCTTTTCTAGCTTACCAGATTCCGCTACTTGACCATAGCATCAACCAATGTATATTGGTTCCTTCCCAAACTGCTTCCCAAAGCACCAAATGAACCTTCTCACAGACGTGGGTGTGGTGAGATAAGGATTTGGTAAAAGACCTCTCAAGGGTATGACAATGGAGAGGAAGAGAGTAGAGGAATTTGAAGAGTCTCTAAGGTAAAGATTGGGGATGAGGCAATCTTGTTTTTCTCTAGGGTTTCTCTCACAAAATTCTCTTTGGAAGCTCTCTCAATTTAGTGGGTATAAGGGTGTATATATAGTAGGGTGAGAAGGGAATGCAAAACGTCAGTTTTTGCCAAACAGGGTTTACTCGCGGCTTGACCTTGCGGCTTGTCCAAGTCGCGACGTAACGGCCTGGACAGCCTGGAACTTTTGTCCTGTAGCGTGACAGCTGGCGCGACCCTTCAGGTTCCTAGTGTGCCTCTCACGTGCCAAAGTTTGGCGGCTTGCCAGTCGCGATCCACCCGCGAGCTCTAGTCGCGAACCTCTGTTTTTCTTGCACACTCTTGAGCTTTTCTTCACATCTTCTCACACACTACCCTTACAATTTTTCCACCTAAATACAGGGTTACTAAGTGCTGAATTACAAGCAAATTGGTCATGGAATAAAGCCAATTAGATGGTTGATTAAATTTAACTTTACAAAATTAAATAATTTAAAACCTAACCAATCCTTTAAAAAAAATAAATAAATAAAATAAAAATAAAAATAAACCTAATCAATCAACCCATTCAAAATCATCCCCAGATGTTGGCTCCAGATTGATTGATCAAGTTGATGGGATGGGTTGAACAGACTTGAACTTGAACGTACAACCTACCAACAAATTCAAACTTTTATTGGACCAAACGCTCCAACGGTCCAACCACATTTGTTTGCAGTAATCCTTAACTTGTTTGTGTAATGTTTACAAATGTTTCTAATAAGCTTTATATATTATTCTATTAAGTAGCTACACTTTTCAATTGGTTACTAAGATCGCTATTATTAGTCTGTTTGTTCTTGTTTTTGTCTTTATTATATTTTTTTAATGTAAAATCTACCACTATATTTCGTTAATTATTCAAAAAATGGATGGTTACCAAAGTTTTCCTTCCATTTCTCATTTGTTTCTAAAGCTCCACATTAGTTTGAGTTTGACTGGGTATTAAGTTGGATTTTTTTTTTTTTTTTTTGAATTATAGCTCTAGACCTAATAAAAAATGTAGAAGTGCTAGCTATTATAGGGCCAGGAAATTCTATGCAAGCCAGGTTTATCATCAATCTTGGGGAGAAAGCCCAAGTGCCAATTGTAGCATTTTCAGCAACAAGCCCTTCTCTTACTTCACTTCGAAGTCCATATTTTTTTCAAGTCACTCAAAATAGCTCATCCCAAGTGAAAGCTTTAAGTGCAATTGTTCAAGCCTATGGATGGAGAGAAGTTGTGCCAATCTATATTGATAATTAGTATGGACAAGGTATTATACCCCTCTTGATTGAAGCCTTGCAAGACGTTGATGCCCGTGTTCCTTACCGAAATGTCATTCCACCATTGGCCTCAGATGACCAAATCGGTGAAGAACTTTATAAGTTGATGACAATGCAAACTACAGTCTTCATAGTGCACATGCCAATGGATCTTGGTTCTCGGCTTTTCACCAAGGCAAAAGAGATTGGAATGATGAGTAAAGGTTATGTTTGGATCATGACTAGTGGGATGACCAATTCCATTCGCTCGATAGAATCTTCATCTTCAGTACGTGATTCAATGCAAGGGGTATTGGGTGTAAAGACTTATGTTCCAAAAACAGTTGAGCTTGAAAATTTTACACTTCGATGGAAAACAAAATTCCATCGAGACAATCCAACCATGTTGAATGTTGAATTGAATGTTAGGGGACTATGGGCATATGATGTTGCTTCAGCGCTAGCCAGGGCAGTTGAGAAGGCCAGGACTACAACTTTTGTCCTTGAAAATACAACTGGTTCAAGCAACTTAACTGATCTTGCAACTATCAGAGTCTCTCTAAATGGTCCAAGACTTCTCCAAGCATTATTGGACACTAGATTTACTGGCCTTGCCGGAGAGTTTAGTCTCCAAAATGGGCAACTACAATCGTCAACTTTTCAGATAATTAATGTGAATGGTAATGGAGAAAGAGGGGTTGCATTTTGGACTTCAGAAAATGGACTCATCAGGGAATTGAATTCTACAAACACAAGCATGTATTCCACTTCGAGAAGCAACCTAGGACCTGTTATATGGCCAGGTGATTCAAGCTCTATCCCCAAAGGTTGGGAGATTCCAACAAATGGGAAGAAGTTGAGAGTAGGAGTTCCAGTGAAGGATGGCTTTTTTGAATTTGTTAAGGCGAAACATGATGCTAGCACTAACACAACGATGGTCACAGGATACAGTATAGACATCTTTAAGGCTGTAATGAAAGCATTACCATATAATGTTGAGTACGAGTTCATTCCTTTTGCAAAGCTAGATGGTGAAAGCGCTGGTACATATAATGATATGGTGTATCAAGTATATCTTGGGGTTAGTAAAAATCCTTAGCTTACTATTTTTAATAACTAAGATTATATTTTGAGCCTTAATATTTCTTAGTTTATCATTTTCCTTCTAGATTTTGTTATCTATCTAAACAAGGGCACACATATAGTACTGGAAATGATGGAAGTAAATTTTTTACTTTGACAGAACTTTGATGCTTTGGCGGGAGATACAACTATCATTGCAAATAGGACTAACTATATTGACTTCACGTTGCCATATACGGAATCTGGAGTAACAATGGTAGTGCCAATCAAAGAAGATGAGAGGAAAAACGCATGGGTGTTCTTGAAGCCATTAACTTGGGACCTTTGGATAACAACTGGGATTTTCTTTGTCTTCATTGGCTTTGTGGTATGGGTTCTTGAACATCGAATAAATGAAGAATTTCATGGGCCTCCATCACATGAGATTGGAACAAGCTTATGCTACTCCTTCTCAACCATGGTTTTTGCCCAAAGTAAGTTTCTTTCATCATTTTCTCATTTATTATAGTAGAAATGAATGATTCAAATACTCAATAGAAGGCATATGCAAAATAATGCAATCTATATATATACACTACTTAGAGACTTATAACTGCTTCAGAAATTTGGAATTTCCATGCTTCAAAAATAATCAAGTAATAATCTGTTTGTCATCTTGCTTAGCATAGGGGGTGTAACCCCCCTCCCCCACAAGGTTTTCAAACCCGGACCGTTCATTGAACCGTAAAAGTGAAAGGTTCAAGGTTTTTGAGGTCGAACCGAGATCGAACCGGGGTCGAACCGTGATGACATCATAATTAATTTAATAATTAATTAAAGCCTAAATATAGATATTAAATTTATAAAACTAGCAAAATTGACTAATATATCTATATATGTAAGGGAAATTTAATAATTTTCAAGCATATATTTAATAATTAAATAAGAAAGTTAACAAAATAAAATAATAACCATGAAAACATTAAAATTTATAATTAATTTTTGAAGTAAAGTTGAATATATTTGAAGGATTTTAATTATAATTTTTTTTATTCCTTGTAAGAGATGGATAATTTAATTAAGTAGAATAAAATTGTGTTAAGTTGTTTTTATAAAATAAAAAATAAAATAAAATAAAAATTGCTAAGGGGTTGGACTGCATGGTTCTCACCGGTTCGTGCGGTCCAACCCCGGTTTTAGGGGTTCACGGAATTAACAAAAAATCCGGTTCTTTAGGCTTTAAAAATGGATTTTTATCCCAGTTTTCGGTTCTCACGGTCTGACCTCCCAGTCCGGTCCGGTTCTGAGAACCATGCTCCCCCAGTTGTTATTTTACCAACTAATACCTCAAAAATCAAGTTTATCCGGGTATGTATTGCAATTTTATTTTAGCAACCGTGAATAGTGGGTTCTCAAATATACAACCTACTAATCATGGGTCGTAAACATAAAAAAATATAATATTGGAGAGAAAGAGAGAGACAAATTAAGAGGAAGAGAGAAAAGAGAGATGGAAGAGAAGACAGAAAAACAAAATTTTTTATATTATTTGATTGGGTTGTATATATTAAATGGATTGGTAAAATAGATAAAGTAATGTTTGAGAATGTAAAATATACTTTTCTTTATATCCTCGGATGTGAATGCTTTTACTAGTCTATAATATGAAAATTACTTGTAACCTATAATATTACAGCCTATGATTCCTTAAATTAAACTTTATCATGCGTTAAAACAAATAATAGACTAAAAGTATACTTGGATGATATCTCAAACGTCATATCTCAAAGACCAGCTCTTAGTTTTACTAATTCTTGTCTAGTTTTTTGTCGACTTTCCTAATTTTGACTGGATTGATTCCAGTTTTCAAAACAGTGGTATTAACTTGACATTTATGGCATAACTTTGTTCTTTTCTAAAGCGCATTTGAATTTAATTTACAGAGGAGACCTTGTTAAGCAATTTAGCAAGATTTGTGGTCAACATATGAATTTTTGTGGTACTCATTCTCACTCAAAGTTACACTGCGAGTTTGATATCACTCTTAACAGTTCAAAAACTGCAACCAACTGTTACTAATGTCAACCAGCTAATTAAGAATGGGGAGTATGTGGGCTACCAAGAAGGTTCTTATGTTTTGGGAATTCTACAAGAAAAGAATTTTGACAGAAATAGGCTTAGGACATATAAATCTGTAGAAGAATGTGATAAACTATTATCACAAGGAAGTGCAAATGGAGGTATAGCTGCTGCTTTTGATGACATTCCTCATATGAAGATTTTAGTATCAAAATATTGCTCCAAATATTATCACAAGGATTGGCTTTGTTAGTTCTCTCTCTCTCGTATGTGTTTGTGTAGGTGTGTAGTCATGTAGATCTTATTTATTTTAATGTCTCACAGGTCTTCCCAAAAGGTTCGCCTTTTGTATCTGATGTTTCAAGAGCAATCTTAAATGTGACCGAAGGAGGGAAAATTAAAGAAATTGAAAAAGCATGGCTGGGGGACCAAAGAGAATGTCCAGGCTCCAACACCCAGATTTCTTCCGGTAGTCTTAGCCTTGAAAGCTTTTGGGGCCTATTCCTTAACGCAGGGATTGTTTCCTTATCAGCTCTCATCATCTCCTTCACTATGTTCCTTTATAAGGAGAGACAACAAATTTGGATCAACTTTGATTCAAAGAACTCAATATGGAGAAGAATTCGTCATGCTTTGAAAATCTTTGACAACGAAGACCTCAGCTCTCATACTTTTAGGAATTAAGCACTAAAAGATAGTGCTGACATTGACATTGTTCAAGGTATAGGCACAAGTGATGCCTCGCCAAATAATACTAATTAACTGCCTGACAAGTCTAACAAGCTGCTCAGTCCACACAGAACCTAAATATACTTCCTCTGAATAATTCAGGAACTCCTAGAATATTTTTCATTCCTAGTGATCAGGCATTTTTATTGGGAGAAGTTAATGAGGAAATTGGTCACCCAAATCCAAATGAAGAGGGTCCAAGAACCCTAGAAATAGCTCATGAAAACTGTTAATATAAATTTGAATATTTTAGACAATGACATAGTTATCCATATGAGACTTTCATTTATGGTTCATTTGGTTGGGATATGAAAAAGTGGGGGTATAGAAAATAAAGAATGGTGAAAAAGTGGGAGAATAAAAGATATTTTAGTTTTCTTTCACGGTGTTTAGTTAGGGGGGTGGAAAAGATTGATGATGAAAATGAAATGATAAAAAATGTAGATTGTATAAATTTACTATTATGTCCCTATTAGATAAAAAAATACATTGTATTTTTATTAAAAATTGTGTATAAATGAGCACTTAAATTTTTTTTTTAATCCTAAAAGTGTTCTCTCTTTTTTAATTATTTTTTTTTAAGATGCTAATGAGGAAAGAAGAAAAAAAAAAACCCCAAAATTGAAGAGAAATGAACCTAATAAACACCCCCATAAAAAATAATAATTAGCCAAAAAAAAAAAACCAACAGAATGATAAGTGACAACACAGAAAAAGACAAAAAATCAATGATAAAAATGACCTAAAATGTTCAAAATAATGAATGTTGTGGCTAGGGCAATATCATCGCTAAAAAAACAGGAGCTTTTGTTCCTTATTTTCTTTTGGGTTTCTCCCCAATTTGGGGAGATTGAGTTTTGGTGACCTGGAGAAAACAATTGGACACCACCATTTTATTCTCTCTTTCCCCACCCAATGAAACACACTTCCCTCTTATTTTCTCTCTACCATTTTTTATCTCCCCAATTTTCACCCCACCAAACAAACTTTTAGGGATAGTATTCTTCGTATAGTACATAGTGGAGGACTAAAGGCGTGAACATACACAAATTTATAAATAAGTTGTCATTTGTTCATGGATTTTGTTTATATTTGAGATAGACACAATAAACTTTTAAGTTATAATGTCAACTTTATGACAATTGTTCTTATCATTAGACCATAATAATAATTGTTCCTTCTTGATGTAGGTAGGATTCGATGTAGAACCACTACTTGAGAATAAGATATATTATTAATCAAGCTAACTTAAATCCAATTTTGAAAAAAATTATTTAGTTTATTAAGATTATTAAGTCAATGCAATTTTCATTTAGGAAACCTTTTTTTTTTAAGAAAATCATTTAGGAAACTTTTAGTCTTACCCTCTCGATGCATGGACGAACTAAACTATATCTTAATTTATTAATTGTGATAGGCCAAGAATGTATTGACCCCTTATGGTAAATTAACCAATTAATTAGCCAAGTTAATTAATTAAGTCAATTAACATGCAATACGCATGATAGCACAAACAAATCACCAAATAATTAAATGTAGCGAAAAATAAATTTTACATGGTGATTTGTTTACGAATGGGGAAAAACTCCAAGGCAAAAACCCCACCGGGTGAATTTAAGGTCACCACTCCCGAGAATCCATTATTATCAAAACAAGCGGTTATAAGTAAAGGAATCTCAGTATTTTATACCAACCTACAGTTGAACCCTTACCCCAATACACAATTGGACTTGTAATGTAGTGACAATCTCTCCTTTCAATGCACGGCTCCAAGTACGTGACTAACCAATCGATGCACGGATCCCAGTACGTGACTAACACACCAACTTGAGAAGGATGTTAGCTGCAAAGTTCTTTAGTTCATCCACAGGATGAAGATCAAGAAGCTCCTTGGTCATAAAACCCTACGGCATACAAATACAGCAGTTTCTTTAATAGAAAGATGAACTAGGGAAAATTGTCTCCGATCACAATATGCTTGCATAAAACCTTTGCATTCACTTGCATCAAGTGTGACGACCCTTAAAATAATCTTTATATATGTCTAGGGTTGTGAGAAAAGAAAACCTAAACACATAGCTTGGATATGCGTGAAAAATAGATTTGAAAAACAGATTTTCATAATTCTTGATAGATACAGCTATCGAGCTTATTTGTCGAGCTTCACATTTTAAATCTCGATAGATACATCTGTTGAGCTTTAAAGAACAGCACTTCTTCACTTGATTCTTGGACAATTTGCATGACTTCAATACTTGGACTTGAATTCTTGTTCCTTGAAATATTAAATACATCCTAGATCTACCCAACACTACAAAAACCTGGACCTATAGTGGCGTTTTCTATAAACATTGCTATAGCCATATCTATAGCTGTGTTCAGGGATACCTATAGTGGCGTTTTAAAAAAAGGGTCTATAGTAACGTTTCCAAAGGCTTGTAGTGGCGTTTGTCAAATGTCACTATAGGCCCCTGTAAGACCATGACCTATAATGGTGTTTGACAAACGCCACTATAGGCACTTTTTATTTTAGTTTTTTTTTTTTTGCCCTTTTTCAGTTGGGTTTTTTTTTATTTATTTATTTATTTATTTATTTTTTTTTTTTTTTAAAGAGCTAGAGGAGAAAAAAAGACCTATAGTGGCGTTTGTCAAACGCCACTATAGGCCCTTGTAAGACCAGGTGGCTTTGGACAAACGCCACTACAGGCACTTTTTATTTTAGTTTTAAGTTTTTTTTTCCTTTTTCGGTTGGGTTTTTTTTTTTTTTTTTTTTTTTTTTTTTTTTTTTTTAATAAGAGCTAGAGGAGAAAAAAGACCTATAGTGGCGTTTCTCAAACGCCACTATAGGTCCTACTCTTACAAGGGCCTATAGTGGTGTTTGCGAAACGCCACTATAGCCCACCACCCAAAAAAAAAAAAAAAAATACAACGTTAAGAAGAATCCGGCCAAAAAAAAAAAAATTAAAATAGGGGACCTATTGTGGCGTTTACCAAACGCCATTATAGGTCTAAAAGTGTATATTCTACAATATTTTGTAAAAAAAAAAAAAAAAAAACCACTGAATGGGTTTAAGCTTAAACAAATACTACAATATTCCTAAAAAAAAAACTATGGAATATGCCATTGAATATTCTAGAATATTCCTAGAATATTCTATGGCATATTTCAAAATATTTAGTTGTGTGTGTGTATATATATATATAATTTTTTTTTTTATATGAGAGATGCTACGTTCACAATATTTTCACAACAAATTATAGGTGGTTAGTTGTTATTAGTTCAAATTTGAACCTAACACTAAGATTACTTTTTTGCCTTAACAATAACAACCAGTAACAACCTACCACTTAAAATTTGTTATAAAAATGTTGTGAAAATATAGAGATGCTACGTCCACAACATTTTCACAATATTATCACAACAAATCATAGGTGGTTAGTTATTATTGGTTCAAATTTGAACCTAACATTAAGATTACTTTTTTGCCATAACAATAACAACCAGTAACAACCTGCTACTAAAATTTTTTTGTAAAAATATTGTGAATATATCATTTATATATATATATATATACACACACACGCACATACATACTTATCATTTCTCTTATATATATATATATATATATATTTAAAAAAACATTAAAACCCCCACCTACCCCCACTCTCCCATATCTCTCCCTTATCTCCACGCCAAGCCTCAGACTTCCTTTCTCTTTTGTTTTTGTTTTTTTTTGTTTTTTTTTCTTTCTTTCTTTTTCTCCCTTATCTCTCCACGCCAAGTCTCCGACTTCCTTTCTCTTTTGTTTTTATGTTTTTTTTTTGTTTTAGTTTCTACCCCCCCCCCCCCCCCCCCCCCCCTTATCTCCACTCCTCCATCTTTCTTCTTTTCTTTTTCTTTCACTCTTCTTTCACTTCACACCCGAATTGATTCTTTTCTCTTCCTCTCCATTTTGATTTTATTTCTTTTGTTTTATTTGTGGTGGTGTTAATGTTTGTGGGTTTTGGATTTGCAGATGGTGTTGCAGCTTATTGATTTTGTTCAAATTTGTAGATGGTGTTTGAAGCCATTGGTTGTATAGTTGCAGGTAAGCGTTTAAAAAAAAAAAAAAAAAAATTATGATTGTTTTGGTCTATTTATTTTTTGATAATAGTTTTGGTCTATTCCTTGTTTGCTGTCAACTTTGCTTCGTTGGTCTCTGAGATTTCTGATTAATTTTTGTTAATTCTTTGGCTTTATTTATTTATTTATTTATTTATTTATTTATTATTATTGATAGGTCTATCTCAAGTGTGATAATATCTCTGTTAATAGAAACAAGAAAGTAGTGAAAAATTCAAAATCAATTTGATGATTTCTTTTTGCAGGTTGGTCTGTGGCGGCTGAATGTGTTGGGGTGGAGTTGCTATTTTTTTTATTTTTTGGATGTGAGCATGTTGTGTTTGATTTTGAATTTTTTTAGGTGGGTTTGTGTTTTCATTTTGAATTTGCTGGGATAGCTATAGTGTTTGTATTTGGAGTTGCTATTTTTTTAAAAAAAAATTTTGTATGTGAGCAAGTTGTGTTTGATTTTGAATTTTTTTAGGGGGGTTTGTGTTTCATTTTGAATTTGCTGGGATAGCTATAGTGTTTGTATTTATGTATTTTGTTTTGTTTTGTATCTTATAATTTAATTAAAATTGTAATATTAATTTAATTACAATCTTAATTCAATTGAAAAAAAAAATTTCACGTCAAAAAAAAAAAAATTTCTTTTGATTACCAAAAATTAATTTTTGGTAACCAAAATTTTTTTGGCAGTTTTTTGGCTATAGTGGCGTTTGTACAGTCTATAGTGGCGTTTCACAAATGCCACTATTGTACCGTCACTATAGCCAAAATGGGCCTATAGTGGCCTTTTTAGTACTTATACTGGTGTTTCACAAACACCACTATAGGTCCAATTTTTTGTAGTGCAATTATAAGTAAAGTGCATTTTGTCAAAGGATTAGACAATTCTAAATGACATATGTTTTTAACATGATTTACATATGTCCTAACAATCTCCCCCTTTGGCAATCCGTGACAAAACCACAACAAACAAATGAAATATGAGAGAAGTCATAAATCACTTAGCTCATACTCACTTGTTGAATATAATAAAATCTACCATAACACAAACTCTTTAAAAACTTTGCAAGAAGAGAGTTCATGGCATGGAAGATTTTGATAGCCTGTAATTCTGAAACACTTTAAACAAAACTCATCAAGGCATCTTAGTGTGAAACAGAAATAAAAGATTGCATACAATAAATAAGAAGCATGTGTATGAAGAGAGAAAAGAAATAACACATGGAGAGATAGGTGAAAAATGTAATAACAACCTCATCAAATATATAGATCAAATGAATACAAGGTTTGCTATCACTAAGTGGTCACAAGACCAATGAACAAGAATAATGTATCTAAAGGAGAAAGAAAAGAAAAGATACAAAAAGTCCTCACTACATCCCTCATAAGCAAAATCACTCCCCCTAACAAAAATGTCCTATGCTGACTCTCCCCTTAAGTATGTGACTACTCTCATATCCAAAACTACTCCCCATTTTTGTCATGAATGATAAAGGGCAAGTCAATGGGAAGCAGTCATCTCCTCGTCATCGGAAGAGCTAGCACCATCATCCTCACCAGCATCATCATCACTGGAGCCATCATCATCATCCTTATCCTCTGAAGCTTATGGAGATGGAGATGGAGACGCTAAGAAGACACCAAGGCGAGTTTATCGTCGTGCAATACGACTGACATGGGTGTTCACCTGATACAACTCAGTAGTGAGTGTATCAAGACGAGCATCCATGCGCTGAAGCTACGCCATGACCGCCTCAAGGGTCACACCACCCGCGAAAGCAGAAGGAGTGGAGGTGGATGGAGTGAAAGAGGTTGGAGGAGTCACCATCTCGGTCTGTGGCCGCTTCGGTCGAAGCTAGGCCTCGCTCCTTCTAACAGACGAGTCGCTAATGGCACCCATGATGGTGAAGTGAGTAGACTCTAGATAGGAGACAAACGCATGGTGAATGATCATCGTGATAGTAGAAGGAAAAATAAGCTTACCACAGGTCGCTGAATCCTTATAGACATCTATAAGGGAGAGTATGAAATGAGAGGAAAAGTCAATGGTAAGCCCCTCAAGGAAGGATAACAAAAAGCGAGCACGAGGCTCAGTAATAGAATTATAGTGAGACAAGGGATGTAAAACAAATGTTATCACCATATTCAGGAACCTTGGACCTTTTGTAAAGCCCAAGCAAGGGGTGTTTTGATGGTCACCCTAAGATGAAGGTGTCTCACAGAAGAGAGACATGAGTTCGTCTTTGGACACAGTCCGCAGACGAGGATAGCTAGGGTAATTAGGATGTGATACCCTCGGGACATGTAGCACATTGAGGATAAGCTCCGGAGTGACTATTATATGGATAACTCGAATAGAAGTGAGAAAGCGAGGTATGGAATAATCAAATCTGTGCATATTGGAGTAAAACTCCTATATGATCACGGAGGGACAGCTGACCGGGATATCACAAAGAGACTCAGAACCCCTACTGTTAATGACAATGGGTAGATTAGTATCGGAGAAGTCAGAAAGAATGACCTGGCTTTTGAATGAATGCCACGTGTAGAAAAGTTCTCCGAGAAGTCCTGACGGGCCTTCTCATCATGGAACCGGATGTGAAGAGGAGTAGAATCAGAAGAAGAAGATGCCCCGAAATGAAGAGAGTTCCGGGACGGAGTGGATTTGCGCTTGGGTGCCATGCGCAGACTATCCGAAAGAAAGAGAGAGAGAGAGAGAGAGAGAGAGAGAGAGAAAGACAAGCAGAAAAGTACCAATCAACAATAATATCAAAGGAAAGAAAAGAAAAGAATGGTACGTATGCATGAAAAATGCATGAAAATGTGACATGCAACAATAAAAACATCATGGGCTCAGCCCAATCCAAACCTACTAGCATACAAGGTTTCAACATATAAAACACACATCTAAAATGCATGAAACATTGTGAAAATGCAAATGTGATGCAATGCATGAGCAAATAGGATCATTTAAACATAACCCAACCCAAAAATTTGATAAAGAACTCAACAATTTTGAAAAATCCCAAAAAAATTTTAATAACCCAGAAACCTAGGTCTAAAAGTATGAAATGCATGACAAATGAGAGAAAAGAGATCATACTGTAGGGTTGAATTTAATTAACCATTTTGTTGGCTTGATTCCGTGCCAAATTTGCTTGTAATTTAGCATTTAGAAACCTTGTATTTAGGTGGGAATCATGTAAGGATAGTGTGTGAGAGAGTGTGAAGAAAAGCTCAAAAGTGTGCACTCAGCAGGGCCTTGCGATTGGATCCCGCGACTGGCTCGCGGCTGGCAAGTCGCCAAATGAGGCACACGTGTGAAGCATGCAAAGGAGCTGGAGAGTCACGCCAGCTAGAGCACTACAGGACAAAACTTCCAGTCTGGCTAGGAAGTTAGCTCGCGACTCAGTAAAGTCGCGAGGTCAAGTCGCCAGACCACTCTGTTTGGGAAAAACTGACCTTTCGCATTCCAAACACACACCAGTATAAATACCCCTTATACCCACGTATTGTAGAGAGCTTCCAAAGAGAATTTTGAGAGAGAAACCCAAGAGAAAAACAAGATTGACTCATCCACAATTTTCATCCTTTGATTCTCCAAATTCCTGTACTCTCACCCTCTCCATTGTTACATCCTTGAGAGGTACATTATCCAAATCCTTATCTCACCATACTCATATCTGTGAGAAGGTTATTTGGTGCTTGGGAAGCAGTTAGGAAGGGACCAATTGATATTGGTTGATGCTATGGGCTATAGCAGAATCCAGTAAGCTAGAGAAGACAAAGGTTCGGCGCAACCTCCTTGGAGCAAGAAACTTGGAGGGCTTAGGTACACTGGGTAGATTAGGCTTGGAGAGTCTTCTGCTGTTCATGTATCCCAACTTCATTCTCTAGTGGATTATTGACCGCGTGGAGAGCGGCGGAGAGGTTTTACACCGAGGACTTCGGTTTCCTCTTCGATAACACATCGCTGTGTTGTCTTTGTATTTGCATCTATCTTCCTTTAATCTTTGCCATTTAATTTCTGCCGTGGTTGTGATTTTATTTGGTTTAGATTGTTTTATCAATTCTGTTTTAGCTTATTTTCATATTCCGCACATACATTGTTTGATAATAAATTTGAATTGGAAATTTGTAATTTGGGAGTCTAAACATTCATAGGTGTTTTACACACATTTTGAACATTCAATTGGTGGGATTACCTTCTCGTGGCTCAAGTATATGTTGATGACATAGTACTTGGAGCTACCATTGATGCTCGAGCTATAGAGTTCTCTGAGAAGATGAAGAAAGAATTTGAGATAAGTATGGTGGGGGAGCTTACATTTTTCTTGAGGCTTCAAGTCAAACAGAGGAAGGAAGGCATATTCATTTCACAAGAAAAATATGCTAGAAATATTGTCAAGAAGTTTGGATTAGATTCCAAAAAGCATGCCTCTACTCCCATGAGTTCATCTACAAAACTTAATGTTGATTCTTCCGGGGTAGAAGTGAGTCCAACCTTGTATAGAAGTATCATTGGGAGTCTACTCTATCTTATAGCCAGTAGACCGAATATTGCTTTTAGCGTGGGTGTTTGTGCACGATATCAAGCTGCATCGAAGGAATCCCACTTGACTGCGGTGAAGCGAATCATACGATATGTCAATGGAACTTTGGATTATGGCTTATGGTACTTAAAGGACTCAAATGTTTGCCTTGCAGGATATTCATATGCAGATTGGGCTGGAAGGGTGGATGATCGAAAGAGTACTTCAGGTGGCTGCTTCTATCTTGGAAACAACCTTGTCTCTTGGATGAGTAAGAAACAAAATTCTGTGTCTCTTTCTATGGTTGAAGTAGAGTACATAGCTGCTGGAAGTTGCTGCACACAACTCCTTTGGATGAAAAAGCTACTTCATGACTACAGGATTCCTCAAGATACAATGTGTGTTTTCTGTGATAACACCAGTGCCATAAATCTCTCTAAGAATCGGGTTCAGCATTCAAAGTCGAAACACATAGAGATACGTTACCATTTCATTCGGGATTTGGTGGAAGATAAAGTTGTATGTCATGAATTCATACATACAAATAATCAAAAGGCGGACATCTTCACCAAGCCTCTCGATGGTCCACGATTTGAATCACTCCGTAATACCATCGGTGTTGGTACAATTTCTTGAATCTCATGTGTGAATGTGCTTTACCTCTTTATCTTGATTTGATTTTTTTTTTTTTTTTTGTAGGGCACACACTACTTTGTTGGCTATTTGTATAGCTTCTCATGTTTGCTTGCTTTTTGCTTTGAACGTTTTTACATTTTTTTTTTATCAATCTTTTATTGCTTTTGTGTCAAAAATCCAAAAACACTTAAAAAGTAGAAAATCCAAAAAGTTTGATCGACATTATTGAGTATTGTCACTAGCATGTTTTGCCTTGTACCTTTGTACTAATGGCTTTGTATATTTGTGAGCTTAGCTTGTTCTTTATGCACTCATATCTGAATGCTCGAAAACACAAGAAACCACAAGAGCTATTTAGACCCCCAAATTAAAGTTACGGCTCGATTGATTTTATTCTAACTTAATACTAAGTGCGGAATAGAGTAAATGCGAGTGGATAAACAAACAAACTACTCTAACCCATAATCATTATAACACAACAGTAAAATGAAAGGTAAAAGAGTGGGGAAGAGGAATGCAAACACCAAGACAACACGCCGATGTGTTATCGAAGAGGAAACCGAAGAACTCAGCGAAAACCTCTCCGCCGCCCTCCAAGCGGTAATCGATCTACTAGATAATCAGTTGGGATACATGGGTTAGCAAGAGACCCTCCAAGCCTAATCTACCCGATGAACCTAAGCCCTCCAAACTCTTATTCCAACAAGGTTTCTCGGAACCGTATCTTATCTAGCTCTCCGGATCCCGCAACAAGCTCCATGTTGCATCCACCATCCTTGGCATCTTCCAATGCTTCCCAGCAGCACCAAAAACACTTTCAACACTTTGAATGTGTGTGGGTAGTGTTTAGGTAGAAATCTCCTCTCAATAGGTATAACAATGGGAGAGGGAATGAGAAGAGGCTATAAAGATTTCTCTCTAAGAATGGGTAACTTTCTCTAATAGGTGAGTGTGTTGTAGAAACCTCTCTTAGAGTTTTTCTCTCTGAATAGCCTTCTCTACATTTTGTGGGTAATGAGGGTATATATAGTACGGGTGAAGAGTAAGAAAGTCACTTTTAAAAATCCTCTAGGCAAAAAGTTTCGCGACTATCTCGCGGGAAGGCCTTACTCGTGAGACACTCGCGAAAACGACAGCCTGGCACGACTCTTCAGTTTCCAGTCATGTGCTCCTTACATGGCTCTTTCACGGGTTAGCTTCTCACGAGCTTCTCGCGAAATCCACTGATTCTTCATTTAAACTTGAGTCTTCACCAACTTAATACTAATCCCAATACTGTGAGAGACCGCGCCCCCGACCCATTTTTATGGAGTGTTGGGCCAAACCCACGTGAATAGGTGGAGTAGTGTTATTGCCTCTCAAAATGGAGGTTTGACTAGTTATATTTTCCCCTTTAGATTAAGGGTTTTATAATGGAATCGCCACTTATTTAATTATTGGGATAAATAAGAAAACCAAAATTGAAAAATTACTCATTTTATTAATTTTCAATTGAATTTACATTAATCATAGGAAAATTACATGGCTTTGGTCCTAGATACAATCTAAGATAAAGTACATAACTTTGTTTCCTAATTACAATCTAGAAATTGAAAATTACATGGATAAGCACTTAATCTACTAACCCTTGATCTAAGTTCGGAGGCTATGTTACAAGGTGGGAAGGTGTTAGGCACCCACCTTGCCCGGTGAAACCGGTCTTCTACACTATGGTGGCCAACATTCATATCACATCATCCAATATATTAGCCATCAATTTGCATGTTGAATTCATTGTGTGTGTGTATGTGATAAACCCTAATTCCATTTATTAAGCATTTCATTTAGATTGAAAAATAAATTCTAGTGAATGTGTGTGGATGGTGATATCCTAGATTCAAAGATTTGAAAGAATTATTAAATAAACATGTTTTTCATATTTTAGATGTGGATTTGAGATTAAAATTAGTGTTATGTATGAACATGTGATGAACAATCAAGAACATGTGAAGAACATATAAAAACAACTAAGAACATTCAAACATATTCAAGGGAATTTAAATGATTACTATCATGATTTAATCTTAAACTCTCATCATGGCAACACAAAAAACAATTAGAGAAAGAGATTATACTTTCATGCAAGATCCATATGGTGGAGGAGGAGACTCTTGAGGGAGGCCCTAAGGGTGGAGGAAAAGAAGAGTTAGAAAAGGAAGAGTGAGTCTCACCCAATACCTTGAGTCTCACCCAATACCTTGAGTCTCAAGAAGACTAAGATATGACAAGACTACTCAACTTCGTAGAACTCAAGAGAGAAGAAGAGAAGGGATTTTTGTCGTGTCTTGGAATGAACGAGAGGGAGGGTTTAAATAGTAGTGATGGAGGAAATATGAATGGAAGACCATTTAATGAGGGTTGACAAAGAATCATGAACCTAGACCTCATTTTAGCATTGGGAAAAATCTGGTGCATTAAATGGAGAGATTGATGGGAGTGAGGAACAAGCCAAAATTTGGTTTTCCCGTAGTTGCTGTAACAGTTTGTAGAGCCAATTTTGAAAAATCATATCTGACTCAATTCTAATCGGAATCGCGTCATTCTTCTGCTCAAATTGAAACCCCGGATGTCTAGTTTCTGGGAAAATTAACCTCATTCATAGATTCAAAATATTCTGAGAGATATCAATGAAATGGTGAGCAGAGGTCATTTGTTAGAAAATGATTCAGCACAATTAACATTAATAGGTCCCAAATTAGCTCCCAATTTACATTAAATGGCTCCAATCACTCTCATTTCAGACTTAATTAGTTCCAAATTTACTCTAATTAAAAGATAATTGCACAAATTACTCATTGAATAATTAATGTTTAACTATCTAATTAATTAGGTGTGTGCAACCTCACCATAAAATGTAGTTCTAACCAATCAAATTATGACACATCATTGATTTCAAATTGATTACACTTATAACCAATTGAAATCAATTGTTCATAATCACATATAGTCAGACTCAATTTGTCATAGTACATCTTAGCCATTAAAACTTGATTTGATGATAACTTCCAATCTGGTGGTCCGATTAGAGCTTATGACCAATCGATTTGATCGTTACAACATCAAGATCATTTTGGTGAAATGAGATTAAGAATCTAATGGCCAGAATCAAGATGCATATTTCCAAGGTGAAAGTACCATTTTACTCTCTAGGTAAGGTTAAATGCGGGTTGCAAAATGAGGTGTCAAAAAATACAATAAAATCCCACAAAATACAAGGAACAAAATTGAAGCAATTACAACACATTTTGTCATGAAATAAAGCCAACATAAAACAAAGTTATAAATCACAATTTTAAAATCTCTCCCTTTGGCTATTCCGTGACAAAACACCCTATAACAGACTCTAGACTTGAACGTGAGTTTGGGAACAATGGCAAAATTCACTCACACCTAAATCTAGAAGCTGTGATGAACTTGGAACATGTATACCTGTAACCTGAAACACTTGCACAAAACGCATTAGACTCTCAAGGTAAATCAAGTGATAAAAGGACAAGTGTAATGTAACAAGTAAATATACGATCAAGTAAACATATTGTAAAACATATGAGCAACTTGATCAAACACAAAACAGTCATATGGAAATAACCACAATGATCATATAGCAAAGCAAACGATCATCTGAACATGCAACCAATAGAGCACAATGGCATAAGGATGAATGCATGTCCAACACATAAGCATAATGCGATGATAGCAACAAAGCATATCAAAGCACCATAAAGTAATGAGAAAACAAGCATAAAGTAAAAACAAACAAAACAAGGTTTTCTAAAAAACAATGTCTTCTCCCCCTTGGTACATGCATCTCCCCTATGACTTTCTCCCCTTACGAATGTGCACAAGGTAGAATTTCTCCCCCTAAGAGTGTGCACATGAGTCATATAGAACTGACGATACTCTTCCCCTTTTTGTCACAAATAGACAAATAAATCAAGAGGAAGGAGGGAAAGAAAAGAAGATATGAACAAGGATAAAAGATTATGCATGAGGGGTGCAAGATGAATGAGAAAATGAAGCTCAAACTAAAGACAAAAAAAAATCATAAAAAAAAATGCTACAAAGCACAAAGTAAACATGACATGCTAAGGATGATGGAACAAGATGTAGACCAATGGCATGGCAATGACACAAAAAACATGTTATGTGTGCTAAAAGGTCTAAAAAGACTTAACTAGCTCGAGTGAAGTGCAAAACATGTCAAGTGATTAAGTGTGTACAGCAAAGATGCATCTAGTGTGCATGTGAGATTTATGACCAATGTATGAATAAGCACTCACAGGGCAAAGTGTATAAAACACACCACCAATGAGCAAAACATGATAAACATGAATAATTATGGTGATCCCCAAAATTTGGCACTCATTAGAGTTCAAAACATTGAGAAAATGTCATTTGGACATTTTATCAAACACTTAGAGTGCACACACTACACATGTATGTTAAACAATGCAAGAATATATGAAAATCTTGCATAAATACAAGTTATTCTTGCCATAAAGAGCCAACATCCAAACCAAATAATCATTTAAAACAAAGCCCAATCAAAAAGATTGACAAAAATTAAGTTTTCCAACTCCCATTTGAGAAAATCCCAACTATGAATATAAAACCCCCAAAAACATAATCTAAGGATCAAAATCAATGAAAAGAGTTAAAGATTACCTTAGAGATGTTTATGGAATGTAAAACACTTGAAATTAGTTGGGTTTTGATGTTGAAGCATTAAAATAGGGGTTTGGGAGAGGATGTGAGACGTTTAAAACAAAAGACCCACGAAATGCCCTTTAAAAAGCTGATTTGGAAATTTTCGCGAGAAGCTTACTCGCGAAATTTTTCGCAGGTAAGTCTTACTAGCGAAACAGTCGCGAAACTCTCTGTCCAAAGTTGAAAAACTCGAGATTTGGACCATTTAACTCCCAGTTGAGCTTACACATGAAATGGGTCACAAAAATACCCAAAAAACATGTTTTTCATACAAAAACAACTTGAAAAACTTTGAAAAACATGGGTGATACAAATCACTTCCAAAAGTAAATAAAAAGAATAAAAATCTTTTTGGTTTGATCCACATATGGTTGAGCACACACACATCACATTTAAACATGTACAATCACACAAATGAAATAGACATTCATTGACCAAAGTCTTGTGTGTTGTGTGTGAGTATCAAATGTGGAATAGTCCTTAGTCTAGAGTAAAACTTCAATGATCAATTCAATCAAGTCATACACAACTAGTACTAAGTCAAGTGGTCTATCTCAATTATAGAAATGAGCATATATGACCTCCCACAAGAAAATGATTACAAATCTTAGAAGCTTTTCATTTGGCTTTTGCACAAATCATAACATTTGATCTTTTTGAACAATACATCTCAATTTGAGATCGGTGCTTGAAATTTTTGATATTTCAACATTGAGAGTTAGCCTTTGGCTTTTTGAGCACCATACATTTTAAATTAAAATGTCTCTTTCTCTTTTTCCTAGTCAAATACTAGTATGTGTGACGGTTTTTGCAGCTCATTATCTCTTTCATTTTGAGATTTACATTTGTTGAGCTCTTTAAGCAAAAACATAAAAATAAAGGTGGGAAGAAATATAGGCACAAGTCTATGCAAGTATCAAGACCATCAAGACTATTGACCAATCATTCATGACAAGCTTGAAGATCGATTTACAACAATCACACATAGTTTTCAAGATTTTTCCCACAAAGATATATGTGTATACATAACAAGCTAAGCTCGTAAATGCTCTATGCCATTAGTACGAAGGTACTAGGCCAAACCCACATGTGAAATGTGCTCAAACATATACGATCAAACTTTTTGAATTTTTCACTTTTTATGTGGTTTTGGATTTTTACTTACACAAAACTAAAACATAAAAGTAAGATCAAAACAAAACAATGCATATAAAGAAATGCAAGATGCACAAAATGCATAAAGATATGACATTCAATGCATGAAAGGTCCTACAAAGATCGAAAGAATCAGTTCAAGGACCAAAAGAGCAAAAGCTCAACCATAGGAACCATTCATCATCTAAACGGAATGATTGTTTGGAATGATTGTCTCATGAGAAGTGAGACGAGGGTTGAAAGAATGAGAACCGGAGATGCACATAGACAAGGAGTTAAGAGCATTAAACACTTTCTTTAACAACATGCTATTTTCACTCAAATCCGGTTTACCTATTTTAGCACAACTTCCAAGAAGCTCAAGTTTCTCTTTTCTTTTGATTCTTTTAAAAGCTTGAAACTTAGAGCATTGAGGTCTAAGATGACCAAGGGCACCACAATGTTGACAAACAATGTGTTTAGGTCCACTAGACTTTTTGGGAAGGGATCTAGCAACATGAGTTTGTTCTCTCTTTAACTTGGGGTATTGAGGTCTTATGTGACTGATCACACCACAATGGTGGCAATTAGGAACAAACTTAGATCCACTCAATTCCTTAGGATGGGACCTAAACAGAGGCTTAGGCTTAAGAGCCCTTCTCTCCACTTTTTGATTTCTTTTGTGTCGAGGAATGTACACCGATTTGTCCTTTGATATAAAACACATAATAGGCAGAAAATCGGGTACCACAACATGATTGCAACATATATTTTCTTCCTTTTCAGCAACAGGTTCAGCAATTAACCACTAGGCATGCATCTTAAGAGATTCATTTTCACATTTAAGATCATCAACAAGTTTGTTAGACGAAACAAGTTTAGCATCCAAGTTCATATTCAAACATTCAAACTCTTTCAACTTTTCAAGAGAATTTTCAGCAAGCTTCTTATACTTTTCAACCAATTTATTGGATTCATTGAGCTTAGCAATCAAATCATCATTTTCACAACGAAACTTGCTCAAATTCTTATGAAACTTCTTAGCTCCTTTCTTTAAGAGTTTGTCAACAACACCCATAGATTCAAGTAACATGTCATCACAATTATGAGGATTAGCACTCATAGAGGCATTTTCACAAACACATGGCATGTTACACTCACAAACATCCATAGAAGCATACAAAACACTATCCATGGCAAAACACACATGGGGTCAAGGATCACACTTAGGTAATGAAACCAAAACAAGTGTACCTGCTGTGATACCAATTGAATGCTCAAAAATGTGTGAAAACACAAGAGCTATTTAGACCCCCAAATTAAAGTTACGGCTCGATTGATTTTACTCTAACTTAATACTAAGTGCAGAATAGAGTAAATGCGAGCGAATAAAAAAACAAGCTACTCTAACCCATAATCATTATAACACAGCAGTAAAATGAAAGGTAAAAGAGTAGGGAAGAAGAATGCAAATATAAGATAACACACCGATGTGTTATCGAAGAGGAAACCGAAGAACTCGGCGAAAACCTCTCCGCTGCCCTCCAAGCGGTAATCGATCCACTAGACAATCAGCTAGGATACATGGGTTAGCAAGAGACCCTCAAAGCCTAATCTACCCGATGAACCTAAACCCTCTAATCTCCTACTCCAACAAGGCTTCTCGAAACCGTGTCTTGTCTAGCTCTCCGGATCCCGCAACAAGCTCCATGTTTCATCCACCATCCTTGGCATCTTCCAATGCTTCCTAGCAGCACCAAAAACACTCTCAACACTTTGAATGTGTGTGGGTAGTGTTTAGGTAGAAATCTCCTCTCAATAGGTATAACAATGGGAGAGGAAATGAGAAGAGACTACAAAGATTTTTCTCTAAGAATGAGTAGCTCTCTCTAATAGGTGGGTGTGTTGTAGAAACCTCTTTTTGGGTTTTTCTCTCTGAATAGCCTCCTCTACATTTTATGGGTAATGATGGTATATATAGTATGGGTGAAGGGTAAGAAAGTCACTCTTAAAAATCCTCTAGGCAGAGAATTTCGCGACTACCTCGTGGGAAGGCCGTTTTCGCGAGACACTCGCGAAAACGACAACTTGGCACGACTCTTCAGCTTCCAGTCATGTGCTCCTCACATGGCTCTTTTGCGGGTCAACTTCTAGCGAGCTTCTCGCAAATCCACTAATTCTTCATTTAAGCTTGAGTTTTTACCAACTTAATACTAAACCCAATACAATAAAATTTCACAAAATACAAGGAACAAAATTGAAGCAATTACAACACATTTTGTCATGGAATAAAGTCAACATAAAACATAGTTGTAAATCACAACTTTACAATATAATTGTGGAAAAAATCTTGAAATCTATGTGACTGTTGTAAATAGATCTTCAAACTTGTCATGAATGATTAGTAAATGGTTTTGTTGATCTTGAAACTTGCATAGACTTGTGCCTATATATCTTCCCACTCTTTTATTTTTTTGCTTAAAGAGCTCAACAAACGTAAATCTTAAAATGAAAAGAGATAATGAGCTGCAAAAGCTGTCACGCATACTAGTATTTGACTAGGAAAAAGGGAAAGCGACTTTTATGAAAAATGTATGATGCCCAAAAAGCCAAAGGCTTGCTCATCAATTTGAAATATCAAAAATTTCAGGCATCGTTCTCTAAATGAGATGTATTGATTCAAAAAGATCAAATGTTATGATGTATATGGAGCCAAATGAAAAGTTTCAAAGTTATGTTATCAAGTTTTGTGGGAGGTCATATATGCATATTTCTATAATTGAGATAGGTCACTTTTCCTCGTGCTAATTGTGTATGTCTTGGTTGAATTGATCATTGAAGCTTCACATTAGACTAAGGGCTATCTCATCTTTGGTACCCACACACATCACACATGTCTATGTTCAATGAATGCCTTATTCATTTTTGTGATTGTACTTGTTTAAATATGTTGCACATGCTCAATTATATGTTGATCAAACACAAAAAGATTTTTGAGTGTTTTAATTGTTTTTGGAAAGTGTTTTTATTTTGAAAAATGTCAAAAATTTCAAAAACTGTGCAACCTTATTCTAGTGACTTGACTCACGGGTTAAGCTAGTTGTATGCCCCAGTCACGAGCTTACTTAGAAGGTTTTCGTGACTCACTGGCGGGTCAAAGTCCCAGTCACGAAAAAGACTTAGAAAATTTTCCAAATATCTAGGTTTTTAGATTTCTCGCGACTCGGTTTGGCGACTTGTTCACGAGTGGAAGCTCCAGTCGCGAGGTGTACTCAGAGAGTTTTGCGACTCCCTTCGTGACTACCTTGCGGGTGGACCTTCCAGTCGCAAAAAACACTTGGACAATTTTTCAAAATTTTGTCACAAGGGATTTTGGCGACTTACTTTGACAACTTGTTCGCGACTCAATCCAGTCGCGAAAAATGCGTATTTCGCACAATGAGGGTTATTTTCAGGACTGGTTTCAAAAACTTTTCATTTTTCCCTCACATCTCGTGACTATTCATCTTCTTGTCAGTCTTTTCCCACTTTCAAAATCATCGTGTTCTCACACAAACTCACCATTCTTTTCTTCACCAATCTTCAAGAAAAGGTATGGTTTTTGTGTCTTTCTTAATGTATTTCACATTTCCTGCCTAAGATTTCTTGTATTGGGTGTTTTTGTTGATATCTGTGAATATGATGCTTGTATATGGGTTTTTAATGCTATGGTGAGATTGTTGTGTGGGTTTTGTTGATTATGTGTTGTTACTCTCTATTTTTGGTTGCACAATGTGTTATTTGTGGCACACACACATTTAGTGACATGATTGAGACCTTAATCTCATGATTTTAGGGTTTTCTTTAATATTCCTATTTTGGGACTAACTCAGTGCTAATAGAGTTTGTTGTATTGTGTGGTCTCTGTTGCTCTTTGATGTAACATAATGCAGCTTGAAAATGTCTCCATTCAAAAGATCAACTGTGAAAGGAGGTAGTAGCAAAGGGAAAGAGCCAGTGATTGATGTTGATGATCTCTCTCCTATGCCAAAGAGGACCTGATCACCAACGGGATTGTATGACCCTAACAAGTTCAGATCTTATGCGGCTTTTCAAACCTATGAGAAATACTTTCGAGAACCATCATTGCTGGTTGAAAGGACTGTTGACCAGCCATCGCTCCTGGACACCGACATTCCTAAATGGTTTGCCACCAAGGATTGGAACTTCCTTCTCTCTGATCTTGATGAAGCATATAAGAATTTGGTGAAAGAGTTCTATGCTAATGCCATTATCGAGGGACAGGAGCTCAAATGTTGGGTTAGAGGAAAGAGTTTCTCAGTGACCCCCGTTTATCTGGTAGAAATCCTACACATCAACGCCGATGCTTACTAATCCACCGGTATATGATGATTTGAATCCGGATGAGGACTTACTTTGGGACATTCTTGGAAGAAACTTAGAATTCTCACCAAATGGGAACTCAATCAGTGTTTCCTCACTATCTTCGAAACTAAGGGTGCTTACCATAATCATGTTCCACAATCTATATCCTCTATCCAGCACCGGGTACATGAATCTCGGGAGAGCTTTGTTTCTTCATGACTTGATTACGGATGAAGAGATCGATATTTGCGCTCATATCTTTCATATTTTGCACAAGACTGTTGCCAGAACTGACTCAAGGACCTGCATTTGTTTTTGCTGCCTCATTTCAAGGATATTGAAACTCAAAGGCATTCATCCATCGGAAGATGAGTCTCCCTACCCTAAGCCAAGTCAAATCAACATTCGTACGCTCAACGCTAGCATTGGTCATAGTCGGAAGGGAATAAAAAAAAAAGAATCCAGCTACTCGTAGTGGTTCTCGCTCCAGCTCATCCTCCTATGATGAGAAGTTAGACAACATTATGGCCACCATCCACAACATAAGCACTAAGATGTCCGAACTCGCCTCTTTCCTGCACCATCACAACATCCGTTGTGATACGAAGTTCACTTCACTCCAAACTCAATTGGATGAAATTCAAAGAAAGCTAGAAGAAAATGAGGACTAACTATTCCATGACAAAAAGGGGGAGATGATGATGATAGGGGGAGAAAGAGCTGGAGAAAGTGCTTGATTAAAGGGGGAGCATGGATGTTGAAAAGCAAGACTATGTTGCTTTATTTTATCATATATCAAGACTTATTTTGTGTATCTTTACTTTATGCTGCTTTGTACCCATGCTTTGTAGCTTAGTACTTGTTGTTAATGTTATGCATTTCTTTAAGTACATCACTCTTGTGCCCTTGTTGGATTTTATATCCTTGATACAATTACCTTGTGTTGTTGTATTGGTTGAGTGTTGGACATGCAAATGATACTTTGCATTAAGCTTATTAGCTTGCATGTCCGGATGTTCATTCCTTGTGTGAATGAGCATTGTGGTCACTATTTATAGTGATTGTTCATTTTTGGTCAAGTTATGCTTTATTGCTTTAATCTATATTGCTTGATCGCATTGTGCTTGCTCCATATGCATTTCAAGTTTTCTGCATACAATGATCACATTGTGTTGTTGTTTTCAGGAAATACTTGTATGTATGATTCAAGAGCTACACAGATTCTAGAGTTAGGTGTGAGTGAGTTTTGTTCAACTGTTCCCAACTCACATGTTAAGTCTAGAGTTTGTTTTAGGGTTTTGTCACGGAATAGCCGGGAGATTGTAAGGTTGAATTTAATCAACCATTTTGTTGGCTTGATCCCGTGCCAAATTTACTTGTAATTCAGCATTTAGAAACCCTGTATTTAGGTGGGAATCATGTAAGGGTAGTATGTGAGAGAGTGTGAAGAAAAGCTCAAGAGTGTGCACTCAGTAGGACCTCGCGACTGGATCTCGCGACTAGCTCGCGGCTGGCAAGTCGCCAAAGGAGGCACACGTGTGAAGCATGCAGAGGAGCTAAAGAGTCACGCCAACTAAAGCACTACAGGAATTCTGATTTGATTTGTTGGGATCCGTGAATGTGTCTTTGGGCCTTCTTTTCTCCTAACCCTAGACATATAAAAAGATTGTTTTAAGGGTCGTCAATCGATACATAAGTTGCATAAGTATTGAGAAAACTCTGTTCAAGCAAATTGTGACCGGAGACGAAATTCTTGCCCTAGTTCATCATTCTTGAAGAAGTTGCTGTGTATGTGCACCTTTGGGTTTTTGATAGGCCAAAAACGTATTGACCCTTTGTGATTAATTAACCAATTAATTTAGCCAAGTATATTAATTAAGTTAATTAACATGCAAACGCGTGGTAGCACAAATAAATCACCAATTAACTAAATATGCAGTGGAAAATAAATAACACGGTGATTTGTTTACGAAAGGGGAAAACCTGACGGCAAAAATCGCACCGGGTGATTTTCAGGTCACCACTCCCGAAACTCCACTATTATCACAACAAGCGGTTACAAGTAAAGGAATCACAAGTACCTTACCAACCTACAGTTGAACCCTTACCCCAATACCCAATTGGACTTGTTCTGTAGTGACAATTTCCCCTTTTGATGCATGGCTCCCAAGTACATGACTAACCAATTGCATGGATCCTAGTACGCGACTTCAATCACCAACTGTAGAAGGTTGTTGGCTGTAAAATTCTTTAGTTCATCCCAACGATGAAGATCAAGAAGATGGTTGGTCATAAAACCCAAAGGTGCACATACACAGCAACTTCTTCAAGAACGATGAATTAGGGCAAGAACTTCGTCTCTGGTCACAATTTGCTTGATCAGAGTTTTCTCAATGCTTATGCAACTTGTGTATCGTTTGACGACCCTTAAAACAATCATTTTATATGTCTAGGGTTAGGAGAAAAGAATTCCCAAAGACACATTCACGGATCCCAAGAAATCATATCAGAATTTCTGATTTTATAAACCTCGACAGATAGCAAGGTGTAGAGAAGCTATCGAGAAGGTGTCGAACTTTAATGATTCAACACTTCTTCAGCTTGTTTCTTAGATAGACTTGATGACTTCAACACTTAATCTTGAAACCTTGTTTCTTGAAGTATTAAAAACACCTAGAACTACCCAATTACAAGGTGAGTGCATTTTGTCAAAGGATTAGCCAATTACATAAAAGAATGACATATGTTCTTAACAAGTAAACCACATATGTCCTAACAATCTCCCTCTTTGGCAATCCGTGACAAAAACACAACAAACAAATGAACATATGAGAGAAGTCATAAATCACTCAACTCATATTCACTTGTTGAATACAATAAAATCTATTCTAACACAAACTCTTGAAAAACTTTGCAAGAAGAGAGTTTATGACAAGTAGACTTTGACAACCTGTATTTCTGAAACACTTTAAATAAAACTAATCAAGGCATCTTAGTTTAAAACAGAAATAATAGATTGCATACAAGTATAAGAAACATGTGTATAAAGATAGAGAAGAAACAACACATGTAGAGGTAGGTGAAAGAAACATACATCCACATATAGAGAAAATAAATACAATGTATGTAAAAACTGGTCACAAGACCCAAAGTACAAGAACAATGTATCTAATAAAGTAGAAAAGAACAAGATACATCAAATCCTCACTACATCCCTCATATCCTCACTCTCCCCCTAACAAAAATGTCCTACACTAACTCTCCTCATAAGAATGACTACTCTCAATATCCAAAACTACTCCCCCTTTTTGTCACGAGTGACAAAAGGCAAGAGTGTCAAGTAGACATCTCATCAGTAGAGCTAGCATCTCCATCATCATCCGAAACGTCATCGTCATCACCATCATCAACATCATACTCAGCATCAGAATCAGAAGCCACTGAAGGAGGTGGTGAAGGAGAAGCCTCAGGAGCAAAGCCACCCATAGTCGTTTGCCGTCATGCAATACGACCGACATGAACGTTGACCTGATACAACTCAGACAAGAATGTATCAAGGCGAGCATCTATGCGTTGCAGTTGCGCCATGATGTCTCCAAGTGAAACATCGCCCATGGAAGTGGATGGAGCGGATGTGGATGGAGCTAAACGAGATGGAGTTGGACGAGAGGGAGGAGTGGAATCCGGCTGTCGCGACCTAAACTACACCTCACTACGTTTTACGGTATCGGCGTCTATGGTACAAATGTGTGTGAAGTGGTCAGACACAGGTAAAGGGACAGAAAAATGGCGTAAGATCCTCGTGATAGCGGAAGGAAAGATGAGCTTATCACGGTACGCCGAATCTAAATGAACATCTATGATAGAGAGAATGAAATGAGAAGGAAAGTCTATGGTAAGATGCTCAAGAAGAGATAACAAAAATCGAGCATGAGGCTCTGTGATGGAGTTGTAGTGAGAGAGAGGATGGAGTACAAAAGTCATCACCATGTTCATGAAGCGAGGGCCTTTAGCAAAAGGCTTACATGGTATAAATTGACGCTCACCCCAGTCAACAGGGCACTCACAAAAAGCAGCCATGAGCTCATCTTTGGACACAGTCAGCAGACGCTCACAAGAAGGATAGTCAGGAAACTCTATCCTAGGAACCCGTAGCACATCCGCAACAAGCTGCGGTGTGACAGGAATGCGCGTACCTCGAACGCGAGTGAAGAAAAAAGGTACTGAACAATCAATCTCGTGCATGTTGGAGTAAAACTCCTAAATAAGCACAAGAGGACATGTGACCGGGACGTCACACAGTGACTCCCATTCCCGACTATGAATGACAGAGGGAAGGTTAGTGTCGATGAAGTCCGCCAAAATGACTTGGCATTTCGAATGAACACCTTGTTTAGAGAAGTTCTCCAAGAAAGCCTTACGAGCATCCTCATCACGGAACCAAATGTTAGAAGGAGTAGGATCAGAAGATGAAGATGTCCTAGAACGTAGAGGGTTCTGGGACGGAGCAGACTTACATTTAGGTGCCATAGACATAACTAACGTAAACAGAAAGAGAGGGAGAGAAAGAAAGACAATTAGAAAAGTCCCAAACAATTCAAATATATCAAATATATTGAAAAGAGAGTACGTATGCATCGGAAATGCATGAACATGTGACATGTAAAAGAAATACATCATGGGCTCAGCCCAATCCAATGCTACCAACACACAAGTAGATTACACACATCTAAATGCATGAAAATACTGTTATAATGCTAATGTGATGCAATGCATGAGATTTTAAACACATATAAGTGAAAACCCATCCCAAAATTTCAATAAACACCCATCAATTTTGAAAAAACCCCAAAATTTTTCAAAAACCCCAAAACCTAGGTTTCAAAACATGAAATGCACGAAGAATGAAGAGATTAGAAGCTTACCAAGCGTAGAAAAACTTGAAGAAGCTTGAAGAAACCTTGAGGAACAAGATTGGAGTGAGATGAGAGTGTTTGGGAGAGAAAACAGAGAGCTATCGAGAGAGAGATCGAGATAAATGAGATGTGGATCGCACGAGGGGTTTAAATAGAGTCCTCAGTAAATCTCGACAGATAAAGTATCGAGAGGTGTCGAGCCATCTATCGAGGAAGGTGTCGAGAAAATGAATGTCAACAGCTTCAGGTGTCGAGGAGGTATCGAGGAATAAACACTAGAACCAAGAATAAAAGCTTGATCGATCGACAAGGTATCGAGAAGCTATCGAGGAGGCAGGAGATTTCTTGATCGATCCACTAGGTGTCGAGGAAGTGTCGAGATTGCGATAAGAAAAAGCTTGAGAAGCTCGACAGATAACTAGGTATCAAGGAGGTGTCGAGCCAACTTTTAAAAACAGTTTTTCGAGAAGTGAAAAACACAGATATGAATGCAATCCAACATGCAACTCAACCAATGATCCAATCAACATATTAAGCTCTCAAAATCATCTCTCAACAAAAATTTTAAGCACATGGATCCTCAGAAACACACACACACACACACACACACACACACACACACACTAAACAAGTCTAACCAATTTTATATTTCAAAAACAAGTCAAGACAGTTTAGTGAGCATACATAAGCACACATAAACCTAGTGATGACCAAATCATATTGTACCTGCACATGTATCAAGAGTAGCAAAGAATATTGCGTGTTGTGTGTGAAAAACATCGCAAGATTGCATAAGTGTATATATGTTATGACGATTTGAGATACGAGAAATTCACTTTAACTCACACACAATCATAACTGTTTGATAGAGACTATCACCTTCGAGGTACATCCTATAACTCTCACATCTCCTAGAAAACACGCTTGCAATCATATTTAAAGTATTTTAATCTTTTTGCTTTTTATTTTTGTAAAGTTGTGATTTACAACTATGTGTTCTGTTGGCTTTTATTCCGTGCCAAATTTGATTGTAATTACTATCAATTGTTTATACCCTGTATTTGTTGTGGGAATTGTTGTAAGGGGTGTGTGATAGAGAGTGTGTGAAGACTCAAGCAATTTGGAAGCTGATGGAATCTCGCGGGTATCTCGCGACTAAGCTTCCCGCGAAGTGAAGCATGTGCCCTGCACATGCTGGAATGCGAAGAGTCATGACAGATGGAGACAGCTGTCTCTCGCGAGTATCTCGCGGGTAAGGCCTTCCCGCGAGACACCCGCGAGACATGCTGTTCTGCCAGCCTGTACTGACTGACTCACACATTTTGCACCTATCCTATATAAACCCCCATTACCCACAAATGTTGAGGAATGCTTCAGAGAGAAAACCCTAGCCAAACACATTTGTAATTAGAGATTGTCATCCCCACCTTTCTCTATACACTTGCTTGTGGTATCTCCTCAACCCTTCCCTCTCCATTTCCATACCATTGAGAGGTTGATAGCCCAAAACACTTACCACACCTTTTGAGAGTGTTGAGTGACGTTTTGGTGCTGCTGGGAAGCATTGAAAGAAGCCTGGAATGGCAGATGCAACATGGAGCTTGTTGCGGGATCCGGAGAGCTAGACAAGACACGGTTCCGAGAAGCCTTGTTGGAGTAGGAGCTTGGAGGGCTTAGGTGCATCGGGTAGATTAGACTTGGAGGGTCTCTTGCTAACCCATGTATCCCAACTAATTGTCTAGTGGATCGATTTCCGCTTGGAGGGCGGCGGAGAGGTTTTTCGCCGAGTTCTTCGGTTTCCTCTTCGAAAACACGTCTTGGTGTTTTCTGTGTTTGCATCTTTCTTCCCTACTCTTTTATATTCCATTATACTGCTGTGTTGCTTAGCTTATGGATTAGAGTAGCTTATTTGTTCATCCACTCGCATTTACACTATTCCGCACTTTGTATTAAGTTAGTGTAAAATCTATCGAGCCATAACTTTAATTGGGGGGGTCTAAATTGCTCTTGTGTTTTCAACACATTTTCGAGCTTTCAATTTTCTTTGCACATTTTCTTTTGAGCATATCATGCATGGGCATATAAGAGAGAGAAAAGAAATACCCAACATGTTAAGCATTGACATTGCACTTTTGCTATGCCGAAGCATACGGATGTCTTTGACACTGCACTTTTACTATACCGAAGCATACAGGTGTCTATGACACTGTACTTTTGCTATGTTGAAGCATACATGTGTCATATTATGATTGGTGGGCAACAGTGGTGAGATGGTTATTTATGCCTTTCTCTTAGGATTTTCTAGTCCTACCCGTCAAAAAGAGTGATATGAGTGTTAAGTTCAAGAGATAACTTAATCTTACTCATCACAAACAAGAGCCACAAAGCTCACTTGCTTAGTTGTGCATAAAAATGCTCGTCTAAGCTACAGAAGATACAAAGTTTAGAAAACTTTGTTTCAATGGCCATCCAAGGTACACAAGTACCAATGTACACAAAACACACACTGTTTTTGTATTTTTCTGATTTTTCAAAAAAATTAATTAATTTTTATATAAAAAAAAAAACAAAACAAAACTGAAAATGAGGAAACAAAAACATGTTATCAAAGCAAAGCATAAAACTAGACTGACTCAGAATAAAAGCAAAACACACAAGTAATGCAACCAAAAAAAAAAAAAAAGTGATATAATCACTTAGAGTACTTTTTCTTCCACACCTTGGAAGAACCTTTCCTTTGATTGAATCCTTGAACCGGTGGTGAAGGGGAAGAATTGAACCCGTTCAAGTTCGAAAGGAACATGAGGGCTTTCAGAAGATCTCCAAGAGGAGCAAGAGAAGATTGAAGATGATTTTGGCTTCCAGATGCTATCATGCTGTTGCTCTGCTGAGTGGCTAACCACTTATAGTAATTTGGTTGAGTATGACCGGTAACTCCACAATGATGACAGAGATGCTGCTTCTTCTGTTTAGGCTTTTGAGAGATAGCCTTCTTAGCCCTAGGGTTTTTAACATCTTTCTTATCTTACTTTAGGGGTGCTCCTAAGATAGATTTACCCTTGTCTAAGTTCTCACTAGCTAATTCAGTTTTAGCATCATTGTTTTCAATTTCAATATTATTAGCGGGTGGAACAAAAACAGTAGAACTAGTAGAAGCAATATTAAAGGAAGAAAGACCATACCCTAAACCCGTTCGATCTGAAGTACATTTTTGATTGCTGAGCATCTCATCAAGCTTTGCACTTGAAGTCCTCTCCAATTGAGCTCTGACTTGAAACAACTCCACTTCAAGCTTCTTGGTCTTCTCAGCCAAGAAATTGTTCTCAAACCTTAGTGTTCCAATAGTCTGATTTGCCTCATCAAACTTTGTGGACAACTCTTCACAGTCAAGTTCCACATTGCTGAGCTTCTTGGTGGTCAGCCTATAGAGTTTCTCGTGTTTGTCAGACAGCTTGTATAGTTTCTTATAGGCTGATTGGATATCCTCTTGATCATCCATCTTTTCACACTTAGAATCCATCAATTCTTCTTCTTCTTCCACATCAACAATCCCTTCAGTAGGATTGACTGTGGCAGTGAAGGCATTTAAGATTCCGTCATCCTCACTATCGGAATCATCTTCAGGCTCAGTGTCACTTAAGGTAGCAGTAAGTGTCTTACTCTTCCCAATGCTCTTGAGATATGTGGGGCATTCTTGCTTCATGTGACCGAATCCATGACACTCAAAACATTTTGGTCCTGTGGGAACAGTGTACTGACCGCCATTCCTTGCATCTTTCTTCCCTTTGTCTTGGCCCTTAGACTGAGAAGAACTAGATTGTCTACGGTCCTTGTCGAAGTTCCTTCCATTTGCATTCTTCATAAACTTCTTGAACTGCCTGGTGATGTAGGACTTCATCTTGGAATCTTCATCATTTGAAGACTCATTTGTCTCACTACTCTTGGCCTTCAGTGCCATGCCCTTTCCTCTACCCGTCTTGCCAATTCTGGTCAACCCTAACTCATAGGTCTGCAAGTTTCCAACCAGCTCAGTCAAAGGAATCTTATCAATATCCTTGCCGTAATCTTGGCATGGAATCTCTCGGGTAGAGATCTGAGCATTTTTCTCACAATCTTGGGTTCAGGAATGGTTTCCCCAAGATTAAAAGCAGAGTTTACTATGTCCTTCAACTTGGCATAGAATTCATCAAACGACTCATCCTCCTCCATCTTAATCTCTTCAAAGCTTGTAGTGAGCCTCTGAAGTTTTGAATCATTGACAGCCTTTGTGCCCTCATAGGTTGTCTGGAGGATGGTCCATGCTTCCTTTGCAGTTTCAGTAGAGGATATCTTCTTGAATTCCTCATTGGTGACTGCGCTAAATAAGGCATTCAACGCTTTGCTGTTGAAGTTTTTCGCCTTGATCTTGGCTTCATCCCAATCGGTCGGCGCTTCCTTTGGCTTAGTCCAGCCAATCTCTACAGCTTGCCATACTTTTTCATCTAAAGACTGCAAGAAAGCTCTCATGCGTACTTTCCAGTATGCATAGTTAGTGCCATTAAATAAAGGAGGTATGATTAATGACTGTCCTCTATCCATGACAAACAAGGGTCAATGAATCAACACAACAAAGATTAAACCTATTCAGAGTGTGCCCGCTCTGATACCACTTGATAGGACAAAAATGTATTAACCCCTTGTGATTAATTAACCAATTAATTTAGCCAAGTATATTAATTAAGTTAATTAACATGCAAACGCGTGGTAGCACAAACAAATCACCAATTAACTAAATATGTAGCGGAAAATAAATAACGGTGATTTGTTTATGAATAGTTAAAACTTGACGGCAAAAATCTCACCGGATGATTTTCAGGTCACCACTCCCGAAACTCCACTATTATCACAACAAGCGGTTACAAGTAAAGGAATCCCAAGTACCTTACCAACCTACAGTTGAACCCTTACCTCAATACCTAATTGGACTTGTTCTGTAGTGACAATTTCCCCTTTTGATGCACGGCTCCCAAGTACGTGACTAACTAATTACACGGATCCCAGTACGCGACTTCAATCACCAACTGTAGAAGGTTGTTGGCTGCAAAGTTCTTCAGTTCATCCCAACGATGAAGATCAAGAAGATGCTTGGTCACAAAACCCAAAGGTGCACATACACAGCAACTTCTTCAAGAATGATGAACTACGGCAAGAACTTCGTCTCCGGTCACAATTTGCTTGATCAGAGTTTTCTCAATGCTTATGCAACTTGTGTATCGTTTGACGGCCCTTAAAACAATCCTTTTATATGTCTAGGGTTAGAAGAAAAGAAGGCCTAAAGACACATTCACGGATCCCAAGAAATCATATCAGAATTTCTGATTTTATAAACCTCGACAGATAGCAAGGTGTCGAGAAGCTATCGAGAAAGTGTCGAGCTTTAATGATTCAACACTTCTTCAGTTTGTTTCTTGGACAGACTTGATGACTTCAACACTTGATCTTGAAACCCTTTTTCTTGAAGTATTAAAAATACCTAGAACTACCCAATTACAAGTTGAGTGCATTTTGTCAAAGGATTAGCCAATTGCATAAAAGAATGACATATGTTCTTAACAAGTGAACCACATATGTCCTAACACAAAACTTCCAATCTGGCCAAACAATTAGCTCGCGACTCAGACTCGCGACTCAGTAAAGTAACGAGGTCAAGTCGCCAAACCACTCTGTTTGGAAAAAATTGACCTTTCGCATTTCAAACACACACCAGTATAAATACCCCTTATACCCACGTATTGTAGAGAGCTTCCAGAGAGAATTTTGAGAGAGAAACATTAGAGAAAAACAAGATTGACTCATCTACAATCTTCATCCTTTGATTCTCTAAATTCCTCTACTCTCACCCTTTCCATTGTTACATTCTTGAGAGGTACATTAGCGAAATCCTTATCTCACCATACCCATATCTGTGAGAAGGTTATTTGGTGCTTAGGAAGTAGTTAGGAAGGGACCAATTGATATTGGTTGATGCTATGGGATATAGTGGAATCCGATAAGCTAGAGAAGACAAAGGTTCGGTGCAATCTCGTTAGAGCAAGAAGCTTGGAGGGCTTAGGTACACTGGGTAGATTAGGCTTGGAGGGTCTTCTGCTATTCATGTATCCCAACTTCATTCTCTAGTGGATTATTGACCGCTTGGAGGGCGACGGAGAGGTTTTACGCCGAGGACTTTGGTTTCCTGTTCGATAACACATCGCTGTGTTGTCTTTGTATTTGCATCTCTCTTCCCTTAATCTTTGTCATTTAATTTCTACTGTGATTGTGATTTTATTTAATTTAGATTGTTTTATCAATTCTGTTTTAGCTTATTTTCATATTCCGTACATACATTGTTTGATAATAAGCTTGAATTGGTAATTTGTAATTTAGGGATCTAAACGTTCATAGGTATTTTACACACATTTTGACCATTCACATACCAGAGGAAGAAAACAATATTTGGGCCGAAAATCAAGTGGGGAAGGTGAAGGGGTTGAGGGAAAAGTGTTTGGGAGAGAAAATAGAGAGTTTATGTCTAGAGAAATCGGAGAGAAATGAAAAAGAAATCGCGCTGAAGCTATACATAGAAACACTAATCTCGATGGATCGAGGAGGCGTCGAGAGCTATCGAGCACTAATTCTCGACAGATAAATCTGGTGAGGTGCTGTCGAGCATCTGTTGATGGCAAAAGAACCTTGATGGATCAAATAGCTATTGAGCAGACAAAAACTTTCTCGATGGATCGAGAATCTATCGAGAAGCTATCGAGACAAATTATAGAAAGTTTCGATGGATCGAAAATGCAATAAGATCTGTCGAGAAAAGCAGTCCAATGGTCTCGATAGATAGCTATCTGTCGAGAAGCTGTCAAGATGGGCAAAAACAGTTTTTCAAAGAAGAGAAAAACACAGAAATGAATGCAATCAAGTATGCTACCCAACCAAAGATTCAACCAACATTTTTAAGCTTCCAAAGTCATCTCTGAACAAGAAAAAAATCAAGCATTTAGATCCAAAACACACATACACACACTAAACAAGTCTAACCAATTTTATATTTCAAAAACAAGTTAAGACAGTTTAGTGAGCATACATTAGCACATGTATTCCTTGTGATGGCCAAATCACATTGTACCTGCACATGTATCAAAAGTAGCAAAGAATTTTGCATATTGTGTGTGAAAACATTGCAAGATTGCATGAATGTCTACAAGTTATGACAATTTGAGATATAAGAAAATCAATTTAACTCACACACAATCATAATTGCTTGATGGGGACTATCATCTTTAAGATACATCCTATGACTCCCACATCTCCTAAAAACACGCTTGCAATCATATATAAAGCATTTTGATTTTTTTGATTTTATTTTTCTTTGCATGTTTTTCTTTTGTTAAGCATATCATGCATGGGCATATAAGAGAAAGAGGAAAATACCCAATTATGTTAAGCTTTTGACATTGCACTTTTGCTATGCCGAAGCATGCAGATGTCATTGACATTGCATTTTTGCTATGCCGAAATATACATATGTCATTTTATGATTGGCGGGCAACAGTGGTGAGATGGTTATTTATGTTTTTCTTTTAGAATTCTAGTCCTACCTGTCAAAAAGAGTGATATGAGTGTTAAGTACAAAAGATTACTTAATCTTACTCATCACAAACACGAGCCACAAAGCTTACTTACTTAGTTGTGCATAGAGATGCTCATCTAAGCTACAAAATATACAAAATTTAAAAAATTTTGTTTCAATGGCCATCCAAGGTACACAAGTACCAAAGTACACAAAACACACATTGTTTTTCTTTTCTTTTTTTTTTTATGAAAAACAAAATAAAGCAAAAAATGAAAATAAAAAAAACAAATAAAAACATGTTAAACAAAGCATAGCATAAACAATAGACTGACTCAAAAACAAGAAAGCAAAACACACAAGTAATGCAATAAAAAAAAATAGAGGGAGAGAGAAAAAGTGACTAGATCACTTAGAGTCTTTTTCCTTCCACACCTTGGAAGAACCTTTCCGTTTAGCGAACCCTTGATCCGGCGGTGAGGAGGAAGAATTGAAATCGTTCAAGTTCGAAAGGAATGATAAGGGCTTTGAGAAGATCTCCAAGAGGAGCAAAAGAGGATGGAAACTGATTCTGGTTTTCGGATGAGATCATACTGTTGCTTTATTAAGTGACTAACCACTTATAGCAATTAGGTCGAGTATGTCCAGTAGCTCCACAGTGATGACAGAGATGCTGCTTCTTCTATTTAGACTTTTGGTTATTGCTCTTCTTAGCCCTAGGATTTTTAGTCTCTTTCTTTCTTATCAAGCTTAGGGGGTACTCCTAAGATAGATTTACCCTTGTCTATGTTCTCACTAGCTAAAACAGTTTTCACATCATTATTCTCAGATTCAACATTATTAGTAGGTGAAACAAACATAGTAGTACTAGAAGAAGCAATATTAGAGGAAGAGAAATCATACCCTAAACCGATTCGATCAAAAGCAGATTTCTAAAAGCTAAGCATCTCATCAAGCTTTGCACTTGAAGTCCTCTCCAACTGAGCTCTGATTTGGAATAGCTCCGCTTCAAGCTTCTTGGTTCTCTCAGCCAAGAAATTGTTCTCAAACTGCAGTGCTCCAATGATCTGATTAGTTTCATCAAACTTTTTGGAGATTTCTTCTCGTTCAAGTTCCACATCATTAAGCTTCTTGGTGGCCAGCCTATACAATTTCTCATGCTTTTCAGAGACCTTGTACAATTTTGCATAGGCTGTATGGATGTCATCCTACTCATCCATCTTCTCAAACTTAGACTTCACCAAGTTCTCTTCTTCATCCACTTCTTCAACAATCCCCTTAGTAGGATTCATAGTGGTAGTGAAGACATTCAAGATTCCATCATCATCATTATTCGAATCATCCTCAGGCTCGATGTCACTTAAGGTAGCAGCAAGGGCCTTGCTTTTCCCAATGGTCTTGAGATAAGTTGGACATTCTTGTTTCATGTGTCCAAAACTTTGACATCTGAAGCACTTTGGTCCGGAGGGAACAGTGTATTGACCTCCATCCTTAGCATCCTTCTTCCCTTTATCTTGGCTCTTGAACTGTGAAAAACTAGATTGCTCTAGGTCCTTGTCAAATCCTTTAGCATTGGCATTCTTCATGAACTTTATGAACTGCCTTGTAATGTAGGATTTCATTTTAGAATCTTCATCATTCGAAGACTCATCTGTGTCACTGCTTTTGGCCTTCATGCCATGCTCTTACTCTTGCTTGATTTTCCAATTCCAGTCAAACCCATTCATAGGTCTGCAAGTTGCTAACTAGCTCTGTCAAAGGAATTTGATCAATGTCCTTTGATTTCTCAATGACAGTGATCTTGGCATTAAATCTCTCAGGTAGAGATCTGAGTACCTTTCTAACAATCTTGGGTTCAGGAATGGTTTCCCCAAAATTAAAGGTAAAGTTCACTATGTCCTTGAGCTTGGCATAGAACTCATCGAACGACTCATCCTCTTCCATCTTAATCTCTTCAAAGCTTGTGGTAAGCCTCTGAAGTTTTGAATCCTTGACAGCCTTAGTTACTTCATAGGTTGTCTAGAGGATGGTCCATGCTTTCTTTGCAGTTTCAGTGGAAGATATTTTCTTGAACTCCTCATTCATGACTGCACTGAATAAGGCATTCAATGCTCTGCTGTTGAAGTTAGCTGCTTTGATCTTTGCGTCATCCCAATCAGCTGGCGCTTCTTTTGGTTTAGTCCAACCAATCTCCACAGCTCGCCACACTTTTTCATCTAAAGATTGCAAGAAAGTTTTCATGCGTACTTTCCAGTATGCATAGTTAGTGCTATCAAATAAAGAAGGTATAATTAAAGATTGTCCTCTATCCATGACAAATAGGGGTCAATGGATCACATAGCAAAGATTAACCCTAATCAGAGTGTGTCCACTTTGATACCACTTGATAGGCCAAAAATGTATTGACCCCTTATGGTAAATTAACTAATTAATTAGCCAAGTTAATTAATTAAGTCAATTAACATGCAATACGCGTGGTAGCACAAACAAATCACCAAATAACTAAATGCAGTGGAAAATAAATTTGACACAGTGATTTGTTTACGAATGGGGAAAACATCCAAGGCAAAAACTTCACCGGGTGAATTTAAGGTCACCACTCCCGAGAATCCACTATTATCAGAACAAGCGGTTACAAGTAAAGGAATTCCAGTACCTTATACCAAGCTACAGTTGAACCCTTACCCCAATACACAGTTGAACTTGTAATGTAGTGACAATCTCTCCATTCAATGCTCAGCTCCAAATACGTGAATAACCAATCAATGCACGGATCCCAGTATGTGACTAACACACCAACTTGAGAAAGATGTTGGCTGCAAAGTTCTTTAGTTCATCCACACGATGAAGATCAAGAAGCTCCTTGGTCATAAAACCCTACGGCGTACAAACGTAACAGCTTTTTCAAGAGAAAGATGAACTAGAGAAAATTGTCTCCGGTCACAATATGCATGCATAAAACCTTTGCATTCACTTGCATCAAGTGTGACGACCCTTAAAATAATCCTTATATATGTCTAGGGTTGTGAGAAAAGGAAACCTAAACACAGAGCTTGGATATGCGTGAAAAACAGATCTGAAAATTGATTTTCGTAATTCTCAATAGATACAGCTGTCGTGCTTATCTGTTGAGCTTCACATTTTAAATCTCGATAGATACATCTGTCGAGCTATTTATCGAGCTTTAAAGAACAGCACTTCTTCACTTGATTTTTGGACATATTTGCATGGCTTTAGTACTTGGATTTGAACTCTTATTCCTTAAAGTATTAAACATATCTTAGATCTACCCAATTACAAGTAAAGTGCGTTTTGTCAAAGGATTAGCCAATTCTAAATGACATATGTTCTTAACATGATCCACATATGTCCTAACAAATTGATTCATTTGTTAATTTACTAATTGTTACCCTATAGTCATAACCCAAGTAAAAAAAAGGGGGGGGGGTTTAGAGGGGAAAATTATAAAAACACTCCGGGAGTACAATAATGGGACTTACTATTATGTGAGAGAAAATATTATACTATTATTGTACTTATGAAATATTGTATAATTACTCGAAATTGTATAATTACTAGATTAGAGTTGTAAGATATGCCTCTAAATCCCTTCAAACCCTTCCCCATCCCCTTTAAAATGCATCAAAACAAGGTTCTCTCATCCCCTTTCCTCCCACTTCATCCAAACACACTCTATCAATGACCTTATAGAGGATATAATTTTTACTTAGGCTGCGTTTGAATTGGTGGTAAACAATTTCAGGAAATCATTTTTCGCATTTTTCGCGTGTTTGGCAGTTACCGAAAATAGAATTTTCCGGAAAATCACTTCCTATTTTCCCTTAGACAACGGAAATGCATTTCCGTTCCTATTTTCACTTCAATTGATTTCCGGAAAAAGAGAGAGAGAGAGAGAGAGAGAGAGAGCGCGAGGAAGAAAAAGGAGCGCGACGTTGCCGGCGAACTCCAAGCTCCAGTCCGACGATCGCACGCACCAGATCGCACCGGTCTCGTCACCAGCGAACCCCGAGCACCGCGCCACTCGATCTCGCCTCCGCCACGCGTTCTCGCCTTCGACCCAAAGCCTTCGACCCATTGATCTTCGACCTTCGACCTTCGACCATCGATCTTCGACCCACTGATTTTTGTTGTTGTTGTTGTGGTGGTGTAGTGGTTGATTCCTTTGTGATTCCTGTTGTTTTTTATTTTTGATTCCTATAGGTTGAATTGGAGTTTGTTCTGTGGATTGAGTTTGTTCTGTGGATTGAGATTTTTTTTTTTTGTACTGTGATTTTTGAAATTTTCTGTAATAAAATTTGTTTGGATGCTGAGAAAATAGCTGAGAAAATGTGAAAAATTTGTAGGAAAATACCATTTTCAGAATAGAACCAAACACATGAAAACATTTTCTACAACAATTTTCATAATATAACAAAACACTTGAAAATATTTTCCTTTTCCAGAAAATAGTATTTTCGAAAAATAGATATTTTTCGAAAAATATTCTACAGGAACCAAACGGACCCTTAAATTCATTTCGGAATGGGCTTGTAATTTTTTCTAATAGAGAGGTAATTTAGTTGCTTATACATAGCTTAGTGGGCTAGATATTGCCCATTGGGCTAACTGTTGTAACTGAGTTGGGTCTATTCCACTCTTTGCCTTGTCTTGCTGGCTATGCTTTAAGGCGAGCGGAAATGACCGGGCTCGTATCTCTTACATTTGTCTAATGAAAAAAATTTGTGGACTTGCTAGGTACTGAAAACATATCTTATATTGTGATAATTAGACAAGACAAATTGATATTTATGAAGTCTTATCCTATTGCATGTCTTTCAGTGTTTTTTTGTTTTATTTATTTATTTTATTTTATTTTATTTTTTGTGACACTTATTTTTTGGATAATTCAATAATTACAATGAAGATGAGAGATTTGAATTCAAGATGTCTTCATTAAAAATACTAGGAAGTATCAATTAAGCTATAAAAGTCTTGATTTTTTTTTTTTTTTTTTTGTGTGACACCTATGACTACTGAAAAATGATTAATACTATAAAATTAAATTAAATAAATTTTTGGCCCTCAAAATATGAGATTTCTTTTTTTCAGTTTAGCTCTTTATGTTTCAAAAATTTTATTTTGACCTTTCATTTTTTATTTTGTTTTCGTATTGACTATATCGTTAATTTCTATTAATAATATGAAGTGATGCAATCTCATATTTTGCGCTGGAAAGTGCTTAGCTCCAACAGCTTAAATGAAGAGTATGGTTAAAGTTTGTTGCTTACAGAGTAATGCGATTTATCTATTTGTGCTAAAAAGTGCTTAATAGCGTCAAACACTTTCCTTGGTGATGAGTCACTTGTATTCGTGGCCTCCAATCCATGTAGAAAAGAGAATATGGGCCAAAAGTCCAATTTTGCGGTAAAGTAATTGTGGATCTAGAGCCCAATAACTTATGAAGAAAAATAAATTAGCTAATACTTATTTGTGCGCTTTATACCCAATAATTATTATTTGTATTTTTTAGTTATTTTTTTAACTCAATACAGATATTTTTCTGGGGCCCCAAAAAAACGGTACTGTTACTTTTTGTTTGTTAGTGACTTGTTACGGAGTTACAACTTACTCAAGCTCTGTTTACAACTACATAATCAAAGCATTAGTGTAATCTTATTCAGTGAGTTTAATACACAGATTTCTGAGGGTTGTTTTCTCTCGTGCTATCTTTGACATTTCTCCTAAAGTTTTCATATTAAAATATTGAATATATTTGTTGGAATTTTGGTTCACCTGGGATTTGACTTCCCTTGGAGTCCAAAAAATACATAAAATTTTAGTCAAAGTTTTCCCAACTACTTGGGCTTCGTCCTTTTTGGTTCTTCGTTAACAAATTATTACTTATCATAAAAGAATCTTGCTTAACAGAAGCTAACAAAATATTTGTTCATATTGACAGATTTGATTTCTTTTTAATACCACTTTTGTTTTTAATTCTTTAGAAAATGATATTGACTTTATAAGCTCTTTCAAAGGTAATTCTATGCAACGACAGCATGAAGGTAGATATCTATTGATTCTATTCAAAGATTCCAGAATGAAGTCTAAAGACCCTTCTGGCAAGCAAGATGCAACCTTTCTGTTTTCCAATTGTAGTTTGATAAGTTTTTTTTAAAAAAAAAATTTGTTGACGGATGCTCTAAGAATATCAAAATATTCAAAAATACTTTTAGAAAATTTTTATACTTGAAATAAAAAAGAAAATTTTTTTAATACATTTTTTTTCTATTTTTTATAAAAAAAAGTATCAAAGTTTTCTTAAAACTGTTCATTAACAGATAATGAAAGGACACTCGTTAAACAAACCCTAAAAATAAAAAATAAATAATAAAAAAATAGCTATGATAAGGCATGGAGAGCTTAGTTTATCAGTTTGGCTAGTTATATTTGACATTTCAAAATTTATTAACTTACAGATAAAGTTGGCTTTCATTTTTTTAATTTTCAGTAGGAAGCTTCCCCGAATGTTTGACTCTAGTGAAGATAGGTAAGGTCAAGCAGCCCGAAAACAAAGCGTACGTTGCCCGACCCACTGACTTTTACACTGACTTGAACTAAAAAGTATATATATATGTGTGTGTATATATATATATGTGTGTGTAATTATGTATCCTTCTGGACTTGAACCCATATTAAAGTGTCGGTGATATCCGTCTTAAATTCTTAATTATCAACTCATCAACCAAATTTCTTAAGTTAAGATGAGTTATTGTTTTCGTGAACCAAATTCTATGCCTTATGTATGTTGTTGTTTTATGATAACTTTGAGTTGTACCATGAGAGAATATGTCCTCTAAATTTTGATGTTGCTGTTTCTGTTTATGGAAGTTCAGTTTTTACTGAGAAAAGAAATAATTAAAAAAAAACTCACGATGAAGTGTGTGTATATATATATATATATATAAACAAACAATAGTTTTCATCGTGAGTATATATATATATATATATAAATGATAGAAATTCTATTCTAGTCTAATATAAGTGTATTTATACATGAAACTCCCTCTTAGAAACTTGAACCTCGACCTTTGCCTTCCACACCCTACCACAAGTACTTATACTTGTGAAGCGAGTCAAGCGACCATCGCACACCTTGATAAAGACTATTGCTGGTAATACACTAATACATTCATAAATGTATATTAAATTCAGCAAATCATAATAAGACTCATTCTAAACACTTTGAACCCAATTGACAAAAAAAAAAAAAAAAAAAAAAAAAACTAACAAACAAATTAGACTCTAAAATTATACTTGTAATACATTCACTCTTCTAGAACATAATTACATAAATGTATATTAAATTCAGCACCAAATCAATATCATAATTCATAGACTCTTTCTAAACACCCTGAAACCCACCGAAAATACTCAGCAGAAAAACAAACGAGAAACTAACTGACAAACAAATTAGACATTAATATTATGTTAGAGGCTCCACAAACTTTGTTTTTTCGTACTATAAATTCAGACCTATTCAACAGTTATTATCTGCAGTTAATCTAATCCGACTTGTTCTTGGTTGCTGAAGGGCTACACTAGAATTCGCCGTCCAAATGGATTAAAATGTGTTTTAGAAGTAATATATTGAGTTTGTTCCTAGAAACTTGAAAAATTAGAAGTTTTTAGCATATTAGTTTTATTAAAAATGTTGAACTATTAACTTATTAAGGCAACAATTCAAAGCATGGATGCGCAGCTATCGAGATTGCAAATACCAGTTGAAATTCTAAAAATAAGTTTGATGTCCAAACTCCAAAGGTGTAGCACATGATCTAGACATATTTTGCACAAAAAGCACCAAAACTAACATTTGTTGGAGAGTTTAGACTCTAGTTGTGTCAAATTAAACAATTTAAGTCAAGTTGATTAAATTAACCAATTATGACTGCACGACTAGTTTATGGTTAATTTTGATACAAACCAATATCGCAAATATAAATATACACACAAAGTAAATAACACAGTGATACAGTTATGAAGAGAAAACTCTAAATGACAAAAACTCTCCAAGATTTACCACCAACCCTTAAGGAAACATATCCATCATATGTAGAAGAATTGAAGTTTTATAGCATAATTAACCTTAATTCTCTAGTTAGACTTAGTAGTACTTACTGATGTGGCCACACGTAACTCCATATCTTTGGATTTGTTTTACTGTGGACTTTTTCTCATTAAGGTCCTATTTGTGACTTGAAGAACCTTCTCGAAATTCTTCATAGTAGAAATATTTGTGACTGGAGTGCAGTAACTTCACCGTGATTATTGGTTTTGAAGTCTTCTTTTTTGGTTGATGGTATGAGAGAACTCATCAATAGAAACCCCATGCGCACATTATGTGGCTCTCCAAAAGTATATATTGTCTTTTTATATAAGGTCTTTTATACTATATCAGCTAGGGCATGAAATACTAGAGATTGGACAACTCAGTGGGCTTGATTTGGATTAGGGACCCGCTATTCTCAAATGATCGATATATCGATAATTATTGTGGCCTATCTCAAGGGTTAGTTATTGATAATGACATAATTCATAAGTAAGTCACAATTATCACATGCTAGAATAATATAATTGTAACAAATTAAAGACATGCTAGATTTAATAAAGTACATGGCTTCTACTTCAAACCGCTTCTAAAATCTAGCATGTGCATGTATCCCTAACTAACTTTCCATCCAATTTTTAAATATTACAATGAACTTGGCATATTTGCATTTAGCTACAATAATAAAAAGACACATTTGAAATGAACCCTCACGATCATTGTAATGCATTAAACTCCTACATTAATAGTGAATTTTAATTAAGTCCTTTTATATTTTCTAATTTTAGATGCATGAATATACATGTAAATATAATTGACACAAAATTAGGGTATAATTGGTGTGATAATTAGAATAAAATTGTAATGCAACTAGAATCTAATTTATATTCTTGATTGTGCTTCCATTTTAATATTTTATATATGACATAAAATACATCCCTACTTTGAGAAGGCAAATACCACCTTAGACTTCTTAAATGATTAAACTTCAACCCTTTCAAAGCGCGATCTACAAGAATATATTATACTATTACATACTTCTTAAGATTGCAATCTAAGTAATGTTATACCACCCAGTAACTTATTATTAAATTCATATTTTGTAAAAATCATCGTTAAATTACATGTTCTATATGTTCTTAACATGCATGCCAATTTTCATACCAAACGGATATTATTTACTATTTGATCCATAAACTCATCTTTTATGCATTATTTTAAATTTAAAAAAAAACTTGAATTTAAACAATTGGTTGATGACATAATAATATAATCCAACAGTAGATTTGTCAAAATTCACACACAATTAAAAAATATTGAGTGGTGTAACATTGTATAGAGTTACACTAGGTGTAACTTAAACTCAACTACACACACATATATATAATCATAGAATAAAGGTTATTATGATTGAAGTGTGAATGGCTATAGCCTCCCGAGTTAAACCTTTCAAATTTCTGGTAATCTTTTGGATGACACTTACCAAGAAATATCTTTTCATTAAAGATTGCTTGCAAAGTGAAGCTATACTTGAGTATTGTTGTTGAGCATCAACAATGACTCATGACAGAACAAAAAGATAAAATAAAATAAAACAAAACAAAACAACACACATGGATGGTTTTTAGACCAAACAACATTCATACAAATCTATAGAATGGTATTAAATAAGGAGTATCCTGAAGATACAGGGGTTTGATAGCCGGAGGAGGAAATCAGCCGTTACTTGAGATCCGTACTTAAGATTTATCATTTTGGTACTTAAGGAGCTCATATACGGATTGGTTTGAGTCAAATATGAGTTGGAAACTCCTTCCAGGGGCTTTGGAGGGTGACCTAACTGCCACCAGCATAGGAGGCACAACCGATCTAAGCCGATGTGAGACCTACAACGAGGATGGAGAAAACCAACATACTAAGGGTGATGAGAGTCCCTCGAGGGGACTGAAAGACCCTATAAAATGAAAAGCGAGAGGCACACGTCAGGAGCAATACTAATTAGCATATGATCAAATTATTTGGAATAATTAGCATTATGTTTAAACTTATTTATTGACAACAAAACTGAGTTAAATTTATATATATATATATATATATATATTCAAGATCAAGTTACACTTAATTTAAGTTTAAATAATATTACACACTTAATAATTCTTTATTAGTTAATATTTTGAAAATTTCACAGTTGAATACATATTCTCTATATTCTTTACACGCATACTATATTTCATGTCAATAGAATATTATTTATATTTGATTCATAAACTCATTTTTTATGTATAATTAAAAATATGCATCAACTTAAATTTTTTTTTTTTAACATTTTATAATAATAAGACAATAGTTATTAATTTCGGATTATCTTGATGTTTGGTAAGTACAGAAAGTATATGAAAAAACAATTCTAATAGTAGATTTTTCAAAATTTCCATCAAATAATTTTTTTGACAAAGCTTAGAAACCAGCTATACATCTCCAACTCCAATGATCACTCGTCATGGTGATAAGGTTGATTAAAATAAAATAAAAATTCTGAATCTCGTGTGGAATGTGTCAATGACAGAGAAATGGTGATAAAATAAAAATTATGAATCTTGTGTGGAGTGTTGTCATCAATGACAGAGTAGTTTTTGTTTTATTTATTTATTATATATTTTTTAATTGACTTAATAGTTAACTCTTATTGACTCAGTAGTTTATATCTCAAGAAAAGATGGGACCTGGCTGCATGGAATGCCCCTCAGTTTATTATCCACCATTCTAAATTTACATTTTTTTATTTATTTATAGAGAAACGCCTTTCTATATTTACGATATTCAAAGCAAGGTATCTTACGCTGACCTACACATACGACCATGAATATTTTATTTGGTCAAGGTAAACGTAGATTAAGAGATTTTTTTTTTTTTTTTTTTTAGTTGATAATTTGGTAGTTACCATGGAGATGGGGGAATTTGTCGTAGAAGTCAGAAGATGAAGGGAGCTTATAAGTTATAATTTTGCAGTTTGCTCAACAGGTACGTCCCAATCCTTTAAATGAGGAGCAGGACACATGAACTAACAAATATTCCATGCTATCCCATGGCCCATGGGATGAGCTTTGGTTGCCACTTGGCGATTGTTATTTATTTTTATTTTATTTTTAAAAAATATAATAAAATTTTAACTTATGACATCCACTCTGTAATAATAATTTTCTATTACTCGGCCAAAACATTTTGATTTTAACGCATGTAAGGTTTGAACTGAAGTGTTACCAGTCACAAAAAAATAGTTCAAAATCTATTTTTTAGTTACAGAAATAGCTCCAGTTACATTTATTCACTTAACGTATTACTGGAAACATTTTCTTAATCACTTTAAATCTTTAGAATTGAACCTGGATTTTCGGTTGATGTTTCAAGAGAGCTTGGAAGAATTTCTATGCTTGTGTACAAACCACCACTCTCCAACAGTCTTGAAAAACATGCCCTAAGTTTGCTTTTATATCTTGGCTTGAAAATGACAAAACCGTAGTGCATGCGGCCGAAGAAACATAATTGAAAATTTGTTTTTGCATGAATCTCGATGGATCGAGTTAAATGGATTTTTTTTTTATGCTTGAATTCTGACTTGTCTTAAACTTGAAACAGAATAGATCACACCTAAGAAACACTATAGTTCCTAAAGTTTGGTTACATATTGTCATTGTAATACTTGTTGCACATAAACTGTTTTACATGGTTTTACACACAGCTCATAAAACTCTGAAACCATGACTTGATAATCAGTGTAAAATAAACACAATCCATAATTTATTAGTTGGTGTTTTACTTTTCAAAGATATATAATTTATTAGGTTTGTCCTACGTTTGACTATACCTGATGACATTGTCCTATAAATAAGAGTAATAAGATGATGAATTTTACAAGGTATTCAAAACATAATCATGAAGGTCCCTACCAGAATTGCTTTTTCATTTCTTTTCTGCTTCATTATTCTTTCTAAAAGTAATTTCTTGGCCAAAGAACAAAACACGACAATCTCAGTTAACGTGGGTGTGATTCTTGACTTCGATACATGGACTGGGAAGATGGGTCTGAGTTGCATCAACATGGCCTTGCAGACTTCTACGCCTCCAATAGTTACTACAAAACTAGGCTATTTCTTAGCTCCAGAGACTCCAAAAGTGATGTTGTTGAAGCAGCTGCTGCAGGTAAATCTCCCTCTACCTCTTATTCATCGCCATCTGTAGGGTAAGGTCTCGTGTTAGATAGCTTTCGGTTTTTAATTTTTTAATCACTCTCTCTGCAGTATTTTCTTCGTACTAGATTGGAACCCTTCGTTGTTGCAGCAATGGTGGGATTAAATGATTAATAATATGATGTACTTTGTTAAACTTTCACACCACTAGTACTAAACGAAAGACATTACAAAAAAATTTGAATTAATAATTCCTTTTGTTATTCTATGTAGTATCTAGTGTTTCGTAGATGATGGTTCAATTCGCCATAGGTAGAGGCTTTTGGAAGCCAAAGATGCGGTTAGACCGAAATTAGAAAATTGGAATCTATGAAGAACGTACAGCATCCTTTTTTATTTATTTATAATTAATTATTAATATTTTAAGTTTGAACATGCAATCGTTAATTTATTTATTTCTATAAGCATGCACTTGTTCATTGATTATTAAACACTAGATGATATCCTGCGCGATACGCGGACTACTTTACAATTTCATTTGAAACCATTTTTATGTATATTAAAATCTACATATAATACTTAATACTTATTTTGTTGTATAATATTTATATGTTTGCCCACAATATTGTTAAATACTTTGAAACTTGATTTTTTTTTTAATTCATAATTTATTTTAAAAAATTGTATAATATTGTAAGATTATAATATATTATAATATTTACCGTTAAAAGTAGATTTTATTTTTCAAACTGATTAAATGATTTTGAAATCTACAAATAAGAATTCAAAATATAAAATACTTTTATATCCTAAAATTACATAAATTTAAGCAACCTACCAAACACTTTCTCAATCACTCTATTCTCACAACCAAATATTGAGACCTTGATCATAAACACCCAATTAATTATCTCAATGAAATTAGGGAAATCATTTGTAAGTATTAATATAAAGAGAACGTTATTAAACAAAGAGAAATTTGCTAAAAACACATTCATTTATGAAAATTCAATTGGCTTTAGTTAGGCTTTTGTATCCTTTAAAAAAATCGAAAAATACTTTTAAGTCACCATGGATTTTTGTTTTTACCACTATGGCTATATACAAAGAAACCAACAAATTATGAATTCTAACACAAAATTAAAAAAAAAAAAACTGCTAACTTCATAAATAATCAATTAAAATGTTTCTTTTTCTTTTTCTTCAATTCTAAAATAAAATACATTTATAACTTTCCCAAACCAAAATCTCAAACACCCAAATACTACAAGCGAATCATAACCTTCACAATATCTACAATGTCTGACTTCAACATCAAAACCGTAAGCTACCGTCATTGAATAAAAAACGCAAGCCCCCTTCCTTGGTCATAGCCTACTCATACGGGTTACAATCAAATGATACTGCAACGTTGAAGTTATGTAGGTGTCATTGAAAAGTTGAAGCTAAATGACATCATTTTTTTCTAAGTGTGTTTGAGATATGATGATATGAAAGGCTATGGACATGTGTATATAAAGGAGTAAAAGTGAAAATGATGAATGGAAATACAAAGAGTTTTTTGTGTGTGTGAGAGATGGAATGTCTTGAAACATTGAACCAAATGAAATAAATAGTAGGCTTAAAACATTGAATACAAAATGTAACAAAAATTAGTCTTGAAACATTGAACAAAAAAAAAATAAAGAGTCTCTACTTTTAAATTTGTTCTTATCTCTAATATGGTTTAAGGGTATCTCAATTCTCTTCATAGAACGCGCCACAAGGCAGAATCTCATGCTCTGTCGCATGAGGTCTCTGCTTTTATATATACTAGTGTTTAATCCGCGCAATGCGCGGGATCATTTATGAATTAGGAAACAATCAACTTAATATATTATACTTAAATAAAGCTAAAAGCTAATGATTAATTAAACCAATATAATTTTTTCCTATCAAGGGTCTTAAATTTAAGTATGAATTTCAAATTTGTGTGTTTTCTATAACAGGAAGTCTCAGACAATAGGATGATTAAATAAAGATGGATTGAGTATAATATTATTATAAAAAATAGTTTAAAATTAAATATAAAAAAAAAAACAATAAAATGGACAAAAAATGCAATTGTAATTAAGAGTTAAAAGTGAAATTTCAAGTTCTATTACAATCTCTCCAACATATTTGGTTCACAAACTACAATCATTGTTACTCATACAGAGTTTGGATTGTGCACCTATACTTGCAGTTTAGAATCTTGACATTGAAATTGATGAATGGTAAATTCTCTTTAGAATCATGTGATCCTTTGAGACCTCAACTACGTCAAGTACTTTGTTTTATCCACGACTCTGGAATCAAAACTCAAAATGAAATACTAAGGTCATCACCATAAAATATAAATGCATCTAATTTGACAATAAGATCAAAGAAACTAATCATTCACCAAATACAATTATTCCTACCAATCATAACCATTTGAGCCAAATATCAAAACTATAAATCATTTCGATGGAGACGGAAAAATTAGGAGTGAAACAGAATTCCTATAGAATGCAATATAGAAAGAAAGGCAGAGACAAACCAACTCTTAAGAACAAAAGTGTAAGAGCGCAACTACAAAGGATTAAGACTTGAAGAGATGCCCAAAGAACCAAAAGAGAAGACCACGGTGCTTGATTAAACTTAGGTTCCACTTACAACATTTACAAACCACTTAGCTGTCAAGTGCCAATACTCACAACTTTCAACAAACACCTGATGCCCACCAAATTGATACCAAGCGAAGGCCTAAGGCCTTGACATAGCAACTTTGAAAAGTATTATAGGTCCTATATAGTTTATGTTTCAACAGTTTGTACGAATTTAAAAATAGGCCAAGGTCTGTTAAAAAAAAAATAGGCCAAGGGGAGTACAACAAACATCTATTAGACAAAATAATACCTTACATGGAACCTAAGTCCAAAAAAAAAATATATATATATATATATATATAGAATAAAAAATAAAGAAGCTTGTTCTACAAATTCTCTCATGACTTTGATAGGGAGAACCCTCAAAGATAACAATATAGCAATAGTCTTCCTATGCACTTTTCAACTTTGACAGCCCATGAACATATTGGAACTTCTTCAAATTCTTACACTGAAATGAAACACCAATCCATTTGCCTTTTTTAGGCTTTGAAGCTTCCATGAGGACCATGATTTGCCTGAGAATAGGAAAATTTTTCATCTGTTTCAATGTTGTTGCAGACTCTGTTTCTTAGCATTTCTCTCCTTCCAAAAGCACTACATAAAGACAACATTCTATTAGATATCTTCTCAAATAAAATATGATCAATAAAAAAAATGTTTGCTTCTCCTTCCAAAGGCAGCAACAGAGAGGTACACCCCAATAAGAAATTGAACGATTAATAAAATCTCTTAGTTTCCATTTAGTTAAGTTGTGCCCCCAATTATTGAATTATTGTTTAAATCTATTGCCAGAGAAAAGAAGAAGCAACTATTAGATAATATTGAATATAAATAAAAATGCTATATTTTTCATCTCAAAGATTCGACATACAACATTATTCATTTTGTAAAGATGATAAGTCCTTGACCCTAATTGCACAAAGATCAAACTCACATTGAATAAAGTTAAGTAAGACCCACATTCTTTTTTGCTAAATAATCAAGTGAGAGTGGCACTTACACACAATTCAATCATTGAATTTTTAATTCCTTTTTAAAGAACAAACAACTTGAAAGATAAATATTCACATAAAAAATAGGCAGGGAAGGGAGGAACAATAAGATCAAAATTAAAGAAAAAAAAATGTATAACCACGTCACTTCAAAAACATTTGAGCAACATAATTGGCAAATCAAATATCAAATATAAATTAGAAGAAGAAAGATGTATATTAAGTAATGAAGAACACTTGCAGCCCATGCCTCAATTCCAATATGGCAACAAACAGGAGCCAAATTCTCAGCCTCAATGCTTAAATCAAGAAGCTAATTTACCACAGATAAAGCATGACAGATTGCCCCCTAATATCATGGCCAATGTCTGGCTTTGTTCTTTGCAATTACCTTAGGAATATATTATGCATTTACTTTATAACTTTTCCTTGTACAAATTACTTTCTATAAATGATGTAAATAGAATTTCTCATAAACATATTTCAAGCCTGAATCACTGTCCACAATTCCAACAGTATTAAAAGCATGTAATTAAAAAAAAAAAAAAACAGTATTAAAAGCATGTAAAATTTTCAAATTGATCATACCCTTTCTGGCAGAAACAATGGTGTTTTTTGTATTGCATGAACATGGCAGTGATCACTTGGACTTCTTCTTTCTAAAGCTGCTAGGTACTGATTTGTCAGAAGGAGCCGATGACGCAAAAGCTAATTCGTCATATCAGCATAGTTGATTCCTGTTGCAAAAGCGTTGAATGTTTCTTCAAAGTTTTAAGTAAAAATTTATTTAAAATTGAAAGTGAATAAGAAAAACCTAAACAATGAGAGATGTGGATAAGGGATTCACCATCATTGTCTAGTTTATGATTTTAATGGTGACCCAATCATCCGATCTGCTAATGTTCATCATTGTTGTATCTTCAACATCAACTTGAGCCCTTGCATCACTATAACACATGGCATCAATTTAAAAGTAGAAAAAAAAAATTAAGACAAACAATTTAGAATGGCAAAAAAGAATACATGGCCGACCCTCTAAAGATCTATAGCCTTAGAAGCATGAACACTCCAAAATCCCTATACTTAAAATAAAAATAAAATACACCTAAATATATTAATTGATTTAATCCCTATATCCCCTACGTAGCATGTCTTAATTTTTTTTAAGAATCGACATATCACTGTGTGATCCATGTCCATATCAACCCCAAAATTTTGGGATTAATGCTTGGTTGATGTTGTTGTTTTAGTAAGAACAAACGATTTATGTGCACTCGATGTGTCCATAATTACATCGAATTATCTGTTTTTGCTTTGCATATAACATAAAAATACCAACACATAAATGAACAAATCAATATAGAATTTGATTATTAATATGAAACAAAAATTCATTTCAAAGATAAAACTTAAAGAAGGCCAAGATTAGATAAAAGTGAACATATATGTATATAACTTGCATTTCTAGGATTGGACCGTAGTTGAACATCATCAACAGTGCAATAGTGGTTGAGTTTTTAATGCACTAATCGACTATCAATTGTACTCCAGGGGAATGCTCTTTCCCTACCATTAATATCCGTAGGAACAACTCTCTGCCCAAAATAAAAAATCAATTAGCATTTAGTTAAACTCAGAATTTGAAGGAAAAATCAAAAATGGATTTTATTTACCACAGATTGGCCCGTGTATATGCCTCATGAAATATGAAAGAGTAAAGTAAAGAAGTGGAAATCATTAGTAAGATAAGAAACGGTGGAAAATGTAAGAACCTGAAAGAGGAGCAGTCAGATTGGCATAGATTGAGATAACCATCCCGCCTTCCTTTTGCTTTTGATTTTGCCTAAAAGGAGGAGGGGGAGGATAGAGAGGCGAAATTGAATCTGGTTTTTTTATTTTATAATGGAATCAAGTTTTTCATACGATAAAAAAACCTAAAATAAATATCAATGCAACATTCAATCCTATACTTATTTAATCCCAACAATTTCCTTAAGATTAGAAACAGAAGTGCCCAAACTAAAATCAATATTTTTAGTAATTTATGTAATCTAAAAAAACTAACAAAAACAAAACAAAAGCAAATATCTAAAATTGAGAAAGCAAACATTTTGATAGAGAATCCAAAAACCCAAAACAAAAATGAATCAAATCTAAACTTACCCAACAAAAAACCTCAATTAAAAGTAACGTTTTATACCCAAACCTACAAAATTGAGAAAAAAATTTACCTTTGTCGATGTCAGTTCTGGCAATCTGATGGTTTAAGTCTGGCAAGGGATGGTGATGACCGACCGTACGAACTCTGTCTCCTCTGTTTCGTAAGTGTTTTTTTTTTTTTTTTTTTCCTCCTTCCCTTTCTCTACATCGCTAGGTTTCTCCTTCCCCTTTTTTTTTATTTGACTTTAATCATTTTTTATAATATATATACACAAAGACTGCCAAACGGTGTTAATGCTGGGATACAATATAATGTAGGCAGTTACCCAAAATGAATGCAACCCAAATAGGCAAAGCAAAACCTATTCTCATCCAAATTCCTGAGTAAATTATTAAAAAATCTAAATCTAAACCAATCCAACCAAGAAATTCAAACCTAAATTATATTCAATTCCCAAATTTGAAAACGAAAAGGAAAAGGAAAAGGAAAAAAAACAAAAACAAAAAAATTAACTTTACCAGTTATGGGTACACGGCCTGTCTCTCTGATGGTGGCAGATTTTTCTCTACCCAGTCCCCACTCCGTGCCTTCTCTGTTTACCGTTCTGCCAAGGTTTTGTGTATGCAAAATTGATTTTTGAAGCTTTTTTTATTTCGTCGCCTCTCTCTTTCTCTGCTTCTTTCTCCATGAACTCATCACCTTTCTCTGTTTCATCGCCTCTCTCTATTTCTGACCCAAAATACCAATCTATTAACCAAAACCAAATCTGACCCAAAATACCAATCTAAATCATAATTAACACCCAATTGATTCTCCAAATAAAAACCAAAAACCCTATTTTTTAAAATTTAAAACACAACTTTACCATGGAGGCTTATGGTGATGGCAAAAGATCTGGGTGGCACCCTTCTCTCTATCTTTGTCCCTCTATTTCTCTGTCTCTCTTTTCTCATGATCTCTCTCTTCTTTCTCCGTTCGCCATACACACACACACACAAAGATCGATTCAAATCTGATTTTTCAAAAAAATTTAAAAATTTGAGGAATTCAATAATATAGAGAGCAAGAAACAAATACGTGAATCTTGAATTGGAAAAAGATTGAATTAAAGAACAAACCTGTAGCCTGGATTGAAGGGATTGAATATTCTTGAAGAAAAAGATTAGGGTTCGTGAGAAGAGAGAGAAAGAGTTTGGGGATATTGGAAGAGACTGTACAGCTCTTCTTCATCTTGATTGGTGTCTGATGTTTTGGGTTTCAGTCTTTGATTTCTCGATCTTTCTCTCTTTCTCCATTCTCAATATCGCAAGTTTTTTATGGGAGTATTGTAAGCCCTTTTAATTTAATTTTAACCGGTTAGTTTTCCTTTTATACCCTGAGGCTTTTAAACGGTGTTGTATCCTTGCCGACCAATATAATGTATCGCGCTTTTTAAGGTATACGTGTCACCACCTCCTTAATTGCAGAGAAAGTCTTCTACTATTATATATAGTATATGATATTGATTAGGGGATTGATATAGCTGTCATTTTGCTTTATTAAATTTGTCAAGAACTTTGTAATTCAATCGTTAGTATCTTATGGTATTTCCAACCTAAACAACATGGGTTCGAAAACTTCCATATCGTAACTATCGAAATATATATAAATAATAAATTGTAATTACCCTCCTAGCTAAACTGCAAATTCTATTAAATACTCGATGGTTGTTTCTAAAAAAAATTCACAATAGTTAACTTTTTTAATTGATGCGATCATTTTACAAAACGATGTATAGGATAGTTAATGATAACCAATTAATTAAACTAGGTCGACGGGCTACATGACATTAACAACAATTTAAAACTTTAGGATGTTAAACTACAAGTTCTAAAACTGATAGACCACAATGATAGAGATACTAAAGTTGGGGAGGGTAAAAATGTTTTTGAGCTATTCTTATTTAATGGCTTGAAGTAAACATTTTTGAGTTTCACTATTCATGTAAGGGATTTTAAGATAGAGGTAGCTGTCATTTTGAGTTTTACTATTCATTTAAATTATTAATAATATGGTGAAATCTCATATACTCATGTCACAAGTCAAAGTTTTCCTTTAAATAAGTTTAGAGGAATTTTCTCTAACCTACTGCGTGACCATTTATAAGACCATCCACATATTTTATTAAACAAATCACATGATTTATTAAAAAAGGTTATGTGACTAGAAGGACAGGTGAATAGTCTTTTCAACTATCACATATTGGGTTGGAGAAATATTCTTCCAAATTAGTTTAAAGATAAACTTTTTTTTGTGTAAAATATCTATGAAAAAAAGGGAAAAAAAAAAAGCACCAAATAATATAAGTAGAGCTAGACAACATGATAGGATGCAAACAAATGTCCAAACTTTTAATTTTGATTCATCCAACCACCAAAATGTCATGCAGAATACATAGTTATGATATTTAAGCTCCGTTTGGTAATGGTGTTTAAACAACAAAAATTTTTGTTTAAATACCACAACACGTATTTCCACATATTTGGACTCGTTTGGTAATATTGTTCTAGTAACGTTGTTTGTATTTTTTGGAAATATGTGTTGGTAAAAAAGTGTGTAGAAATACGTGTAATGTTGTTTAAAAACTGAAAATTGTTGTTTAAGTGCATGTACCAAACATCCCCAAAACCCACACGTATTTCCACAAAACTTAAATAACGTTACTAGCAATCTGTTATCAAACGGGCACTTAGTTATTTGCATTTTTTTCTAGCAAAGAACCGTTTTTCTTTAATAATGGATCTGTTTTTGTTTTGTTAATAAAGAATATATATATATATATATATATTTTTTTTTTTTATTGATTTCGTTTTGAAAGGGGTCACAGGCTACAGATTTGAGCTAGGTAGCCACTTTTAGGTTTTGGAGAAACTGATTTTTAATTTTATGGGGTAAATTTTTTGAACCAAAACTTTCAAATAATATATATTATATACTTATAAAAAAATTTCAAAGTCGTACTCTATTCATAGATCCACTACTATTTTTTGCAGTCACATGTAGTGATCTGTGGTGATCTTTTATTATGGCCCGGGTTTCAAGATATTTTGTCATTACCAACATCAACTCCAGCTAGGGCTGTCCAAATCAACCTGCCACCCGCCCAACCTGCCCCACCCGTCCAACCCAACCAGGAACCACCCGATCCGATTGCTCTGGCGGTTGGACTCGGGTCCTGACTTCAAAAACCCACCGCCGGCGGGTCAAGTGGCGGTTTTCTTCTCCAAAACCCAAGCCACCCGACCCGACCGATGTTATCTACAAACCCAGCCAACTTCGGCGAGATCAAGCTTAGATTCGAGGAGATCTGGTGAGTTTTTCCAGAATCCGACGAGTTTTTCCAGAAACTGGCGAATTTTACAGATTCTGGCAACTTTTTTTTTTTTTTTTTTTTCCAAATTTTGATGCTTTCTTTATTCCGGTGACCCGACCGACACTCATCCTCACCCAAAACAGACTCGACCAATTTTCCAACGGGTCGAGTCCGGGTTCCTCCGCCCCCCACTCGACGCAAGCAGGTCGAGTCCGGGTTGGGTCCAAACCCGACCTGGCCCGACCCGTGGATAGCCCTAACTCCAGCCATCACTCAACTGTATCCACCATCCCTTGTTTGAACTCCATCTCGCAACACCCACAACTAATATTTACAAAACTTTTGCAACAACTCATATATATGGGTTGGGTTCAAATTGTATCTGGTATAATTCAAAATTATGTTATACTATCTAATAATTTTTTATTGGATTAATAATTCATATATCTCACCATTAGATTACATATTCTCTATATTCTTAGTGTGCAAAGTTTTGTGCCAATTGGATGTTATTTACTATTTGATCTATAAACCCAACTTCTATGTACAATTTTAAATATAAAAAAAAAAAATTAAATAAAACTTGAAAATTATATATTTTACCAATGACATAGTTATTGATCTCATATTATCTAGAAATTTGCAAACATGTGGAGTATAAGAAGATCTAATCCAACAGTGGATTAGTTAAAATTTGCTTCCAATAAAAATATATTTAGTGCTGTAACATAACTTAAAGTTATCCTAGTGTATCACATGGATTAAGTGTAAACTTAATAATATGTATATAAGTTCTTGGGCACCCCTCTTGCAAGTTAGTTTTCAAGAGTGAGTCTACCCATGGGTTCTTAGTATTTGGTATTAAAGCCAACCACCACGTCGAGTAATCTAATATAACTCATTTAGTATATGAGATCAAATGAGTTGCAGTTTTGTGGTCGGGTCATGAAGGGATGTGACCTAGAGGTTAGATTAAATTGACTTACTAAGTCATTGAATAACTAATAGGTGAGTGAACCACCAAAAAAAGAGAAAGGGCTAAACCATTGGGTTAGTGTCAATAGAGTGGGTTGATGTGGACGTTGGCTGCGGAGCATAAGAACTAATCACAACCTACTACCTAAGATTTATTATGAAAGTGTTATTGATGTAGAACTTCTCTTATTCTAATCATTAAGCTAGACTCCACCACCAAAATATCTTACTTTTTCTTTTACAACTTCAATTCTTTTGTTATGGGCAGCTATGGACAATTTCCTATGATTAAGCGTGTGTGGCTCTGGTTGGGCTGGGTTTGGAGTATTTTTCAACCCAACTGGACCTCCACAAGTTGGAAAATCTTTAATTCAACCCAATTCATGGTAGTTCTAAAAACTAACCAATCATGTAGTGTAGGGATCAGATTGTTGAGTTAGGAGTCATTTTGTCAAATCTAATAAAAAAATTATTTTAATTTCAACCATTCTACTTGGCATCAACTTATTTACCTTTTTGCTAATTTATATTTGCTAAAAGTGGGCTAAAGAATACTTGTAATTGAAAATGTAGCGGTTTAAAAAGCTCTACATAAACAAAGTAATCTACAAGCTAAATGAAAATTTAAAAACCTAACCCATCAACCTTGGCAAAACCATCCCAAGATGTCAGCATATTGATCTGGTTAATGGGTCGAAAGTACACCCTTACCTAACACATTCAAACTTTTATTGGACCATATGCTCCAACCTCATTTGTTGGTTGTACTCCTGGTGAGTACTGACTATTGTTGTCAGCGCTTTATTTTCTTCTTAACAATAAATTATATGCTCTAGGATGTGAAATTTTCGGTATTTCTACAAATGTTTCTAACTAGCTTCATATATTATTCTATTAAATAGTTAAACTTTTCAATTGGTTACCAAGACCTCTATAGTCCTAGGAATGGTAATGAGGCGACATCAGGTGGGATCATGGTTACCCCATCTCCATCCCATCTCCTTTTTGGGGTCCGAACCCATGCGAGGAGTAGTGAGGCAAGTTAGTTTTGGGACGGGTTGAAAATGTTTTATTAATCCTAATGAGACGATTTAGATATTGATAAGATAAAGATAAAAAATACATGAAAATGATTACTATGAGAGTACATAGAAAGAAGTAAAGACAAGTGTTTTGAGAATATTAATAGAACATGTATAATATTATAGGGCGAAATTTAAGTATAATTTCTTGGGTGTGGTTCTTTAGATTCCCCAATTACATCACTACATGTGTCTGTTAGGTTTTAGACCCCTTAAAACACAACAATTGGATTAACCTAGTAAATTAGCCAAGTGATTAACTTAGACAAATTATGCAAATCTAGGTTAACACAATCATATAATCATATCAAGATATCAAGCAGCGGAAATATAAAGAACACAAAGATATGATCACCCAGGAAAACCAAATCGGTAAAAAACCTGTGAATGATTTAACCTAGCTATCCTCAAGGTAAACTTGAATCCACTATATGAAAGAATCGAAGTTCATACAAAAGGACTTACAAGCACCCACGCTCGACTTCCTAATGCTACCCACCAGTAGAACTTACTGACACGACCACGTGCAAGCTCCGAATCCACGGACTCCTTCTTTCTTGGATTCTCTACAAGATACAAGCACTCCCGCTTGTGTTTCTTTAAGCTCCAATGGCAGCAACTGAGTTGATCATCAAGATGTTGAAGTAATCTCTACCTTGAAAACCCTAAGTTTATGTGAAGGAAAGTTTCTCAAGGATCTCACAAGAGATTCACACAAACTGCAAATATGAGCAACAAGAGCATCCAAAGCTCTTCTAAAAACGTGGCTAGGGTTTCCTTTATATAGTGGGAGAAGTAGCTCTGAAACCCTAATCCTTAATGGGCTTGGGCTGAGTTGGGAAATTCTGCAGAAAAAACATTCTGCCCGAGATTCGATCGATCGAGCCAGGCCGAAAGTCACTAATATTTCTGCAGCCACTCGATTCCAACTTTACATAAAACGCCCACACTTTGAGCAAGTCTAAACAAGACTAACAACCTGTTTTGATCATGATTTGCCAACAATACACATTAGAGTTCTAAATACATAAAATCCTAAGTCTTTAGAACCTAACAAACTCCCCCTTTGGCAATCCGTGACAAAACACAAATTAAAAGCTCAAAGTTTACAAATAAAAGCCCTTTATAAAAATAATGCTCATAACACAAATTCAATCCTAACTACTATCCATCTGTTGCAAGTGTAGACAGCAGCTCAATTGAATCAACCTGTATATTCCTGAAACACTAAAGAAAACGCATAAACGCATGTGTGATAGAAAAACAGTAAATCAACAATTAAATTCTTGACTTCACAAAACACAAAACAAAGACATATATCATGAATAACTCATAAATATAAATCAATGAGCAGTGAACAAGAAACAGAAATAAGAACATAAGTGAACTAACTCTCCCCCAAAGTTAGATACAACAAAAAGTTTTTATTTATATTCTCCCCTTTCAAAAATAATTTCAACTCCCCCTAAACAAGACAAACATGTTTCCCGTAAATCAATATTTTCTCCCCCTTTTTGTCACGTATCGACAAAGACAACTCATACAAAGAGTAAACAGTCACCATACGCAATAAAGGATAAGAGAAAATAGGGAATCAAGGGGACACAAACCACTTCAACTCTATAGAAAATAGAGACAACTCCCCCTATGAACAACAAAGGTTTAAAAAAAATCTCCCTCTATAAAAATAGGAAAAACAAAACAAGTTTTTGGAAAAAACAGTTTTGGGGAAACTTTAGGACGTGGGGAAAATAAAAACACACAAACCAAAGTTAAAAACTAAGGTGAGGATACACATGAAAAAAAATATTCTCTTTTCTAAAAACGTTGCTAGGGTTTCCTTTATATAGTGGGAGAAGTAGATCTGAAACCCTAATCCTTAATAGGCTTGGGCCGAGTTGGAAAATTCTGCAGAAAAAATATTCTGCCCGAAATTCGATCAATCGAGTCTAATTTTCGATCGATCGAGCCAGACCGAAAGTCACTAATACTTCTGCAGCCACTCGATTCCAACTTTACATAAAATGCCCACACTTTGAGCAAGCCTAAACAAGATTAACAACCTATTTTGATCATGGTTTGCCAACAATACACATTAGAGTTCTAAATACATAAAATCCTAAGTCTTTAGGACCTAACAATGTCAATTAATCCTCATCGTCCTTCTCCTTCCATCACCATCTCCTTTGTAAGCTCTGCCATACCACTGTCGACATCATCTTCCTTGCTGACGAGTTCCCAAACTACATAAGATCTTGAGGTTACCATCCGCCACGTTGAGTCACCAACGCTAGAGTTGAAGAAGATGTTTTCGACGAACCTCCTCTCATAGTCGCAAACCTTTGCTTTTGTCCTCCCATGGCGGAGGCATCACCAACCCACCACTAGCATGGACTAATCTTCTCTCTCCTCCATTGCTCACCAACACCTCTTCTCCTCCTCTAACTCTATCTAAATCTCTCACTTATAGGTTTTGCCTTTTATGGGTTGGATTTTCAATGGATTGATTTATCTATGGGTTTTCCTTTCTTTTTTTTTTTCCCCCTTCTGGATTGGATTTTTTGGGTGTTGGAAATTTTAGGGTTTGTTCTTCAAAGGGATGCTGTAGAAATATCCGATGAGGTAAAGGATGTTGTTGGCAGCGAGGTAGAGCTTAGAGTGGTTGTAAGGAAAGGAGGAAGAGTAGACTTGTGGAAGTTGGGGTTTGAGAGAGACAACAATGGCTGATTGGGGTTTTTTTTTTTTTTTTAGACAGAAACTTTGTTAGCGTAAAAAAAGGAGGTTAACACCATTTATGCTAACTTGGAGAAATTCTCCATATGTAGTGATGTAATTAGATACATACTCATATATGCATAAAAATCACATGTATAAATAAGTTAAACATATATTTCATAAAAACAATTTAAACATATATTAAATAAAATCCGCATTGGGCAAAGTGGGGTAGGGTGGGTCATAGTCTCTATTCTTCATTAACTATGCAAAAATGGATGATTACCAAAATTTTCATTTATTTCTCATTTGTTTCTAAGACTCTGCAGTAGTTAGAGTTTAATCGGGCATTTACTTTCTCTCTTCTTCTTTTTTCAACAACAGCTGTAGACCTAATAAAAAATGTCAAAGTGCAAGCCATCATAGGGCCAGAAAGTTCTATGCAAGCCAAGTTTATCATCAATCTTGGGGAGAAAGCCCAAGTGCCCATTATAGCATTCTCAGCAACAAGCCCTTCTCTTACTTCACTTCAAAGTCCATATTTTTTTCAAGCCACTCAAAATAGCTCCTCTCAAGTGAAAGCTATAAGTGCGATTGTTCAAGCCTTTGGATGGAGAGAAGTTGTGCCAATTTACACTGATAATGAGTATGGACAAGGTATGATACCCTTTTTGATTGATGCCTTGCAAGAAGTTGATGCCCGTGTCCCTTATCGAAGTGTCATTCCTCCATTGGCCTCAGATGACCAAATTGGTCAAGAACTTTATAAGTTGATGACAATGCAAACTAGAGTCTTCGTTGTGCACATGCCAAGCGATGTTGGTTCTCGGCTTTTCACCAAGGCAAAAGAGATTGGAATGATGAGTGAAGGTTATGTTTGGATCATGACTAGTGGGATGACCAATTCCATTCGCTCAATAGAATCTTCAGTACATGATTCAATGCAGGGTGTGTTGGGTGTAAAGACTTATGTTCCAAAAACGATTAAGCTTGAAAATTTTACACTTCAACGGAAAAAAAAATTCCATCAAGACAATCCAAACATTTTGGATGTTGAATTGAATGTTAGGGGACTATGGGCATATGATGCTGCTTTAGCGCTAGCCAGGGCAGTTGAGAAGGCTAGGACTACAAATTTTGGCTTTGAAAATACAACTGGTTCAAGCAACTTAACTGATCTTGCAACTATGGGGGTCTCTCTAAATGGTCCAAAACTTCACCAAGCATTATTGGACACAAGATTTACTGGCCTTGCTGGAGAGTTTAATCTCCAAAATGGGCGACTACAATCATCAACTTTTCAGATAATTAATGTAAATGGCAATGGAGAAAGAAGGGTTGCATTTTGGACTCCAGAAAATGGACTCGTAAGGGAATTGAATTCTACAAACACAAGCATGTATTCCACTTTGAGAAGAAACCTAGGACCAGTTATATGGCCGGGTGATTCAAGCTGTCCCCAAAGGTTGGGAGATTCCAACAAATGGGAAGAAGTTGAGAGTAGGAGTTCCAATGAAGGATGGTTTTTTTGAATTTGTTCAGGTGGAACATGATGCTAGCACTAACACAACAAATGTCAAAGGGTATAGCATAGACATCTTCGAGGCTGTAATGAAAGCATTACCATATAATGTTGACTATGAGCTCATTCCTTTTGCAAAGCCAAATGGTGAAAGCGCTGGTACATATAATGATATGGTGTATCAAGTATATCTTGGGGTTAGTAAAAATCCTTTGCTTACTATTTTTAATAACTAAGATTAAATTTTGAGCCTTTATATTTCTTAGTTTACATTTTCTTTCTAGATTTTGTTATCTATCGATCTAAACAAGGGCTCACATATAGTACTGGAAATGATGGAAGTAAATATTTTACTTTGACAGAACTTCGATGCTCTAGCTGCAGATACAACTATCATTGCGAATAGGACTAACTATATTGACTTCACATTACCATACACGGAATCTGGAGTAACAATGGTAGTGCCAATCAAAGACAATGAGAGGAATAATGCATGGGTGTTCTTGAAGCCATTAACTTGGGACCTTTGGATAACAAGTGGGATTTTCTTTGTCTTCATTGGCTTTGTGGTATGGGTTCTTGAACATCGAATAAATGAAGATTTTCGCGGGCCTCCATCACATGAGATTGGAACAAGCTTATGGTACTCCTTCTCAACCATGGTTTTTGCACAGAGTAAGTTCCTTTCGTCATTTTCTCATTTATTATCGTAGAAATGAATGATTCAAATACTCAATAGAAGGCATATGCAAAATGCACAATCTATAACAACTTGTGCACTACTTGGAGGCTTATAACAACTTTAGAAACTTAGAATTTTCATCCTTCAGAAATAATCAAGTGATGATAAACTATTTGACAACTTGCGTACTAGTCTATAATACAAAAATTTCTTATGACATATTCTAATATTACAACCTAAGATTCCTTAAATTCAACATTATCATGCGTTAAAACAAGTAATAGACTAATAATATACCTAGATGGTTTCTCAAATATCGTATCAACTTGACATTTATGATGTAACTATGTAATTTTCTAAAGCCCATTTGAATTTAATTTGTAGAGGAGACCCTATTAAGCAATTTAGCAAGGTTTGCGGTCATCATATGGGTTTTTGTGGTGCTCATTCTTACTCAAAGTTACACGGCGAGTTTGACATCACTCTTAACCGTCCAACAGTTGCAACCAACTGTTACTGATGTTAACCAACTTATTAAGAATGGGGAATATGTGGGCTACCAAGAAGGTTCTTATGTTTTGGGAATTCTAGAAGAAATGAATTTTGACCCAGCTAAGCTAAGGACATATAAATCAGTAGAAGAATGTGATGAACTTTTATCAAAAGGAAGTGCAAATGGAGGTATAGCTGCTGCTTTTGATGACATCCCTTGTATGAAGGTTTTACTATCACAATATTGCTCCAAGTACACCATGGTTCAATCCATATATAAAACAGATGGGTTGGGTTTTGTAAGCCCTCTCTCTCTCTCTCTCTCTCTCTCTCTCTCTCTCTCTCTCTCTCTCTCTCTCATGTGTATGTGTTTGTGTTAGTTTGTAGTTTTTCATGTAGATTTCTTTTATTTTAATGTCTCGCAGGTCTTTCCAAAAGGTTCCCCTTTAGTATTGTTAGGTCACAATCTGAATGACCCCTTGTGATTAACCCTAATTAATTAATTTAGCCAAGTAATTAATTAATCAATTAATCATGCAATTTTATGGAAGCACAAACAAATCACCAATCAACTAAATATGCAGCGGAAAATAAATAACACGGTGATTTGTTTACGAATGGGGAAAACCCTAATGGCAAAAACCCCACCGGGTGATTTTCAGGTCACCACTCCTGAAACTCCACTATTATCAAATCAAGCGGTTACAAGTAAAGGAATCCCAAGTACTTTACCAACCTACAGTTGAACCCTTACCCCAATACCCAATTGGACTTGATCTGTAGTGACAGTCTCCACCTTTGATGCACGGCTCCCAAGTACGTGACTAACCAATGCACGGATCCAAGTACGCGACTTCAGAACACCAACTGAGGAAGAATGGTTGGCTGCAAAGTTTTTCAGTTCATCCACTTGATGAATAGCAAGAAGATGCTTGGTTACAAAACCCTATGGTGCAAATACACAGCAACTTCTTGATGGAAGATGAACTAGGTCAAGAACTTCGTCTGTTGATCACAATTTGCTTGAACAGAGATTGCTCAATGATAATGCAACTTGTGTCGCCCAAAACGGCTCTTAAAATAATCTTTTTATATGTTTAGGGTTAGAAGAAAAGAAAGCCCAAAAACATATTCACGGATCCCAAGAAAATCATATTGGAATTCTGACTTTTTAAATCTCGACAGATAGCAGGTGTCGAGGTAGCTATCGAGAGGTGTCGAGCTTTAAAAACTTTGCACTTCAGCTTGCCCTTTCTTGGATAGACTTGATGACTTCAACACTTGACCTTGAAACATTGTTTCTTGAAGTATTAAAAACACCTAGAACTACCCAATTACAAGCAGAGTGCGTTTTGTCAAAGGATTAGCTAATTTACATAACTAAGTGACATATGTTCTTAAACAAGTTAAAACATATATGTCCTAACAAGTATCTGATGTTTCACGGGCAGTATTAAATGTGACTGAAGGAGAGAAAATGAAAGAAATTGAAAAGGCATGGTTTGGGGACCAAAGTAATTGTCCAAGCTCCAACATCCAGGTTTCTTCTGGTAGTCTTAGCCTAGATAGCTTTTGGGGCCTATTCCTCATCGCAGGCATTGCTTCCTTATCCGCTCTCATCATCTCCTTCTCCACGTTTCTTTACAAAGGAAAGGCGGCAAATCTGGATCAACTTTGATTCAAAAAACTCAATATGGAAAAGAATTTGTCACGCATTAAGAATCTTTGACAACAAAGACCTTAGCTCGCATACTTTTAGGAATAAACCATTGAAAGGTAGTGGTGACATTGACAATGTTCAAGGTATAGGCACACGTGATGCCTCACCAAACACTTGCTACCCAACAAGTCCAATAAGTTGTTCAGTCCCCACGGAACCCGAATTTACTTTCTTAGAATATTCAGGAACACCTTCTAGAGAATATTTCATTCCTAATCCACATGGTCAGACATTTCTATCGGCAGAAGATAATGAGCAAGTTGGTCACCCAAATCCATTTCAGGTGGGATGTCCAAGAACCCAAGAAATAGCTCTAGAAAACTGTTAAAACAAATTTTTGTATTGTAAACAATGATATAGTTATCCATATGATACTTTTATTTAGGGATAGTATTTCTCGTATAGTACTAGTGGAGGACTAAAGGCATCACACATACACAAATTTATAAATAAGCTAGAGTTTGTTCATGGATTTTGTTTTTATTTTGGATAAATAAAATAAAATTTTAAGTTATAATGTCAACTCTATGACTACTGTTCATTACCATAAGGCCAAAAAAAAAAAAAAAAAATGGTTTCTTGTGGATGTAGGTATGATTAGGTAATTAAACCTCTACTCGAGAACAAAATATATTATTAGTCGAGTTAACTTTAATCAAATTTTGAAAATTTATTCCGGAAACGTTTTTTTACGTATTTTTTAATTAATTTACTAATTGTTACCTGAAAATCCTAATCTAAGTGAATGAGCTATCTTACACATGATATGATATTGATTCTAAAAAAAAAGTACATGATATGATATGTTATTAGATTAGATTCTGTTAGGTTCTAAAGATTTATGAATTTATGTATTTAGAACTCTAATATTTAATGTTGACAAACCATGATCAAAACAATATGTTTAGTCTTGTTTAGGCTTGCTCAAAGTTGTGTAATTCATGTAAAGTTGGAATCGAGAGGCTGCAAATGTATTGGTGCATTTCAGTCTGGCTCGATCGATCGAAAGTCAGCCAGAATGTTTTTTCTGCAGAATTTCCAATTCAGCCCTACCTCATTAAACGTTTAGGGTTTTATGTTTTTGCCCTAGGTATATAAGGCAAAACCCTAGCCACGTTTTGAGAGTTGCTCTGGTTGTATTGTTGCTGATATTTTGCTGTTTGTGTGAATCTCTTGTGAGATCCTTGAGGAGCTTTCCCTCACATAAACTTAGGGTTTTCAAGGTAGAGATTATATCAACATCTTGATGATCAACTCAGTTGCTGCCATTGGAGCTTAAAGAAACACAAGCGGGAGTGATTGTATCTTGTGGAGAATCCAAGAAAGAAGGAGTCCGTGGATTCGGAGCTTGCACATGGTTGTATCAGTAAGTTCTACTGGTGGGTAGCATTAGGAAGTCAAGCAGGGAGCTTATAGGTCCTTTTGTATGAACTTCGATTCTTTCATATAGTGGATTCAAGTCTACCTTGAGGATAGCTAGGTCAAATCCTCCCCAGGTTTTTACTGTGTGGTTTCCTGGGTCATTATATCATTGTGTTATTTACTTTTCCGCTGCTTTATATTCTTGATATGATTGTTTGATTGTGATAACCTAGATTGACATAATTTGACTAAGTTAATCACTTGGCTAATTAACTAGGCTAATCTGGTTGGGTTAAGGGGTCTAAAAAACTTTCAAGTGGTATCAGAGCGGGTAGCTCTCTTGTTGTAGATCTTTTGATCTCTGAGCTGATCCTTGACCCTTGTTGTCATGGAACACAGACACTCTCTGATTATTCCACCTCATTTCGATGGGAATAACTATGCTTATTGGAAAGTAAGGATGAAAGCATTCCTGAAATCTATTGGTGAAAGTGTTACGTTCTAAAGACTTAGGAACTAATGTATTTAAAACTCTAATGTGTAATGTTGGCAAACCATGATCAAAACAGTTGTTAGTCTTGTTTAGACTTGCTCAAAGTATGTTTATTTGTAAAATTGGAATTGAGTGATTGCAGAATTTATTAGACTAAATCTGTCTGGCTCGATCGATCGAAAATTAGGCTCGATCGATCGAAAGTCGTGCAGATTTATTTTTCTGCAGAGTTCCAGTTCAGCCCAAACTCTACTTAAACGTCTTGAGGGTCAAGTAAAACTCTCCTATATATAAGGGAAACCCTAAAACGTTTTTGAGAGCTTTTAGAGAGATTAAAGTGTCGTGTGTGCCTCTTTTTATTTTTAGGGTTTTGTACCCAAAGGCTCTCTAAAAGTTGTTGCTCATATTGCTGTTTTGTGTAAATCTCTTGTGAGATCTAAAGGAGCTTTCCTTTACACAAAGTTTAGGGTTTTTAACGAGGAGATGTTATCTACACCTTGATGATCAATTCAGTTGCTGCCATTGAAACTTAAAGAAACACAAGCAGGAGTGCTTGTACCTGATTGGAGAATCCAAGAAAGAAGGAGTCTGTGAATTTGGAGCTTGCACGTGATTGTGTCAATAAGTTCTACTGGTGGGTAGCATTAGAAAGTCAAGCGGGGAGCTTGTAAGTACTTTTGTATGAATTTCGATTCTTTCAAATAGTGGATTCAAGTTTACCTTGAGGATAGGTAGGTCAAATCCTCCCCAAGTTTTTACCGTGTGGTTTCCTGGGTCATCATATCTTTGTGTTCTTTATATTTCCGCTGTTTTATATCTTGATATGATTATTTGATTGTGTTAACCTAGATTTGCATAATTTGACTAAGTTAATCACTTAGCTAATAAATTAGGTTAATCCAATTGTTGTGTTTTAAGGGGTCTAAAAACCTAACAAGTGGTATCAGAGCGAGTAGCTCTTCTGTTTTAGATCTTTTGATCTAAGAGCTGATCCTTAACCCCTTTTGTCATGGATAATTTGAAGTGTCTTTCTGCTCATGTTTGTGATGTTTTGAATAAAAAGGACACTATTGTTTCTGTTGATTTTTTTTTATGCTTTTGAAACTCTTCGTAAGGAATTATCTAAATATTTGAAAATTTCTAAGAAATTTAAAGAAGAGTTAAAATTAGCTAATCTTGAAAAAGATGAATTGATTGTAAGATTGGATGAGTCTAATAAAAAGAATGAATTTTTGAAAAATCAAATTTCCTCTCAAGATGAGAAGATGAAAAGCTTGGAACAAGAGTTAGCTGAATCTAAAGCTAAAATTGAAAATTTGACTAGTACCAAGCCACTTGTTGATAACAGAAGTGTTTGTGTTTCTCTTAAGCCTAAAACTGAGAAAGTTTATATCCCTCATTTGAAGAGAAATAATAAAGAAAAGACTTATTTTGCTAGGTTAGACAAAGGTAAAAGTTCTGATGTAGACGCTGAAGTTTCTAAACCTAAGTCTAAACCTACTGTTAGAGAGTATAATAAATCTGTTTTTGTGCCTACTTGTCACTTTTGTGGTGTCCGTGGTCACATTCGTCCTAATTGTCATAAATTGAAATTTAAGTATTCTGTGTTTCAATCTAGGATATGTGATGATATTTCTCCTGCCATAAGTCCATATAAATTGTTTCATATTCTTTTGAAAAATTTGAGCTTGTTGGCTTGTGAAAGGAATTTGCAGGATTTTAGTCTTTTTCAGAAGATTGGTGTAATCCCTCAAATACACTCTGCTTCTCATGGATTTTCACCTACAAAGCCGAAGACTCGTGCTATATGGGTGAGAAAAGATTCTCCAAGGTGAGTGTTGCTGACTTGTCCCTGATTTAATTCTTTCAATTATTTATGGACATGTTTTGTTTCTGTTTTTGGTTGTTTTATTTTTTTTAGGTTGTTTTTTATTAAAAAAAAATCCAAAAACATTGAAAAATTTCAAAAAGACAAAAATATTTTATTTTGTGTCTAGTTTTTCTTTTTGAGGATTACATGAATTATAATATCTCTCTCTTGATTTAGAACATGCTTGACATTGTGGAGAAACTTGAATAGTATGCTAAACTATTTCTGATTTTGTGTGAGTATGTACTAGTTTGTACATGTACTCAAGAGTTAATTAAGAAATTGATATTTCTTGTTTGTGTACCCTCTATAGCTTAGTTAAGCACTATCATGCATTGCTTTGCATTGTTCATTTAGCATAATGTGTGCTTTTTGTTTTTGGTCATAAATTTTTTTAAACCAAATTTTTTTTTGTGTTTTGTATTACATATAATGGATTTGAAATCAAGGTTGGCCACCTTATATTTACATAAAATGTTTATGTACCTTGTTTAGCTTTGATGAGCTTATTTATTGCACTTTGTAGTACCAAAAATGTTTACTTACCTTGTTTAGTTTGAGCTTTGTAGTGCATGTTGTGTGGGAAGATGTTTATAGTTTTTGATCACTTTGTCTTGATCTTGAAGTCACATGCCTTTGATTATCGGACTTGAACCTTTTGAGAAAGGCATAAATAACCATCTCACCACTATTCACTAGCCAATCATGAACACCTTAGTGCATATCTTAAGATTCTGTGCTCGAGAAAGTGTAGCGCATGCACAAAAAGAACATAAGGTGTAGCTTCAGTTTAATTGCTAAATGCTTAAAATTGGTGTGAACTATTAGGCTTGATGCCAAATCACATAAATTAAAATTGGTGTGTATATTATGAGGCAAAATTCAAGAAACTTACATGATTGCAAGCTTATGTTATAGGAGATGTGGGAGTTATATGATGTAATTCTTTAGGTGATAGTCTCTTTTAAATTCTATGTAATGAATTTTGTAGAGTTTGTGATTGATTGCTATTCACATATCACCTCACATGTATCTCAAACTTTTGCTAGTTGCACACACTACACAAGTTACTCTTTGTTAAACTTGGTACATTTTATTGTGTGTGATCTTGTTGTGGCCATCCAAGATTAAAAGTTCTTTAATCTTAATGCAAAATGTGTTTAAAGTTTGCGAAATTGGATATTCTAGAGCTTGAATGTACCCGAATTGGGGATTTTGTTCAAATTGGGTTTAAATTGATGAAATTGGCTTGTCAAATTGATGTAATTGATCATTATATTGTGTATTCTAGCTTGTGTGATGATCAATTAGTCAAATTTTTTTTTCAAAATCTTAACAAGTGGTTTTCAATTTTTTTGAACCTTTGTGCTCAAGCCAATTTTGTGCAATTGAACTTAGTTTAACTGCATTAGAACATGCATCATGACATATTTTTTATGCATCATTTGTGTTTAGGATTCACATGCATTGCATTGTTTTTGTATCCATCTTGTAGTTTTGCAATCATATCTCTTATTGTTTTCACACATGCATACACTTTGCTACGTTGGGTACTCAACTTGATGAAAAAATTAATTGATTAATTTTTGAGCTATGTACTTTCTAGTATATGCCTTTTTTATGTGTGAACTGTAGAAAATATTTTTCTTAAGAGATATGATGGATAATCAATGTGCAAATATTTTCTCTACTTATGCAACTGTTTATGGGTCACATAGTGCCATATTTGCATTTTATTGAAAGAGAGAATATTTTTTCTTCATGTGTATCCTCAACTTAGTTTTTTTTTTTTTAACTTGGTTTGTGTCTTTTTATTTATCTCCACCCCCTTTATTTTTTCCCAAAACTGTTTTTCCCAAAACTTGTTTTGATTTTCCTATTTTTATAAGGGGAGAAATTTTTTTTAACCTTTATGGTTCTTAGGGGGAGTTGTTGCTCTTCATAGGGGGAGTTGTCTCTATTTTCTCTTACTCTGTTGCGTATGTTTTCTGTCTACCTTCTGATTAGGTAGTCTTTGTCAATACGTGACAAAAAGGAGGAGACATAGATGACCTGTTTGTTTCTGTTTGTTTTGTCTAGAGGGAGAATATAAAAACTTTTTGATGTATCTAACTTAGGGGGAGAGTTAGAATTTATTTTGATATATTTTTTTCTTGTTTCACTTCTTATTGATTTATATTTATGAGTTCTTCATTGGTATATGTCTTTATTTTGTGTTATGTGAAATCAAGAATTTATTTTTGTTTACTTGTATTTTCCACACATACGTTTATGCGTTTTGTTTAGTGTTTCAGGAAATATACAGGTTGATTCAATTGAACTGCTGTCTACACTTGCAACTGATGGATAGTAGTTAGGATTGAATTCGTGTTTATGAGCATTATTTTTGTAAAGGGCTTTTATTTGTAAATTTTGAGCTTAGTGTTTGTGTTTTGTCACGGATTGCCAAATGGGGAGTTTGTTAGGTTCTAAAAACTTAGGAACTAATGTATTTAGAACTCTAATGTGTAATGTTAGCAAACCATGATCAAAACAGTTGTTAGTCTTGTTTAAACTTGCTCAAAATATGTTTATTTGTAAAATTGGAATTGAGTGATTGCAGAATTTATTGGACTAAATCTATCTGGCTCGATCAATCGAAAATTAGGCTGGATCGATCGAAAGTCGTGCAGATTTATTTTTCTGCGGAGTTCCAGTTCAACCCAAACTCTACTTAAACGTTTTGGGGTTCAAGTAAAACTCTCATATATATAAGGGAAACCCTAAAACGTTTTTGAGAGCTTTTAGAGAGATTAAAGTGCCGTTTGTGCCTCTTTTTATTTTTAGGGTTTTGTACCCAAAGGCTCTCTAAAAGTTGTTGCTCATATTGCTGTTTTGTGTAAATCTCTTGTGAGATCTAAAGGAGCTTTCCTTTACACAAAGTTTAGGGTTTTCAAGGAGGAGATGTTATCTACACCTTGATGATCAATTCAGTTGCTGCCAATGGAGTTTAAAGAAACACAAGCAGGAGTTCTTGTACCTGATTGGAGAATCCAAGAAAGAAGGAGTCTGTGGATTTGGAGTTTGCACGTGGTCATGTCAGTAAGTTCTACTGTTGGGTAGCATTAGGAAGTCAAGCGGGGAGCTTGTAAGTCCTTTTGTATGAACTTCGATTCTTTGAAATAGTGGATTCAAGTTTACCTTGAGGATAGGTAGGTCAAATCCTCCCCAGGTTTTTACCTTGTGGTTTCCTGGGTCATCATATCTTTGTGTTCTTTATATCTCCGCTGCTTTATATCTTGATATGATTATTTGATTGTGTTAACCTAGATTTGCATAATTTGACTAAGTTAATCACTTGGCTAATAAACTAGGTTAATCCAATTGTTGTGTTTTAAGGAGTCTAAAAACCTAACAGAAAGGGTTTGGAATTCCGTTGAGTACGGATGGGAGAAGCCCACTACTCCTGTGAGTGAGTGACAAACTTCTCAAAAAGAAGCAGCTGGGTTCAATAGTAAAGCTATGAATGCCATCTTTAACGCTATTTCTATAGAGGAATTCAAGAGAATCTCTAATGTTGAGGTTGCTCATACTGCTTGGAAAATCCTCCAGACTGTGCATGAAGGCACAAAGGCAGTTAAGATTAAAAAACTGCAGCAATTAACTTCTAGATTTGAAAGCATTAGGATGTCTGATGATCAATCTTTTGATGAATTCTATGCTAAGTTGAATGATATTGTTAATTCTGCTTTTAATCTGGGTGAAATCTATGATCAACCTAAAATTGTTAGGAAGATTCTTAGATACTTGACTGAGGACTTTAGGTCCAAAGTGACTGCCACTACTGAGAGCAAGGATGTGGACTCCATCCCTGTTGATGAACTAGTGGGATCTCTTCAGTCCTATGAGTTGGACCTACCCAAAGCAAACAAATCCAAATCAATGGCTCTTAAGTCAGTTGATGATGTTGAGGTTGGTGGATTTGATATGAGCTCTCTACTACAGAGATTGCGTACCTTGCCAAGAACTTTAGAAACTTTCTTAGGAATAACAACAGAAAGGCGAGAGGTACAAACACTGCTGAACCTAGAAACTTTAGGAAAAATGATCCCACTAAGGTTAATAACTTTGAAAAACCTAGAGAAAAAGTTAGTCAATCTTCAAACAATTCTTTGGGTCCTCAGTGTTTTGGATGTCAAGGGTATGGTCATGTTAAATCTGAATGTCCTACATTCTTGAGGTCTAAGGGTAAAGCTATGGCTGTAACCCTTAGTGATAATGAGGTTTCTGATGATGAGTCTGGATGTGACGAGGATGGAAACTTCATTGCTTTCACTGCTACTGCTGTAGTCAATGAAAGCGTGTCTGTTGAATAGAACCCTTCTGATGGGGAACTCTCTGAAGATGCAGATCTTCAAGAGGCCTACAATAAACTTTGCAAAGTTGCTGCAAAGGATGCTATGAATGTTGAACTTGGCCTGAAGAAAATTGAATCTCTTGAGCTTGATAAGAAGAATTTGCTTGTTAAACTGTTTGATGCTAATGATCTTTTGAACAATGTGAAATCTGAAAATATGCTCTTGCTTGATAAAGTTAAAACTTTGGAACATGATTTATCTTTTACTAGATCTGCTAGTTCAAAACTTGATCAAATGTTGAGTGTTCAAAAGTATCATTCTGACAAATTTGGATTAGGTTTTGTCGAAAGAATCACTGTGTCTGCACCAAATTCCACAAACTTTGTTCTTTCATCTTCTTCTGAATCTTTTGTGAGTGAGGTTGTAAGTGAAACTGTCAAACCCCCTGTGAGTGAGGTTGTCAAACCCATGAAGTTTCACCATCTAGGAAGATTAGGGTTGATCTGAAAGAGTCTAAATCTAAGGAGCCTACCCTTTCTAAGGACAAGATGCATGGTAAACCTGTTTGGGCTTGTCATTTTTGTGGAAAGTCTGGACACATTCGTCCTAACTTTTACAAGCTTCAAGCTGCTAAGAGAGCAAACAAACCAAAAGTATCTGTACCTCAAGCACAAGATCCTATAGCACTCATTGGTGAATTGGTAAAGACTTTAAACCTTTATTCCAATCCTGGAGTTGGAAATCACTCGAACGTGAATAGGAACTCCAATGCTCGTGGTGCATCTAATAGGTTTTGGATGCAAAAGACTCGATCTAATTGAGTTTTTCTGACATGGTCCTTGTGCTTCATTACTCTATTCTTTTGTGACCATTGTTCTTTAGTTTATGTGTTGTTTTTGTTTCTAGGACTTGCATTGCATAACATTCATGCATTTCATTCTAGGATTTATTTTTTTGTTTTCTCTTTTAAATAAAAATAAATAAAAAGAGGAAAGCAAATTGTGTTTGGCACTATTTTTCTTGGTTTTTGAAAACAAGGTTGGTCAATTTATTTACACAGAACATGTCCTTGTACTCTGTTTAGCTTTGATGAGCTTATTTATTTCACTTGACTAGTTGAAGTTTTGTAGTGCATGTTGTGTGGGAAAGATGTTTATGGTGTTTATCACTTTGTCTTAATCTTGAAGTCACATGTTATTTGACTGTCGGACTTGATCCTTTTGAGAAAGGCATAAATAACCATCTCACCACTGTTCACTAGCCAATCATGAACACCTTAGTGCATATCTTAAGATTTTGTGCTCACGAAAGTGTAGCACATGCACAAAAAGAACATAAGGTGAAGCCTCGGTTTAAATTCTTAATTCTTAAAATTGGTGTGTACTATTAGGCTTGATGCCAAATCACATAATTAAAATTGGTGTGTACTATTAGGCTTGATGCCAAATCACATAATTCAAAATTGGTGTGTATATTATGAGGCAAAAATTCAAGAAACTTACATGATTGCAAGCTTATATTCTAGGAGATGTGGGAGTTATATGATGTAACTCTTTTGCTGATAGTCTCTTTTAAATTCTATGTGATGAATTTTGTCGAATTTGTGTTTGATTTCTATTCACATATCACCTCACATGTATCTCAAGTTTTTGCTAGTTGCACACACTACATAAGTTACTCTTTGCTAAACATTGTACATGTTATTGTGTGTGTTTTTGGTCTGACCAACCAAGTTTGAAAATACCTTGAGTATTATGCAAAACATTTTTTTTTTGCTTGAGAATTTAAAGGGAGAATGGCTGAAATTTTCTTTGAAAATTTGGGGTTAAAACATGGGTTTTTGAAAAAGTATTTCATCTCATACTCATGCATTTTGTTTCATCAATTTTAATGCTTTGAGGAGTTGTGCCCAAAATGTGGTTGTTGTTTTTCAAAACTGTGTTTTTTCTCAAAAATTTTGTGAGCCTCTGCCTGTTTCAATCGATCCATTCTGTTTTTCGATTGATCGAAAATTACTTAAAATCCTTTTTGGAGTCTTGGGTTGATTCGATCGATCGAATGTAATTTTCGATCAATCGAATATCGCGAATCAGGTTTTTTAAAACACTGTTCTTGACCTTTTCAAATCACTTTTTCAAATAGTTTCAACACCTTTTTCTCTCTCTCCGACTTGGCAAGCTCACTCAACAATTTTTGTCGTTTTCCTCAGGATCTTTTGCAAAGAATTTGTCCTCTAAGGCCGGTAAGTCTATTTTACCCTTCCTTTTTCTTTTATTTTCAAGTTTCATGCATTTTTCATGCATTTTTCCTTGAGATTTTCGGACCTATTCTTTTTGGGGTTTTTCAAGATTCAAGCCATATTATGTTCAATTGATCAATGGGTTTTTGTTGGGACATGATATAAACATGATATTGATGGTTTAATTTGATCAATTTTGTGTTTTGTGAAAAATTGAAAATTCTAGGGCTTGTAATTGAACTGATTTGGGGCTTTTGTTCAATTGGATAGAAATTGATGAAATTGGCATGTTAAATTGATGTAATTGATCATTATATTGTGTATTCTAGCTTGTGTGATGATCAATTAGTCAAATTCTTTTCAAAATCTTAACAAGTGGTTTTCAATTTTGGGGTTTTTTTTAGAACCTCTGTGCTCAAGCCAATTTTGTGCAATTGAACTTCAATTGAACTTAGTTTAACTGCATTAGAACGTGCATTATGTCATTAATATTGTTCATGCATCATATAGATTTTTGTTCTATATTTTTTTTGCTAACTTGCAGTCTGCTCTTGGTTTGTGATTTGTTTTTGTTCTTTTGGTTCTTTTTGTGTCTCTGTCCTTTCCTTAGCATCATGCCTAGGAAGACTAGAGCTCGTAGATCTGTTCCCTCACCTTCTCCTCCCCCACCTTCTTTTGATCGTGAGAAGTTTCCGAGTGAGAAAAACCAAGAGATTTTTGAGCGTTTGAACCTTAGGAGAAAGATTTGGTCTGAGCGTGCTGTAGTTTTAGATGAGCTTGATCATGCCATTAGGGCAAATTTTGAGCGTCGGGGCTGGTTACCTTTGTTGGATATTTCTGATCCTCCTCCTCCAACTACCCTGATTAGAGAGTTCTTTTCGAACATCTCTATCCGCGTCTATGATTCCAACACTTTGGTAAAGAGTTGGATACAAGGCGTAGAGTACTCCATTACTCCTACTGTAGTGGCTGATGCTCTAGGGGTACCTTTTTTAACACCCCAACCCAATTTTATAATAAATCTATTTGTTCAAGTGGTTAATTATTATTTTAATCACTTACTTTATAAATTAATAAAAGAGTATTTAATAAGCATATTATTTTATAATATCTTTGAATAAGAATTGTAAAGATTATGAACAATTGAATGGTTAATTTTATTATGTATATAGTTGTAGGTGTATTAATTAAGCATGATGCATGGGATAGTATAGTAGAATTTCACCCACATGCAACCAATGGAAATTCCACACACCTTAAGCCAAAGTACTATGCATGTTGTCATACCCAAAGACTTCTTGGCTGGCCATGCAATGAACAAGCTCCACATCTCTTCTTTGACTTTTCCATGCAACTAGAATTTCCAAGAAAATCTCTTCCTCTCTATTTCCACGGGTCCAAGGAAAAATCTGAAATTGTTAACTCATTTTGCTCTCTTTTCTCTTAAGGAAAGAGCTAGGAAGCTCTCTCAAGTCTCCTCTCAAGTCCACGGTCCACACCTTAAAGAAAAGACAAGACTCATCTCATCTCTCATTCACACTTTCTCACAGAAGCTAGAACAATCAAGAAACTCCCTCCCTTTCATGCCTACGGGTCTAACGCCAAAAAGAAAGAAAACCCTCTCAAGCTCTCTACCTCTAATTCCCCTCAAGAACAAGAAAATTGGTAAGGGCTAGCTACTCTCATCTTAGAATTCATGATTTCTTTAAAGAATTTTAGCAATGGTATTTGTGGTTTGTGAAATTTGGGAATCATGAACTTGCAATTTATTATATATATATATATATATATATGCTATTTTAAGAAGTTTTGAAATTGTGTTGGTGATTAGTTGAAGGTATATTAGGGTTTTTACTAATTAATGGTTGTATAAGATTAAGGAATTAAGAAAAAGTTAGGATCAGAACTGTTGATGTTACTGCTGGGATTTTTGGTTGTATGAAATTTTGCTCTAAATGGTTAAACGACTGTATATAAGTGTTTTATAACATGTTTAATGAGTGCATAAAAAATCCCCATATGAAAATACCATCATTTAATAATTGTTTGTGAATTTACAAGAAAATGTTGCAAAACTGTCACTGTGACAGATTCTGTGTTCATGCATAATAAATTATGTATTAAATTGTATATAGTGAATTTGGATGCTAGGGTTATTTTCTATGAAAGCTAAGACATATACGGTTGTTATGGAAGTGGTCTCACAGCAATTGGATCAATATAAAAATAATGGTTTAATTTCTAAGTTGCATGAGTTTCTGCCAGGACAGATTTGAACAAGTTGCCTTGTATGATTTTTAATAAATCATGGTTTTATGCTTTGACTACGAAAATTTTATGATATATACTGGACATATAGGGGAGTTTCTCTGTAAAATTTCATGAGGTTTGGATGGGATTTGGTGACCCGTTTGTATTTTATAATTGAAGTGTATGCTGCTGGAATGAAACAGTGAACAGTAAGGGACATGCCTAACTTTGAGGATTTAATTATAAAGTTAGGTTGAATGATTTGAGCTATAATTTATTATGCTCATCATGTGGTATGTTTCGATCATAGCTAAATTGTTATAACTTGGTTTAAGGTATAGTACTCAAAGGAGGGGTCCTAAATCATTCGACGGTTGTATTTATTAAGCTGTTTTATTGAACATGTTGTATGTTTCCTTAAGAGTGTTTATGGTTACATGACAATGCTTAAAAGAGTTTATGATTATGCATGCATTATTGTCCTAATCTCAAAGCACATTTTGAAATGAAGTTGGCTCTTATGAGATTAATGTGAGAATGTTGATTTTTCCTTAGTTTGGTACATCATTTGTTGATGTGTGCATAATATGTTTATGGGAACCTCTTTGAGGTGGGGATTAGGATTTCCTTAATTTTAAGAGATATGCTTTGAGATGAATGTGTAAGTTTATGATGAGGAAGTTATGGATAGTAATAAGTTTTGATTTCGGTTTAGGTGTTACCAGCCGCCAGGTCTAAACTCCTTCGACTTTAGGCTCTCGGTTCCTCTGCTTTCAAGTAAGGGATAAGTTATATGGGCACTTGGTAAGTCATGAGGTTATTTTAAAGTATATTATGCATTAAAATGTTTTTGATTAGAGATATGGCATGTAAGCATTATTCAAACAAAGATATGTTCGTGGGCTTTCAAAACCCTATGTGTATGATTTAAGCATATTGATGCTATGACTAATTCCATGAACATGATGTTTAAAGAAAAGAATGGAAATGCTATTGTTATGAAATGTTATACAAAATAAGACATTTCAGTATGATGTAATGTATGAAATGTTTTCGGGTTATGTCCTCTGGTGATCTGAACTCGGCTAGTAGGGGTTAATTACTAGCTTTCCATGGAAAAATGTTATCTGTTTGGCCATTTAAAGTAGAGGAAATGGGGCTGCCCGTAACTCTAGGCCATTTAAAGTAGAGGAAATGGGGTTGCCCGTAACTCTAATCTGAACAAGGCCTTCTCCCCAATGTGTACGGACGGCAGGGAGGAACAAAACCTGGAGGGGATGTGCCATCAGGCCTCCCAAAGGGGACAATATCATACACACGAGGGCATCCAAATGTGATGAGGTCTTCTCTGTACAGACTTATCAGATATAGACTAACCAATATGTCATGAACAGCTATGTTATGTTATTAATCATGAGAGAATTATTTTGTTAAATGCATTGTGAAAAGTTAAAAGCTCTCATGAAAAGAAGAAGTTTCTGATGAAAAGAAAGCTGTTCATTAAAGATAAAAGTTTCTGAAGTTCTGTTATGCTATAAAGATAAAGTTTCTGATGAAAGTATAACTTATGTTAAAAAGTTATCAGATATCTGTTTTAATGAAACATTAAGTTTTATGATTATGAAAGTTAGAAAATTTTACGAGAAGAAGTTTATGAAGGAAAGTTTTATTATTCTTTAAGATGCTTCCAGTTTAAGGCAAAGTTACCGATTATCTTATTTAAGTTAAAATGATTATTTTGTAATGAAATTATATATGGTGACTTTGTAAGAAATGAAAGAAATTTAATCTGGAAGGTCTTGGTAAAATTATTCTGATAAGGAAAGGGAGAACAATTATTTTCCTACGAAAAGCGTATAAGTGATTATTACACAGAGTATACAATACTATGCATGAAAAGATGTTCTCCTATCCGAATATTTATAAAATGAAATGAATTGATTTACATGCATCCTTATTAAATTCTCATATATCTTACCTTTACTAAGCTGTGTAGCTCACTCCTTCCACTCTTTCAATTAGCAGGTTTTATTTTGGAGCAGAGGGAGTCTTAGTCGAGTTTTGGAAGGAGCTGGTTTTAGTTTATATGTATAGATCCTAAAGTAGTATTTGATGTTTAGTTTTGCAGTATTGTGAATTTTAGGATCTAATGAAAGTTGTACCTTAAGGTATTAAGAGATGTATTATGTGAAAGTATGAAATTTGAAAATCTGGTGGATTATGTTATTCTTTGAGTTCAGTATAGATGCTCTAAATGTCAAGTGAAAGGTTATATTATTAAGTAAAGAAACAAGAATGAAAAGAAAAGAGAAGCTTGTAAAAGCTTTTGTTAAAAAGTTAAGTTGGTTCTTGTTAATATCAGGTTTAAGCTTGATATTAGCATGCCGGTCATGGTCACAAATCCGGGTATCGGGTTTGGGGCGTGACACCTTTGGTCCAGCACCCTGTCTACCCTTATGATGAGTCTCCTCTTTTGAGTGATGTCATGTCTTACATCACTGGGTCTTCTATCCAGTGGGGTTCTGATCCTAGGATCACCACTGCTGAGCTATCTAAGTTGCACTATCTCTTCTTTCGGATAGCATGTCATTCTATATGGCTCATTTCTCATCTTCACACCATTCCTCTCGAGCGGTGTGTCTTTTTGTATGCTCTAGTGACTGATGCTCCTATTAGTTTTCCTCATTTGTTTCTTCGTTCTTTGAACGAAGTTTATAGGAGTTCATCTTCCTCTCATGCTCTTGTCCATCCTATTTTTATTCATAGGATTTTGCTTTATCTTGGTCTAGATGATTTCCCTTTTTCTGAGCTTGTTCATGTTATTGCTCTCATAGGTGCGTCTTTTCTTAGACAGAGGACTGCTCATCTTCGAGCTGGCTCTAAACACCCTAGGTCTGCGCCTTCTGGTACTGCACCTCCTCCTTCTTCTTCTGTAGATCCTGCTGGTGAGGATGTTGCTGATCCTGTTGGTGATGCTGCTGCTGCTGGTGTTCCTCTACCTCCTTTGGATGACTTTGATGTTCGTTGTACCTTGGAGACTACCATGACCGTTCAGGCGGCTCATGGTCAGATTTTAGTGGACTTACTTGATGAGATTCGTGCTTTGCGAGCTGACTTAGCGCATTTTCATTCACCCTCACCACCTCCTTTTGATGATGGCATGTGATTGTCTTTTGGCATTCCGTCACAAAAAGGGGGAGTAGAGTTTTGACTCTGTATCTTTTGTTTTGCTGAGCTAGTGGAGATATTAGATTGTATCTAGGTGCTTCACTTTGTGTATCATTTTTTTTTTTTTTTGCTATTCATGATAGGGGGAGTTACATTGATTTTGTTATACATGATCGTTGTTCTTGTGTTCACTGCTTATTGATTTATATTTATGAGTTATTCATTGATATATGTCTTTATTATGTGTTGTGTGAAACATACAAGAATGTTTTATTTTTGTTGTATCTAACTTAAGGGGAGAGTTAGTTTGCATACATGTTGCTTTACTGTTTTCTATCACACATGCGTTTATGCGTTTGTTGAGTGTTTCAGGAATATACAGGTTGATTCAATTGAGCTGCTGTCTACACTTGCAACTGATGGATAGTAGTTAGGATTGAATTTATGTTATGAGCTTTATTTTTGTAAAGGGCTTTTATTTGTAAACTTTGAGCTTTTAATTTGTGTTTTGTCACGGATTGCCAAATGGGGAGTTTGTTAGGTTCTAAAGATTTAGGAATTTATGTATTTAGAACTCTAATATGTAATGTTGGCAAACCATGATCAAAACAATATGTTTAGTCTTGTTTAGGCTTGCTCAAAGTTGTGTAATTCATGTAAAGTTGGAATCGAGAGGCTGCAGATGTATTAGTGCATTTCAGCCTGGCTCGATCGATCAAAAGATAGACTCGATCGATCGAAAGTCGGCCAGAATGTTTTTTCTACAAAATTTCCAACTCAGCCCTACCTCATTAAACGTTTAGGGTTTTATGTTTTTGCCCTAGGTATATAAGGCAAAACCCTAACCAGGTTTTGAGAGTTGCTCTGGTTGTATTGTTGCTGATATTTTGCTGTTTTTGTGAATCTCTTGTGAGATCCTTGAGGAGTTTTCCTTCACATAAACTTAGGGTTTTCAAGGTAGAGATTATATCAACATCTTGATAATCAACTCAGTTACTGCCATTGGAGCTTAAAGAAACACAAGCAAGAGTGCTTGTATCTTGTGGAGAATCCAAGAAAAAAGGAGTCCGTGGATTCGAAGCTTGCACGTGGTTGTGTCAGTAAGTTCTACTGATGGATAGCATTAGGAAGTTAAGCGTGGATTCAAGTTTAACTTGAGGATAGCTAGGTCAAATCCTCCCCAGGTTTTTATCGTGTGGTTTCCTAGGTCATCATATCATTGTGTTATTTACTTTTCCACTGCTTTATATTCTTGATATGATTGTTTGATTGTGATAACCTAGATTGGCATAATTTGACTAAGTTAATCACTTGGCTATTTAACTAGGCTAATCTGGTTGGGTTAAGGGGTCTAAAAACCTTTCAGATTCCTCAAAAAAAAAAAATAATAATAATAATAATAAGAATAGAACTTGAGTTCCAATATAACTTTTTTATTTCCTTTACATAGCTTAACTTTGATTTAAAAAAAAAAAAAAAAAAGTATATGGAGTTGAGTTCCACTTATGAAAAAGGGGTTAAAATTGAGGTTGTAAGGAAGAAGGAAAACATAGGGTTTTTTTTCTAACAACATGAAACCTCACTGATTCAAGACCCTTTGAACCCGTCCCTAATGAGAAAAAGAGGGGTTTTTTTTTTTTATGGTGTTAAGGGGATATATTATGCACTTATCGTTTCCCTTCATTTACTCTTTTATATATATATTTATATATATTAGTGTTTAAATGTTATATGCAAAGTACCCATTGTTGGATGATCTTCAGTAGAAACCACAGACAAAAAGTGAGACAGATGGGCTGGAAAGGCAGTTTAATGAAGAGGAGGTTTGGGCTACAGTGAAAGTGAAAAAGTATTGATAGGTCACAAACTGAATGACCCCTTGTGATTAAACCAATTAATTAATTAGCCAAGTTATTAATTAATCAATTTATCATGCAATTACGTGGAAGCACAAAAAAATCACCAAACAACTAAATATGCAGCGGAAATTAAATGACACGGTAATTTGTTTACGAATGGGGAAACCCTTGCGGCAAAAACCCCATCGGGTGATTTTCAGGTCACCACTCCCGAAACTCCACTATTATCAAATCAAGCGGTTACAAGTAAAGGAATCCCAAATACCTTACCAATCTACAGTTGAACTTTTACCCCAATACCCAATTGGACTTGATCTATAGTGACAGTTCCTCCTTTTGATGCACGGCTCCCAAGTACGTGACTAACCAATGCGCGGATCCCATTACGCGACTTCAAACACCAATTTAGAAGGAGAGGTTGGCTACAAAGTTCTTCAGTTCATCATACACGATGAAGATCAGGAAGATGCTTGGTTACAAAAGCCTTTGGTGCAAATACACAGCAACTTCTTCAGAGAAGATGAATTAGGTCAAGAACTTCGTCTTTGATCACAAATTGCTTTAACAGAGTTTGCTCAATACTTGTGCAACTTGTGTCTTCTTTGACGGCTCTTAAAACAATCCTTTTATATGTCTAGGGTTAGGAGAAAAGAAGGCCCAAAGACACATTCATGGATCCCAAGAAATCAGATCAGAAAATCTGATTTTATAAATCTCGAGAGATAGCAGTTGTCGAGGAGCTATCGAGAAGGTGTCGAGTTTTAATGATTTTCCACTTCAGCTTGTTTTTCTTGGACAGACTTGATGACTTCAACACTTGATCTTGAAACCTTGTTTCTTGAAGTATTAAAAACACCTAGAACTACCCAATTACAAGTAGAGTGCGTTTTGGTCAAAGGATTAGCCAATTTACATAAATAAGTGACATATGTTCTTAACAGGTGAAAACACATATGTCCTAACAATCTCCCCCTTTGGCAATCCGTGACAAAACCACAACAAACAAATGAACATATGAGAGAAGTCATAAATCACTCAACTCATACTCACTTGTTGAATACAATAAAATCTATCCTAACACAAACCCTTGAAAAACTTTGCAAGAAAAGAGTTTATAGCAAGTAGACTTTGACAACCTGTATTTCTGAAGCACTTTAAACAAAACTCATCAAGGCATTTTGTGTGAAACAGAAATAAATAGATTGCATACAAGTATAAGAATCATGTGTATAAAGATAGAAAAGAAACAACACATGTAGAGAAAGGTGAAAGAAACATACATCCACATATAATGAATATAAGTACAATGTATGTAAAACTGGTCACAAGACCTAATGTACAAGAACAATGTATCTAAAAAGAAAGAAAAGAAAAGATACATCATAACCTCACTACATCCCTCAAAATATCAACACTCCCCCTAACAAAAATGTCATATACTAACTCTCCCCCTAAGATGACTACTCTCATAACCTAAGACTACTCCCCCTTTTTGTCATGAGTGACAAAGGGTAGAGTGTCATGTAAACATCTCATCAGTAAAGCTAGCATCTCCATCATCATCCGAAGCATCATCGTTATCACCATCATCATCATCATCCTCAGAGTCAGAACCTGCTGGAGGAGGTGGTGAAGGAGTAGCCTCAGAAGCAAAACCACCCATAGTCGCCTGCCATCGTGCAATACGACCAACACGAACATTCACCTGATACAACTCAGTGGAGAGTGTATCGAGACGAGTATCCATGCGCTGCAACTGCGCCATGATGTCTCCAAAAGATACATTGCCCATAGAGGAAGAAAGAGCAGATGTAGATGGAGCAGATTTGGATAGAGCTGAACGGGAGGGAGGAGTGGATTCCATCTATCTCGACCTAAACTGAGCCTCACTACGTTTTACGGTAGTGGCATCTATGGCACAAATGTGTGTGAAGTGGTCGGACACTGGAAAAGGGATAGAAAAATGGCGTAAGATCCTCGTGATAGCGGAAGGAAATATGAGCTTATCACAGGACGCCGAATCTAAGTGAACATCTATGATAGAAAGAATGAAATGAGAAGTGAAATCTATAGTCAGATGCTCAAGAAGAGATAACAAAAATCGAGCACGAGGCTCTGTGATGGAGTTGTAGTGAGAGAGTGGATGGAGTACAAAAGTCATCACCATGTTTAAGAATCTAGTACCTTTAGCAAAAGGTCTACATGATGTATACTGATGTTCACCCCAATCAGCGGGGCGCTCACAAAAATCAGAGATGAGCTCATCTTTGGACACAGTCCTCAGACGCTCACAAGAAGGATAGTCAGGAAATTCTATCCTAGGAACCCTAAGTACATCTGCAACTAGCTGCGGTGTGACAGGGATGTGCGTACCTCGAACGCGAGTGAAAAAGAGAGGTACTGAACAATTGATCCCGTGCATGTTAGAGTAGAACTCCTGAATGAGCACGAGAGGACAAGTGATTGGGACGTCACACAATGACTCCCATCCCCTACTGTGAATGACAGAGGGAAGGTCAGTGTCGGCGAAGTCCGCCAAAATGACTTGGCATTCCGAATGAACACCTCGTCTAGAAAGTTCTCCGAAAATGCCTTGTGGGCATCACCATCACGGAACCGAAGATTGAGAGGAGCAGAATCAGAAGATGAAGAAGCTCCAGAATGCAGAGGGTTCCGAGCCGGAGTGGATTTATGCTTAGGTGCCATAGATACTACTAACGTAAACAGAATAAGAAAGAGATAGAGAAGGAGACAATCAGAAAAGTCCCAAAATAGTTCACATATATCAAATATATTGAACAAAGAGTACGTATGCATGGGGAATGTATGAACATGTGACATGTAAGGGAAAAACATCATGGGCTCAGCCCAATCCAATCCTAATAGCACACAAACATAGAACACACATCTAAATGCATGTAAATACCATTCTAATGCACATGAAACGCAATGTATGACATTTTGAACACATTTAAGTGAAAACCCAACCCAAAATTTCAAGAAAAACTCATTAATTTTGAAAAACCCCAAAAATTTTCAAAAACCTCAAAACCTAAGATTCAAAACATGAAATGCATGAAATATGAGGGAAAAAGAGATCATACCAAGTGATTTGAAGCAAGGAAAGGCCGAAAATCATGTGGATTGAGGATTTGGAGTGAGAAAAATGAGTTTGGGAGATGAACAGCCGCGGACAGATCAAGAGAGATCTAGAAAATGAAGTTCAGATCGCGACAGAAGCTTATATAGGAGCTTCAGTAATTCTCGACAGCTAAGGTGTCGAGAGGCGTCGAGACAGCTAAGGTGTCGAAAGGTGTCGAGACAGCTGTCAAGGAAGGTGTCAAGAAAAAGCACGTAGACAGCTACAGGTGTCGAGAAGGTATCGAGGAATGAACACCAGAACCAAGAACAGAAGCTCGATCGATCGACAAGGTATCGAGGAGACAGGAGATTTCTCGATCGATCCATCAGGTGTCGAAGAGCTGTCGAGATTGCGATAAGAAAAAGGCTTGAGAATCTTGACAGATAACAAGGTATCGAGGAGGTGTCAAGGAGGTGTCGAGCCAGCAGTTAAAAGCAATTTTTCAAGAAGTGAAAAGCACAGACATGAATGCAATCCAACATACACCTCAACCAATGATCCAATCAACATATTAAGCTCTCAAAATCATCTCTCAACAGAAATTTTAAGCACATGGATCCTCAGAAACACACACACACACTAAACAAGTCTAACCAATTTTATTTTTCAAAAACAAGTCAAGACAGTTTAGTGAGCATACATTAGCACATGTAAACACTTGTGATGGCCAAATCACATTGTACCTGCACATGTATCAAGAGTAGCAAAGAATATTACGTGTTGTGTATGAAAAACATCGCAAGATTGCATATGTGTATACATGTTATGACGATCTGAAATATGAGAAAATAACTTTAACTCACACACAATCATAACTGTTTGATGGGGACTATCACCTTTGAGGTACATCCTATAACTCTCACATCTCCTAGAAAAAACGCTTGCAATCATATTTAAAGCATTTTAATTTTTTTGCTTTATATTTTCTTTGCATATTTTCTTTTAAGCATATCATGCATGGGCATATAAAAGAGAGAAAAGAAATACCCAACATGTTAAGCATAGACATTACACTTTTGCTATGCCAAAGCATACGGATGTCTTTGACACTGCACTTTTGCTATGCCGAAGCATACAGGTGTCATATTATGATTGGCAGGCAACAGTGGTGAGATGGTCATTTATGCCTTTCTCTTAGGATTTTCTAGTCCTACCCGTCAAAAAGAGTGATATGAGTGTTAAGTTTAAGAGATAACTTAATCTTACTCATCACAAACAAGAGCCACAAAGCTCACTTGCTTAGTTGTGCAGATGCTCATCTAAGCTACAAAAGATATAAAGTTTAGAAAACTTTGTTTCAATGGCCATCCAAGGTACACAAGTACCAAAGTACACAAAACACACACTGTTTTTGTATTTTCTGATTTTTTTCAATTTTTTTTATTTTTTTATATCAAAAACAAAATAAACAAAACTGAAAATAAACAAACAAAAACATGTTATCAAAGCAAAGCATAAAACTAGACTGACTAAAAAAAAATGCAAAACACATAAGTAATGCAACAAACAAAAACAAGAAGATAGAAGAAAGTGATAAAATCACTTAGAGTCCTTTTTCTTCCACACCTTGGAAGAACTTTTCCTTTGATTGAACCCTTAAACCGGTGGTGAGAGGGAAGAATTGAAACAGTTCAAGTTCGAAAGGAACATGAGGGCTTTCAGAAGATCTCCAAGAGGAGCAAGGAAGGATTAAAGCTGATTTTGGCTTCCAGATGCTATCATGCCGTTGCTCTGTTGAGTGGCTAGCCACTTATAGCAATTTGGTCGTGTATGACCGGCAGCTCCACAATGATGACAGAGATGCTGCTTCTTCTGTTTAGGCTTTTGAGAGTTAACCTTCTTAACCCTAGGGTTTTTAGCATCTTTCTTATCTTGCTTAGGGGGTGCTCCTAAGATAGATTTACTCTTGTCTAGGTTCTCACTAGCTAATTCAGTTTTAATCTCAGTGTTCTCAATTTCAGTGTTATTAGCAGGAGAAACAAAAACAGCAGTACTAATAGAAGCAATATGAGAGGAAGAAAGACCATACCCTAAACCTATTCGATCTGAAGCAGATTTCTGATTGCTGATCTCATCAAGTTTTGCACTTGAAGTCCTCTCCAGTTGAGCTCTAACTTGAAACAGCTCCGCTTCAAGCTTTTTGGTCTTCTCAGCCAAGAAATTGTTCTCAAACCTCAGTGCACAAATAGTTTGATTCGCCTCATCAAAATTTGTGAACAACTCTTCACGATCAAGTTCCACATCACTGAGCTTTTTGGTGGCCAGCCTATACAATTTCTCATGCTTCTCAGAGAGCTTGTAAAGCTTTTCATAAGCTGAATGGATATCATCTTGATCATCCATCTTCTCAAATTTTGACTCCACCAGTTCTTCTTCTTCGTCCACTTCTTCAACAATCCCTTCAGTAGGATTGGCTGTGGTAGTGAAGGCATTTAAGATTCCGTCATCCTCATTGTCAGAATCGTCTTCAGACTCAGTGTCACTCAAGGTAGAAGCAAGTGCCTTGCTTTTTCCAATGCTCTTGAGATATGTAGGACACTCATGTTTCATGTGTCCGAACCCATGACATCCAAAGCACTTAGGTCCTGCAGGAACAGTATACTGACCGCCATCCTTAACATCCTTCTTCCCTTTGTCTTGGCTCTTAAACTGAGAAGAACTGGACTGTCTGCGGTCCTTGTCGAAGCTCCTTCCATTGGCATTCTTCATGAATTTCTTGAACTGCCTGGTGATGTAGGACTTCATCTTGGAATCTTCATCATCAGAAGACCCATCTGTATCATTGCTCTTTGCCTTCAAGGCCATGCTCTTGCCTTTACTTGACTTGCCAATCCTAGATAACCCTAGCTCATAGGTCTGCAAGTTTCCAACCAGCTCAGTCAAAGGAATCTTGTCAATATCCTTTGATTCTTCTATCGCCGTGATCTTGGCATGAAATCTCTCGGGTAGAGATCTGAGCACTTTCCTCACAATCTTGGGTTCAGGGATGGTTTCCCCAAGATTGAAGGCTGAGTTTACTATGTCCTTGAGCTTGGCATAGAACTCATCAAATGACTCATCCTCCTCCATCTTAATCTCTTCAAAGCTTGTAGTGAGACTTTAAAGCTTTGAATCCTTGACAGCCTTTGTGCCCTCATAGGTTGTTTGGAGGATGGTCCATGCTTCCTTTACAGTTTCAGTAGAGGATATCTTCTTGAACTCCTCATTAGTGACTGCGCTGAATAGGGCATTCAACGCTCTGCTGTTGAAGTTTGCCGCCTTGATCTTGGCTTCATCCCAATCGGCCGGCGCTTCCTCTGGCTTAGTCCAGCCAATCTCTACAGCTTGCCATACTTTTTCATCTAAAGACTGCAAGAAAACTTTCATGCGTACTTTCCAATATGCATAGTTAGTGCCATCAAATAAAGGAGGTATAATTAACGATTGTCCTCTATCCATGACAAACAGGGGTCAATGGATCAAACACAGCAAAGATTAAACCCTAATCAGAGTGTGCCTGCTTTGATACCACTTGATAGGCCACAAACTGAATGACCCCTTGTGATTAAACCAATTAATTAATTAGCCAAGTTATTAATTAATCAATTTATCATGCAATTGCGTGGAAGCACAAACAAATCACAAAACAACTAAATATGCAGCGGAAATTAAATGATACGGTGATTTGTTTACAAATGGGGAAAACCCTTGCGGCAAAAACCCCACCGGGTGATTTTCAGGTCACCACTCCCGAAATTCCACTATTATCAAATCAAGCGGTTACAAGTAAAGGAATCCCAAGTATCTTACCAACCTACAGTTGAACCCTTACCCCAATACCCAATTGGACTTGATCTGTAGTGACAGTTCCCCCTTTTGATGCACGGCTCCCAAGTACGTGACTAACCAATGCGTGGATCCCAGTACGCGACTTCAAACACCAACTTAGAAGAAAAGGTTGGCTGCAAAGTTATTTAGTTCATCATACATGATGAAGATCAGAAAGATGCTTGGTTACAAAACCCTTTGGTGCAAATACACAGCAACTTCTTCAGAGAAGATGAACTAGGTCAAGAACTTCGTCTTTAATCACAAATTGCTTGAACAGAGTTTGCTCAATGCTTGTGTAACTTGTGTCTTCTTTGACGGCTCTTAAAACAATCTTTTTATATGTCTAGGGTTAGGAGAAAAGAAGGCCCAAAGACACATTCACGAATCCCAAGAAATCAGATCAGAAAATCTGATTTTATAAATCTCTACAGATAGCAGGTGTCGAGGAGCTATCGAGAAGGTGTTGAGCTTTAATGATTTTGCACTTCAGCTTGTTTTTCTTGGACAGACTTGATGACTTCAACACTTGATTTTGAAACCTTGTTTCTTGAAGTATTAAAAACACCTAGAACTACCCAATTACAAGTAGAGTGCGTTTTGGTCAAAAGATTAGCCAATTTACATAAATAAGTGACATATGTTCTTAACAAGTGAAAACACATATGTCCTAACAAGTATGAATGGTGACAAAGCACTAGGTCCCAATGGCATTACCATTACATTTTTCCAAGCTAGCTGGGAGATCGTTAAAGATGATGTTATGTGAGTTCTGCATTAGTTTTGTACTCAAAGAACATTTGAACAAAGTTTTTATCCCCAAGAGAATAGGAAAATCTGACGTGAAGAATAGTAATTCATCTCATATATATATATATATACACACACATATGTGACAAGAACGCAGCAATGGTAGATTATATGTCTATGGAGAATGGCTTTTTCTTTTTTGGAATGTGGTGCTTACCATAACTTGTCAATATTAGGAACTGATGGAGCTTATGCAAAATTTCATACAGTAGTCATAGGCTGCCAAGGTAAGAATAGCTAACAGCCTGTGGAGATTTTCAGGTAAAGTCATTTCATAAAATTATATCTATTATGGGATCCTATTTTTTCTGTTGGAAGACGACATGGAAGGCAAAGATTCCAACTAAGGTTGCGTTTTCTGTGTGGTCAGCTGCTAGGGGAAGTATCCTAACCCGCACACATGCTATGATTGATTGCAATCTACTATCCTATTTCTCCATTAGAGACCCTATTTCCCCACCAAAACCTAATCCTAAATCTTCCAAAACCCAAGTTGTCCAGACCTAACTCAGATTTGCCAAACCTGATTTTTCTTTGTTCTTCTTGTCCCACGTAATTAGGTCAGCAAATCTTCATAGGGTTGATTCATCTAAATAAGGGTACAAGTGAACTTGACCCAACACTTGTTGATTACACTTCCTTTATATAAAATTGATATTTGCTTAAGTAAGCCGTTGATCCGGTTCATAATGTAGCAAACAAATCTATAAAATGAAATTATTAGACCACACTAATTGGGTCTTTTATGTTAGAACTCCTTTCCTTTTTCCTTGTGTGTGTTTGTTTTGAAAAAAAGAAAAAAGAAAAATTGAGTCCTACAATCTAGTATTTGATAAGCATCTTCAAAATGCCCTTTAAAGTCTTTTTACTCTCCATTTTGGAAAGTAAAACCACAAAAATCAGCTCCATTAGTCTCTCTAAAATGCAAAAAAATAAATGAAATTTTTTGAGTTGCTACACCAAGAGAGCTACTATTTATTCTCTAGCTCTCTCCCCCATACTCAGTGTCTCTCTCCCTCTCTCTTCATTACTGTCTGATAAAGCACTCTCAAAATGCAACATTGTCTTGATCTCTCTCAAAACCCACAAAAATTAGCTCCAACATCTCACCCAATATCACAAAACCCAACACCATCTAATTGAATTCAACAGCACAAAACCCAGTTACAGTTAGGATCAGTGGAGAAGAGAACGATCAATGTTGGATTGAAGCCAGCAATGGACGATATCTCATATCTCCAAATCCTCTTTCTCTCTCTAGCTTAAGATTTGGGTTTTTTTTTTTTTTTTTTAAATAAAAGATTTTGGGTGTTCTTGAATGATAAAATATGGGTGTTAAGATTTGGGTATTGTTGGATGATAAAAATCTAATTTGAGTGTTTTTGAATAAAAAAATCAAGGTTTTAAGATTTGGGTTTTGTTGATGTCAATGATATTAAATGATAAAATTTGGGTTTTAAGAATTGAGTGTTGTTGATGAAAATGCAAAAAAGATTTTGAGAAAAAGAAGGAGAAGAAGAGCTTTTAATAAAATGTATTTGCTAAAAATAATAATAAAAAAGTGAAAAAAATAACATTTAAATAAGAATAAAAAGTCTATTGAAAAGTGTATTAAAAAAAAATAATTACACAATTTACACAAGTTACTGTTCATTCACGAAGACTTTCCCAACTCTTCTAAACGAAAAAAGACTTTACGAGAATTGATTGTGTGTGTTACTGAGATCACTTCCTTGGCGGTGAGTCAGTATTTGCGGCCTTGTAGTCCATCTCATGTAGAAAAGAGAATATGGGCCAAAAATCCAATTTGTGTGGTGAAATAATTATGGATCTAGAGCCCAATAACTTAAGAAGAAAAATAAATTAGATAATACTTTTTTTTTTTTTTTTTTGAGAAACAAACACACATACACAAGGGATAGGGAAAATGGTTCTAACATAAAAACACACCACAACTCTACTTAAAAGCCATGGTAAATTAAATAATACTTATTTGTGCGCTTTAGTCTTTACTCTCAATAATTGTTTGTACTGTATTTTTTAGCGCAATACAAGGTTTTTGCATGGCCCCAAAAAAAGGTACTGTTACTTTTAGCGATTATTATTATTATTATTATTATTTTATAGGGTTAGCGATTATTTTATTATGTTTTAAAACTTACTCAAGCTCTGTTTTACAAACGCTAGTGTAATCTTATTCAATGAGTTTAATACACAGATTTCTGAGGGTTTTATACTTCTCTCATTCTATCTTTGACATTTTCTCCTAAAGTTGTATTAGAATATTGAACATATTTGTTTGAATTTTGGTAAACCAAGGTTTTGCTAACTACTTGGGCCTAGTCCTACATGTTCTTCATTCATCATAAAAGATTCTTGTAACGTTGACTGACTACATTTCATTTTAATACTCCTTTTGTTTTGAATTGTTTGGAAAATGAGATTGATTTTATAAGCTCTTTCGAGGTAATTCTTCAACCACATTGAAGGTAGATATCTTTTGATTCTATTCAAAGATTCCAGAATGATGGTGAAAGACCCTACCGGCAAGCTATCTAGATGCCATGTTCTTCTATTTTACAATTTTAGTTTGATATTTTTAAACGTGTTATAATTGGAGTAGAACTTGTTTTAGCCGTTTGGCTAATTTCACTTGACATTTCAAATTCAGTTAGTTCGACTAGTATAATTTCTGATGGTTAAATTAAAGATTTGAGATTCAATCTTCGCCTACACAAAAAATTTATTGGTGTCTTGGTTTAATAATAAAGAATATAATTATAAAAAACAGATGTCATGAGTTGAAACTCTATTTAAAAAAAAAAAAAACCTTAGAGTTGGCTTTCGTTTATTTAATTGAGAAAGTTTTTAGACACAAAAAATTTTGACACATACTGATGTGGCAAATTATTAATGTAAGGAAAAAATTGACATCAATGGTGAGTCCAAATAAAAATCAATACAAACTTATCATATTAGTATTTTTTTTTTTTTTTTTTGAAAGAGTTTCAACCTATTACATCCGTTCTTATCATATTAGTATTTTTATAGAAAATATAGTCAATTTTTATTTATTTTATGTAACATTATTTAATTTTCAGCAGTAAACTTTCCGAGAGAATTGTTGACTAAAGTCAAGTGTTAAGGTCAAGCAGCTCGAAAACTAACAAAGCATTAAAGCCTAACAGACCCCATTGGCTTTTGCACTGACTCGCACCAAAGTTATCATATATATGTATCCTTAAATTAGTAGAGCCCATATCTATCTTAAATTCTTAATTAACAACTCACGATCAAGATTATTCTCTTTTTTTTTTTTTTTTTTGTCCGGTATAGGGCATATATTAATCATCAATTTTAGGAAAATTTTTATGAGGAATTGAAAAAACTATCAAAACAGTTTATTACTTTTTCATTTTTCTATAAAAAATTCCCTAAAATGATTTATTAATATATACACTTTGGGTATCCGTTAGTAAAACCTTTTTTTTTTTTTTTTAAAGAAACACACACCACACAAGTGAAAGAGAATGAAGTTTTTAACTCACTTATAACATAAACACACATTACAAACTCTACTTAAAAGTAAAAAGTTATAATAACTTCTAAGAGCATCCGCAGTGGCCTTTCCATATGCTAAATGTTAGATATATTTGGCATACAAGCCCAACAAATGCTCAGCAATTGGAAGGCTATATGGGAAAAGCTATTTCTTTTTTTAGATTTAGCTACAGTACCATCTCAAATGTAAGATGGTACTGTAGCTAAATGGTATAAAAAAAATAATTTTTTAATACTCTTTTTTCCCGGAAAATTTCTCTCTCATCTCTCATTTTTCCTCTTTCTTTTCTCTCTTTGCCCTTCTCTGTTTCTCATCCCCTCTCTCTCTTGCCATTGTCAAGCTACTCTCTCGGAGCTCACGCCGAATCACCAAGCCAGATCGAAGCTCACGCCGGATCGGATTTCTAGATCGGCGTGGTGGCGAGGCTGGTGGCGCGGCTGCGATGGGCGTGGTGGCTGGAGGTCAGCACGGTGGAGATTGGCATGGAAACCGATGTGAAGATCGGCATAGAGACTGGTGTTTGGTGAGTTTGGTGGTGTTGACATGGTGTCTGGTTTCTGGGTTTGGTGGCCGGCGTTTGGTTGATTGGGTTGCTTTCATATTTTGGTGGATTTTATTTTGGGTTTTTGGTTCCGGTTTCCGGCGTTTGGGTCGGATTTGGTTGGCGTTGGGTGGTTGGATTTAGGTCCGATGGTTGTGATTTTTTCTGATGGGTTGGGGGATTTGTTCCGATGGGTTTGATGGTGGGTTTCGGTGTTTGCTGGGTTTGTGTGTGTGTGTGTGTGTGTGTTTTTTTTTTGTTGTGACCGATGCCTAAAGGAAGAGGTCTGGGTTCTTCTGGGTTGCGATATGGGTTTTTTTTTTTTTTTTTTTTTTTTTTTTTTTTTCTCTGTTGTGACCGATGGCTTAAGGAAGAGGTGGGTATGGCTGAATTGGGTGTGTTTGATATGGATGGTGGTTGAATTTTATCTCTGCTCTTTCTTTCTTTCTTTGTGAATATGGCTAAATTGGCAGTGAAGAGAAGAAAAAAAAAAATCAAGGATTTTTTCAGTTGCAGGCGTGTATTGGTGGGTGGTTGTTCTGGGTTTGGGTTCGTGGTGGGTGGATGAAAGAGGGAAAAACAGAGAGACGGAGAACAGAGATAAAGAGAGAAGAGAGAGATTTTTTATATTATTTTATTGTGTAATTTATATTATTTTAATAAGTAGAATGAAAAAATAAAATATGGGATGTTAGGCGAATTGTAAAATGGTATGGTATAAGTGATAAAGTTGCTTTTTGGGATGGGAAAATAGGATAGGATATGAGATCCGGATGCGGATGCTCTAAGGGATGGTAGAGGCAAGTTTACACTACACACAATATATTCTTAAGTTACACTACATGAGACTATTACTAGTAAGGATTTTGTTAATGCTAAAAATGCAACCTACACCCTTAAGATTTGGGAGTATTTAAATTTTACACCTTGAAATTTTAGAATTTGAATTTTACTTACTAAAGTAATATTTTGTTTGCATCAGTAGCCTCTTCGACCATATTTTTCGTTAAGTGCCACATAAACTTGCTACGTGTTTATTTTGTCTTATAAAATGATGTCACGTCATTGTTATTATGTCACTTGGCATCATTTAATTGAAGGAACTAAATACACAAGGCAAAGTTATGTGGCACGTAATGGAAAATATTGATGAAGGGGTTGCTGATGCAAATAAAATATAACTTTAGGAGGTAAAATACATTAGGGAGTAAAATCTATAGACACCCAAACTTAAAGGGTATGGTTTTTAGAATTACAGTTTAGCCCTAAGGGCATTCATTTAGGAAATATTTTTATAAATTTTTTTATGGAAAAAAAAAAAGGAATTGAATTTTTTGACAAATTTTTATATCGACAAAGTTTGGCTATAAACTTGATCCTTGATTATAGCCATTAGCTACTATTGGGATATAAATTGACCCTAGTTAATTAATTCAATTACCCTAGTTGATTAATTATTAAAATTACATGAAAATAATGTGGAGGCACAATCAAATCACCAAACTAAATAAGATACAGAGAAAAATAAATTTGACATAGCAATGTGATCACGATGGGGAAAATATTCGCAGACAAAAACCCCACCGCGTGAATTTTAGGTCATCACTCTTGAAGAATCCACTAATCAAGAAACAAGCAGTTACAAGTATAAGAAATCTTACTCCACTGCAGGTTTATTCCAAAATATCAAGCTACAGTTCAACTTACAAACCTACACTAGTATCAGCTCCAATACCCAATTGGACTTGTTCTTGTAGAGACTGCTCATTGCATAGATCCCAGTATGTGACTAACAGCAAAAAACTTGAAAGTTGTTGTTCGATGCAAAGTTCTTCAATTCATGATTGTAGATCTAGAAGTAGCTTGGTACATAACCTAAGCCACACAAGAAATCAATGTTTTGAATTTCGTTTTGACCGGTCCGGAATGGCCAGAAAATACCATTTCGGTATGCAATATGGAATGAGAAACCCCCCCCCCCCTCCCCCCTTGTTCTACCTCAAATTAAATTTCGGGTCATTCCAGTCAATTTCGGTCATTCCAGCCTATTTCGGTGAATTTTGGCTGAAATTTTAATTTCAGCCGGTATGAAGCCAGCTTTTTTTCCCAAGTTCAAAGCTCAAACATAAACTTAATAAAGAAGAGTTGAGGAAGAAAAAGAAGAAGAAATTCGTAGCATTGGAATGTAGCGCTATCACGTGTGGACAAAGAAGCTTTCTTTCTTAATTCTTCAAAGCTTGCATCTGGAGAGTTTTCAAACTATGGTGGACGAAGAAGCTTTCTTTCTTAGTAACTTTGGTGGGACTTGGGAGTGGAGCGTCTTGGAAGCTTCATGACATATAAATATCCCAATATAATTGTTTATTTGCAAGAAAACCCAAATTTGAAATTTATTTTTCTCAATAACCAATTTAATTTCTTTATTATGATTTTCTTTAATCTCACTTTATTTAATATTTTTTAATAAAATTAAATTCATTATTTTATATAATAGTAATAATACATATATAAATATATATATATATATATATATATATATATATATTTAGGAACATTGAAACACCTTGAAACAATACGCCGAAATAGGCCGGAACCGAAATATTTTGTTCCATTGGACGAACCGAAACGGGGTCCGAAACAAAATTAATAACATTGCATAAAATTGTAGCAGCTCCTATAAAGCTTATGGGTGAGTTTGGTTTAGCTTTTTGATATTGTGCATTTTGAAAAAGTGGAGGTTTTAAAAAGTGCGGTATATATGACTTTTTGTAAAAGTTGAGTGTTTGGTAAAAGTTGTTAAAAAGTGTTTTTTGAAAAAACTGAGTGTTTGACTAACACTTATAAAAGTGGCAGTTTGAGAGATAAATTACCAAAAATGACAATGTATATATAAAGAGAATTCTTTGTTTTAATTACCTCTCTTAATGCAAGTTATGGACACAATATTTTTACAAAAATTTCACCGAGAAGTCTATATGACAAGTTGTTAATGGTAGGAAAAAAAATGTCACTAGTAGGTCTCTAGATGAGAACTAATAACAACTTATATGTAAACTTTATTATTAAATTGTTATAAAATATTCTATCAATAGTACTATTTTTTTTCTAAAGAAAAATAGTACTAATTTAAAAAGTTTAGACATATAATAAAATGTCACAATATTTTCATAATACTAATTTAAAATTAATCTTTGTAAAATAAAATTTTATTAACACTTATTTTTTAAATGAGTCGTTCTAGGATTATACATGTATCCACAATTTTCTCTCCATCACATACTCTATAACATTACAGTTGTGAAATAATCTGTGTTCCTACTCCCTATATTTTCTTTCACGTTGCTTTACCCAAACCCAAAAACTCTTTTTTTTTTTCTTTACTTTTTTTCTCATCCACTCGTCTTCCTCGTTGCTTTACGCAAACCCAAAAACTCTTTTTTTTCTTCTTTCACTTTTTTCTCATCCACTCGTTCACTTCTTCCTCATCTTCTTATTTTCCTTTTCTTTTACTTTCCTCCACACAAAGCGCCCCCCCCCCCCCCCCAACACCCACACACACACGTCTCTCACTCTTTCTCTCCCTCCCTCTTTCTACTCCATATTTTCCATTTATCAAAAACTCTACCGAATTCAAAAGGTTTTTTTCGAGATTAGATATGCAAGACGTAAATAAAATTAAAAAAAAAAAAATAGAGAAGAGAAGAAGAAGAAGAAGTAGCACAGAAAAAGAAGAAGAAGAACAAGACGAGATGCCATAGCACAATAGCATAGAGGAGCAGAAAAAACCATGGGCAATTTAGGAAAAAGAGAAACCCACCAATGGCAATATTTTTGTTTTGAGAAAACGCGTTTGTGCGTTTTGCAACTACAGCTCAAAGCTATAGTGCCAAAACGCGCAAGAGCTGCACATTTCAAAACGCAGCTTTTTAGAAAAAGCTGTGTTTAAAACCTTACCAAACGCAAATATTATTTTTTGGGTTTTAAAAAGTGCTTTTTGCCAGAGGAAAGTGCAAACAAACGGGCACTATATGAGTCTTTGTGTCTATAATGACGACTATAAAATGTTGCTTTTATATCCTTTGGAAAATTAGAGCGCTAAATCCTAGAAAAGCCTTGTCATCATGGGACCAAAAAAAAATGGAATTTCAAAATCCATGAATCTCAATAGATCAAAAGGTATCAAGGTTCATTTAATTTCAATAGATTAAAGGTATCAAGCCAAGTATCAAGATCTTTTGTTCTAGCTTTTCTTGTACTGTTTTTTTGTGTATTCTTCATGTTTTTAATAATATCACTTGTAAAAGTAATTTATGATGTTCTTGAATACAAGTAAAGTGCATTTTCTCATAGGATATGTCAATTACATAAAAATGTGACGCTAATAATAGCTACAACATTTACTAAAAAAATTAACATTACTACATATTCAGAAAATCTAACCATTAGATTGCATATTCATTATGTTCTTATTACGCATGTCAAATCTTATGCCAATCAGATTTTATTTACTATTCGATCTATAAATTAGTTTTTTTTTTTTTTGTTAATTTAGGGTTACAAAAACTTGAAATTTAAACATTTAATTGACGACATAACTATTGATATTCAATCTTTTGAAAATTTTGCAAACATGAAGGATATAAGAAGAAAATATAATTCAATGGTGGATTTGTCAAAATTCGCATCTAATAAAAGATATTGAGAAGAGTTGTAACCAAACTTTTTCCTTTTAATATTTCTCATAAAAGTGGTTTCAAAACTTTTTAAAGATGACTTATTAAAACAAATGCCTTAAGGGCACTTGTTACTAGTAAAACATTCATACCAGTACATAAATGTATATTAAATTCAGCACCAAATCATTATAAGACTCCTTCTATACAGTTTGAATTCAATTGACAATACTCAACCAAAAAGAGAAACAAACTAGAATTATTCATCCATATTCACTCAACATCAATATATAATATAATATGTTCAATATTATCCTAGCGAGTTTTCAAGTTTTTTTTATACAAGATATAAATTTTACTCTAACCTAATCTAAGTGTATATGTATGTGAAGCTCCCTACTGGAAACTTGAAGCCTGACCCTTGTCTCCCACACCCCACAAACACTTATACTTATGGAGTGACCATCATACCAATGATGTGCGGTGGTGGTAGCAAGTTTCCAAGTTAAAAAAAAAAAAAAAAAAAAAAAAAAAAAAAAAAAAATCCTAACGAATCATTTAGGTGTTGTATACACGACAACATCCACTTCTCAAATTTTCAACTTTAAATTCAAATTGCAAACAACTAAAGTGTTAAACACGGTCATTCACTCATTTGGAAAAAGAGAAAAAAAAAAATCTGAAAAAAAATTTAAAACAAAAAACTAAACTAAACAGTAATTTGAATATTAAAAGAATTTTTTGATAATCTTGAATATTAAAAGAAAGGTCAAATAAGTTGGCAAACAAGTAATTAATATTAATACCATAACGAAATTAGAACGTAGAATGAGTTTTTTTTTTTTTTTTTTTTTTTTTTTTTTTTGTCGTCGTTGTTGTCGTCATCGTCGTCGTCGTCGTCGTCGTCTTGAACTTGAACTCTGCCAGCTTGTCTTGAACTTCAAATAGACTTCAAACGCATTCAAGATACACTTAAGTTCCTGGAAATTACTATTTTAGTTACATATGGTCACAATTTGATAAGTGCCATGTATTCAACAAATAATATTCTCTTAGTTGGTTCTTACTTTTCAAAGATGTTATAATAATATATTATAATAGGCTTGTCCTTGTCACTTTTCAAAATCTTACGTTTGACTTTCTGACCTTGTCCTATAAATGAGAGTAAGATCATGAATCTTACAAGGTAATTGAAAACATAATCATGAAGATCCCTACCAGAATTGCTTTTTCATTTCTGTTCTGCTTCATTATTCTTTCTAAAAGTAATTTCTTGGCCAAAGCACAAAACACGACAATCTCAGTTAACGTGGGTGTGATTCTTGACTTCGATACTTGGACTGGGAAGATGGGTTTGAGTTGCATCAACATGGCCCTTGCAGACTTCTATGCCTCCCATAATCACTACAAAACTAGGCTACATCTTCACTCCAGAGACTCCAAATGTGATGTTGTTGAAGCAGCTGCTGCAGGTAAATCTTCCTCCCTCTTATTCATCCCTATCTGTAGCTGTAGACTGTAGGTAAGGTCTTGTGTTAGATAGCTTTCGTTTTTTTTTTTTTTTTTTCAATCACTCGGCAGAATTTTCTTCTTACTGGATTGGAACACTTCGTAGTTGCAGGAATGGATTAATGGGGATTTAGTGATTAATAGTATGATCCATATCGTTAAACTTTCCTTTTGTTAATAGTATGATCCAAAGGAATTAATAATATGATCCAAAGGAATTAATAATTCCTTTTGTCATTATATTTTTTTTTGGTAAGTAACTTCTGTTATTCTATCTAGTATATAGCATTTTTGTAGATGATGGTTTCAATTTCACTATCATCAATTCATTAGAGGAGTTTATTGTCGATTCTCAAATTGTAACTTAGGAGAGGGTTTTGGAAAGAGAGTATATATTATAGAGAGAAGAGAACGAACACAAGGTTTACGTGGTTCGGCCTACACTTTTGTTATTTATTTTATTAGCATGAACTTGTTCATTGATTATTAGACATCAGGAACTAGTATAGCTGTCATAATCCTTATTAAATTTGTCAAGGGCTTTGCTAAGTACCTTATAACTCAATTGAGTGGCACCTTTATAATAGAGACATCTATGGTTTAAATTTCCCAACTCCAAATATCAATGCATAAAGAAAAAAAAAATTATCAAGAGTTTTGTACCTCAATTAATTGATTCTCCTCCAACAAAATAGCTAAGGTTCAAATATCTCTCCTCGTTATAAAAATGTTTGGAGGAATTTTCTCTAATGCACTATGAGACCATTCATAAGTCCATTTACGTGTCTTAATTAAACAAGTCACTTTTACTCAATAAAAACAATTATGTGGCATGAGTTTCAATTAACTTAACCAGTAAAATATTTTGTTGTTGAATAAAAAATTTGGAGTTTGAACCTCTACTTAAACCAAAAACCAATTGATGTATAGACATGGGTTAGTTACAGTACATTGGAGCTAACTCTTACTCCCTGGCTTAATGTTAAAAAACAATTATAATAAAGCGAATATCATAGGTTGAAATATATATATATATATATATATATAAAAGAAGTTATATTACGAAAAAAGTATGTATGAATAGTCTTTTTAATAGTTACTTGCTGTCATTTCCTCCAAATTAAAGTAAAATTTTTCCTTGTAAAATTATCTCTTATGACATAAATTAAAGAGATTTACTAACGTGTGCTCTTAGGGTATATATTAGTAATCTATTTTAGGAAACTTTTTACGAAAAAACGAAAAATTAATTCACTGTTTGACAATTTTTTCAATTTCTCATTAAAACTTTCACAAAATAGATGGTTATGGCACACATTAACGGGACCCAAAATTAAAAACCCAAATAATCCAAGTTCGTCAACATGGAAATATGCAAATCACAAATTCCGAAACGTTTTAATAGTTTTTTTTTTTTTTTTTTTTTTTGAGAAATAATTACAACATGCTACTAACACCACAGTTCGAACCCTTTCCCCCCTAGACTCCCAAGCACTTTGTACATAGAGAGGTGCCAATTTAGCTATAATGCTTTTGGCGCGAGCCCTTAATAGTTGATAGGATGAACACCCTGCCCAACAACTTCAAACTTTTATTGGACCCCACGTTCCAAACAAATTTGTTTGTAGTACTCCCTGTTAGGTTCTTGTGAGACGTGTGACCCGGGTGAGTGCCAACTATCGTTGTTGGCACTTTATTCTCTTGTCGACAATGAATTATATGCTTTAAGAGAACACATTTACGATATTTTGACAAATGTTTCTAATAAGCTTTGTATATAATTTCTTATTAAAAAAAATGCTTTGTATATCATTCCATTCAATCATTGCCAGCTTGCCATAATTTAAGGCCTAAAGCCATAAATTTAAATGAAGCATTTTATATTTAAATATTAATTAATTGATTTTATTTAATACTAACCAAATTGAGGTTAATTTGATGAATTGAAAACATAATTTGATCCCCCTCAAAAAAAGAAAATATAATTTGATGAATTAATATTAACTAATCTAAGATTAGTTTTTTTTATTTATAAAGAAATATATATATATATATATATATATATCACAGTTTAAGTATAAAATTTAACTAAAAAAATTATTTTTTTCTTAAAAAGAGGTTTACTTTATCTTTAATATAAGACGATTCATGATTAAGTAAAGTTGAAATCTAATCTTCAATTTTATATTTCGGTGTTAAGAGAGATATATATTGTTTGGTGTTTGGTTACATGAGAGACTAGGTGGCTAATGTTGACAATCTAGTGTGTAAAATATTGATTTACAAAAATTAAAGTCTCAAGCTATATGAGGGAAAATAACGATGTAACTAATTGCAACAATGTTTTTTACCAAACAATTTAGGGTTTCAATTGGGTTATATTTTTATTGGTCTAGTATTTTGGAGGACATCTTAGAAATGAGAAAAGAAAATGCTAAAGCTATTATAAAATATTTACAACTTGATGTTCAATGAATGTGATTGGTGGATTTCAACAAGCCAATTAAATAATATATGAATTAATTATTATTATTATTATTATTATTATTATTTTTTTTTTTGTGATTAGTGACACATCAATTTGTAAACTTTAACTAGTAAAATTTGTAATTTGTCTAGCATCACTAAATACTGCACAATCATTTAAAAAATATATATATTTTCATAGAATTTGGATAGTTTTATAGTGAGAGTTTGGCCTTTTTTGGACTTAGGGTCGGCCTTGCATTCAATAGCTACACTTCGTTAATAATGCATAAGCATATGGTTACCAAAAAATTCCTTCATCTCAATTTTTTAATCTCCAGAAGAGTTAGAGTTTGATTTGGAATTAAATTGGATTTCTCTTGTTCTTCTTTCTTCTTTTGTAAAAGCAGCTCTAGACCTGATTAAAAATGTAGAAGTGCAAGCCATCTTAGGGCCACAAAACTCTATGGAAGCCAAGTTCATCATTGATCTTGGGAAGAAAGCCCAAGTGCCCATTGTATCATTCTTAGCAACAAGCCCTTCTCTTACTTCACTTCGAAGTCCATATTTTTTTCAAGTTGCTCAAAATGACTCATCTCAAGTGAAAGCTGTAAGTGCAATTGTTAAAGCCTATGGATGGAAAGAAGTTGTGCCGATCTATATTGATAATGAGTACGGGCAAGGTATTATACCCTACTTGATTGATGCCTTGCAAGATGTTGATGCTCATGTCCCTTATCGAAGTGTCATTCCTCCACTGGCCTCAAATGACCACATTGGTGAAGAACTTTACAAGTTGATGACAATGCAAACTAGAGTCTTCATAGTGCACATGCCAATCAATCTTGGTTCTAAGCTTTTCACTAGGGCAAAAGAGAATGGAATGATGAGTGCAGGTTATGTTTGGATCATGACCACTGGGATGGCCAATTCCATTCGCTCGATGGAATCTTCAGTACACGACTCAATGCAAGGGGTATTGGGTGTAAAGACTTATGTTCCAAAAACAACTAAGCTTGAAAATTTTACACTTCGATGGAAAACAGAGTTCCATCAAGACAATCCTAAAATTTTGGATGTTAAATTGAATGTTAGGGGACTACGGGCATATGATGCTGCTTCAGCACTAGCCAGGGCAGTTGAGAAGGCTGGGACTACAAATTTTGTCTTTGAAAATACAACCGGTTCAAGCAACTTAACTGATCTTGCAACTATGGGGTTCTCTCTAAATGGTCCAAAACTTCACCAAGCATTATTGGACACAAGGTTTACTGGCCTTGCGGGAGAGTTTAATCTCCAAAATGGGCAACTTCAATCATCAACTTTTCAGATAATTAATGTGAATGGTAATGGAGAAAGAGGGGTTGCATTTTGGACTCCAGAAAATGGACTCGTAAGGGAATTGAATTCTACAAACACAAGCACGTATTCCACTTTGAGAAGAAACCTAGGACCAGTTATATGGCTGGGTGATTCAAGCTCTGTCCCCAAAGGTTGGGAGATTCCAACAAATGGGAAGAAGTTGAGAGTAGGAGTTCCAGTGAAGGATGGTTTTTTTGAATTTGTTCAGGTGGAACATGATGCTAGCACTAACACAACAAATGTCAAAGGGTATAGCATAGACATCTTCAAGGCTGTAATGAAAGCATTACCATATAATGTTGACTACGAGTTCATTCCTTTTGCAAAGCCAAATGGTGAAAGCGCTGGTACATATAATGATATGGTGTATCAAGTTTATCTTGGGGTCAGTAAAAACCTTTAGCTTACTATTATTTAAAAATAAAATTAAATTTTGAAGCATTATATTTCTTGATTTATCCTTTTCCCTCTAGATTTTGTTGTCTATCTAAACAAGGGTGCACATATAGTACTGGAAATGACGAAACTAATATTTTATTTTGACAGAATTTTGATGCTGTGGCTGGAGATACAACTATCATTGCAAATAGGACTAACTATATTGACTTCACATTGCCATATACGGAATCTGGAGTAACAATGGTAGTCCCAATCAAAGAGAATGACAGGAAAAATGCATGGGTGTTCTTGAAGCCCTTAACTTGGGACCTTTGGATAACAAGTGGGGTTTTCTTTGTCTTCACTGGCTTTGTGGTCTGGGCTCTTGAACATCGAATAAATGAAGAATTTCGCGGGCCTCCATCACATGAGATCGGAACAAGCTTATGGTACTCCTTCTCAACCATGGTTTTTGCACAGAGTAAGTTTTCTTTATCATTTTCTCATTTATTATATAAGAAATGACTGATTTAAATACTCAATAGAAGGCCTATGCAAAAATGTTCAAACTACATATATACACTACTTGGAGGCTTATAACGGCTTTAGAAGCTTCTTTCATATCAGAAACCTGAAATTATGGAATTCCATCCTTCAAAAATCAAGTAATAAAGTATTTGTCGTCTTGCTTACTAGTCTATAATGCGAAAATTGATTGTATCATATAACAGTACTGCCTAAGATTCCTTAAATTCAAATTTATCATGCGTTGAAACAAGTAATAGACTAATATTGTATACCTGGATGATATCTCATATATCGTAGTAACTTGACTTTTATGACGCAACTATGTTCTTTTCTAAAGTCAATTTGAATTTAATTTACAGAGGATAACCTGTTAAGCAATTTGGCAAGGATAGTGGTGATCATATGGGTTTTTGTGGTGCTCATTCTCACTCAAAGTTATACTGCGAGTTTGACATCACTCTTAACTATTCAACAATTACAACCAACTGTTACTGATGTCAACCAACTTCTTGAGAATGGGGACCATGTGGGCTACCCAGAAGGTTCTTTTGTTTTGGGAACCCTAAAAGAAATGAATTTTGACGTAAGTAAGCTTGTGACATATAAATCTGCAGAAGAATGTGATGAACTTTTATCAAAAGGAAGTGCAAATGGAGGTATAGCAGCTGCTTTTGATGAGATTCCTTGTATAAAGATTTTACTATCAAAATATTGCTCCAAATATACCATGGTTCAATCCATATCTAAAACTGATGGGTTTGGCTTTGTAAGCTCTCTCTCTCTCTCTCTCTCTCTCTCTCATGCATGTGTACGTGTTTGTGTAGTTTTGTAGTTACTTATGTAGATTTCTTATATTTTAATGTCTCACAGGTCTTCCCAAAAGGTTCCCCTTTCATATCAGATGTATCAAGGGCAATCTTAAATGTAACTGAAGGAGAGAAAATGAAAGAAATTGAAAAAACATGGCTAGGGGACCAAAGTGATTGTCCAAGCTCCAACACCCAGGTTTCTTCTGGCGGTCTTAGCCTTGAAAGCTTTTGGGGCCTATTCCTCATTGCCGGCATTGCTTCCTTATTAGCTCTCATAATCTCCTTTTCCATGTTTCTTTACAAGGAGAGGCGGAAAATTTGGATCCACTTTGATTCAAAAAACTCAATATGGAGAAGAATTCGTCATGCCTTAAGAATCTTTGACAATAAAGACCTCAGCTCGCATGCTTTTAGGAATAAAGCGTTGACAGAGAGAGGTAACATTGATTGTGATCACTGTATAGGTGCAAGTGATGCCTCACCAAGCACTAATTGCCTGACAAGTCCAATAAGCTATTCAGTCCACATGAAACCCGAATTTACTTTCTCAGAAGATTCAGGAACACCTTCTAGAGAATGTTTCATTCCTAATCCACATGGTCATGCATTTCTATTAGCAAAAACTAATGAGCATATTGGTCACCCAAATCCAAATCAAGAGGGTCCAAGAACTCAAGAAATAGCTGTAGAAAATTGTTAAAATAATTTTCATTCTCGTAAACAAAGACTTAGATATCCATATGATACTTTTATTTAGGGATAGTTTTCCTTGTATATTACTAGTGGAGGACTAAAGGCATCACACATACACAAATTTATAAACGAGCTAGTAGGAGTTTATTCACGGGTTTTGTTTTTATTTTGAATAGATACAAAAGAATATTAATTTATAATGTCTACTCTATGAAAATTGTACTTACCATCAGGCCAAACAATAATGGTTTCTTCTGGATGTAAGCAAGATTCAATATTGTAGAACCTCTACTCGAGAACAAGATATATTATTTGCTAAGCTAACTTAAATCCAAATTTGAAAAAAATTATTTAGTTCATTAAGATAATTAAGTCACTACAATTTTTTTTTAGGAAACTTCTATTTTGACCTTTTTGATGCATAGATCCAATAAAGTATATTTAATTTATTAATAGATTCATTATTTAATTTACTAATTGTTACCCGATAGTCCTAATCCCAGTAAATGAGCTATCTTATCCATGTTTTATTATGCACATTGGTTTCTTTCCCCAACTCTAGACGTCTAACTCGCATCAACGAAGAAGTGATAAGAACAAATATATTGTTTGTTTTTATCTAAAGAATTGCAATTTGGTTCAGCCACTTGGCGTAATTACGGCCTTCAAGTCCAACTTTTATTATATAGCAGTTTAACTCTTTTTTTTTTTAATTTATTATACGTAACTCAACTTTGTAAAAAAAAAAAATTACATGGAGTTGATTTCCAAATACTAAGAACTCAAGTTTGACAAAATTGAGTTCCAAGTGGGACAATTTTTTTAAATGCCACATTAGCTTTGCCATATCAGTAGGTAACTATTATTCGTGTACTCCAACTTTATTCTCCAGTGGATCGATTTCAACTTGGAGGCTCGCGAAGAGGTTTTTCGCCGAGTTCTTCGGTTTCCTCTTCGATAACACATCTCGGTATTATCTTGTATTTGCATCTCTCTTTCCTACTCTTAAGCTTTCCTTTTATTGTTGATAATGGATGAATATGGCTTAGAGTAGTTGTGAGTTTTTAGACCCCTTAAAACACAAAAGGATTAACCTAGTTAATTAGCCAAGTGATTAAATTAGTCAAATTATGCAAATCTAGGTTATCACAAATAAACAATCATATCAGGTATACGCAGCGAAAATATAAATAACACAAAGATATGATCACCCAAGAAAACCAAACCGGTAAAAAACCTGAGGAGGATTTAACCTAGCTATCCTCAAGGTAAACTTGAATCCACTATATGAAAGAATCGAAGTTCATACAATATGACTTAGACCACTAACATCCTATTACTACCCACCAGTAGAACTTACTGACATGACCACGTGCAAGCTCCGAATTCACGGACTCCTTCTTTCTTGGATTCTCCAACAAATACAAGCACACCCGCTTGTGTTTCTTTAAGCTCCTATAGCAGCAACTGAATGATCATCAAGTTCTTGAACGAATCTCCTCCTTGATAATCCTAAACTTGTGTGAAGGAAAGCTCCTCAAAGATCTCACAAGAGATTCACATAAACAGCAATATGAGCAACAAAGACCTTAGAGAGGTTTGGGTACAAAACCCTAGATACAAAAAAGGCACTCTCTTCTCTCTCTGAAAAGTCTCTTAAAAACGTGCTTAGGGTTTCCTTTATATAATGGGAGAATTAGATCTGAAACCCTAATCCTTAATGGGCTTGGGCTGAGTTGTAAAATTCTGCAGAAAAACGTTCTACCCGAATTTCGATCAATCGAGTCTAAACTTCGATCGATCGAGCCAGGCCGAAAGTCACTAATACTTCTGCAACCACTCGATTCCAACTTTACATACAACACACATATTTTGAGCAAGTCTAAACAAGACTAACAACTGTTTTGATCATGGTTTGTCAACATTACACATTAGAGTTCTAAATACATTAGTTTATAAGTCTTTAGAACCTAACAAACTCCCCCTTTGGCAATCCGTGACAAAACACAAACACAATACTCAAAGTTACAAGTAAAAGCCCTTTACAAAAAAATGCCCATTACAAAAATTTAACCTAACTACTATCCATCAGTTGCAAGTGTAGACAGCAGCATGACTGAATCACCCTATATATTCCTGAAACACTCAACAAACGCATAAACACATGTATGACAGAAAAACAGTAAATCAACAAATATGCAAACTAACTCTCCCCCTAAGTTAGATACATCAAAAAAAAAGTTTTCAACTCCCCCTAAACAAAACAAACAGGATTTTCACATTTCATCTAAATCTCCCCCTTTTTGTCACGTATTGACAAAGACAACAAAAGGCAGAAGAAAATAGAGAATTAAGGGAACACAAAACAAATCAGCTCTATAAAAAATGGAGACAACTCCCCCTATGAAGAGCAAAGGTGAAAAACAAGCTTCTCCTCCTATAAAAATAGGAAAAACAAAACATGTTTTGAGAAAAACAATTTTGGGGAAAAATTAGGAGGTGGGGAAAATAAAGACACACAAACCAAAGTTAAAAACTAAGGTGAGGATACACATGAAGAAAAATATTCTCTCTTTCAATAAATGCAAACATGATACTATGTGACCCATAAATAGTTGCATGAGTAGAGAAAATATGTGCACATTGATTATCCATCAATCAAGAATCAGGAAAAATCAAATTTTTGAAAAACAAAGCATTTTAATGCAAAAACTCCTCAAAGCACATTGTTTTATGGAAGAAGTGCATGAGTATGAGATTAAAAGTTTTTTCAAAAACCCTTGAATTTAACCCAGATCTTCCCAAAATCAAGATTTTCAATCAATTTGTCCTCAAATCTGAAACTTTAAACACATTTTGCATTAAGATCAAGGAACTTTTAATCTTGGATTGCCACAACAAGATCACACACAATATAATGTATCAAGTTTAATAAAGAGAAACTTGTGTAGCGTGTGCAACTAGCAAAAACTTGAGATACATGTGAGGTGATATGTGAATAGAAATTAATCACAATTTCTACAAAATTCATCATATAGAATTTGAAAAAGACTATCACCTAAAGAGTTACATCATATAACTCCCACATCTTCTAGAAAACAAGCTTGCAATCATGTAAATTTCTTGAATTGCCTCATATTGTACACATCAATTTTAATTTAGCAGAAACTTATTAAAATAGTCGGGATAATGTACACACCAATTTTAGTTGTTTGATTTAACTTTAAATCCAATAATGTACACACCAATTTTAAGCATTTAAACCGAGGCTACACCTTATGATCTTTTTGTGCATGTGCTACACTTTTTCGAGCACAAAATCTTACGATATGCACTAAGGTGTTCATGATTGGCTAGTAAACAGTGGTGAGGTGATTACTTATGCCTTTCTCAAAAAGTTTAAGTCCGACAATCAAAGGCATGTGATTTCAAGATCAAGACAAAGTGATCAAAAACTATAAACATCTTCCCACACAACATGCACTACTAAGCTCAAACTAGTAAAGTGCAAGAAATAAGCTCATCAAAACTAAACAAAGTACATAAACTCGTTATGTAAAGATAATATGGTTAATCCCTGATTATAAATCCAAGATGTAAAATACAAAACACAAAAATATTTTTGGTTTTAAAAAATTTATGACCAAAAGCAAAAAGCACACATTATGCTAAATGAGCAATGCAAATGCAATGCATGACAGTGCTTAACTAAGCTATAGAGGGTACACAAATAAGAAATATCAATTTCTTAATTGACCCTTGAGTACACGTACAAACTAGTACATACTCACACAAAATCAGAAATAGCTTAGCACATACATAGCACATACTATTCAAGTTTCTCTACAATGTCAAGCATGTTCTAAAACAAGAGAGATATTATAACTCATGTAATCCTCAAGAAAAATAAAACAAGACACAAAATAAAATATTTTTGTCTTTTTGAAAATTTTCAATGTTTTTGGATTTTTTTTTTTTTTTTTAAAAAAAACAACCTAAAAAACAAAACAACCAAAAACAAAAACAGAACATGTCCACAGACAATTGAAAGAATTAAATCAGGGACAAGCCAGCAACACTCACCTTGGAGAATCTTTTCTCACCCATATAGCACGAGTCTTTGGCTTTGTAGGTGAAAATCCATGAGAAGCAGAGTGTATTTGAGGGATCACACCAATCTTTTGAAAAAAACTGAAATCTTGCAAATTCCTTTCACAAGCCAACAAGCTCAAATTTTTCAAAAGAATATGAAACAATTTATATGGACTTATGGCAGGAGAAATATCATCACAAATCCTAGACTGAAACACAGAATGCTTAAATTTAAATTTATGACAATTAGGACAAATGTGACTAGAGACACCACAAAAGTGACAAACATGAACAAATTTAGGAACATCAGTATTCCTAACAACAAATCTAGTCTCAGATTTTGGTTTTTGCCTCAACAAACAACAATTTGGTCTAATATAACCAACAATACCACAAAGGTGACAGGTAGGCACAAAAACATATTTCTTTTGCACACTAGCAGTAGGTTTAGACATAGGTTTAGAAACTTCAGTGTCTATATCAGAACTTTTACCTTTGTCTAACCTAGCAAAATAAGCCTTCTCTTTATGATTCCTCTTAAAAGGAGGAATATAAATTTTGTCTTTAGGCTTAATAGGAACAGAAACAGAAATAGACCTATTATCAACAGCAAGTTTGGTATTAGACAAATTTTTCAATTTAGCTTCAGCTTCAGCTAACTTTTGTTCCAAACTTTTCATCTTTTCATCTTTAGAGGAAGGTTGATTTCTCAAAAATTCATTCTTTTTATTAGATTCATCTAATCTAACAACCAATTCCTCTTTTTCAAGATTAGCCAATTTTAACTCTTATTTGAATTTCTTAGAAATTTTCATAGATTTCAATAATTCCTTACGGAGAGCTTCACAAGCATCAATAAAATCAACAGAAGCATAAGCAGAAACATGATCAGAAAGACACTTCAAATTATCCATGACAACAGGGGTCAATGATCAGCTCTTAGATCAAAAGATCTAAAACAGAATAGCTACCCGCTCTGATATTACTTGTGAGTTTTAAGACCCCTTAAAACACAAAAGGATTAACCTAGTTAATTAGCCAAGTGATTAACTTAGTCAAATTATGCAAATCTAGGTTATCACACGAAAACAATCATATCAGGTATAAGCAGCAGAAATATAAATAACACAAAGATATGATCACCTAGGAAAACTAAACCGGTAAAAAACCTGCGGAGGATTTAACCTAGCTATCTTCAAGGTAAACTTGAATCCACTATATGAAAGAATCGAAATTCATACGATAGGACTTAGACCACCAACATCCTATTGCTACCCACCAGTAGAACTTACAAACACAACCACGTGCAAACTTCGAATTCACGGACTCCTTCTTTCTTGAATTCTCCAACAAATACAAGCACACCCGCTTATGTTTCTTTAAGCTCCTATAGCAGCAACTGAATGATCATCAAGTTTTTGAACGAATCTCTTCCTTGATAATCCTAAGCTTGTGTGAAGGAAAGTTCCTCAAAGATCTCACAAGAGATTCACACAAACAGCAATATGAGCAACAAAGACCTTGGAGAGGTTTGGGTACAAAACTCTAGATGCAAAAGAGGCACTTTCTTCTCTCTCTGAAAAGTCTCTTAAAAACATGCTTAGGGTTTCCTTTATATAATGGGAGAAGTAGATCTGAAACCCTAATCCTTAATAGGCTTGGGCTAAGTTGGAAAATTCTGCAGAAAAACGTTCTGCCCAAATTTCGATCGATCGAGTATAAGCTTCGATCGATCGAGCCAGGCCGAAAGTCACTAATACTTCTGCAGTCACTCGATTCCAACTTTACATACAACACACATACTTTAAGCAAGTCTAAACAAGACTAACAATTGTTTTGATCATGGTTTGCCAACATTACACATTAGAGTTCTAAATACATTAGTTCCTAAGTCTTTAGAACCTAACAGTAGTGTTATCGGTTCACTGCGCTTATTTACTCTTATTCTGCACTTAGTCTAAGATAGAGTAAAAGCAATCTAGCCGTATTTTTTAATTGGAGGTCGGAACAAGCTCTTGTGTTTTAGCACAAATCCAAGCTTTCAATTGGTATCAGAGCGAGTACACTTATTGGGTTTCATCATCCTAGTGTGATCCTAGACCCCAAGTGAGATGGATAGATCTTAATCCCTCAATGCTCCTCCATACTTTAATGGGAGTGACTATGCTTTTTGGAAAGTATGTATGCGTGCTTTTCTTTATGCTATTGATGAGACAATGTGGGATTCTGTTGAGAATGGGTATGTAAGACCCACTACTGCCAAATCCGAATGAGATAAGGCTACTCTTGCTTTGGCAAACGCCAATAGCAAAGCGATTAATGCTATTTTTTATGGTGTTTTTACTGATGAGTTTCACAGGATTTCGCATGTGAAGACCGCCAAAGAGGTGTGGACCATTCTTGAGACAACCTACGAAGGTACCAAGAAGGTTAAAGACACAAAGCTTCAAATGCTCACTACTCTGTTTGAAGAAGTAAAGATGAGTGACGATGAGTCGTTTGATTCCTTTTATGGGAGACTTAATGAGATAGTGATTACCAAGCTCAATCTTGGGGAGAAGATTGATAACGCTAAGGTGGTGAGGAAGATCTTGAGATCCTTACCCAAAAGTTTCCGGGCTAAGGTCACCGCCATAGAGAAGAGAAAAGATTTGGATGAGATAAAGATTCAAGAACATATTGGATCTCTCCAAACCTACGAGCTCGGACTGCCCTCTCACAAGTCCAGCAAATCCCTTGCTCTCAAAACTATAAATAAGCGAATGGGTGATTTCTCCGATGAAGGCGATGTAGAGAAGGAGGTGGCATTTCTAGTAAAGAACTTCCAAAAATTCCTCAAGATGAAGAACAATGGGAAGTCGTTTGGCAAAGGAAAGTTCTCATCCTTCAAAAATGACAAGAGGGAGTTCAAGAAGAAGGATGGGAAAGATTCGTCATCAACTCAAGGAATTGTGTGCTATGAATGTAATGGGCATGGACATCTCAAGAAAGAATGTCCAAACTACTTGCAAGGAAAGGGTAAGGTGTTTGCAACTACCCTTAGTGATTCCGAAAGCTCAAATTCCAATGCGGAAGGAGAATATAATAGTGAGGGAAACTATTCAGCTTTCATGGCAATTACCCCAGTTGACTCTAGAGATGATTTGAGTGACTTGGTTGATGAGCTAGGTGTTCATTCTGAAGGTGAAGAAGTTGATGATTCGGAAGATGAAGATGTGTGCCTCAAGAAGGTTAGAAGAATCTTCAAGAAGTGTATGATGCATTGCTTGAAGATTGTGACAAATATGCCAAAGTTGCAAAGAATGCGGTTAGAAAGATGAAGAAAATTGAAGAAGAGAATAAATCCACACTTGTGCAACTTAAGGAAGCTAAATGTGAAGTTGAAGAGCTAAAGGAAGAGTTGCTGAATGCGTATTCTAAAATCAAGTTCCTTGAAGTTGAAATAATCCAAGCAAATGTCAAAGTGGAGCGCATTTCAACCGAGAAGCTTGACAGTGTGCTCTCTTCCAAAAAATCTTCAAATAACAAGACCGGTTTAGGCTATACTAGTGAAGGAATCTCAAGCAACAGGCCTAAGAAAGAAGTGAAGTTTGTGTCAGCAAAGAATGTAGAGAAGCCTAAAGTGGAAAAGCCCAAGATTGAGACCCCTGTTGTTGCAAAGAGAACCATTGGTCCAAAACCAAAGGAAAACGGTAAGTCATTACCCAAAAATCAAAGGGGACCTCAAGTGAAACTTTTTTGTCGTCATTGTGGCGTGCAAGGGCACACAAGGCCAAATTGCTTCAAGCTTCAGGCACTCAAGAGGGCTGATTCTTTGCGTGGCCAAGACAACTCAAGAAGAATGCCAAAGGGAATTCAAGCTAAAGGAGAAAATGAGGGACATTTCATTGGAGATGTTATGGAAATGTTGAAGAACATTTCATCATGCCTTGCTAGCTTCACCCTAAGGTTTGAGAGTTATGTCGGTCGTATCCCTCCATCTAGGGATCTTACCCAAAACACTCGTACAGTGTAGGTGAAGAAGGGTACTCATGCATGATCACTCACTATGCCCGTGCATTAATACTTCCAACGTATTAGGGTTATAGTTTCATGCATCATGACATATGCAATCTTCTTGTGTCATTGCTTCCGTTTTAAGCATGTTTCTTTTAAAAGGTTTTGTTTGTTTAAAAATCTTAAAAAGTTTGATCGCTTGTGTTGTGTATGTCATATGTGAGTTTCACTTAGTACCTCTGTACTAATGGTGTAGTGCATTTACGAGTTTAGCTTGTTATGTATGCACATTCTTTAAGTGTAAGTGACATCTAGAAATCTGCGTTTCATTGTTGTAAATAGATCTTCAAGCTTGTCATGAGTGATTGGTCAATAGTCTTGCTTGATCTTGATACATGCGTAGACTTGTTCCTATATATCTCCTCACATTTTCTTTTTCTTTTTCAAAGAGCTCTACAAATGTCTATCTCTAAAAGGAGAAAAGAGTTGAAAATGTCGTACTTCGAAAACTAGTTTGACTAGGAAAAGGTGGAGTAAATTTGTATTAAAATGTATGGTGCCAAAGCCAAAGGCTTACTTGTCAAAAATATATCAAAAATTTCATGGCATCATTTCTCAAGAATTTTAGTTGTATTTGATCAAAAAGTATGAAAAATGGAAGCCAAATGAAAAGCTTTCAATCAAAATGTAAACACTTTGGTGAAGGGTCATATATGTTCATTTCTACAACTGAGATAGGTCACTTGACTTCGTACTAGTTGTGTATTACTTGATTGAATTGATCATTGAAGTTTCATACTAGACTATGGACTAGTTCATACTTGATCCACACACACAACACACAAGTCTAATGTTCAATGAATGCTTATTCCATTTATGTGATTGTACGTGTTCAAATGTGATGTGTATACTTAATTGCTTGATGATCAAACCCAAAAAGATTTTTAAGTATTTTAAATGTTTTTGAAAGTGTTTTTATGTATTTTGTGTGTTTAAAGTTTTGTTCTCCAAATAAAACTCTTTCAGAGGCATTTTCCCGAGTAAGTTGCGAGTAAGAACCTACTCGCGAAAATGAGGAAGCCAATTTCAGTATTTTATGAAATTTACACAGAGAATTTCGCGACTGTTTCGCGAGTAGAAGCTGCCCGCGAAATCTGTCAAGGCTCTTCAGAGGCCATTTTGCGAGAAGATTACCCGTGAAATGAGCGGTTTTGCAATTTTTAAAGCCAAACAGTGACAGTTTTTCAAATCACTCTATTTTGCCTCCTCCATGCCTCCCTCAATCCAAAACACTTTTTCTCTCAAAATCTTATCCAAAACTCAAGAACAATCATCCCTAAGACTCATCTAAGGTATGTTTTAACACTTTTTCACTCTTGATTCCTTGGATTAAGTCTTTGATTCTAGGATTTTTAGGGTTGGGTTATTTTTGAAAAGGGTTGGGAAAGCTTTCTTTTCTTGCAAAATTTTCTATTTTTCTTGATTGGGCTGTGTCCCATTGTGTTTGTTTGTATTTGTGTTGGCCCCAAGTGGCATTTTTAATATGTATTTAGGCAAGATTTCATTATGTTCATGCATTGTTTTACATGTTAGTGGTTTGTATGCACTCTAAGTGTTTGATGAAATGCCCAAATTGTATTTTTTCGTTGTTTTGGACTTCGATAAGTACCAAATTTTGAGGATTACTATATTTTACATTCTTAACATGTTTCAAATATTGGTTGTGTATTTTACACACTTTTCCCCATGATTGCTTTGTCATGCATTGCTCATGCATCTCATATGCACACTTGATGGACACACTTGATCACTTGATGTGTTTTGCATTTCACTCATGCTATATAAGTCTAGTTAGACCTTTAGCACTTAAAATATGGTCTTGTGATGTTGTTTACTTGTTTTTATGTTCTTTTGGACTTTTGTTCGTTTTTATGGACTAACTTGTATCTAATCAAGTTTGTTTCCTTGTTTGTGTTTGTGTTTGTCTCTTTGTGCTTGTGTTTGTTTGCAGATGTCTCCTATTAAGAAAAAGGCCACAAAGAAGTCTTCCAAGCGTCCCTATACCTCCTTGGATTCGTTCCGAAATGATGATGCTAAAATGGCCTTCAATGATCACTACAAAAGGGCCCCAATCATCTTAGAGAGGATTGTGGACTTAGACTCCTTAGAGGGCACCTTCATTCCGGATGTGTTCAAAGAAAGGACATGGACAAAGTTGCTTCATCCGAGGGGCGATGTCTTTGAAATTATCATTCGAGAATTCTTCACAAATGCCATTGTGGAAGGTGATCACATCAAATGTTGACTAAGGGGGAGAGAGTTCTCAATCTCGAGGGAGTCAATTCAAGATGTTTTTGAAGATTCGACCTATGACTCCACACACATCTCTACAATATGATGAGAGAAGGGAGAAACTAGAACCCCTTGTGAAAATCCTTGGCAACAAGAAGGCCTTGCACACCATTCCGTTCACCCCGGAGATGCAAACTTTGGCCTACATCATGATCTTTAACCTCTACCCGGTTAGGAACTTGACGAACTTTTCAGCATCGATGACCATTTTCCTATATGATCTTTTCACTCACACGGAGATCGACATCTGCAATCACATTTACCACCTCTTCGTCAAATGCATCATAAAAAGGAATTCAAGGCTAACTCTACCTTTCCCAAGCCTTGTCATGTCTCTTATCTTAAGGGCGAGGGTGAAAATACCAAGTGGACTTCAAGTGATGCAAAAAGAAGATCCAATAAGTGCGCAAACCATATTCCGAAGCAAAGCTCATATCCCCGGACCATCTGTTGGTGTCTCTCAAATTCTAAGAGATGACGCTGCTGAAGAAAGAGGAGACACCAAAGAGGAAATCAAGCATTTCATTTTAGTTCCAGAGGACACTGCACAACCTTCTTCCCAAGCACACGCAAAAGCTCCCGATCGCCTACTCAAAAAGGTTGAAGATATGCATGTCATGCTAGCTTCACACATCAGCTACTCCACATCTCAATTCACTTACCTTGAAGGCCAGATCACTGCCCTCTCATCTCAGATTGATGACATGATGAGGAATTCGAGGCAGGAGCCGGAGTCAGACTCAGAGTCCAATGCATTCTAGTCTCTTTGGCCATTTCTGTAAAAAAATGGGGAGTAGTTTGAGGAGGAGTACAGCTTGAAGGGGAGTAGCAAAGTAGCAAAGGAACACTTTTTAGTTACATTGGTTTATTTTAGTGGTTTCTAGTTTACTTTAAGTTTTTATAGCTTTTGGATATTTACAATGCTTTCGTTTAAAGCTTTTAAATACTTTAGTTTAAAACTTCGTTTACTTTAGTACTTTTGTACCTTGGTTTTTATAGCCATTTTGATGCTTATTGCTTTCTAATGCTTTTAGCTTTAGTTTCTTTAATACATCATGTGTTTGTTGGACATGCAATTGATTTTAGCATTGCTCTTAATTGCATTACGTGTCCAGATGATCATTTACTTGATAAATGTTCATTATGGTCATTTCTTAATGACTATTCATGTTTGATCAAGTTATGCTTTATAGTTTACATCTCTTTCGTATCTTGATCACATTTTACTTGTTCCTTATACATACCTTGTGTTATACTTGCCGTGAGCTTAATGAAAGTTTGTTGTATGTGCAAGTGTTTCAGGATACAGGTGTATATGGTGCAAGTGCTTCACAGCTTCTAGAATTAGGTGTGAGTGAGTTTTTCCTATGTTTCCAAACTCACGTTTAAGTCTAGAGTCTGTTTAGGGGTTTTGTCACGAAATAGCCAAAGGGAGAGATTGTAAAGTTGTGATTTCCAACTTTGTTGTGTTGGCTTTAATTTCGTGCCAAATTTGACTGTAAAAGCTTCAATCATTTTTCCCTATATGTATGTGGGATTAATTGTAAGGGATGAGTGTGAGAGGTCGGTGAAGACTCAAGATTCAAAGGATGAACAAGTAGTTTTCGTGAGTGTCTCGCGAGTAGTTGACCCGCGAAAAAAGCCACGTGCAGAACACATGACTGGAAGATGAAGAGTCGTGCCAGGCTGGATATTTCGTGAGTGTCTCGCGAGTAAGACCAACCCGTGAAGGACTCGAGAAACTCTCTGTTTGGAAAAAAGTTATGTTTTGTTTTACCATGTCTTTACTCACACTATATATACCCTCACTACCCACAAATTGTAAGGTGTGCTTTTCTGAGAGAAAACCCTAGAAAATACACTTGAGAGTTAGAGATTGTTAGACTCACAATCATCTACACATTTCCTTATTGTTTTCCTCAACTCCTACCTCTTAATCTCTACATCCTTGAGAGATTGCTAGCCCAAACACTTACGACACTCATACTGAGTGTTAAAGTGAGATTTTGGTGCTGCTGGGAAGCATTGGAAGGAGCCATTCATTGGCAGATGCAATCGGGCTGAATTGCGGGATCTAAAAAGCTAAAGAAGACAAGGCTTCGAGAAGTCAATTGGTAGCAGAAGCTTAAAGGGCTCAAGTACATGGGGTAGACTAGGCTTGGAGGGTCTTTTGTTATTCGTGTACTCTAACTTTATTCTCTAGTGGATCGATTTCGACTTAAAGGGTTGCGGAGAGGTTTTTCGCCGAGCTCTTTGGTTTACTCTTCAATAACACGTCTCGATGTTATCTTGTGTTGCATCTCTATTCCCTACTCTTAAGCTTTCCTTTTATTGTTGATAATTGATGAATATGGCTTAAAGTAGTGTTATCGGTTCATTGCGCTTATTTACACTTGCTCCGCACTTAGTCTAAGATAAAGTAAAAGCAATCTAGCTGTATTTTTTAATTGGGGGTCTGAACAAGCTCTTGTGTTTTAGCAAAAATCCGAGCTTTCATCTCTTATTCCATTAATTTCATTAACAATTGAGCAACAATAAATGAGGAGAGAAAACCAAACCAAACCAAATCAAGAGTAACATACTTTACCACCGCCCTACGTTGGGCGGAATGGTACTTCCCTAACCTTAAAGGCTTGTGGGGTTTGAGGACCCAAGTTCGAGTGATCCTGGGTGGGGAGGGGTGGGGGTAGTATATTAGGTTCATTAGATTAAGATTTCTATCTGAGCTCAAAAAAAAAAGTAACATACTTTATAATCAAATATAAAGGCATAATTTAGGTCAAGAAAACTTCATAAGGTTCGTTCACCTAAATGGGTACAATTTTGCAGTTTAGTGAACACCTGTTGATCACACCTCCTTCATAAAATTAGTATTTGCTTAATGGAGCCATTGGTCCAGTTTATGATGCAGCAAACAAATTTATTAAATGAATAATCAGACAATACCAATTGGGTCATAGACTTCTAGTATTTGATTTGATGTAATAATAGCCTTGTGGATATGAATTACATTCATAAAGATTAGAACCCTTCTAGACAACAAAACATAGCAATCATCCTAATTAAAAATATTACCTTAGTAAATAATTCATCTTAAACTATCTTACCTCCTGCAAAAATTTAAACCATCTTACCTCCTGCAGAAATTCTAATGGGCCCTGCAAGCAATGAGGGTGTCACGCCCCAAACCCAAAAGAGTACAAAGCATGTGAGAAAAACCATTAAGAGCGAGAACATAGGAGTTTTTTTTTTTTTTTCTTCTCCTCAACACATGATAAGGATAAATAACCAAACTAAAATCTCTATATTACAAGTCAGAGCTCTATAACAAATTTACAAACAATACAAATTACAAATAATGTCTCCAAATATACAAGAAATTCCAAAACTCTAAATGGATCAACATCAAATCACAATCCTTCCTAGGATAGGCAACCTCAATGATAGAATCTATGCCTACCATGCCCAAGGCTAACAAACCTCAAGAGCCCAACCTCCGCTAGAATTAGCTATGGCCTCAATAAATTCAGAAAGTTGAGTCACCAACCAATCATAGCATAAATCTCTCAATTAACATAATGCTCCAATCACCACCAATAAAACAAGTTCCATGCCCGAGGTATGGCAAATTTATCTGAAAAACTGTTGGAAAGTGGGATGAGCTAAAGCCCAGTAAGTAGCATAATTAATGGGAGAGGGGGAAACACAAGTCTTATTTTCAATAATAATAATAATATGATATGACAAGAATGATTGAATATTGAAACACAAAGTTTCTCAAAGTAAATACCTTGAAACTATATACCATAATATGTGAGCACCAACAATATAATTTCCAAAGCCATAATATCTAACATAAGGTAATTTATCACAAATATACCACACTACCACATAGACCGGTCAGGGGATCCACCCATTCATAATTGGCATGATATTGTCCTCTCTGGTATGCAGACTCTTAGCCCCATGGACAGTAGCCTCACCCATACCTTCAAGGTTTTTCTCTCTTCCCATGGGCAGCAGAGAGAGCGCGTCAAATAGGACCTCTTCTGCATGTGGTCTTTTGGCCCTATGGACAGCAGCCTCACCCACACACAATCAAGGAACCTCTTTGCCCTATGGGTAGCAGGGAAGAACGCGTAATCCAAAGTGAAAGGGCACTAACCTGGATCTGATTCCGTTGTCACAAAGACTACGAAAACCCAATCGGGTGATCACCGGGAAATCACACATGGCATGGTGTTAAAACAACATAAAACTCACAGGTTACATATACTTTGAAACACATAGTTTATGTCTAGGTAATTTTAGAAAAACCTTAAATAATCTAACTTCCACAAAGTTTGTAAGGTTTTCAACTTAATTCTTGTCAAGATATTTTCTATCAATTTCCCACATAACAAGACAAGATAAGCATCTTTAAATTTTATGATATACCATAAAATCCATGATTTCCTAATCAAAGATTAAATAAAAGATGCTTATTTTTCCATATCAACAATTCATGCATTTCCCCAATTGCAATACCAAATATGATGCATTTTCATATATATATATATATATATATATATTAAGGTTATGACACAATAGTTTTTAGGAAAATATAGTTTCCATAGGTAGTTTCCAAAAGTGTGTCTAACCGAAAAACAACATTTATGCAACATGGTTATTTTTCAAAAATCCCATTAAAAAAAAAGCTACTTACCATAGCAGTCCAATCCAAATTTACCTCAACCAGGCACCGCATTCAACCAATCATGTTACTAGTTCCATCATTAAGTACCTTGGAACCTAGAAGCACAAGTATCAAGCCTATTAATAACAAGGCCTACAACAAAATTACGCTATCAAATTTGTCTCTATAAATTGAAAATGATTCCCTCAAAAAAACAAACCTAAGGCCCTAAAGCCTAGCTTGACCATCCCAAGACAAGTACCTCTACCCAAATGGGAACCAAACAAGCATACAAGAAACTCATAGGACTATAACACAACCAAAGCCTTTAATTTTCCTACCGCAAACAATGTGCATTTACCAACTTGATACAAAGTATGTCGCTACCAAACCATGATAAAATTAGCCAAAGTAAAACACTTGTCAAAAAAAGCACATATGAACTTACAAGCTAAACCACACAACAAAAGCTTGGAGTAAATTCCTTAAAGTCTCGGCATCCTAATCACACTTTCAGATAACTTCCAACAGGTCAACCCTTTTTATAAAATTCGTTTGGTTCACTTAGTTTTATTCAAAAAGCTTGAAATTAAATAGGGAGACGCCCTTATATGTCTAATATGTACCACAAAAAATTCAACATAAAATGATATTTTTATAATTTATAAAAAATCACGTAGTGCCGCTTACTCAAATCTGTCAGGGACAGATTTTGAGTCCCAAAAGAAAAATACTATAATTTTAACACTATGCCAAAAGCTTCGAGACTTGGTTAAACCTTAAAGCTACATGTGTTAGCACATATAAACAACTAGGATTACAACCCATAATCTCATATAACAATCATCACAACACAAGTCAAGAAATTTAATCCCATAACTCATATAGGCAATTTATCAAACACTTGGCACGCAACAAGCATAATGTACATATCAATTAAACAATTTCATAGTCAATACAATCAACTATCACATATGTCAAAATCTTTCCAAGAATGCAAGGAACTCACTTTCAAAAATAAATCCCAATCCTCAACATAAATCAAAAACCATATGATTTCTTAAGAAACCCAACTCACATGGTTGCCAAACAAAACATCCAATTCACCTTATTAAATTAATAGCCTCCAAATAAAGTCTTAAATGTCCCAACAACTCAATAAAACAACCCCCAAAACAAAACCCACAACATCAAAGAGCAATACAAACAAAATAGGATAAATACCCATAGTAAAAACTAAGGCTGCGTTTGTTTTGCCTTCAAATGATTTCAGAAAATCATTTTACACCAGCCTTTGTGTTTGGTAGCTACAGAAAATTGGGTCAAACGGAATTCATTTTCCGCGTTGACTGTAAAATACACTGCCTGAGGCGTAAAACCATTTCAGGTTTTATTTTACCTTCAAATGATTTCCACCCCAGGAAAATAGAAGAGAGAGAGAGAGAGAGAGAAATAGCAAGGAGAGATCGTGCCGATCGCATCGGTCTCACCAGATGGCACCGTGCCGATCACACCGGTCTCGTCGATCGCAGCACCACGCCGATCAAGCAAAGATCGCACCGGTCTCGTCGATCGCAACATCGCACCAATCAAGCAAAGATTGCCTCCACCGCGCGATCTCGCCTTCGCCTCCGCCGCGCGATCTCGCCTCTAGATCGAACCCAGTCACCTCTCTCTCTTCCTTCTTCTCTCAATTTGACTGGATTTGATGAATTTTTTTTTTGGGTTTTGTTTCTTTTGTGTTTGTGGACTGAGAAATGATATTATATATTTGTTTGGAAGCTGAGAAAATGTGAGAAAATGTGAGCAACAAGTAGAAAATGTGTTTTCTTTAGTATTTTCAAGAACACAACCAAACACTAAAAAATATTTTTCGAAGTATTTTTTAAAATACCACCAAACACCTGAAAATATTTTCTTTTCCGAAATATATTTTCACCTGAAAATATTTTACACTTGGAAAACATTTTACATAGAACCAAACACAGCCCAAATCATCCCATTAAAGCAAAAAACCCACCAATGAACTGAAATTTTCGGATTTATACAAAACACTTGCAACCCAAATCCTCATAACCCTCTAATCTTCCATTACTCACCAAACCCATCAAGTATATACCATAAACATCATAAACTAACAAAACCCAAAGGATTTCATAGAAGAAATTGAGAGAAAACTTAGATTTTTACCTTGGGTCTCTTGCACTTCAAAATCTCATGGAGTTTGGCTATACTAGGAGAATCAATGGAGACATAATCCTCCCTAACAAGGAGATTTCAACTAGAGAGGGGAAAGAAATGATGAAGGAGATGGGAGCTTTGAGGTTCGGTCATCATTGGGGAAGAAAAAGAATGAATAAGAGATAGGAAGGAGAGAGTAGCCGTGAGAATGAAAAGAGAAGGGGGGGGGGGGGGGGGGGGGGTGTTCACGTGTGGTGATTGATGGGGGAGATTATGGACCACACATAAGAAATATCTTGTTGACAATATTACAAAAATGCCCTCACTAAAAATATACACATATATTTAAAGAAAAACTTGGGGTGTTACAGAGGGTATAGCATTGGAGTTGCTTCCTTAGATTCTGAGGAAAAGAAGTTAAAGAAGAACTCAAACATGCATGTGCTTAAGGTCTACCCTTGCCTCATTATAGTATCGGAACACCACTCCAAGCACTCACCAAATCATTGAACAAGAGCCAAATCAAAATGACAAATAAATAAAAGAAAGAAAACACAAAGGCACCCCAAATGATTAAAGGTATAGTCTAATACAAGGCTTACATTGAATTATTTTTGGTACACCCAAGAGAATGTCTTCCATAGAACATAGATGAAACCTTCCATTAGAAAAATAAATATAGGTCAAGAAACGAACAAGAAGTCATGAAAGATATACCGAGCTAGAGGCTGAGGAGAAGCAACCACAGATGAAACCTTTCTTTCTCGCATACTTCGCGAGAAAGGCCATCTTGCGAGATACCCGTGAAACTCTTTGTTTGACAAAAAGAAAAAGTGTTTTACCAAATTCTTTACCCACACTATATATACCACCATTACCCACGAAATGTAAGGAGTGCTTTTTAGAGAGAAAACCCTAGCAAAAACACTTGAAAGTTAAAGACTGTTATACCCATAAGAGAAAATGTGTAGATCATTGTGGATATAAAAATCTCTAACTCTCAAGTGTTTTTGCTAGGGTTTTCTATCTGAAAAACACTCCTTACATTTCATGGGTAATGAAGGTATATATAGTATTGGTAAAGAATTTGGTAAAACACTTTTTCTTTTTGCCAAATAGAGAGTTTCGCGAGTACCTCGCAAGATGGCTTTTCTCACAAAATACTCGCGAATTTGACAGCCTGGCATGACTCTTCAGTTTCTAGTCATATGCTTCACATGTGGCCTTTCACGGGTTACTCTTCTTGTGAGCTTCTCGCGGGCTAGTCGTGAACTGCACAGATTCTTCTTTGAAACTTGATTCTTTACCAATCTCTCACACTCATCCCTTACAAATAAACCCACATAAATACAGGGAAATGATTGAAGAAATTACAATCCAATTTGACACGGAATTAAAGCCAACAAAGGCTAGTTGAAAATCACAACTTTACAAACCTTAAAGTAAGGATCAAGGCTGGTTGATTTGAGTTTGCTTCCAACGACGACGTAAATCTTCTTGTCGGCCACAAACACCATCGGCCTTGCCTTTCCACTAATCATCGGTGTAGTACAACGTCCAAGCTGCAACCTGTTATCATCATCTAAACTAGCAACATTGAGAATGTCCTCGTTTCGTAGGTAAAAATCATGTTCTACACTTGCGAGACTTTTCTTTACATCTTCAGCAATGTGTGCGTTGTCCCTAATAAAACGAAGCACATGTTGAAAGGGAATTCGACATTTTTAAGTTGGAGAACGCAGGCTTTAGATGGATGAGGAGGAGGGAGATGTTTCGGTACGTCGATTTCGTACATGCATGGAATACAACACTGGGCTCACGAAGTGATGCAAAAATAAGTAGAGCTTGTTCTTTACTTTTGCTACTGCTTTTTTTGGAAACCAGTTGGTTTTTCATAGTTTTAGAACTTTGCTCATCTCAAGTATTCCATCTCCATCATTACACATGGAAATATAGAAAGTAAAGAAGAAAAGGCATGACCAGAAGAACTGTGTGACATAATTGAATTTATCCAGTTGAGGCATTCTTGATTGAGAAAAAATGATTCCCTTTAGACAGAAAGATACTCCTTCCTGTACGAGTAGTGAGCCCCCTTGGATTTTCAAAATTTCCCTTTAACTGTAGGACTAAAAGAAGAAATTATCTTTAAATTAAGAGAAGTGCTACGTCCATAGCATTTTCACAATATTTTCATAATAAATCATGTGTGGTAAGTTGTTGGTGGTTCAAATTTGAATACAAACCTTAAATTACTTTTTTACCCACCCATAATAACCTACTACTTATAATTTGTTATGAAAATATTGGAAAAGAATAATACTAGAGATACAAACTTTTTACAAAAAAATTTACAAATGACTGACGTGGTGAGTAATTATTGGTAAATAAAAAAAAAATGATGTTAATGGTGAGCCTAAATGAAAATCAATAAAAATTTGGTCACATCAATAATTTGTAAAAATGTTGTAAAATAATTTGTAACTGTAGCATTATTCGTTATGAAAATATTATGAACATAACATTTCTTTTTAAATTAAAGAATAATTTGGTTGCTAGCCCCCATAGAATTTCGAATGAAATAAAAAAAATACGTATACCAATTTTAATCCTCAAATGTTTCAGAAAAAACCAAAAGGAAAATTTTGATATAAATAACCCAAAAATAAAAATAGAATTTGGCCCATAGTTCCTCCAAAATGCAAGATTATATAAGCAACAAAATAAATTTAATCAATTCACAATAATATCAGTATATCACCAAATATATTTAAAAGAAAAAAAAAACCGTGGCCATTTACTCCCAAATCAAAATCTATATATATATATATATATATATTAAAGATGCCCTTAGAGCTTACGCCGCCGCTGAGCTCCATCCAGTCGAAGATCGGACCAGCAAAGCCCAGCGCGAATCCAGGCTCCACTCGACCGCAGCTGCTGTTGCACCAGTTGAGTCTCACCTCCACAGCTTCCCTGGTATTTATCTCGTTTTGGCTCTCTCTCTCCCTCCGTGTGTAGTGCATTATATTCAAGTTTCATTGACTACTATTGTATTCTCACTTTCAATGACTCTTTAGCAAAGTTACTGAAGTAGCTTATAGGTTTGTAATTAATTGATACGTGTAGAGTGTAGTTCAATCAGACAAAGAAAGATAAGTACGTGTAGTACTGTAGTGGGATTCAAAAATAAAAAATTAAAAAGATGTAGTGTTGTAGAAGTGGATCAATAGCTTATAAAAATTTGGATTGTTATATCAGCAAATTGCTTTGTATTTGAATTTAATAATAGTGTTTCTTTATTGTTTGTTTAATTGAAAGTATTTGCTTGAGCAATAAATTTAAGCCATTCTTATAGACTTGTTTATTAATTATATATTATATTTGATAATAATAATTTAGACTCATTTACTTCAATTGTTTGGTTTTATTTGACAGCATAAACTTTAAGCGTTTGCTTTTTTTAGATGCTATATAACTAAATTATTAAATTTAATATTCAGGTTTTAAAACTATAACTAATTTACAATATAATTGATGCATATTTTAAAAGAAAACATGTTCAAAATTGAAAAATTACTGTTCAATGTATGAGTAATTTATGGGGAATATAGAGTATCTCAAAGTTTGGCCATATCAAACATAAAAGTGAGAATTATAAACTGTCTAAAAATGAAAATCATTGTTGTAGACTTTGGTCTAGTTGGTTTGAGAAGTTTTCTTCATAATCAGTATGTTATCTCACTAGTAAGCTAATAGGATTGGGCAGTGGGACTTTCCCAAGTTGGCCTCCCTAGAAAAAATTCTTGACTTTGCCACTTGTTTGATTAGTGGTACATCTGCACGAAGCAATTGTGACAACTAAGACACAACTTCCTCTCTTTTTGAATCCATCGTCTCCAATAGGTGATAATAAAAATAATAACAACTAGCCTTAGAGGCTCTTCTATTTATTTTGTAAATTGCAATAACGTTCATATCAATTTTCTAACCAAAACAAAAAAAACCCAAGTTCTTATATTAAAAAAAAAAAAAAAAAAAAAAAAAACCGCGTTAATTTAAAAAAAAAAAAAAAAGTATCTCTCCTTTTTTTTTTTTTTTTTTTAAATATTTTACGTGTTTAACTCTATCAAAAATAAACCCAAGTTGATATAATTGATGGAAATAAGAGTCTATGCAGCGGAAAAAATTAAATTAATGGATCTACTTCATTCACAATTGTCAACATGTGCCATATAAGTTTCAGAATTAGAGAATAAAATAGTGTACCTTGAAGCAGTGATATTCAAAATCGAAAATTCAGAAGTTCTTGAGAAGACTTTCAATCTTCACTCCAATTCCACTAACACCCAAGATGTGTGATATCTCAATCAGTTATATGAGTTTGTTCTAGAGAAAATTGAAGAGTGTTTAATACTCTCATACATACTAATTCATTGTTTTTCAAAATTTGTATGTTTCTCTCTATATATCTGATTATCTAATTGGGCTAGTCTTTTGAGGCTTCCCAATTGGGTTTTAGTATGTGGCTTGGAGTAGGACCAAAAAAGAACAAATAAGACACTAGCTCCAATGGGCCTTGGGCATTTCTGTCAACTCTTGACAAGTCCAAATTTACCATTAATTATATTTAATATCACTATATAAATATAATTGCACTCTAGGCCTTATTAATAAATTATATCCCAAGACTTTATTGTACATGCAACCCCTTCATAAAATATTTACAGTAACACAAAGCCATGAATGAAGACTGTCATTTTGTGAATTACTACATCTTAATCCTTGAGTATCCGGTTTAATCCTTTTAAGTTATTCATCATATATTTATGAAATCCAATTTCATAAATATATACTTTAGTCTTACTAAAATGGTTAAGCCTAACTCTCTGAATAACAAATCCATTAAACTTATCTCAAGGGAATATTTTTTATCTCCGTTAAGAGACAATGAATTTCATCTTGAGAATATATGTTCCATCAACACTAAATGTGACTGCCCAACATACTGAGGTTTTGACTGTTACTTTAGATCTCACTCCTGATATATCAAAGCAACCTACACTTCATGATTAGGTCCATTATTCTCTCAGGATTAAGAGTTCATGTAAATGAAAGTCGTGAGATTTATTATTCAATTGACAGTCATTAGGAGAATAATAAATCTCACAGCGGTCTAGTTCAATATATTTTAACTCTTAAAACATATCAACATATCAACTAGAAGTCACCACTTCCATGATCAAAACAAATCATCTTAATTGATATGTTATAGTCTTCGCAGATGAAATGCCCAATTTCATCACCGACTACGAACCAAATTCTGAGTTTACAAAGAACTTGTGACTTATATCTTTTGTGACTAAATCACATACTATGCATCTCATGAATTATATGATAATGTTCAAATATTCATGTTACCATTATTTCAGATAATAATAAAATAACTTTATTAATTGCAATATTAAGTCATACATCATGTCATACATAATGTCATACATAATATAATACATAGCATTATACAATAGAATTCTAGGGCACAAATCCCAACAGTCTCCCACTTGCCCTAAAGACTATTGTGCATTAATCTAACTCCCATTCCCTCTAAATGCGACTCGAAGGTCCTTTGAGGCAAGGCTTTGGTAAAGGGATCTGCTAGATTATTTGCACTTTCAATCTTTGCTACCACCACATCTCTACGAGCAATAATGCCTCTAATGATGTGATACTTTCTCTCGATGTGCTTTCCTTTCTTGTGATTCCTTGGATCTTTTGATTATGCAACTGCACTACTATTGTCACAAAACAATGTGATGGGAAATTATTCCATTCTCATTACACCAAGGTTAGAAAGGAATTTCTTGAGCCATACAGCTTCCTTTGCTACTTCACAAGCAGCAACATATTCTGCTTCCATGGTGGAGTCCGCAATACAAGATTGCTTGACATTACTCCAAGTTATGGCTCCACCTCCCAAGGTGAAAACACATCTTGATGTGGATTTTCTGAAATCTAGATCCGATTGAAAGTTTGAATCTGTATAGCCAATGGGAATCAAATCCTCACAATGGTAAACAAGCATTTAATCTCTCGTTCTCCGTAGATACTTGAGAATATGCTTTACAGCTTGCCAATGTTTTGGTCCTGGATTTGATTGATATCGGCTGACCATGCCAACTGAATAACAAATATCTGGTCTAGTACAAAGCATGACATACATGAGACTTCCTACTGCAGAAGCATAAGGAACTTGTCTCATCTTATCTACTTCCTCTTGAGTCTTAGGCCTTTGGTCATCAGACAGAGGAACTCCATGTCTGAAAGAAAGTAATCCTTTCTTGGAGTTTTGCATGCTAAACCGTTTTAGAACCTTATCTATATATCCAGCTTGTGATAAGCCTAACATCTTATTCTTGCGATCTCGCCAAAACTTGATCCCTAGAATAAAATTAGCCTCACCCAAGTCCTTCATATCAAATTGGCTTGATAACCAAACTTTTACTGATAACATTACTCCTACATTATTTCCAATGAGTAGAATATCATCAACATAAAATACTAGGAACATTACTACTTTATCTTGATGTCTTTTGTACACACATGGTTCATCAAGATTTTGTTCAAAACCAAATGATTTGATTGCTTGATCAAATCTGATGTTCCATGACCTAGATGTTTGCTTAAGTCCATAAATGGACATTTTCAACTTGCATACCATATGCTCTTAGTTCTTTACTATGAAACCTTCTAGTTGCATTATATAGATTTCTTCTTCAAGATTGCCATTAAGAAATGCAGTCTTGACATCTATTTGCCAAATCTCATAATCATAATAAGCAGCAATGGATAAGAGAATTCTGATAGATTTAAGCATTGCTACTGGTGAAAAGGTTTCTTCATAATCAATACCTTCTTTTTGTGTATACCCTTTTGCCACTAACCTTGCTTTAAAGGTTTCAACCTTTCCATCTATCCCTCTCTTCCTCTTGTAAACCCATTTGCAACCAACAGGTTTAATGTCGTTAGGCGCCTTTACAAGATCCCAAACATGATTAGAATACATGGAATCTAACTCAGATTTCATAGCTTTGACCCAATGATGTGCATCTATATCACTCATTGCCTCTTCATAAATGTAGGGATCCGATTCAGCCTCTTCTGAGATAGCTTCATAAGTTTCTCCCAAACCTATGAATCTTATAGGAGGCTGAACAATTCTCCCACTAGGACGAGGCACCTGTGTACTAGTCATCTCATGAGTAATATCTTGTGGTGTATCTAATACAGCCACGTCATCCCTAGTCTTATCCATTGGTTGTTTATTTACAGGTTCATTCATTTCAGCCAAAACAACTCTACTTCTAGGAGTATAATTATTCATATAGTCATTTTCCAAGAATTTGGCATTTGTGCTAACAAACACTTTATTATCTTTATGACTATAGAATAAACCTCCAACTGTTCCTTTTGGATACCCTACAAAGAAAACCACTTCTATTTTAGGCTGTAACTTGTCAGACTTTCCTTTCAACACATGTGCTGGACAACCCTAAATATGGAGATGTCTCATACTAGGCTTACGCCCATTCCACAACTCTACAGGTGTTTTAGGAACAGACTTTGAAGGTACCAAATTCAGAAGATACATTGCAGTATTTAAAGCATATCCCCAAAAAGAAATTGGTAGAGTCGAATAACTCATCATGGACCTAACCATATCTAAAAAAGTCATATTCCTTCTTTCTGCTACATCATTTTGTTGTGGAGTTCTAGATGCAGTCATTTGGGATACAATCCCATTTTTAGTTAAGTAATCCTAAAAATCCTCAAGAAGGTATTCGCCACCACGATCAGATTGAATGGCCTTTATGTTTTTGCCCAATTGATTCTCAACTTCAGCCCTAAACTCTTTGAACTTTTCAAAGGCTTCGGACTTCCGTTTCATTAGGTACACATAACCAAATCTAGAGTAATCATCAGTGAAAGTAATGAAATACTCATAGCCACCTCTTACTTGGATTGACATAGGACCACATACATCTGAATGTACTAGTTCTAGCAAATCTTGTGCTCTTCTACCTTTTGTATTAAAAGGTCGTTTGGTCATTTTACCTTCCAAACAAGATTCACAAACTAGAAATTCATCAAAGTCCAATGGCTCTAAGAGACCATCTTTGATCAGTCTTTGAATTCTGTTTGAATTAATATGACCCAAACGCAGGTGCCAAAGATATGCATCACTAGTAGAAGGAAACTTTCTCTTTAATAATTTCACATGAGAGCTATTATCTAATTCAGAATTATATAATTCATGCTTATCAGGAGTTAAAATATAAAGACCATCAACAATATTGCCATAACAGATAAACACTCTACCCTTCTTTATTACAACATTGTCTTTAAGGATAACACAATGTCCATGTTTACCCAAATAAGTTGTAGAAATTAAATTCCTACGAACATTAGGTACATACAGACAGTCTTCTAATATTAAAACTCTAGACTCAAAACATAAATTATAAACACCAACAGCTACAACCGAAATCTTGCTCCCATTAGCCAAAGTAAGAAACAATTCCCCTTCTTTAAGCTTTCTGGTGTCCTAGAACCCCTGCAAAGAATTACATATATGATTAGTAAACCTGAATCCACACACCAGGAATCTGTGGGATTCTGCGCTAAACATATTTCAAGGAGGAATGAACTTTTCATACCTTTATTCTTGGCAGCCTTGAATTTTGGACAATTCCTCTTCCAATGTCCTTTCTCACCACAATGGAAACATTTTCCTTTGATCTTCTTTCCTTTGTCAGCAACCCCTAAGGCAATTTGTTTACCCTCTTGCTTGGTGAAGTCATTCTTCTTCTTCTTCTTACCCTTGCCTTTCGACTTAGGTTGAGAAGTAGAAGCCTCAACCATATTAGCATCTACACTAGAAGTACCAAGGATGCCTTCTACTGCTACCAATTCATTCATTAATTCAGACAAAGAATAAATCTTTTTATTCATATTATAATTGAGTTTGAATTTCTTGAATGATTCCGGTAGTGACTGGAGTATCATATCCACTTGGGATTCTCCATCAATATCGGCACCTAAAACCTCCAATGTATTCAGATTAGAGATCATTGTAAGACAATGCTCCCTCACTGAACTGCCTTCAGCCATTTTGGTATTATAAATTTGCCTCATGGTTTCTTGCATTGCAGATCGGCCTTGCTCACCAAACATCTCCTTCAGACTGAACATTATGTCCGAAGCTAGTTCTACATCCTGTATTTGATGCTGTAGAACATTTGAGATAGATGCTAGGATGTAGCACTTGGCTATCTCATTAGATTTCTACCAACGATCATATCGCTGTTTTTCCTCAAGAGGAGCATCTAATGAAGGAAAGCTGGGATATGGTTTAGTAAGCACATATTTGTGCTCTTCAGTAGTAAGAACAATGTCCAAATTTCTTTTCCAGTCAACATAGTTGGATCCAGTCAGTTTGTTTTGATTAAGAATAGTAACAAGTGGGCTAAAAGATACCATGTTCAAATCTGAAATTAATAAACACGAATATAGTAAGTAAACTGGACATTATCAATTTAGCATATAAACATATAGTATGGAACCTTAATAAAACCATAGTATAATATATGCAATGACAACCCAATCCCATATTGAATATCCCTCAGCATAGAGTGAATATAAAATACTATGATTGATTGAGAACTATTCTCGTTATTAATGCTGTCATGATAACTTTTATCAAACACTAATAATATGCCGTTATACATTTGGCCTCTAAATAGTTATAGTAAGAACTCAGCATAGAGGATACTATAATATTTAGTCTAGTGTATACCATTGTCTAGAATCATGTGTAGCCACATTTCATCCCCTTAACAGGCTTATTTTGTAGTACCATGGTACAACACCCTCCGCATGGAATACAAAGTTTGAGACTAAGACAAGGTGTTAGATCAAACCACTATAAACCAAGAAATTCAATCTTGTAGTACCATGAAATAAATACTCTCCGCATGGAATGCTAAGCTCGAAACAAAGACAAAGTATATATTTCACACTACTATAAACCGACAATGGAGGCCGTGAGATACAACCCTTGTATCTCTCTCCCACTAGATGTTTTAAATTAAAGGTTTTTATTTTGTAAACATCTGTAAACTAATCACACACAGCCTTGCACTTTATACATTTGAAAACACTTAGAAAAAATTCAAAATTCCCTTCAGTAGCATTTTCGCGAGAAGCTCACGATTAAGCTCTTCCCTCGAAAATGCTTTCATACAAAAAAGTGAAAACACAAAAAAACAGACAGAAACTCTCACTACTGTCTCGCAACTAAGCTCTTCCCGCGAAACTGAGTTAAGGCAAAATAGTGAAAACTCAAAAATTCAGACAAAAACTTTCGTGACTGTCTCGCGACTGTTTCGCGAGTAAAGCTTACCTGCGAAAAGTTTTGTACTTCAGAAGCGTTTTTTGCGAGTAACTTCGCGGGAAGCTAACCCGCGAAAAACCCGTGTTTTCAGTTTTTGAAGGAAAAATCTAAACGATTTTCAACGGTTTTCTATGAACAAACAAATACCATATGAACATGACTGACAGAATTTGATATCAAAACTAAATTCCATTGATGCTATAGCCTTAGATTTAAATTTAAACAACATCATAACATCAATATCAGTTTTTCATCAAACCATAGTTTCAACAACCATGCAGAAAATTTAATACATATATAATCTTCTAACATCATGAAACTATTATCTCTAATTCCAGAACTAACAAAACATGTTATACAGATTGGAAATTGAAGACCGCTCTAATACCATTGATGGAAATAAGAGTCTATGCAGTGGAAAAAATTAAATTAAGATCTACTTCATTCACAATTGTCAACATGTGTCATATAAGTTTCAGAATTAGAGAATAAGATAGTGTACCTTGAAGTAGTGAAATTCAAAACCGAAAATTCAAAAGTTCTTGAGAAGACTTTCAATCTTCACTCCAATTCCACTAACACCCAAGATATGTGGTCTCTCAATCAGCTATATGAGTTTGTTCTAGAAAGAATTGAAGAGTGTCCAACACTCTCATACATACCAATTCATTGTTTTTCAAAATCTGTATGTTTCTCTCTATATATCTGATTATCTAATTGGGCTAGCCTTTTGGGCCTTCCCAATTGGGCTTTAGTATGTGGCTTGTAATGGGATCAAAAGAGAACAAATAAGACACTAGCTCCAATGGACCTTGGGCCTTTCTGTCAACTCTTGATAAGTCCAAAGTTACCATTAATTATATTTAATACAACTATATAAATATAATTGTACTCTAGGCTTTATTAATAAATTATATCCCAAGACTTTATTGTACATGCAACCCCTTCATAAAATATTCGTAGTAACACAAAGTCATGAATGAAGACTGCCACTTTATAAATTACTACATCTTAATCCTTGAGTACCCAGTTTAATCTTTTTAAGTTATTCATCATATATTTATGAAATCCAATTTCATAAATATATACTTTAGTCTTACTAAAGTGGTTAGGCCTAACTCTCTGAATAACAAATCCTCAAGATAATATTTTGTATCTCCGTTAAGAGACTATGAATTCCATTTTGAGAATATATGTTCCATCAACACTAAATGTGGCTGCCCAACATACTAAGGTTTTGACCGTTACTTTATATCTCACTCCTGATATATCAAAGCAACCTACACTTCATGATTAGGTCATTATTCTCTCAGGATTAAGAGTTCATGTAAATGAAAGTCGTGAGATTTATTATTCAATTGATAGTCATTAGGAGAATAATAAATCTCACAGCGGTCCAGTTCAATATGTTTTAACTCTTAAAACATATCAACTAAAAGTCACCACTTCCATGATCAAGACAAGTCATCTTAATTGATATGTTATAGTCTTCGCAGATGAAATGCCCAATTTCATCACCAACTACGAACCAAATTCTGAGTTTACAAAGAACTTGTGACTTATATCTTCTGTGACTAAATCACATACTATGCATCTCATGGACTATATGATAATGTCCAAATATTCATGTTACCATTATTTTAGATAATAATAAAACAACTTTATTAATTGCAATATTAAGTCATACATCATGTCATACATAATGTCATACATAATATAATACATAGCATTATACAATAGGTTTCTGGGGTACAAATCCCAACAATAATCTCATGTAAGGAGAGGTAGTGCCTAATTTGATGGGATATGGAGAAACATGGTAAAAAAAAAAAAAAAAACTGTTTTTTATTTAAATTTCTCTAAATTTTAGGAGTTTTATTTAGAGTCTATGGCTTAGAGTACACAGCTTAAACAGCTTGAAAACTCCTTAAATAAAAGTATAGATAATTAGTCACATCACATGCGATTTGCGTGTGCGATGAAGCTCTTTTTTATTATATTTTAAATGTCATCGGTAGTTTTTTTTTTTAATAATTTTTTTATGGGTATTTTTTTTTTTAACGTTGGGTAGGGGCTTTTTTTTTTTTTTTTTTTTTTTTTTTTTAAGTGCCATGGGTATTTTTTTTTTTTTTTTTTTAGTTAGAAATTATAAGAAGATGTGGTGCCTACTTTTATGGAATATGGAGAAATGTGATGAAAAAAAGTTTACTTAAAATTTATGAGTTTTATTTAGAGCCTACAGCTTAAAAGGCCCTAATAGTGTAGATAAAACCCTTTGTGTTGAGTCCAATTCAGATCCTAGTCCGTGTTGAACAACTTATTTAATTTTTTTTTGGGTTGAAAAAGCAAGAAACTAGTCTCAAGACCCATAAGGAATAAACAACTAAAACGAGAGAGAGACTATAAATAAAGTATTTAAGGCCCACTGTGAGGCCCACTGAAGCTCTGTTGTCTTGGTTTTGGGTCATTTAAGAATCGGGCCCATCATCAAATTGCTCATTGGCTCTGAATTTCATTTCATATACAATTATATATGGACAAAGTTTAACAATAAAATTAGTTGTAGATTTAGGTTACAAACTTACTTAATATCTTTTTATTGGAGGTGAATTTTGACAAATTCACCATTGGATTATGTCTTCTTCTTATATCCTCCATGCTTACAAAATTTCAAGAAAATTAAAGATCAATAGTTATGTCATCAATAAATTTTTTAAATTGTAAGTTTTTGTAATTTAAAATTATGCACAAAATATAAGCTTATAGATCATATAGTAAATGATATCTGATTGACACAAAATTTAACATGTGTATTAAGGGCGTAAAGAACATGCAAATTAACGGTTAGATTTTCAAAATATGTTGTAGTATTTATTTCATTGAGTGAGTTTGTAACCTTAAGTTACAACCAATTTTGTAACTAAACTTTGTCCATTATATATTAAAGATAGATTCATTAAAATGAACCCAAGGAAGCGAGGGAAGTGCATTATTAATTAGTAAATTGTTTAGGATTTAAATTTTTTTCTTTAGGATGATTATTTCACTGGGTTAAAAGGGATTGCAATGCAACTACTCATACAACTGCAAAGTTATCGCTTAGTTTTAACGAGTCTTAGGGGGTGTTTGGATTTATGATTTCCGTAACTCATAACTCCGTTTCCATAACTGATAACTCAAAAATGGTGGGACCCATAGCGAAAAGGTTGTTTGGGAAGTCCATAACTCTGTTTCCATAATTCTGTTTCCATCACTCAATTCTCTGATTCTTGAGTTATGAGTTGTGGAAACTGAAAACACATTTTGGCTGTTTTCAATTTCCATAACTCATAACTCAATGGCAATATTGTAATTAAACACACATAGGGGACCCACAAACAATGCTCAGCCGGACCTTTTGACCACTTTTGACTTCTTTTTTTTTTCCCTTTCTCTTCCTAGGTTGGTTGTGTGGTTCTTTTTTTTTTTTTTCATCTTCTTCTTTCTCTGGTTCGGTCTGTTCTAGGTTTCTTCTTCTTTTCTTTTTTTTTTCTTCTTCTTTCACTGGGTCGGTCTATTCTTTTTCTTTTTCTTTTTTCTTCACTGGTTCGGTCTGTTCTAGGTTTCTTCTTTTTTTCTTTTTTCTTTTTTTTCTTCTTCTTCTTTCACTGGTTCGGTCTATTCTTTTTTTTTCCCCCTTCACTGGTTTGGTCTGTTCTGGGTTTTTTTTTTTTTTTTTCACCGGGTTCGATGAGTTTGGGTACTAAAAAAAAAAAAAAAAGCTGCACCGGTTGATAGGTATGGGGCCCACAAATAGTGTGAAAAATATTGAGTGATGGGAAGTGAGTGATGGGAAGTGAGTGATGGTGCCAAACAAACATGATATTTTAGAGTGATGAGTGATGAGTGATGAGTGACGGAAATTGAGTGATGAAAAAAAATAATCCAAACACCCTCTTATGTTTTCAATAAGGACAATGTACAAAAAATCTTAGCCGCTGTCTGTAAGGTAGATTGTCCACAAGTTCCTTCCTTTTTCTTCAATGAGCATTGCATCTTATACCCAAAAAAAAAACTGCATTATCAAATTTTCTTTTTTATCACCTCCTCTCTCTCTCTCTCTCTTTGTGGATTATAGTAGTCCGCTTGTGGACATCCTCGAGATTTACAACCCTAATTTCAAGTGTCTGTACTTAAACAGGACCTAAACTTCTTTTAGCTTTTTAACTTTTTAATGCAAGTCCATTTATTATTATAAAAAAAAAAATAAAAATAAAAAGGGTACGTACAAAAGTAGTTCAATCGGTTTGCTCAGCATTTTGAACACCCCTAGAAAAAGATCATGAACATGATTCAGAAGTCCAATTCTTGTAATTTCATTTTATTGCTCCATACAATTGGGACCCGTAGCGGTTCCAAGATTTTTTTTAGGGTGGTCATTAAAAAACTTAAATCATACAAAATCTAATAAAAAGAGAACTTCATATAGACTGGGTTTGAGCCGCGTTTGGCAAAAATGCAGCTACACCAGCCACCCAAAAATCAACCCTATAGCCGCGTTTTTTGATGTTTGAGCTGCGTTTTTGTAGGTTGGGCTTAGGCCGCGTTTTAAAAACACGGCTATAGACCCATCCGATTTTTTTTTTTTATATTTCCTAAATCCGCGTTTACTAAACACGGCCCTACCTAGAGCTGCGTTTTCTATAAATGCGGCATAAGGCATGTCTGTAGCTGCGTTTGTCTAAACGCGGCTACAGGTTTGGTATAAATTATAAAAAAAAATAAATAAATAAATAAAAAAAAAAAAAAAAAAAACCCTGAACTACTCTCTGATGTCCAACCCGATCTCTCACCTTCTTTCTCACTCTCTCCCTTTGACTCCCAAACCCACCGGAACCCAGCCACAACTACGGCCCCATGCCATCACTGGACCTCCACAGCCAAAACCCCCTTGCCACCACAACCCAGACCCGCTGCAGCCCAAAACCCACTCCCACACAAATCAAAACCCCACACCCACCTTCTTTCTTCTGACTCTCTTTCTTCTCACCTTTTCTTCTCATCACTCTCTCTGACTCCTTCATCCTTTCCTCTGTCAAACCTGTCTTTAACTCTCACGTTCCTTTCTTCTCTCTATCGTGGTCTTTATGACGGTGTGGTAGTGTGGGTAAGCAGTTTTGGTGAGTTTCGGTGTGGATCGGTGTTGTTGGGTTTTGTTGGGTTACACGTGTGAGTGGAGTCCCACATTGAATAAAGATAAGAAGAATGAGTAGTTAATATAACATAATTGAGCACATACCCATTGGGTTTAGGCCTTTTGGGTTAAAGTGTGTCTCTATATGTTATATTAATTACTCAAAGAAGCTCCCCAAGGTGTTTATCTCCCCTACAATTGGTATCAGAGCCCATGGTGGTGTGCGGCGAAGGTGGTGAGGTGTTATGGTCCCTACCGAGCGGGGACAGAGAAAGCCTTAATGGCCCACACACAAAAAATCCTGGAGAAAAGAAAAAAAAGCCCAACAAAGGAATATTGCAAATGGTGCTAAACAATGATGAGGTGCGAGGTTCCCATGGACATGGACGTGCGGAGTTCCCATGGATGTGCGTGCGGGGTTAACACGTGGTTCCTATAGATGGCGTACGAGAGACCCATGGATGACGCGCTGATGAAATGAAAAAGCCCATTAGGCAAGGGGGAGCAAGTAGGACTTATTCATGGCCCACAGAGAAGTCTTGGAGCCCACAGAGTGGCAGAGACTCACACGTGAGGGGGAGATTGTTGGGTTACACGTGTGAGTGAAGTCCCACATTGAATAAAGATGAGAAGAATGAATAGTTAATATAACATAATTGAGCACATACCCATTGGGCTTAGGCCTTTTGGGTTAAAGTGTGTCTCTATATGTTATATTAATTACTCAAAGAAGCTCCTCAAGGTGTTTATCTCCCCTACAATATTGTTGGGTTACACGTGTGAGTGAAGTCCCACATTGAATAAAGATGAGAAGAATGAGTAGTTAATATAACATAATTGAGCACATACCCATAGGGTTTAGGCCTTTTGGGTTAAAGTGTGTCTCTATATGTTATATTAATTACTCAAGGAAGCTCCCCAATGTGTTTATCTTCCCGACAAGTGGTATCAGAGCCCATGGTGGTGTGCGGCGAAGGTGGTGAGGTGTTCATGGTCCCTACCCAACGGGGACAGAGAAAGCCTTAATGGCCCACACACAAAAATCCTGGAGAAAAGAAAAGCCCAACAAAGGAATATTGCAAATGGTGCTAAACAATGACGAGGTGCGAGGTTTCCATGGACATGGACGTGCGAAGTTCCCATGGATGTGCATGCGGGGTTGACACGTGGTTCCCATGGATGGCGTACGAGAGACCCATGGATGACGCGCTGATGAAGTGAAAAAGCCCATTAGGCAAGGGGGAGCAAGTAAGACTTATTCATGGCCCACAGAGAAGTCTTGACTCCTACAGAGTGGCAGAGACTCACACATGAGGGGGAGATTGTTGGGTTACACGTGTGAGTGAAGTCCCACATTGAATAAAGATGAGAAGAATGAGTAGTTAATATAACATAATTGAGCACATACCCATAGGGCTTAGGCCTTTTGGGTTAAAGTGTGTCTCTATATGTTATATTAATTACTCAAGAAAGCTCCCCAATGTGTTTATCTCCCCGACAAGTGGTATTAGAGTTCATGGTGGTGTGCGGCGAAGGTGGTAAGGTGTTCATGGTCCCTACCCAGCGGGGACAGAGAAAGCCTTAATGGCCCACACACAAAAATCCTGGAGAAAAGAAAAGCCCAACAAAGGAATATTGCAAATGGTGCTAAACAATGATGAGGTGCGAGGTTCCCATGGACATGAACGTGCGGGGTTCCCATGGATGTGCGTGCGGGGTTGACATGTGGTTCCCATGGATGGCGTACGAGAGACCCATGGATGACGCACTGATGAAGTGAAAAAGCCCATTAGGCAAGGGGGAGTGAGTAGGACTTATTCATGGTCCACAGAGAAGTCTTGAAGCCCACAGAGTGGCAGAAGCGAGGTTCCTATGGACATGGACGTGCGGAGTTCCCATGGATGTGCGTGCAGGGTTGACACGTGGTTCCCATGGATGGCGTACGAGAGACCCATGGATGACGCGCTGATAAAGTGAAAAAGGCCATTAGGCAAGGGGGAGCAAGTAAGACTTATTCATGGCCCACAGAGAAGTCTTGAAGCCCACAGAGTGGCAGAGACTCACACGTGAGGGGGAGATTGTTGGGTTACACGTGTGAGTGAAGTCCCACATTGAATAAAGATGAGAAGAATGAGTAGTTAATATAACATAAATGAGTAGTTAATAACTAATAATAACTAATATAAAATGAGATACATAAAAGAAATATAAAAGGATTTTTCATAATATATTGAGATTTAAGGCTCAAGTAATATTTAAATGGAAAAATCTTGAATTTAATAATTAAAAGCTATTAAAAAAAATGATTGAAAGCATATTTAAGTGGAAACCTCAATTTAGTAATTAAGAATAATCTAAATAACTAAACATTTAAAAATATGAAGTAGAGAGACATACATGAAAATATAATTTTTGTCCTTGAAAGCATGGGAGAAGACACTGAAACTTGGGTGATTTTCACCCAACCAAAAAAATAAATAAAATAAATAAATTCATTAGCATTGAGATATGATGAGAATTGAGAAGTGATACCTTTCAATAGTAACATCCATTTTCGCCTTTAGTTATGAACAGTAATCTCTATTATTTTATCTCAACCTCTCTCTCTCTCTATCATTAACAAACCAAAATGAGTAGCACAAAAAAAAAAAAAAAATCCTGCTTAGCATGGTATTTCCTATCTAGTTCACCTAATTAAGATTTTTCAAATAAGGCTTAAACTACAAAGAGAATGATAGACAATAGTTTCCCAATTAACAATATGAGCAATACGGATAAATAAAAATAAATAAAGAAGCAAAAAGACCAACAGAATAAAAATTATTGAGGCATAAATAGAATAAAATAAGTGAAGGGGAAAAATGTCTTACTTTTTCTTGGAGATCATTGAGTAATTCTTTACTTGCAATGGACAATTTATCTAGGCGTGGTGTTTATATTGAAGCAGTTTGTCCAATATGCAGAACTTCAAATGAAACTGTACTAAACGAAAACAGAAGTGTGCTATTGTTGAGTGTAATTCGTATATGATATACAAAATAATAAAAATTCATGTCTAACTCTATTTAATGATTGATGCTCAAACAATAACCAAATAAATAGGATAAAACTTTAGGAAATTAGGTAAAACAAAAGACAAAAAATACACAAAACCTATTCAATTTGATGGAAAGAAAAATTAAATTCAACAAATACATTAAAAAAAATTAGAGTAAACAAATACATATGTGTAAGGTTGTAGGGAGAAGAAGGGAATAATAGAGGAAAAAAATTGTATGGTAGGTATTTATTATGAATTATCTTATATATATACACTCCACATTGAAGAAGTTGATATGAACAAAAGGTCTAATTAATGTCAGTCTAATTTATAGAGGTGTATGAAGCTGAAATTAGATGGACTTTAACGTGTACTTTAAGAAAGGATTAGATGAAGAATTTGGATTATAATGAAATTAAAATTTTTATCAACTTACAAATTATAGGGGAAGAAAAATTATATCTATTTTTTTTTTTAATCTAAAAACTTTTCTACAATTTTTACATGTAGTACGGTTTTTTATTTATTTATTTAATTTTTTTTTTTTTGAAGATTTTACATGTACTAATATAATTTAAATAACAAAAAGAAGAAGGATTAGATGGACCTTTTTTTACGTGTACTACATTGATTTTTTTTAATTAAGATTCTAATCAACTTATATTTTATAATAAGAAAATGATCAAATAAAGAATTTGGATTGTAATCAAATTATGATTTTTATCAATTTAGAAATTATAGGAGAAGAAAAATAATATATATTTAAAAAGCATCAAGATGAAAGAATCTCTTTTTTATTTAAATTCTATCCTTAGGTAATTCTATTCTATTGATTTTGGGGTTTGTTGATAACATTTTAGATAGACACAACTTTTATAGTTGTAAATCAAATACTACTTTCTTTCATTACTTAATTTGTCATATTTATCCAAAAAATATGTATATATCTATTCTTAAAATCTAAAAATTTATTAAATTTTTTGCAATTTGGTGAAGCCACGTGGCGCAACCACAGCGTCTAAGCCAAACTTTTATTATATATAATATGATATCTCTATATAATAAGAGAATTCAAAAAGTTAATTATGACTTTAAAACAAATGTCAAAAATACTCATAATCTAATTAGTTAATCCTTATTCTTAAAAATACAAAATAGAGTTAAAATTATAATTCAACCAAATTAAAATAAAAAAACCTACCAGATAAACAATTTTTTTCCTAAATATTAGCACTCTTCTTGAATATATCTTACGCATGATTCATACGGAGTACATTTTTTTCCCTAAAAACTAGCACACCTAAACCTAGCAGTTTATTTATTTCCAAATTCTAAATTTTAGTTTCTTAAAAATTCATTCCTGTATAACCTTATTAACAATAAATAAATTCTAATAGAAAAATTACATTAATTTTTTTATAATTACATGCTATAGTTGGGCATCTTTTATTTCTTGGTATTATTTAACACAGAAAACAAAAAAGAAGATGAAAAAGGAAAAATAAAAAATAAAAAGGTTCTTTAAGGATATTGCGAGATTTGACAATGTAAACTTTTCCATAAACCTAAAGCTTCATACCATCAAGTACGGTACCATCCTTTCATCATTTGACATGATAGAATTGCAACAAATGTGGGCCGTAGCATACCAAGTCCTAGTTAACAAATAGTTTTTGACCAAATTAAATGAAAAGGGACATGCAACTTATTTATTTGTTTCTCAGTTGTACCTCCCTATTAAGAAGACTTTTCCTTTCAAAAAAGAAGACTTTTGATATGTTTATCCAAAAAAAAAATACTTTTGATATCAATCATAAATAGTGGTCAACTCCTTTTAATTATTACTATATTTTTAGATGGAACAATTAGGAAACAAAGTTTGGTTTGTATAGTAATTAAATATAAACAAGTGTAGAAAGAGTACATTCAAATGAGTAAATATTTTTAATGAGCTTAAACATTATTGAATTTTTATGATATAGCCTTTGGTTCAAATTCTTGGAAAGTACCACATTATAGTTAAGTATAGATTTTGATAGGTTTATTTTGGGTCTCCTTATCTAATAGTAATTGGGTTAGTAAGAAGTAAATACATATAGTATGCTGTGGTGGGTTGTTGTGTTGGAGCAAGCGGGTGGCTTGCATGGAGAGAAAAGGTGGTGTATGTCCATGAAGGGAGTGTTGTTTGTTTTGTGAATGTTCACATAATGTTGTTCAATTTATTGTCAATTTCTCATATTTTGTCTAAGTAAATTCATATAGTATGCTGTGGTGGGTTGTTGATTTGTTTGTTTTGTAACTATTACATTTTTGAAACTCGATGTGCAATGGTGAAATTGTAGTGTAGGTGCACCTCATAATTCCGCACATATCAATGGATAAGAGTTGGATGGACGCTAAAAAGGGTTCTGAAGAATACCTCCATGGGCTTGACTCATTTGTCGAGTTTGCTACTCGCACAGCATGTCAAGGGAGGATCTCATGTCCTTGTAGGAACTGTAGGCATAGACATACGCTTGATGTAGATGTCGTGCGTGATCACCTATACTCATTTGGGATGGTGAAGAATTATAGAACTTGGGTGTTTAATGGGGAATTTGAGTCTACATCGACCACTACTGAAGGTGGAAGTAGTCGTGCGCATGAGACTTTGGATCAATATGGCGATTTCCATGGGATGCTGCATGACTTACACCCCATGCATGATATGACACCGGATTCAATGGATGAAGGTCCTACTGTGCAACAAGGTCCAGATGGTCCTTCTGTGCAACAACCGGTTGAAGGTCCCAATGATGATGCAAACAAGTTTTACGACCGAATACAAGATGTGGAGAAACCTTTATGTGAAGGGTGTACAAAATTTAGCATATTCTGTGGTTTTGTACCACTTAAAGACTCTTTGTGGTTGGAGTAACAAATCGTTCACTTTGTTGCTTCAAGTCTTGCAAGATATGTTTCCTTCGGATGCTAAGTTGCCAAACGATTGTTACAAGGCTAAGAAGATAATTACAGATTTGGGTTTGGGTTAAGAGAAGATTCATGCTTGTCCTAATGACTGCATGCTTTATTGGAAGGAAAAGAGTAACCTTGATGCTTGCCCACATTGTGAGGTATCAAGATGGAAACCACCCGAGTCGCCTGTAGCTGATAAGACACAGGCTTCATCAAGCAAAAGCAAGAAGAAAGCTGCAAAGGTCCTACATTGGTTCCCTTTAAAGCCAAGATTGCAACGACTCTTTCTATCATCTAAACTAGCCACTAATATGAAATGGCATGCTACTGGTCGAACAAATGACGGGGTAATGAGGCATCCCACTGATTCTGAAGCTTGGAAAGAATTTGATGATAAGCATGTAGCGTTTGCATCTGACCCCCGCAATGTCAGACTTGGGTTAGCAGCGGATGGGTTCAACCCGTATGGAAACATAAGTACCACGCATAGTACATGGCCAGTTGTGTTGGTTCCATACAACCTCCCTCCTTGGATGTGCATGAAAAGGTCTTCCTTGATCTTGTCACTTGTAATTCCTGGTCCAACCTCACCTGGGATTGCTATAGATGTGTACTTACAGCCCTTGGTAGAAGAATTAAGAGAGCTGTGGGATGTTGGAGTCGAATCATTTGACGCATCTTCTAATACCAGATTCCAATTGCGTGCAGCATTGATGTGGACCATAAATGATTTTCCAGCATACGCTGACATTTCCGGTTGAAGTACGAAGGGTTTTCTTGCATGTCCATCTTGCATGGATGATACTGAGTCTCGTTACCTTAAACATGGTCGGAAAGTTTGTTACATGGGACATAGGCGATGGTTGGATAACGATCACGAGTTCCGTGAAGATGATATAAATTTTGATGGGACTAAGGAGTTTAGAATGGCTCCAGTGACACCATTGGGCTCAGAGATCATGCAGAAAACAGAAAAGTTAGTTGGACGTTGTCTTGGGAAGAAGCATTAGGCTCTTTATAACAAAAGAAAGAGGGGGGAGGAGGATGCGTGTGTCTGGAAAAAGAGAAGCATTTTGTTCACCTTGCCCTATTGGGCTGATCAGAAGTTGCGTCACAATATCGATGTGATGCATACGGAGAAGAATGTAACTGATAATATAATGGCGACGTTGCTAGACTTGGATGGCAAGACAAAGGACACCTACCAGGCACGCCTTGACTTAAAGGCCATGGGTATACGGAGTGAACTTCATCTAGTCCACAAAGGGGTTGATACAGTTGAGATGCCAGTAGCTTGTTATAATATGACTACAAGTGAGAAAAACGGATTCTTACAAGTTTTAAAGGATGTAAGAGTGCCCGATGGGTATGCTTCGAATATCTCATGTCGTGTCCATCTCAAAGAACGCAAGATTTCTGGTTTAAAAAGCCATGATGACCACATCTTGATGCAGCAACTCCTTCCAATAGCTTTGCGCAGATCATTGCCGTCACAAGTAACAAGGCCTTTGATCAAGTTATCATGTTATTTCCGTGAAATTTGTTCCAAAACACTGACTGTGCTGGATCTTGAAAACCTCGAGAAAGATATTGCAGTCACATTGTGCGAATTAGAGAAGATATTTCCTCCATCATTTTTCACGGTTATGGTACATGTAGTCATGCATTTGGCAAGGGAAGTGAAGCTTGGTGGACCAGTTCATTATCGTTGGATGTATCCTATTGAGAGGTTATCCTAATATTTGGCTTATGATTGATTTGGTATTTTAATGCATGGTACGTTGTTTAATTGGGGAGTTCGGTATTGTGCCTAGGTACCTATCCCGACTTAAGTCTTACGTGCGAAATAAAGCCGCTCCAGAAGGATCTATAGCTCAGGGGTACATAATTGAAGAGTGCTTAACATTTTGTTCAAGGTACATGCATGGCATTGAAACAATTTTCACACGACCTATCAGAACGGTGGAAAATTCTACTAGTGCGGTGTCTTACTTCACACCAAGTCAAACAGAATTAATTCAAGCTCATCGTTACATTCTTTTCAACTGTGCCGACGTTGGACATTTCCTTGAGTAAGTTATAGTTGATTCAATAGTTTACGATCGTAGTCCATTACTGGAAATACTGTTTTAGTATGACTAACACAAATGCATGTATAGTATGCACAAACATGTGATCGAGGATGAACTAAGAAAGGCCCGCCATCGTATAACGAATGATGTCATTCATAAGCACCACATGGAGAAGTTTTGTGGCTGGTTTAGAGATCTTGTAAGTATGAATGCTAGTGACTTTTTTCATGGCTGTATATGGGAAGTAATCTAACTTACTTATAATATGTACGTATAAACGTGTTAGGTGATGTCCATGAGTGATGCTGACAGGCAGAAACTTAGCGTTACTCTTAGTACAATTGGTGCATATCCCTATTCTAGAGCCAAGCGGATGAAGCACTATGTCACCAATGGTTTAAAATTTCGAACTAAAGATTCGGAGAAGAATAAGAAAACTCAAAACAGTGGAGTAAGTGTCGTGACTGACAGTGGCATTGCTTACTATGGTATTGTAACAGATATTATTGAGTTGAATTATTCAGATAAAATAAGACATGTGCTATTCAAATGTAAATGGGTCGACGTTCTTAGTAGCCGGGGTTACAAGATTGATGAGTTAGGGTTTCCACTTGTGAATTTTACCCGCTTGATACATGTGGGGGATGAACTGATGGATGAGCCATATGTATTGGCATCTGAAGCTTCACAAGAGTTTTATGTAGAGGACAAGAGGGACAAGGATTGGTTTGTAGTTGTTAAAACTAAAGCAAGGGATGTGTTTGATGCGGGTAGTGGTCCCTTGTGTGAGGATGATGATGGTGATACTTATTGCGAAAATGTTCCCTACAATATCATCAGTGACAATGCGGCTTCTGACAACATTGGTTTGGCTCGACCTGATGTCCAAGGAACCACAATTGATGCAATGGTCATTGAGGAGAACGAGAAGCAAGATGGGGACTTCATAGATGATAATGACTTTATTGATGACGAAGTCAGCGATGAGGAGTATAGCGACGATGAGTACAACGATGATTAGTAGTGTAATGTAGTAAGACCATCTTTTGAACTAATACGTTCCTATTATAACACTTTAGATTAGAATATGCATTTTCATTGTCACCTATACTATTTTTGGACTTAAGTAAATGGAAACGCTATATAGACATATGTGTGGCTTGGTAGTGTGCTTGTGAAGTGCTGCATGTATGAAGTGGCATTTTTTAGAGATTATATATATATATATATATATATAAACATATGTATATGTAACATTATGTTTTTTTATAACTAACAAGCTTGCATTGTTTAGGTATTGCACATACGAATGGGGAGGAAGTGGCGACTTGAGTTCGTTGAGCCTGGTGAGAGCTCCTCACATGTGGGGTCGAATGAAATACCATCATGCCAACAAGCTCCTCCAGCTGATGATGATAGACGACATTCCCAGGGGAGTGATGACGAGACACAACCACCAGGTTGGTGTATTTCTAAATTTGTACTCAATAGCACGAATATGAAATTCTATTCCTATATTTTTTTTTTCATATTCCTTTTTTTAATAATTATTTATATATCTGTTGTAAATCTATTTTGTTTTTAATAAATAAAATCCAATTTAAGTAATTTGTAAGATAATCAGAAGTTTATAGGTTCACTATTAACATGTTAATAAATATGTTTCTAGAATAATTATTATAAATTATAAATTATATATAATACGTATGTAAAATGTCAATTTGTTCTTTTTGTTACATTTTTGTACATGTGCTCCATATTTGTTTTAGGGACTTACCATAATATTCTCTGACTTGACAATTTCCAAACTGAAAGTTGCATTAGCATATTGTGCCATAGAGAATGACATGCATTAGCTAGGATGTCTTCTGCCAAAAACTTGTAGATCCAAATGGCAGTGAATGAGTGAAATGAACTTAAGGAAGTAATTCTTACAACTGTTAGTTTTTATAAGACTTTAAAGTTTCCATTTTGTCTGTACATTTTGTTTGCCAAAGGGATCTTTGGAATTTTTTTAATTTAATTTTGTTATTGTTCAACAATTACTTCTTTTGACTTTACCACTTGGTCATGATTATTTCCTAAACTATTTAAATGGCAAAAACATTCTCACTGCAAATTATTTTCAAGTTTAAATTTGGATTCTTTTACATGCTTTGGAGGCTTTGAAGGAAATAATAAAAGGCTATTACTTTTAGCACTCAAAGTAGATGATAAAAGGAAAATCTCAATATAAATTGGTACAATTGGCATAAGTAACATTCCCTTTGTGTATGAATCTCATAATCTATATTGGTACAATTGTACAAATATATTCATATTCTACAAGCAATTATAGTCGCAATTATTTTTTTGGCCTATTATTTCTCAAAATCAGGTCCACATGTGATCTTAAGTTCAACCAATGAGTGGAAAAACATTTTTTTCCTTTGACTTTTTATGCCATGGAATTTATTACCTGTTGGCTTCATCATTAGGGGTGTTTGTTAGTATCTCATTGTTTCAAGGGTTTAAATTCACACTCTTTGGCGATTCCAATGTTATTAATATTTTCATTAAATATCCTTATACTAATAAGGATACAAACTAAATTTACTTATATGTTTTTTGGAATATCCAAGTATCCAAATTGCTAGTTTCTTGACATTTCATTCTTTCTTTTTTTGCCATTGTAATTTGATGCAACTTGGTGTTTTAATAGACACTCAGGACATACCCGCTGCTGGAGCGATCGTTGTGCCCAATAAACGTGGGCCTAATCGATTTGATGATATATGGAATATGCCACCGGGCAAAAAATTATTCTTAAAAATAAATAAAGCGGGCCAGCCGGTCGGAAAGAATGGTGGATCTTTTTCTAGGTGGCTGGGAACAGTGGCAAGGAAGCCTGATATGTGCCCAATAAATTACCACTCATGGCCAAAAATGCCACTACAATACAAGAATCGGTGCTGGGAAGCCATTCAGGTATGAGGCAAAAAGCAATGGTAAAAGAAATGACCATGAATTTCCTTTAAACATACATCAATTGCTTGAATAATCATGATTTTATTTTTTTTTTCTTTTCTCTGTTGGTTCAAAATAAAATTATATAAAGTTATGCAAACTAAAAGAATAGGTTCTATCTCTCTTTCAAATTCTTTAATTTTTGGGTTTTTCCTCTTTGGGTTGGTGATGGAGGAAAAGGGAGAGAAATGAGAGAGGCTAGAAAGGATTTTCTCTTTGCCCGTTGTAATGAATCAGGAAATAGAATTTTGTATTTGAGAGTGGGTATTTGTAGTAATAAATTAGGAGACTTTTGTATTTGAGGGTATAGCATTAAGGGCGTAGGAGTGAGTGTGCTGGCAGAGTTTGTTAGAGGGGAATGCTCTGGCATGTCATCAAATGGCAATAATTTTTCAAAATTTTGTTTTTGATGAATCTGAGCTGTTCGATTGGTGAGAAAGTGGAGGAATGTGACATAAAATTTTGCTTAGTTATTTTGTTTTTAAAAATTTTATTTTGGTCAGGTGAAATTTTAGGAGATAAGATCCATTCCCATTAAATCCTCTAATTTCATATAATTTTTATTTAAATGTAAGAATTATGGCACTTGAAAATCAAATAGATGCGACATATGTCTCACATTGAATTAAAATCAAAGAGAATTGAAGGATTCTCCATTTCATCCTTCCATATGATCCTTCCAACTTCTCCATTTCCCTTCTCTCAAAACATATTTATTGTAACTATGCTTTATGAGATAAATATTAATGTTAATCTGCTGCTTGTTCTGATCATGAAATCCAATCATTTTTATAGCTTAACAAGTAAGGGGATTTTATTTCTTTCATTCCTATTTCTTTTGACTATGTTTGATATTTAAATTTTATTTCATTCCTTTATTTTCTAATAAGTAAATAAATAGTTTAAAAAATAGCATGTATTATTTGTAGTATATGAAATCACTCGAAAAAGATAAGAAAACAAAAGTGTGCAGGATTCTCAATTGAATGGTTCCAAGATATGAATTCAACCTGCATTATGATTCTAATGATATCAATATCAATATAAATATATATATATATATATATATATATATATATGTATATATAAATATATATTGTAGTGAATTTTTATCGAAAAAAAAAATGATTGTACATTGTGCAAGTGAAGCTAATTAATTGGTTGATTAGTAACTATTAACTAGCAGCCTCCTAACTAACTTTATTCCAAAAAAAGTTGTCAATTTTGCTAATTGTTACAAAAGACCCTAGAAACTAACTAGTGGTAGGGAATGGTTGTTGCACCCGGTTTTTGTATGATGTTTGGTGTGGAAGGGTCCCCCTAATTGTTACAAAAGTTACATTCCAATTTTGTTACAAAAAGTACTACAGCAGATGGTCTTGCATCACTTCCACAATTAACTGTGAGTGTTCTTAGTTGATGCTAGTTTCAATTTTTTTTTTCTTCTTCTTAGTTTTAGATAAATTTATATGATGGAAGGTTATTAGCTGCACTGGTTAATGAGAAACACTTAACTGAGCATTCTTTAGGGACTATTTGTATAGTGATCGCATGTTGATATTCTTTAGGATTCTTTGTAAAATAAACCCACTAATTATATCTATGGATACAACTATTTTCTTTCTTTCGTGTTTAGTATCTGTTTGTCTTCAAAAGTTCCTTGACAAACATTTTCCGAAGGGGGGAAAAGGACCCCAAGAAAAAAAAGAAAAAGGATTACCTTCATGGACTTGAAACGGTGAAATCTTGTGCAAATTAACTAGCTTACACCCCCCAATAATGTTGTATTGAAATGGAGGCAGCTAGTGGCGTGAAAGTGTCATCCCTGTTACATGCATTACTCTAAGGTGTTTTTTGGTTGAAGAGGGAATTAATTGAGAAAAGCAGAAATTATTGTGAAGAGGCACAAGTTGATGGTTAATAGCAATGGGAAATAGGTTAGCAAATTCCTTTGTTGGCATAGGCACAAGAGCTTGCATATCTTAATTTCCATGGGAGGACTTTATTTAAAGTTTGAAGTTAATTATTTTTAATTTGGAAACCCTTATTTCTTCATTTGGCCAATAAGGAGTGTTGATAATCTGTTTTTGTTGAGTTTGCAGGTCATTTAATGTAGGAGACATGTCCTAACTGAGGAGATTTTATCAAGCCCTAGAAATGATCTTTGTTAATGTATCTTCAAGTTACGAATATCATTGCTTGTGGAAAAATTGTGTGACTTATGGCTTGATAATGGTGTATTGGATCTTTGATAGAACCAGAGTATGAAGTCCATTTGTATATATGTATTTGTAGATATGTGCAAAATTTGGGCTTACTGAGTATTTGAAATGTCTTATAATATTTTCTTTTGCAAATTACAAGAATAGGTTCTATCTCTCTTTCAAAGCTACACCATTTTGGTATCAAATTCTCTCTCTTTCAAATTCTTCACTCTTTATTACTTGTTTAAAGCTTTATATCAGTCTGCTATTATGTTAAAAATGTGACATTTTAAAGTTAATTCAACTTTACACATGGTAGGCACGATGGATAATTCCTACAAACCGCATCCCCCTTGCCAACCAAAGGAAATGGGCACTCTCACGAGTTGGGAAGTTGTGGAGGGGCCACAAATCAGAGTTGAAGGAGCAGTACTACAAACTAGACACAACTAAGGAAGATTTACTTCAGCTATCACCCGTGGAGGTTGATGCCACTCAATTTCATGGCTTGGTGGAGTACTGGTTCTCTGTTGATTTTAAGGTAGTAATAGTTATAGTAGTATAGATGTTTTGTTTTTATAGGTTGCATGCTCAAGAGTATTATATATTACCTTGTTATTGTAATTGGTAGTGACTTTCTTGAAATGTTTGTAGGAGCTGTCGAAAGATAACAAAGAGCGACGTGGGAAGTAGAAAGAGTTGCATATGCTGGGATCCAGAAGCATGGCCCAGATGGCGGAGAGCATTGTAAGAACAATATTATATATATTAATAACATGCTATGAGTAACAAAGCTTATATTATTTTGCGTTCTAAAGTAGGAATAAATGTGATTCGACGCCATCGAATTGACACCCTTGCTTTAATATGCCGAATGTACTGACCATGTTATAGGCAGAAAAGAAAGGCAGGCAACTAGAGAGAAGTGAGATGTATGAAGTGGTGTACTCTCACCGTGATGGTACTGCTGTGAATGCCATTGCGGAAGCGAACATTGTAAGTTTGTAACAAATTATATTAGTAATTTGAATGTACTGTATTTTGAGTTGGAAAGAAGTTCTTTGATTAACGTCACATGGTAGGGACTTTAATTAAAGGGGAGACTGGTTTCTTATTGCCAAACCTTGTCCTTGATTAGGTTGTTGGCATTATTAGATTAGATTAGATTAGGGTTGTCCAATCTTAGGAAACTTTTGTTTAGAACATTATTATTTTTATTTATTAAAAGATCCTTAGATATTGAGGATTTTACTCAGATGCTCTTCATTTCATTTATAAGTGTAGTTTACATTTTTTTTAATAAAAAGACAAGCAAGGGTAACTTTATATCTTCAATGCCAGTATCTGCAAGCATCTTATGGTTTTAAAGGCCTTGATATTGGTTTCTAGGTTTTAAAATAGTTTTTAAGTTGTTTTTAATTTTACAAGTTATTGTTGATTTTGTAAGGAGGGTAGGTTTATAATTTTCTACAACTACTGTCAGTAAGGGTGTATTGGTAGTTGAGTAAAGTCTTAAATTTTCTAAGAGATTCTAATTTTCATGTCTTTATTTAATTGAGTCAAGTTAGTCTTTATTTGGGTTTTATTAGGTCTTTGGTTCACTACTTTAGTTTATGAGTTATGATGCTACTTGTACAAGAAAGGGTCATCAGTCAATACACTCAAAGAACTCAATATACAAAATCTAAAGCCGTCCTCACCATGACTAACCCCAAGGTCATAACTTTTCCTATCCTAAAGTCCACCAAAAACATAGGTAGGCAGATGTCTAAACTTTTCCTATGTTTTCCATTTATATGTTTTTTGAAATTCCATAGAGCATGCTAAAGGCTGCAGTCATCACCATCAAAATATATCTTGAGCGTATGGAGAAGAATATTCTCTGGGGATGATAGGCTGCTTCTTAAAGGTATAGTGGCTTTAGTGATATGAATTAAGTTCTGTTGGCCATTCACAAGCAAAATTTTCCAACTAGACGGTAGGAGGCCAACAAAATAAATAAATAAATAAAAACACTTGAAAATTAATAGATACGTCCTTGCTGGTAAGTATTGTACATAAGCTTCCCAGGACAAACTTGGGGAGCATCTTTTCTTGAAAATCAGACTTGTTTGAATTTCCCCTTCCCCTTCTCTTGGGTTGGGTTTATACAACTATTTTTTAAATGTGTTTGTATATGATCTAGGAAACTTCTAGGTTCAAAACATTGTAGTTCTTCACATGTTGGTTCTTAATTTCTGATATGCTTAGATATTTGATGGAAACTCTTAAGAACACAATATATATGGTTTGGGTTCTAAGTACGCATGGTATAACTCTAACCCAACTTTTTTTGTTTCTTTTATAATAACTCCAACCCAACTTTTATATATACATAAAAGCATATTACTCATGTTGGCATGTGTATTATTACCCTCGTTGTTAATATGTTGTTTTGTTTATTTGTGATTACTAGGCAAAGATGAAACATATTATGACAGAGGGGTCATAGTTGCATGGAAACGACATTGAGGCTGGCATACTTTGGCGGCCCGATGATGCATTTGGACAGGTCATCGGTACAGAGAGACGTGTCAGAGGGCTAGGCTTTGGTCCAACCCCTTCTGGCAATCGTGCAAGGTCAATGGATGACAGTACGCCACCTCTAACATCTACTGCAACCGACCAAAGGGTTATGGAGTTGTCTACTCAATTAGAAGCAATGAAGGAGAAATGCAATCGTGTTGATGCCCTTGAAGCTTAAGTTCAGTTAATGCAGAGGATGTTGAACCGACTGTGCCCATCGTTTCCCAGTATGTCTATGGTAAGCAGTTTGAATACAAAATATGTGCATTTTTGTTCATGTTTGTATGGTATGTGATTGGTGAGTTGTCATGAAGTTTCTGTGATGCAAAATAATCAGATGAAATTTTGTTTGGAAATGGTTTATGGATAATTTATGAAGTTAATGGGTTATTGGATAGAATATGGTTCTTTTTTGTGTGTCTGAGTGTGTAGGTGATTAGTGAGTTTTGATCTGATGAATTTTGCTGTGAAATGGGTTAATTGGGTGGCCATGTCTTAGTAGTTTTCCAGAATCTGATTAAATTATTTTCTATAAATCTTTTTGCAAAATCAAGGCTTTGAAAATCACATACTTGTATCTAATACTGCACTGTATTATAAAAATATTCTGAAGTTCTAAATATATGGCAAGAAGTGCAGCAAGTGCTTACTGGGCTTGAGAACTAATAGGAGCGAATGTTTGAAAGAAGGCTGCCTATAATCAATGCTAACATTCATGGGGTACCCCCATAATATGTGCATGAACTGGCTTCTCAAAATAAAAATAAAAATAAAGAAAAAGGTTGCAGGAATTGTATTGGATTATCACTTGCATTTGCTTATATTATATTGGTGACTGGATGTCTGATTTGTGAAAGACTAGCCTCGTGTTTGTTCTTTGATTTTGGTTGGGTATTTAGAACATGATTGCAGCTTCAGAAACCATGTGATAGCCGTTACATTGCTGCCCTACCTCTCCAAGTAGAGGAACTTTGCTGTAGAATGCTTATTAGCACTCATTGTTAATGTATCCCCTCAACTCCCAACTACCACCTTCTCAACTCCATTAATGTATACCCTAATCTTTATATCTACCAGTTTAGGGTTCATTGTAACATATAAAATACATAGAAATATCGAGTAGAAATGTAACCTCTTAAGGCTTTACACAATATGTGTAAGTAATCACTTATTGAATCTTTTGCATAAATTGCTCACTAATCACTTTTTGAGAAATTTATTGAGACTAATACCCAATTGATATGCTTAACTGAAATCAGTCATTTTGAGTGTGTTTTAATTGCTAATGTGGCACTTGGTAGTAATACTAGTTGTTTAGTACACTAATCCATTGTGTTTCTTAATTTGTAGGATGGTGATGGTGATTCTGCAGTGGATATCCAATCTCCTGGTGCTCAGCGCTTATCATCTGATGATATGCAGTAGGCGATACTTTGGGCACCTATTTTGGAGTAGGCGATATGTAGTAGAATGTATACTTTTGTGCAGGACATTCTATACAGTTAGAATGTATTCTTTTGTGTAGGACATTGTATATAGTTGTTTAGAATGTATTATTTTGTGTAGGACATTGTATATAGTTGTTTAGAATGTATTATTTTGTGCATAAAATTTTAGACCTTTGGGATGTAATTATTGAAAGGATTTAATTAAATATATTTAGTTTTTTGGTTTAATGTGGTATGGTATTTGCAATTGGAAAATGTGAATTGTAGTTCATTACTGTTGCTATAAAGTAGGTATTGGAAAATATGTATTTTAGGTATATTACAGGTGCTATAAAAAAAATAATAATAATAAAAAAAAAAAAAACGGGACCTATACCAGCGCTTTTAAAAGCGCTGGCATAGGTCCTTTTAAATTATACTGATTCACGACCTATACCAGCGCTTTTGTGAACGCTGGAATAGGTACATCCTATACCAGCGCTTTTAAAAGCACTGGTATAGGCTTTTTAAATTATATTGATTCAAGACCTATACCAGCGCTTTTGAAAGCGCCGGTATAGGTCCGGCAACCCTATACCCACATTCACTGCGCGGCGGTTTGAAACACCGGGAAAAAAAACGCCGGGATAGGACTTTTGGCCCTATCCCAGCGCTTTCTGGGGCTATCCCAGCGCTTTTGAAAACGCTGGGATAGCCCTGTTTTTTTGTAGTGTTTGTCTCTTTTGTTTTATTCATTCGGTTAGTCTCTATATTTAGTTTTTTCTAGCATTTAGTAAGTAGTTTATTAATCTTATGGATTTTGTATGTTCATCAGTTCATGTGACAATAGAGCAGATACAAAATTTTTGTATATATGGTCCTCTTTGTGATGTAAGACTAGGCATTTATGGGTTATGTAGATTTTGTATGCTTGTGGGATAGATATAGTAGATTTGAAGATTTTGAGATATGGTTTCTGATCATTCTAATTTTATGTCTCCTTGTGTTCATAAATTTAGGTTGTGGTTCTTATAAATTTTGAGATATTGTTTTTCTTCTTGAATGTGTGCTTAGGCCATTTTGCTTGTAAGTTGTACTCTTTGGTTGACTAGTTCTTTTATGAGCAGTTCAATTTGTGGGATGTTTATGACATTGTTTCCACTTATGTGGATGACATTGAAATGCATTACCACATTTTTAGGAGTACAATCAATTTTCATAATTAATACTTAGAAGTGATAAAAGTTTTCCTAGTGTGCGTGTTGTCAAGTGACATGGTTAATCTGTTGAGGGTTGGCAATTGTTTTGGGCAGGAATTACAGATTTAGCAAGAAATAAAAGAAGGAAAAACAAAAAACCTATAGCCGCGTTTTTAAAAACACGGCTATAGAAAAACCCAATGTATGTAGCCCAAAGATGGTCTATAGCCGCGTTTTCTACAAAAACGCAGCTATAGATCTCAGCTTATGGGTTGTGAAAAAACGCAGCTATAGAGTGATCTGTGGCCGCGTTTATAAAAATGCGGCTATAGGTCCCTGCGGGAGCTATTGTCCTGCAGGGTAAGCCGCGTTTTCAAACGCGGCTATAGACCTCGTTTTTTGTAATATACCTAGAGTCTTACAATTTCCTTCTACGAATTTTTTTATTTTGAAATTGTTACATGATAGTCTTATTATTAATGTTGCAAGTTACATATCTTTCAAAATTTTAGTTAAATAAAAATTTTCTTGGGCCTTTTTTTTTTTTTTTTTTTTTTTGTAAAGACCTAATATATTATTAAATGGAGCAAAATTTAAGGATAAAACTTGGCTACAAACTTAGTTATTAAAACATATGTCAAATTTCATGCAAATCGGATGTTATTTACTATTTGATTTATAAACTTATTTTTTAAGTATAATTTTAGACTACAAAAACTCGAAACTTAAAGATTTGATTGATAACATAATTATTGATTTTTGATATTCTTGAAATTTTGCAAGTATAGAAAATATATTTTAAAAAAAATGTAATCTAATAGTGGATTTGTCAAAATTCACATCCAATAAAAAAAAAAAATATTGAGTGGAGTTGTAACCTTAGTCTACAATACTACAAGTCTACAAGTTTGTTGCTAAATTTTGTTCAAAGTTTTATTATGTTGGGCCAAAGAAATTTTAGAGTGGTCACAAGTTTTTTGAGGATATAAATGTCATAAAATTTTTAAAATTTATATATAATAATTATTATTTTTAAGTCAAATTGGTCCTGTGACCACCTGAACACAATGTGGAGCCGCCCCAAGCTTGGGATGGAAAAAAATATTTTGACCCATTTTATGTGTTTTATTTTATATTCTACTGATCATAATTTGCAACATTATTTTTTTTTTCTTTCCTTATAAAATAACTAAAGTAATAAAAAAAAATTTTAAAAATTAATGTTTGTTTTGAAAGAATCTATAGGAGAATGGTCAATGGTAGCTATTGAATTCAAATTTAAGTTTTTCTTGAAAGAATCAATATGGCAATGGTCAATGGTAGTTGGTGGCATTTGTTGCTGTCACTAGCTAGTTCATACATACATACATATATATATATATATATATATATATTACTAGAAAATGATGATTTATATTAAATGTCAACTTTACAAATGACATTGTAAAATCATCAGATTCATAAAAATAATTATAAAATATAATAATTTCTAGTTGATGATGTCTTTGATCATTCTTGCCCTTTAGGTTGTAAACCGAATTGCCCCCAACAATTTCGAAAGAAAGCGCCGTCGGTCAGCTCTTCCTCTTGCTGAACCTGTTATTTAAATTGGCATTTCAATTGTTTCATTTCTTGTAAACACAAACATGTAATAAACCGTAGGTGGGGAAAGTATTTCTGATAAAAGAAAAAATAAAGTTTGATCTAAATTGCAATATAAAGCCTAAGGGTTAATAATTGGTTGGGATGAAAAGGGGACTAAGGAAAACTGATGAAAAAAAATGGTAGGACGATTTTTATTTTTCACTATTCTCTCTCTTCTATCTATTTCTCTTATTTTATTTTTATTTTTTTGTTCTTGTTTTTCTTATCTAGGACTGAAGCTCTCTCTCTCTTTTGGGTGGAGTTTTTTGATTGGTTTTGTAATTGGGTTTGGGGGTTTGAGAAATGAGATTATTGCTTTGTGTTGATTGTGAGAATGTACATATGTTGATTTGGGATTTTGGGGTATGAGTATGTGCCTTGTTTTGTCTTAGACTCTTAGGGTGTTTGTATTTTGGTTTCAGGATGAGTTTTGTGGTGGTTTTGGTATCCTTGGTGGTGGGTTCCGATGGTAGTGGTGGAGGGTTGCGGGGGTTGTGTTCACTGTAGTACAAGATTTGTCCTACACTCTTGTATAATAATAAAAATGTAGCTCTTAAGATGTTCACTGTAGTACAAGATTTGTCCTACACTCTTGTATAATAAAAAAAATGTAGCTCTTAAGAGTTTCTTTTATAACCCTTGTGTTCTATATTTTATATTTCCGCTTCTGTATCTATTCCAACATATTCATCATGGTATATCAATACTAATATTAAACACCTTCAAAGATCATATTCCATAAGCCCAGGTTACATACAAACTCACCACAATCCTTAGGGTTAGTTTTGGGCAATTTAATCAGTTTGGTCAGCATTTGGAATACCCCTAGAAAAAGATCACGATGACCATGATTCAGAAGTCCAATTCTAGAACTTTAATTTGCTCCTTTGTACAACAACAAAAAAAAAAAAAAAAACCATCTTCTAAACCTATGTTTTGTTTTGTACTCTACTAATCACAACTTGCTACATTATTTATTTTTTCCTTTTAAAATAATCAAAGTAATAGAAATTAAAAAAAAAAATTGAAAACATGATTAGTTGTGATTGAAAAACATAAAATGAAACACTAAAAATGTGATAGAAGATTTAAATTCACGTAAGGGAAGATATCGAATTCAAATTTAATGTTAGTCTTGGAAAGAAACAATATAACGATGGTGGTTGGTGGCATGTGTTGCTGTCACTAGTTCATACATCCCTTTTGTGAGGAATACATCCGAAATTTCTTGAGGGAATAAGATCACTAGAAACGCATGATTTATAATATTAAATGTCAACTTATAACTGACACAGTAAACTCATCAAATTAATAAAAATAATTATAAATGTCAATTTTTTTTTTTCAAGTTACAATATAGCAGGTCAAAATGTAATAAAATTCTAGTTGATGATGTCTTTGATCATTCTTGTTACTTTAGTTTGTTTATTGAATTTCCCCCAACAATTCAGAAGAAAGTGCCATCGGTCAGCTCTCCGTTTTGCCGAACCTGCTTATTTTATTATTATTTTTTTTTGAAACCGCCGAACCTGCTTATTAAATTGGCATTTCAATTATTTCATTTTTTGTAAACAGGAACATGCATGTACTAACCCATAGGTTGGGAATAGGGATGGCAATTTCTGCCCGACTCGCGGGTACTTGGCCCGGCCCGACCCGACCATAATGGGCCGGGTTTTACCCAGTCTGATAAGGAATACGGTCGGGTATAGGTTTAAGAAAAAAAAACCCGAAGCGGGTCCGGGTTTTTAAAAAATCCGGCCTAGGCCCGGCCCGGTTATTATGAAATTACTAAAAAAACCCCCTATATATATATATAGCTATAAACTAACCCTAACTCCCTCATTTTTCAGCTCACACCTCCCCACCTCACTCCCTCATTTTAGCTTACGCCTCCTCACCCTCACTGCCTCACAGCCATTCCTACACAGCACACGGCCTCACTCACTATCAGTCTCACACCTCACACAGTCACACGGGCCACGGCCTCCGTCTCTACCTCTCACCGCCAGTCCAAGCTCTCTACACCGCTGGCCCAAGCAAGCATTCACCACCGGTCCAAGGTCTCTCCTTAATCAGCTCCACCAAGACTCTCAAAGTCACAAATCAGGTTTAGACACTCACATCTCATCCTCACCCTCACCCTCATTCACTCACCGACCCACCCTCACCCTCGTGGAGGAGCACAAATCTCGTGGTGGTTGCTATTTTTGTCACAGAGGAGCCCGTGATTGTTAGATCGGAGAGAGATTTAGTGGTCTGAGTTCTTCTTCTTCTTCTTTTTGGTTCTTTTTTTTTTTTTTTTAGGTTCATTTCCTCTCTCAGTAGTTTTTTGTTTTTGGGTATTTGTTTGAGGATTTAATTTATAAAAATCTGTCCATAAATGATAAATGGAGTTTTGTTCCTCTCTCAGTAGTTTTTGTTTTTGGGTATTTGTTTGAGAATTCAATATGTAAAAATCGGAGTGAATGTTGTGTTGATGTAAAAATTTGTCCACAAATGTAAAAATCAGAGTTTTGTTTCTTCCATAAATGATAAATGGAGTTTGAGGATTTAACTAATAACAATGTTGATTGATTTGTGTTTGTGTTTGTGTTTGGGTTTGGGTTTTTTCTTTTTTCTTAAAAAAAAAAATAATAATAATAATAATAAGATTGGGTTGGATTGGGCGGCCACAGAATAGGCCCAAAAGTGGCTAGATGGGGCCCGCGGAGACCCGACGGGCCAGGTTTGGGGCTAAAAAAAAGACCCGATGCACTGACTTCTTTCGCTTGGTGGCCTGAGATGCGAGTCTCCATAACAACAGCAATGTCGGGATGATGAGCTCGGGTGAGGTCAACAAAGGTGCGTCTAAGGTTTTGGTTACCTGCACCTCTGCAATTCTAGACTAGGATCTTCATAGGGAGGAGGTTAAAGGGGTTGGCCATAGGAGTCAGGCCAAGTCTCCATTCCGCGAGTGTCGAAGTCCGAAGGCTTCTGTGTTGCGGATTGAGCATAAGTCTATGCGTTGCCCAGTGCATCTAGTCGTTCACCACGGATTGGACAGTGAGTTTGAAGCATTGAACCCGGTCGCTGACAGTTATGATCGCTGCCATTTCTTGTCTCCCCATGAAAGGAAGGAGGATGAGGGAGCTCTCCACCGACAGGATGGTCGTCAAGAGACCTTGGGCTTCTGCAGTGTTCCTTATGGAAGGTTAGGTCAGAGGAAAGGGGGGATGTGGGTAAGGGGCTATGTCTCTGGGTGTGAGGTGGGGCATGGTCCATCTCAGGGGCGGAGGGAGGGGGGGGCGAGGGGGGGCAGGTGCCCCCCCTGAACTTCCAAATTTTTTTAGTACTAATATGGTACATATATCACACACGTCCCCTGACACAAAAGACATTAGGTTGTAGTTGTACACAAGATGCAAATCCTACTGCCATAAGGAAATAAGAATCATAGGGGAATGGGACTGACATAAGGAAATAGGAATCATAGGGGAATGGGGCTGACCTAATAATGATTAAAAAAAAAAAAAAAAAAAAAAAGAGGATCCTATTGCCAAACGAAAAAAGAATTACACAGCCTAATACTAATACTAATAGGACTCCATAAAATATATATATATATATATATATATATCTATGTATATATAGTATAAAGGAGTAAGGGATGCCTCACATAAAAAAAATAAATAAAAAAAAATCTTTTGATACTAGTGTCTTTCGATTTGTACCTTAGAGTTTTTGTTGAGTTTTTAAAAGCATTCAGCACTTAAAGGAATTGGACAGCTTGCTGAAAAGATGTTAGAAATGAAAAAGAATGTTTCATATCCATTGATTTACTCATTAGTGACATTGGCAAATATGAAAATTCGTCGAGGGCAATTGAGTAAATTAAGCTAGGTGTGAAAAGCCCAATTAAAGTTTACATTTTATGTTAGATTCTATATGACAATTACATTAGCATATAGTTACTTATTTATTTTGTTATTAATATTGATTAATTTTTTTAGATTAGTTTTTTACTTTTAATCTTGCCCCCCCTAACATAAATTCCTAGCTCCGCCACTGGTCCATCTTGCCAGAAACGGGGGTTAGAGGGTGATTTGAGGGGATACAAATGCTAAGTCTGGAGAAAGAGGAATGATTACTCTGCCGGTTGGGGTGTTTGGGGGGTAGAAGATGGATTTGGGTTTGGAGAGCATGGTGGAGTTCCTTTTCTACATGCATCCAAAAATGGTTCGGGCAACTTTGGATCCATCGGAGAAGGTGGTTCCTTATCGGGCAAAGTCGGCTGCGAGAGAGAATGGCCCATTGATCCTGGGTGTGAGGATCAAACAGGTTCTAGGGAGTGGGAGGGGGAGGGGGAGGGGGAGAGGGTAGGGTCGGTTCCATCAGAGTTGAGGTGGTGGGGCAGTCCAAGGTTTGGAGGGAAGGGTGAGATGACTGTTTCGTTATGGGTGTTAACAAGATGATAAGAGGAGGGGGTGGTCTCATAGGAGATGTTGGGACAGGTGACAATAGGGTGGTTGTTGGTGGCCATAGGGTCCGAATGAGGGTTGCCAAGAAAGGGAGGAACAGAGGTCTTGGGGTGGTTAGTGTTTGGGGAAGGGTGAGATGAAGCAGGTTTTGGGAAGTTTTTTTGAATTGGGAGAGGGGGGGGGGGGGACGTTGATTTGATGGAAGAAGCAACTATTGGAATTTGTGCATGGGCGACGTGGGATGTCAGTGACCGTTGGCTCTTGTGCATGGAGACATCGTTGTTTGCATGGGAGTTGGTGGGTGGGTCCAAGGTCTCGGTTGCATGCTCTTGTACATCATGGCGCGTAGGTAAGGCGCGTGGGTGGGTAGCATCGGGAAAAGTGGGGGATAACTGTTGATGAGGCTTGGACAGAGGATGATCTGCGCGGCGCGGTGGTTGCTGTTTATAGGTTTTTCAATTTTGCACAATCATCCAGTCACCGAACTGTTTATGGCTGTCGCTGTTTAGTGAGGGGTCAGCTGAGGGATGTTGCGGGGGGAGGGGGGTGGGTGGGGAGCAGAAGGCGAATGAGGTGGCCGAACAACAGATGGACAGGCAACAGCTCTGTGGCCAATGCAGTCACACTCGAAACAAATAGCGGAGATTCCCTCATACTGAACTGGCTGGAGGAGGAAGCCGATGCGCACCTTGGAAGTGAGTGGAGAGTCTAAGTCTATTTGGATGCAGAGCTGGGCATAGCGACCCCGGACGTTGTCGATGGTACCAGTGTCAATCTGTAGGAGGTGGTCAAGTTGGTTTCCTATTCGACGGAGGATGGAGCTATCATAAAGCTCTATGGGGAGCTCGGGCAGTCTAGCCTAGACTACAGTGGTAGTGATTTTTGCCTAGAAGGGATGAAACCTCGGTGACCATTGACGGACTGAGAGGAACTACTGTCCTATGAACCAGGGTCCCTCGTTGATGACCTTCCAGTAATCCTTTTTGAGTTTGAATCGTATGAGGAAATAGTCCAAATCGAGGTCGATTCATTGAAGATCCCCTTGAGGTGTTTAGATATTTAAAGCCCAAGGATTTGCCGAAGGCTTTAACAATCAGCGCCGAGTGCCAGGGGGCTTTTGTGTGTTGTTTTTCCTCACCGGAAAAGAGGGTTGTGGGATAGGGGTCGTCCGGGTCTTCATCGAGGTCAAAACCAGCATCGTCGTTGTGAATGTGCATGTTCTGCAGCAAGTGGTTCTCCCATTCTAGTGAGAGTTGGGTGAGGGAGTCTCTATAGGACTTAACGGTACACTGAGGGCAAAAGTTCGCTTCATTAGATTTTTGTTTTTTGGTGCTCTTGATTAGGTGATCACTTTCTTCCGAAGACAGGGCAAGGGAGGAGTTCTCGGCTTCACTCATGAGTATTTCGAGAAATTATATCCCCTATGTGTGGGAGGTTTTTTATTTTTTCTGTCATCCTTTTAGGCAAGTAGGAAGGATAGACACGATTGAATAGAATAAGAGTTGACATGAAAATTATACTACCGTACAAAGGGAGGTAGTCCTTTTTTTTTTTTTTTTTTTTTTTTTTTTTTTTGAGGTAGTCTTCTTTTGGTTGTTGTTGTTGTTGTTGTTATTGTTGCAAGTAGGGAAGTTGTCATATATAGCCTCCACCAAGTAGGAAAGTAGGTAAGACATGATTGGGATTGAAGTGAGAGTGAGTATATATAGCCTCCACCATGTATAAAACCTAGCGTTGACTACTGAACTCTTTACCCTCAAAGTAAACCTTTGAAGTCAATTTCTTTTAGATGACATGGTAGAGAGAGAGAGAGAGAGATTGCTTGCCAAGTCAAGCAACGTGAAATGTCCTATCGACCATTGATTGTGATCCACACTTTTATGGGAAAATAACACCAATTGTCTTTGACCAATTGACATTTTCAATCTAAGCATGGTGTTCATCAATATTAACTTTGTAAAATCATTTTGAGCTGCATTTGAATACTTGAATTTGGATTTGAATTTTAAAGTGATAAATTTGATATGCATTAATTCTAAATCTATAAATATTGAAGTATGTATTATGAATTTTTAAAATTCTATCGGTTTAGAATTGGATTTTAAGGTTTATAACCCTTGGTAGATTTGTCAAATTTAAATTCATGACCCTTTTTAAACTATCCAAACAAGGTATTTGGATTTTTAATCACCCAAACTCAAATTCAAGTGCCAAAATCCTGCCATCCAAACACATTTTTTTTTTTATAAAATTTTTAAGATAAGTAGATAGAGCAAATAGAGGATGGGGAGGTGGAGATCAAAAATACTTAGACAAATTTTTATGGTAAATATGAAATTATTAATAACATTAGTGACACGAAATATATCATAAGACTTCCAAACCAATTCAGGATTTCTAACCTGATTGAATTTTTCTCCAAATCTAATAGACTTTGAGAATAAAAAAAAAGGATGATGCTAGAAATTTTTATTTGGATGACAAAATTATAATATTAAAGAGAAACTGAAAACGTAGACGCACAAATGGGGGGCCAAAATGGTTATTTGCCCCTTTCGCCCAAAACAATTAGCAAAATGTCCCTGTTATGAAACTATTTAGCTATATGCTCCTGTTTTAAACTCGATTTTCTAAAAATTGAGTTACAATGAAAACTCGATTTTTAGAAAATTGAGTTATAGGCAAAAAACTTTAAAAAAAAATAATAATAATAATACATGGAACTCGAGTTCCATGTAACATTTTGCAAGTAACTCGATTTTCATTAAATCGAGTTTTTCATTGAAACTCGATTTTTTTAAAATCGAGTTTCAAAATAGGGGCATTTTGCTAGATAATTTTAGAATATGAGTATTTTGCTACTTGTTTTGGCAAAAGAGACAAATGCCCATTTTGGCCCACAAATGGGAGAAGACTAACCTTGCTTGCAAAGCTTTCGTAGGTTTTCATAGAGCTTGGCATTGCACTTTTCTGTAATAAAGGCTCCTAAAACTTTTATGCACAAAATGAAAAGATAAGGGCACAATGATCAAAGTGTACTCTCTCTTTAGATGCTTAATTTAGCATCTGAGTATAGGGTATTCTACACATGGTTAAAGAAAGCCCTTCACTCTCTCTTATATAAGTTGGGACAAAGATCTAAGTTTAAACCATGTGAACCTTCCTCTTAACCAAAAAAAACCATGTGAACCTAGGACCAAAGAATCCGAGATCAATCATTCTATAGGACTAGTCCAAACTATCTGTGAAGTTTATAAAGAGCCCGATTGATATTAACAGCTTTGCCCCAAAACTTATCCTCCTAAATTAAAGCCTCATTAAAGTCTCCTGCTACAACAGAAAGATTATTCCACAAAAGAAAATGTTTTAGTCATCTAGGACTAACATAAACTGCGAATAATACCAAAAGGAGGATAGAGGTTAATTACGTCTCTTGATATTGGTAATTGCCCATTTACGCACGTAACAGTTAACACATTCAACCTTTTCCAACTTTAGCATCACATTAATCATTGCAATAAGCTAAATTGCATAGATATATTAAATCGGACTTTTTCCAATATGGGAAGTACATACCGAGCTATTAGTATTGCACAAAAGTCTTCATAGCTGAAGCTGATTTTTAAAAAATAAATAAATAAATTAGCTGAAGGTCTTATATTTGAATCTTCTTCTTCTTCTTTTTAGAATCAATAATAAGCTGAAGCTGATTTATAAATAAATAAATAAATAAATAAATTAGCTAGCTGAAGGTCTTATATTTGAATCTTGGGATGCTCATTTGATGTTTGACACTGAAGCCATATATCGATGGTAATGACAAAATTGTCAACTAGTATTTTTTTTTTTTTTTTTTTTGAAAATGTCAACTAGTATTGTTAAGTTGCAACTTGATGTTTTTATGTATTTATTTATTTTTGGTGAAGGCCTAAATTTTCGGTAACCATATTGTAGCATTAGCGTTGATAATAATATATTATTCGTTATTTATCAAAATTTCCTTTCTTACGCTACGTACCACATGCCCTATAAATACTACTAATTCTGACTTAAGACTATGCATCTTAAATTAAAGCCACCAAGATATTCAAACATAATCATGAAGATGCTTACCAGAATTTCTTTTTCTCTTTTCATCTTCATTATTCTTTCTGAAAGAAATTTGTTGGCCAAGGCACAAAACACGTCAACAATCCCAGTTAATGTGGGTGTCATTCTTAACTTTGATACATGGAATGGGAAGATGGGGTTCAGTTGCATCAACATGGCCCTTTCAGACTTCTATGCCTCCAATCCTCACTACAAAACTAGGCTGGTTCTTAACTCCAGGGACTCCAAAAGTGATGTTGTTAGAGCTGCTGCTGCAGGTTCTCTCTCTCTCTCTCTCTCTCATAGATTTAGTTTCCTTTTTTCTTTTTGGCCTCTTTACTCAGTCTTTAATATTTTTTTTTTCTTGGGAAATGATTGTTACATACAGAGTAAGCACACTTTTTTAAACAAAAATCGTGATTTGAAGTTACGATTTTCAAGTTACTTCAAGACATAATTTTTGTGCAAAAGTATTATATGTGTAAGGTGTTTATAACTTTTATTTTTATAAGATTAACTGGTTAACCCTATGCAATGGGATATAGCTATGGATTAATGGGATTAATGTTTATGAATATAATATAAATCCTTAAGACTTATTCACCACAAACTCATAACGAAAGGCATAGAGACTTTCTTAATTGGATAATGTTAAAAAAAAAAAATTCCTACTACAATAGAAATATTATCTTTCTTTTTTTTTTTTTCTTTTATGAAGAAGTACTACTTGAAAGTATGATATTGAAGTCGACCTGATTATTGGCTTGGTGTCAACTACGCTATGACCTCCTGGCTGTGACAACATTTTAAAAAATAATGATTATATTACAACAGTACAATTCAGTTTTATAATGGACTTAGAATCAAATGACATAAAAAAGAAAGAATTATCTAGGGAGAGAAGTTAAAAACTAAAGGAGATAGGGACAAGTTGGACAAATATATATTGTGACACCCATCTCCTTCTCTTATTCAAAAAATAAAATAAAAGCTTCACAGCCAAATTTTAATACACTTAACATTGTTACAGTGCCTTTTGAGAGGAGCTGATGGTGTGTTTTGTTATAATCTTATTCACTCTCCTTTGTATGTGTAGACTTGTTAAAAAATAAATAAAATAAAAATCATTTCAGTTGTATGCTGCTGAATTTTAAAAAGATAAAACAAAATCGCGCGGGACCACTACTTGCTTCTGCTATTTTTCTTCTTCTTCTTTTTTTTTTTTTGTTTTTTTTTTTTTTTGTTTTTAATTATACCATTTTTATTATGTTTCCTTGGAATTTGAATTCAATTTTTCAAAACATAAATTAGATGTAGCATGAAGAGTTCACAATTAAAATCATAGCCTTTCAGTTTCTCCAAAAAAAAAAAAAAAAAAAAAGAATGAGAGAGAAGAAGAAGATCAAAGCCTTTATAGCTATTTTCTTTCCGTGGTTAATTTTAGGTTAAATTACAAATTATACCTACAATCGCTAACTTGTTTTCAATTTAGTCTTTCAAGTTTTTTTTTTTTTTTCATTTCAGATTTTTAAATCAATATGTTTCTAATTTGGTATATCCGTCTAATTCAGTTCAATGTCATTAGCTTTAATATTATCACTTACCAAAATTTAAAAATATCTGAAAATAATTATTTTTATTTTTATTCCAAAATTAATAATATAATATATAGAAGAAAAAAATAGAAAAAAATAGTCAAATTATACAAGTCCCAAATTAGAACTAAAGTACACTAGTTCGAATTAGATCGGGTGAAATATCTAGGGTATTATACCTAGTGCAATGACCCACATCCCTACTTACATATTTGTTTTTACCACTCTCATTTTTTTTTCTCACTTTTTTTTTTCCACAGTTGAGATTAAAAGTTATTTTTTTCTACGGTTAATCTTAGTCATTGAGAGCTATTATATTTGGTGCAATACCCTAAGTGTTGGACCTAATCTTAATCCTCATTTTCTCTCAATTAATTTCTTTTCCTTTTATTTTTCTTTCTTGTATTCTTTATGTTAGGGAATGATCATAGAGGATATGATTAAAGTTTATCAACATCAGTTTTTTTTTTCTTTGTTGGATTTTTCAATAATTTGCAATAAAACCTACAAAATCAACTAAAATTTCCCTTTTTATTTTATTTAAGAAAATTGACTACTTGATCCACCTAGAAAATTATAACTCAGAGCATTTGTAGCAGCTCGTGCAAAAGTTCGTGTCTATTTTAGTATAAGAAACTTTTTTATATGGATGGTGATTCCATTTAACCAGAAAGTCTTTGATAGTGTAATACCTTACCTATCACTATAATTATTATTTGTGAATACCTTACCTATAAGCATTATTATTATTTTTTATAAGAACCTGTTCGGTTTTTAGACCCCTGTAAACTAGATTGTTTAACATAATTAATTAACCAAGTGAATACTTAGATTTATTATTCAGATCTAGGTTAAAACAAAACAATCAGATCATGTAAAGTAACGGAAAATAAAGAACACAATGATATGATGAGCCAAGAAAACCAAATCGGTAAAAAACCTGGGGAGGATTTAACCTAACTATCCTCAAGGTAAAAAGCAAATTCACTATGAAAGAATTGAAGTTTGTACAATAGAACTTAGACCACTAACATTTTATTGCTACTTTGAGTAGAAAACTTACTACCACGACCCCATGATAGCTTCGAATCCACAGACTACTTCTTTCTTAGGCCTTTGTAACACAAGCACCCACACTTGTGATAAAAAAACACAAACTCTCATGTTTGTGACTCCAAGACCACCCTTGAAGGTGTAGATCATCAGCATCTTTGTTGACTAGAGAAGGCAGCAACTTCTACAATACCGGATCTTGAGATTCTTCAAGGAATAACACTGGTAGAAGACATTAGAAAGCTTTTGGGTACAAAACCCTAGACCTACAAAAACACACTCTTCTCTCTCTAAAAAGCCTTATAAAAACGTTCTTAGAGTTTCCTTTATATACTAGTAGTGTTTTACTTGAAACCCAATACGTTTAAGTAGAGTTTGAGCTAAAATAGAATTCTGCAGATACGTGTTTCGATCGGTCAAGCCTGTCTTTCGATTGATCGAACCAGGCAGATTTCGAATTCTTCTTTCTGCAGCTTGTATGTTCTTGAATCTTGACTTGTATCACCTTGAGAATTGTCTAATAATACATATAGACTCTAAGATCTATATCTATACAAGTTTGTGTTCACGATTTGCCAATTGTTCTAAACTTTTAGAACCTAACAAAACCTATTATTATTATTATTATTATTTTGAGAGAAACCTATAAGCATTATTTATGTACATTTTTAGACTCCTTAAAACACAAGTTGTTTAACTTAGTTATTTAGCCAAGTGATTACTTAGGTAAATTATTCAAATCTAGGTTAACACAAGTAAATCATATCAAGTAGACAATGCGAAAAATAAAGAACACAATGATATGATAACTCAGGAAAACCAAACCGGTAAAAAACCTGGAGAGGATTTAACCTAGCTATCCTCAAGGTAAAACAGATCCACTATGAAAGAATTGAAATTTTACAATAGCGACTTAGACCACTAACATCCTATTGCTACCTCAAGTAGAAAACTTAGTACCACGACCACGTGACAACTCCAAATCCATGGACTACTTCTTTCCTTGATCCACAGCAACCACAAGTACTCCTACTTGTATTTTCTTTAAGCTCTTGAAATAGCAACTGAAGAGATCACCAAATTCTTGACATTAATATTGATCTTGATAACCCTAAGTATGTATGAAGGTAAACACCTCTATATCTCACAAGTAGGGGATCCACAGCAACCACAAGTACTCCCACTTGTATTTTCTTTAAGCTCTTGAAATAGCAACTGAAGAGATCACCAAATTCTTGACATTAATATTGATCTTGATAACCCTAAGTATGTATGAAGGTAAACACCTCTAGATCTCACAAGTAGCGATGTGCTCGGTTCGGTTTCGGTCGGTTTGTATAGGTATGGCCAACCGAAACCGAATATTTCGGTTTGTGAAATTCTCAACTGAAACCGACCGAAATGGCTGGAAAACCATCGGTTTCGGTGTATATCGGTTTCAGTCGGTTTTGGTCAGTTTTCGGTTTTCCGAAGAGAGGGTTATTGAGATTTTCAAAACCCTAAATTTAATCACATACAAAGTAATAGAGCAACAGAGAGAGAGAGAGAGCTGTTGAACAAATCAAAACGACAGAGAAAGAAAAATTTTCAACAATATTTGTTCAACAATTTACAGTATTACATACAGATTCCAACAAAAAATTGAAAATATTTTGAATTAGCAAAAGGGTCCAGACAGAACTTTACCGTTGTTGCACCATAGCAGGAGCCTACCACCATGCTTGAGGACATGTGACTTAGAGAGAAGAGAAAGGCATGGCCATGGTCCAAGCCTCCATCTCTCAAGCCCTCATCCTCTATCTCCGATCTCAATCCGCAGCGGGCTCGAGGCCCAGAAGCGACGGCGCGCCATGAGGTTCTAAAGCGTCTGAAAGCCCTTCGTCAGGGCGGATCCCACTTATTAGAGTCCAATGCCGGCGTAGGGTTCCAGATCAAGCTAGAGAAACAGATTTATGACACTGTCGAAGAGGACGAGTACGATGCACGCGTGGCCAAGCAGTGAGAGGAGGCTAGGGCTTTTATTGTCGACGACAACGGCTTCGGCTATGGCGACGAGGGCGAGGAAGAGGACTGGTCTAAGTCTAGCCTCCCTTTATCGTCCGGTAAGTCGGACGGCAAACCGAAGAGGCCGAAACGGAAGAAGGCAGAGAAGAGGGAGCCACAGCCGAAGAAACCCTCCGCTTCTTCTGCTTCTTTATCGGCCGCCGCAGCTATGATGGGGAAACAGAGGCTCTCGTCGATGTTCACATCAAAATCAGTGTTCAAAAAGGGCAAGGACGAGAAGGCGAAAGGGTTTTCGGGTTGTGATAGTATTGTTGATGATGTGATTGCAGAGTTTGCATCGGATGAGAACGATAGAGAAAGACAGAGAAAAAATTGAGAGAAAAAAATGGGGAAAAGGGGCGGCTGAAGAAAGAAAAAGGAAGAATAAACAGGGATATTTCCGTATTTATGCTACTACTAGGGTTTTAAAAAATTAAGTAGCAAAAAATACCTATGTCCTACGCGAAGGCTCGAACCTGAGATCAGCTAGTTAAACCATAAGGAGCATACCATTAAGCCACTGATCAGTTATGTTTTAATGATACATAAATATATGTATATATATATATATATATTCAGTCGGTTCGGTTCGGTTCAGTTTGGTTTCAGGTGAAAAAATCCAGCACCGAAACCGAAACCGAAAATTTCGGTTTTTAAAAAATGAAACCGAAACCGAACCGAACCGAAACCGATTCGAAAATTTGGCAACGGTTCGGTCGGTTTTGGTCGGTTTGTTCAGTTTGTCGGTTTTTTGCACACCCCTACTCACAAGAGATTCACACACACACAACATAACAACCTCTAAAACGTGACTAGGATTTTTCTTTTTATACTTGAAGCAAAACATAAAACCCTACATGACATATGAGCTTGGGCTAAGTTGGAAAATTCTGCATAAAAACAATCTGCATGAGCTTCGATCGATCGAGTCTAATTTTCGATCGATCGAGCCTTGTAGAAATTGAATAGTAATTTCCTGCAATTACTCGATTCCAACTTTACACATAGCCACACTTTAAGCAGCATAAAACTAGACTAAATGTTTTGATCATGGTTTGCCAACATTACACATTAAAGTTCTAATACATTTAGATTTTAAAGTCTTAGAACCTAACAATTTATGTGGGCGCAATACATAGCTTTTTTTTTTTTTTTGGAAATCTTACCTAAAACCATTAAAATTATTAATGCGGTTTCAAAAAATACATAACTTGATATGAGTGTACAAAAATTTTAATTTTAACTTTTCATATTCTTTCTTTTTCTTTTTTATTTCCTTTATTGTTTTCTATTGGAAAGAGAATGATGGGGAGAGGTTATGATTAATGTTTATCCCACCTCAGTTTTGTTCCTCAGAGAAGAATCTCAGATTTATAAAAACCGTGAACCAAATAGTTTTTTGGTCTATTAAAAATAACTAATTTTTTGGCTAGCATTTTTATTGTATTGAATTTAGAGTTAAACTAATGAAAATCAATTCTTTCTTTCTTTCTTTTTTCAATATAAGAAAATTGACTAGTTGAACCATACATCTAGAAAATTATAACTTCCACATTACCACCACCAGAACTCAAGATTTATTTTAGTAAGATATATTATCTTTATATATATACTTATTTAATATTCTTTAAATATTTTTAACGAAGGTTTATCTCGTTAAAAAAAAAAAAAAAAGAGTAAGTTGACCATTGACACAATGGTTAAATCAATTATAATCATGAGCGTGTATTGTGCTCCCATGAAGGCTCAAGTGCTATACGACCTCCAGTTTATAGTTTGTACATGTCTTTGCTACAAGTCGTTTAGGTCAGAACTGATATATCAAAGAAACAATTTAGTGAGACACGTGTAATCAGTGTATTATTTCATTAGTTAGTGGGATGTATAGTTAAATTAGTTAAGTAGTCGTTAGTTAGTTAAAGAATCAGTTTTTTTTTTTTTTTTTTTCCCCAATTGTACTCTGCTCCTTGTATAACAAATTAATGAGAATCACAGATAGTTTTCTCTGAAGCTTTGATTCCTCAATTTCAAAATTCTTTACAAGGTGATCCATAAGGTGTTGACATTAGTACGATACTAATAATTGGAATTTCATTTAACTGTATATGTATCTTAGATCAACCTAGCTACTATTTGTTTGATATTGGACTCAGCGTAAGACCACACAAAACGCACCCATACAATTTATTTGAAGTATTATGTGATATCAGATGCTTCATTAACCCATTTGTTTGTTATTGTTGTGGTACTCCATGCCAGGTTCTTGTGAGACTTACCAAAGTGAGTGCCAACAATTGGCGTTCTGCATACAGAGTATTAGGTTTTACGTTTTAGAAAGTCACGTTAATTGTTTAATTGCTAAAGTTTTCCATTGCTGATTATGAAATTCTACCTTCGTTTTTAAAGCTTCTGATAATTTTGAGTTTGACTGGTGAATAATACAAATTTCTCTTTGTTTTTGAAACACAGCTCTAGACCTGATTAAAAACATGGAAGTGCAAGCAATCATAGGTCCACAAAACTCTATGCAAGCCAACTTTATGATTGATCTCGGTGAGAAAGCTCAGGTGCCCATTGTATCATTCTCAGCAACAAGTCCTTCTCTTTCTTCCCTTCGGAGTCCATACTTTTTTCGAGTAGCTCAAAATGATTCATCTCAAGTGAAAGCTATAAGTGCAATTGTTCAAGCCTTTGGATGGAGAGAAGCAGTGCCAATCTATGTAGACAATTCATTCGGGGAAGGTATAATACCCTACTTGGTTGATGCCTTGCAAAATGTTGATGCCCGTGTACCCTATCGGAGTATCATTTCTCCGTCAGCCACAGATGACCAAATTGGTGAAGAACTTTACAAGTTGATGACAATGCAAACTAGAGTCTTCATAGTGCACATGTCAACCAATATTAGTTCTCGGCTTTTCAACAAAGCAAAAGAGATTGGGATGATGAGTGAAGGTTATGTTTGGATAACAACCAATGGGATAACCAACTCTTTAAGTTCGTTAGAACGATCAGTCCTTGACTCAATGCAAGGGGTGTTGGGTGTAAAAACTTATGTTCCAGAAACAAAAGAACTTGAAAATTTTAGAGTTCGATGGAAAAGCAAATTCCAACAAGACAATCCAACCATTTTGAATGCTGGATTGAATGTGTTAGGACTATGGGCTTATGATGCTGCTTCAGCACTAGCCAGGGCAGTTGAGAAGGTTGGGACTACAAATTTTTACATTGAACAAACAACTGCTTCAAGAAACTTAACTGATCTTGAAGCCATTGGAGTCTCTCAAAATGGTCGAAAACTTCGTGAAGCATTATTGGGTACTAGATTTACAGGCCTAGCTGGAGATTTCAGTCTTGTTAATGGACAATTACAATCATCAACTTTCAAAATAATCAATGTGAATGGCAATGGAGAAAGAGGGATTGCATTTTGGACGCCAGAAAATGGACTCATAAGGGAATTGAATTCGAGAAACACAAGCACATATTCTACCTCCAAGAAAAATCTAGGACCTATTATATGGCCAGGCGATTCATCTTCCATCCCAAAAGGTTGGGAGGTTCCAACAAATGGGAAAAAGTTGAGAATAGGAGTTCCAGTGAAGAAGGGTTTTAGTGAATTTGTTAAGGTGACACATGATGCTAACAATAACAGAACACAGGTAACAGGGTATAGCATAGACGTCTTCAATGCTGTCATGGAAACATTACCATATGCTGTTCGCTATGAGTTCATTCCGTTTGCAAATTCAAGTGGTGGAAGAGCTGGTAGTTATAATGATTTGGTCTACCATGTATATCTTGGGGTCAGTAAAGACCTTCATCCTTCTATTTTTTAACAACTAGGATTACATTTGAAATCTCAATCAACAGAGTATTAAATATAGGAATGTTTATACTATTCAACAAGAAATTAACTACAAATTCTCTAACAGAGTAAATATACCATGCTATAATGCATAATAAAAGTATCTCCCATATAAATTTTGTTCTTTCTTGTTTTTGTTTTATTTTAACTGCCCCTTTTAATCTAAGCAAATATTTTACTTGGACAGAATTTCGATGCTGTGGTAGGAGATACAACAATCACAGCAAACAGGTCTAACTTTGTCGACTTTACATTGCCATACACTGAATCCGGAGTATCATTGGTAGTGCCAATCAGGGACAATGGGAGTAAAAATGCATGGATTTTCTTGAAGCCTTTAAGCTGGGACCTTTGGATAACAAGTGGGTGTTTCTTTGTCTTCATTGGCTTTATAGTTTGGGTTCTTGAACACCGAATAAATGAAGATTTCCGTGGGCCTCCCTCACATCAAATTGGAACAAGCTTATGGTACTCCTTCTCAACCCTGGTTTTTGCACAACGTAAGTTCCAACCCTTCTCATTTGCTTCATTATACCTCTAGAAACTTATTTCACAAAAACAAACACCACCATACACGATACGCAGAAATAATTGCTTAACTTAATCCTTCTAGTGCTCTCAAACTAGCATACAAGACTTTAGTTATAGTTATCTTCTATCTTACACAGACAATACTAGATTCAATATCACTTTTTATAGGGACTAGTCTACTATGCTTTCTTATTTCTTTTCTTATCAATGTGATGCTAACAACTCTTAACAGGATTAATGCATCTTTTTATTATTGTTCTAATTGATATGATTCCAAAACCAGTAAAGAAACTTTTAAACTTATCAAATCATGGAATGGACTTAACAGTTTCTAACCAATATTACTACAAACATAATTTTCTTCCTCCTCTCTATTGTTCTTCTTAACAATGTGGGGTTCCAAAACCAACAAGAAAAAACTTAAAATTATTGCATCATGGACTGGAAGTTCACTATTTGTGACCTATATTACAACAAATAGGATTTTCCACAAGACTAGGAGAAAAGTTCCTCTAACATACTTTGTGACGATTCAAATGAGTATTTGCATGTACATTTAGTTACATAAATTATTTAGAATCATATGATGATTTGTGTAAATAATTTAATAAGTTAACTACAGAAGTACAAGAATATGGCCATTTGAATCACCACGGTCTCCTTCATCAAGTCCATTGAAGAAAAACTTTGTCCATATTATTTCTAAGATTCATTATTATCCATTATTATGAGTCAAAAAAGTGATAATATATTTGGATGAGTTGCATATCTCAAACATTGCATTAATTTGTTATTAAGTGATAATATATTTATATTTATGATAATATATTTATGATGCAATTAAGTTTTTTTTTTTAAGAAATCTATCAACTTAATTTACAGGGGAGAGAGTGGTAAGCAACTTGGCAAGGTTTGTGGTGATCATATGGGTTTTCGTGGTGCTCATACTCACTCAAAGTTACACTGCAAGTTTGACATCGCTCATAACAGTTCAACAGTTGCAACCAACTATTACTAATATCAACCAACTTATTAAGAATGGGGAGCATGTTGGCTACAAAGGAGGATCTTTTGTTTTGGGAATCTTAAAAGAAATGAAGTTTGATGAAAATAAACTTATAATATATGATACTCCAGAAGAATGTGATCAACTGTTGTCAAAAGGTAGTGCAAATGGTGGTATAGCCGGTGCTATTATTGAAAATCCTTACATGAAGCTTTTTCTAGGACAATATTGCTCCAAGTATACCGTGGTTGAATCAATTTATAAAATTGATGGGTTTGGCTTTGTAAGCTCTCTCTCTGTCATGTGTATGTGCGCATGCTTAAGTAAGCGTATACTTTCTCATATTGAATTTTTTTAATCATATGCAGGTCTTCCCAATAGGTTCCCCCTTAGTATCTGATGTGTCAAGGGCAATCTTAAATGTAACAGAAGGAAAGAAAATGAAAGAGATTGAGAATGCATGGCTAGGGAATCAAAACAATTGTACAAACTCCAACAACCAAGTTTCTTCTGCGAGTCTTAGCCTTGCTAGCTTTTGGGGCCTATTTCTCATTGCCGGGGTTGCTTCCTTACTATCTCTCATCATCTCCATGTCTATGTTCCTTTACAAGGAAAGACAACAAATCTTGATCCACTTTCATTCAGAAGGCTCAATATTGAGAAGAATTCATCACACCTTAGGAATCTTTGACAAAAAAGACCTCAAATCCCATACTTTTAGAAACATAGCACTGCAAGACGGAACTGCCATTGATAGTGTTCAAGTTATAGGTGCAAGTGAAGCCTCACCAAACAGTAAGTACACACCAAGTCCATCAAGCTATTCAACCCACACTGAACCCCCCTATGATTGCTTGGGAGCTTTTGGAACGCCTCCTAGAGAGTATGGCGATCTTAGTCCAAACGGTCAAGCATCTCAATTAGCACCAGTTACCGAGCTAATTAGCTACCCAAATCATCAAGAGGGAATAATAACCATCGAAATAGCTCATGAAAATTGTTAATATGCATTTTATGTCTTATTTGACAATAACATAGTAACTCGTAGCATACACTCAATTAGGGGTAGTATATAGAGGTAGAAAACTGAAGGCATCCATATGTAAATTTGCTAAGCTGAAGCTTGTTCACAAGCCTTGTTCAGTTGATTATGTTACTCAATTCATACACCTAATTTAATTTTTACTTATGAAATTTATGTATTTGACATTTGTGAATTTGTATTGGCAAATGTTTTATTCAAATGGCAAGATATAGGTGTTAACTAACGTATCAGACCAAGCTTGGATTTGTTCAACCATGGTTTGTTAAATAATTGAGCTTTAAAATTTAACTCAAAGTTTTATTTTTTAACTAGTCGCAGACCCATTGATGCGTGAGAATAAATAATAAATTTTTATTGTAATATAACATATAATTTTTTCTCTAAAATTTTTTGAAGATAATTTGTTTTCCCTAAAAATTATATTAAAAAAAAAAAAAAAATTCTATTCGGTCCAATTAGGTCTACTTTGGTCTAATTTGGTCCACTCAATCAATTTTGGTCCACCTTCAATCCATTTTAGATTAATTGGGCGTTAAATTGATTCTTTTTATAAGTTTTCTTTTCAATTTTAGCTCAAAATTTCAAAAAATTTTCATAATTTTTGGGTTGAAAAGTGTAGGGCCTAATACTTTGGCAACCTTGGCTCATCTTACATCCGGCGCAAGGCCCATTTCGAGGAGGAGAACAGTCCGAGGAAGGAGTGTGAAGGCCCTAGTGGCCAAATATCTTGCCGAGGACGATCTTGCCGAGATCAACACCTCGGCCGTAGCAGCACGGCGGGGGAATACGCTCAAGACAACTTGTCACCTCCATACTAAATGCGCTCACCTAAGTCCCACAGTCGCATTAATGGAGATGTGACTTCTAGGCAGGGTTGCCTTGGTTGCCACAACTTACAGGGGTGCGAGGAAAGTGGCTGATGGGACGGGCAATCCAAAGGAGAAAGCATGAATAATCAACAGGTGGAAGAGAGAGGTTAAAGGAGGGACTATATATGAGGAGGGAGAGGATCGGAAGAAGGGGGCCCCAGGAAAAAAGGCAATCGAAAAGCTCCTCGGACATGGGCCGAGGACAGACTCCGGACCATAATCTCAGTATGCCAGCCTCCGGCATCTCCTAACGGAACGATTGAACGTTGCCCGCTTGTTAGGGCCTGGTTCTTCAACCCATCATCTACAAATTCATTGGAATGGGCTAACCGGGCTTGAGTCCACTCTCTCAATAGCAGAAGTGCTCAAATCTGGTCCCTATAATTGGTGCCGTTTGTGGGAAGAACTTGGGCACTAGCAGGCGCAAAGGACGGTCGTTCCAAGACAGCTAGTTTGCGGAAGGATAACAATGGCGTTTGCAAAAAAAAAAAAAAAAACGATTGCAGAAAAGTAAAAGATTCAAGGAGAATGAATGGAGAACAAACATAATGGCATTTTATTAAGCAAAAAGAAAATGCAAGATACAAACAGAGGCTCAGATAGGCTTGTTTTAAAGCCAACTATAAAAATAGAGGCCCAGACGGACCTGTCCTATAGCTAGCCCTAAAAAAGAAAGGGCTGAGGCAGGCCTGCTTCGAAGCTACCAACAACCCCTGGGCCGGTATGGATGGCACCAGCGAGAAGAGAGGAACAGATGCAGAGGCGCCAGAGGACCCCACCCCATGATGTTCTCTCGATGCTCCCCCAGCTGCCCAATGCTTGAACATTGGAGGCGGCAACACTCGGGCACCAAGCATGACGTAATCTCGCAAGCCTCCACTGGCAGATAAACTGGGGGAGAGGCATCACTAGCTTGAAGGACAACCATGCACGCGCGCCGAAGAAGGACATTATGTACTTCATGGACCTCCCTCCTAGGATGATGCCCAAACCTTTCCGTTCCGGAAGCCTGACGCGAACCACAACCGCAGCGGTTCTCAACTGAGGCGGGAGGACCCTGATCTTACTTGCCTCCGCCCTTGTACAAGGTCGCCCCATTCCGCCAAGCTCTGATCGCAATCCCGGCAGGGTCATCGAAGGGGCTTAGGGGGTGGGAGAGTCATGTTCTCTGTTTGATTGGAGGATTTGTGAAGTGAGGAAGGATGATTTGGGAAGTGAGGAAGAATGATTGCCTTTTATGGAGGGTGAAGGCTAGAGGAAATTGGTCCAACCAGACCTCGAAGGAAGAGCCATCAACAACATTAATCATGGCCAAATTTCAAGGAGGCCTACAGTCGCTGGATCTGCCTTGATCCATGAGGATATTAATAGGGACGCGTCTCGCACACCGAAGCGTCAAGTGCGGAGCACGAACAGTTAGGGGACGATCGTAATCGAAAAAGGCGGAAGGTTGGAGCGAAAAAGGGGTCGCCAAAACGCGTGAGGACAGAAGCCTGAGCCACCCCCGTCCGGTGCAACCCGGGGTCAAGAATCTAGGCCAACGAATGGCCTATCCTCGGTGAAGCAAGGCCGAGGCTGCTACCACGCCAAAAAAAAAAAAAAAAAAAAAAAAAAAAACCCTCGACGATGAGGGCAAATCCCCTCACTTCAAAAAGGTCCTAAGTGTTAGACAGAACCAAGGCATTGCATGGTCCTCGGACTCAAGCCTATGCGGAAACTAATTACTTCAAAAAGGTCCTAAGTGTTAGACAGAACCAAGACATTGCATGGTCCTCGGACTCAAGCCTATGCGGAAACTAATTACTTCAAAAAGGTCCTAAGTGTTAGACAGAACCAAGGCATTGCATGGTCCTCGGACTCAAGCCTATGGGGAAACTAACTACTTCAAAAAGATCCTAAGTGTTAGACAGAACCAAGGCATTGCATGGTCCTCGGACTCAAGCCTATGGGGAAACTAACTACTTCAAAAAGATCCTAAGTGTTAGACAGAACCAAGTCATTACATGGTTCACGGACTCAAGCCTATGGGGAAACTAACTACTTCAAAAAGATCCTAAGTGTTAGACAGAACCAAGGCATTGCATGGTCCACAGACTCAAGCGTATGGGGAAACTAGCTACTTCAAAAAGGTCCTAAGTGTTAGACAGAACCAAGGTATTGCATGGTCCTCGGACTCAAGCCTATGGGGAAACTAACTACTTCCAAAAGGTCCTAAGTATTAGATAGAACCAAGGCATTGCATGGTCCTCGGACTCAAACCTATGGGGAAACTAACTACTTCGAAAAGGTCCTAAGTATTAGACAGAACCAAGGCATTGCATGGTCCTCGGACTCAAGCCTATGGGGAAACTAACTACTTCCAAAAGGTCCTAAGTATTAGATAGAACCAAGGCATTGCATGGTCCTCGGACTCAAACCTATGGGGAAACTAACTACTTCAAAAAGATTCTAAGTATTAGACAGAACCAAGGCATTGCATGGTCCTCGGACTCAAGCCTATGGGCATTGCATGGTCCTCGGACTCAAGCCTATGGGGAAACTAACTACTTCAAAAAGATCCTAAGTGTTAGACAGAACCAAGGCATTGCATGGTCCACGGACTCAAGCCTATGGGAAAACTAACTACTTCAAAAAGTTCCTAAGTGTTAGACAGAACCAAGGCATTGCATGGTCCACGGACTCAAGCCTATGGGAAAACTAACTACTTTAAAAAGATTCTAAGTGTTAGACAGAACCAAGGCATTGCATGGTCCTCGGACTCAAGCCTATGGGGAAACTAACTACTTCAAAAAGATCCTAAGTGTTATGCAGAGCCAAGGCGTTGCATGGCCCTCGGACTCAAGCCTATGGGGGAAACGAACCACCTCGAAGGGGACCTGTGTTAGGAAGAACCAGAACCCTATGGGGAAACTAATTACTTCAAAAAGGTCCTAAGTGTTGGACAGAACCAAGGCATTGCATGGTCCTCGGACTCAAGCCTATGGGGAAACTAACTACTTCAAAAAGATTCTAAGTGTTAAACAGAACCAAGGCATTGCATGGTCCACGGACTCAGGCCTATGGGGAAACTAACTACTTCAAAAAGATTCTAAGTGTTAGACAGAACCAAGGCATTGCATGATCCTCGGACTCAAGCCTATGGGGAAACTAACTACTTCAAAAAGATCTTAAGTGTTAGACAGAACCAAGGCATTGCATGGTCCACGGACTCAAGCCTATGGGGAAACTAACTACTTCAAAAAGATCCTAAATGTCAGATAGAAACAAGGCATTGCATGGTCTACGGACTCAAGCTTATGGGGAAACTAGCTACTTCAAAAAGGTCCTAAGTGTTAGACAGAACCAAGGCATTGCATGGTCCTCGGACTCAAGCCTGTGGGGAAACTAACTACTTCAAAAAGGTCCTAAGTATTAGATAGAACCAAGGCATTGCATGGTCCTCGGACTCAAACTTATGGGGAAACTAACTACTTCGAAAAGGTCCTAAGTGTTAGACAGAACCAAGGCATTGCATGGTCCTCGGACTCAAGCCTATGAGGAAACTAACTACTTCAAAAAGATTCTAAGTGTTAGACAGAACCAAGGCATTGCATGGTCCACGGACTCAAGCCTATGGGGAAACTAACTACTTCAAAAAGATTCTAAGTGTTAGACAAAACCAAGGCATTGCATGGTCCTCGGACTCAAGCCTATGGGGAAACTAACTACTTCAAAAAGATTCTAAGTGTTAGACAAAACCAAGGCATTGCATGGTCCACGGACTCAAGCCTATGGGGAAACTAACTACTTCAAAAAGTTCCTAAGTGTTAGACAGAACCAAGGCATTACATGGTCCACGGACTCAAGCCTATGGGGAAACTAACTACTTCAAAAAGATTTTAAGTGTTAGACAGAACCAAGGCATTGCATGGTCCTCGGACTCAAGCCTATGGGGAAACTAACTACTTCAAAAAGATCCTAAGTGTTATGCATAGCCAAGGCATTGCATGGTCCTCGGACTCAAGCCTATGGGGGAAACGAACCACCTCGAAGGGGACCTGTGTTAGGAAGAACCAGAACCCTATTTGGTCTTTGGGACACAAAAGGTCTGCCTAAGCGTGCACGCCTTCACGTTATCATAACTACTGCCGTGATTGGCTGAGATACAATTGAAGTCAAAATTATACAAGCAAAAAAAAAAAAAAAAAAAAAAAAAGGAAAAAATAGAATGAACAACACGCAAATGAATAAATAGCCAGAACAAATAAAGAGGAAATAAGATTCACGTTATATTAAGTCCATAAAAGTTACATGGCAGGGGTCACATTACAACGTAAAAAAAAAAAAAAAAAAAAAAGATACAAAAACAAAACAAATGGCAAAAACGGGGCAGACAGAGGCGCCAAGGGCCCTACTCCTTCCACTTAATTTCCCCCCCTCCCCCCCAGTGAGTGGCTGGTCCATGGCAACCTCAGGATCCTTTGAGCTCTGACTGGGAGGGATAGCCTGCAGCGGCATAGCTGGGACAGTTGCCACCTCAATAGAAGGGGCCTAGGCGTCAGAGGAGGGCCTTGCAGCTTCCTAGAGTCCTTCCTCGTTAGGGCCTTCACTTGATTCAATCACCCCAGGAGGATCACCCCCTTGAACATGCTCACAGGTGAGCCCAGCGTCCCAGGCTCCCCCACCAGGAGTAGCACCAGCCTCCTCAGCGGTCACCTCAGCCTCAGAGCTGTCTAGAGCAGCCTCGCGGATGGCTGGGGGGTAGTACACGCTCTCCGCCTTCCACTGGTCGGACAATGCCTCTACTCCAGCTTGTTTAAGGGCCTTACCCCAAACCTGGGAGCAGTAGCGCCTACATACCACGGGAACTTCGCCTTTATAGGCAGCTTCCGTCTCGGCTACCCCCGCGGCATAAGCTACCTCTTCGGCTTCCTCCTTAGAAGTGAGAGCCTCCTCCCTACCAAAGTCCACCTCAGCCTTAGCCCTCACAGCTTCTTCTCTGGCCTATTCAGCCACTTTCTTGGCCTCCTCGACAACAACCATCTTCTTAGTCAAATCCGCAATTAACTCCTTTGTGGTCGCCAACTGCTCCTCCGCCTCAGCCAGACGTCTCGTCTGGTCTCGGGCCTGCTTTTGGGCACCCTCAAGGCCAGACACTGCATTGTCCCGAGCCTGGGTCATCGCCTTTAGCTCCTCTCGGGCCGTGGCGAGGTCAGCCTCGGAGGTCTTGAGGGTCCGAATGGCCTCTAACCGTTTATCACGCTCGGCATCCATGGCCCTTCCTTGATCGCTGGCCGCCGCCTTCAACCTATAGGTGGCCTGTACGGCCTGCCAAACAAAACGAATGCGTAAGCCAATTTTAGAAAAGGAAGAAAAACTAAAGTCAGAGAAGTCACATGTGCTGGGGGACTTACCATTCCCAAGTACCGCTTAAGGCTGAGGAAGACTTGCTTGCTCCTCAAAGTCTCCAGCTCAGCCATATCTGCTGGGAGTAATAGGCACCTCTCCAGCGCGTCGGCCACGTACGTGCCTTCGCCCTCTCTGAAATCCCTGAAGGAGGAGTCATCCCTCAGGGGCTCCCCACGGAGCATTGGGGCGGGAAGCCAAGCCTGGGCCTCGGGCTGGGCAATGACCTGTCTGTCCTGGCCTTGGGAGCCTATCTTCAGCTGTTTCGTGGGCCGCTGAATGTCATCCCCCTCCTGCGAGGACACAGATTTGTCCCCAATAGGCCTTTTGCCCTTGTCCTTCTTCCGCTTGAGGTCAATGGGCTCGGGCCTAGACGGCAGACTCGCCTGAGGTGGAGGAGGAAGAGGCCTAGATTGGGCGAAGGCCGACCTGGTCTGGGCAGGCTGAGCCTTGGGAGGAGGAGGGGGAAGCTTTGGCTGGGACTTCCCTGGTTGGCCCTCGATCAAATCCAGCAGACTGGTGTGGGATTTCCTTTTGTAACCTATCTCAGGCCGGGAAAAGGCCTCTGACGCTATGAAGTCTGCTTCGGTCAGGCTAGGATTGCCCAAATCTCCGGGAGGATCCTCGGACTGATAGAGTTGATCAAAAATGTCAAACTCGTCCTCGGCATGGCCAAAATCAGCTACTTCCTCTTCCCTCTCTGGATCTTCTTCTGTGGCCTCTGCGGGTCTATGGGAGGAGGAGGGGCCTGCTAATGTAACACCTTCTGCAGTGGGGGGTTCCTCGGGGAATAGGAACCCGTGTTCAGCTATAGTGATTTTCTGCAGCCGAGGGTCTTTTGCTTGGATCACGTACTTCGGGGCCACAAACGATTTTTGGATCGGAGTGTACCCCAGGATCTTGTGAGCAGCCCTAACCTGATTATCGGCTTCGTTCACGAATATCTCTGCCCTAAGTACTTTCTGCAAGTCCTCCCTATTGACGAGGTTGAAACGACGCTCATAGGCGTGCGGATCTGCGGAAAGAAAAACAAACTTCTGTCATCAGCCGAACAAAGCAGATTCACAAAAAAAGAAAAAAGAAAAAAGAAAGAGGCTAGACCCTCTCCTGCTCCGAGTACCCTACTTGGCTCTCCCTCTGTTGTCGGGCATTGGAGACCATCGTGCCACTCCCCCGACACAATGGGAAAGTCGAGATTCAGCCCCTTGCTAGAATCGGGGAGACACTGGATAAGCTAAACCCTATCATCCCTAGTCTTCATATAATATGTCTTACCCTTCATGTGCTGAAGGTTATAGCACCAGTTTACGTCATGATGGGTTAACCTCAACCCCATCTTCTCATTCAAGGCATCTACGCACCCTAGTATCCTAAACATATTGACTGCACACCGGGTAGGGGCTAGTCGAAAGTGCCTAAGGTAGCTGTTCGTCACTGGCCCCATAGGGATTCTCATGCCTCCCTCTAAGAAGGCTATTATGGGGATCACCATTTCGCCATCATTCCTCCTAATGTACCATTCCCCCTCCTCACAGTACCTCAAGCCCACATTGGGGGGTATACCATAATCAGCGATGAACCTCGCCATCATTTTTTCAGACTCGACTAACTTCTTAAATCTACCCATCCCCTACCACAACTAAAAGACTCGAGAGAAGGCGAATGAAAGAAAGGGTTAAGAGAAAAATTTGCGTTACAGAGGAAAGAAAACTTACAGGAATGAGAAAAAGCTCCTCGAACGGGCTTTTTATGCTGAAAAGGAGCGCCGGTTGACGTGGAAGTTCGATCGGATTCAGAGTACGTGCGCCAGAGTTCTCAAGTACACAGATAAGGAGGCGAATCGATCCAAGCAAGTATTTATACGCTCGATTGAAAATAATCAGGTGGAGCTTCCCGCTCATCAAGACAGGAAATCCCCACCGATTGATTAGCATCACATCGTTGAACGTGGGGAGTATGGAGCCGTCGGAATTTAATGCGGGCATTTAATGCTGGGGCGCTTCGTATATCGAGGCGCTAGAAACACGCATTGGGCAGGTGGAAAGACTCCAGTGCTGACGTAGGCCACTACGGGGCGAGTCATGACGAAGGCTCGAGAACATCGAAATCCTCCTCCCCGCCCGAGGAGCCGGACAGCAGGATTTCGAGGGGCTATTGTGGGGCCTAATACTTTGGCAACCCTGGCCCATCTTACATCCGACCCAAGGCCCATTCCGAGGAGGAAGAACAGTCCGAGGAAGGAATGTGAAGGCCCTAGTGGCCAAGAATCTTGCCGAGGACGATCCTGCCGAGATCAACACATCGGTCGTAGCAGCACAGCGGGGGAACACGCTTAAGACAACTTGTCACCTCCATACTAAATGCGCTCACCTAACCCCTCCAGCCGCATTAATGGAGATGTGACTTCTAGGCAGGGTTTCCTTGGTTGCCACAACTCACATGGGTGCGAGGAAAGTGGCTGATGGGACGGGCAGTCCAAAGGAGAAAGCATGGATGATCAACAGGTGGAAGAGAGAGGTTAAAGGAGGGACTATATATGAGGAGGGAGAGGATCGGAAGAAGGGGGCCCCAGGAAAAAAGGCAATTGAAAAGCTCCTCGGACATGGGCCGAGGACAGACTCCAGACCATAATCTCGGTATGCCAGCCTCCGGCGTCTCCTAATGGAACGATTGAACGTTGCCCGCTTGTTAAGGCTTGGTTCTTCAACCCATCCTCTACAAATTCATTGTAATGGGCTAACCAGGCTTAAGTCCACTCTCTCAATAGCAGAAGTACTCAAATCCGGTCCCTACAAAAAGTATGAAATTTTATTATATTTGGGCTAAACTCTTTCATTTTGAGTTAAAAAATACAAATACAATACTAAAATAGACACTAAAAATTAGAAATATGAGCCCCAAAAATGCAATAAAATGATAAATATTTGAAAGTCTTATTCGGTCCACATTGGTTCAATTTAGTCCATTCTATCCTTTTCGGTCCAATTTGGTCCATTTGGTTCTATTTAGTCCATTCTATCCACGAAAGTTCTATTCGGTCCAATTCGGTCCACTTAATCTTATTCAGCCCACATTTTCCCTATTCAGTCCATATTGGTCTTATTCTATCCACTTTAGTCCTATTCGGTCCATTCCATCCGCTTTGGTCCTATTTTGTCCATTTTGTCCACTTCGGTCCTATTCAGTCCATATTAGTCCTATGCGGTCCATTCATTCTTATTCGGTCCATTCATTCCTATTCAGTCCACCATGTTCCTATTCGGTCCTATTTTGTCTATTTGGCCCACTTTGTTCCATTTGGTCCAATTCAGTCCATTCTAATCACTTTGGTTCATTGGAGAGATCTGAACCGAAGAAGCCAAGTTTCTAGCGTGCCAAGGAAAAAATCGAGAGAAGAAAATAGAAAGAGACAGAGTCTTTTAAAGTCTGTTTGGTGAGTTGTCTAATTAGACAAATGCCTAAAATTTAAAAATGGAACTTAAGGAACAATATTGTATCTAAGTCTTGCCCTTGTCAATATGGTCTATATAATCAAGCACTCTCAGTGTGTATTTCATTGAACAAACATGATATAGAATGGCTTAAATTTTAAAAAGCTAATTGCAAATCCACGCAATAAGTAGAAAAAATAATATAATTATTTTATAAGAATATAATGTAAATTTTATAGGTTAAGTAGTGTATGTATTATAATTTAAAAGTATTTTCTATCTCTATAAGTATAAATTATGTATTGGAACATATAATGTATTTTGTATTTTAATAACAACAATATATACATGTGTGTGTGTGTGTGAAATGCGTAATTTAATTAAAAGATTTAAATTACATAATTAGAATATTGTTTAATATAAATGAAGAAGATATTACTAAAATGACATTTTTTAAATATATAATAATTGGTTGACTAATTTGAACATATCAAAGAATTTTTTTTTTATAAAATGTATACCTCCATTCCATGGGACACATGTGATACTTTACATTAAATGTAAATATTATATAAGTTTAGAACTATAGCATCTTCTTTAAATGAAAGTATAATGCCTATATTATTGAAACTTGAATTTTTTAGCCAAAAACTAAAGAATTAGGCCCAAATAAAATAAAATCTTATACTTTTCAACCCAAAAATTTAGGAAAATAATTGAATTTTTAAGTCAAAAACTGAAATGACAACCTACAAAAAGAATCAATTTATTGTCCAACCCAATTAGTCCAAAATGGACTAAATAGACCAAATTGGACCATTGGATCAAATGGATAGAAGTGAACCGATTGAACCGAAGTAGACCAATTAGACCGAATGAACCTAGGTGAACCGAAATGGATGGAATGAACTGAAGTGGACCAAAACAAACTGAATGGATCAAAATTGACCAAATAAGACCGAATGGACCAAAGTGGACTGAATTGGACCTAATTGACCAAATTTTACTGAAATGTTACGCTAATGTTGCAAAAAACAAAAAATATAACAACAACAAATGTTATCCTTTTTAAATATTATATATATATATATATATATTATATAATACAAATTTATTCAATTTATATTTTCTGTCATTCTCTATGTACTTCATCTGAACAATATATAATAAATGAAATCTAAAATATATATTAAATTATTAATTTGTAAATATATACCAATCAAATATATAATACAAATTTATTCAATTTATATTTTCTCTCTTTCTCTATGTACTTCATCTCAACAATATATAATACATGAAATATGTTAGGTTGTAAATATTTAGGATTAAATGTTTACTTTCTAAATTTATTTATGTTGGCAAAACGAAAACAAAAACATATCAAAATTAAGTGTTAGACATTACTCAAGATTGTTCAAATCAAGATTCAAAAACTGTTAAGCTGCAGAAAGAAGAAGCAAGCTACTATGAAGCTCAACCGATCAAAAGATAGGTTCACCCGATCAAAAGTTGTGTTCTGCAGATTTTAAATCAAGCCCAAGTCCACGAAAACGTTTAGAGTTTCAGTTTAACACTACTAAGTATAAAAGAAAAACCCTAAATACGTTTTAGAAGTTCTTGAAAGTCTTATGAGTTACTCTTGTGAGATCTGTGAGGCTTATGTAACCTTCTAACTTTACATGTATCTACCAGAACGTGATCTACAATTAAGAACTGGTGGAAACAAGTTGCTACATAAAGATCTACTACTAATGGTGAACTGAAATCTTTGAGTGGGATCACAAAGTCACAAACGTGGGAGTTTGTGTTCAACAAATTCAAGATAAAGGAGTCCGTGGAGTCGGAGCTGCACGTGATCGTATTAGTAAGTTCAACAAAAGGTAGCTTTAGATTTTAGGGAGAAAATCTATTGTAAACTTTTATTTTGTCATAGTGAATTTGTTTACCTTAAGGATAGTTAAGTTAAATTCTCTCCAGGTTTTTACCTTGAAACGGTTGGTTTCATTGGTTTTCCTAGGTCATTATATTACTGTCTTCTTTACTTTTCCGCACTAAATAATATTATTGCATGAGATTAACCTAGATCTAGAAAATCAATCTAAGTAGCTACTTGGATAATTCATGAGGTTAAACAAATCTGATTTATAGGTTTCTAAACTGAACAAAAAAAATCTAAAATATATATTAATTATTTATCTGTAAATATATACCAATCAAATCGTTTTCAAATTATACTTTCAAATCGTAAACCAAATGCCAAATCGACCTTGCCGGTCTAGCAAATTTTTCCTCTGACCTCTGAACCTTACTTCATCGATCGACCACGTACACCACCACTACCGATTAGTTAGGGCTGATTTCGGACCATGCATTGGTCAGCATTTTGAACACTAAAAATATCATAACTACGATTCAGTAGTCCAATTCTGGCAATTTCATTTGCTCCTCCGTACACTTGAATTCACATAGGGACAATAAGATTTTAAATTCCCAATTTAATGTTTGTCTTGAAGAATCAACATGATTATGGTTGTTGCCTAGCTAGTACTGGTAGCACGTGTTGCTATCAGTAGGCCAAACGTCCGAAATTTCTTGATGGAAGATCACTAGATAAGCACGACTTATAATTGTCAATGTCAACTTAATTACAACTGACATTATAAAATGTAAATTCATCAGATTCATAAAAATAATAATGAACACCAACGTGTTTATTTCACTTACAATAACAATATATATAGCTGGTGAAAATGTAATAAATTTCATGTTGATTATGTCTTTCATCAATCTTGTTACTTTAGGTTGTTTATTGAATTGCCCCCACAATTTCAACAGAAAGGGCCACCGATCGGTCAGCTCTCCCTCCTCCTGCACCTGCCTATTAAATTGGCATTTCAATTATATCATAATTTGTAAACACAAACATGAAACATGTACTAACCCGTAGGTTGGGAAAGTAACTATGATGAAAGAAAAAAAAAATAGTTGATTCAAAGTTTGAAACCAAAATTCAATTGGTTCGTTGAAAACTTTATGTGATGATAGTTTGATAGTTTTCTATATTTCCTCGTGTTTGGTAACATTAGAAAATATAGGTAAAAAAAAAAACTCTATATATATTACTTTTGTGTTTGTGTATTCTATTAAATATTACTATTTTCTCAACAAAAAAAAATATAAGGATATTTATCTCACATCGATTGTATGTGTTAGAGTTTCAGTCCTTGTAATCCGAGGTCAATACTAAAAAAATTAGGTTCTTTTATAGTAGTACTCAAGTTATGTAATGTATTATAAGTCTGTTTAAAAAGTTCTATATATTATTTTTGTGTTTATGTGTTCTAATAAGTATTACTGTTTCTTCAAAAAAAAAAAAAAAATATATATATATATATATATATATAGGTCAAAAGAAACTAGTTTTAGTCAATGTAAAACCTATTAAAACTAAGACTTATTTTAGAAGTTGTTTTCAGCTAATTTTTTTCAAAAAAACAATTATATCTCACAAGTTTTTAAACTTACTTTAAAGGTTATTATCAAATATAAGAAAATAAAATAGTCTTTTCAAAAAATATTTTTTGAAAAATGACTTTTTTTTCCAGATAACTTTAATAGTGAAACAAATGGTAAGCCTAAGAATTTATTTGGTTAGGATGAAAGGGGAAGTTAAGGAAATTGACGAAATAAAATAGTAGGATGATTATCAATTTTCACCTTTCGGTAGGTAAGAACTCAGAGCAAATAAAGGGTGGGCTCCAAACATACAGAGAAGAAAACTAGTTTTTGAACACAAGCTAGCATTAAAAACTGAAAAATTTATAGTAAACCTTTGAAGTTTGAAGTTAATTTTTTTTAGATGAGGTTGCTTGCCAACTGCAACGTGAAATCTTGTGGTCATCCTCTCAGCGAGCATTGACCATAATCCAGAGAAAGAAATGAAAAATAAAATAAAATAACAACAGTCTTTGATCAAATGGCATTTTCTCTATCTGAGTATTTTGGACTGTAGTGTTTTTTTAAAATGATTTTTTATAGATTGATAATAGTGGGGGGTAGGTGGGGAATTCAAGTACTCCTTTTTGAATTAAAAATAATATTAGTATGCAAATTTAAAATTACGTTAATAGTCCTACTTGGTTTAGCCAATTGGCTTAACCACTAATTTTAATGAATTGATTCGCAATTCAATACGGGTAGTTAATTAGTCAATTTTCTATCACAATGTTTGCATGGATAAATACATTCAAAAAAACAGCACACGATAAGCCAAAAATAAGCACACAAAGACAAAATATGTTCACCATCATGCAGTGAAAACTCTACAAAGTAAAAAAACTCCAAGGGTAACCCCAAACTCGCACATGACATCAAGCACATGTAGTTAAACTATATATTCTTTCTAGCAACGGCAGGCTCTCAATTTAGGAAGTATAAACATTTCATTTAAGGTGCACTAGTATCCGTATCATACCCGTATTATACTAGTATCGTACCAACCGTTTCATGTTATAAATTAGGACTGATATTGGGTCGGGTCGGGTCGGGTTTACTGTGACCCGAAACCCGACCCGTTAGGAATCGGGTGTGATTGTCTGAAACCCGACCCGACCCGAAAAATCGGGTCTGAAATCGGGTCGGGTTTCCGGGTCTCGGGTTGGTCTTTTTTTTCTTTTCTTTTTCTTTTTTTTTTTAACCCAGAAAGGTTCATTGGGAAAGCAATAGACTTCAAAGGCCATGATTTTGAGCTACTACCTTTTGGGGCTGGTACATGGAGTTCGCCAGACAACATGAAGATTGAAGATTTAAACATGGATTTGTTCACACCTTAAGGTCATGCTATTAGTGTAAATGTTATCTGACCACAAAACTGCAATCACTAGGTCAACTAGAGAAAACATTAAGTATCCAATTGGCACAAAAATCCCAGCTACAAAATTTCTGAGCAAGCAGTGGAGTTTCTTGAAGATATCAAGGAAAGCAGAAGCTTGCTGTCAAGCCAAAGCATTACATTCAAGGCTTCATTACCAAAGATTTACCCAAGTTGGAAACTCATGACCTTGTTTTTGCAGTATTTTAATTGTATCATGAATTGTTGATTTACATATGATGTTCAGGTTCATTTGTTTCAGTCAAGATTTCTATGTATTAATTGCATACATTCAAGATTTCTTTCTTGATGGTAAAACATAAAAATCACACTTATGTGATAGTTCATAAGGCTAATAGGACAAATGAAATTATAGGGAACAACTGGAAACCAAAAGAGTAAGTATTTGAAAAAAGGAGCAGCAATCAAATACTGAAATGTTAAACAACGAATATCTGTGTTATCAACCTCAGAATTTAGACAACAAATGGGGCCAAGGATTAACATCTAATCTTCAAGCCTAACCTTCTCTCCCTCAAACACAGAGGGGGAGTGTCAAGGATTAGGAATAGGTCCTTGCATTATCATCAACCAAAATACTTTCCAAAATCAATTCCAAATGCGAATAGCAAGAATGAAACTAATCCATATATCACCCCCACGAATTCAACTAAAAGTTAAAACTAACTGAACTTTGAAATGCCAAAATAGATAATAAGTTAATGACAGCTGACCCCTAAAACAACTGTTAAGTAAATTTATAAGAACACAATCATTTCTACAAACACAAGTTTGGCTATCATCAAGAAGCCTCCCATCTTCAATCCCAGCAAGACTCCCACCTTTTAAATGATGCCGCCAACATTTGTGATCAAAAGCACAACAGTTTCATGGATCTTCTCTACACAATATCTTCTCACATAGCACCTAGAGTTCAAGTAAAATTAGAGCTGAAATAATTAGTTCCAGCAAGAGTAAATTTTTTTAAGACAAATTTGATATATTCTTAATTTCAAGTAATTCTATCTACTTTTGTATTAACAGGACATCAAAAGTATGTCAAACTTCAGCAGAGGAATCAGGGTACAAATCATTTAAAAAAAATTATTAGTATTAATTTAGATTTTTCATCCCATTCAACATAACTAAGAACAAAACAACCAACATAACTAAGAACAAAATTTATTGAAAAAAGAGAAGTAAGATGGTCATTATGATTGTGTTAACAATATCCAAATAAAAATTAAAATGGATAATGGAGATACAGAGACTATAAGGGCATAAACAAAACCTGCAATGTATGTAGGTAGATCAGTCAAGATTAGTAACAGTGCTTGATGGTGAAGGCAATGCTGCTGAAGGTGAAGCTAACTTCGCTTCCAAAAAAGCTTCAAAACATTTAGAACAACAATATATATTAAATTTCATTTAATGCACTAACAAGATATATTAAATACACAAGATATATTAAATTTCAGTTAAAGCACAAGTTAATAAATTTTAAGAACATTACATTTTTCATAATCTTCAAATAGTTCAACATCATCCATGGCTTGTCGAAGCGAAATTTGCACTGAAGATTGAAGCCAATTTTGAGTACATATAAGAGATTGTACCATCTCAGCGGCAAGTGAACTACGGAATGGGTCTAGTATACGTCCTCCCGTACTAAATGCCGACTCAGAAGCCACAGTAGAAACAGGTACAGCCAACACATCTCGTGCCAGTCGAGATAGTATACTATACTTATTAGCATTACACTTCCACCAAGCCAATATATTAAAGGTCTTGTCATTTTCCCCTTCAATATTCTCCATCAAGTATTTTGTAACCTCATCTTCACACCCAACAGGTTGTTTTCCTTGCCTAAAAGCCTTGTATTGAGAGGCAATAAATCTGTCTGGATCATCATCATCATCATCATCAACATCAACACCAACACCTTCCATTCTTGATATCTCACTCGCACTTTGTATAGAAACATATGATGAATGAGTTAAATTATAATGCTCATACAAGCGTTTCAATACACTTTCCACACGGTCAGTAATAACCGTAGCAACATTCTTCCCATACAAATTTGATAAACAATAATTCAAATAATCCAACTTCTTTCGAGGATCAAGCACCACAGCAACATACAAAAGCACATTTCCCTTCTTTGATGAATCCTCTCCGCTCCCCCAATACTTATCAAACTTCTCTTTCATTGTTTTTGCCATTGAGTACACAAAATGATCCTCACTCCCAGAAAAGTGATCTATCTTTCTTTTAATCATATATATCTCATCAAAGAAAGCATTTGATGTCACATACAAGGAACCTGAAAACCTCTTTGTGGCATTATAAAAAAGTTTCAAAAACTTAACAAATTTTCTACAAGTCTCCCAATCATCCTCATTTGGAGGTCTCCTATCATAGTCCCCATCCCGAAAGTGTAAAATATAATCAAGATCTTCATGTTCCATCCGCTTGAATGCATGTTCAAACTTTTCAGCATTTTCTAACATTTTATAGGTAGAGTTCCATCTAGTGGCCACATCCAAACATAGAATAGCCTTTGACTCTATTTTCACTTTCTCTACACACCTCTTGAAGGTTTGTAACCTATTTGGAGAAGCTTTCACATATCTAACCACATGACACACCCTATCAATTGACTTATTATGATGTTTTAAGCCATCGGTCACAATAAGATTTAGGATGTGAGCACAACACCTCACATGAATAAGTTCATTCCCCAAAATAGTACCTTTCCACATATTAGTAGCTTCTTTCAAGTAACTAATGGCTACATCATTTGAGGAAGCATTATCAACCGTCAAGGTGAAAATCCCCTCAATATTCCACTCTTCTAAACAAGATTCAACCATTTTACCAATGGTTTTCCCCTTATGATTATCAACAATACAAAAATTCAAAATTTTTTTATGTAACTTCCAATCATCATCTATAAAATGACAAGTAAGACACATGTAATTAAAATTTTGTATTGAAGTCCATGTGTCAGTGGTAAGGCAAAGCCTACGGCCTCTCAAGGCATTTCTCAACTTATATTTCTCTTCAAAATAAATCCGACTCACATCTTTAGCTACCGTGAAGCGAGATGGGATATTAAAATTAGGTTGAAAGACATTACAAAACCTTCTAAATCCTTTATTCTCTACAAATCTAAATGGAAGCTCATCCAATATGATCATTTCAGCAGGAACTTTTCTACCCACAACATTTGTAAAAGTCCTAGGCACTAGATTTCCCTCCTCTACATCCTTGGACAATGGTTCTTGTCCATCATGCAATTCATTAAGATATTCAGGACAAATGGGTGTATGGTTTTTTAAATTAGATGTCCCATAAATTTTGCTATCAGCCATGTACTCCTTGCTACAATATATGCATCTTGCCTTAGTTCTACCTTCCTCATCTATAAACTTCTCAAAGTGGTCCCAAGCCGTTGATGATGATTTTCTCTTATTAGGATTAGAAGAAAATATCACCTGCGGTGGACGAGGAGGTCTCATGGTTGGTCTTGTAGTGGCAACATCAGGTTGTGTAGGCTCCATTGAATTCATGACCTAGTACCACACAAAACAAAGATAAGAAACAGTTCATTCATTCCCTTAAACAACTAGCACACATGAAAAAAAAAAAAAAAGACCTTGTACAGAACCGCAAATACCCATGTTAAATAACAAAAAACTTCACGCACACTAATTTCACCCCTGCTGATCAAGTTTAGAATATACCATAAAACTTCACCCATGCTTTCACAACATTCAATGTAATGTAGCGTATGCACTATATTCTTAAAATATAATGCTCATGAAATATGTAACACTTCCAACATAAATAAATAAATATTTTGAATTTCATGTGCATGAATGTACACTTTTTTTTTTTTAAATGTTAAGTACTACTACTATGTAGACCCAAGTCCAGTGAAGGTACACCTATTGGAAGATGAGCCAAGAAAAACACAACTATGATGATCTTAATGAAGCCAAGAAAAGCACAAGTGTGAGGTATAACAACTAGAGCTAGGTTAAAGCTCAACATTACCATGCCTAAATCTAATAAGTGCCTTTGCAAAAAAATAACATTAAGCTTGAACTTAAGCTAAAAAGCCAAGAAAAACATGAGCCCAACTTAAACTCTATGCTAGCATAGGACTGGGCCAAGGATTACTTCCATTTGTGTATCACAGGACCCAAGAATTCAGCTTTGCATTGGACATGATGCATTTGCAGTCAAACCAGCTATAGAAATGATGAACTCATTCTAGTTGAAGGATAACATACCAACTCTTCAACCAACAACTGGCTCAGCTTCTGTCATTGGCAGCAAGACATCAATAGAGTTTGCGTATTGGTGAAACTGCAACCAGCCATAAAACATTGGATTATCTTCAGTTCAAAACTTACAGACATTGAAGGCACCAAAATAACTGACTAGGTGAAAGCAGTATTAAGAAAGAATTTAAGTTTAGTTTCCACATTTCCTAAGTGAAAGTAAATAGTAATAATATATCATTGAAACAGCTTGATTTAGTTTCATTCAATATGGTTCAACACACTTATCCAAAAAAACATTACTATGGATCAACACAACCATGATTCTGAAATCTTAGATTCCATTTAGTTGATCTTTCTGTTTTTAATATTTTTTTTAAAATGCTCAATTTCTGAAATTAACAAAAGAGCCATCATCTGATATACTTCTACAGATTAGTGAAGAATTTCCATTATAAAAAATAAAGAACTTCTATGCTTGGTCATGATATACTTCTATTTTGAATAAGTTTATTATCAATTGGAAAGCTACTTCATTCATCAAACCTTCAGGATATAGAAGTTCGTCCACAAGAACTTATCTTTAGCAAAACCCAGAACACCCATTGGAGTGAAAAGCATAGAGAAAACAAGAACTACACGTACCTAGCACTGTAGAGACAGATCTGGCGGTTTGAAACTACAAAACTCCAACTGGGTTTTTGTTTTTGTTCTTGTTCAAACTTCAAAGAGAGAACAACAAACTGCAGGAAAATCCAATACTGTGTAATGTGTATAATGAGTGAAGAGAGAGTAAACCCAGAAAGCCAAAAAAAAAAAAAAAAATTGAAACAACAACACCATCACCGTATCACACACACACAAACATAACAACACCATCCAAAATCTAAAACCAAACACAAAACAAGATGGATGACTTACACAGAGATAACTGAGGCCCTGAGGGAGGCGAAGAGCTGAGGGAGGCGGAGAGAACAAGTTCAACAGAGTGTAGGGTGTTTTTCAAAAATCGGGTTCAGACTAACATACTTATATGACCCGACGCCCGACCCGATTCCGACCCGATCCGAAAATAACCCGAAATTGAGACCCGAAACCCGACCCGAATATTCTCAGACCCGCCCAAACCCTGTCGGTTCGGGTCGGTTCGGGTCGGGTTTTCGGGTGGGCCGGGTCCTTGCTCAGTCCTAGTTATAATTTTTTAGAAATTACTTATATCACCGTGTTGCACGCATGTCCGTGCTTCCTAGCTCTCATGTAGGGGCTTCTAACTTATTTGCTAGCTGCACAAGGTGATACACCACTTGCAAACCGACCTCTTGACTATTCCAAAACTCCTCGAAGATTTGATGTAGTTAATGTGGTTTCAACAGCAACATCTAACACACATATGATGATCAAGTATATGCATGTAACACATGCAACATTTTCTAACCTTTGGTATCACATGAACCACTGCAATAAGCTAAATTTTAACGATGTATTAATTTGGGCTTTTTCAATAAGTACATACCGAGCTACTAATATTGCACAAATTTTTTTTTTTTTCTTTGGTTCTGTATTAAAGCGTTTCTATGTTTTGTTACCACAAAACCATTGTCCAGATGTTTGTAAAGCCATTACATCAATTTTAGGTCATTTTCTAAGATTATTGACGTACGGTTCCCTAACATAATATTAAGCTGACTCTCTTAAATATGAATCTTGGGATGCTCATTTGATATTTTCTTCTATATTATACTGCACAAATGTGTGGAACCCCACGTAATGTTGCTCGAATGAAATCTGAAGCCATATCGATCGTAAGACCAAAACGTCAACTAGTGTTGTTAGGTTGCAACTTGAATTATTTTTTAGTGAAGTTTCTCGATAACCATTGTCATCGCAGCAATATTAGTTTGAATATGATATTAATCTATTATTCGTTGCTCATCAAAGTCTCCTTTTCACACTTTCATCAAACAAAAAATCTCCTTTCTTATGCTATATTCCTAAGTACAATTAATGCCCTATAAATAAGACTACTTCTGACTTAAGATGACCATGCATCTTAAAGCTCCGAAGATATTCAAACAAAATCATGAAGATGCGTACCAGAATTGTTTTTTCTCTTTTCATCTTCATTATTCTTTCTGAAAGAAATAGCATGGCCATGGCACAAAACACGTCGACAATCCCGGTTAACGTGGGTGTCATTCTTGACTTGGATACATGGAATGGGAAGATGGGGTTCAGTTGCATAAACATGGCCCTTTCAGACTTCTATGCCTCCAATCCTCACTACAGAACTAGGCTGGCTCTTAACTCCAGGGACTCCAAAAGTGATGTTGTTGGAGCAGCTGCTGCAGGTTCTCTCTCTCTCTCTCTCTCTCATAGATTTAGTTTCCTTTTTTCTTTTTGGCCTCTTTACTCAGTCTTTAATATTTTTTTCTTGGGAAATGATTGTTACATACAGAGTAAGCACACTTTTTTAAACAAAAATCGTGATTTGAAGTTACGATTTTCAAGTTACTTCAAGACATGATTTTTGTGCAAAAGTATTATATGTATAAGGTGTTTATAACTTTTATTTTTGTAAGATTAACTGGTTAACCCTATGCAATGGTATATAGCTATGGATTAATGGGATTAATGTTTATGAATATAATATAAATCCTTAAGACTTATTCACCACAAACTCATAACGAAAGGCATAGAGATTTTCTTAATTGGATAACGTTAAAAAAAAATTTCCTACTACAATAGAAATATTATCTTCTTTTTTTTTCCTTTTACGAAGAAGTACTACTTGAAAGTATGATATTGAAGTCGACCTGATTATTGGCTTGGTGTCAACTACGCTATGACCTCCTGGCTGTGACAACATTTTAAAAAATAATTATTATATTACAACGGTACAATTCAGTTTTATAATGGACTTAGAATCAAATGACATAAAAAAGAAAGAATTATCTAGGGAGAGAAGTTAAAAACTAAAGGAGATAGGGACAAGTAATTGGACAAATATATATTGTGACACCCATCTCCTTCTCTTATTCAAAAAATAAAATAAAATAATATAAAAGCTTCACAGCCAAATTTTAATACACTTACCATTGTTACAGTGCCTTTTGAGAGGAGCTGATGGTGTGTTTTGTTATAATCTTATTCATTCTCCTTTGCATGTGTAGACTTGTTAAAAAATAAATAAAATAAAAATCATTTCAGTTGCATGCTTCTGCTATTTTTCTTCTCTCTCTCTTTTTTTTTTTTTTTAATTATACCATTTTTATTATGTTTCCTTGGAATTTGAATTCAAATTTTCAAAACATAAATTAGATGTAGCATGAAGAGTTCACAATTAAAATCATAGCCTTTCAGTTTCTCAAAAAAAAAAAAAAAAAAAGAATGAGAGAGAAGAAGAAGATCAAAGCCTTTATAGCTATTTTCTTTCCATGGTTAATTTTAGGTTAAATTACAAATTATACCTACAATCGCTAACTTGTTTTCAATTTAGTCTTTCAAGTTTTTTTTTTCATTTCAGATTTTTAAATCAATGTGTTTCTAATTTGGTATATCCGTCTAATTCAGTTCAATGTCATTAGCTTTAATATTATCACTTACCAAAATTTAAAAATATCTGAAAATAATTATTTTTATTTTTATTCCAAAATTAATAATATAATATATAGAAGAAAAAAAAAGTCAAATTATACAAGTCCCAAATTAGAACTAAAGTACACTAGTTCAAATTAGATCGGGTGAAATATCTAGGGTATTATACCTAGTGCAATTACCCACATCCCTACTTACATATTTGTTTTTACCACTCTCATTTTTTTTTTTCCTCACTTTTTTTTTTCCATAGTTGAGATTAAAAGTTGTTTTTTTCTATGGTTAATCTTAGTGATTGAGAGCTATTATATTTGGTGCAATACCCTAAGTGTTGGACCTGATCTTAATCCTCATTTTCTCTCAATTAATTTCTTTTCCTTTTATTTTCTTTCTTGTATTCTTTATGTTAGGGAATGATCATAGATGATATGATTAAAGTTTATCCACATCAGTTTTTTTTTTTTTTCTTTGTTGGATTTTTCAATAATTTGCAATAAAACCTACAAAATCAACTAAAATTTCCCTTTTTATTTTATTTAAGAAAATTGACTACTTGATCCACCTAGAAAATTATAACTTAGAGCATTCGCAGCAGCTCGTGCAAAAGTTCGTGTCTATTTTAGTATAAGAAACTTTTTTTTTTCTATTTTATATACCCATTTTTTAAAACACACATCAAATTTTCTATTTTACTCCACATTTAATCAAAATATCAAAATTTCTTTATTTTATTTTATTTTTTCCTTTCTTTCTTCACACATAATAACTACCATCCACTCGCTTCTTTCATTATTGTGATAGGTAAAGAAAGAATAAAAAACTAAATGCAAAATGAATAATACCAATGTAAATTTATACAATTATTATAACAACTATGTATTTTTACTCAATTTTGCATAAATTGATGTGGGTAAATTTTGAACTTGGTTGGTTAAAACGTGGTCATTTTCTATTATACAGGCAATGATATGAGCGCTCTTACTATAATTGCCACCACCCTTCAAGAATTTTTTTTTTTTAGTAAATATATTATCATTTTCTACTAGTCTTAAATATATTTAATGAAGGGTTTAACATATTAAAAAAAAGGAGTAAGTTGACCATTGACGCTATGGTTATACCAATTGTGTTCATGAGTGTGCGTTGTGCTCTAGTGACATCGTTCACAAAATTCATAATGTGTTGCTATCATTGGTCATAATCCGAGTATACATTAACAATATTAATAATATACTCATGTTTGGAGTTTTTATTTCTGTTTGTTTCTGTGGGGCAAGTTAGCCAGACAGTCCTGGCCCACTTCGTACTGGGCCTAAGGCCCACGCCGAGGGGGTATCCCCGTGAGCCCATGCCGAGGAGGTGTTGAGGATCCGAGGATGAAAGTAAGAAGCCCGCTTGCCCAAGAAGTATCGCCGAGGATGATTCTGTCCTCGGACAGCCGAGACCATTAAAAGGAGGAGCAATATACCATCAAGGGGAGTCTCCAGAGCGTCTCAAGAGAAAGAATCGGTACAGCGTGGCAGCCACAGAAGCATGTTGAAGGAGCAGTTCAGGAAGGAACTGTCACCTCCGCATTAAATGACCACAACTAACGTTCTGGCCGCATTAATGAGGAAAAGACCCCTGAACAGTGCAGCCTTGGTTGCTGCAACCCACAGAAGGAATGGGAAGACGGCTGATGGGACAAGCACTCAAGTGATGGCCTGCTTGATCAACAAATGGAGGGCTACGATCAACTAAAAGGGGATATATAATGTAAGAAGCTCTTCTGGAATGGGGAGGAGCAACTAGCATAACCATAAAAGGCCTGAGTAGCAAAGAGAAGAGAGGGGTAGAGCTACCATCCCTGAAGTGGAGGGCCGAGAATTGATTTTCACGCTTTAGTCCATTTGTAACCATGTTTAGTTGCTATAATCCTCATTAGGGCCTAGTTCTTCTAACCACGCTCTACAAATTCATTGTAATGGGCTAACCGGGCTTGAGTCCACTCTCTCAATAGTAGAAGTGCTCAAATCCGGTCCCTACAATTGGCGCCGTCTGTGGGAAGAACTCGTGCGTTAGTGAGGACAACAGCCAAGCATTGCAGGATCAGGCCCTCACCAAGGGAGCTCCCATTGGCCTGAACCGGTTAAATCCCAGCGTCAGGGTGACTATGGCGACCCCGGGCGTGGCCAAAACGAGGAGAACGGACGATTCCGAGAGGGAAGCGTGCATACCTCACAAACTAGCGGAAGCCACACCCGTAGGGACGATAATGGCCAGGCCGCACGATCAGAAGATGTTAAGAGTCACGCATTCCAGAGGAAAGATGACAAGGTAACCATGCAGCGAGAGATAGACGATTTGAAGAGGAAGTTGCGCCATGCACGTCGAAGGCGATCCGAGTCTAGCCCTGACTTGCCTTCTGACAACGAAAATGATGACAGCTACAGGCAAAGGTCAAGAACACCCCCGAGCGAGACTTTCTCTCACAATGAGGAGCGCCACTAGAGGCGTAAACGTGAGTGCCCAACCCCTAGGGGCTTAGGGAGCGACACCATGAGCAAAGCATTGGACCAGCTCTCTAAGTCATCCTTTACACGTCGTATAGAAGAGGCGATCCTCCCTCGACGGTTCCAACAGCCAACCTTCACTATTTACAACGGCAGAACGGACCCCGTAGAGCACGTGAGCTAGTTCAACCAAAGGATGGCTGTTCACTCTAAGAACGAGGCGCTGATGTACAAAGTCTTCCCATCTAGCTTGGGACCTGTGGCAATGAAGTGGTTCAACAGCTTGAAAACGAATTCCATAGACTCGTACAGACAGCTGACCCAGGCCTTTGGTTCCCGTTTTGTTACAAATAGTAGACCTTCTCGGCCAATGAGCGCGTTACTGTCTTTGTCTATGCGTGAAGGGGAGACCCTCAAGGCCTACTCGGACAAGTATTGGGAGATTTACAATGAGCTAGACGGCAAGTTCGACGATGTCGCCATCAATACATTCAAGAACGGACTACCAATAGGGCATGGCCTGAGGAAGTCCTTAACTGGTAAGCCCGCCACTAGCATGCGGCAGCTGATGGATCGAATCGATAAATACAAGCGGGTAGAGGAAGATCTGCTGCAAGACAAGGGGAAGGAGAAGGTTATCCCTCAAGAGATGAGGGATTTCAGGTCAGACCGGTACAACAATGCCCGCCCGAGGAGAGATTTCGTGGGACAGTCCGGGGCGACCAATACTCAGACTGTTAGCGCCGTGTTCTGAGAACCGGTACATAAGGTATTGGAAAAGATTAAGAACGAGCCATACTTCAGGTGGCTGAATAAGATGGCCGGGGACCCTGAGAAGTGCAATCAGAACCGTTACTGCCAATACCACCAGGATCATGGACATGCCATGGAGGACTGCAGGAACCTCTGGGACTACCTGGACCAGCTAGTCTAGGAGGGAAAGCTGAAGCACTTCCTGCATCATTCCAGCAGTCATTAGGGCCAGACCTACCAGGAGCCACGCAGGGACACCGCCATGGGGCAGCCCGCTGGCACAATTAATGTAATCTTGGCTGCGCCGGGAAGAATAGTCATGCGCCCCTCGCGAGTACTGTCTGTGACCCAGGTGTCCGCCGAAGAGTCTCAGTCCGGGCTGAAGAGGGCCAGGAAAGGCTTTCACCCAACCCTGAGCTTTTTCGAGGAGGACAAGGAAAGGACCACCCAGCCCCACGACGATGCTTTGGTGATCACCCTCAGAATCGGCAAATACGATGTGAAAAGAGTGATGGTAGACAATGGCAGTGGTGCCGAGATTATGTACCCCGACCTATATAAGGGGCTAGGATTGAAGCTCGAGGATTTGACACCTTACAACTCCCCTTTAATGAGCTTCAATGGGAAGCTCGTCACTCCAAGGGGCATGATTAGGTTACCCGTCCAAACTGGCCTAGAGGTAGTGGAAGTTAACTTTATTGTGGTAGACACCTACTCCCCGTACACGGCCATCGTGTGCAGGCCCTAGCTCTACACCTTGGGGGCTGTCGCCTCCTCACTGCATCAGAAGATAAAATTCCCGTCAGGGGACCAAGTCCTCGAAATCCGGGGTTGCCAGCCCACGACAAGGCGGTGCATGGTGGCAGCCATCTCGCATAGACCCGATGCAGGGTCCTCCATCGCCGCGGCCGAAAGCTTATAGCAATCAAGGACCTCGATGGCGTCAAATGATACGGCCATCGAGGAAGCAAAATGTGAAGACCTTGAAAAAGTGGCTGTCGACGATGACCCAGAGAAGTTCTTTCAGGTCGGAGCCCAACTACCTCCCTTGGAGAAGGATGAGTTGCTTGAATTCCTTAAGAGGAACATCGACGTGTTCGCATGGGATCCCCGCGATGCCCCAGGGATTGATCCATCCTTCATCTGCCACCACCTTAACGTCAACCTGTCTATGATCCCCAAGAAGCAGCCACCCCGGCGCTCGTCAAAAGAGCATGCTGATGCGATCAAGGAGGAGGTTAATAAGCTTAAGCGCGCAGGGGCGATCAAGGAAGTTTTCTACCCCGAATGGCTGGCTAACACTGTGGCGGTTAGGAAGAAAAGTGGGAAATGGAGGGTTTGTGTGAACTTCACGGACCTGAATAAAGCATGCCCAAAGGACCCCTTCTCGATGCCACGAATAGACCAGCTGGTAGATGCGACCGCAGGCCATCCTCGGATGAGCTTCTTAGATACCTTTCAGGGCTATCATCAGATCCCACTGGCCTTGGAAGACCAAGAGAAGACAGCCTTTGTGACACCCATTGGGAATTATCACTACAAGGTTATGCCATTTGGCCTGAAAAATGCCGGATCTACTTATCAGAGGATGATGACAAGAATGTTTGAGCCGTTGTTGGGCAAAAACATTGAGATCTATGTTGATGATATGATGGTGAAGAGTGAACTGGTGTCCGGGCATTTAGCCGACCTCAACTGTATATTCGACATCCTGAGAAGGCACAGGCTACGCCTAAACGCTTCTAAGTGCTCGTTCGGCGTGAGGTCTGGCAAGTTCTTAGGCTACCTCATTACCCACCGGGGGATTGAGGTTGATCCTAACCAGATCCGGGCTATCCATAATCTAAAACCTCCGCAAAACCCCAAGGAAATCCAGAAGCTCGCCGGAATGATTGCGGCTTTGAATCGATTCATCTCCAGGTCGGCTGACAGGTGCAGACCCTTCTATCTTCTGATCAACAAGTGGAAAGGATTCGAGTGGTCCAAAGAATGTGTCATGGCCTTCCAGCAACTCAAAGAGTACTTAGCCCGGCCACCCATCATGTCTAATCTGGAGGCCGACGAGGTCCTATACGCATACATTGCTGTGGCGCTCCACGCTGTGAGCTTGGTGCTGATACGAGACGACAGTGGTGTCCAAAAACCAATCTATTACATTAGCAGGTCATTACACGAAGCTGAGGTCAAGTACTTGCCTTTGGAGAAAGCCATACTTGCTGTGGTCCACGCTATGCGAAAACTGCCCCACTATTTCCAGGCTCACACGGTGGTTGTTCTAACCCAACTACCCTTAAAGGCGGTGCTTCGGGCCGTCGATTATACGAGAAGGATCGCTAAATGGAATACAATTCTGGGGGTTTTTGACATTAAGTACATGCCTCGGACCTCCGTAAAGGGCCAGGTCCTGGCAGACTTGGTGGCTGAATTTGCCGAACCAATAGTGGAAGAGGTAGCCGAGAGGAGGGACATGGATGAAAAATCAGTTGGGGCAATCTCCGTTCCAGGGCCCCTTTGCTGGAAGATGTGCGTCGATGGGGCTGCGAACCAGAGAGGATCCAAAGTAGGGCTAGTCTTATTGTCCCCCGAAAAGTCTGTTATAGAAAAATCCCTAAGACTCGGGTTCTCGGGCACGAACAATGAGGCCGAGTATGAAGCGCTGCTCCAGGAGCTGATCATGGTACATAAAATGGAAGGGAAAGAACTAGAAGTGTTCTCGGACTCTCGGCTAGTGGTGGGCTAGGTAAACGGAGAGTTGGAGGCGAAGGATGTGAGGATGCAAGAATACTTGAGCCAGGTCAAACGCCTACAGTCAACCTTCACCCTTTTCAGCTTATCACATGTCCCCAGAAGTGGAAACACCCATGCAGACTCGCTGGCTACACTCGCCACGTCCTTGGCCAGAGATCTGCCTCGAACTATACTTGTTGAGCATCTGGAGAAAGTAAGTGAGGGAGCAAAGGGCATGGTTCACATCCATCAGGTTGGAGTGGGCCCCAATTGGATGGCTCCTATGGTGAGATTCCTCAAAGATGAGATCCTGCCAGAAGATAAGTCAGAAGGTGAGAAAGTACGAAGAAATGCTCCTCGGTTCTGGCTGTCCGAGGATCGCAAACTATACAGACGCTCTTATTCCGAGCCATACTTGCTATGCATCCACCCTGAGGCCTCAGAATTATTACTTGAGGAGCTGCACAAAGGGATATGTGGGAGCCACACAGGGGGTAGATCTCTATCACACAGAGCCATCACTCAGGAATATTGGTGGTCGGGGATGCAGAAGGAAGCACTGGAGTATGTTAAGAGGTGTGACCAGTGTCAGAGGTTCGCCCCAAACATCCACCAGCCAGGGGGGGTCCTTAACCCGCTGTCCAGCCCATGGCCCTTCGCCCAATGGGGCCTGGATATTGTGGGGCCTTTCCCCAAGGCGCCAGGAAATAAAAGGTACCTGCTGGTCACCACGGATTATTTCACTAAGTGGGTCGAAGTCGAGCCCTTGGCAAACATTAGGGATATGGATACTAAGAAATTCATTTAGAGGAATATCGTTACATGGTTCGGGGTACCCCGCACCCTGATTTCGGACAACGGGCTCCAATTTGACAGTAAGGCCTTTAGGAGGTACTGTTGCGAACTGGGAATCACAAATCGGTACTCAACTCCAGCCTACCCTCAGGGAAATGGACAAGCCGAGGCTGTCAACAAGGTCATAGTCAATGGGCTTAAGAAGAGATTAGACGATGCCAAGGGAAGATGGGTGGAAGAGCTGCCCCACGTCCTGTGGACCTATCGGACCACGCCGCGGAGGTCCACGGGGGAAACGCCCTTCGCCATGACTTATGGGGCCGAGGCGGTTATCCCTTTGGAGGCCAACTTCCCAATGCTGAGGACGAGCTCCCTTACCCCGAGAAACAACGACGAATTGCTGGGGGAAAGCCTAGACTTAATCGAAGAACGAAGGGAGAAAGCAATGATCCAGCTGGCCTGTTACCATCAGAAGCTCAACCAGGGGTATGATTCCAATGTGAAGTTAAGACCACTAGCACCAGGTGACCTAGTGTTGAGAAAAGTGGTGGGAGCCGCCAAAAGCCCTTCCTGGGGGAAGCTGGGACCCAATTGGGAAGGCCCCTACCGAATTACCTCCGTAGCGGGATTAGGTGCATACTACTTAGAAGATTTAAATGAAAAACTTGTACCCCGTCCATGGAATGTAAACAATCTGAAAAGATATTATTATTAATAAAAAAGTTCCTTCTGATGTGGATTCTAATTCTATCGTGGTTATGTGTCTCGTGTTTTAGTGGCCCTTCTAAGTGTTAGACAGAACCAAGGCATTGCATGGTCCTCGGACTCAAGCCTATGGGGAAACTAACTACTTCAAAAAGGTCCTAAGTGTTAGACAGAACCAAGGCATTGCATGGTCCTCGGACTCAAGCCTATGGGGAAATTAACTACTTCAAAAAGGTCCTAAGTGTTAGACAGAACCAAGGCATTGCATGGTCGTCGGACTCAAGCCTATGGGGAAACTAACTACTTCAAAAAGGTCCTAAGTGTTAGACAGAACCAAGGCATTGCATGGTCCTCGGACTCAAGCCTATGGGGAAACTAACTACTTCAAAAAGGTCCTAAGTGTTAGACAGAACCAAGGCATTGCATGGTCCTCGGACTCAAGCCTATGGGGAAACTAACTACTTTAAAAAGCTCCTAAGTGTTAGACAGAACTAAGGCATTGCATGGTCCTCGGACTCAAGCCTATGGGGAAACTAACTACTTCAAAAAGGTCCTAAGTGTTAGACAGAACCAAGGCATTGCATGGTCCTCGGACTCAAGCCTATGGGGAAACTAACTACTTCAAAAAGGTCCTAAGTGTTAGACAGAATTAAGGCATTGCATGGTCCTCGGACTCAAGCCTATGGGGAAACTAACTACTTCTAAAAGGTCCTAAGTGTTAGACAGAATTAAGGCATTGCATGGTCCTCAGACTCAAGCCTATAGAGAAACTAACTACAAAAAGATCCTAAGTGTTAGACAGAACCAAGGCATTGCATGGTCCTCGGACTCAAGCCTATGGGGAAACTAACTGCTTCAAAAAGGTTCTAAGTATTAGACAGAACCAAGGCATTGCATGGTCCACAGACTCAAGCCTATGGGGAAACTAACTACTTCAAAAAGATTCTAAATGTTAGACAGAACCAAGGCATTGCATGGTCCTCGGACTCAAGCTTATGGGGAAACTAACTACTTCAAAAAGATCCTAAGTTTTATGCAGAGCCAAGGCGTTGCATGGCCCTCGGACTCAAGCCTATGGGGGAAACAAACCACCTCGAAGGGGACCTGTGTTAGGAAGAACCAAAACCCTATCTAGTCTTTGGGTCACAAAAGGTCTGCCTAAGCATGCATGCCCTCACGTTATCACAACTACTGCCATGATTGGCCGAGATACAATTGAAGTCAAAATTATACAAGTAAAAAAAAAAAAAAGGAAAAGAGAAGGAACAACACGCAAATGAGTAAGTAGCCAGAACAAATAAAGAGGAGATAAGACTCGCATTACATTAAGTCCATAAAAGTTACATGGCAGGAGTCACGTTCCAACGTTTAAAAAAAAAAAAAAAAAAAAAAAAAAAAAAAAAAGGAAGATACAAAAACAAAACAAAATGGATGGTCCATGGCAGACAGAGGCGCCAAGGTTCCTACTCCTTCCACTTAATTCCCTCCCCCAGTAGGTGGCTGGTCCACGGCAGCCTCAGGACCTTCTAAGCTCTGGCTAAGAGGGATAGCCTGCAAAGGCACGGCAGGGATAGCTGCCACCTCGGTGGAAGAGACCTGGGCGTCGGAGGAGGGCTTTGCAGCCTCCTATGGCGCTTCCTCGCTGGGGCCTTCACTTGATTCAGCCACCCCCGGAGGATCACCCTGTTGAACATGCTCACCAGTAAGCCCAGCGTCCGAGGCTCCCCCACCCGGAGTAGCACCAGCCTCCTCAGCAGTCACCTCAGCCTCAGAACTCTCTGGAGCAACCTCGCGGATGGTAGGGGGGTAGTACACGCTCTCCGCCTTCTGCAGGTCGGACGAGGCCTCGACTCCAGCTTGTTTAAGGGCCTCACCCCAAACCTGGGAGCAATAGCGCCTACACACCCCAGGAACTTCGCCTTTGTAGGCAGCTTCCGTCTCGGCTACCCCCGCGGCGTAAGCTACCTCCTCAGCCTCCTCCTTGGAAACTAGAGCCTCCTCCCTTCCGACGTCTGCCACAGCCTTGGCCCTCACAGCTTCATCTTTGGCCCATTCAGCCACTTTTTTGGACTCCTCGGCGGCAGACAGTTTCTTGGTCAGATCTGCAACTAGTTCCTTCGCTATCGTTAGCTGCTCCTCTGCCTCGGCCAAACGTCTCGTCTGGTCTCGGGCCTGCTTCTAGGCACCCTCAAAGCCGGACACTGCGTTGTCCCGGGCCCGGGTCATCGCCTTTAGCTCCTCTCGGGCCGTGGTGAGGTCAGCCTTGAAGGTCTTGAGGGTCCGAGTGGCCTCTAAGCGCTTCTCATGCTCGGCATCCAGGGCCCTTCCTTGGCCGTTGGCCGTCGCCTCCAACCTATAGGTAGCCTGGACGGCCTACCAAACAAAAAGGATGCAAAATAAGCTAAGTCCAGAAAAGGAGGAAAAACTAAAGTCAGAAAATGCACAAGTGCTGGGGGGCTTACCATTCCCAGGTACCGCTTAAGGCTGAGGAAGACTTGCTTGCTCCTCAGAGTCTCCAGCTCAGCCATATCCACTGGGAGTAATAGGCACCTCTCCAGCGCGTCAGCCACGTGCGCGCCTTCGCTCTCTCTGAAATCCCTGAGGGAGGAGTCATCCCTTAGAGGCACCCCACGAAGCATTGGGGCGGGAAGCCAGGCTTGAGCCTCGGGCTGGGCCGTGACCTGCCTGTCCTGGCCCTAGGAGCCTATCTTCAGTTGTTTCGTAGGCCACTAAGTGTCATCCCCCTCCTGCGAGGACGCAGACTTGTCCCCAATAGGCCTTTTGCTCTTGTCCTTCTTCTACTTGGGATCAGTGGGCTTGGGCCTAGACTGCAGACTCGCCTGAGGAGGAGGAGGAGGAGGAGGCCTAAACTGGGCAGAGGCCGACCTAGTCTGAGCAGGTTGAGTCCTGGAAGGAGAAGGGGGAAGCTTCGGCTGGGACTTCCCTGGCTGGCCTTCGATTAGGTCCAGCAGACTGGTGTGGGATTTCCTCTTGTAACCCATCTCAGGCCGAGGACAAGTCTCTGACACTGGGAAGTCCACCTCGGCTAGACGAGGATCGTCCAAGTCTTCAGGAGGATCCTCGGACTGATGGACTTGATCGAAAACGTCAAACTCTTTCTCGGCAGGGCCAAAATCAGCTACTTCCTCTTCCCTCTCTAGATCTTCTTCAGCAACCTCTACGGGTCTATGGGAGGAGGAAGGGCCTGTGAGTGTAACACCTTCTAGAGTGGGGGGTTCCTCGGGGAACAGGAACCCGTGCTCAGCTACGGTGATTTTCTGCAGCTGAGGATCTTTAGCTCGAATCACGTACTTCGGGGCCGCAAATGATTTTTGGATCGGAGCGTACCCTAGGATCTTGTGAGCAGCCCTAACTTGATTATCGGCTTCATTCACGAATATCTCCGCCCTAAGCACTTTTTGCAAGTCCTCTTTATTAACGAGGTTGAAGTGACGCTCATGGGCATGCGGGTTTGCGGAAAGAAAGCGCGATCGTGTTAGTAACCAAACAATACAAATGACATCAGCAATAGAAAATTCAACCCCTCTCCTACTCCCACTGCCCCACCTGGTGTCCCCTCCTTCATCGGGCAATGGAGCCCATCGTGCCACTCTCCAGACACGATGAGAAAATCCTTGTTCAACCCCTTGCTGGACTCAGGGAGGCACTGGATAAGCCGAACCCTATCCTCTCTTGTCTTCATGTAATATGACTTGCCTTTGAGGTGCTGAAGGTTGTAGCACCAGTTTACGTCGTGATGGGTCAACCTTAGCCCCATCTTCTCGTTCAAGGCGTCCACACAGCCCAGAATCCTAAAGACGTTGGTGGCGCACTGGGTGGGGGCTAACCGAAAATATGTAAGGTAGCCCCTTATCACCGGCCCCATGGAAATTCTCATGCCACCTTCTAAGAAGGCGATGATGGGAATCACCACCTCGCCTTCCTTCCTCCGAAGGAGCCACTCCCCTTCCTCATAATACCTTAAACCCACGTTAGCGGGTATCCTATAATCAGCGATGAATTTCTCCATCGCCTCCTCGATGTAGACTAACTTCTTAAATCTACCCATCCCAAATGACGCCTAAGGGACCTAAGAAAGGAGCAAATGATAGAGAAGGAGGAGTAGGGAGGAAGAAAGCTCAAAGAGGGATAGAGTGACTTACAAAAATGACGAAAGGCTCCTTGGGCAGGCTTTTTGTGCTGGAGGTGTAGTTGGAAATTTGGCTGGACTCAGGATACACGCGCAAGAGCTCTTGATTGCAAAAGAAAAGGGGAGAAGCAGTTCGAATGGGTATTTATACCCCAAATCAAGGAACCGTGCAGGTTTTCCCGCCCATAAATGCAAGTCGAATCCCCACCGTTGGATCACCATCACCTCGTTGAACGTGGGGAGCACAGAGCCGCCTAAATTTAATGAGGGACACGTTACGCGCACCGAAGCACCAGTAACGCGCCTTGGGCAGACGAAAAGACCCCAGCCGTGACATCGAACAAGACTTGACTAAACTCGGAATAGGCCCGAGGACGTCAAAATCCTCCTCTCCGCCCGAGGATGCGTACAGCAAGATTTTGAGGGGCTATTGTGGGGCCAGTTAGCCAGATAGTCCTGGCCCACTTCATACTGGGCCTAAGGCCCACGCCGAGGGGGTATCCTAGTGAGCCCATGCCGAGGAGGTGTTGAGGATCCGAGGATAAAAGTAAGAAGCCCACTTGTCCAAGAAGTATCGTCGAGGACGATTCTGTCCTCGGACAGCCGAGACCATTAAAGGGAGGAGCAATATACCATCAAGGGGAGTCTCCAGAGCGTCTCAAGAGAAAGAATCGGTACAGCGTGGCAGCCACAGAAGCATGTTGAAGGAGCAGTTCAGGGAGGAACTGTCACATCCGCATTAAATGACCACAACTAACGTTTTGGCCGCATTAATGAGGAAAAGACCCCTGAACAGTGCAGCCTTGGTTGCTGCAACCCACAGAAGGAATGGGAAGACAGCTGATGGGACAAGCACTCAAGTGATGGCCTGCTTGATCAACAAATGGAGGGCTACGATCAACTAAAATGGGATATATAATGTAAGACGCCCTTCTAGAATGGGGAGGAGCAACTGGCATAACTATAAAAGGCCTGAGTAGCAAAAAGAAGAGAGGGGGAGAGCTACCATCCTTGAAGTGGAGGGCCGAGAACTGATTTTCACGATTTAGTCCATTTGTAACCATGTTTAGTTGCTATAATCCTCATTAGGGCATAGTTCTTCTACCCATGCTCTATAAATTCATTGTAATGGGCTAACTGGGCTTGAGTCCACTCTCTCAATAGCAGAAGTGCTCAAATCCGGTCCCTACAGTTTTAATATTGTGGTATCTAGAAAATGAGTTATTTTTCAAAAAGCATTATCTATAAAAGTATATCATTTTCTTATGTTTGGCAACAATTTTAAATGAGTTAGAAAACTATCTCCTAATTTCCCATATATAGCTTGACGTGAGAAAAAGTTTTTTTTTAAAAAAATATTTAGTAGAAAATAATCTTTAAAAATAAATAATCATACTTTTTTGTTTGAGTAAAGATATTTTTTTTTAGTAATTTTTTCTGATACTATCAAACACTAAAAAACATAAAATTTAAATAATAATAAAAAACTATTTTTACACAAAATTTCCCATCGAAATAGAGTTGTTTATATGTCTTAATTGGATTGACCTAGTACTTTGTATGATGTTGTTGGAGTCAACACAAGACTACAAAAATCAAAATCATACAATATAATTATCCTTTTCTTCTTATTCAATATTTTTAAAATATATTTAACGGAGGGTTTCATATTTAAAACCTAAAAATTAAAAAAAAGGGTAAGTTGACAATTGACACAATGGTTAAATCAATTGTGGTATGAGTGTGCGTTGTACTTCCGTGTCGTCGTTCAGGAGATTCATAATGTGTTGATATCATTTATCATAATCCGAGTATATATTAACAATATTAGTACGTACTATACGTATAGTATACTCATGTTTGGAGTTTCTCTTAATTGTTTATATACGTCTTAGATTGACCTAGTGCTTTGTATGATATTGGAGTCAACAGACTCAACACATGACTAAAAAAATCATCATACAATTTATAATGTTTTAGAAGGTCACGTTAATCATATGATCTCATTTTAATTGCTAAAACTTTCCATTGTTTAATACTAAATTTTACCTTCATTTCACAATTTAATTGCTAAAACTTTACATTGTTTATTACTAAATTTTACCTTCATTTTTTAAACTTCTGATAATTTTGAGTGTACATGTAAATGGAAAATAAATCAATTTCTCTTTGTTTTTGGAACACAGCTCTAGACCTCATTAAAAATATAGAAGTGCAAGCTATCATAGGGCCACAAAACTCGATGCAAGCCAACTTTGTGATTGATCTCGGTGATAAAGCTCGGGTGCCCATTATATCATTCTCAGCAACAAGCCCTTCTCTTTCTTCCCTTGGGAGTTCATACTTTTTTCAAGTCACTCAAACTGATTCATCTCAAGTGAATGCTATAAGTGCAATTGTTCAAACTTATAAATGGAGAGAGGCCGTGCCAATCTATGCAGAAAATGCATACGGGAAAGGTATCATACCCTTCTTGGTTGATGCCTTGCAAAATGTTGATGCCCGTGTCCCCTATCGGAGTGTCATTTCACCATTAGCCACAGATGACGAAATTGGTGAAGAACTTTACAAGTTGATGACAATGCAAACTAGAGTCTTCATAGTGCACATGTCAACCAAGCTGGGTTATCGGCTTTTCAACAAAGCAAGAGAGATTGGAATGATGAGTGAAGGTTATGTTTGGATAACAACCAATGGGATAACCGACTCTCTATGTTCGTTAAAACGATCAGTCCTTGACTCAATGCACGGGGTTTTGGGTGTAAAAACTTACTTTCAAGAAACAAAAGAACTTGAAAATTTTACAATTCGATGGGAAAGGAAGTTCCAAGAAAACAATCAAGCCATTTCGAATGCTGAACCGACTGTTATAGGACTATGGGCATACGATGCTGCTTCAGCACTAGCCATGGCAGTCGAGAAGGTTGGGACTACAAATTTTTACCTTCAGAAGACAAATGCTTCAAGCAACTTGACTGAACTTGAAGCTATTGGGATCTCTCAAAATGGTCCAAAACTTCATGAAGCATTAATGGGTATCAAATTTAAAGGCCTAGCAGGTGATTTCAATTTTGTTAACGGGCAATCACAATCTTCAACTTTTAAGGTAATTAATGTGAATGGTAATGGTGAAAGATTGGTTGCATTTTGGACTCCAGAAAATGGACTCTCAAGGAAATTGAATTCTGGGAACACAAGCACATATTTTTCTTCCAAGGAAAATGTAGGACCTGTTATATGGCCAGGTGATTCAAGTTCTGTTCCAAAAGGTTGGGAGATTCCAACAAATGGGAAAAAGTTGAAAATAGGAGTTCCAATGAAGAATGGTTTTACTGAATTTGTTAAGGTGACATATGATCCTAGTTGCAACAGAACACAGATAACAGGCTACTGCATAGACGTCTTCAACGCTGTCATGAAAACATTACCATATGCTGTTAGCTATGAGTTCATTCCCTTTGCAAATTCAAGTGGTGGAAGCGCTGGGAGTTATAATGATTTGGTCTACCAAGTTTACCTCGAGGTCGGTAAAACCCTTCATCTTACCAATTTTTAACAACTAAGATTACATTTGGTATTTAGGGTCCGTTTGGTTCCCGTAAAATATTTTTCAGAAAATACTTATTTTCCAGAAATGCTATTTTCCGGAAAAGGAAAATATTTTTAAGTGTTTAGTTGTATTATGAAAATTGTTGTGGAAAATATTTTCATGTGTTTGGTTCTATTATGAAAATGCTATTTTCCTACCCATTTTTCACATTTTCTCACCTATTTTCTCAGCATCCAAACAAATTTTATTACAAAAAATTTCAAAATCACAGCCAAATCTCAACACCACACACCACCAAAACTCCATTTGCAATCAAAAGCCACAAAAAAACAAAACGAAAGGAAAAAAATCATCAAATTCGGTCGGATCGTTGCAGTCAAGCCACTGGGTTCGATCGGATCGTTGCGGTGCGACTCGCTTGGTCTCGCTGGCGCGGTGCGACTCGCTGGGTCTCGTCGGCGCGGTGCGACTCGTGGGTCTCGCGGTGCGACTCGCTGGGTCTCGCAGGCGAGGTGCAACTCGTGGGTCTCGCGGTGCGACTCGCTGGGTCTCGCCGACGCGGTGCGACTGGTGGGTTCGTGGGTCGAAGGTCGTTGGCGATGGGCTCTGGGCTTGGAGCGCCGGTTCGTGCTCTCTCTGGGTCGAAGGTCGCTGGGTCTCTCTTCGTGCTCTCTTCTCTGTTTTCCGGAAATTTGTATTTGAAGTGAAAATAAAACCGGAAATCCATTTCACCCTTGACTCACGGTCAACTGAAAAGGATTTCTGGAAAATCAATTTTCCGTGCGCAACCAAACGTCCGAAATTACGGAAAAGCATTTCCGGAAGTGATTTTCACCCAAAACAAACGCAGCCTTAACTATTTATAAGAATGCTTAATTGCTTATACTATTCAATAAGATATTAAATTGAAAACTCTCCTACTTTGTAACCAAAAAAGGGAGTGTGTATTCCATGCTATGCATAATATACAACAACCTCCTATATAGATTTCTTTCTTTCTTTCTTTTCTTTCTTTTGTCCCCCCCTGATTTCAATTTTCACGTTCTCTATCTAACCAAAGCATTCATAATAATGAAAATGATCTACGTAACATTTTACTTGGACAGAATTTCGATGCTGTGGTAGGAGATATAACAATTACAGCAAACAGGTCTAACTTTGTCGACTTTACATTGCCATACACTGAATCTTGAGTATCATTGGTAGTGCCAATCGTGGACAACGGGACTAGAAATGCATGGATTTTCCTGAAGCCTTTAAGTAGGGACCTTTGGATAACAAGTGGGTGTTTCTTTGTGTTCATTGGCTTTGTAGTTTGGGTTCTTGAACACCGAATAAATGATGATTTCCGTGGGCCTCCAGCACATCAAATTGGAACAAGCTTGTGGTACTCTTTCTCAACCATGGTTTTTGCACAACGTAAGTTCCAACCCTTCACAATTGTCTCATCATACATACCTCTAGAATCTTATTTCACAAAAACAATCACCACCGTAACAATACACAAAAATAAATGTATAACTTAGTCCTAGTGCTCTCAGGACTTATTTATAGTCTTGTCTTCTATCTTACACACACGCAACAAGCTATGCCATCACTTTGGATAATGATCATTATACACTTAGTATTACACATTTACTGTACATACATTACCAAAACAAGATTTCAATTAAAATTGTGAAATCTTGTATTTTGTTTTTTCAAAACAAGATTTCACCGTTCACAATTTTACCAGAATTTATGTTTTTTTAAATACAAAATTTCTAAGGAAGTATGTACAAAGTGCAAAATAGCAGGTGTATAATTAGCTTTTCCTTATTTAATTATAAGTACTAGTCGACTATGCTTTCCTAATACTCTTCGTACGCTAACACTCTTAATAGGATTGAGGCAACTCTTTGCTTCATGGACTGGAGTTCACCACTTGTGACCTATAGAGTACAGATAGAACTTTCCCCAAAACTAGGAGAAAGGTTCCTCTAACTTACTTCGAGATTCGAACGAGTATTCACGTGTAAATTTAATTACATAAATTATTTATAATCTTGTGACATGTGTAAAAAATTTATTAAATTAACTACAAAAGTACATGTGTACCGTGTATGGTCATTTAAGTTAGTCCCCTTTAACTTGTGTATGTTTGACATTTGATTTTAAGCTAACTTATTGCTTATTTTGTGTATTGTTTGTAGGCCTCTCATTACTTTTTAAAAATAAACTAGTTTTGAGCTTTTTGTTTCACATTATGCAAATAAGTTACCAAAAATAAATAATTCCAAAACGGACACTCAAAACTTAAATTTGGAGAAAACTGGAGAAAAACTTTTGTCCTTGTTATTACTAAAGATTCATTACTCTCTATTATTATGAGTCAAAAAAGTGATATTATATTTAGAGTTGCATATCTTAAACATTAATTACTTTGTTATTTATGATGCAATTAGGTTCTTTTTTAAAAAATCCTTTTGATTTAAATTACAGGGGAAATAGTGGTAAGTAACTTGGCAAGGTTTGTAGTGATTATATGGGTTTTTGTGGTGCTCATACTCACTCAAAGTTACACTGCAAGTTTGACATCACTGTTAACCGTTCAACAGTTACAACCAACTGTTACTGATATCAATCAACTTATTAAGAATGGGGAGTATGTCGGCTACCAAGGAGGATCTTTTGTTTTGCCAATTTTAAAGAAAATGAATTTTGATGAAACCAAACTTAAGGTATATGTTACTGCTGAAGAATGTGATATACTATTGTCAAAAGGAAGTGCAAATGGTGGTATAGCTGGTGCTATTTTTGAAATTCCTTACATGAAGCTATTTTTAGGACAATATTGCTCCAAGTATACCATGGTTGAATCAATATACAAAATTGATGGATTTGGCTTTGTAAGCTCTCTCTCTCCCTGTCTCTCTCGCGTGTATGTGTGCACTTAAGTAAGTGTATAGTTTCTCATTTTTTTTTAATGACTTGCAGGTCTTTCCAGTAGGTTCCCCTCTAGTATCCGATGTGTCAAGGGCAGTTTTAAAGGTGACAGAAGGAGAGAAAATGAAAAATATCGAGAATGCATGGCTAGGGAAACAAAACAATTGTATAGACTCCAAGAACAAGGTTTCTTCTGCGAGTCTTAGCCTAGCTAGCTTTTGGGGCCTATTTATCATTGCCGGGGTTGCTTCCTTATCAGCTCTCATAATTTCCTTGTCTATGTTTCTTTACAAGGAAAGGGAACAAATCTGGATCCCTGATCATTCAGAAGGCTCGATATGGAGAAGAATTCATGACACCTTAAGAATCTTTGACAGAAAAAACCTCAGTTTCCATATTTTTAGAAAGAGAGAACTGCAAGAAAAAAGTCATATTGATAGTGATCATGTTATAGGCGCAAGTGAAGCCTCGCCAAACACTAAGTACCTACAGAGTCCTTCAAGCTATACTACCGACACTGAACCCCCCTTTGCTTGCTTGGGAACTTTAGGAACGTCTCCTGGAGAAAATGGGGATTTCAATCCAAATGGTCTAGCATCTCAATTAGAACCAGCTATCGAGCTAATTAATTAGTTGCCCAAATCTAGACGGAACAATAACTTTAGAAATAGCTCATGAAAACTATTAATATGCATTTTCTGTCTTATTTGACAGTAAAATTAGTCAACATTGTCGTACATTCATTTATAAATTTTCTAAGCTAGAGCTTGTTGTGCCTTGTTCTGTTGATTAAGTAACTCGATTTAAAAGCTTAATTCAATTTTTACTTATGAAACTTATGTTTTGACATTTGTTAATCTGTATTTGCCACCAAACGATCTCTGGATCTACTAGTGAATTGTTTTACACCTTAATAGTAATAACTTTAACAAAAATTTAAGCAAAAGTACATCTTGTTCTCAAATTTTTTATTCAAATGACAAGATATTAGTGTTACGAACATATCAAACCAAGCTAGGATTTGTTCAACATGGTTCGTTAAATAATTAAGCTTCAAATTTTAGCTCAAGTTTGATTTTTTAATGAAACAGCTCATTGGAGCATCTTGATGAGTCAAACTTGTGCTAAGCTTGATTCATTTTACAACCCTAATTATAAGAAATTAATTAGGTGGTCCCTTATAAACTTAATGGTAAAAATTAACTACCCATGTAGATAATGACGTGAATTTAAGGTCCCTTATAACGTGATGGCGTTTTGCTTCATGGTGTTGATATCAGAATGCCTCCTTATAGGACATTTGAATGTCACTTAAATATTTGAGTTAAGTCTTTCTGTCTGTAATTACAAGGAGTCTGATCTGGTCTGGGTATTAGTAATGAGAGTATAATAGAAATACCTTTTACTGTCAAGAATACCGAGCATCTTTCATGCCAGATGATTTCACAAAACACTTTTCTGCATTTGCTTTCACTTTTAACTCCTAGTAAAAATTCACAGATGACTCCAATCCTTAGAAGACAATGTTAGATGCTCTTGGACGGAGACCAAAGAAAGAAAAATACGTATATCTATACAACTTCTAAATAGATGCTAATGGCTGAGAAGAACACGATATATTGATTACAAAACTTTCCTATCACGCTGTCATTTTTATACACAAGCATAAATTTACAGGAGACATCATGGTAAATATTTTTCAAGACATTCTTTCAATCTTTGTAAATTTACTGGCTTTGACACAAATGAGTCCATACCATTTGCCAAACACTCATCTGCACTCTCTGCCAATGCATTTGCTGTCATCTGCATTTGTACCACCTTTTTTAGTTAGTGGATAGATCATTGTAAACCGGCACACACACAAACGTGCAGGCGTGCACATATATGTATGTATAATATAAATTATGATAACACTGATGATGATTGTTATTAATAATTATCATAAATAGAATTAAACCTCTATATTTAACGTTGCAAAAAGTGGAGATCAACAAAGAGAAGATAATCATTGTGAGAATTGAGAAGGCAAGCTATCTGTCAAACCTCAAAAGGTTAATTTGTCAATTGTCATACAATTATGACTGCTTAGAAAGGGTCACATATTGAAATTGCTTTACTGCAACAGATTAATTTTTAATTAGGAACATCATCGAATTAAACCCTAAAGTTGATCAATCTAGCTGATCTATGCCACTATAGAGCAGAGGCAAAGAGGATAACATCCTCAACTAGTATACAAGTCCGCGTAAGTAAATCTGTTATTGAAAAAATATATAGGTAATATAGTTACACAAATATTTATATATATATATATATATATGCAAAGATGAGAAGACCTAGAAATGATAAAATAATATAGCATCAATTTTGTGGGTGAATAAGATTAGAGGGACTCACCGCTATGATGGGCATCCTCTTTGCAGATGGCATAGAACCCAAACCATTTTGTAATGAATCTGAAGGCACAGCTTGTTCAATTCCAGCTGCCACTGCAGCATCCCAATTGCCAGTTTCCTCAAAGGAACGAATTATTCTCGTAGCTTTAAGGCCATCCATAACTGGCATGCAGACATCCTGCACAATTCATATGGTATACAATTACCAAAACTAAAAAATTATTTTGCCTAGTACAAAATAACAAGGTCTTGAGCAAACTAATTTTCAGTTTTCCTGCACTTTTTTCTTTGTTCCTGACTCCAGAAGGTAATCTATAGAAATAAAATAAAAACAGAATGATGAACTCAAGATTATTCTCAAGCTCTGATTGATGAGCTGTGTTGTCTATGTTTGTGAGGATACTTAGTTGTCCCTTGTATGGTATAACAGCAAATATGTTTGTCTTCTAGAAAAAGCCCCTCTCTTCTAGCATAGCCTGAAATAAGTTCATGGCTGCTTTGAGGAACTCACAAAATAAATAAATAAATCTATACCATGTGATTTAGAAATAGCTTTGGAAGTTCCATCATTTGTGCTATAATACTATGCCAAGGTTAAAATTAGATACAGAGAGGTGCAGGTTTCAGTTGATTCTAAAATAGGTGGTAACTAGGGCATTTTGCATGATCACTGCACTTGGCCATTATCTAAAAATATCACTTGATTCTTGTCATACTGGGATATGGACCTTCCCATTCAAATGTTTATGGTTCACAATGTACCTTTTAGAGTCGAGTTATAGAATTGAAAGCCTTGAAGGAAAAATATACTCATTTTGTTGTCAACAAGGCAGATAGTCATTACAACCGTTCCATTTGATTCCATACTAAGGATTAATTTCTAGAATCAGGATAAAGAGGGAGCAAGCAATTGTTAGTGCCATAGATCATATTTGACAAAGAGTGTGTGTGCATGATCTCTGTTTCCCAAAACATGAATGACACCAAGTCAACTAAAAGCAACAGCAACAAAACATAAAATTTGGCATTCTAGAAATTACCATCAGAATGAGATCATAAGGATGACGTTGAACTGCACGCACTGCTTCAACTCCATTATTCACAATATCTATGCTATGGCCTAAATGCTTCATCATTGACTGTGTCACCATTACAATGGTCTTGTTATCTTCAACAAGGAGGATCTTAGGTTTTAATGTTGATTTGGATGCTTCCCTACTGCTACTAGAAATGCACTGGGAACTTGTGTCAGACTTCTCCTGCCTCTGACATGTTTCTTGAGGTTCTCTTGTCTTTACCTCTACAGCCACTTCTCTGCTTACTTCAGTGTGATCAGTGGAATTTGTAATAGGATTTTGGAATTGATTGCTTATGTCACCTTGAGTATGTTTGTCTCTACAAACTGCATGTCTATTACCAGGGTCTGAGGTATGGCTGGATGAACTCTCTGGTTCACATAGTGTCTCTGCATCATCAACCATTGAACAGGCATCCTCAACTGAAGATGGCTCTTTTGATCCAACATTAATGGAGGGAAATGCATAAGAATTCTCTGAGAACCCATTGAGTTTATTTGGCCTAGGATACCCCATACTATGTGATAGAAACTTTTGGGTCCTGCTGGACCCATTCGAAGAGAATAGTGAACCTAAAGTGCGAGGCTGAAATTGGAAAAAGCTCTCAGTTGAATCATCAGTCATCGCATCATGATCAGCCATATCAGAGAGCTCATCAGGATCATCAGAATCATCAGATGTGGTTGAAACCTTGTAAGGTAATACAAACGTAAATGTAGACCCACGGTGTTCTTGGCTAGACACAGTGAGACGACCTCCCATCAGCTCAACCTATTTCAAATACTTGAAATGGTTAGGAAAATGGTGTTTCATTAAGAAATCAAATTGTTTCAATACAGTAAAATACTGGAAAATTTTGCACCACAGAAAAAGGAATGAAGATGAATATCATACACAATGATCTTTCCAAGTAAATGCTTTTTCTAGCATTAACATAAACAAGCTCTTAGAATAAAATTTTGGTTGCCTCACAGTGAAATGCATTTGGAAGGGTTGCAAAACATGAGCCTTCGACCTGGATAATTGCATGTTTACCAACCATTAGCATGCTATTCTTACTGTACACAGTCCACTATCCATAACTAATTGTCCCTTTAAATCCTTCATTTTTTTTTTTTTAATCAAGAGGTTCCGCACCTTGGGATCTCTCAGCAATTTTGAGAGCATCATTCAGTCAGTCCTGTCTTTTGTGTATTTTAGAGCAATACTCACAAATTCACCACAGCATATTTGACCTTCATACTATGCATTTGAACCAAAAACCTAAGATACAAGATTGAGTTGCACAATAATGAACAAGAAATATGTCTTGATCAAAAATGAACAATAAATTGTCACTTGCTGAAAGATATCTAAAAAAATTCCCTTTTTTAAAAAGGAACTTAATCTTGACCTCTAATACCTTTTACACTACCACAGTAATACAGCTGCATGTTTGAGTGATCTTTAAGATTTAGCATGGCTCATGTATAAACTATCTATTCTACTATTCAAACTTTTTTTCTGATTCGATTCTTCTCAGCATAAAACTTGTATTGAGAAGAAAATTTGACAAGGGCTACATGCTTGAAATATAATTCAATAACATGATATACTGATAAATAGATTATATAGAATAATATACGTATAGATTTTTTTTTAAATGTTATAGTCACAAGTGAAGCACAAATGCTTCAGATGTCAACTTCCCTGTACTGTCCAAGAGACTAGTTTTTTTTTTTTTTTTTTTTGGGGGTGGGGGGGTGGGGGGGGGTGTTGTAAGGGGGGGGAAGTTCTAACAAATAGAATTACTGCTGGGAGGAAAAATTTACCAATTGTTTGCAGATTGCTAGTCCTAATCCAGTCCCACCATACTTTCGAGCATGATCTGCACTTACTTGCATGTACTTCTTGAAAAGTGTAGGTAAAGCTTTTTCTGTTATATGATAATGAAAAATGTAGTTACTATTCCCAATAACAGGAATCAACTACAAGATGTAAGGAAGAGATTAATCATAAAAGAAACAGCTCCAAAAAAAATATATAAATAAAAATTCTTGATTCTCTGCTTCAATTTATCAACAGAGAGGTGCATTACCTGGTATTCCAATTCCTGTGTCATATACATCACAGCGTATCCACACTGTCATTTCAGGAGAATGAGATTGCTTCTCATTATCTCCATCCACCGAGTCACTCTTAACTGGGGTTCCAGGTTCCTCATTTAATGGATGGTGACCTTCACCATGTCTTCGATCATGAGTACCTTTCCAATCAAACCTACTTTGAAATGTTGGCAAGTTTTTCTTTTCTTTTGGTCTATTTGCTGAAACTGTTGGATCATCTGCAGTTGAGTTTTGATTACATCCTTCTCCTTTTCTAGAAGATGGATCTGGTACCACATAAAGGTTTATCCCAACTTTTCCTTCATGAGTAAACTTGATAGCATTGCTGCAACAAGCAAAAACTAATGTATTTAAAGGTACAGCCAGATAAGCTGTTGATCATAATACAAACATGATTAAAAATGGGGTCTGGGAAAATATATTCCAAGCAGCTTGATGCAAGACACCTTTTATTTCATATAATATAGCTACAACATCTAAGGAATCCTCGACGAATAAACATCCCTCCTATGAAGTTTAGTACCTGATTAAGTTTGTGAGAATTTGTCGAATCCTTAGAACATCCCCAATAACCTGAGAATCAACATATAATGCTTAAAATAACTTGCAAAAGAAATATTAATACTGTTAAAATAAACAGTGTATCTCACCATTACAGTGGTATGACATACAAAAGCTACGATTTTTTATCATAATATTCTCTAAATATCTTACTTTCTCAAGTCATTCCTTTTGACAAATTCAATGGCCCTAATTAAATTTTTTGGAGACATGCTGTGAATGTAATTCAAAATAATTGATTATCTTGTTTCTAACTTTCAGTCACCTAGCTTCTTTGGAATATTTATTCCCTGCATAATGAATGAGTTCAGACAATGACATGTGAAGTGCCAGTCAGTGTTGGGGTACTCACTTCTATGACATTTTCTTTTTCTAATCTTCAGTAAGAATAGAGGGGGAAAAAAGCATGTGCATCTGATTAGTAATATAGTTTAGTGACAACATTGCATTACAGGAAATCTATAGTTTCTGGAAAAAAGTTACAATAAAAATTATTCGAAACTTTCGGGCAAAGAGGCAGGCAAGTTCATCTAAATTCTCACCTCTACAGGAACATCATCTGCAACATGTCCTTCCAAGGTCAAAATTTTCTGTAATGATGCTGCAGCAGTCTGAAGCACATGCTTCACTACCTGTCTAGGCCTAAACTTTGTAGCTTCCAACTTCATAACACCTAAAGGAAAGGGAAAAAAAATAGTTAAAGAAAAATCAGCATGAAGAGGGCAAAGTTGAATGTGACAAAAAATAGACGGTAAACAATTTGAAGAAAATTGTCTCACTAATCCTACCATCAACAACAAAGTGGCAATGGTAGTATAGTATAGGAGAATCTTCCATCAGTTACAGAGAAGAGAACTCCTACGCATAGAATGCACAAATATGTGAGTGTCTCAGTCTCTTTGACCCATGTGTGTGCCTTTTTATGTATACAAACATCTTCACATATATACATTTTATATATAATGCATATATCGAGAAAGAAAGTTCTACCATTCATCTCAAAAAAAGAAAAAAAATAAATAAATAAATAAAAGAGAGAAAGAAAGGTGAAGGTTGGTGTAAAACCAAAATATAAAAATATAAAAATAATAAATTAAAAGGGAAAAAAAATTAAAATAATTTTATAAACTTACACGTCCTTAAACAATTGAACCTATATTACCTCCCAGAGACTCATCAAACAACCAAAAATCACTCAAAATCAAGATTACATTTTTATTTTTTCTTTCGAGTTCTGAGCCCAAAACCATTGCTGCCCAAACTTGGGACAGCGAGCCATCACTGGATTCCAGCCAAATATCATCGGAAAGTTTGGGGTTTTTGCTTGATCATGACCCATCTGGGCTCTCTTGATTTTTGACTCAATTGAACCTCCCCTAGTATGTAGTTCAGGCCATTATATCAATCTTTGGTGTCGATTTCACTAATTCTAGATGTTTTGGTTGGAATTTGAGAAATTTCTTCGTTAGGGTTAGGTTTTTAGCTTAATTTAGGGATTTTTAAATTTCGGGTATAAATTCTTCAAATTGACTGCCCAAACATGTTATAAGACCCCTAACAATGATTTAAATCCCCAAGTCGATGAGAATAATATTTTTAAATTATATAATTAGAATTTTAGGGTTAGGATTTTATAAACAATTTGAGGATTTATGTGCTCTGACCGTTAACCCATGAAATTGAATTGTTCATAAACGAATTAAGTAAATACAGAACTTCCAATTTGATTAGATTATAGCCTGGTTAAAGTGACCTAACAAAGAATTCCTTTAGGGATTAGATTTATTACGTTTAATTAGGACTTTTTTTTTTTTAATCAATTACGTTTAGTATACACCCTTTGAAACATCCTTGTGCATTGTGCAGTGAACTAAATTTGTTGTTCTTTATCTCGAATAAAATATTCTTGCTTTTTTTTTTTATTGTTAGAGAAATAATTACAACGTGCTGCTAATCTCGTAATTCGAACACTTTCCTCTCTAAACCCTCAAGCACTTTGTACATAAGCGCAAGTACCAATTCAGTTCCAAGACTTTTAACAAATAATATTCTTGCTTGATTATACACACAGAATGATTTCGGTGACATGATCCATGGGGCTAACGTGGGCCATAGTGCAAATATATTATTCTTTTATGTGATGTTGTGAAGGATATACAGGTGGTGGGTGTGGATGTTCTACATGACCCTCTCCCATAGGACCAGTACATGGGACTCTACACCTGCCAATGGAGCCAAATACACAGGATATGATGCTATTAGTCTTGTATTGGTTACATCACTCATTATTAGATTCCTGTTTCGATTATGCGACAGTGAATTTATATTTACTCTACTTAATTATTCATTGTGATGTTGTATATTGTTATTACTTTCGTCCACCCTTCTCATTCCTTTTAACAGATCTGTTTAAAAGGAATTTTGGATCTGCCAATGCAGTTTGAACAGATCTCTTTTAGCATACCCTTATTTGTTAGTGATTAATTCACTATCCAGAACACATTTCTTGCATTCGATAATCCTTGCATAAAGGGCTTGTGATACCATGGATTGTGTGGATTGGATTTGATGAGTGTGTGTTGTACAAGCGGGTGTTAAATCCCACATAGAGCATGTAAAAGTCAATTTGGGCTATGTAAGTAATTACATGAATCCTAATTATAACTTGACTAATCCTTTTGGAATATAATGCAAATGTAAAAAATTAAAAAAAAGTATGATCTTTCCAATATGAAACTAGCCATATCGCATGATGATGGTGACGAGTAAGCCATTTTACAGTATCTATTTCAATGGGAAGCACCAAAATAAAGGAGATCAGAGATGAATTTCAAACCTGACTCAACCTTGGAAAGGTCAAGGATGTCATTTATAAGTTGAAGGACCAAATCTCCAGAAGATATCATGACACCCAACAGTTGTCGTTGCTCTCGATCAAGTTTTGATGTGGAAAGAATCTCAGCCATGCTAACCACTCCAGTTAGAGGAGATCTTATCTCATGAGACATTGTAGCTAGCATTTGCTTTGCACGCATTGTCTCCTCTACAAAGGGTACAAAAAAAAAGTAAAATCAGAATAACCTTTGCAGCTCTAGAACCACATTAGTTGAAATTCAAAACTTAATTGATTTCACCAAGTAACCTGTTATATGAATTGTTTTGTTCAGTTCTGATTCCTTGGCCTTTTGTACTGCTATCTCCTCTCTAATCCTTGCCATCCTCTCTCGTTTTCTCACCTATTGTGCAGTCAGGAACATAAAAAAGCATTATGTATATATGTTAACAGGTGTCTGTATGCCACTGAAGCTTTTTCTTTTAGCTTTTTTGTGTATTTGTTTATATACAGCTTTTTAAAGCCTTAATTGTTATAAGTAGAATTCTACTTTAACTAACTTTCACCAAATCAACAAATAAGTAAAGTGCTCATCCAAGTGTGGCCACTGAAAGCAGAAATAAATTACCTGATCGGTTACATCCATTCCCATATAGTTTATACCAATTGTCTCCCCTGCCTTGCTAAAGACAGGTTCTACGTATATCAGAAATGTCTTTGCTCCAAATAATTCTGTCTCAAATGTAATTTCCCTCTTTGCTGGCAACCCTTTTTCCAATACTTCTCTTTTGAACTCTTGAGATTCTTTAACACCAGATCCAGTAAAGATTTCAACATCTGTTCTTCCTATAATGTCCTGGGAAAAAATTAAGGGGACAAAAAAAAAAACAAGAATACATAATTGGCATTTTACAAACCAAGAGGATACGGCAGGAAAGCAAGAGAAATTATAATAAGGAACAAACTCTACTCAAAAAGGAACTATGTTCTTAGGTTTCAGGCCAAAACTTAAATAAAGGGACTACTTGCAAAAAGGAACAAAACTATACATCAATCTCATCAAACCTAGAACAAGAACTTCAGTGGCATATAATTACCTCCTCATGCAAACTTGGAAAGTGATTATAGATAAAGCGATAGCGCAACTCTTTATCCTGAAAGAAATTATCAAAGAATCATTAATGCCAAAAGATGGAAAGAAAACTATTGCAGTGGAAATAAAAGCATAAAATGACTTACATACACAGATATTTTGAATAAGTTTTTAAAAAAAATGACAAGTTACACAGCTATGAGTTAGAACAGGAAAAGTTATTTATTGTAAATTCATAATTGTAATATGACCAAGTGAAAATTCATTGAAGGCTGAAGTAAAATTTCCATCTGCACTGGCACTTTCACACACAAGTCAATGAAGGATTTTATTCATGATTAATTACCGAGTCTCCCAAAAGCTTAAGGTGTTACGAAATAGTGAATTTAATCATTAAACCATTATTCTAACACCCCCCTCCTCCATATGTGTGCTTTGTCCCAAAATTTTAAGTTGTTAGAAAATGATGAATTTAATCCCTTAACCATTATTCTAACAATTCGGAATCAAAATGCTTGTTTCCCTCAATCCTATAGAAGTTCCACTCCCTAAATCTCTTATAGGGTAATGAATACATCCATGGAGTATAGAAGTATACCTGTAATCTATTAGTAATATGGTTTAAATTGGGAGGGATTGAAGCAACATAAAAAGAAGGTGTTTAAAGTCTTTGAGAAAGACTGTTTAAACAGATGACAAAGGCACAGTCCTATATAGGGTACAAAGACTATAAAGGATTCAGTTGACCCCAAATAAGACCTTAGCATGAGGGTTCGAGTATTGTCATAGCATTTTACCAGTAATTAACATATTTGAGTATCTTTTGCTGTTAAATGTTTTAATGAGGTTCCCTCTTGTTCCCCTTAGAAGGAAAAGTTAAAAAAGGGATAAGATGGCAACAAAATATCTGCGGTGTGTCTAGCCTTTTTTTTTTTTTCTAATAAGAAAATATCTGCGTGTCTGTCATAGGAAAGCTAAATTTCTAAGGACTGGATAATTCTGTTCCAGAACAAACTATCTTAACTTTTCAACTCAAGTAACATTTTCTACTTGATTTTCGCAATCTGCTGGAGTAGAAGCTTCTGATTGTAGCCACAACAATGTATATCTACTATTTCAGCAGTTAGAGAGATAAAATCACATGAAAGCAATCACAAAGGAGTATGAAGGTACAACAAGCTTAGGTATCTTGAAAAATAGTCATAAACAGAGTATTTACATTATCTATGTCAAAATTACCTGATGGCCAATAACAACAGGTGCATTCTGAAGTACAAAATGTAAGAAATTATCTGCTCGTTTCAAAATCTGCGACAATTCTTCCACTGGTGAGGACTGCCTTTCAAGACTCTGTATGCTTTCTTGTAGCTTCTCCTTGAGTATTTGCTCTCTTTGAATGCTTGCCTCCAACAATTTCTCTAAATGCATGGCGCGCTGTTTCCAGTATACAACAGTATCATACTCAGCCTCAACTTCAACTCTCTTATTTTGGACAACAACATCATTTTTTCTCCTAGGAACATCTGGCCATATATCATAAATTTCATCCAGTATAGAAATTGGACGTTTGTCACAGCCATATCTTTCTTCCTCAAACTGGTGCTCCTCCAATATCTCCAATTTTCTTAGCTCAGCTTCCTCCTTTTGTTTGCTTAGGATGTCGAGTTCTTCTCTGAGAAGGCGCACAGCATTTGCCTGCTTATATTCCCAGTGTTTTACAAGATAGGCCAACTGAGAAGACCCCTTGTCAGTATAATTTGTTAGCTCTAAAAGACGCTTGAAGTCAACAATTGTTGGCTCCTCCACTATTGTAACCTCCTCCAACATATCTTGATCCCCTTTGGGCTTTTCTACATTGAATTGCTTTCCAGTATCAGTTCCAATATCTTCAGGCCACATCGAAGACAGGCCTTCGATATCCATCTCTTCAAAATGATCACTCTCCATCTCGGGAACCATGAAAATCACTTAAAATTACATCCAATTCATGTGACTAAAACATAGATGAACATCCTGATGCTACCACACAATTGTTTAGTGACTCAGAATATGCATCAACTATCTCAAAATATATCTTGAGCAGCACTTCACAACCAGAAGATAGCCTTAGAGAAAACTTGGAGAAAATCCAATAATGAAGGCACACTGCAGTTTTGTTTCAAACTAAATTACATAAGTCAATGGAAAAATAACTGAGTTGGCGACATTAATTGGCTTAATTTTCGGAACAAATAAAAGTCAAGATAACTACATAAGTTAAATAAGAAATTAGAAAGAGATAACTACGATTCATTCTCTCTATATGACAAGTCCGACCCTATTCAAAATCTAATTTTGCTAAAAAATTCTTTTGCTTCAGATACTTCACTTTCTTACCTAAAATTCAAGCCCCTTGAAGTAAAAATTCAACTTTTCTTTCTTCCATCCTTTTTTTTTTTTTTTATATATGAAAAAGATACAAGTTTGGAACTCACAAATAAAGGCAGCAAATTAAGAACTAAAAGTAAGAAACTGAGGGGATAGAGTCAGAAAATTTGCATTATTTTCCTGCTCTTCCTCTGGTACCCGATCCTGGCAAAGGACACTTAAGGATTTTGTGGATTTGAATTGTGATAGAATTACATGGGTGCATATAGACCAGTTTCAGGGAGGCTCATTGTTTGTGACTAGTCCATTTAAGGTATCAAGCAATTGTGGCTAGTACATCTCAAGGTCTGAAAAGGGACACAATATCATACATAACCTAAGCTCTAAAAACACATAAAGTAGGCTCTTAAAAGTTAAAACAAAGAAAAATGAAAAGAAATTTCAGAAGATTGGTTGGCAATATCAAAGGCATTGCATAGAAGTAATTCCGTTTAGCTGTACTACTTCACCTTTGAATTAATATCAAAGTATTTCAGGTAACATTATTTGACAGATTGGTTACATTTAAAACCAATCAATGAAAATGCAGAGAAGTTCTTTATTTTTCAAAATTCTGTTAAAAATTAATGAATGTTGAAGAATATAAAGAAATTGGCAGAATAAACAATTTTTCCAGATTACTTATTTTCAAGGAAAAGTTAAACTTTCTCATAAGGTGGCCATAAAGTATCCAATATTCAACAGAAGAAATGAACTGGCAAAAAAGTATGCTTAGCAAACTCTCAAGGACTTTTTGAGAAAACAAAAAATAATAATAATAATAATAATTCTGTCATTTTCAAAACAAAACCAAAACAATCGTATTCAACCAAAATGGATTCTAGTATCCATTATAGACAGCAAAACAGAACAACCAAACCCCGTTCTATGTTTAAACTGGAAAATTAAACAAAAAAAAACAAATTGTGCCAATTAAAAACAAAAATCTTGGATGATAATGATATAACATTCTACAGAAACAGTAAGATGGAAATTGAATTCAAGAGAATGAAACTGAGATCCATTAACAAAAAAACAAGCCGAAAACCAATGAAACCGTGCATTCGGAAAAAAAAAAAAAAAAAACAAACACGTATCAAAATTTACAATTAAGCTCAAAGCATTAGAAGTTCAATAAGCTAACCTTTTTTTCTTGTTTGTGATTGAACCAAAGAAGAAGAAGAATGGAGTATTGAGGCTTGGAAGAGCTAATGGGCATTCACTGTAGATCTGAGGAATCTCTGTAACTGTACAGTCAACCAGGCTTCCAAAATGGGATTGAAAAAAGAATGGGATTGCTAACTACAGAGGAGAGAGAAAGTGAAAGTTTATTAGAGAGAGAGGAGAGCATGTGGGAGAGAAGAAAAACCAAAAACAAAAAGAAATGTGGGAGAAAAGAGTAAACCAAGAACCCATGTGCATTTGCAGCTCACCTATATTAGACAATTCTTTCAACTTCCCTTTGATACCAAATTGTTTATTACATCTCTCTCTCTCTCTTTATGTTTGTTTGTTTTTTTTTTTTGAAGTTACATTAATTCAGAGCTCTCTCTACCTCTGCACGCACAGAGACTTTTAGATCACACAAATCATCTTAGTATTTATGTTCTCTCTTCTCTCTCTCTCTCTCTACAATGATTCAACGTATCACAAAAATGGGCCACATATGATAGAGAAATGGTAAAGGGTATGGCTTTTTTAAATGGGGGAGACAGTTTTTTATGTTCCCCCGCCATTTCCTAGGTGAGCGGCGCGTGATTGGGACGCGCTATGTGAGTGTTTGAGTTTGACATTGACATGTCAAGTGGTAATTGTTAATTATATATATATATATATATATATATAGTCTCTCATAGTTTACTCTTTTATTTCTTATTGTGCATGCATGTATTACTTATTAGACAGTCTATACTTGAAGGAAGCAGAGGCGAAGAATCTTTCAACTTTTATATAATAAGATAACATTGTTTACTAGCCCTATAAGCTTATATATGGTAATTTATTTGGTTAACTTCAATTAGTGATTAATATGGTCTTGAGGTCCGGACCCTCAATTAAGATCAACCTCAAGTAATTATTCAAAAATTGGTTTAAATTTTGGTTTTCTAAATCCTCATTAATGAAATTGACCTTTTGGAAAAAGACTTCAACATTTCAATGCAATGGAGGGAAGAAAGAAAAAAAGAAGGTTAGGTTATGCTATGTAATAATGAGTCAAATAGCAAATCTTTTTTCTAATATTTTATCAAAAAAATAGCAAGTTTTTTTTTTTTCCAGGTAATTTATTTTTCAAGGGTGGTGTTATAATATTTTTATCCCTTTTATAACAAAACAGATAATGTTGTTTAATTTAGTACAAATTTTAAAAGAACTAATATTTTATTGGTGAGATGTATGGTTTAGTCACGAATTATATATAAACTATTGACATTATATATCAAAAACCAAATATTATAATAGATTATAAAATAATTTAAAATAAATGATAAATCTTCTTTTAAATATCGTGTGACTTAGACATGAGTTTCTTTAATACTGATTTTAATGTAAATGTTTTGGTGAGAATGGTTAAATGATTGATTGTTGGAAATTTTCACAATCCTCATAGTGTACTGGTAGTGTTATAATTTCATATGGAATGACTTTTTGTTAGAATTTAGGTAGGTTTTACCCACAACTTATATGAATTTATGTTACTTTTAATTAATAATAACGTATTGCAAGCGTGAATTGTAATTATTTAATAAGTTTGTAGTTCTAGTTAAACCAAATTAAAATTTAGGATGTAATTTGAAACAATCTAAATAATATGACAATTATGTAATTTATCAAAATCTATATAATAAAGGATAATCATTATATGCAAGAAGAGAATAGCCACTTGACGTAGACAGAAAAGGGTCACATAGCGCAACTGTAGCTTTGTGTTGTATGTTGTAGGCTATGAGTTATACTAGAGTCTATGCCCTGCTTTGTGTGATGTTTGTTTTGGGCAAGGTTTTGAGTTTTCTAGTGGGAACTCTTTTCCTTGTTTCCTATGTTTTGTGGTAATAAAGTTTTCTAAATTAAAAAAAAAAACAAAAAACAAAAAAAATCACAATTTTTAAGACTCGACTTTAATTTATTTTATAGTGTAAGATTTTTTGCTTGTTTAATTTTTTTGGTTTTGAAACTTAGAAATTGTGTTTGAAGCTAAGCAATTAAATCACGATGGTCCTACTTACAATCTAACAAATGACATTACAAGAAAATAATCACTACGCACCTAATTTAAGTTTGAAGACTAAGTTATAGGGTAATAAGAAGGTGTTAGACATCTATCTCGTCCGGTCCAAAGACAGGTATTTTAAGGTATAATGACCAATACAAATGATTTGCTCATCCTTTCAACAAATTAATGACATGAACTGACAATAATAAATGGGCAAAACTTAAGTACGGTACTTTAAGTACTGTTCCTTAGATTTCCCTCTTAAACTTCAGTCATGTGGTTACTTAACTAAAAAATACACATCCATCTCATAAAAAAAAAATCCATATGACAGAATTTTAAAAGAAGAACCTAAAGAATGCTCATAATAAATTATACTTATGAGTTAATTCCCAATACATAAAATGTTTAAGTTTGGCTTATTTAAAAGTTGAGAGTATAAGTTCAGTTCATTAACTAAATAAACGAATGTAAACAGACTTTTACTGGATTCAAGTTTACAGCTCTATCAATCATTTCTCTTATCCCGCGGCTTAATTTTTAAATTAGCCAATACTTTATAGCAATAAGGCAAGGGAAAAAAGGTTTGTGCGTGACACGATGTCAGAATGGGCTCCTTTTGCTTACGTCCAGTCATGCTATTTATATGGCTTTAAACACATCGATCGCCGGTGTGTTGAGATTGAGATACCTTATAGCTCCAATTAAAATTAAGAACATGACGATTCTCAAAAAAAAAATTAATAAATAAATAAGAACATGATCATCATTCATCAATCGGGGACCACTTTTGCTTCTTAAATATTTTTGTATGTTTCTTAAATAATTTCTTAATCACTTATCACTAGCTAACTGCAAGTCTCTGCAATGCAACGAAAACCTTCTTATTTTAACTCCGAAGAAAGAAAGACAAATCTAGTGTTGTTATAAAAATGACCTGGTTGCTCAAATTTAATGCATAAAGATAGTGGGAGTTTGAAGTGAGTGATAAATACAGCTTCTCACATCCCTAATTCCCGGATTAGGCAATTAAAAACGTTCTGGTTAGTGTTAATGGTCCCTTTCACTAGGTTAAGGAAAGCTACGAAATTTTAATGTTACTCTAGGGATAGCTTTTTTTATTATTATTATTTGTTAGTATAATGGATGAGCGATATTTGAACTCTGATTAGATTCACTAAGGGCACGCTTGGTACACTGTAATGATTATTACATAGGAATAAGAATAAGTATTACAAAAAATACATTAAGTTAGAATGTAATAAGTATTATTATTCATTAATTTGGTGACCATTTAGGAATAGAATCCTAAATATGCATCCACAATTTAATATAGTATTAAAAAAAAGTGTAATTAAATCATTTTTAAGTCAAATTTCCTAGAATACACTTTAACACTTAGGCTCTTTTGAAGTAGTCAGTTTCCCCATAGGCTTGAGTCCGAGGACCATGCAATGCCTTGGTTCTGTCTAACACTTAAAACCTTTTGAAGTAGTTAGTTTCCCCATAGGCTTGAGTCTGAGGACCATGCAATGCCTTGGTTCTGTCTAACACTTAGAACCTTTTGAAGTAGTTAGTTTCCCCATAGGCTTGAGTCCGAGGACCTTGCAATGCCTTGGTTTTGTCTAACACTTAGAACCTTTTGAAGTAGTTAGTTTCCCATAGGCTTGAGTCCGAGGACCATGCAATGCCTTGGATCTATCTAACACTTAGGCTCTTTTTGAAGCAGTTAGTTTTCCCATAAGCTTGAGTCCGAGGACCATGCAATGCCTTGGATCTGTCTAACACTTAGGCTCTTTTTGAAGCAGTTAGTTTCCCCATAGGCTTGAGTCCGAGGACCATGCAATGCCTTAGATCTGTCTAACACTTAGGCTCTTTTTGAAGCAGTTAGTTTCCCCATAGGCTTGAGTCCGAGGACCATGCAATGCCTTGGTTCTGTCTAACACTTAGAACCTTTTGAAGTAGTTAGTTTCCCCATAGGCTTGAGTCCGAGGACCATGCAATGCCTTGGTTTTGCCTAACACTTAAAACCTTTTGAAGTAGTTAGTTTCCCCATAAGCTTGAGTCCGAGGACTATGCAATGCCTTGGTTCTGTCTAACACTTAGAACCTTTTGAAGTAGTTAGTTTCCCCATAGACTTAAGTCCGAGGACCATGCAATGCCTTGGATCTGTCTAACACTTAGGCTCTTTTTGAAGTAGTTAGTTTCCCCATAGGCTTGAGTCCGAGGACCATGCAATGCCTTGATTCTGTCTAACACTTAGGCTCTTTTGAAGTAGTTAGTTTCCCCATAGGCTTGAGTCTGAGAACCATGCAATGCCTTGGTTCTGTCTAACACTTAGGATCCTTTTGAAGTAGTTAGTTTCCCCATAGGCTTGAGTCCGAGGACCATGCAATGCCTTGGTTCTATCTAACACTTAGGATCCTCTTGAAGCAGTTAGTTTCCCCATAGGTTTGAGTCCGAGGACCATGCAATACCTTGGTTCTGTCTAACACTTAGGCTTGCCGTCCAAACGTGAGATACATAATCGTGATAGGCTAAGAATCAGAATCCAAAAAGACTTCTTCACTAATAATAATACATTTTCAGGTTATTTACATTCCAAGGACGATGTACAGGTTTTTCGTCTAAATCTTCTAAATAATATGCGTCTATCTCTGCTATTGAGGTAATTCGGTAGGGGCCCTCCCAGTTGGGTCCCAGCTTTCCCCAGGATGGGTTCCTGGCAGCCCCAAAGACTTTTCTCAGCACCAGGTCCCCCGGTGCTAGTGGTCTGAGCTTCACATTGGTGTCATATTCTTGCTTGAGCTTTTGTTGGTAATAGGCCAGCTGGTTCATTGCTCGTTCCCTTCATTCGTCCACTAGGTCCAGGTTCCTCCCCAGCAGTTCATCATTGCTGCCTGGAGTGAAAGAGCTTGTCCTTAGCGTCCGGAAGTTTGTTTCCAGGGGAATCACCGCCTCGGCGCTGTAAGTCATGGCAAAAGGTGTTTCCCTCGTTGACCGCCAGGGTGTAGTCCGGTACGTCTATAGAACGTGGGGCAGCTCCTCTACCCATTTTCCCTTGGCGTCGTCCAGTCTCTTCTTAAGCCCATTGACGATAACCTTGTTGACAGCCTCGGCCTGTCCGTTTCCCTAAGGGTAGGCGGGCGTCGAGTATCTGTTTGTGATCCCAAGTTCACAACAGTACCTCCTGAAGGCCTTGCTGTCGAATTGGAGCCCATTATTCGAGATGAGGGTATGAGGGACCCCGAATCGTGTGACAATGTTCCTCCACGTCCCTGATATTGGCCAGTGGCTCGGCCTCGACCCATTTGGTGAAGTAGTCCGTGGCCACCAACAGATACTTCTTTTTCCTTGGCGCTTTGGGGAAAGGTCCTACAATGTCCAAGCCCCATTGGGCAAACGGCCAGGGACTGAACAAAGGATTAAGGACCCCTCCTGGCTGGTGAATATTTGGGGCGAACTTTTAGCACTGGTCACACCTCTTGATATACTCCAGGGCCTCCTGCTGCATTCCCAGCCACCAATATCCTTGTGTGACGGCTCGGTGAGACAGGGATCTCCCTTCTGTGTGACTTCCACAGATTCCCTCATGTAATTCTTCGAGCAGAAATTCTGCTGCTTCGGGGTGGACGCACAGCAGGTATGGCCCAGAGTAGGAGCGCCTGTATAGTTTTTGATCCTCGGACAGCCAGAACCGAGGAGCTTTTCTTCGTACTTTCTCAGCTTCTGACTTATCTTCGGGCAGGATATTGTCTTTGAGGAATTTCATTATAGGGTCCATCCAGCTGGGACCCACCTCAACCTGATGGATGGGGTCGCTCCCTTTGTCACTTCATTCGCTCTCTCCAGATGCTCCATAAGTATGATCCGAGGTAGACCCTCTGCCGAGGAAGTTGCGAGTGTGGCTAATGAGTCGGCATGGCTATTCCCACTCCGGGGAATATGAGACAAGCTGAAGAGGTCGAACTCCAACTGCGAGCGCTTGACTTGGCTCAGGTATTCTTGCATTCTCGAATCTCTGGCCTCCATCTCTCCCTTTACCTGTCCTACCACCAATCTCGAGTCTGAGAACATCTCTATCGACTTTCCTCCCATCTTCTATACCATGACCATCCCTTGCAGCAATGCCTCATACTCGGCCTCGTTGTTTGTGGCCGAGAATCCGAGCCTCAGGGACTTCTCTATGACATGATCCTTAGGGGATACTAATACTAGCCCCACTCCGGATCCCCTCTGGTTTGCCGCGCCATCAACATATACCTTCCAGCATGGTGACCACGGGATGGAGACTACCCCAACTGATTTCTCATCAAAGCTCTCTTCCTCGGCTGCTACTTCCACAGTAGGTTCGGCGAACTCGCCCATCAAATCCGCCAGAACCTGGCCTTTTATGGAAGTCCGAGGCATGTATTTGACTTCAAAGGCCCCAAGGATTGTGTTCCACTTCACGATTCTCCCGGTGTAATCGGCGGTCCGGAGTACAGACTTCAAGGGCAGTCGGGTTAGGACGACCACTGTGTAGGCTTGGAAGTAATGGGGGAGCTTTCGCATGGCATGGACCACAGCCAGTATGGCCTTCTCCAATGGCAGGTACTTGACCTCCGCTTCATGCAGCGACTTGCTGACGTAATAAACTGGCTTTTGAACGCCATTGTCATCCCGTATCAGTACTAGGCTCACTGCGTGGGGCGCCACAGCAAGGTATGCATACAAGACCTCGTCGGCCTCAGGATTGGACATGATAGGCGGCCGAGATAGATACTCCTTGAGTTGCTGGAAAGCTACGACACAATCCTTGGACTACTCAAATCCTTTCCACTTGTTGATCAGGAGATAGAAGGGCCTGCACTTGTCAGCCGACCTGGAAATGAATCAGTTCAAAGCCGCGATCATCCCAGTAAGCTTTTGGACCTCTTTGGGGTTCTGCGGAGGTTTCAGATTATGAATAGCCTTGATTTGGTCGGGGTCAACTTCGATTCCCCTGTGGGTGATCATGTATCCCAGAAACTTGCCTGAGCCTACCCCAAATGAGCATTTTGAGGCATTTAGGTGCAGCTTGTGCTTTCTCAGGACGTCAAATGTGCGGCCGAAGTCCCCCAGATGTTCGGATACCGCTTTACTCTTCACCACCATATCGTCAACATAGACCTCGACGCTCTTGCCCAGCATTGGATCAAACATCCTCGTCATCATCCTTTGATAGGTGGACCCTGCGTTCTTCAAACCGAACGACATTACTTTGTAGTGGTAATTCCCGACGGGCGTCATAAAGGCTGTCTTCTCCTGGTCTTCCAGGGCTAGTGGTATCTGATGATAGCCTTGAAAGACGTCTAGGAAACTCATTCGAGGATGGCCCGTGGTCGCATCAACCAGCTGGTCGATCCGAGGCATGGGGAACGGGTCTTTCGAACACGCCTTATTTAGGTCGGTGAAGTCCACGCAGACCCTCCACTTTTCGCTCTTCTTCTTGACCACCACAGTGTTGGCTAGCCACTCGGGGTAAAAAACCTCTTTGATAGCCCCAGCACGCTTAAGTTTATTCACCTCTTCCCTGATGGCATCAGCGTGCTCCCTCGATGGGCGTCGGGGCGGCTGTTTCTTGGGCACTATGGATGGACTGACGTTAAGATGGTGACAGATGAAGGATGGGTCAATCCCTGGGGCATCGCAGGGGTCTCATGCAAACACGTCGATATTGCTTCTGAGGAATTCAACCAGCTCCTCCTGCTCGGTGGGAGGCAGCCGAGCCCCGACTCGAAAGAATTTCTCTGGATCGTCACCGATTACCACTTTCTCCAGATCCTCACATTTGGCTTCCTCGGCAGCTATACCAGGAGGCGCTACCAGGGTCTTTGATTGCTATAAACCTTCCTCAGTAATGGCCGAGAGCTGTGCGTCAAGCCGATATGATATGGCAGCCACCGTGCACTGCCTCGCTGTGGGCTGGCAATCGTGGATCTCTAGAACCTGATCCCTTGATGGGAATTTCACCTTCTGGTGCAAGGAGGAGGCAACGCCCCCCAAAGTGTGGAGCCAGGGCCTTCCTACGATGGCCGTGTAGGGGGAGTATGTGTCCACCACTATGAAGTTCACCTCCACCACTTCTGGGCCGGTTTGTATGAGCAGCCTGATCATGCCCTTCGAGATGACGAGCTTCCCATCAAAGCTCATTAGGGGGAAGCTATAAGGCGTCAAGTCCTCCGGTCTTAGCCCCAGCCCCATGTAGAGGTCTGGGTACATGACCTCTGCCGCACCGCCACCATCCACCATCACTCTCTTCACGTCGTAGCCCCCAATTCTAAGGGTGACCACCAGAGCGTCATCGTGGGGCTGGGTGGTCCCAATCTTGTCGTCCTCTGAGAAGCTCAAGGGAGGGCGGGAACTCCTCTTATCCCTCTTCGGCTCTGTCTGGGAATCCTCAGTAGGCAATTGGGCTACAGACAACACTCGCGAAGGGCGCGTGCTCGTTCTTCCCAGTGCTGCCAAGATTACGTTAATCATGCCAACGGGCTGCCCCATGGCGGTATCCCTCCGTGGTTCCTGGTATGTTTGGCCTTGATGATTATTGGGAAGGTGCAAGAGGTGCTTCAGCTTTCCCTCCCAAACTAGCTGGTCCAGGTAGTTCCAGAGGTTCCTGCAGTCCTCCGTGGTATGTCCATGGTCCTGGTGGTATTGGCAGTAGCGATTCTAATTGCGCCTCTCAGGTTCCCCAGCCATCTTATTCAGCCACCTGAAGTACGGTTCGTTCTTTATCTTTTCCAGCACCCTATGTACGGGTTCTCGGAACACGGCGCTGACAGTCTGGGCATTGGTCGCTCCAGATTGTCCACCGAAATCCCTCCTCGGGGGGGCGTTGTTATACCGGTCCGACCTGAAATCCCTCCTCTCTTGAGGGATAACCTTCTCCTTCCCCTTGCCTTGTAGCATATCTTCCTCTACCCGCTTGTATTTATCGATCCGATCCATCAACTGCCGCACGCTGGTGGCGGGCTTACCAGTTAAGGACTTCCTCAGGCCGTGCCCCATTGGTAGTCCGTTCTTGAACGTATTGATGGCAACATCGTCGTACTTTTCGTCTAGCTCATTGTAAACCTCCCAATACTTATCCGAGTAAGCCTTGAGAGTCTCCCCATCACGCGTGGATAGGGATAGCAACGCGCTCATGGGCCGAGGAGGTTTGCTATTCATGACAAAACGGGAACCAAAAGCCTGGGTTAACTGTCTGTACGAGTCTATGGAATTCGTCCTTAGGCCGTTGAACCACCTCATTGCCACAGGTCCCAAGCTGGATGGGAAGACCTTGCACATCAGCGCCTCGTTCTTAGAGTGGACAGCCATCCTCTGGTTAAACTGGCTCACATGCTCCACGGGTCCATTTTGCCATTGTAAACAGTGAAGATTGCCTCCTCTATATGACGCGTGAAGGGCGACTTGGAGAGCCGATCCAGTGCCTTACTCATGGCGTCACTCCCTAAGCCCCTAGGAGTTAGGCTGTCGCGCTTGCGCCTCTGGTAGCACTCCTCCTCGTGAGTGAAAGTCTCGTTCGGGGGTGTTCTTGACCTTTGCCTGTAGTCGTCATCACTTTCGTCGTCAGAAGGTTGGTCAGGGCTGGGTTCGGATCGTCTCCGCCGTGCGCGGCGCAGCTTCCTCTTCAAATCATCTATCTCGCGCTGCATGGCCACCTTATCATCCTGTCTCTGGGATGCGTGGCTATAGGCCTCTTCCAATCGCGTGACGTGGCCATTGTCGCGCTTCTGGGGCACGTACCTGTCCTGGCGGGTGTGGCTTCCGCTAGTTGTTGAGGTATGCATGCTTCTCTCTCGAAATCGTCCGTTCTCCTCGTTTCGACCGCCCCCGGGGTCGCCATAGTTACCCTGGTGCTGGGATTTAGCCGGTTCAGGTCGGTGAGGATTTCCTTGGTGAGGGCCTGATCCTACCATGCTTGGCTGTTGTCCTTACTAACGCACGAGTTCTTCCCCACAGACGGCGCCAATTGTAGGGACCGGGTTTAAGCACTTCTACGGGTTGAGGGAATGGACCAAGCCCAGCTTGCCCCGCAATGAATTTATAAAGAATGGGTTCAAGAACTAGGCCTTAGTGAGAAGTGCAACGACCATGCATGGTTGCATGTGGGTTAGATAACCTAAGCGTGAATTGGAATGCGTAGTAATGCTCCTCGGACTTGTTCTCTGGGGCTTGAAGCTCTTATAATTTCTTTGAAAATTGATTACAAGGTTTTCTCAGAGAATACAGGTTGCTCCAGTACTCTTTCATTCATCCCCCCCCTTTCTTCAGGAGGGGTTCTTTACATTATATACCCCTCCCCCAATTGATCTTAACCCTACATTTGTTGAGCAATCAGGCCATTACTTGAGTGCCTGTCCCATCAGCCGCCTTCCCATTCTCTTTGTGGGTTGCGGCAACCAAGGTGGCACTGTTGTGGAGTCCTCTCCTCATTAATGTGGTCAGGACGTTAGTTGAGGGCATTTAATGTGGAGATGACAATTCGTCCTGAACTTGCTCCTCCACCATGCTTCCATTGCTAGCACGTGGTACTTGTTCTCTGCTCTTTGAATAGTCAGGAAGGCTCCTCTTGATGGTGTGTTGCCTGTTTACTTTATGGTGTCGGATGTCCGAGGACAGAGTCGTCCTCGGCGTGGCTGGTTGGGCTCCTGGGCTTCTTACTTTCATCCTCGAACCTTGGACGCCTCCTCGGCTCGGGCCTTCGGTCCTGGAACGAAGTGGGCCGGGCTGTCTGACTTGCTGGCCCCACACACTTATTTTAGGGTATTCAAAACAGAGCTAATAATTAACAACGTGGAAAATTTATGTTCTTTCCTTTTGAAGATTTGACAACTAATGGCTTTTTAGGAAAATTTTTTAAAAAGTTATTACAGAAAGTAAATGAATAGATATTCAGTACTTTTAATAATGAATAGTTAATCCTCATTTTGAATAATAGTTATTCATAAAGAATAACTATTCATTGTAATAAAAACATAACCAAACAACCGAATAGTTATACCATAGAAATATCTATTACATTACAGTGTCTATTACAGTCTACCAAACGTGCCCTAAGTTACAAGATTCTTGTCCTATAGACCTAAATTTGTTTGCTCCTCTTGTTTTTTTTTTTTTTTTTTTTTTGCATTCATATGTTATACTCCGCATTAAATTAATATAAATATACTATGGCAAAGCACAATAGCAAAAATGCAGAATTATCAATTTTTTTGTGTGAGAGACTGAAATATAATATTGATAAATTGATCAAAATAAATTCAAAACACATACATACACAATTAATGTGTTTGAATAAAACTTGTAGATTTCACATAAAAAAATAATAATAATAATAATGTGTTTGTGTTTGTGCGCACGCGCGCATCTGTGAGACTTTCCAATGTTGCCACTTGAGTTTTTAATAGTCCTCATTTCCACATCATTATTCTAATATGTTTTTTCAAATTGAGTTTAAATTCTTTTAGGTTCCCTGCAAACACTCTCACTCTTACACATTCCATTAGAATTTTGCAGCTTAATATTTTTCTTTAAATAATAATTGTTGAGAAATTTAAATCCCAGTTGATATTAGTCAGTATCCAATTTGATTGATTAAGCCAATTATGAGAAGATCCAAATTAGCATGTAATGGGTACTACCATATCTCAAAATCTAAGTACAACAGAAAAAAAATTCTGGACACAAGCAATATGGGTACAAAGTAAAAACCCTAATGAAAAAAAAAAACCCTACCGATGGTTTGTAACTTACCACCAAGCTAAAGAATTCATTAAGATAAAATGGAAGATTAAAATAAAAAATATCACAATCCTAGTATTGCTAAATTTAGTAGAACTTACTCACATGTGCACACGTAGTTCTATACCAATTGGACTCTTCTATCTCATGAATCTCTTGATGGTGCACAGATATCCAATTCATTTGATCTAACTGAATGTATCAACAATTTGATTGCAATAGTTTTGTGTAGCAGCTTCACATAAAACACAAATAGGATCTTCAATGGTTGGTGTAGAAGAATTCGCTTGATACAAAATCCTAGGTGTACACAAGTCACAACACAATTTCCTTTTTCTTTTTTTCTAAATTCACAAGTTGAATAAGTCGATGCTAAGGTTTTCTCTCTAAATATATTAGGGTTGTGGCATGTACAACATAATGAAAAGTTGTGCATAATGGGCCTTTATATCTGCTCTCTAATTAGGATTACAAAAACTCACTTCTACAATCGACTTAAAACAAAACACAAAGTCCGAATCCACTATCCTCAATCGGTCAAAAATGAATTGAGGTTGGTGTTGAGTTTAAGTGAGGCCCAATTGGTGGACTGGAGTCAAGCTTGCAATCAAGACAACAAATTTGACGGGTATTGTGTCTTTAATGTAGTTCTACATTCAACCACTTATTCTAAGACACTAGAAGCTTAAAACTCAATTACACTTTAACAAGTTTTTTTTTTTTTTTTTATACAAGATAAAAATTCTACTCTAACCTAATCTAAGTGTATATGTGTGTAAAACTTCTTCCTAGAAATTTGAACTCAGACCCTTACCGCCCACACTCTACAAGTACTTATACTTGTAGAGTGACCATCGCACCAAGGGTGTGCGGTGGTCACTTGAACAAGATTTTGGATATGGTATGAGTTTGCTGACAATAAATACATTTTGACTCTTAATAATAATAATAGATAGTTCAATATGCAAATACATTCATAATTCATACCTATTAAGATCTACTTTTAAAAAATAAAAATAAAACAAAAATTATATATGTAGGGTCAATTTTTGTAGCTCAAGCCCACGAGACGTGGAGTATGAGCCCAATGAACCCAAGACAATGAATTTGTAGAGCGTGGGTGAAAGAACTGGGCCGGATATGAATTAAACAAGAGTTGGTTATGGTATTTGTGAACAATCTAACATGCAATCACGTAAAAACAATAGTAGACCTAGTGTCCGAAGAGGAATTTTATTGAATGAAATTAGGTTACAAGTTCCAGAGCTACAGTAAAGTGGTTCTTTCTTCTTTTCTTTCTTTTTCTTCGATCCCCCCTCTATCAGGGGCTCTCCTTCTTTATATAGCCTCTTTCCTAATCATCCCAACCGTCCACTTGTCCTCCATCTGCTAACATACTTGAGTGTAGGTCACATCAAGCATCTTCTCTAGCTTTTGGGAGTGGTGGTAGTTGAGGTTGCACTGTTCAGGGGTCTTCTCCACATAAATGCGGCCAGAAAAGCTGCTGCAGGGCATTAAATGCGGTGGTGGCAGATTTTCCTTGAGATATTTCTTCATCCTTATCATCCCCAGGAGTGCCCAGAGCTTATCTTTGTCACCAACATTGCCAGGAAGGGCATTCAGGCCTTCTGTATGTTTATTTGCTCAGAACTATTCGTGTCCGAGGAGTAAATCCTCCTCGGACAAAGGGTGACCTCTTCGGATTGTACTCTTCAGCTATCTCGGGATTCGTTGCCCTCAGGTGAACACTATCCCAGCCCATTATTACTCTTCGAACATAAAGTAATCTACAAAACAGGGCCCCAGGCCCAATTGGTAGATCTGGGCTTTTACCCCCCACAATATATATATATATATATATATATTTGATTGAATTCAAGTTACACCTAGTAACAAAACAAATATGACCAAAGGAACCATTGTTATAAATTAGTGTGTGGTCATTGTGTATTAAAAAAAAAAAAAAAAAGAGAAGTATGCCTGAAGGAACCGTTGTTATATAGGAAGGTCAAGTTTTTTTTCCTTTTTTTTTGGTTTAGGGGGGGGGGGGGGGGGTGGGGAAGCTATAAGGTGGCTTTGCCACTGGCAGAGTAAGAGCATCCGTAGCAGATGTTCTAAAAATTATGTCATTTTACCACACCAAAGGCCTACTTTATTATTTTACCACATCATTTTACAACATCTCATTTATCAGATGTTTTATACTTCAATTCTATATATTAAAATAATATTTCCTACACATTAAAATAATATATTAAATTCCTCTCCCCATCATCATTGTCCTCATCAACCACCACCGCAAACCAGAAAAACCAGAACTGCAACAACAACAACTACAACCACAACTAGAAAAATTGTTGCGGCCACAATCACCAGAAAAACCAGAACCGCAACAACAACAACAACAACTACAACCACAACCAGAAAAATTGTTGCCATCACAATCACCAGGAAAAAAAAAAAAAAAAAAAAACCACCACCGGCCATCACCCCCACAACCCACCACCACTGCCACTGTCACCGCCCATAGCCCACAGCCCACCACCACCATCAGATCAACCCAAATTGCAGCCAAAAAAAAAAAACAAAAAACCACAACCAAAGAGAGGCAGAGTGAAAGGCGGACAAAGAGGAGAGGGAAGAGGGTGAGATCGACGGCGGCCTCAGGGTGAGATTGGCGAGATCGAGCATGGCTGAGCGTGGGTGAGATCGAGCGTGGCTGAGCGTGGGTGAGATCGAGCTACGCCGTCGTCATGGGTGAGATCGTCGTCAGCGCTACGCCGTCATGGCTGGAGCGTGGGTGAGATCGAGCTACGCCATCGTCGTGGGTGAGATCGTCGTCGAAGCTACGTCGTCGTGCCTGGAGCTTGGGTGAGATCGTCGTCGGAGCACGCCGTCGTCGCTGCCGGACTGGTCAAAGAGAGAGGGAACCGGAGAGGGAGCTAGAGAGTGAGAGAGAAGAGAAGAAAAAATAAAGAGAGAGGAGAGAGAAAAGTGAATATAAAACAATTTTTATTTTTACAACATCTGTCCGTACCGTTGCAAATTTGCAACGGTACTGTAGACATATCGTATAAGTTTTGAGATTTGGCACATCTCATAATGCTCCATTTTTGTGTTTGGTGTGGCAAATGTGTCAAATATTTAGCATTTGACACATCTGCCACACCTGCTGTGGATGCTCTAACTGGGCTTAATTAAACTCCAATGGCACTCTTTTCCTTCCCCATCTTTCTCGACTTTCACTAGCAGTAGTGGAATCAATACATCCTCCCTATAAAATTGGAAAGAAGTACATATACCGTAGAGTGGATTTCAGGTAATAATTAATATATAAACAAGAATATGTACACTAGTTAAGTCAAGGCTTTGTTGCCTCCAGTGCCGGCTCTATATGTGAAGCAACTGATGTGGCCGCCTAAGGCTCCAAATAAAAAAAATGCCCTCAAATTTTATCCAATAGGGTTTTTTTTAAAATATTATAATAGTATTAATTAAGTCCAAATATTAACTAATAAATAAAATAATATTTTTTTATCAAATGAAAAAAAAGAAAAAAATTATACATCCACAACATTTTTCACAACACTTTTAGAATAAATCCGAAGTGGTAGGTTGTTACAGGGTATTATTGATGACAAAATATTAATTTCAATGATGAGTTCAAATTAGAACCAATAACAAATTAACACCTAAGATTTGTTATAAAAATATTATAAATGTAGAACTTCTAAAAAAGGAGCAAAAAAAAAAAAATTCACAATATTTTTCAAAAGTTAAGTTGACAAACTTTTACTAGTTTTTATATAAGTTCACCACTAACGTCATTTTTTTTAATTATAACCATCAATTTGCCACATTAACAAGTGTGAAAAGTTTTGTCAAATTTTTGTTCTATAGACTTTCAAAAAAAATTTACATAGTTCATGTTAATTAGTAGTAATTTTGCATCTAAAACAAAATAATAGAATTTAATTTTTAATTTTTTAAAAATCACATTTAAATATGTAAAATGCTTCAATTTCAAGTTTCACCTTAAGCCCTCAAATATATTAAGCCACCCCCGGTTGCCTCGTGCAAAATTTCTAACACATACGATCTAGCTAGCTACCAGAAGTTTTTGTTTTGAGATCTAACCAATGCTTCAAAGCCAAAAAAAAGGCAAAATATTTAACCAATGCTTTTTTGCTACTGCACATGCCCCTAAATTGGTCGGTTAAGAAACTTGAATAAAATAATTCTTTAAAAACCCAAAAACACCATAAATTTTGGTTTTCAGGTTTTACCAATGCTTTATTTCACATGTCTGAAATCCCAGGTACACACAGGAATGCCCCAACTGTTTGGTTGCAGAGAGGAAAAAAAATATTAAAATCTCTGCTCAAAGGACAGGTTTCAAAACACTACTACTTCTCAGCCAAAAATAAAGGGAAAAAAAGGGTTTTGCTACTTGCTAATAATCTAAATTATAAAAATTTTAGTATTTGATTAATGATTACTATACAATTTGAACCACGTGAGAGATGCCAACTGTTTCATCAAAAATCGTCAACGTGGCAGATGTGTAATGGAGTATTAAAAATGTGATGGCGGCTTCTGATTGGAGTAAGTGCACTCTAATGACTAATCCATGTTAGCCTCCCAAGTTTATAGGGATTGAAGCCTTTTTTGTTGCATATAGAGAAAGAGAGATAAATAATAATCGTCACGAGGCATACTCGTTTAGCGTTGGTCGTGGCTTTCACATGCATGCTTCCAATCCAGGAATTCTAGCTTCACTACTACTTTTGTTTTTTTTTTTTTCCTTTGTTACAGCTAGCTAATCCATTGTTTTCCAATCATCAAAACAAGTAAACAACTGCTATAGTATTGTATTGTTGACGCAAAAATGCCTTCTTTTTTTTTTTTTTCTCCATTTCTTCCGTACTTTTATATCATTTTTTTTTTTCTGTACTAAACTAATTAACGTAGAGTTTTCCCAGGCTCCCAGGGGATGCTTGTGTGCCAAAAGCCAAAGGAATCAAGTTGGTAAGAAAAATTGAAAGTGGCTTCATACTTACGGAGGTCAACGAATCAAGTCTCTATGAGAGAGAGAGAGAGAGAGAGAGAGAGCTTGTGTATTTGTTATTTCCATGATGTATTGCCATGTTTATTATACACATGCGAAAAAGCAACTGGAATCTTAACTTGAAATCATAATTTAAGAAGGGTGTAATAGCGTGTGTATGTGTTTTCCTTTCCATGATTAAGAGTGGGTCACATTTGGACTCTACTCCCACAAAATGACTATCTTCTTGTATTCATTTATATAGCCTAGATTAATATGTACTCAATCAATATAAGACTAAACCCATTCCTATGTTACAATTTCATAGTTTAAATCCACATGATTTAAGGCATTATAATTTAAAACTAAACATGACAAATAGACATATGAAATATTAACCTCTTCCACAAACACATTCTTCCTAATCCTATAATTTGACGCAGAATAGAAATGCAGTACGTCAGAGTTAGATCTCGTTATAGTTTAATGAAACCCTTCAATCAATAAAGAGTTTCTTGAATCCATGAGGAAAAATTGGAATCCAAAAAAAAAATGTAAAGTATTGTTGATATAATGAAATCCAATTTTTGTTTTGCAAATTGCAGATCTATTTAAATGCTCCAGAAAACTTACTTCTCAAGTAAAAATATATCTAAACTTATCCGAATTTATAGCCTACCACAATAGGATTTCAATTTGATTAAGAAAGCCTTAAAAACACCTAAAATCAATGAAATAAAATTCTTTCTCCTAAAATAAGACTTAAACACCATATTTTGTTTTATGTCAGACCCCTCCACTTAAATGAAAACTTAAGGTCGTTTTCATTCAACTAGAAACCTGCTTGGAATTATTTTTCAAAATTCACACAACCAAAAATTTATTCTCTTCACCCTTCAATTGATTTGTAATATGAACCAATGAAAGATTAAAGAAAACTTTAAACTTTTCAACTCCAAGAAAATCAACCAGTTGTGCTGTAATGGTCATCAGTAAATCAATTGGATCTTGGGAATTTTGGGTTATGAGCTCACCGTCATATTTGACTTAAGTTGGATCTTCCACAATATTCCTAGTTATCTCCATTTTATGATTTTTGACAATCTTCTTCTCTTTGAACTCTTGAACAACTTCTTGAAAAATTATTTTCAGGCTTCAATTCGTCAACTTGTTGCAAGTCTTGATCTTTTTCAACCACTTCAAGGTTCTCTTCAAAACTCGATTCTATATTCTTCATCCTCATTATTAATTCTTCTCTTGATGATTGATGGTAGGGTTCATCAGTAAAATTCCTAAAGTAAGAATTTTTTGGCCAATAATCTTGTTTTGTATATGATAAAATTACATCATAATCTAAGGGGAAAAAATCAATTGCAAGCATCTTTTTCATCTTTGTCCATGAATGAATTTTGTTTTTATCCTGTTGGATTCTATGAAATTGAATTAGTTCCCACCAATCTAAGGCATATCGACTACGTATGTACAAAGCAAACTTAAACCTTTCTCTCCTCCGATATATCCATAAAGTCAAATAAATCATCTGGATCAAGTATTCAATCAAGAAAATCTTCCTTATAAAAACAACAATTAATTTTTTTATTCTTTCATAAAATTTATAATCCTTATGAATATCACAAAATGAGTCATGCTCTCCAGTAGGTTACCCATGAATGATATTTCTGCAACAGCTATCCTTATTGTTAACACAATCTATTTTGGGTACTTAATCGCTAAAAATCTCTGATACCAATTGACGCAAAACAAAAAGCAAAATAGGGGCCAAATCTCATTCTAGCTTAACGAAACGCTTAAATCCATAAGAGTTCCTTGAATCTACCAGAGAATTTTAAAAGTACATCCCTGAAATATAGGATACATGCAGAAGTAAAATGGGAGCTTTGTTTTGGGTGTGGCTTTGGCCACCAATAGTGTGGAGTGGTCAAATTGGTGGATCATAAAGTTTAGTTCGTTTGGGTTTGATCACAGCCTCTCTCTCTCTCTCTCTCTCTCTCTCTCTCTCTCTCTCTCTCTCTCTCTCTCTCTCTCTCTCTCTCTCTCTCAGGCGTTCCTTTATTTGCTGATGTAACGAGGTTGTTTGTCTGGGTGCTACTGCAAACCAATCAATTTTTTATGTCAATTTAACAAAAGTGAGACCTAAGGATGATATTATTGATTCCATTCACTCCCCCTTGTGTGCTTATTCCTAAAAGAATAAAGAATAATATATTATTTGATTTTAAAGTTCATGGATTCAATCAACATAATTACTAGATAATAGACTAAATTAAAACTTTATTTAATAGATCAAGGATGAAATCAGTAATTTAACTAATATATTAATAATTAAGTTGTGGATTCTAGTTATTAACTCAACTGGTAAAATCTTTTTTGGTCGAATAAAATATTCGAATCCTACCTACAATAAAAAATTAATATAAACCAATGGTTAAATTTAATTATTCTTGAGGGAAAAAAAAAAATCATGCTTTTAATTTGTGTTGCATTTGGAGTTCCTACTAATTGATGCATCATTTATTAATATATGGACAGCTATTTTTAAAAGCAGAATTTTAAACCAAGGTTTGTTCTTAATGAGAAATAAATATAGAGGGCTTAATATCTTTGTAATTTTTTTTGAGAATATATCAATGTCTTTGTAAATTTGAAGTACAAAGATTGCGGCTTCTATTCTATATGATGAAGATCATACCATCAAGTCCCTTTTATTATTTTTCTTTTTTCCTTTCACGCCTTTTGGAATTCTAAAGAAAACTATAATCAATAAAGATCTAAAGGATAAATAAGCTATTAGGGACTTGGGGGAATTAAAGCATTATATAGCCTTGGTTTGGATAGCACTCAAAGTTGCTGTGCGTTTCCAATTTCACGCTTCGGAGCCTTTTTTTTTTTTTTTTTTTTTCAACACATGAATAGTAAAATCACTGTGCAGGAGACAATTATTACTGTTTATTCACTGTAGCGCACTGTTCACGTACTGTAGCAACACTGTTTACGCATTAAAAATATTAAAAATAGGTCCCACGGTACTATTCATACATTTAAAAATTATTTTGCTACAGTGTTTTCAGCAACAATCAGTTTTCAGTAACAATAAGCAACAATAAGTTGTATCCAAACGAATCCATACTCTCCATGACTGCTGTACAAACTTGACTTTAATAATTTCTGTTATCTTAATCATTAAAATGATCTTCAATTATTGGAACACTGCCAAGTTAATCACTACATATATATCTAGATCGTACTGCACTGAAGCAAACATAAGGAATGAGTGACGTAACATTTTGATATAAAATATATATTACTACTGAAAAGTTAAACCTTCTTGGCTAATGGTAATCACATCATGATGAGGGTAATAAGATTGATAATTGTGATACATACAAGGACAAAACCAAACCAAAAAACCAGAAAGGGAAAAATCGTGCCTCCTAGATATGGGACCTCGGTGAAAGCACAAAAAGACCAGACATCATCCTCAAACTAAGGAGCAACCTGGGATGTTTTATGATATATATGACAACTTTATGACAAAATAGATTATCCTAGCTATGCCTACACTTCTCGGCTTTGCAATTTGCATGGCTTTCGTCTCACTACTATTCAGTAATGGATGACACGAATTGAAAGAGCAAATTTTCTCATAAGCTCTCTTTGCTTTCTGCTATTCTCAGAATTTTGTTTTTTATAATCTCATTACGTTTTATGTATGTGGATTATGGATCGTATTAAAAATGTCAAAACTTGTTCTTTGATATACATTGAATATATCATATACAAGAAATGATCATCAAATCCTGATAAAGAAAAATGATATCAAATTTTTTTTGTTCAACTAGAGTTAGTGATCAATTTATGGACAATACTTCCCTAAACCTTTATTATTGGGAGTATAAACTATACACACTGTTGCAATCCTTTTTATTTGGAATGGATTATTTTGTATTTTTTAGATTAAATATTACAAATTTAAAAGTGCATTTAATGTACCTTAAAATGGACTCTCTTTAATTATTAGATATTGTTTGGTGATTAGCAATTACCTTTCTATTAGTAGATTATGAATTGGGTTGGTAACCATAAACAAATGAAGCTTAACTATTTTTTTAAAAAAATTCTCAAGTAATTCGGATAGTAAGAAAACTTATTATAAGTATAAGCCTCAAACTCACTTAAAAAATTAATAGTCTATTAAGCCTTGAGTTTTTCTCCTGTACTTAGGCTAATAAAAAACTCCTCTATAAGCCTTTGGAATCCTAAGCTATAGTGGGGACTGGGCTCCTCGGTACCATTTTGTGATTGAAATTTTTAAATTGATGTTTTCTGGATGAATGAAAATATTATAGAGACAATATAGATACTAGAATTAAGTAAAAGGGCACCGTACTACAGCACCAAGACAGAAGCATACCAACAAACAAAAGAGAACCATAGCTGAAAACCTTAGTAGAAATAATTGTGATAACAATGATTGAGAATGTCAGGTGGTGCAAAGCCCAATAGTAACAAGAGAATCATATTGAATAAATTGTCTTCTCAGGAATTAATAATTAACAAAATTTTCCATTTCATTATCCCACGTATGGTAACTTTTTTCAATGCTTCTACGTACTCATTTCAATTTTACTGAAAATACATGGGTTTCTAGCATATATACTTAGTCCCTATCCATTACTGATATTGATATAGAGTCTTATAGACTTAATTTGCTAATGATAATATAAAGTACTTAGAAATATCCTTAGTTTTGTCATTAAAATATATATATGCCCGAGGCATATAGAGACGGTGAGATGGGTGGGGTTGCCTGAGAGATTCACTGTGGCCATTTGGTGCGCACGATATGGATTAGTGGAAAACACCACTCCGGCTTTTCTTGCCTAGCTTCTCCCATCCTAACGGATCTAATCTCTCTGTCTTTACAATGTTACTTATTATTTTCCCCATAAATGCAAGTTAATTTAACGAGTGAGATATGATGAATCATGCATGTCCCCACTATATGTCAACGTCATTTCACGCACAGACCCTTTCTTTTTTTTGTGGGTAAAACTGTGTTTGTTGTCCATATTTTTAGGTTGGCTAATTATAAACAATTCTAATATTTAGAACGTAGTTTGTCTAGATAGATTGGCATCAGATTATATTTGATCAAGATCGACAAATCAATAAGTTCAAATGGAAGACTCAGGATTGCAGAAATTGGACTTTTGTTAATGCAGAAACTGAACTTCTGTTGTGTTGTATTTCGACTACACCTCCGCAAGTCAAGATCCACTTAACTCGACCAGTTGAACTACATATCCAGACTAATCGCGATTCATACAAAATGGTTTTTCAGTAGTTCTTCTCAACCGTTGGATCTAGAGTTTTGTATATATACAAATCCTATAGCACGTTTTTAAATATACGAGAGGTCAGTGTATTTTGTACACAGATCTAGAATTTTCCAAGCCTTTTCAAGCATCAACCAAAGTCCTACGTGCATACTAAAGATCCAGCGTCAATAAGTACTACATGAGGTAGCATTAGATTTAGGGTTAAATCTTCTCTATGAACTTTTATTCCATTCCAGTGGATTTATTGCCTTAAGTATTAACAGTTAAATCCCACCAAGCTTTTACTATTGATTTTCATGGGTCATCAGTTTAGCGTTTTATGTGATTCATGTTTGTGTGATGTTATTCAATTCAGATCTAAAGTATAATTAATCTAATTAATTACTTGGCTATGAATTTGTTAATATAATGACAACCAGGGCATTTAACCCTAACATGTAAAATTAACATTATATTTTGTGTGCAACAAGTTTATCCTCAAAACTCTTCTAAAAAAAAAAAGTTTATCCCTAAAACCATTACCAAAACCTAAAGATACAGCATTATGCATCTCACAGCATATTCCATTAGACTTTTTTCGAGTCCAAATCTTTTGTCCAATTCTTTCTGCTCCACTCTATGTTTCACCAATAAAAACATGTCACATATCCACCTATTTAATCAAATGCTAAATTTAAGCCTTTTATTATTTCAATTACCAAAATAAATAAAAAGTAGAGCCCATCATATTCCATCTACCACCACTACCAACCTTCACCGACCACCACTATTAAGATTCCGGCGAAGCCAACAAAGCCTCCAATCATCGCCAATCACCACCTCCGACAAAAACCATCACTCTTCCACTTCTTTCCTCACAAACCCATAAAAAAATAATTAAAAAAAAATCCACCCATCTCTGTTCAAACACCAAAAGAATTCTAAAATTTTGTTATTATTAGTAGGTTGAATAGATTGTGATTTGTGAGAATGTTTTATATATTTTGAAATCTGAAGCCTAAAGGGTTATTTTGGTTGATGAATGGAGAGAGGTGAAGGGAAGGGTGGTAGTGTGGTGGTATTGGGTGGTTTTTCATGGTTTGAGAGGGACGAAATGGGAAGAGTGAAGAGTTTCATCAGAAGCAGTGGGCTTAGTGGTTGTGGTTGGCCGTGATCGTAAAGGCTGCCGGCAAAGGCGGTGGTGGGGCAATGGGAAGAGTAATAGAGATGGGTGAGTTCTTTTTATGGCTTTGACAAGAATGAAGTGGAAGAGTGATGCATTCGTTGGAGGTGGTGGTTGGTAGGGAGCGGAGGCTTTGTTGGCTCCACTAGAATCTTGACGGTGTTGGTGGCTGGTGGGGATGGTTTGAATTTTTTGTTTTGTTTTTTTGTTTGTTTGTTTGTTTGTTTGTTTGTGTTTTTTTTTTTTTTTTTTTTTTTTTTTTTGGTGGTAACTGACTAGCAGTGGTGGATGGATAGCCAATGGTTGCTGTTGGCCGTTGATGGCGTTGGTGAATTCCTCTTGGTGGCTCCGGCAAAGTGATGGTGGTGGTGGAGGACTGGTGGTGTGGCTGGTGAGATGTGGTAGAGGACCTGTGGGATAGTTTGGGTTATTTGAGGTTTTATTTATTTTAGGAAGTTGAAGTAAAAAATGCTGAAAATTAGATATGAATTAAATATAGCGTATACATAGCAAATTTTTATTGGTGGAACAGAAAGAATGAGACTAAAGATTTCTACTCACTTTTTTCAATCTACAGAGGAAGCGTTGCCTTTTTTAACTCCCTTTGTGCTAATCATCCCATTTAATTTATTAAAAGAAAGAATCACCTCCTTTGTGCACATGTTGAATCAACCAGCTCAAAGCAATGAGTGTTGTTATGATCACGTTCAAATATAATCTTTCATTGACTAGAAGAAGTATTCTTAACTTTCTGTTTTAGGGCATTTTTATTCTTTTGGGGTGAAATTAAAGGGAAAAGTTTGGCCCTAAAGCTTATGTGTTTTCAGGGCAACACGTGCCTTCATTGAGTTGGGCTGGGCTTTTTGAATAAACAATGACCAAAAGCTAGAAGAGAGGTTGTCTTTAGCTTTAATAATCATAATAATAATAAAGTTCAATTATGGGAGAGAAGATTCCAAAAATCAGGTTATAAATATGGACATGATGCTCAGTAAGGACCATTTCAAGTATTTGTAAATGGAAAAAGCACGAGAGAAGGAGCTTATTGGTTCTTCCCCCTTTCATATGAAACAATGCTATAGTGAACAAAATCAACAAATAACCTTAATTAAAAAAACAGCAATACAAACTTTAAAGAAACCTTCCAAGTTCAGTTTTTTACCTTGAGATAAATGGTAATCAGATGACCGGGGAGTAAGACTTCCTGATTCTGCAAGGAGTCTGAGTTGTCTGGAACAGATGTCTGATCTATAAGTGAGAAAAGTTTCTGCAGCATAAAGCTAAGGAGAAGAAGCCAAATACAAATTAATCTGCGAGACAAAAGGCAGCACCATTGTGTTGGGAAAGAGAAACATAAGAGGGGAAATGGCTAACATGAGCAGATTGAACTTGTCATAATTGTTATCAAGGTGAACAAATATGTAGTCTTCAAGAACAGAATCAGCAACCTACCAAGAAAGGAAAGATGAAACCAATTAACAGAGAAAACAATTATATAGTAGTTACTCTTCAGGTTCTGCGTACAAAGTAATTTTTACCCTAATTCTATTTCAGGATAAAATAAAGTGTAACAGGAAACAAATCATGACTTACATCAGAATAACTTTTGGTTTCCAGTCCCTCCATAACAGGTTGGAAATGCTCTCCTAATTTAGCATTAACCAAGGTTAACTTATATAATTATTATTTAAAATCAATACCGAAAATGAAATATCCCATAGCAAGTACCAATATGCTCTAGACATTGAAGACGAGTGAAAAGAGACAGATCACGAACTTCATCAAGAATAATTTTTGCCCTTTCACCCATAAGCTGAGTGCCAACAGCACCCTTTTCCATCTCATCTCGCTCACTATAGCAGCACGTCAAACTCACATAAATTTCATGATCAGTCGTGTCAACAAGAGCCTGTTTATTAAAATATGCAAATCCATTAGACCAACATAACAGATATAAATAAATAAGCAATTGTGCATGATAATACAATAGGCCAACCACAAATAGAACTAAAAATACACATTACATAAAAGTCTATCTCACGCTTAAATATAAAAATATTTTTTAAAAAAATCATAAGGTTATTGCAAATATTCACTCCATACTAACTCTTCAAATTTTTTTTTCAAACTTGTTGAAGAATGTCAACAAGCTTCTCGAAAACTAATTCATTAAAAACTTTGGCATATTGGCACCCTAACTGCATAAATGTTGTGTAAAAACAATTGGGCCATTCAATAAATTTTATTTTATTGGCATAACACAAAGATTAAGAGCTGACGAGCATTTTATAATTAAGAACAAAATAGAGGAATCAAAAAGGGAAAAATACATATTAAACAATACAAGAGATAACAATTTATTTACCTCTATGAATGGAAGCATATGTCAATCTTAAATAATGGATAATTATTTGTTTATTAAACCAAGATGGACCTCACAGACATGCAAACTAACAAAAATAAATAGAAAAGAAAATTGTAGTCCGTGTTTTGGTAAATAAGAAATTGTAAAATAGAAATTAAATTTTAGGAAAAACGATAAACTAAAGGCAATTTTAAAGGCATCCCTTGAAATCTGTATCTTCTCATAAAGAGCTACTATCAAGGATTAGATCAATCCATAGGACTAACCAAAGAGAGAATGAACATAAAAACAATTCCTGGTGGTGGATGGCAAGAAATATGAAAGAAAAATGGGGAACAGAAATGTAGCTTAAATGAAAAATAATAATAATACTAATCCATTCATCAAAAAACCAAACAAAACACTCCAAACATCAGAAACTAAAATAGAGAGAGAGAGAGAGAGAGAGAGAGAGTACTACAAAAGGCCTAAGCTACATTGCCAAAGGAAAGCACTTTCACATAGCTTTTAAAATTTGAATGGATGGCCAAAATTTCTCAATATGCCCATCATATAAATGGGGAGTACGAAGTCACTGAATCCTCCATTATTGTACTAGTCAAACGCATTGGTTCCACCCACATGTGGATTATACAGATGAATGGAAAAATTATTCAAATTAATCCATCACATTTCCCAACTTCTAGAAGCACATGAAATTATAACCCCTTTTTATATGTAGATAGTGGGAAGGGAAGAGGAGGGTTCGAATTATATATATGGAATATCACAAAGAATGTTATTACTAATCACTTGAATTCTAAAATAAAACTTGTGCTATTAGTTTAGGGGATACTCAAATGGTAAAGTGGCTTTTTTTGCAAGAGGTAAATTAGTAGAATTGGCCCAACCAACGCAAAGAATAAAATTAAAGTGCAATTAATTGGACCTCAATTCGTCGCAAACCACCTAAGTTTAATAATATATGGTCATTGCTTTTTAGGCACAATAGGCATGGATTTTGTGACTTTTGTCTACTTGGGGAAGTTAAAGTCTATTGTTTTGGATCTAACGCTCTATAATTCTTGATTTTGGGTTTTGGTTGATTAGGTTATCTAAATCTTTTTTTTTTTTTTTTAATTGGAGAAATTACTAAACCAACTTTATATGGTTTGCTGGTGAAGAAATTGTGAAAAAAGAACTAAGTGAGCGTTTGGATACCTGATGCGTTTCGGCGTTTTACATTGTGTGTTTTTTTTTTTTTTTTTTTTTTGGACTAGCGCCTCTTGCACTGTTCATGGGACATGAATAGTGCAAATAGGCAAATGAACAGTATTTTCATTTATGAACAGTAACCGAAAATTATTTTTTTATTGTTTTTAGTTTTCAGTTTTCAGCAAAATAAGTAGTATCAAAACGGACCCTACGTGTTTGGTCCGCTTTTCACTCTTAAAAGAGGAGTGACATCTCTCCTTTCACATGAGATGTGGACCCCAATGTGGAACTCATGGTAGAGCTCACACCTCTTGCGAGAGGAGGAAGGACTTCTCCCATAGAAGTGAATAATATCTTAGTGTCCTAGAGCTAGCTATTTCATGGGACGAAAACAAAAAATTCCTCAAGCATTTGGTGGCCTTGCAAGCACATGCAGGCTACATGTTCATCAATATCAAGATGCCCAAGACTCTGCACCATGAAAACTGGTAGGATCACAACAAAGCTCACAATTTTTGCCACGACTCACCATGTGGTAAGTTGTGGCAAAAATTTTGTAAATAATTGTGATCCTAGAATTGTTCTTGTACCATATATGGTAGCATATTTTGATGCTTTACTACTACTTCACGGGTAAAATGCCCCAAGAAGGTGCTTGACACTAGAGCTGGCAATGGCCCAATACAAATTTCACTTATAGAAGTTGAGTCATGGGCTGGCCCGGAGACCGTTGTGCAGTTCACATCTTATCGGTCTCGTTAGGCCCATCTATCCAAAACTTGTTGATTTTCAAACAGCCCACACCCACCATCTGATTGATACAATCTTTCAAATGAATAAACTTAAAACTCACTTAATTTTTCTTTAAAATGAATTCATAATATATTTGTGTGTGTGTGTGTGTGTGTGTATTATTAAAATTTTCTTTTTATGACTACATTTAAACATATATGATGGACCATCTTGAGAATTTTGAGAAAAAACAATTAAACCTAAAGGAAAGTGTCACTAAATATTATGGCCCCGTTTGGTTTGCCATTTTAAACAACATTTTTTAGTTTTTAAACAGCATTTCACACATTTCAACACACTTTTTCACCCACACGTATTTCAAAAAACAATAAACAACAATTTTCAAACTACTCTACCAAACACCCCCTATGTTTTCAGAATTATTGATTTTGTAATTTTAATATTTTTATTTTTATTTTCTAAATTTAAGATGTGAAAACTCACATAAATTTGTTTGTATATTTTTAACTATTATTAATAATAAAATTACTATATATTTATTTTTAAAATTATTAATTACAGTATTTATTTATAACGTCACTGTTTGACCATCAATCCAACACCGTTCGAAGCATAAAACCGAGAACCACTCCTCTTTTCAATTCTTTGACTAGTCTGGTTTTTAAAACCATGCTTTTAAGTTAGGATTTCGGACCACCAAAAAAAAAATGTGAGGGTTTACAACTTTAAACTTTAAAGCTTAAGAGTTAACACCCCTCCCCCACTTCGCCTCCTCTCCTTAAAAAAAATATAAATATATGTTTGCAATGGTTAGAGCATTAGAGGAGATGAGAGGAGATTTCATTTCCCATGATTAGTTATTTTTGTAAGGAGAGGAGATGAAAGATTTAAGGGGGCTTGGAGTTGGGGTTACAAAACTCCCCCAATTTAGGAGAATTTGAAGGGAAATGATTTATAATCAATGAATTTTTATGTACTTTCCATTTTGCAATAAGTACTTTTTAAGTATAGTGTTTATTAGGGTAATTTGTGTGTGTGTGTATATATATTGATTGTAATGTACATGGAATGACTAACAAACTTAACAGATCGAGGATAATATCTCCTTCTTGCTTTCAAGTCCCATATCTCGTTTGAACCTGAAAATCCATTGTCACATAAATCGTCTACCACAACATCCTTTTGCAACTGGATGGGAGTCACTAGTAGTGCTCGGCACCAAAGAGTCATATAGCCTTGAATCTTCCTAACAGCCAACAGGGGTCTAACTGGCACCTTTCCTCCTTTACATTGGAAACCTCTCATTCTTAGCTTGCATCAAATTCACAGTAAAACCAATTACATTTTTTGACTTTTCCAACTATGAATTTTGTCAAAACTAGGTTTCACCATCAAAATGAAATATTTTTTAATGGGCTATTAAGTTCCATACTTTTAAGTCTTTAATCCCCCAAAGATGAAATCTTGGTTATGTCTCTGACTTGAATCGACCCAGGCTATTAATAGTTTAAGAAAATAAATTTTAAATATGTTAGTTTGATTTAGTTTGGATTTTTTTTTTTTTTTTGACAGAAAAGGTAAAAAGAAGAAACAATACTTATTATTAAAGAAGGCTGTTCAAATCAGCCTGAAGTATAGATTTAACATTTAGTGGTACATCCTCCATTCAAACTAACAATTAAGAGGAGAATTACTCTTCTCGTAAGTGAGTGAGCTACAAAATTATAATTCTATATGAGAAAAACATAAATTTGTGAACAAAGAAGCAAGGTACTATATGTTGTTCACAGTGAAGGTAGCGTATATCATTTGCGATATGTCCAGATTGGGCCAAGGAGCCGCAGCCAGTCTTAAGAGCCTTGATGAGGATTTCAAAGTCTCCTTCCAAGCTAATTCGGTAAACACCTATAGGCTATATCCATTGCAAATTCCAGGCCCGTCACCTTCCAGGATTTATTTTGGATTTTGAGAATTAATTTTTATGAAGATGGAATATTATGCACAATTCTTTAAACTGCAATCATTTCTAAAATAATGTGTTTAAATTGTTAAATGAAAGCTCCATCATTTTATTTGGTCTAACAAAATGGCCTCAACTCAACAACAACACAAACCAATCCCTGTTATAAGATTGGGTTGGTTTTACATTTGTCATGGACAGAATTGGGGATTTCTAAACTCCAAAACGTTGAAGTGAATTAAAAAAATGTTCCTTAACCCATGTACGCCGGCTCAGACGAATCGGCAAAAGCCCCTATTGTAGAAAAAGAAAACTGAAGTTTGGGATCAATAACTTTTAGACGACGTGATCTTCCTGTTTCTTTCATTTACAACGAAAGTTGTTAGCCACACCTTAGCATACAACTTGTATGATTAGAAGCATTAACCCAGTAGAAGAATTATTCCTTGGAATATTATGGGCAAGAGTCAAAAGGGTGAAACACCTAGTGTAGACCCCCCTCACATGTGGGTCGAGAAGGTGCCAGATTAATCTGTAAAGGTTCTCTTAATAGTGCCAATACATATTTTTATTGACCCAAAAAGTCTTCTTTTTTCTTTTTTTTCTTTTTTTGATGAATTGACCCAAAAAGTCATAAACCAAAAAAGTGAAATCTATTTTATTTGCAACTTCTGTGAATACCCACACATTATTTTTACACTACCATTCATATATATATATATATATATATTTATTTATTTATTTATAGAGAGAGATAAGTTCAAATTACACCTGGTATAACTCTTGTAAAATTACACATTTTTTATATTGTAAATTTCTAAAAGATCTAACTGTGTTTTGTTTTGTTTTTTGTTTTTTTTTTTTAGGACTAAGAGATCTAACTGTTAAAAAAAAGTATTATTAAATGTTATTATTTTCTACTTTATTACCTAATTAATACTAACATTCTCTCTTTTCTTATTTATTATTGCTTTCCATTTTATCCAAAACTTCAAATTTGTGGCTATCATACGCTAAAGCAAAATATCCCTTTTTTTTTAATTGCATGCTAAACTATCAGTGTTTTAACTTTTAACAAAGACATATAAACAAAAAAACGACATATGAATAAAATATCAATATAGCTTTCCCAAAAAGTTTTTATTTAATGGTAGAAGAAGCAATTCATATCTAAAAACATATGTTAAGCTTGAAATTTTACCATAAATTATAAATTATTCGAAATAATGTCTTCTATTAATCTTTGTTTATCCTTTATAAGAAAATATTTTTATATTATATGGAGGACTAAAGCATGATCAGGGATAATAATTTTTCACTATCATTGCATTTGCAATGCGAAAACTTTTAAATTATTAGTTATTCTTTCTTGTTGAAATAAAGCTAGTGGTGAGGCCTAGGCTCCTGGAGAAGCCCCCGATCCATTCCCCGTGATCATTCCTGATAATACCTCCACACCCCGCCCTACCGGGTTTCCAATTGTTGATTCATCTATGTTTAGACGCACCCAACCAGGCTGAGGCTTTTCTCATCGGACTCTCAATACCTTTTTGCTGCCCGTGTGCTTGGAAAAAGTCCACCATGTTAGCCTCTCTCGTGTGCTTGGGGTTGAGAACACAGTGCTGGAATTTCAAAGCACTAAATAGGGTATCGTTGTGGACATTGGACTAAATGGGTTGATTCCTAAAAATCACATTGTTCCTATGATTCCACTGCAGCCATATAGCGAAGGGGAAAATAATTCTCCATGGGTGGTAGTTGTTCACCGGACACACATTATCTTTATAGTTCTTCTCCATCCAATATTGGAGATTTCCCTCATAGAAACTACTGGTAGGATTAATCCCCAGTCGACCCCACGTGTTTTTTGCCACCTTGCAATCTCTAAGCCCATGGAGGATTGTTTCAAATTCCCTATGATAGAGATTTATAACAGTAATGTCATAAATTCTTTGATGAAGAAATTTCAAATGAAAGTACTATAAACAAACAAAACATCTTTTTCATTTTTTTTTTGTAAGCGATAAGTTCTATTGATGAGAACCAATGCATCAAAGTATACAAGGGTATACTAGATTTTTTTTTTAGATGAATGGCATATCTACACTATGATTACAATGATCCATAAAATTTTGTCAATCATAAAAAAAGGGATATGCTCTTACAATATGCATCCATTCAAATAATTTCTGGAAAAAAATTGTCTTCACTTTCTAGAATAGACTACTCACTCCTCTCAAAAGTTCTAGAATTCCTTTTGCATCAAACACACCACATCAAGTAGTGGGAAATAAGTCAAATAACCTTCCATATATATTATGTTGTTTTTTTGCTTCCCAAAATTATCTTGCCAGCATGCTAGTAAACCAAGAACCTCTTCAGGCATCAACCATGAACTACAAATAAATCAAAAATCATATCCCACTATTCTCTCGCGAAATGGCAATGCAAGAGCAAATGAGTCCTCATCTCACTTACACATACAACACGAACTAGCTAGCTAGAAGTATATTCATTTTCCTCAAATTATCTGCATTGCTTATATTATACTATACGTCGAACCATTAATATTCATTATATATACATATAATTAGACATATCTAGGGGTGAACAAAAAATTGACCAGACCAACCTAAACCCATTGCCGCCAATGATCACCAAATCGATCAATCTGAGTAATTAAAGGGGGCCACCCCCCGCGGGGGGGGGGGGGGGGGGGGGGGGGGGGGGTGGAGGGGTGAACAAAAAATTGACTAGACCAACCTAAACCCATTGCCACCAATGATCACCAAATCGATCAATCTGAGTAATTAAAGAAGGCCGCCCCCCGCGGGGGGTGGGGGGGGGGGGGGAGGGAGGGGAGGGGCAATTAGTTGTGATTTAGTGAGATGGTTGGTGGTGATTTTAAAAATCTTTAAAAATTGAATCATACTATATGCGCGCACACACACACACACACATATAAATCATTCCATGTATGAAAAAAAGAATAGCATCGTTTATTGCTCATGGTTAAGAAAATTTGAGAATCTCAATTCTCACATTAGATTTCTCTCTCACCAAGAGCCTAAGACTACATCAAAAGAAAACCCTAACACCTTGCTTATGTGGAGTAAGGTGCCTCCACATGCTAGACTAGTGATGCTCCTAAGGGCTCTTTGAAGGGGACCTGTTCAGTCTCCCTACTTGAGTTGGATTGATGAGCAGGGATGAGAGGGCAGCATGTGGAGGCACCTTGCTCCACATGATGCCCTAAGGCCATGGTGGGCAAAGATGGATTTTGATGATGGGCAACAGCAAGTAATGCTAACCCTATGTGGTGGTGCATGGCATTGGTAGCTTAGTTATTCGTTCCTTGTGTGTGGGCTTAGTGGCTTGAGTGCAAGGCATAGCTCCATGGTAGAGGAGGGCCATAGTGGGCAGAGATGGATTTTGATAATGGGCAGCAGTAGGTGGTTTTGACCCTATGTGGTGGTGCATAGCATTGGTGGCTTAGTTGTTGGTTTCTTGTGTGTGAGTTTAGTGGCTTGAGTGCAAGGCAAGGTTGAGCTGCTGTGATAATTAAATATTGTGTGCAAGGCATTGGGCTAGGGGCCCTGGCTGAATACATGGACAAGTGCTAATGGACTGATGGCAGTTACTTTGTGTGCTGCACATGGGCATGCTATGTGAGCTGTAGTGTTGATGAGAGGCATTAAGCATGGATCAAGCCTCCAAAAACGTGTGAGAACATATTGTGTGGGCTACTAGAGGATGAGCAGAGGCCCCATCGTTTGCTGAGACATGGGTTGTGCATGTGCAGCATGTGCAGTGGCAGTTACCAAGCAATTCCTAGTTTTCCTGATGATCAGACCTGTAATGACCCCACCCCAACTGTGTAGATATTGTCCACTTTGGGACCCATACCCCTCACTGTTTTGTTCTTCCCCAGGTTGCGCTGGGGAAAAGGCCTCTACACATTGAAAGGAGGTCATTTCTTATAAACACATTCCTATATGCTTCCCTAGGCAATGTGGGATTCCATGGAATGCAAGACTCCCCTTTTTGGGTCACTACAATCCACCCCCCTTACGAGCACACGAGTCCTCTCGTGTGGGGCCCACACTTCCGGTTAGGGCATGACTCTGATATCATATGTAACAACCCAAGGAAAAACGCTAGCCACATCTGTGCTATACCTCAAAAGGACTAATCACAATTGAGACTCTTTGTAGTTGTTAATAAAGCCCAGATCTACCCAGTAAATACCCAATGTGGGACTCATCACACACCTACACATATCACACAATCAATCAAATTGAGGCATCACAATGTCCCCCACTTAAATCCCTAACGTCCTCGTTAGGGCCCACTTTGTGGGTAGTGTTTTTGAGCCCACGCAAGGTTACCGGGCCGACTCTGATACCATATGTAACAACTCAAGGAAAAGCGTTAGCCACATCTGTGTTATACCTCAAAAGGACTAGTCACAATTAAGGCTCCTTGTAATTGTTAATAAAGCCCAGATCTACCTAGTAAATACCTAATGTGGGACTCATCACACACCCACACATATCACACAATCAATCAAATTGGGGCATCACAAGACCTGCTGTTTAAGGGTTGGAAGCGTGGAGAGCAGGATAAGACAGCATTAATTGAAGGTGTCCTAAGTCAGAACACAAGTGGCAGATTGTCCAAGACCCAAGCAATTACTAGGCAGTAACTGCCATAGCAGTTAATTCTGTGTATTTAACCCTAAGGCTGTTGGGGGTGTCAACAGCAGAGTGTATTTGGCCTTAGGAAAATTCTGTGTAATTCTCAAGAATTGTAAAATGGTTTCCTTTGTACTTGAGATTAAGTAATAAAGGTTGGAAGTGGATTCCATGTAAATATTGTGTGTGTTGTGTGTTTATATGTCCCTATATAATCTGTTTTAAGTGCTATTGCAGTGTAAAAATATTTTCATCTGCCCCACTATTGTAAGAGCATGTGTTTGATGCAAAAGGAATTTTAGAACTTTTGAGGGGAGTGAGTAGTCTATTCTAGAAAGTGAAGACAATTTTTCCAGAAATTATTTGAATGGATGCATATTGCAAGAGCATATCCCTTTTTTTATTATTGACAAGATTTTATGGATCATTGTAATCATAGATAGTAGATATGCCATTCATCTATAAAAAAAATCTAGTATACCCTTCTATACTTTGATGGATTGGTTCTTCTCATCAATAAAACTTATAACTTAATAAAAAGAAATGAAAAAGATGTTTTGTTTGTTTATAGTACTTTCATTTGAAATTTCTCCATCAAATAATTTATGACATTACTGTTATAAATATTATTCGAAGCTATTTATGAGATTATTAGTATGACATCACTGATATATATATATATATATATATATATATATGTAAACTTTTTTTTTAAGAAAATGTAAAAGATGTTTTGTTTGTTTATTTCATGTGAAATTTCTTCATCAAAGAATTTATGACATTACTGTCTTAAATATTATTCGAAGGTATTTATGAGATTCCTAGTATGACATCACTTATATTAAAAAAAAAAAAAACTTTTTTTTTTAAGAAACTGATATAAATAAACTGTTTATGTATTTATTTTTAGAGAGAGGATATAAATAAACTTGGTTGGCAGGAATCATGCTATACTCTAGGCTATATTAATGTTTTAATTTCATATTCAATGTTCCTTTAGGAACATCCAAGTGGTAGGCTTAATGGACTTAAAAAAGGCATATCATAAATTCAAACATTTCAAGTTTCATGAAATTTTTAGAATATTGTATGAGCATGAAATGAAATACTCTTGTCATTTTCAATAAGTATTTTCCTCGTCATGCTCAAGACTTTAATAGTTCATTTCACAAAATCCAAGCTTTGGTTTAATGTTTTATCTATAACATTGTGTTGTTATAGTTAAAAGGAATTTTATTTGTTTTAATAAGTTTTAATTTTTAGATTTAAGAAAGCTTTGTATTATTTTTTAAAAATTTTATTGTATTTACTTATACTTAATTAAAACATTTTTGTTGAGTAAGTCCCTTATTATTTATTAATAAAGCTTATTAGTTGTTAAAAACCATTAGTATTCCGTTGCAAATTTAGACCTCTCACTAAATAATCTCTTAACTTTTTCAACACTTTCCTCTTAGTTTGTAAAGCATGTAAATACTTTGAGATTCTTATTTTCACTTTCCAAAAATCTTAAAGCCATATATATTATAAATCAAGTACGTTTTTGCTGGTTTCAATTTTAAAGTTGAAAGATGGGCACGTGCATTCTAGACAAAAATCTCCAATGATTGATAAGGACAATTGCTCAATCGATAATTTAATTGTCTCATGTCGGCTGCTTATATAGCTGATCCAGTTCAATACTTATATGTTTTAACCCCACTCCACACATCCATCAATATGACCTGTTTATCAAACTAATAATGACAACAATAACTTCTACCCCAAATAATAATAATAACAATAACAAACCATCAAGGAGCTAGATGATTTTTGTAGCTTAGTTTTTTTTTTTTTTTTTGAGAATGATTTTTGTAGCTTAGTTGGTAGCAAAAGTTGTTCTCTTAAAGAGTTTAATTAATAAAAGGTAAGGTTATTAAAGATGCAATATGTTATAAATTTGGTGGATTTTTTTTTTTTTAGGAAGAAATATATTGAATTTCAATTAGCTCAACTGATAATATTTCTTAACGATGAATAAAAGTTTTTTTTTTTTTTGGGTGAAAGAAGACTTGCAACTATTTTATTAAAACAAAGACAACTTGGCTAAAAATAGAATAAAGAGGGACATAATAAAACATTCTCCATCCACATTGCATAATTAGAAACATTTAAGGAATGCTTGGCTAGACTAAAATATGTTATAAATGTGGTGAATTTTAATTAGCTCAATTGATGACGTTTCTTAACGTCGAATAAAAAACTTAAATTTGATTTTCTCCTAAAAAAAACCACATTGGTGTATTAAATTGTTGATAAAAATTAATCACAATAAAACTAACAACATAGAATTGTGTGTGTCTATATATATATATATATATATATATATATATACATTGTAGAAAAGTAACTTTCCATCGTGTGTGCCTATATATAGCTTAAACTAGGATTATTGAAATGTTTAATAAAAAAAGAAGAAGAAGGATTTTTGATGTGTTTAAAGGCTTACAAAGTAAAATAATAACGGATATTTCCATATAAGAGAGACTATATAATAAGATTGTCCAAGAGAGACTATATAATAAGAGAGATTCTCCATGAGAGGGGGGACCTTAAAAAGAGAGAGAAAAAGAACATTGTGGCAACGAGAATTGCACTTGTAATCAGTTCTATTGGTCCATAAGAATATTTGTCTCCTCGGACAACATATACACCTAGTTTTACGTGTTTTGCTCTTGCATGATGATCTTTTAAATTTGTCCTAATAGTTGTTAATTTTACTAAAACCCAATTCTACAATCCGCTTTCTACAAATTTATTGCTTTAGATTATTTGGGCTTACGTCCATACTTCTTTTGGGCCAAGAGTACAAATTGGGTCCATACAATTAATATCAATTAAACAAGTTTGTTTTTTTTTTTTTTATTCCTTAAAATACGTTACCCACAAGTTATTATAAAGAGAAAAATGGAAAACCCCCAAAATCAATTGTTTGGTGATTAAAAGTTGTAACTTCCAACAAGAAGCAAGAACGAAGAAAAATCCCAACTGATAAGCAATGATGGTGCTTCTATTTGAGTTCCACGTGGACCCAAACAAAGCTTCAATGTCCCAAAAGCTTCTCATTGGCCGTGATTTCCAACTTCTGTCACGACACGTGACCCAATCACACCACCGCCTTCATCACCCACAAAACCAAACCAATAATACTCCCAGTAGTACTTCACTAAACAAATTCCTTCCCAGGTAAGAAATACAAAACCCAAAAAAGCCAAACCCAAAAAAAAAAAAAAAAAAAAAACCTCAATTGTGTTTGTTTGGTTTTTTGGTTGCGTTGTTGTTCCAAAATACGAGTCCTTCTCGAATAAGGTAAGCCTCCCTTACCAACAAATATATAATAAATATACAGTTACAAGCTCTTTATTATTATTATTATTATTATTATTATTGGGCTTTTGGATTGGATCTCTGATAAACCCTAATTAAAATTATTATTAATAATAAGAGGGATTTGGGGGATTGTGGTTGTGATGAATGAGAAACCCTAATAAGAAGAAGAAGAAGTTGGGGAGAAAGGCGTAGATGCTTGTCTCTGGAGGTGGTGGGGGACTGGACCTGAATTGGTTCCTGCAGTTCTTATTTACTCTCTTCATTATCGCCGTTGGATTGCTCCACCTCGTCAAGAACACCGCTTCCAAGTACTTTGAGGTTGACGCCAATTTTGAATCAACCCCACCGAGAGATACGGCAGTAGTCACAGAAAATAGCAGCAGCAGCAGCACCAACAACAACAGCTCAAGCTCTAGCTCTAGCTCTGATCATCTTCATCTCGGCTCTCCAATGCCCAACGAGGACACCGCCTGCGCCCACTGCCGCAACCCCGCCACCAAAAAGTGCTCCGGCTGCAAGGCCGTTCGCTACTGGTAACTCTAAAGATGATCACTTTGGCTTACTTGTTTTGTGATTCCTTGCTCTCTCTTTTTTTTTTTTTAATCTGGGGTCTCTTGTTTTTCAATTAAAGTGACTGTTTTTTGATGTTTTGTTGTGACAAGTTTTTGTTTTTATAGGTAATTTTGGATTGATGCATTATAATTGGATGGAATTCAGTATAATTGGTATTCTGAAATAGATTAATTCTAGCGTAATTTTAAGAGTTAGTGGTTTTAGCAACAACTTGAATTTATGTTGAGTTCTAGTCTGCAAGAAAAGTTTATAAATTGGTGGATCCAGGACTTGTTACATGCCAAAGATTTATTAATTTACATGCCAAAGATTGAACCTTGAATAGTGGCAACAACTTGAATAGTGGTTTGCACTCAAGTGATTAGATTATGCAGAGTTCTGGCCTGCAAGAAAGCTTTATAAATTGGTGGATCCAGGACTAATTACATGCAAAAGATGGAAGTTTGACATATATACTCAAAAGGAAAATCATAGCTAGGGGTGGCAAAATTTGACATGACCGGCAAACCCGACACGAATTCGTGTCATATTCAGGTTGACATAACTGACACGTTTAATAAACGGGTTGGGTTAGCGTTGAACACATAGAACCCATTTGACTTATATGACCCGTTTAATTAAATAATATTTTACCAATATACCCTTCAAACTTTAGGTATTTAAACTTATTAGTTGTTGTGATTTATTTCCTTTGACATATTGTGATTGATTATTTGTGATATTGAGATATGCTTTAGTTTTGAATGATTATTTGTGATGTAGTTACTCATTAGTTCTGAATTTTATATTAAAAATATTTATTTGTTTGGTTTTTCATAATTTTTTTTTTTTTCATTTTGATAAAATTTGATAAACAGGTCGACACGACTGACCCGTTTAATAAATGGGTCGTGTTAGGGTTGAGGAATCTTGACCCGTTTAATAAACATGTCGGGTTAGTGTTGACCTATATAGTCGAATACTCATGAGTTGACACGACACGAACCCAACACGCAAACACGAATTGCCACCCCTAATCATAGCAACAACTAAGTTATTCTTGTATAGGAAATACAACTAACAACTTACTAAAAATTGAATGTTGATGCTGTGTATCGTGGATGAGCAAGAAGGTGGCACATGCTGCCTATTACGATGCAACTTAAACTGTTGCATCTGATCTTGCAAGACTTTCTAGGTGAATTTCTTGTTTACTATCTTGAGACCTTTCTTTTTTTTTCTTCTTTCTTTTCAAAAGCAAGAATTTGGCAGTGGATCCCCTGTCACAGTGCTTCTTCTTCTTCTTCTTTTTTCTTTTTTTTTTTTTCTTGTATCACCATTGGTGAACATGAGTAGGGTAACCTATCCTTCAAGCCACTGGATGTTCTGGTGCTTCTAGCTACAGGTGGTGTTTGGGCAAGCATTGTTGCGCAATCTCTGGACAGATGATCTTCATGTCAATACATCAATTCCATGAGACTGTTGTGGCGTTTAAGTTTTGAAGTTTAATGATTGGTTCTGTGAACCAGAGAATATAATTTTTCATTATTTAAGATTTAAATAAATTGTCTTTTTGGGCATGTTACTGGGTACTGTTGGCAGATTTGTTCTACAATGCGACTATATGATTCTTAGGTTAAATCTAAAATTTAATAACAAGAACCTGGAGATAAGCTTCATTTTTGTAATGTTATTATTATTGGGTGCAAATATTTTTTCTTGGAACAAAGGAGACTTTGCTTCTCACTTATGTGGACTGCAGTAAATCTGAGAACCTCCTTTGAGAAAAACAAGCTCAGCTGTGCCTCTTGCAGATGATTTTTTGCATGAGGAAATAACTCTTTTGTATGTAAGAACCCATGCCCTTCACTTGTCCCCCCTTACTCTTTAGTTTAGTACTGGTATGTGATTTACTTGTATATTTATATAAACTGGTATTAATCACTGCCTTCTTCTAGTTTCGACATTTTTATATTTTTCAAGGCATTAGTATTTATTATTATTCCATTTTTTGAATGCGTTTCTTATTTGGTTGGTGAGTGCATGCGTATGTTTTTGTTTTTGGCTGCATTAATTTTGTTTTGTTATTGTTGACACTATTTATTTGACTTTTTTACTGTTTTAGTGAGTTTCATCTGTAATGGTTAGTGTGTGCTTTTTAGCAGTTGTTACTTGTTAGGTTCATAATAATTATCAGGTGGTAATTTTAATTTTTTTTTTCCCAGCTCGCATAAATGCCAAGAAGCTCACTGGAAAGCTGGACATAAGACAAAATGCAAGGAGTTGAGACCACCTGGGGTAAATTCAACTGCAGGGTCTGGACGCAAAACTTCTGGGCTTGGGGGTAAAAGTTGCTCGGGAATTGCACTGGTTCCTGCTCATGGTCGTGGAATCTCTAAGCTAATCAAGCAGCCAAAAAAAGTAATTGTTTGCCTTCCCCCCCCCACCCCCCCCCCCAAAAAAAAAAAAAAAAAAAAACCTTTTCCTTTTGCACTATAAATGTCTCTTAAATAAGAAACCTGTAACTAAGACTTGTATCTTTTCAGATTCTTTTTCCGTACGAAGAATTTGTGAATTTTTTCAATTGGGACAAGCCAGGATTCCCTCCTTGCGGACTTCTAAATTGTGGGAACAGGTTTGTGCATACCATAATTATGCTTTGGTATAAAACCATCAAGTGGATGCTTAACACATGTGGATATATTACACTAGTGCACATTTTCCCCTCCCCTTGAAATGAACACAAAATACATGCATGCATATGGGGTTCATGAATGGTGATTTTTTTCCTTTATTTGGTGCAGCTGCTATGCCAATGTGGTTCTACAATGCCTTGCATTCACACGGCCACTTGTTGCTTACTTGTTGGAAAAAGGCCATCGGAGAGAATGTAAAGTCATATGCTAGATGTCACCTTCCCCTGCCCCCCCCCCCCCCCCCCCCTTTTTTTTCCTCTTTGGAGGGGTTATAAGTGCTTAAACTATTTCTCACTCTTATGATTATTGATTTTGTGTTCCAGGTAATCGTGATGATTGGTGCTTCCTATGTGAATTTCAAACACATGTTGAAAGAGCAAGCCAAAGCTTGCAAGCCTTTTCACCTATAAATATTCTCTCTCGCTTACCTAATATTGGTGGTAATCTTGGCTACGGAAGACAGGAAGATGCTCATGAGTTCATGAGGTTTGTGTTATTTGTGTCAAATTCAGTTTATTTACTTGAACTAGCAAATTGCTTCAGTTCCATTAAATAAGGACATAATGTAGTGTAACGGCATTTTATGTTAAGTTCAGTTCAATTTTGTGAAGTCCACTGTCTTGCTTGTAGGTTTGCAATAGATACAATGCAATCTGTCTGTCTTGATGAATTTGGTGGAGAAAAGGCTGTTGATTCTAGCTCTCAAGAGACAACCCTTATCCAACATATATTTGGTGGTCATCTCCAATCTCAGGTTATGCATATTATTATTACTGAACACAATGATTTTACTTCTTGTTTATGAGAGTCCTGTTACTTCTTTGTGCATTTAATGTGGGTGTTAGAGATAACATGGGCACTTAGGCAGTCTTCTTGTTTTTTATTTTCTCTACCCTTTTTTGACTTACACGTAAATAGGCGATGGTTTTCTGAACAAGCTGTTTTGTAAAATCTCTAGACGTGTCTAACCCGTTTGAGTGCAGCCTAATGGTTGCAAGCTTAGGATGAGCTATAGACCTAGACATTCTTGGTTCGATCCCCACTAGGAGTTTCCTTGGATTACCTGATACATGGTCCTGGTGGGTGGGTTGTGTCTTTGTGGTTTACTATGCAGGGGTGGGTCCAAAGGGCCTTGCCTTGGTGAGGTTCCACGTCATCTCAAAAAAATAGATCTCTAGTTGTGCCTAGTTTTTGGGCCTAACTTAACTCACTTTCTTTGGTGGCTCCCTGTTCAATAGAAGTAATTTGTATGCGGTTTATTTCTGTCATGCTGATGGCATATAAATATTCTTTCACTTAATCTCTACAGATCTAGTTCTTGGAACAACCTGATTAAGTTATTCTATTTGTTTGTGTGTGCATGTTGAATTCTTTAAATACTTTCAAAACACTAAGAGCTGGCTTACAATATAGCTGTAGTTATGCAACGATAGAGGTTAATGAATTTTCCTTGTGATTCTGATGTGCTTTTCAAATCACATTTCGATTTTTAGATTTTCTATTGCTAATTGTACATTTGATTCCTCTATAATCCTTTCTGTTGGTCTCCTTTTGAGGTATTGAATTTTTTTGTGTGTGTGTGTGTGTGTTTTTTTTTTTTAATTTATTTTCAGGTGATATGTACAAAATGCAATAATATTTCAAATCAGTATGAAAGTATGATGGATTTGACTGTGGAAATTCATGGGGATGCTGCATCCTTGGAGGAATGCCTAGAACAATTCACAGCCAAGGAGTGCCTTAATGGAGAAAATATGTATAAATGTGATTGGTATGGTTGCTTCTATTTTTCCATCAGGTTCAATTAAAAAAAAAAAAACTATAATTCTGCATACTGTGTGTCAGCTGTGATGTATGTGTGTTTTAGTAAATTTTCTTTCTTTTTACCTAGCCAAAAAAGAAAAAAAGAAAGAAGACTTGTAGAATAGTTTTAAGCATAATTTTTTTAATCGTTGTTTTGGCCTTCCCTTTAAAGAGGATAATCCAAATTTGTATTTTTGTTATTTTATTGCAATCCATCATTTGCATTACGTGTGTTATAAAAGTATATTTAGATTGGTCAAGAACTTTGTAACTCAACTGGATGATACTTCCTAGTATTTCCAACGGAGATATCTAGAGTTCAAATCTCCTCACAACTATCAAATTATTAAAAATATATCAAAAAAAAAATAACACCTAGGGGTTGGCTCAAGTGGTCAAGGCCTTGGTCTTGGTGGTATGCTCCCTCCAAGTCTAAGGTTCAAATCCCCTTGGGTGAAAACAGTTTCTAGAGGCCACGTCCCGTGGGCAAAGCCAATGACTGATCCTTGTGATGTGGGTGTGTTACGTGGGTCCAGGGTTTAACGGGGTAAAAAGACACGATGCTCTGCACGGTCTCCGGGGTTCCTCATCATAAAAATTAAAGTATAGTTAAATTGGTGAATGGAGAGGATGATAATATTTTTGGGTATGGTGATGGTTGAGATATGCCTAATTTGGCTGTTTTGGAAAATTTTGATGAACAAGCTACAAAAGAATGGGAGTGAGGGAAATTTATGGTCCCTTATTTTTTTATGCTTCTAGTATGAAGAATTGCCTTTTGGCATCTTTATTTATATTTTTTACCTCTACGTTTCTCACGAATTTGTGTTGCATTCAAGAAAGTCTTGTTGATTCAAGGTTTTTTGTACAATCAATTATATTTATGGATAGTTACTTGCATATGGTGGTTTAGTTTTTCATGATCTTTCAAGTTTAATTTACTGATGCTTTGCTTCTAAATTATGTGTTTTCAGTGTCAGCATTTGATCTCATGTTAGAAACTATATATTTTTGCTGTTTGCAGCTGCAATGACTATGTTAAGGCTTGGAAGCGTCTTACTGTGAAAAAAGCTCCAAATATTCTTACAATTGCCTTAAAAAGATTTCAGGTCTGAGCTATATTCATTTTACATGTTCTATCTTATGTTTTGTAATGCACTCTACTATGTTAAATGTGAATTCTAAGCTATATTATAGATTTTCACTTTCAAAAGTAATAGCGCATCATCTTGAGTTTATGTAATTTTTTTTGCTAGATCGAATTTGAGAATGTCTCTCAAAATTCTAGTTTATCTGTCTGCAACTTTTTACAGAGTGGGAGGTTTGGGAAACTTAATAAGAGAGTCACTTTCCCTGAAACTTTGAATCTTAGCCCTTACATGAGTGAACCAGGAGATGGTACAGATGTATACAAGCTTTATGCGGTGGTTGTTCATTTGGATTTGTTGAACGCATCCTTTTATGGGCATTACAACTGCTATACCAAGGATTTCCGTGGAAACTGGTATAAAATTGATGATTGTAAGGTAGATCTCTCTCTCTCTCTCTCTCTCTCATATGTGTGTGTGTGTCATGCTTGGTTCCTGCACACAAATTTGCGTCACTACTCCTAGTGTAAGAATCAGTCCCTTTTATTCCTAAAAACCCTAAATTGATATTACATGTTTAGTTCCCACCTATTACTTTTTCAATAACAGCTAGTGTTGGAATTGTTCGTACCAGTGCCACTGACAGCTGCTGTAGAACTTGTTACCTTTATACTAATAAAGGAAATCTTACATGGATATCTCATGTTTTATTAAGGCAACTAGTTGTACCCCTTTTTTTGTTGGTTTAAAGGAGTTCATAAGTGATCCCATGTCTTGAATGTCCAGTGTACATTTATGTTGGAAGTAGCAAAACAATGGACTATAATGATTGGATGGCTACTGTCCCCTTTCTGTGAAAGTTTTTGTGGATCTATAACCTATAGGTCATCTTGTGAAACATGGGTCCTCTGCAGCATGCACACGGCCATGGATTGGCAAATAATTTACTTTTTTCTGTTCTGACCTCTTTTGCAACTTTCTCAGGTTACAAGTGTTGAATTAAAAGAGGTACTTTCTCAGGAAGCATATATGCTTTTCTATTGCAGGTATGTGTGTGTGTGGGTGTGTGTGTGTGTTGGTCATTGGCCGCCCTCTTTTCCTTTTTTTTTATTGACATTACATTTTAAACCATTTTGTTTTTTGACTATTTAGTTGCTTGGTGTGATTCAAATTATGGGGCCTTTGACTTGAGTTGCCTTGAGAGTTTAATTTTGGTTAGGTTCCATTGATTTTTGATTTCTTGCATCTTCAGCCTGGACACCTTTTTAAATTGCATAGTGCATGCAAATATGCTGACATATGCATGCTTGAACTTGTATGTTATTGTCCCTATAGATGGAATCATCTTTGTTTAAAAACTAATCAGTGTTTATGCTTGGCTTGAAATTTTGTGGAGTCTTTGCTTTTTTATGCCTGAGTGTGAATCAAATACACTAGTCTTGTAACAGATACTCTAAATGATCCTATTTTTCCTCTTGTTGAGCAGGGTGAGTGCTCGTCCATCATGTCTTAGACCTATTGAACCTTTGGTGGAGCAGCAGCAGCAGATGGTACAAGTGACAGCAGCGCCTTGCCTAAAAGAACAAGTTGAATGTTCCACAACTGTGGAGTCTCTAAATCACATGAATGGTTTTGTGGTATCGTCTGATGACAGTAGTCCGTGCCCAAAGGTTTCTAGCTGCGAAGAAGAGTCATCAACTGGAATCAACCCTGTAGCCCTAAAAGAAAATCATCAGGATGTGGAGGTGGTCTATGTCGAGTCAAGTTCTGTTTCTAAGGAGGTTGCCAGCTGTGAAACTGAGTCATATTTTGGAATAAGCATTGAAGATTTAAGAGAAGAGCCAGAGGATATAAACGCGACCAATTCTGGGTCACATTCACCAATTTCAGTAGAGTTCTCTAGCCATGAGAAAGAATCTTCTGCTGCATTTAATTCTGTGGCTGGAAGAGAAGATCCAGAAGATGTGAATATGGCTGATTCTGAGTGGTGTCCAGCTGAGTTAAAGGAGGTTTCCTGCAGTGAGATGGATCCTGTTTCAATGGATTGTAAATTTGTAAGAGAAGATTCAGGGGATAAGGAGGTTGAGTCAAGACCATCTGTTGCAAAGCATGCCGAGGTTTATGGCAACGGGCACATTGATCAAAATGAAATTCCATGTCGAGAAGAACATGCTCATAAACCAGTTTCAGCTGAAACTCATAAATTGAAACGCGTACCACCCCTCCACAATTCTGATTGTGAGAATGGAAATGGAGCAGAGAGAGTAGGAATAATGGGTGACGGTTTCTAATAATTTTAGGTTCTTTTTCTATATTTCATATTCTTTCATGATCCCACCATCAAAAGGAAAAGATTTGAGTTGGGAATTCTTTCTGGGGTTTCAGTATTTGCAGAAATCTCGGTTCCATTGTACCATGATCAGATTGACTCTTAACTTATCAAAGTGGACACAGTTAAGGATATCGCAATAGATTGTAAGGAGGAGGATTTACCTTCACTCTCCATTGCTGAGCTAATTTTGTCTATAAAAATATCTACGGTAGAATTAATTTTCTTGTCTTATATATGTAGAGAGAGCACTCTTTACTCCTAATTAAGTCGTTGCTTGATTTGTGTTGTGAAAGAAATAACTACCTAATAATAATAATAATAATATATCGTTTCTGCAATTTTGTATGCATAATATTTGTATGTTGTTAACACTCAGGGATAAAGAAAAATAGGCCTCACGGGTACAAGATGAAAATTCATTGCCACTACACACGTTCACCACCATATTATTTATGCTTGTAAATTGTAATGACAGATTCTTTATTTCTTTATTTAGTTCATTTGAACTATTTTAGTCTGCACAACAAACACACACAGAAACTCACTGCATGACTTCTCTTTTCAAGGGATTTTGATTTCTCAGGGGATTGAAACGTTTTCCTTGATACCCTTTAATAAAGGGTTTGGCTTGTGTTTAGTGTTTGAGCATTGACGGAGACATGGACACAACACGTGTCTAAATTGATCACGTGGATGCATATATGACATGTCCAAAATTGGACATGTGTCAAGATTGTGTTTTAACCAATTTTTCAGAGCATTAGACATAAGTTTTACTTTTGTTTGTATTATTTCTAAAGATCATTTTGGTATGGATTGTTCACATGGTATTCTTATTCAAATATTTATTTTTTAGACTTAATTTTTCTGTCAATTAATCCTAAATTATTTTTAATAATTTTATTATATTTTTTCCTTTAAATTTAAGTTTTAAACATTTTAAATTCAAGGCTAGATAGGTATGAGATTCCACCACACACACATATTAATGATCAAAACAATATAGTTTTACTTACCAATAAATCTAAAGGCATAATAAAATTCGCAAGAAATTTTACAACTATATAAGTTGGCAAATTGTTAATGGTGAATAATAAATTAGTATAAATGAGGTTTATATTAAAATCAATAATAATTTACCAGCTTATGAATTTTATTGTAAAAACTATTGTGTATGTAGCATTGTTCTTTACTTACATTTCAGCTCTCTCCAATCCCCATCGCTTCAAGAGTTTAATAAAAATAAACTTTCTTCATGACAAGTTTTATAAAAATAAACTTTCATGAAAAAAAAAAAAAAAAAAAAAAAAAAAAAAAAAAAACCAAGAAAAAAAAAGAGTAATGATATGTGTAGGGACTCAATTTTGTAAAGGCCCCAAACAATACATTTTTAGAGAGTGGGTTAAAGAAATTGGCCTTTGCAGACGAACGGAGCCCAAATGATGAATTCACCACCGTTGAAGGCTAGAGTATACAAGTTCTACTTTAATGCTGCTCCTCGGCACTGGTCCGAGGAGCTTGATCTTTGTCCATCTTCTCTCCTTTTCTCCTTTTTCTCTTTCTCCTCCTCCTTCTCTTTTTTCCTCCCCTCCCTAGAGTTAGTCTCGGTCCACCGAAGACAGGGTTATTCTCGGCGGGGATTTTTAAAGCTCAGGCCTTCATATGTTGTTCTCGGACGATCCTTCTTCCTTGGCATGGGCCCTAGGCCGGATGTAAAGTGGGCCGAGGTCACCAAGCCCACAGGCCCCACAATAGCCCCTCAAAATCCTGCTGTCCGTATTCTCAGACGGAGAGGAGGATTTTGATATCCCCGGGCCCTCTACATGATTCACCAACCTCGGTCCACGTCAGCGTTGGAGTCTTTTCGCCTGCCCAAGGTACGTTTCTAGTGCTTCGAGGCCCAGCGCGCGTTCGCATTAAATTTTGGCGGCTCCACGTTTCCCACTACCAACGGTGTGATGGTGATCGCTTGGCGGGGATTTCCCGCTTTTATGGGCGGGAAAGTATGCTTGATTAACTTTAATTGGGGATATAAATATTCGTTTGAACTGCTTGGCCTCCTCATTTGCGCACTTACGAACTTCGGTACATACACTCTGAGTTTGGTCCAATTTCCACACTGACAAGCGCCCCTTTCCAGCGTAAAAAGCTTGCCCAAGGAGAATCTCCCCATTTCTGTAAGTCTTCTTCTCTCTGTAGCACAAAATTTTCTTTGGTTTCTCTCTCTCTTTCCCTCTCTCAGGTCCTTTAGACATTGCTAGGAATGGGTAAGTTTAAGAAGTTAGTTGAGTCTGAAGAGATGATGGAGAAGTTCATTGCTGATTATGGGAGTTTTGTTTATCTTTCTGCAGATCCACACGCCTTCGCGCGTCATAAGGATCTTCTATTCTGGAAGGCACTTCGTTGGCAAGCTCTTCCTCGTCCCATAACGCGGCAGAGGCCAAGGAAGGGAGCTCGGAGGAAAGAGCGGAAGTGGTCGAACTAAGCTCATCTGAGGACGAATTTAGTGTATTTGACCGAGTTGATCAACACGAGGATCCCTCCGGTGGTCTAGGGGACCCCCACTTGTCCGAAGCCAATCTTCAGCCTCCGAGGGTTGGTACCTAAGCTGAGATGGGTCCTAGGAGACAGCCCCTAATTAGCCTTCTTGACTTGCTTGAGGGCAAGTCTGGGAAAGGGGTGCCGAGGGAGTCACAACCCAAGCCTCCTCTACCCAGCTCTCAGCCTTCGGCTGTGCAGACCAGGTCTTCATACATCCCCTCAATCTCGGAATCTCGGCCTAAGTCCCCCGAACCAAAAAGGAAGAGGCCTTCCAAGGGCAAAGACCCAGTGGATGAGGACAGATCCCACCCTTCTCCAGAGGAGGATGAATCCCGACGACCTTCTAAACAACTGAGGCTGGGTGGTCAGCGAAAAGGGAAAGAAATTGTTCAACAGTCCGAGCCCCAGGCCTGGCTGCCCGCTGCCATGCTCCATGGAGAACCTTTGATGGATGACGCTACTATCCGGGATTTCCGAGGAGGTGAGGGGGCTCGTGTAGCCGATGCCCTGGAGAGGTCCATTCTCCTCCCCGTTGACATGGCTGAGCTTGGGAGCATGAGGGGGCCAGAGGTTGCCGGCATCCTCAAGAGATACATGGGCATGGTAGGACCTCTGGTACTTGTTTATTTCGTTTGAATTTTATTGCCTAACACCTCCCCTCCCTTTTACGGCGTATATGTTTTGGTTGGCAGGCTATCCAGGCTGTTTTCAGGCTGGATGAGGAGGTCGACGACCAGAGTAACGCTCTGGCGAAGGAGCGCGACAAGTTCTTGAAGGCTGCAAGTACCCTTAAGAGATCTGAGGCAGATCTCAAGAACGCTATTGAAAATCTGGAAGAAATGACAAAGGCTAGAGATAGTGCGGCCTCTGACCTAGCCACGGCTACGAAGCAGGCCAAGGATCAGACAAAGCGCTTGTAGGAGGTCGAGGGCCAACTGCGAGCTGCCAAAGAGGACATCGCCGACCTGAAGAAAAAGTTGGCCGAGGCGGTCTGGGCGAGGGGTATTGCCGAGTATGCCAGGGACGAGGCTGTGAGGGCCAAAGAACTGGCTGAGTTTGTGAGAATAGACGCTAAGCGTTCCGTAGAACAGGCGGAGGAGGAGGCCTTTGCTGAGGGGGTGGCCAAGACTGAAGCTACCTTTAAGGCTCAAGTCCCTGAAGTGTGCAGGCGCTTTTGTTCCCAGACCTAGAATGAAGCCCTCAACCAAGCAGGAGTTGATGCCTCGTCTGACCTTAGAAGGGCAGCGAGAGTATATTACCCCCCGCAATTCGCGAGGTTATCCCCATTACTTCCGAGGAAGAGTCTGCATTACCAGCGGCAGGTGAAAGTCAAACCAAAACTGCCGAGGACATATCTTTAGCTGACAGACCTTTTGAGGAGGCTGAGCCCCGTGGAGTGTTGGAGGGGGCTGGAACCGACAGTCAAGAAGTGCCCCAGCATGTGGTGAGGCTTTCTACTGACTCCCAAGCCGCACTCACTGTCCCCCAAATCCTTCCTATCGGGAAGGATCCCCTAAAGTAGCCCTTCCGAGACAGGGTCCCTAGGAGTTATTCGAAGCCTTTCAATAGGCTCATCAAGATAAGCTGCCCACAGAGTTGGAGGAGTAAGCCATTTCGTTGGGCCACCTCGTTTCGATGGCATGGAACACTCTTATTCGTTTTCTTTTTCATTTCATTTTGCTTTTTGCCTTGGCGACATTGTAACGAAACTATATATTTTCTATTTGAAATATATATTCAATAGTTTGCTTTTGGTTCTTTGATTGATGCTTCCTTTGACTTATTATACTTTAATGTTTTGCTCAATACCTTGGTTCCATTCTGGACTTAGTCTCATAAGACAATCAGCTGTCCTTCAAGTTTGTATCCGAGGACCGTACCATAGCTTGGTTCTATCTAACGCTTTTATTCTTCTGCAAATAGCTAACTTTCCCATAAGTCTGAGTCCGAGGACCACGCAAGACCTTGGTTCGGTCTAACACTTCTGTTCTTCTGTAAGTAGCTAGTTTTCCCATAGGTTTGGGTCCGAGGACCATGCAAGACCTTGGTTTTGTCTAGTACTCAGGTATATTTGAGCGGTTAGTTTTCTCATAGGTTTGAGTCCGAGGACCATGCAAGACCTTGGTTCTGTCTAACACTTCTGTTCTTCTGTAAGTACCTAGTTTCCCCATAGGTTTGAGTCTGAGGACCATGCAAGACCTTAGTTCTGTCTAGTACTCAGGTATATTTGAGTGGTTAGTTTTCCCATAGGTTTGAGTCCGAACACCATGCAAGACCTTGGTTCTGTCTAACACTTCTGTTCTTCTATAAATAGCTAGTTTCCCTATAGTTTGAGTCCGAGCACCATGCAAGACCTTGGTTCTGTCTAGTACCCAAGTATATTTGAGTGGTTAGTTTTCCCATAGGTTTGAGTCCGAGGACCATGCAAGACCTTGGTTCTGTCTAACACTTCTGTTCTTCTGTAAGTAGCTAGTTTCCCCATAGGTTTGAGTTCGAGGACCATGCAAGACCTTGGTTCTGTCTAGTACTCAGGTATATTTGAGTGGTTAGTTTTCCCATAGGTTTGAGTCCGAGAACCATGCAAGACCTTGGTTCTGTCTAACACTTCTGTTCTTCTGTAAGTAGCTAGTTTCCCCATAGGTTTGAGTCCGAGGACCATGCAAGACCTTGGTTCTGTCTAGTACCCAGGTATATTTGAGTGGTTAGTTTTCCCATAGGTTTGAGTCCGAGGACCATGCAAGATCTTGGTTCTGTCTAGTACCCAAGTATATTTGAGTGGTTAGTTTTCCCATAGGTTTGAGTCTGAGGACCATGCAAGACCTTGGTTCTGTCTAACACTTCTATTCTTCTGTAAGTAGCTAGTTTCCCCATAGGTTTGAGTCCGAGGACCATGCAAGACCTTGGTTCTGTCTAGTACCCAGGTATATTTGAGTGGTTGGTTTTCCCATAGGTTTGAGTTCGAGGACCATGCAAGACCTTGGTTCTGTCTAACACTTCTGTTCTTCTGTAAGTAGCTAGTTTCCCCATAGGTTTGAGTCCGAGGACCATGCAAGACCTTGGTTCTGTCTAGTACTTCTGTATGGGGTAAAGGAGATTGTCCTTGGCATTGGGAATATTAATTTTGGAGTGATGATGGCCTCGGCCTTGCTTTGTCAGAAGTCGGCCATCCTGTGGACCGGACCCTTGACCCCGCAGTGCCCTGGGCAAGGGTGGTTTGGGACTCTAACTTTACGCGTGGCAGTAACCCCGCCTTCAATTCAAGTTTCTACCCTCTTCAGTTACGAGGCGCCTCCTGACTGTTTGCGTTCCGCGCTTAGTGTTTCGACACGCGAGGCGCGCTCTCATTAATATCCTCGTGGATTGATGCAGATCGAACGGTTGACAGCCGCCTTGGAATTTGGTCAGGATTAATGTCGCCGATAATCCTTACTTCGAATTCTGCGTAGATCAGTTCCCATCCATCTCCATCCTCTATTTAAGACTATATGGGGGGAAATGTCCTTCTACGCTCCACGAACCCTCTAACAAAACAGGAAACATGTCCCCTCATCCTCTAGAGCCCCCTCAATAATCCTGCCAGAATTGTGATAAGAGTTTGGAGAAATGGAACGGCCTTGGATGGGAGTGAGGGCACATAGGCCAAAGGTCCTCCTCCCTCGACCGAGAACCGTTCTGGCTATAGCCCGCATCAGATCTCCGGCGCGGCAAAGTTTGGGCGTCATCCTGATGGTACCGTGCATAGCGGCCAAGAGGGAGGTCCCTGAAGTACATAACGCTCTTCTCCGGGGCACCCCCATATCGATGGAGGTGTGCAAGATTACGTCATGTCTGGTGCCCGAGTGTTGCCGTCTCCAACGGTCAACCACCATGGGGCTGGAAGAGAATCAAGGGAATATCGTGGGGAAGGGCCGTCAAGCGCCCTTGCATTTGCTTCTCTCTTCGTGCCAGCACCACCACACTGGCTTGGGCGTTGTTGGTAGCCTTAAAACAGGCCTGCCTCAGCCCCCTTCCCTTTAGTTAGCTTTAGAACAGGCCCGTCTAGGCCTCTATTTGTAGAATTGGCTTTAAAACAAGCCTGTCTGAGCCTCTATTTGTATCTTGCATTTCCTTTTCATTCAATAAAATACTACGATGTTTCTTCTCTTTTCCTTTGAATCTTCTAATTTTCTGCAAATTTTTTTTTTTTTTGGTAAACGCCTTGTTGTTGACCTTCCGTAAACTAGCTAATTAGGACCGATTGTCTGTTGCGCCTGCTAGTGCACAAATTCTCTCCACAGACGGCGCCAATTGTAGGGACTCAATTTTGTAAATGCCCCAAACAATACATTTTTAGAGAGTGAGTTAAAGAAATTGGCCCTTGCAGACGAACGGAACCCAAATGATGAATTCACCACCGTTGAAGGCTAGAGTATACAAGTTCTACTTTAATGCTGCTCCTTGGCACTGGTCCGAGGATCTTGATCTTTGTCCATCTTCTCTTATTTTCTCCTTTTTCTCTTTCTCCTCCTTCTTCTCTTTTTTCCTCCCCCCCTGGAGTTAGTCTCGGTCCACCGAGGACAGGGTTATTCTCGGCGGGAATTTTTAAAGCTCAAGCCTTCATATATCGTCCTCGAACGATCCTTCTTCCTCGGCATCGGCCCTGGGCCGGATGTAAAGTGGGTCGAGGTCACCAGGCCCACAGGCCCCACAATATGTTTACAATATTTTACCACACCTTCATAACAAATTCTAAGTGTTAAGTTATTACTATTTATTACTGATAAGCAAAAATTAAAGATAATTTCAATAATAAAAGTTTAAATTATAATTAATAACAACTTTCTACGTAAAATTTGTTATGAAAATATTAGTTACCTATTACATTTATACTTCTCAAAAAAGGAAAAACCCGAACAATATCATGATTGGTTCTGTGCACGTCATCTGTAAACTGTAATAGAAAAATAAAAAATCAACGTTCAACAAAGGATGCTGGGATTGGGGTCCATATGTAGTTGGAATTTTGGTACACTACAAATCCAATCCATCTAATAGCAGAATGAAAAGCAGTCATCCATTTCTTCTTATTTCCTTCGTATCAAATTATTACCCTTTCGGATTTCGTTCATAAACCAGAATTTTCATTGCAGGGATGGCCCCAGATTGGTCTTCTATTCCAGTTGATCTCTTAAGGCTTGTTGCAAACAAAGTCCACTCACTCGAAGACTATGTTCACTTTGGAGCAGTTTGTTGGTCATGGTACCCTGCCGCCACTTCTCCTAAGAACAACAACCTCAAATCCTTATTTCCTTGGGTCATGCTTGCTGACAGAGAAAACAATGACTCGCGTGGCTTTTACAGCTTGTCTAGCAACAAAGTTTACGAGTTTGACTTGCCAGAGATAGTAGGAAAACGTTGCTGGGGCTCTCCTTTTGGTTGGGTAGTCATTGCTGGTATTGACAATATGGAAATCCAACTATTCAACCCCTTATCAAGAGCCAGTATCTCTCTCCCCTCACAGACCACTTTCATGGGTGATGAGAACGAAAATTCTATTATGCATTATTGGTCTGTTAACAAGGTAGTCATTTCGTCAAATCCTCCTAATTGTATAGTTATGGCTATTTATTCATGTTATAGAAAGTTAGCATTTGCAAAGCCTGGTGACCATGTTTGGTCCAAAATTAGACTAGACAATACTATTGGTACTGGATTCTCAGACATCACATACTTTAATGGAGATTTTTTCATAGCAAAATGCACAGGACAACTCTTGGTTTGTGATTTTTCTGGCATTGACCCAGTGGCAATAGAATTTGCTCCATCACCTCCTGGAGTGGCAGACGAGGCTAGGTATCTACTGTATCTTGTGGACTTGGGAGGTGAACTTTGTATGGTATTTCGTTACTTTGATGTGATTGAGACTATAAACAATATATCTATGAAGACAAGGTCTTTTGAAGTGTATAAGCTTGATATGAACACTAAGACTTGGAAGCAAATGGATTCATTGGGAGATTGGTCCTTGTTTGTGGGAAATAACTACACTTTCTCTGTTCGGGATTTTGGCTATACCGATTGCAGGTCTAGTTGCATATACTTCACTCATGACTATTACCAATGTTCTGACCAAATTAGTGGCAACGATACTGGAATCTACAATTACAAGGGAGGTGAGATTCATGCCTTACCCGTATCGCAGGATCTCTATTCTGTTCTTCGTCCACCGCTTTGGATCACACCACAACTTTTTTAAGCTGGTAAACTTTGCATCATTGAGAGTACAGTGACCATGGTCATTTTAATAGATTGTTGTAATTCTAATTCCAGTTGGATCATTTTATTTGATAGTTGTAATAATTCTAATTCCTGTCTATAAATTATGGATTATCCACTCAAGATAGATTACATGTTCTACTACCATATATGATAAATTATTGATTATCTCAAAAGATTAAATTCATAAATCGTTAAGAAACCTTGAATTTAATCATTTATTATTCTAAGCTCTAAAACTACCCAATCGTTGCAAATTTGTGTGGCAGTTCAAGGTTTTCCGTATTAATGATCCTACCATTTGAAATGGGTTTGTTTTTCTAATGATGGAGGCAAGATTTTTCCAATCTCTTGTGCATCATTCTTAGAGAAATTTGCATTGGCATTTGTAATCCTATAAATCAATCTGTGGAAACTAAATTAGTTGACATAACGAATATCAGTCACCTCTTTCTACGCCTATGAGGTTTGAAAATGCAGAAGAAAGTATGGAAGTATAATGGTGTTCAAATAGTAGACAATGAAACGTGTTGAATTCATTCATCATCGTTTATGCTTAGATAAGATGAGGGTATCGGATAAAAAACATTGGATGGAAAATTGGGAAATTCTTGGATATAAGGTTAGGGGATTCTTGTTTATTAATATATCCTCATCCTCCCCTTTGGGGGAAGATAAGAGAGTTGTCGTTTGGATGGAATAAAGGGGCATTATGACAATTTGCCATGGGATCTTTGAGCGGCCTTGCAAAATATTTGCAAGCCCATAAGACCCTTGTAGGGGTGTAAATAAACTACGTCATTTAATAAAAAAAAGCTAAACTCAAGTCAAAACTCAAGTTTAGGTTCAATTATCAAACGAGCCAAATTCAAAACAAAATAATGTATTTGTAAATAAGCTCGTAAGTATAAGACTTGATTGGAATGTATGAAATATTATGAATTTAAACATATACATGTGTAAAAATATACTTATATATACCTGAGTTTAGACTCACATAAATTTATAAATAAATTCATAACATATCAAATCATTGTTTAGAATTTACTAACAATATAAATTGTCCCTTTGTATTAAAAATACATATAATTTTTAATAATATAAGTTTAATGAATCTAGTTTTTAAAAATCCAAACACAAAAATTATTTTATCTAATTAACTCAAATAATATAATAAAAACTATTATTTATTTACTAATTATTAGCATAGATTTGTGAAAGGGTAAAAAGAAAAAAATAATAAGGACGTGGTGTAAACTATATATAAGAAAAGGCTAAGTTAATTAAGTAGCTCATTTACAAGTTTGAATTTGTTTTGATAAGAAAATAAACTAAATTTAAACATTTACTTTAGCATGGTGAAAAGCTCAAGATCAGCTCATTTTTTAATATAATTAAATGAATTAATTTTGAACTTTTATTAGTTAGGTCGACTAAACTTAGTTAGAGCCCTGGATCCATGGCAAGTGAATAGTTTAATAAGCTGAGTTCCATGACGGATTTTAATGACCTACAGAATAAAGACGCACGTCCAAAACTTCAAATTTGCACTTAAACTGTCAATTTTTTTTTTTTTTTTTGAGAAAGTAAACCGTCAAATTTAGTTGACCTAGAAAACACCATTCCTTTTATACAAAGAAATCAAATCAATCCAGATCAATCAAGGATTCACATCCTCTCAATAGATTTTCTTAAATCATAACCACATTTTAATAATTTTATGGTTTAGATTCTATCATGTCAGCATTTCACAAACAATTTCTTTAAAGAATAGTTAAGATTTAAGGAAATTTAGTGGCAATTTGGTAATGTTGTTCTAGTAAAGTTGTTTGTATTTTTTAGAAATATGTGTGAGTAAAAAAATGTGTAAAAATACGTGTAATATTGTTTAGAAACTAAAAAGTGTTGCTTAAATAATCATACCAAATAGTCTCTTAAAATCTCAAGAATCTAAATCCATCAATCAAATTGTCAGGTTTAGTGCAAAACAAAACCATCTCTCAAGCACCCATAAATCTACTGTGCAAGGCTATGACAAACTGTAACTCCCCCACAGAGTGGCCAAGGGGATTTGATGGTGGATGGGTTTGGGTTTCTGTGACAGTTGATTGAAGCTTGCAATGGTGATTTTGGGTAGGGGTGTGCATGGGTCGGGTTGGGTCGGGTTGAGGGGATTTTTTGACCTAACCCACCATGTTGGGTCAAAAAAAATTCAACCCAACCCAACCCATCACATAAGTCCAATTCAACCCACATGGGTCAGGTTGAACCCATGAGTTTGACAAGTTTTTATTATTATTATTATTATTAAATTGAGTATAAAAAAATATAAATATTAATATATTAAAAAAACCTAAAAATTAGTATCAATATAACTCCTTAAAGGCAAACAACACTAATGACTAAACAAATATAGTAATTTATTAGGATTTGTGTGAACTGATTGGCTTTTATATAGGATAGGAAGAACTGATTATTTAAAAAAATTTATTAATTATATAATATATTTTATATATATGTATATATATATATATATTAAATTAGTATTAGTAGGAGAGGAAATGCTGCTCTATAGCTGGGTTTTTTTTTTAAAATTATTAAATATAATATATATATATATATATATATAGATAAAAGTGCCCTATAGCTGATTTAAAAAAAATTATTAAATATATAATATAAATTAAATATGGGTGGGTCGGGTCGGGTTTGGCGAGTTTGTAATTTTGACCCAGACCCAACCCGACCCGCTATTAATAAAAAATTTGTAACCCAACCCAACCCACCAAGCCTTAAAAACCGACCCAACCCGGCGGGTCAGGTTGGGTTAGGTTGGGTTTGGCGGGTCAGTGGGTTTTCTGCACGCCCCTAATTTTGGGATTATTGGTGGCTATGGGCTATGAAAGGGTTAGATAATAAAATGGGTTTTACTAGACCCTAAACCCTAAACTATTTCAAGAAACTTAAAAAATTAAAAAATGATTAACTATTTTAACAGCTTTTTTAATTCTCCATAAAAACTTTCCCAAAATAGATGCAGTATACATTAACTAGATCCATATAAAATTATTAATTTGAAAACTCTAAAATTTTAGAAACTTTGGGCAGTACAGGTGAGTAGGCTCGGCCACTGTGTGATGGCCATGGATAATGGTTGTGAGGGTTGGATTTGTAAAGGATTTATGTGAGTGAGTGGTTTGATTGTGGCTTGAGGCATGTTTAATAGGACTGGTTAATTGTTGGAACCACCATGTAAGGTAACTCAAAGGTGGTTGAGTTTGTACGTTTGCACCTAGATTGGTGAATAGATATGTTAATTTCTATAACTTGTTTTTAGTTTGTGAATAATATTTGGTTGATTTTGTTCTTGGTCAATAGTTATGAATGAAAATTTTAAACCATGTAAGGTAACTTAGTGGCGATGAGTTCGCATTTATATTAATCATCATCTATATTTGTGCACTAATTATTTTTATTAGAGGAATTTATATAATGATTATTTTTATAGATTAAATATTGGAAACTATTTTTATTTGGAATAATAATAATAATAACTTTAGAATGTGACATTCTTTCTCATGATTATTATCTTTGACAACAATTAATGCAAAAAAATCTAAAATTAACCATTAGTGAATTCACTAAAACTAGTCTTAACCATTTTGATTTCCTAACTTCTTTTATTGATATTGTAGTATTTATTTTATGTAATTAAAAATATAACTAATATGATAAATACATTTATTTTGTTATATTAATTATTTCAAGTATAATAATATTTAGATGTCATTTTCTAAGATTAATATGAGAAATAATGGATTTGAATAAATATGGTATTTTTGCTCAAAAAAATTGAAACAAAGTCTAAAAAAAGAAAAAAAATATATTACACACTATCTTAGATGTTAAAAAAAATTATTGATAGATATTTGCATTTGTATTTTATCAAATGATATTTGTATTCTTGAATAGGCAAGAAACATGCCTATTTATATCCGTCACTATATCATGTAGTTTTTAAATTTGTGAACACATATACAATGATCAAATCACTACACCATGCTTATCTTGTTTATAAAATAGAACGTTAAAAATTATAATTTTTTACAAAGAAAATTATTGAAATATTGGAGGAAACTAATAAGAAAATACGCTATAGTTTTTGTAGAAACTTGGATATCATTAACTTACTTTCCATATCCTAATTAGATTGAAATTGATTAGAGTAACCATCTCTTATTGGGATTCTAAAAAAACATCTTCCATTTCCTGAAAAGAAACATTAAACTCTTACCTATATAATAAGCAAGTATTTGTTTTCACAAAACTCATAATAAAATTCTGTGTGTATTGTTCAAAAACTCATATAATCAAATGATTTGTGTTGATTTTATATGACTTGTTTTTATTTTAAACAAGTTGATCACATTGTTGGTAACCATACTAGTGGCAAAATCGAGGCTTTGCTTGAAAATATTGTGTATGTAGCTCTATTTAATATTTTGGGACGAATCTTTATGCTTGTGGATCGATGTTGTGGCTATGAGTTGGTGCTTGACAGTCGACTAGAACAAGTCTTGGTGCTTGTGGAGAAGATCGGTGTTTGGAACAAACCTCTATGCTTGTGGATCGGTGTTGTGGCTATGGGTTGGTGCTTGGAAGTCAACTGGAACAAGTCTCGGTGCTTGTGGAGGAGATTGGTGTTTGGAATGAATCTCGGAGTCTGTGATTTAGTGCTTGTGTCGGAGAAGGGTGCTTGTGGCGGAGAAGGATGCTTGTGTTGGCTTAAGGGTTTGAGTAGAGGGAGAGGTGATATGAGGAAATAAGGCTCTTGGATGGAGACGGAGCCAGGACTTAGAGTTAGGGGGGTGAGTCTGTTGTTGGCTATATGGGGCAACTCTGACCTCTGGCTCTACTACTACTTAGCTGTTTAAGGGATTTTTTTTTTTTGGGTGTGTGTGACTTTCATGTTGTTGCTCGGTAATGACAAAATAATTTTATTTAAAAATTTTTTAAAGGGCCAGGTTTTTGGTGTTGGATAAAATTGGTTAATTGGGCTTGTTTTGCTTTAGATTTACTATTGGTAATTTTTGTTGTGCTAATTTATTGGGCTTGTATATTTTGTTTTAGATTTTAAATCTATTGACTTTTTTATGGTCTTTACGAGGAGGAATGCTAGAGCTAAAAACTTTTTTACAAATTGCTGATGTAATGAGTGGTTATTAGTAAGTCAAAAAGTGGTGTAAGCGGTAGGCCAAGTGCGAACCAATATAAATTTTCTATCTCAACAGTTAGTAAAAATGTTGTACAAAAGTTTGTAGTAATAACATTACTCTTAAAAGAATTAATGATATTATTAAAGGGAGGCAAAATGTAATTTTATAGAACAAAATTGCTAAAATTAGTACCCGAGTAATATTTTTTTGTAATATTATATGCTAATATAAAAAAAAAAAATCAGGGGGGGGGGGGGGTACCTTCGTCCCTTCACTTGGAGCTCTTATCCATGGAGGCAGTGTCTTCAAGAATGGAGAGAGAGAGAGAGTGTTTTCAGACTGGTTAAAAGGGAGCTTAGAGAAATAAAATAAAATAAAGTGAGGAAAAGGATTATTTAAATAAAATAGATGGTAGAATAGACAAACTTATGTAGGAGTTTTGGATAAATAACTGTGTAAAATAGAAAAAGTAGGTTCTAATGTTAAAATAGACAAAATTTTTCATAGACTGATGCAATTGCTCTTATATTGTAAAACTACATCTATATATAATTATTAATAAAGTATGTTGAAAATTATTATTATTGATGAGGCCGGCTTCTCTCCAGTTTTAATACCTATTGTTTTCTCTTGTTTTTATCCAGATGACTGACACTTGGCAAATAAAAGATCTAAGGGCTAAAAAACAACTCGCATCTCCTTCTTTCTTCAATATCTCCTTCCACGGCAATTTCAGATTTTCTCTCCATTTGTCTTTCTTTCTCTCTCCAATATTATTTTCGTTATTTTATTTTTATTATTAGTTTTAATTTTCAATCTTTCATTATATTATCAAAATATTTTTTTTAGTTTATTTATGTTTTGTTATTAGCCAATTCATCACTTGGACATTTTTGTTTTGTTTTACATGATACTTTCTTACCCAAATTCTAAGAAGGTTATAATATTGTCCTAGTATGGATAATGATTAGCTCAAAAACAAGGCATATAATTTATAGAACTATCTATATTTATTATTTAAAACAAGTCATATAACTCATTAAAAAAAATCATGTGAAACCAATATAAAAATGATCTCTTCAATCATCATATAATGGGTTGAAAGAAGATATCTCTAAACCAATTTAGTTCCAAACACATTTGTTGGTATCTTACTTTAAGCTATTACATGGAAATTAAAGTAATTATCCGTATATAATTTTAATCAAATTATTTTTTAAATGAGTTATGTGACTTGTTTAAATAATACATGTGGGGAGTAGAAAGATCCCCGTCCAAATTAAAGCCCAATAATGAAATGGGCCGCAGGAACGAGATTGGGCCAGGCCTGGCTGCATGAGGGAAGTCGAAGAAGGGGATAGGCTGTACGAAAAATGAATTTTAGCTAAATCTCACGCCCGAGAAGGGGAATGCCATGGTAAAGTGATTCCCGTGAAGAGGATGGAGAGTTAACCATGTTTCTGGTCAGGTGCACGAATGATCCACACGTAGCAACCCGGTGGCGATAAGAACCGTGGAAAACTTCCAGAACACGCAAGAGGATTGAAGATTTTTATCTTTGCCTCAATTTGGGAGCCTCACCTAACCTCTGCCGCATTAAATGCGTATGAGACAGCCTGAACAGGAAAAATATCTCATAGAAGGCAGAATTCAAGGATAAGGAAAGGGAGGAAACCAATAAAGGAAGAAAAATATCTCTAGAGACTAGGTCGGCAGTGTAACAGTTCTAAAAGTAGGATCAGTGGGGAGGCCTATAAATAAGAGGAAAGCCAAGTTGAGAAAATGGGATTTTTTTTTTCCCCCTTTTGGGAATGGAAAAAGGGGGATTGTATGAAAAAAGTAAAGGAAATACTCTTGTAAGACTGGTGATGAATAAAATCAATTTTTTGAGCTTCCCATCATGGAGTTTTTATTCCTGTTTATTTCTTTGTAATTAAATTTTGTGGGCTTGTCACTGGTAATCCGCAGAGGACCTCAGGGAGGGAGGCTGGTTTTTTCCCGCCCACAATTGGCACCGTCTATGGGGAATCTCTACTAAGCAATAGGCTCAAAAGAAATGCTTCAAAGTTTTGGTTTTGAGGACTCTTGTGTCAATTGGATCATGGCCTACATATCTTCAGTCTCATTTGAAGTGTTAGTAAATGGAGGTAAAATGCAGCAGTTCAAGCCTAGTAGAGGTCTAAGACAAGGGGATCATCTGTCCTCCTATCTCTTCATCCTAGGACAAGAAATCTTATCTAGAATGTTGGACCATGCGCTAGAATCAAGGATGATCAGTGGAGTCAAAGCTAGTATTGGTGGCCCAGCTATAACTCATGTGATGTATGCCGATGATATTATCTTATTCTCTAAAGCCAATAGAAGAGACGCTAATGTTTTGTCAGAGTGTATCAATTGCTATTGCAACTGGTCCGATCAAAGAGTTAACAGAAATAAGTCCGATATTTTTTCTCAAAACTTACTCAAGCCCAAAATCGTAGAACTATCAAGCAAGCTCTTCAAATGAAGAACCTTAAAAAGGATGCTATTTACTTGGGAGCCCCACTCTTCCTCTCAAGAGCCCCCTCTAAGGACTTCAAATATCTCCAAGAAAGGCTTGAATCAAAGCTAATGGGGTGGAGTAGGTGCCTTTCATTGGCTGGTAGGTGCACCCTCATAAACTCAGTTGCTTAAGCCATTCCTAACTATGCCATGTCCACATTCAGCATTCCGTCCAAGGTGTGTGACAAATTGGATGCAATTTCAAGAAGATTTTGGTGGAAACCAAAAGAAACTGATGGTAGTTTTGTTGCTTGGAAATCATGGGACAAACTGCGCAAACCAAAATACGAAGGAGGGCTAGGGTTCAAGAAGGCAAAAACAGTAAACTCGGCTCTTCTAGCTAAGCTTGCATGGTTGGTTGCATCAAACAGGGACTGTTTATGCATGAAGATACTAAGAGCTAAATATAAAGTTCAAAGCGACTAGATTCATAATGAACCTCCAAAGACTACCTCACCTATTTGGAAGGCTATTGAGAGTGCAAAGAAGATTATTGTAAAAGGAGTGTGCTACTTAATTGGGGATGGAACCTCTATAAATGTTTGGATCAACTTGTGGGTCCTTTGGATTCAAGGTTCCATTCCCTCCTCGAGATTAGAGGAATTTAGACAAACCCCTTTGATGGTTTCACAGCTCAATGACCTTGCTACTCGCACATGGAAATCAAGTTTGATATCATACCTTTTTGACGCAACATCAGCGAAAGAAATCCTCTCAATTCCGTTACCATCATCCCCCAAACCTGATAAATTCATCTGGGTGTTGAATTCCAAAGGGGTTTTTATGGTCAAACCTGCCCATTATGTCACTCTTGATCATGACAACACAAACAACACCTTTAGACCCTTATGGAAAAAAACTTTGGAACTGGAATGCACCTGAAAGAATTAAGATGTTCCTTTGGAGAGTAAGCTCAAATGCACTTCCAACTAAGGAAAATCTTCTCAAGAGAATGGACAGCATTGATCCCGGATGTGCTTTCTATAAGAATGACATTGAATCGACTGCTCATATCTTTTTCCTCTGTCCTGTGGCAAGAGCAATTTGGCACACTACTTGCTGGGGTTTTAGTGCTGATGAAGTCAATATCAACGACCCTAAAGACATTATCAAGCTTACCTTGGACCCCCCCCTAAATCCACCTGCCCCTCAAATGAGCTCTGGTTTGTATCTCTGAACATGGCAGTCACTTTAGATGAGATTTGGCAGTTAAGAAATCATGTTCTATTTAATGGGGGCGAGACCAATTTCCAGACACCCTTAAAGAACATCCTCTCAAGAGGCCTTGAGCTATCAAGAATCTTTGCTCCGAAGGCCTCTCCACACTCTCCTCAGCCTATCCCAACCTGGTCCCCTTACCCCTTGAATTGGATCAAAATTAATTCTAATGCAGCGCTGAACTCCTCCACAACAACTTTGGCAGCTGTAGCTCGAGATCATAGAGGTTATGTTGTTAAAGTCTAGTCCAAACATGTCAAAGTTTGTTCACTTATCCAAGCTGAAGCTTCCGCCATTCTCTGGGCAGAGGAGCTTACAATCAAAGAGCAGTGGAACCTTGTCTGTTTTGAAGGAGATGCCAAGGCCTGTTTTAACCCTCTATGATCCCCTGACCTCCCCCTTGACTGGACTATTAATACCATCTGTACGTTTTTAGACCCCTTAAAACACAACCAGATTAACCTAGTTAATTAGTCAAGTGATTACTTAGTCAAATTATCAGATCTAGGTTAACACAAATATATCATATCATTGTAAAGTGTAGAAAATAAAGAACACAACGTTATGATAACCCAGGAAAACCAAACTGGTAGAAAACCTGTGGAGGATTTAACCTAGTTATCCTCAAGGTAAAACAAATCCACTATGAAAGAATTGAAGTTTACACAATAGCGACTTAGACCACTAACATCCTATTGCTACCTCGAGTAGGAAACTTACTACCACAACCACGTGACAACTCCGAGTCCATGAACTACTTCTTTCTTGGATTCACAGCAAGTACAAGCACTCCCGCTTATGTATCTTTAAACTCTTAATGCAGCAACTGAATGATCATCAAGCTCTTGACATAAATCTTGATTCTTGATAACCCTAAGTATATGTGAAGGCAAACACCTCTAGATCTCACAAGAGATTCACATACACAGCATATACAACAACTACAACAACATAAAAACGTGGCTAGGGTTTTCCCTTTTATACCTAGGGCAAAACATAAAAGTCTACACGTCAAATGTGCTTGGGCTGAGTTGAAAAATTCTGCAGAAAAACAATCTGCACAAGCTTTGATCGATCAAGTCTAATTCTCGATCGATCGAGCCAGGCAGATTTACATAGTAAATCCTGCAGTACACTCGATTCCAATTTTACACTTAAATATACTTTGAGCAAGTCTAAAACAAGACTAAACGTTTTGATCATGGTTTGCCAACATTACAAAATGAAGTTCTAATACATTTAAATCTAAAGTCTTAGAACCCAACACCATCATCAATGATATCTGCAATCTAGCTCGCTCATTTTCTTGTTGCAATTTCATTTGGGTCAAGAGAAGTTGTAATGTAGCAACTCATGCTACTGCCAAGTTTGCTTTGCTTTCTAGTCCTTTTTTTTGTGTTTTAATAAGGGCAATCTTCCTGAGGTCATTGAGTCTGTTTGTAAAAAAGATTACCCTGTTTGTTCTCTTTCTTGAGTTTTAATACCATTGCAGATTATCAAAAAAAAAAAAAAAAAAAACTACCCATGGCAAGTTCAAAAAAAATTAATAAACAACTTACAAATTCAATGTGACGTGTCCAAGAGTGAGCTAAGCTACCATCAACAGCATTCCAAACACATATTTTGCAATCTGCATAGTTAAGTACCAAAGACAAATATATATATATATATATATATACACATATAAAATGTCGTTTTCTCTCCTCTTGATAGGATCGTTTCCTCTCACTGAAGGTGAGATTTCATCTACTGCCTAGTAGTTTTTCTCTACCCCACCATGATGAGACTTCCATATGGTTAGGTTTGGGGTTCCTCACTGTTTAATTTGTTTATTCTGTCCTTTGTTACTTGTAATGTCCACTGTTAATTCACTGTCAATTTCTGCTAATTATCTTTCCACTGTAAATTGCTCCTAGTTTTCTTGCTCTTGTCCACTGTTAATTCCTTCTAGTTTTCTTGTTTCTTTTTTCACTATTATTTCCCTCTTCTTGTCTTGTTCCTTTGTTTCTCTAGTTATTATTTTCTTTGTTACTGCCTTTTAGGGTTCTTGACAATCGGGTGTTTTTTCTAAGTCCATCATGGACTTGGATTTCATTGAATGTCTACAAAGGTTTAATTTGACGAAGGAAGAAGGTGAGGCCATTACTGTCCGTTCAGAACATCGTGAGAAATTTCTTGAGGAATGTTCTCTCAGTCTCATTAGTCGTTTCAACACGACAAAACCCATCAACCTTCGGGCAGCAAAAAATCTTTTAAGAGGTGTATGGAAATTTGGTCAAGATTTGAAGATTACTAATGTGGGAGAGGGGTTTATTCAGTTCAATTTCTCTTTGGAAAGCCAACTAGTATGGGTTATGAATAATGGTCCATGGAGTTTCGATAACCACCTCTTACTACTCCGATAATGGGAAAAGGGGATAGCAGCTTTCTCTGTTAAGTTCTTACACATTCCTATATGGGTGCAGGTATGGGGATTTCCTTTCAATCTTATAAATGAAGAAGCGGGTAGAGATATCGGTAATGGAATTGGTCGAGTTATTGTTGTTGGCTGCAAGGCCATAACATCTGACCAAGCTTGTTTCCTCTGAATCCGAGTTGAGATGCCTTTGGATAAACCAATCCGAAGAGGTGCACCAGTCATTAGTCCAAAAAGGGATCGAGTATGGGTTGCCTTTCAATATGAACGCCTTTTGGGGCTCTGCTTTAATTATGGATTTTTAGGACATGAATCAAAGGCTTGCATGAAGGAAAAGATCAAGGATGGTAGAGATAGTCCGTATGGTGATTGGCTGAGAGCAGGTTATCATAAACCGAATAATAATAATAATAGAAACAACCACCTAGCCCACCAAGGAGAAACAGGGAGGAGAATGATGGCGACTGAGATACCAATCCGCCACCGCAACCACCACATAATTCAAAACTAGGGACCTCACAAGATAACACCGATGACCATGCAGCGATTATAAAGAATATTAAGCAACAGGTAACTGCTTTCACGAGTATGTTCAAGATTGAAGCCCAATTTCCTAATCCATCGGATGGTAGTTTTTTAAATCGTGATATCATGGTTTTAAATTATGAAAGTGGGATATAGAAGGACCCCGAAATTATTGGAGACAGCCTGATTAGTGTACCTATCTTGTATGAGAAGCAGAGTTTGGATGAAAATATGCCTCCTGCCAGTGAAGCCTTTGATGAGTTGGACTTAAACTCCCTGTCAAGTGATAAACAACAACAAGGTAAGCCACAAATACGTAAGTGGAGAAAAATTAAAAATCCGAAGGTTGCGTCTAAGGTAGAAACGAAGCATGCTATCAGTGGAGTAGGAAACAAGCATAGAAAAAAGGTGGAAACCAATGAAGACAATAAACATTCAAAGGTTTGGAATGATTCTTCAACAAGCACAACAGTGAAGGCTGAGATTCAACCCTGTCGAGCACAATGAATATCTTAAGCTGGAACTTCTGTGGGCTTGGGAACCTCCATGTAGGCACTGTTCTCTCTCATTTGATGAGGGGAAAAGCTCCCAAAATTTTGTTTTTCATGGAAACAAAACAAACAGTAGATGAGATGAGAAGAATTCAAGCTAACCTACAGTACCGATCGATGCTTGCAGTCCCATGTATTCGGAGAGCCGGTGGTTTAGCCATGTTATGGAAGAGAGAAGTACATGTTCAGACCTATTCCCTCAATCATATTGATGCACATGTTATGACTGATCCAAATTCACCATGGAGAATTACTAGGTTTTATGGCAGACTGGAGGAACATTGTAAACATGAATCTTGGGGATATTTGAGAAATCTACATTGTAGAAGTTCATTACCATGGCTGTGTATTGGTGATTAGAATGAGATTTTAACCTTTGTTGAGAAACAAGGGAGAATACCAAAGCCAAACCAATTAATGGAGGAATTTAGGACTGTTTTACTGCAGTGTGGCTTAGCTGATCTTGGCTTTTATGGGAATATATTCACATGGCGGAATGGACGTCCGGAAGAAGCTTTTGTTCAAAAGAGGCTAGACAAAGCAAGTGCTACAATCAAATGGAAGGCTTTGTTTCCATACAACAAGGTTACACATCTTCAAGCATCATATTCTGACTATGACCCAATAATGCTCACAACTAATGTTGATACACAAGGGGCACGCAAGAAAAAAATACCCAAGAGATTTGAAGAAAAGTGGACAACGCATCCGGAATGTGAGGGAATTATTTATGAAGCTTGGAATGGTGCAATAACCATGGGTAGCCCAATGTACAAATTATTTGAAAAAATTAAGAAGTGTCGTAAGTCTTTGGTAGGATGGAGTAGACAATTGGGAAACTCGAAGATAAAGATAGAAGAGAAAAAATTGGAATTAGAGAATCTTACATTGATGAATAATGTAGATAATCTTGAAGTGATCTAGAAAGTGAAGGATGAGATAAATGCTTTATTATTTCAGGATGAATTATTTTGGAGGCAGAGATCTAGATCAATTTGGTTACCCGTAGGGAATAAGAACACAAAGTATTTTCATTAGAGAGCAAGCCAGAGACGTAGAAAAAAACCACATTTCGGGTTTTTTGGATGATCAGGGCAGATGGTGCAATACCAAGGATGAGGTTGCAAGTGTGGCTGAAAAATACTTCAAAAATTTATTTACTTTTGCTACTCCGACTAATCTAAATCTTGTTCTAGACTCAATTGATAGAGTGGTTACTCCTGATATGAACCAAACACTGCTTCAACCGTATACACCTGATGAGGTAAAGCGGGCTCTTTTTCACATGCACCCATCCAAATCACCCGGGCCAGATGGTATGTCTCCTTTCTTTTTCCAAAAATATTGGCACATTGTAGACAATGATGTAACTGATGCAATTTTGTCTATTTTGAATTCGGGTCATATGCTCCATAAGATGAATTACACACATATTGTTCTAATACCCAAGAAGCATGATCCAAAAAATGTCTTTGACTATCAGCCTATCAGCTTAGGCAATGTTGTATCTAGAATTGTCTCAAAAGTCTTAGTCAATCGGCTAAAACTTATCTTGCCCAATGTAATATCAGACTCACAAAGTGCTTTTGTTTCTAACCAGTTAATAACTGAGAATACTACTGTAGCATTTGAAGTATTACATAGGAAAAGGAACAAAAGAACAGGGAAGATAGGGCAGATGGAAATTAAACTGGATATCAGCAAGGCGTATGATCGGGTTGAATGAGAATTCTTGAGACATATTATGCTTAAATTGGGTATTGATGCTCGATGGGTGCAATTAGCAATGGAAACAGTGACTACTATTTCTTATTCGGTGATTGTTAATAGAGAGCCTAAGGGATTTGTTACCCCATCTAGGGGTATAAGACAAGGAGATCCACTATCCCCATACTTGCTTTTATGTGCAGAAGGGCTTTCATCTTTGATTAGGAAGGCAGTGGCATCACTAAGCATTCATGGAATTTTATCATGTACAAATGGGGTATGTATTTCTCACCTTCTTTTTGCAGATGATAGATTTATTTTCTATCGAGCTACTATGGAAGAATGTCATCATCTTATGCATTTGCTTGAGTGCTATGAGATGGCATCAGGCCAAGCTATTAATAGACAGAAGACCTCTATCTTTTTTAGAAAAAAACACAAGATTGGAGGTAAAACAGGATATACAAGCTTTGTTGGGTGCAAGAATTATGGAGGATTGTGAAAATATCTTGGTTTGCCAATGGTTGGGAGAAAATCAAAGGTAAATACTTTTAAAGATCTACGGCAAAAAATTACTAGTAGAGTGTTGGGGTGGAAGGAGAAATATATTTCTAAAGCGGGGCAAGAGATCCTAATCAAAACGGTAGCTTAAGCCATTCCTACCTATTCTATAGGTATTTTTAAAATCCCAAGGGCTTTATGTGATGCCATTAATTCTATAGTGGCTAAATATTGGTGGGGTTAATCAAAGGATGAAAAGAAAATTCATTGGATCAATTGGAAAAAACTTTGTACTAGAAAGGATAGAGGTGGTATGGGGTTTAGAGATATACAAGCTTTTAATATGGTTATGTTAGCCAAACAAGCTTGGCGGTTGATTCATAATACTCATTCTCTATTCTATCGAGTGTATAAATCAAGATATTTTCCAAATTGTTCCTTTATGGATGCGGAGGTTGGTAGCAATCCTTCATATGTGTGGAGAAGTCTTCTAGCAGCTAGAGATCTAATTAAGGAAGGTTCAAAGTGGCAAGTTGGGGATGAAAGATATATTAAAATTTCAACTCATAAATGGTTGACACATAAACCAATTTTTTTGGGAGAAGTTCAACCTAATCTGTTGGTGAAGGACTTGATTCATGATGCCACTGGACAATGGGATAGGGACAAGGTGTTTGATCTTTTTGCTTATAAGACAAGCATGGAAATTCTGCAAATTCCATTGTCAAGGCTATCCTTACGAGATAAACTAGTTTGGAAGGAAAACAGGTCTTAAAACTTCTCTGTTAAAACAGCATACTAGGTTGCACTTCATATGGGGCAGTAGCAACGAGTTGAGCACTCTGGTTTGATGGCAGAATGTAAAATTTGGAGGAAGTTGTGGAGGTTAAATGTACCACCTAAAGTAAGGATGTTTGTATGGAGGGCATGTTCAAATGTTTTGCCGACTCGGGATATTCTGTATTGCCAAAAGATTAACATTGATCCAAAATGTGAATTCTATTGCCAACACTTGGAGTCCACTGCCCACTTCCTTTGGGAATGTCCTTTTGCACAAAATGTATGGGCCCTTTGCAGAGGAAAGCTTCAAAAATGTTCAAATGATGCTCAAGATATTTTCATGCTATTTAGGTGGTTGATGGACAAACTTTCTCAACAAGAGATGGAACGATGGGCGGTGACAGCTTAGGCAATTTGGAATGCTCGAAATAAATATTATTTTGAACATATCCAAATTCAACCTAAGCCCATTCTTGATGGAGCACTTGGTTTTCTACAAGAGTATCAACATTTAGTAGTTGCTCAATCAAGCAATTGAATGTGATCTGATAGTTTCTGCATATCTGATGTGTTTCTGCATAGTGTTATTTTTCTGCATAATTATTTGTTTCTACAGAAATCGTTGTCTTTCTGCATATTTGTTGCTTCTGTAGTATAGGTCCAGTAATGTTGTAATAGTTGTCTGACGCTTCTACTTGTTTTATAGGTTTCTATATAGGTTTCTATGTATTGTTTTTGAATTCTGCAGAAGTTGTTTTCTGCATAATTCTGCACTATTGTTCTGCTGTTAGCAGAGGGTTAAATACCCCTGTTTGTCTATGTAATGTTTTGGTCTATGCAGAAGGAGTTTGTTTTCCTGCATAATTGTTTTGCTGTTAGCAGAGGGTCATAGGTTCCGGTTCCCCTGTTTTGTTTTGCAGGGTTCTTATGTAACGTTCGCATATTTTGTCAAATAAAATTTCTATCTTTTATCTTAAAAAAAAGTACCAAAGACAAGTCATAACCCAAAATAGGTTATAAAACTGATTGTCTAATTAAAAAATGTGCAAATCCTTGATAGACTATCCAGAAGAAAGCAAGAATGGGCAAATGTTATAAGATTTTGTTGAAAATGAAAATTCTTAGTCACATAGTGAATGATTACACAGCTATGCTCTTTATATACAAAAATAGATAAGTAACTAACTAAACAGATTAACAAAACTCTCTTAACACTAAACTAAAAACTCACGTGCAACACTAAAGACTATATACAAAAGAGCTAAAACTACCTATAGTTTGTACACAATGAACTATACAAAACTACAAGTCGTTGCCATTTTGTTCTAAGTCTGACTTCTACTCTAAATCCAATTGCTGCTATTGCTACATACTCTGCTGCTTCAATCTTTGACACTCTCCCTCAAGATGGACACCACTGGAATGAATATTCAGGATTCCCATCTTGCCAATTAAAACTGTAATCTGACTTAGATTCAAGGCTTTTGTCAACAAATCTGCCAATTGAGAATGACTCCTAATATTCATCAACCTTATAACTCCATCTTGCACTTTGTCTCTCACAATATGACAATCTATTTCAATATGTTTTGTGCGCTCATGAAACACAGGGTTAGGCCCTATGTGGATTGCTGCCTCACTGTCACTGAATAACAAGGCAGCTTTGTCATGTTTTATATTTAGATCCTTCAACAAGTATAGAATCCAGGTCACTTCACACACAGCCACAACCATTGATCTGTATTCAGCCTTTGCAGTAGATCTAGAGACTGTATTTTGTTTCTTAGACTTCCAAGAGACCAATAAGTCACCTAGGAAAACACAGAAACCTGTAATGGACCTTCTAGAATTTGGGCAAGCTGCCCAATCTGCATCTACAAAAGCTTTTATGTGCAGTGAAGTATTTGATGGAAATAACAACCCTTGACCTGCGATGCCTTTAATGTACTGAATGATTTTATATGTTACCTTCAAATGAGGCTTTCTAGGCTTAGACATGTACTGACTTAAGCTGTGCACAGAGTAAGTAATGTCTGGCCTAGTGATTGTTAAGAACAGCAGTCTACCTATCAGCCTTATATACATTCAGCATCATGTAGTAACTCACCATCATCTTTGCTCAATTTTAAACTGGCTTCCATGGGAGTTCTAGTTGGTTTACAACCAAGCATTCCAGCATCATGAACAATTTCAAGAGCATATTTTCTCTAACATAAAGAAATGCCCTTTTGTGATCTTGCAACCTCCAAACCCAGAAAATACATCAAACTACCCAAATCCTTTAGTTTGAAATGCTTGTCTAGATACACCTTAAGATCTTCCACAGCTTTAGGATCATTGCTACCAATGAGAATATCATCAACATAAACTAGAAGAGCAATGAACAATCTGCCATCCTTCTTAATGAATAAAGAATAATCTGCTTTGGATTGAACAAAACCATGCTGCAATAGGGTGTTTGAAAACTTTGAAAACCATTGCCTTGAAGCTTGCTTAAGGTCATACAATGATTTATGCAACTTGCAAACCAATTCCCCCTTGAACTATTGAGCAGCTTACATCTGATTGCCTAACATAGCCAAGAACTACTGACATTGTTCTTTAGTAAAAGGAAATTGATTAGCATCAGTGACTGACTGATTGTTCTCTGCAAGATCTTCTTGAACACCCACTTGATTCACCATTAAAGTCTTTCCTTTAGGCTTGAAACCAGGAGGGAATCCATGCAGTTTGAAGCATTTCTCCACAGTATGACCAAGTTTCCCACAATGAGTACAGACAGGCCTATCCTTGCCCTTAGAATTCTTACCCCTAGAGAAAAAGGAAGTAGAATTGGAACCTTTCATAGCAAGACCAATGGACTCAATGTAAGTATTAGAACTTCCTACATGCCTTTGCCTTTCTTCTAGAATCAACAAAGAGTAGACTTTGTTAATGGATGGAAGTGGTTCCATTAACAAAATCTGTCCTTTGATTTGAGAGTATGAATCATTGAGTCCCATTAAAAATTGCATCACGGAATCTTGAAAGTGAACATTCTCAATTCTTTGTGAAAGATTGCAAGTACATTTTCCACAGGAACAAGTTAGGGCAGGCCTGAAATTCTTGAGTTGATCCCAATATAGCATCAATTGAGTGAAATAAGCAATCACCTTGATTGATTGAAGAATCACCTTGATTGATTGATGCAATATCCTTCTGCAACTCAAAAACCCTAGGTCCATTACCTTGGGCATGTGTGTCTTTGAGATCATTCCAAATCTCTAATGTCGTGTCTCTATAAGTGATGCTTACTCTGATCTGAGGTGAAACAGCTTTCATCAACCATGAACCAACCATGTTATCACAAAGAATCCAAGCATCAACTGCTGCTGGTGTTTTGATCGGTGGAGAAGATAAAGTGACTGTGTCATCAACAAAACCAAACTTATTCTTTGCAATTAAAGCCTTCTTCATAAATCAAACCCAAGCATGATAATTTTCACCAATCAAGACCTCTGATACGAGCATAACTCCAGGACTTTCAGCATGATGAAGATACAAAGGATTACGGATATCCTCTACCAATGCTGGATCACGTTCAATCGAAGTAAAAGGAGAATCTGATGTAGAAGCTGTGGATGCCATTGAAGCAACTCCAAGCTTTCAAGAATGAAAACCCTAGAATTTGGGGACTTTCTAGAACGAGACTCTAGAACTTGAGAGAACGATCTGATACCATATAAGATTTTGTTGAAAATGAAAATTCTTATTCATATAATGAATGATTACACAGTTGTGCTCTTTATATACAAAAACATATTAGTAACTAACTTAACAAATTAACAGAACTCTTTTAACACTAAACTAAAAACTCACATGCTTTCTCACGTGCAACACTAAAGACTATATACAAAAGAGCTAAAACTACCTACAGTTTGTACACAATGAACTATACAAAACTACAAGTCATTGCCATTTTGTTCTAAGTCTGACTTCTGCTTTAAATCCAATTGCTGCTGCTGCTGCTTTAATCTTTAACAAATGTAGCCCATAAAAAAACAAGATGAATAACTGGGGATCCAACCCACCACAACAGCCAACAAAGGGGGAAAATAGACAAATTGCTGAGTACTTATCAAAATAACGAAGATTTAATTAGATGTCTAACAGGCAAACTACAATTCTTAGTACAAAATGCTGGGTTGCTTAATTTAGCACAAAAACTGAATGTGGCTAAAATTTATGAAATGGTAGAATAGAAATATTTTAACTAAAAGATGCCATGGGTGGAACCTATTGGAAACAAGAGAAAGTAAAAAGTAACTACAATCATTCAGTCGTGCTGATTGTGATGAAATACAAAGACTGGTTATGGTCTATGAAAGGGCAACAGGTTAGTAAGTAAATAGACAAAAAACCTCATTATTTTTCAGCCCCAATACTCCAACAAAGATCCAAGAAGAGCTTAAGCAGAGATTTGGTGCGGATATTATTTGTCAACATGAGAAGTACTTGGGTTTGCCTTCATTAGTTGGCCGAAATAAATGCAATACCTTCCAACAACTTAAGAAAAGAGTAGCTAATAAACTCTCTGGATGGAAAGAGAAGTTTTATCTATGGCTGGTAGAGAGGTACTTATAAAGGCAGTTGTCCAAGCAATACCAACACATACAATGAGTTGTTTTCTTCTTCCGGAGTCTCTTTGTGATGAACTAAATAGTATGGTGAACAAATTTTGGTGGGGGCAGAAACATGATGAGCGGAAAATTGTGTGGATGAAATGGAACAAGTTGTGTAGACCAAAGGCTAAAGGTGGCATGGGTTTTAGGGATCTAAAAGTTTTTAATCTTGCTCTCCTAGCAAAGCAAGGATAGAGATTGCAACATGAATCAAACTCTTTCTTCCATCGTGTTTTCAAGAGTAAGTATTTCCCTGATATTTCTTTTGTGGATGCCTACAAGGGTAGAAATCCATCCAATGTCTAGCGCAGCATTCTTGCAGCCCAACCTATTATTCGGCAAGGGATGCGTTGGCAAATTGGAAATGGTAAAAAGGTTTGTATTTGGAAGGATAAGTGGACTCCATCCCCATCTACATATAGGGTTGTGTCACCTAGAATTCTACTACCTGAAGATGCAATAGTAGATACTCTTATTGACTCTGATCATGGGTTATAGAGGGTTGATCTTGTAAGGGAATCTATATATTACTAAAAGTTGAAGCGTAGTGTTTAATGCTGTTGCTCTCACGTTGTGTCACATCAGCTGACACATCTTTTTTTTTTTTTAATATAATTTGTCCTACAATTTTAAAATGGTTTTTACAATTTTCAGCCTTATAAAGGCAGTTGTCCAAGCAATACCAACACATACAATGAGTTGTTTTCATCTTCCAGAGTCTCTTTGTGATGAACTAAATAGTATGGTGAACAAATTTTGGTGGGGGCAGAAACATGATGAGCAGGAAATTGTGTGGATGAAATGGAACAAGTTGTGTAGACCAAAGGCTAAAGGTGCATGGGTTTTAGGGATCTAAAAGTTTTTAATCTTGCTCTCCTAGCAAAGCAAGGATGGAGATTGCAACATGAATCAAACTCTCTCTTCTATCGTGTTTTCAAGAGTAAGTATTTCCCTGATATTTCTTTTGTGGATGCCTACAAGGGTAGAAATCCATCCAATGTCTGGTGCAGCATTCTTGCAGCCCAGCCTATTATTCGGCAAGGGATGCGTTGGCAAATTGGAAATGGTAAGAAGGTTTGTATTTGGAAGGATAAGTGGACTCCATCCCTATCTACATATAGGGTTGTGTCACCTAGAATTCTGCTACCTGAAGATGCAACAGTAGATACTCTTATTGACTCTGATCACGGGTTATGGAGGGTTGATCTTGTAAGGGAATCTAAAAGTTAAAGCGTAGCATTTAATGATGCTGCTCTCACGTTGTGCCACATCAGCTGCCACATTTTTTTTTTAATATAATATAATTTGTCCTACAATTTTAAAATGGTTTTTACAATTTTCAGCCTTATAAATACAGCCCACTACTTATTTATTTACTTCCACTATCACCCTATAATAAATCTTCCACTATCACCCTATAATAAATCCAGCCCACTACTTACTTATTTACTTCCACTATCACCCTATAATAAATCTGTATAATTAATCCAGTCCACCTCTTATTTATTTAGTTTCACTATCAAGCCCAACCCAAAACCTTTTCAATTCAGTTTTAAAGTTTTGCGTGAGCCTTTTCAGCTTAAAGAAAGAAAAAAAAACAAAAAAACAAAAACAAACAAACAAACAAACAAATGTTGAAGTCTTTCAAGCTTTAGGATTTTTTTTCCCAATTTTTCTATAATTGTTTTTAACATTTATTTTTTTAATATTACACTTCTCCAACCTTTCTCACTCCGTTACCATTTCATCTCCCCACTACTTTTTCAATCTTTCTCCCTCCCTTACCTTTTCATCTCCCCACTACCCTCTACATTAATATCATTCTTCCTCTTTCCCTTCATCTTTCTTTATTTTTGTCTTTTCTTATTCACACCCTCTTACTATAAATTTGTCACTATCTCTTCTATTCTATGCATAGTTTTCCCTCACAAAAAAAAAAAAAAAGGTTCCCTCTCTCTAAATTTTTTGGTGGATTTTTTTATTTTTCTTGCATCTCTACTTTAGGTTGATAATTTTTTATATTCTTTAAAACTTTATTTTGGGTTAGTGCGATTTAGTTCTCTCTCTCTCTCTCTCTCTCTCTCTCTCTCTCTCTCTCTCTCTCTCTAAATTTTTTGGTGGATTTTTTTATTTTTCTTGCATCTCTAGCTACTTTAGGTTGATAATTTTTTACATTATTTAAAACTTTATTTTGGGTTAGTGCGATTTAGTTTTTTTTTTTTTTTTTTTCAAATTGTTGTTTTTTTTTCCCCCCCTCTTTTATTGTTAAATGTTATCCTATTGGGTTCTAAAGAATTAAATATATCATATAAAAATATAATATTATTCTATTACATAGCATGATTTGGATAATTTGCTATTTATTCGGTTACATAGCATGATTTTTTATAGTGCTCAATTTAGATGTTAAACTATGAAACTTTACTAATTTTTGTTTATTTTATAATCCTTTGTGGTGGGCAAAGTACTTTATAATGCCATTTATTTAAAGAAAAGCAAAGATTAGCCAAACGAAAATAATCGGATAAGTGACAAATTTTAACTTTTGCAATTTTATTTTAATTATTATTATTTTATAACAATGCATGTATAGAAATTTAATTCTTAGATTTTGCTAATAATTGTTTATTTGATAATATGTTTTGGGTGGCCGAAATTATAATTTCTACAAAGAAAATGACCTTAATAGATTATCAAAAACAAAATTTTATCCTAATATTGGTTCAATTAATCATTGTTAAGTTTTATTAATTTTTTTAAGTTTAAGTTTTTTTTGGTGTTTTGGATTGTTTCTATATTATATTTATGATTGTTCCTATAATAAATAAAAATATAATTACGAAATACATTACTCATTATTAGATTAGTTTAAATTGTAAAAAAATTTAATAAAACCACAATAAAAATAATTATTACGTGCAATGCGCGGGTTCGTGGCTAGTTATTCTTAAATTTTGAAGCTGAAAATATCCTAAGCATTCCTTTGAGTACTTATGCCTCCAGATAAATTAGTTTGGGCTGCCACACCTAATGGTACTTTTACAGTTAAAAGTGCTTAGTGGATTGCTATGGAAATGAAAGAGGCGAGCAAGAAGGACCTTCTGGTAATGCTAGCCAAAGCAGGCTTTGGAAAACTATTTGGTTGGCTGAGGTGCCGAACAAAATTAAAAACTTTGTTTGGCCGGGCTTGTCAAAATATTCTACCCACAAAATCCAACCTTTTCCATCGGCATGTGCTCAGTTCAGATGTTTGTGACCAGTGTGGCCAGAGTAGTGAGACGACAAGTCATGTGCTGCTATTTTGTGACTTTTCAAGGTCTGTGTGGGAATCTTGTAATCTGTTGGTGGATTGTCATTGGAATTTTGCTGATGTGGTTTGGAGGCTGGGTTGTGATGTGGGACCATCGGCTATTTCTCTCGCTCAGTTCATGGCAATTGCATGGAATATATGGAGGAATAGAAATGGTATTCGACATGGCGAAGAGCCAAAGAAAAAGGAAAATTTGATCCTCGAAGCGTCCAGGTTTATCTCTGAGTTTCAAGCTGTTCAAGACCCTCCAATACCCCATGTTTGTCGTTCCCAAACTAGTTGGTTACCTCCGGAGCCGGGTGTCTACAAAGCTAATGTGGATGGAGCTGTTTTTAAAAATCTTTCTAGTGCTGGAACGGGTGTTCTTATTCGGGATTATAAGGGTCAGGTTGCTGCAGCTTTAAGCCAACGTTTTTTTGCTCCTTTGGGTCCTCTTGAGGTTGAAGCCAAGGCAATGGAAGCAGCTGTGATTTTTGCAAGAGATGTTGGTATTCAGAATATTATATTTGAGGGAGATTGTTTGCAAGTCTACAACAGTTTACATGGAACCTCCAAAGCCCCTCCTGCTGTTGCTAATGTTCTTATTGGCATTTTGTTCCACCTTCAATCTATTCGTTCTTTTGATTTTTCACATATTAGGAGGGAAGGAAACAAGCCTGCCCATATTTTAGCTCAACATGCTCAATTTGTTAGTGATTTTGTGGCATGGGTTGAGGAAACCCCCAGTTTCTTAGAAACTGTTATTGCCTCTGATGAACGACTGTTTATGATTGCTATTAATATTATGTTGCTTTTTCACATCAAAAAAAAGAAAATTAATGCATTCTACCAATTCTTCACTCCCTAGATCTTGCACATAACAAGATTTCTGGACTAATTCCCAACTGTCTGGCAATCTGAGTACTTTGTTCTATGATAATAGTAGTTTTGCTTAGAACTATAGTCTATTACACAAGCATACATCAATATTATTACAAAGAGATCTCGACTGTGGCAGCAATCTAATGCCATAGACCTCTCTGGAAATAACCTTACAGGTAGAATCCTTGACTAGATAACAAGCCTCTCTGCATAAAGTATCATGAATTCATCCATTAATCTAACTAGGATCATCCTGAAACGTTATGCTTCTATGCTAGCATCGGACTTGGATTTGTTACAAGCTTTTGGAATTGACACATTGGTACTTTCATTTCTGTGATGACATCAGATATAGGATAGCAGTAATAATAGCATTGAAAGTTGTTCACTTGAGCTGGAATATGTATAATACAAGTTTGCAGATGGAAATACATTGTAAGCTGTTTGTTACTAGGGTCATGCTCTATGCTTTATCTTGTAATGCTAAAAACTATGGAATAATGCTCTAGCCACAAACTATTGATGTCGCAAATTTTTACTAGTTCTCATTTGAAAACACCATCGTTTTACTTATCAATAATCTTTTACTACATCAGCAATTTGTAAAAAAGTTTGTGGCTTTAGCATTTTCCAAAACTATGATATAAAATAAGGCATTACTTTTTTTTTTTGGAGGAACTGCTAAGAAATATTAGGCATTATTTAAATGGACTATTATTATTATTATTTATTTATTGGGGTTTTAAAGAAGAAATATAATATGAGACAAATGACTAAAATTAGCCCAAATTTTTTTGGGCATCTGCATTATCACACTCATTTGAAGCTAATGTCTATGTTCACTGCAATATGTACACGGCCACACTTAATTGGGAAGCAGCAAACCTTTAAATCTCCACTCTATCAATTCCACTGTCATCTTCATTCTCTGAGCTAAACTCCCCCCGAGAGATCATATTCATGAAGGTCTTTGTCGCCTGGCTAACAGCATGAGAAGTCTTCTTTGCAGCTCCAGCAACAACAGGTTGCGAAGAGATGATGGGCAGGCTCGCTCTCTCTTGAATCATTGCTGTATCATACAAACATAACAGTCCTCAATATAGGAAAGGGAACAATATTAATAACCAGAAACAAAATTGGAAAGGAGAGTTGTGGTGAGAGAGAGAGAAGGGGGGGGGGGGGGGGGTGTTGTTTGAGGTAGAAGAAAAGTTGCAGTTCCAACATACAGATAGTTTGCTGGCGAGCAACTGCACCAATTTGTCGAATTCTGGATTCTGCCGCTTGCACAGCTTGAGTAGATTTGCTGACCCCATCAGCTATCTCTTGGCTGAGCACCAAATGGAATAAACATATATTAATATCAAAGCATCAGCGATGAAACAGCAGAAGTGAGAATCTATACATAGATACTGAATAACCCTCAAGAAGGTCAAGGTAACAAAAGGGATCCCGTTTACGATTTATGAGACCCAAGTAACAATTTAAGGAAGGTCCTTTCAGATTACAGAAGGAAGTCCATTTGTAGCTTATGATAAACATTTGCAACAGAGCAAAAAGAATTATGGTAATTTACCCGTAGCATTCCACAAAACAACCAAAAATTGAAATAAAGGAAGAAAAAAAATTAAAAGGATAATAAAAAGTAGGGAGCTTACTATCACCTTAAATCACTTAGTTCCAATGTAAGGTCGCTGATTTCCATGCCAGATAGCCTAATGGCAGACATAGAACTAGGGAGCTCCTCGAGCTGTATCTGCTAGCTTTGAAAGAGATGTTGCAGCTCTCCCCATTGCTTTAAGGATATAAAGGAAAAAAAGATACATAAGAACCAATGTTTAAAGGGGAAAAAAAACTTTGTCATCAAGCTTCAGAACATTTATATATCAACAATCAGAATCTACTAAAAATAAGAGAGAGGGGAAAGAGAAAAGGGGGGGGAGGAAGGGGGGGAGCAAGATACAATCCCAAACATCAGAATGAAGCAGATAGAAAGGCATAAATAAAGCTTTGCAATCTGACAAACCTTATAATTTCCAAATTTTAATCTAAATAACTTGAAAACCTCTTCAAAACATGAATGGAAGATGCTTTGCACAATTCTTAAGCTAAAACAAAATTAGCTTCAGAGTTATTAGTATGCCACCTCAAAATCTTCGATGGCCAACTCTTTGCAGGAGAATATTCCAAAGTTCAAAAATTCCTGTTCTGTGAATATACCTTCATTTTTTAATCTTATTTTCCTTTCAAAATTAAGTAGCCCGATATTGTCCCTTGGTTCTTTTTCCCTTTCAAAATTTAAGCAACCTGATATTGACCCTAGCGCAACCACTGCATAAAGTAAGCAGCACAGATAATATGAAACATAGTAAAAATCAAATGTAAGGTCAGTCACTAACTGGGGTGGACTAACCTGAATTGCACATAATTGACATCATTCTCATGGCCAGACAACAGATCCAACTCAGGTACTGGTTGATCCAGGTCCTCTTGGGTACATTTAAAATAACTCCAAACCTGCAAGTACATGGTTCTTGATGAACATATCCAACAAGATATCTAACCAAAGTAACCAATACAAGTAAGCTAAATTTTGGTAGACGAATCATATGAACTTAATTCAAGGGTATATGTTTGAACGCACCCTTGCAAAAGTGTCAGAGCTAACAGTAACAAAAACAGTTCTATTGGCATTGTAAGCACAACAAAGTATCTGATGGCTCTGTGGACCATTACTTGGAGGGTCTGTTGCTTGACAGACCATTGCTCTTCCCTGCAGTAAACTTCACAGTTACTATGTAAGTGAACATCACAGAAATATCAGTTAACTAATAAGCAACAATGCAGAAGCAATCATCTAACCATTTAAAATGTATGAAGGTTTTGGAATGTATACTCTTGGCTGGAGGTTGGAATACCGAGCATCCCAGATTCGACAAGTCCCATCATCCGATGACCTACAAGTAAAAAAAATTTTACTTGTAAAAATAAAAATAAAAATTTGTAGGTCAAATTTTTTTTTTACAAGTAAAAATTTTATTGAAAAAGGAAAATGCACTGACACACAGGATGTGTGCAGTCCCATTTCAAAGAAACCTACAAATGCTGTAAGCATGGATGTGATAACAAAAGAAAAAATTTCCATCAAATCACTGTTAATGCCAAAAATCTTGCTAAGTGTCAGGAGGTGCATAGAATGAACAAAATATGAAAATACTTGAAACTAGGAAACAGAACTAATCAGTATTTTTAATTCACAAATAATCACAGCAAATCAACTGCACAACTAAAGGGAAGCAACAGGGAGTGATAACTCTAAAGATGGGGCTCACGATAAAAGCTGATATATGGCACTTGGCCTGGGACTAAATACAATATCAGTAACAGCTCCAGTGTGCCCCCCTCAAAACTGAAATTGGCATTCCATCTGGCAAACGCCACTGAATAGACCAGAAAGAGCTAATCAAATGTCAAGGAATTTGAAAGGAGCATACTAAAATGTAAGGTAGGATATACTTACAACTCGAATGACAAAGTCATTTGAAGCAGATGCCACCAAAGCGTTGTTTGAACTTACAGCCAAATCAGTAATGTTACCCTTTAATCATATAATGACAGCTAGCCAAGCAAAATGCTGTATCCATTGACCAAATCTTGACAAGACAATCATCAGAACCAGTGATTACATATCTTCCTGACCTATCAAAAATGGCTACAAGATCGAAGCAAAGTTGTTCAAAATAATTGTCATCACTAAATGTTGTACTAAAGTTGGCACTATGACAATAAGAATCACAGATTCATATCGCAGAAAATGTTATGATGGACAATAGATATGTTACATAATACATAAATGCACGTATTACCTAAAGTTTCTGGGGGTGCTGAACAAATAGCAGCAGAGCAGTAATAAAATGCATATGTTTCGTACATCAATCTCAGCAAAATTTCCAAAGAAACAATAAAATGCATATGTTTCGTACAACAATCTCAGAAAACTGATGTTTGATTGCTTACTTTATGGTAAACCAGTCCAAGATGAACTCCTTGAGTTCAAAAGATGACTGCCTAGCATGGGCAACAAGAGACCCATCTGGCATTTTATCACCTTACAACTTCAGCCGCAAGTCTTTGTTCTTATTTTAATTTTTCTTAATTTTTTCTATGCACTACTAGAGAAATTTTTATAAAGCGTTTGGAAGTGGCTTTTGTTTGAAAGCTTATTTACAAAGTTGATTAAACCATACTTATACCTAAAAAAAAAAGTGAAGAAAAAGCAGAAAAAATGAATAGGGTTTCTACTTTAATGATTGTTTGAAGCTTTGAAATTTGAGAATGCCTTGCAGAGTTGCAGGTCATGCACTCTTGCTTATACTGTGCATTGTAATTTTGTTAGGTTGATGAGAAAATAAAGGAAACTGATAAAATTATTTTGTGATTTTTTTTATTGAAAATATAAATTTGTTTCTTTATTTCATAAGGATATTTTTGGAAATTCAATCAAGCTTGCCACGTTGGTTTAATCAAAGCTTTCCCACAATCGGATCTATATGCTGCATAGGCTGAAATGAGATGATGCCATTGAGTCATTGATCAGGTCTCCAGAATCATATATCAGTTTTTGATAGGTCAGAGGAGAATATAACATAGGTTATATAAGGTTTTATGCATAAAATACAAATTATACTTTTTTCACAACTGCTTACATAGTATGTTGTGACTAGAGAAACATCCATTTCACTTAGATCTACTGTTTGACACCATTTTTATCATGCACCAATCACAACAGTCCATGAAAGCAGCTGCAAAAAAATGCGATAATCTTGTGTCCCTAGATTTATCCAATTATATTTTCTCACAAGTCATCTATAAAGATAAAAAAGATCCTTTTTTCCGTGGAAAACAAAGAAAGTTTTCCACCAGAGGTACATGTGAGAAATTCAAACAAGTACGGATGCATAATAATATATAATTGGCATGAGCTAATTTACAGGAGACTGAGCAACAAAAAATACATTCATAATAGCATTCTCTAACCTAAACTATCCAACCAAAACTTTAAGCAAAATACAGATTAATAAGAATAAGACTTTTTTAAGTAGACAAGAAAATAGAACCAACAAAATTGGATATTAATTGTGAAAGAAGAGGGGGAAAAAAAACAAAAAAACTACAAGTTCATCAGTCCTAAAATCAAGAAAAATGTATGCCAGCCTTGTTAAACAGAGAGAGTAGGTACAAGAACTCCTCTAGCTTAAGCTTGGATGACCTCTTGTCTTCAAAATTTCCCTCCTTCAACACAGCCAAAACCTTGTTTTTAAACTCGGATGTTTCCCCTCCAGCATCACCATCTTCGATCACATCCATTTCATCATCTGCTCCATCGTTGTCGTCATCGTCCTCCATTTCCATCTCCATGGTTTCAACCTCATTAGCATTCCCTAACCTCAAAGAACCCATTTCAGCATCCCTATCACCAACCGAAAGATTTAGCGCTTGCAACGTCTTGTAGTTCTTCTCCAACAAGGACAGAACATTCTTCTGCCTAAAAATGGCACCAAGGGTCTTGTTCTTCCTATTAAAACAAATTCTCAAAAACCCATCCCACTCCTTCTGCTTCACTTCAATTCGCGGCTTCCTAGGCTCAATTCTAACTACAGACGAATCTACCTTAGGCGGAGGCCGGAAATTGTTTTTACCGACTTTGAGGAGATGGAAAACTCGAGACAGCAATTGGGTGTTCACCGTAAGACGACAATAGAGTTTGTCACCGGGTTGAGCCACTAATCTCATAGCAAACTCCCTTTGGAACATAATAATCGCGCACCTAAACGCGGGTTGGTGATTCAATAACTTGAATGTCAGTGGCGACGAAATTTGATAAGGAATGTTGGCCACACAAATATCAAAATAGGGAAGCTCAGTCTTAAGCACATCCCCTTGTATCACCTGTTAAAAATCAAAAACCATTTCCCTAATTCAAACGCCTATATACAATGAAAGGAAGAAAGAGTTTCAGAATGAAAATGGTAGAGGTACCTTGAGGCGAGAGGAGTGAGGGGTGCCTTGAAAGCGGCGCTGAAGCTCGAGGACCATGCGAGGGTCGACTTCAACGGCGATAACTAACTTACCGGCTTCGAGAAGCTTCTTGGTGAGGTTACCGGTACCGGGACCGATTTCGAGGATGGTATCGGTGCTTTTGATGCCGGATTTTTGGACGATGGTGTCGACGAGCATAGGGTTTTTGAGGATGTGCTGACCTTTGGATTTGTGGAACGATATGCCTCCCTGGTACGGTGCGCTTGTTCCTGCTCCTCCTTTTGCTTTTGGCTTCTCTTTCCTTATTTTGCCTCCCGCCATTGCTTTGCTGCTCCTCTCTCTCTCTCTCTCTCGCAGTGTGTATGAGAGATAGAGAAGGTGTTCAGTAATTAGGGTTACGGTTTTAGGGTTGGGGGTATTGGGTTTGGGTTGGGTGTTCAATATGGACTAGATTGGGCTTTTCAAGGCCTAATTATTTCTCTGAAGATGGGTAATCTCCTCCTCCTCGTCCCAAAAATACTGTTTGATAATGTAGTCCAAACAACCGTTTCAGTGTTTAAACATTGTGGGACAAAAAACAACACATTTGGCAAGAGATTTCTCTAAGGCGTACTTGAGTTACATTACTCATTTTAAAAACACTAAATTTAGAGAACTCCTCTTACCTGTTTTAGTTTTTAAATAACATTGTTCAATAACGCTTTTGTAAATATGTTAAAAACTATAAGTCCCACTTGATTATAAAAAGTATTGTTCTTTTGAATCTTGTTCTTTTTCTTTTGTATATAGGGAGGGTAATTCTCTTGTCCATCTTTTGGCCCAACAGGCCGCTCTAGTAAATTGGATAGGGCCAATTCCCTTCTTTGGTCTCCCTAGCTTGGTTGCTCAAGCGATTGACAAAGATGGCAACAAGCTCTTTCCTGTTTTGTAATCTTTTGGTTTCTATTTTAATAAAGAGGTTATTTTGCCACACAAAAAAAAAAAAAAAAAAAATGTGTTATTACAAAGAGTAGGACTGCCATAAGATACTAACTAGAGGTTTTGAACTCAAAATTTCATGATATCATGAGATTTGAAGAGCCAATAAGCCAATTACCTAGATTGATACGAACCAATTCTAAGTAATAACAAGAAAGGAGAGGTTTGAGAAGAAGTGACAAAAAGAATAACCATTATGAACCCATCAATAATGAAGGAGGGAACCCCAAAAAAAAAAACCTTTCAAAAGGAAAACAATATTGCGAACACTCAGTTAATTAGAAAAGAATTATTAACAAAAATTGTGGGCTTAATTATTGGGAGAGAGTTTCCTTTTTTACTTTTTCTAATGTATTATTATTATGAGGTAATTCCACTTTCCTCCCTTAAAGTTTGGGAGAATGATACTCCACCTCAAACCTGAAGGAAAAAAACATTCTCCTCCCTTAAAGTTTGAAGAAATTAACACTCTCTCACCCTTTTGTTTATATATAATAATGAAATATTCTAAATTTTTATAAGGATCTCTTTAAAAAAATTTAATCATGGCTAGTAAAAAAATAACCGATAAATTTAGAATAAAATGCAAAATTTATCAAACACCAAAAATTTATCAAGCACCAAAAAAATTTTATTTTATTTTAAGAATTCTCTTTTTGAATTCGAAATGAAATTTGTTATTTGACATTTATGACCCTATTTTAAAATGAAATTACCCTTCATTAATGAGGATATTTTTGAACTACATAAAAATTCAGTTGAAAGAGAGGAATCCTTATTTTATATATATATATATATATATATATATAGACACACACACACACACTAACCTCTAAGCACGCACGTTGTGAGTGCTTAGGGGTTATTCTATTTTTTTAGGTAAATATTAATGATTTGCATCTATTATAATTTAAAAATATAAATTTTATTTTTCAAACAAATAGAAAGGATAAACTTTAAAGATAAGTAATAACTGTAATTTCTTTTTTGAACGTATATATGAGAGTGGTGTAGTAATTGTGGGGACTGGATTTTTGGCTGCCCAAGCCCAATGGACGCGGGTCAAAAGCCCAACGAACCCCGCAATGAATTTATAGAGAGTGGGTCGAAGGTCTAGGCGCCGGCCGGCGCTCTGGCGGCGTGAATCTCCGGACTCTTTTACTTAAGCAAATAGTCTTAACACAATATACAATGGGGATGGGCTCCTCGGCCATGGACCGAGGAGGCTCTTGCCCTTTTTTCCTTCCTCCCCTCACGCAGGAGGGATTCCCTTACATTATATACCCCTTGCCCAATCAATCCTAGCCCTACACTTGTTGAGCGATCATGACCTTTGCTCAGGTGCCTGTCCCATCAGCCGACTTCCCAGTCTCTTTGGGAGTTGCGGCAATCGAGGCAACGCTGGCGCAGGGTCTTTTCCTCATTAACGCGGTCAGGGCGATTGTCAGGCATATTTAATGTGGAGGTGACTGCTCGTTGCGAGCTTGTTCTTCGAACTCTCGAACGTCCGATGATGAGGTCATCCTCGGACTTAGATGTCTCCTCGGCTTGGGCCTTCGGCCCAGAAATGAAGTGGGCTAGGCCGTGGAATTATTTGGCCCCACAGTAATATAGAGAAAATTTTGGGTATGAAAAATAAGATGAATATGAGGGGAAAGAAGGCTAAACTTTATTTTTTAAATTGGGGCTTTTTCTTTTCTCAGTATCATTTTTTTCTTTTTGGTTATACTTTTCGATTATATTGCAGCATAATTGTTTATTTTAATTTTAAGATAATTTTCTCAAAGTTCTTTTCTGCTCACTCAGTAAGTTATTCTTAAAAGGCTTTTGTGATTTTGAGCACATTTGTATGATGTGCCTCACTTAGTTGCTCAAGATGATAACAGCAATAACCCATAACTTTTTCTACAGGGGGAATGTGCAGAATAGCACAGTGAGAAGGGAGAATATAGTAAGTTAAGATGCGTTAGAAAGAAAGTTGAAAACTAGCATCTCGAGTCTCTAAGACTCGAGATCCAAAAAGCAAAAACCGAAGTGAAAATCTAGTTTTTAAGACTCGATTTCCAAACTTGAGTCTCAAAAACTTGGTTTCCAACATTTGATCTCCACTAATCGAGACTTAAAAACTCGATTTTTATCTTAAAACTCGAGTTTTAGACACTCGAGCTGCTAGTTTTTAACATTATTTTAAAACGTGTCAACTAACTAAATTTTTTAATATTTAATGTTATTTGGAAATAAAATTCTTTTCTACATTGTCAAAACTTTTTGGTTGGTAGGATGCAAAGTTCTTTGAGTGTCCTCTATCAAATACTCTATTTTTTTGGAATCTGTAGCCACTACAGTTTCCTCCACCAAGTGCCCATCTCCATATGCCTTATGGTCTTAGTTTTAACATGTTCTATAGGGGCATTGAAGACCTATGCGTTGTTGGCACATTTATTAATTACATTCTTTCCGTTCATTTGGCAGGTTATTTGTAGTTGGTCACTTATTACAAATTTACAAGACTACAAAAATTTATACTTTTCCTCCTTTTATGTGAAGTAACAGCCTACTCAATGCTGTTTTAAAATGGCTTTAGAATTTCAATAGCCGAATTTCTAAGACCGCAATCTTTTCAAAATGATAAGATATTATTAGTGCAATCCAAAATGCAGTAATAATCTTTTCATTATGTTTTTTTTTTTTTTGGTTGAAAATTTCACTGAAATGCAATAATAATAATAATAATAAAAAGAAGAAGAAAATAAAAAATCATCTATTAAGAAAAATAAAACTAACTGAAACATACCAGAGTGTGATGAATATTATGTGTTTGTGGGTGAAGTAATTTTGTATAAACACTCGTCACACCCTTAGATATTTTTGTGATTAAAAAATGTAGTAAACCCAAATTATAATGAATGGAAATAATTTACTTTTACCCAAAAAAAAAAAAAAAAAACAATAGAAGAGCCTTTGAGCACACACGCGTGTACTCGAGGTTAGTATTATGTAATTATCATCCATTTTTACAATTCTATTAATGTTATAATCAATATTTCAATGATTGCAGATGATGCTATAATTCAGTATTAACCTCTAGGGAAATTAAAAGATCTTCCAAACAAATCTTATATATTTACATAAAGTAAAAAATGCATAGAAATTGTAACTATAAAACTATTTAAAAATTGCAAGTGAAAATATTTACAGAAGCTATTATGAAGAAGTTGATGGATGAATGTAGAAATATGAAATATTTACATAGGTAAAATTGTAAAATAATTCACTACATTAGAAACATGGAATATGTCATCTTATTAAAATTATGCCTGCTATTGTGGAGAAGTTGGTGGAGTAATATTTTGTGTTCCCCATTATAATTGCTTTCCAGTAGTATTTTCCATGGACCTATAAGCAGAAATACAAAATGTGTTACTTTAGTGTTACTTTAAAATGTACAATAAGTTTTTGATGGATGCTTTGATGTTTGTTAGGGTACTTTTTTTTTACACACATAATTTTATTTGAGTACTGTAGGACCTAAGAATCTGGCAACCCCAGCCCACTTTATATTAATCCCAAAGCCCACATCGAGGATGAAGAAATGTCCGAGGATGAACGTAGAAAGCCCAAGTTGCCAAGAAACATCGCCGAGGACGATCCTGTCCTCGGCCAGTCGAGATCATAGAAGGGAAGAGCAGCACGCCACCAAAGGCAGCCTCCCTAAGTATCCCAAGAAAAAGACAAGTACAATGGGTCAGCCATAAAAGCATGGTGGAGGAGCAATTCAAAGAAAGACTGTCACCTCCACATTAAATGCCCACAGCTAACATTCTGGCTGCATAAATGAGGAAATGACCCCTGAACAGAGTTGTCTAGATTGCTGCAGCTCATAAAAAGCTGAGGAAGGTGGCTGTGGGACAAGCATTCAAGTAGTAACCTGCATGATCAACAGATGGAGGGCCAAGATCAACTAAGAGGGAGTATATAATGGAAAAAATCCCCCAAAGTAAGGGAAAAACAACGAGAAACATGAAACATTGTAGCAATTCGTATCATCGGAGAAGCCTTAGTAACCAGGTATTGAGAAAATAATAAGAACTACAAGCTCCTCAGGAGATTGCCGAGGATGGAATTTTACACTTTGAATCTATTTCCTTGTTATTTAACCCACTCGTAACCATGTTTAGTTATTTTAATCCTTATTAAGACCTAGTTCTTGAACTCATTCTCTACAAATTCATTGTATTGGGCTAGTTGGGACTGAGTCCACTCATCTAGTAGAAGTAGTGCCCAAATCTAGTCCCTACAAATACCATCTATTTATTTTCAAAATACACACATCCTATGCTTGGCAATATTTGAAAAACTTGTGATTCAAATCCATGACAGAACAATTTTATCAGTGGAATTCAAATCCATAATCAAAGTCCATGGTTTAAACCCATGACAATTTATTTATCCAAAAGCCCAATCCTCATTGGCAATATCAAAAACCCAGTTTCCAGTGGCAATATCAAAAGTCCAATCTTCATTGGCAATATCAAATGCCCAATCTTCATTGGCACTATTTTATCAAAAAACCCGAGATTATTAACGCTTGGCAAAGAGAAAAGTAAAATGGCATAATTATTGCTTAAGTATTACTATGGGAAAAAACCATGGCAATTGTTTTATAAAAGCTCATAGGCAGTTATCTTGAAGAATATGTTCTCACATTATAACCAATGAAACACATGGTCATCACTTGCATCACAACATCCATAAAATATATCTTCAACGCTCATGGAAAATATTCGATCCCACAAGCTTATCATTTAAATTATGATGCGACTATTAGAAGCCATGAACGTTATTTATGGAATCCATCATAGTAAAGGTTATTTTCAAAGGTATTTTGAAAACTTGTCATATTGTTTCAAACATTACAATTAATTGCCCAAAAGACCCATTGCAAGAAGCAGAAGACTGAAAGTAGGCAAACAGCCCTTGTTCATCCCTGACCGAAATACAACAAGAGAACCAAATCCTTAAGAATGAACTAGAGGTTGTCCCATCAACTTTTGGTCATTCTCTACCTGACATGAACAGTACCCGAGGCTTGTAACATCAGCTGAAGTCTAAAGGGTGATGAAACTCCATCATCTTTTTTCAAGACTGCAACTCTAGCGGAAGGGGAGCTGAAACCAAATTATTCAAACTCCAGCAAATTGATGCTATAAATGTTAAAAACGTTCAAGACATGATTCATGTGCCAAGCCCATGAATCCTAAAGGGGAAAAAATTGGGAACATGTAGTTTGGAGGGCATAAAAGGGATCTCCAGCAGAACCCTCTGAAGTGGGCTTAAACTTTGACACCTGGCTTGGGGTGTTGAATCCTACTTCCTGGGGTCCAAATTTCAGTTGCAGCACTAGGATTCTTCCTTAATACTTGCCTTAATCCTATTGGCTGAACACAATCTCAGCAATCTTAGCATTTAATGCAAGATTACCCCAAATACTACCCATGTGTGACATTGCCCAAAGAAGCAAAACAGCCCCAAAAGCAAATTTCCCATTTTTAGGCCAGATCCAGGTTATTAACTCAGCTGTCTGGCTTCCCTGAATCAGAGCTACGTTTTTTGGATTCTTGTTAATTAATGCTTCTCTAAAAACTCCATTATAAAAGCATAAGAATCTCAGCCCACAAACCAACAGCTATTCCCTCTGAAACCCCTAGTCTATTTGCCATTTTGCTAGTAGTTTAGCTCTCTTTAAGCTCACTACTCATCCCTTTCAGCCCACATTTATCTAACCGCAGACATTCTTTCCTCTCCTTTACACAATCACAGCTCATAAATGCCTCCCACTACTCATAAACAACCCACTACTCACAAAAAGCCTTAACCTCGGAGTTAATCTCATCCCACTCGCTCAAAACAACCCATATTGTCTCATTCATGCCTTATGAACACACACTCATCAAAGTTTTAGTTTAATACTTGCTGCACTGAGCTGGGGATCTTTCTCTCCCTTCATTCCATCCTATTTTTTCCCCTTTTATTTGTAACAATAGAGCCTTTAATCCTTGTTTATTATTATGATGATGAAGGATATAATGTATTTGTAACAATTGAATTTTTCCCTCACATTGATGTAATGATGGCTGAAAGTACTATAAATTCCCCTAACTGAGACACACAAGGACCCCCAGGACTGAATACCTTCATAAATTTATTTAATCATTAACTTCTGGACTTTTAAGTGTAATTTCACCTTTACCGCTGGAGGACTGATTTGAACTATGACAATGTAAAAAGGATTAATAATATAACAAACTAACAACAATAATTTGTTTATTGTGCTTTGTTGTTGTCTTCTTGTCAGGGTGCAGCCTCTATCTCTTGCTTGGGCGGGCTTACACAACACCGAAAGCCTTTGGGCTTTATTTCGAGAACCCATCGTCGAGTTTCGTCTTGGCTACCCCATATTCTATTTGGGAACATCAAAATTTTCCCCTCAACAATGTTATTCATAGAAAGGACATTGCTGAGACATTTAACCTTAAATATTATTGAAGTTCACAATGTGATATTAACATTAAAAATATATGTTTATGTTAAAAATTTGGACTTTTTAGGACAAAACAAAAATATTATTGTATTTTACAAAGCGCCTTTGTTTGTGAACGAAAGCAATTTGATGTATCACTTACATAAAATTTGCAAAAAAAAATTGTTTTTAATAGTATAAATGAAATTAATTATAAGTGCACTTTATGGATTTTGGAATGATTAAAATTTTTGTTCATATTTATATGATATATAGAAATGCCTTCAACTAGTAAATGAGAAAGAAATAAAAATTTTCTCATAACAAAAAATTGAATTAATAGAGGAAAAATGGATTATTTTGATTTCTTTAAGTATTGCAGTAAAAGAATATAGTATAGAACAGTATAGTATGATAATGTTCCCACATTGTGTGGGAGCTTTACCGGCTCCATGCAGTTGCTTTATCTATTTAATCAAACTCCTTATTACAATCTTTACAGACAAATTTTTATCTCCCTCACTCAAGTTTATTTTTAAAACAATCTAAGAATAAATGACATCTGAAAATTAAATATGAGCATAATAACTATTGGGCTTTTAAGACAAAATAAAAATATTGGTAAATTTAAAATAAATAAAAAAGGTCTTTGAATGTGAATGAAATCAATTTAAATTTTTTTTAAATAGTATACATGAAATTAATTATTAGTGCACTCTATGAATTTTGGAAGCATGAGTATTTTATATCATATTTCTATGATATATAGAAAAATCTTCAAAATATGTTATAATAAAATTTAAGATTCACATGGATTTTAATTAATAAATGTTACGAAAAAGACAATCAAGGTTTAGATTGATTATGATTTAAGTGTAAATTTAAAAATATGAACTACAGTGGCAACTATGTATACTTGGCTAAAGAGATATAAAGACAAAGAGGCACAGAAGGATTGTTTTGTCTCTCTGAGAATTAAAATTTATAGTTATAAAATAATATAAACAATTACAATGGTGAATAAAAACTTTCACCAACACCCATAATATTTCAAGAGATTTACTCTTCGGGAACTCTCTTTTTATCACATCAAGTCGTTGTTCCTCTAATATATATGTTTGTTCTACTGAGTGGACTCTCTTTGACAATTCTACTTGAGGAATTCAACCTTAATTCTGGTAGATACTGATTAATATCTACTAGCCTTTTTTTTTTTTTTGAGTTTGGTCTCATAATTTTCCATTCATAATTTTCTTTTATAAGAAATGTTAATGAATGCCCTTAGGACATTCATTAACAATTCATTTAAAGAATTTTTTATGGGAAAAGAAAAAAAAATTAATATTTTGACGCATTTTTTTATTTCTCATAAAAGTGATGTCAAAACTTTCCAAAAATAGATTGTTAACCAATGCCCTAAGAGTATTCGTTAGCATAACCATTCTTTTATATAACTCAATACGAAATCCACATTAACCATTGATTGGAAAAAATAACACTATTTCACGTTTTCACCAAAATCGTAAAGGTGTATAGATCGAGTTCTGGAAAAGGAAAAAATGAATACACCAAACCAAATTTACATGTACCTAAATATAAATACAACCACATTGATGGTAATGATTCATCTTCTACATTTGACCTTAGAACCGTCAACGTAGAAGAAAAATGTACACTTTCAAACCAAATCAACTAATTAAATGAAATATAATCAAAACACACAACAAAAAACAAAAAAGAAAAAGAAGATAACAACCTACCCAAACATATCCCAAACCCTCATAGTCTCATCTTTACTCCCTGTATAGCATATTATACTCCAATAGCAACGCAATCCCACTCACAACCTGTTCATAAAAATTAATTTTTAAAAAAAAACCATTATTATTAACACAGTAATTATGAAACGCTTTTGTGATTTTGAGCACATTTGTATGATGTGTGCTCAAGATGATAATAGCCATAACCCTTAACTTTTTCTACATGGTCAAAACTTTTGGTTGGTCGGATGCAAAGTTCTTTGATTGTCCTCTATCAATCAAGATTAGCTATTAGTGTAATCAAAAAATACTTGGGCTTTGTCCCACATCAGGTGCATGAATCTGTGTGTGTGTTTATTACTTGCTCCGCGCAACTGTCACATGCAGTTTTGCTTATGCCGTATTGGAGAAAATGGACATTTGTCCCTAATTTATAAATTATGTAACAAAATGCCCCTGTTTTGAAACTATTTAGCAAAATGCTCATGTTTTTCAAACCCGATTTTAACAAAATCAAGTTGCAGGTGGAACTCGACATTGGCAATGTCGAGTTCTAGGCATATTTTACCACTTAATTTTTTTTGAAAAATTTAAGTGAAACTTGACATTACTAATATCGAGTTCCACTTAAAAATATTCATATAATTCGATTTTGAGGATATTTTGTTTTACACATAACTCGATTTTGCTAAATAGTTTCAAAACATGGGCATTTTGCTGCATAATTTGTAAATTAGGGATAAATGCCCATTTTTCCTGGTGTGTTAGTGTAATAAAAGAAAAGATTAGCTATTAGAGTATGCAACGCTTGTAACCAAACTAACTTCTTCCTCTTCTTAAAGCAAATACTTTAATTTTGTTTGGAATCTGTAGCCACTGCAGTTACTTCCACCAAGTGCCCATCTTCATGTGTCTTGAACTCTCCTCTATATTATTGTTCCATCCCATAAATACTACAACATAATAAGCACTCTTTACGGTGAATCTCTCGCTTAGGGGAATATTTCGAATTATTTCAAGATCCCAAGGCAAAAATAGTGTCTACAATTTGTCCATTCTCCATCCTCGGGTCAATTAAAGAAGCAATTTTTGTAGCATGTGCCATGTTTACAATAATTGTATACTTGAGGCGCGGTATCACATCAAGCACATAGGCTTGGATTATAGTTTATACATATTTAAATTAAATCAGTTGCTTTTTTGGCATTTTACATATGAGAAATTACATACATATCTCATGGACTTATGATCTTAGTCTTAATCATGGTCTTATTCGCTTACAAGACTACAAAAATTTATACTTTTCCGCCTTATATGTGAAGCAGCAGCCTACTCAATGCTGATTAAAAATGGCTTTAGAATTTCTATAGTTGAATTTTTGTCAAAACTTCTTAAAACTAATTCTTTATATATATATATATATATATATGGAAAACTGTAAAATTTATTAATTAAGGAATAGAAATTAACATTATGGACAAGAGCTTATTCAAGAAAACAAGGATTTTCTTCGATTCAAACAAAAAAAATCATCAATGCTAAAAGCATATTTTGCTAATAAATGAGCAGACTTGTTGTCTTGTTTAGAGACATGGGAGAACTCAACACGTTGAACCACGTGCAAAGATGAAACTATGTCATATAAGATAAGAGTCACCAAGATGGGTGTAGGGCTGCGCTCCGCCAAAGAATTAGAGACAATCAAAGAATCACCCTCTCGAATAAACTCATGTATATTATCCATATCTTTGGCAAACTGCACCCCAGCGTCGTATATTTTCCTAGATGAACAGATGGGTTTTTCACCCAAATGGAAGTGTACTGTTTACGGCCAGGCTATTGGACCGTGCTTTTGACAATTAAATAAGGCCCTTTAGGAATGTCTTAGACCCAATTTTTTTTTAAAACATGAGAAGCTTAAGCTTAGGGCCGGAATAATAATAAGGCCCTTTGCTATAGCAAGAAAAATAGGCCCCTTGTGTCCAAATTTTGACTGAGCCTGCTATACAGTGTCTCCAATTTTTCCCCTTGATTACATTTGAACTCATGAATCCATGACTTTTTTTTTTATTTTTTATTTTTATGAGAGAGTTTTAACCAAGGATTTCAACTGCATGTTTATGAGCTTGCGTTCAGACAGCCGGTTTAAGTTCCAAGTCGTCTGACCACCATTGTTCTAACTGAACAATATTTTTTTCCAAATTAGATTGGAGGAAAATCTTTCAAACTTTTCCTATATCTTTTTATTGAATGTAAATTTCGAAAATTTACTATTGAATTGCATGTACTTTATTTTCTTAATAAACATGTAATTTACTAGTCGATCAACAAACTTATTTTTTATACATAATTTGTAACCACAAAAACTTATAATTTAAATATGTCATTGATGACATAACTATTTATCTTTAATATTCTTGAAATTTTGTAAACATGAGTTTGGAGAGAAAATTTTTCTGTTCTTTTGGAGAGAAAATTTTTCTGTTCTAACCCTTGAGCCTCAAGAAACTTATTCCCCGTGGACTTCACAAACAGCTTTGCTGCCACTTGCCCATTTGTAGGACACACATTCTCCTTGCCAGTAATTTTTTTTTTCCTCTTGTGCCATTAGGGCGATCTCCAAATACGATGATGTTTCTTAATCTAATTTCTAGGTTTTTTAATTTTTTTTTAAAATTACCTTTTATTAAAAATAATAAATAAATAGTAAATTAAAATTAAAACTTAAAAAGGACAAAACGGTATCGTTTTGCTATAGATAACGACAGCAGCTAATAAATTGTTAAAGAAAGACTTAATTGAGAATAAATAAAACTTAGAATATTGAAATGACAAAACCCAAAATTAGAGGAATGAAATGAAAAGCAGTGAAACTTAGAAAGTGTGTTTTGCATTTTAACCTAAGTTTTTTTAGCAATGTCAAAATACTGGGTTGTTATCAACATATTGAAGTTATGTCAAATTAATTACAGTTTTTTTTTTTTTTTTTTTTTATATATTTACAGTTTTTTTTTTTTTGGATAACAAATTAATTACAATTTGGTTCCAAGGGAAAGAAATGCAAGGCAGTACTCTGAAGATTAAAAGTTCAAACACCAAACTAATCTATAACTTATGCATAATTCATTATTTTTAACATCATGAATGCCGTTTGAAAAGTCCAACCATTCTCAACGTTTCATATGAAGCCACATGGATTCTATGTGTATTTTGGTGCATCTATTATTTAAAGTTCACTGAATGGACTGTAGTTTTTTTGTTTATTTTTAAACTAAAAAGGCACAATTCTAATACATAGAAAATTTATAAATTCATAATGGTTAGTTGGTTTAACTTTTGGATAGTGTACATAAACCATAAACACAAGAAGACACTAGACTCTGAGCACGAGCGTTATATGCGTGCTCAGAGGCTCTTCTATTTAATTAGATAAAAATTAATAATTTGCATTCATTATAATTTGCGATTACTACATTTTCCAATCACCAAAAATAATCATAGGAGTGTGATAAGTATTATGCATTTGCAGGTGAAATAATTTTTCATTAGTACTAAGTTAAAATCCATACATTTTTTAATATTATCAGGAATCATGCTTCAAAAGATGAATCAGTGAATTCGCGACTAGCTCGCGAGTATCTTGCGAGAAGCAACCTACGAAAAGGTCATATATGGAGCACATGACTAAAAACTGAAAAGTCATGCAAGGCTGTCAAGTTTGCAAGTGTTTCGCGAGAAGGGCCAACCTGCGAAGTACCCATGAAACTTTTTGTTTGGCAAAAAGTTGTGATACTTTACCAAATTCTTTACCCACACTATAAATACCCTCATTACCTACAAATTGTAAGGAGTGATTTTCAGAGAGAAAACCCTAGCAAATACACTTGAGAGTTAAAGATTGTTATACCCACAATCATTTACACATTTCCTTGTGGTTTTCCTCAACTCCTACCTCTTCTCAATTACCACGAAGCATTGGTACCCTTAGCACATAATGAAGATAATATCTATTTAGAGAAAGAGATAGAAAAGTGAGGAGGGCAGTAATAAAAGGGGCAAAGGTTCATTATCATGATGGCTTCTCTCTTCATGTTAAGTAGGAGGGAGTCATCATCCCATTTGGCCTAGTGTTTCATGTCTTCGGGCAACAGAAGAGCCTCACCAACACTTTCAGCAATCTGGCCCCCTCGACCTTTCCTCCATGGCCTAACCCTGCTAGTTGCGGGAAAGGGAACTCTGTCTACCATAAAGGAGTGTGTGTAGGAGGAGCCCCCGCAACATTGACACAAGCGTCCCCAAGGTCGGGGGTGGAGTTTTTTGAGGTGAGAGCAGCAAAAGTTTGGCCCGCTCCCTTGGGGTGCTTCCTTCCAGCCCTAGTTTCACGGGTGGGAATTGCTGCTGCTGCAGTAGTGGGAGCAACTTAGGTAGTTTCGGGAGCATTGGCAGTTGGGACAGAGATTGAAGGAGCTTGAGTCCTTGGTACAACTGGAGTGGCTAGGAGTTATGCAAGTGTAACCCCACTCCTTTGAATAGGCATCTTGGAAGGAGACTCGTCCAACGGAATGGCAATTTGAACGTCAATCTCTTCTCGAGGTGGTGAGGGGCTACCAGTTGAAGCGTTGCCCGTCTTTTTCTTCCGTTGGCGACGAGGACGTTCAACCGAGGTAGGAAAGGCAATGGTCACTCCTAGGTCCTCAGGAGTGAAAGGTGGAGGAGAGTTACTATGATACCTCCCTTCTTCTCGGCGAGCACGTTTAGAATGGGATAAAATATACCCCTTGCAGCGAATGTCTATGTATGGAAGGAGGGGATGCCTTAGAGTGATAGCTTTTCCTGCAGTTTGGAAGCTTCGATACACGGTGGTGTATCCTCTGTGTGGGGGTAAATTGGAGATCTCAGCAACCTATTCAGATCTGTGGAGTTGATTAGCTGCCTCTTCTTCTTAAAAGTGTGATCCTCTGAAAAAGAAACAAGTAAAGGTTAGTCATATGAAATAAGGCTACGTTTGTTTTGGCTTCAAACGATTTTAGGAAATCCTTTTACACATTTCTGTGTGTTTGGTTGCGCATGAAAAATAAAGTTTTGTGGAAAATCATTTACTTTGACCGTAAAATAAGGCCTTTGACCTAGAAAATGAATGCAACTTCTGTTTTACCTTCAAATCATTTTCGGGCTCACAAACGCACAGAGAGAGAGAGAGAGAGAGAGGAGAGAGTAGAGAAAGTTACCTGGATCGTGCCCTAACCCCAGACGTGCCAGCGAGATTGCGTCGTCGAGATCGTCCCGCCAAGATCACACCCCAGCACCGGCGCCGCCATCTAGATCGTCACCACCTAAGACCGATCCACCTAAAACCGATCTCGTTCTCGACCCAAAGCTCATCGGCGCCGTCTTTCTCATTCTCGTTCTCGTTCTTGACCCAAAGCTCATCAGCGCCGCTGATCTCGTCGTCTCAATCTCATCGCCCATGACCGGTCTCGTCGTCTCGATCTCGTCGCCCATGATCTATGACCGATCTCTCTTTTTCCCTCAATTTTCGATCACTCTCTGTTCCTCCCTTTCTCAGTTTAACCAAATTTTTTAGTTTAATGAATTGTTTTGAGCAGATTTTTGTTTCTTTAAGTGTATATATTGAAATTTTCTGTAATAAAATTTATTTGGATGCTGAGAAAATGGCTGAGAAAATGTGAAAATTTTGTAGGAAAAGAGCATTTTGAGAATGTTACCAAATACCGAAAATCGTTTTCCGGACTATTTTCCATTGCACAACCAAACACCCGGATTTTATTTTCCTTACGGGAACTAACTTTCCCCTGCATTCATTTTACACTCAGAATTCGATTTACATTGAACCAAACGCAGCCTAAGTATGAGTACTCGGGAAAAGGCTAGTTGGAAAAAAGAGAGAGAGAGAGAGAGAGAGAGAGAAAGGGGGGGGGGGGAATCCTATTAGGCCAACCCACTTGCTTTACTTGCACTAGTGGGGCAGTGGATTCCACAGGCTACCAGTTCCCCGAGACGATCAAGTAGTCTCCCTTGGTCTTTTTGTCGGAGTCTGGTAGGCTTGAGATAAGTCTCACCTCCCCATGCCGAATTTTAAAATAGTACTCAGAGGTTTTACTGTCTTGAAAGCTATAAATGTAGTTGATGTTATGCTCGGTAAGCTTCAATTTGAGCTTTTTGTTTAGGGTATCTACATTATTGACCACCCTAAACACGTTCAGGGTACATTGGTTGGGAAAAACCTTAAAGTGATGAAGAAAGTTGGTAAGCAAATCACTCATAGGAATCCTCACTCCCCCCTCTACAATAGCAACGAGTGGAATCACCACTCTGCCTTCTCCCCTTGAAAGTATTGCCTAAGATTCCTAGCAATACCTAACCTCCACATCCTCGAAGAAGTTATACTTCCTTCTAAACTCTCTAAGACTCTCAGGAGTATCAACAATAGGCTTGACTTTCCCCATTTCAAAAAAAAAAAAAAAAAAAGTTTTTCTACAACAAAAATAGAAACGAAAAGAAAAGGAAGGAATAAAAAGAAAACTAGGAAGAGAATAGGTGAGACGAATCAAAGTTTTTGAGAAAAAAAAGGAGATGGACTTACAAACAGGGAGCAGGAGTGCACTGAAGGTCGCCTGAGGTTTTCCGGAAAGAAACGCAGTGAAGAGATATTTTCACTTTTTTGAGAATTTTTGGCAGTGGGTTCGTAAAGAAGAAGCAAAAAAAAAAAAAAAGAGTTTGAGCTCCTTATATAGAGGGAGAGGGGGGGGGGGGGGGGGGAGGACGGGCAAAAAACCATTCCTTTCCCGCTTATTTTTCCCTTTTCCAAAGTCCCTGTCTAACCGTCCATTTAATGATGCGTGCCAAAGATCATGGGGTGGGAAACTCGGGCGTATCTGTGCCATTAATTACCTGACTCTGCCACTATTCATAAATGCTAGCTAATGAGTGGTCTATTTTTCTTCTTCTTGAATCATGATCCCTACTTCAGTAATAATGACCTAGAGATCGTGGGGCGCTATTGTGGGGAGCAAAAAGATCCCCGTCCAAATTAAAGCCTAATAATGAAATGTGCTGCGAGAACAAGATTGGGCCAGGCCTGGCTGCATGAGGGAAGTCCAAGAAAGGGATAGGCTGTAAGAAAAAGGAAGTTTAGCTAAACCTTACGCCTGAGAAGGGAAATGCCATGGTAAAGTGATTACCGTGAAGAGGATGGAGAGTTAACCGTGTTTTTGGTTAGGTGCACGGATGATCCACTTGTAGCAACTAGGTGGCACTAAGAACTGCAAGAAACTTCCAGAACACGCAAGAGTATTGAAGATTTTTATCTCTGCCTCAATTTGGGAGCTCTTACCTAACCTCTGTCGCATTGAGATAGCCTCAACAGAAAAAATATCTCACAAAAGGCAGAATTCAAGGATAAGGAAGGGGAGGAAACCAATAAAGTAAAAAAAATATCTCTGGACACTAGGCTGGCAGTATAACAACTGTAAAAGTAGGAACAGTGGGGAGGCCTATAAATAAGAGGAAAGCTAGGTTGATAAAAGGGGGCTTTTTTTTTTTTTTTTTTTTGGGGGGGTGGGGGACGGAAAAAGGGGGATTGTATGAAAAAAGTAAGGTAAATACTCTTGTAAGACTGATGATGAATAAAATCAATTGTTTGAGCTTCCCATTGTGGAGTTTTTATTCCCATTTATTTCTTTGTAATTAAATTTTGTGGGCTTGTCATTGGTAATCCGCGGAGGACCTCGAGGAGGGGGCCTAGTTTTTTCCCGCCAACAATACACATAAATAATTTTATAATTTGTCTCATAGTGCTTTGTAAAAGATATTTTCAAACAGGATTGAGCCACAAACTTTGTCCAACAACCAACATTCTCCAATGGCCTTTGCTTTTTTGGGTTATTATGCGAGCATGGGTTCATTACTACATGGCCATGACGCTTATATGTTGCAGTTAGATTGATTTGTGGGTAAGAAGAGGCAGCCAAGAGTCACCCCTACGGCCAAAAGACGCTTTAATTTGACAATGGGGTTCTATCATATTCATATCGTGTGTGCCATCGAGATCTCTGCATTGGGGCCTTGGGTGACTGAAGCATCTGCCAAAAGAACAAGGAAAGAGACAGAGAAAGATCGTAATTAACGGCTTTTCCCTTTGTTTATTAATTTCTTTAAATTTTATTCAAATACCTTGGCCTTTGTTTTTTGGGTCTTGACTTAATGAGTCAGGAATCTGAGCATCTGACCTAAACAATGCAGCACAAAAGCGAGCCACATAGACATAGGGTGTGTGACCAGTGTGAGAGAGAAAGAAAGAGATTCCTCAACGAGGAGAGGCAAAAAGAGCTCGGGAACCATAGCTTTTGCTTTGAAAAGTCAGCAACCTACAGCAAACGACAAATAGCCTTTGACATCAAACAATTGTAAACGTAATGTGAATGTACAAAACTGTGCTTCTAGTTGAATACTTGAAAACGATACCATTATCAATGGTCCAAATCTAATACCATATACCCAAAAAATAAAAGACAGCATGCACTTTCTCTTGCTTTCATGTTTTGAAACTGTTAAAGTAACAACACACAGCACAAGTCCTGTTTTGGGGTTGCACTTTAACCTCGAATCCAAGGCCAAGTAGAAGTACTCAGAGTCAACTACCATTCAATATTATATATACTATTATTGATTTTTTTTTTTTAAAAATACAAAAAAAACCCACCCGTGTGTTCTTCCGTGAAATCTTTGTGGTGTCAACGAAAGGACTCTAATATCTAAGGCCAACTACAAAAAAGTGTCTCCTAGGAAGCTTCCTACCTCACTTCCTCCTCAGCTCGCTTTCCCTTTTTTCCATTTGCTTTGGTAAATTTGGTTGGATACCTGTGCCTCCTCAAAAATCCCATCTTTAAAAAGGCCAAAAGACCCACCAAAGCTCTCTATCCGTTTTCACTCTCACCCTTTGTTCCACTCATCACTTAGCACTAGAAGTTGCAGTTGCAGTTGCAGTGGACTGGTTGGTACATCTTCCATCTCCATTCATCTCATATTTTGTTTATCTTAGTTTGGTGTTTTTGTTTCTTTTATGGGCACAGCTTACTTTTTCTTGAATTAGTGTGTGTTTGTGTGAATGTGGTCTTCTGGATTGATTCATCAGTATGTTTTTTTTGAGTCCCCCTAGTTCTTTTAGCTATAATACTTGAAGATATGCTTTATTTCCTGAGAAAATAGATATATGTTCTTTTTTGGAAACTAGATTTGGGCTAGAATGTCAAGATCCATTTAAGATAAAAGGGTTCTTTTCAGTGGTATTCAAACCATTAATTTCATCTTGTCTAAGATAAAAAAAAAGTTCATTTCTTTTCACTCTCTTCTAGTGCTTTTCTTTAGTTATTTTTGTATCCCCTCCAAATCACTAGCTAGCGCCTCTTTTATTTCTGTCTTGAAGAATTTACCTTTCTTCTGATGTTTGTTTGCATCTGCCGTCTGAATTCTTGATTATTAGAATTAGAAACTTCCCATGATGTGTTGTTATGCCCTATTTCCTATTAAGCTCCATCTGTGGCTTAGATTGTTATTGCAAACTAAAGAATCAGGATGTTATTGACAAATTAATTCCAAAGCTAGCTTCTTGGATGGTTATGTGACTCTTATACGCGTGTTAATCTGTGTATTGTCACATTCTTTTGAGTAGTTGAACTGATTCCTTAGCCTTTTTGACTCTCTGTAATTGTATATGATATCCATAAATGTAAATTTTTTATTCTTATTATTTATTTAGATGAGTGCATAAATGTAAAATTCTCAAACTGGATTTCAGGCAGTAGTCACTATTAACACCGTTACCCCTTTATTATTGTAGTTCTTTTACAACAATTTCTATTCAATGGAGCATGATCATTGTGAGTCATCAAGAACTACTCGGAAGAGAAAGTTTCAAGAAGAAGATGGTATCTTGAGCTTCTCCATGGACAATCTCAATCAAGACCTTCTTGAAAGGGTCCTCTCATGGCTTCCAACATCCACATTTTTCCGCCTAAATTCAGTGTGCAAGAGATGGAAATCGGTTGCAGCTTCTGTGAGTTTCAAGCTTGCCTGCTCTCAAGTTCCTTCTCGGGATCCATGGTTTTTCATGGTTGATCCCCATCTCAATCAATCAATTGTCTTTGACTCTGCTGAGAGAAGTTGGAAGAAACTTGATCATCCACCTCTCCTCCAGAGAGACTCTAACCAAAATTCCATGCCTGTCGCAGCTTCTGGTGGCTTGATCTGTTTCCGCAATTTAATGGGCAACTTTATTATATGCAATCTCGTGACAGGATCCTGCAGAGAACTCCCTCCATTGGATGCAGCCCAACGAAATCAAACTATTCATGCTATTGTGATGAATACATCTTCTGAATACAGTGGCTCCTACAAGCTTGTGTTAGTCTATGGTGAACTTCCAAAGCTCTCATGTATAGTCTATGACTCAAGCATTGGTTGTTGGGAGTGGGAGGCTGCATTAAGTAGGAAGGTTGAAAATTCTCTAGAATTTGATTCTGATGATGACAATGCTGTGTATTTTCTTAGTAAGGCTGGAAATTTAGTGGCAACCAACATGCAGAGAAGCCCATCTAAACAATACTCATCGGTTATTACTAGTAAAGACGGTGAGGAGATTTTATATTTCCTTAGCTCCTCAGGGAAGGTTGTCACTTGTAATCTGACCCACAAGTGCTTCTCGGAGTACCCCAGGTTGTTGCCTGTATATTCTGAGTACTCCATTGATATCGTGGAATGTGGAGGTGAGATGCTGGTTGTTTTGTTGTCAGAATTCCTTGAAAGTGCAAGCCTTAGGGTGTGGAGGTATGATGAGGATATTCGGTCTTGGCACCAGATTGCAGCAATGCCTCCAGCAATGTCACATGAGTGGTTTGGCAAGAAGGTGGATATAAACTGTGTTGGAACAGGTCACCAAATATTGGTCTGCTTAAACTCTGGCGAACTCTTTAGCTATGTTCTTTGTGATGTGGTGACCAATGAATGGATTGAATTGCCCAAATGTTGTGTGAATGGTAAAGCCTTAGAATTCATGTCTGCCTTTTCATTTGAGCCCAGGATTGAGGCTACCGTATGAGAGCATAATGTTTGGCGTGGGAGTTGAATTGAGGATTGAAGAGTGCCATCTTTTAATTTCCTTTTTTCCTTTTTGTCTTATTTCTTTTTCTGTTTCATATTCTTTTAGCATTTTGTATTTATTTATTTATTTTAATTTATTGGAATTGTTTAACCAAACCAGCCAATGGAAATCATCCAGATTGTAGATGACATATTGTGAGATATGGTTTCCTTTATCAGTGTCTTATACTTGAACTACCTTTTAATAATTAGCTTGTAATTAGTAGAAAGTTGACACCTGACAGTAATGTGCAAATTTACTTTCTTTGAGTGAAAATTACCAAATTTCTAAATAAGAAATTCCCCTGATGAAAGCCACATAATTGATAGAAAGTTAATAAAATCATATGCCTTAATGAGATCAATTTTTAGAGTGTATTTGGCAAAACCCATGTCATTGTGATAGTTTTTCACAATCTCTTAAGCTAATTTTTTTTTCAGCTGTACTTCTACAGTTCTACCTAGAATAAAGGTGGTTGATTTTGGCTAATCAACTTTCTCAAGCTAGGCTTGAATCTATTGGCCAAAATTTTACTAAGATATTGCAGCATGAGAGTGATCTAAACTACCCCATGCATCCTTGAAGAATCGGATACCTTACGTACAAAAGTTATAATAGTTGCATTAAACTCCCCCAAAAGCCTATCAAATCTGAGAAATGATTGCACAACCTCTACAGCATCATTATTCACTATCTGCCAGCCCTTCTTAAAAAATTGAGCCGTGAGTGAATCCATTTGGTCTAGGAGCTTTATATCCATCATAGTGATAATGGCTTGCGGAATCTCTTCTACATTTACCTTAGCTTGTATATAGCTCCTTTCGCTGACTTGAGATCTGTTGCTGGTTAATCATTGCAGCATCTTCTTCAGTAAATGCGTTAGCTGGTGTGCTAAAAGATGTTCGTAACTAAAAAACTAACTTCCATGTCTTTATGTAGGTAAAGCTATCTTTGGATCCCCTATATGTTCAACCACTTTACCTTTGACATCAGCTTCAGAGAAGAGATTCCTCAGCATTTCTCAAAGATTTAAAGCAAAGAAACAAAAAATAGACTCATAGATGCACTATTTCTGTTTGTAAATGAACTCAATTTGACTTGGATTCATTATCATGTCTTTCAGCCAAACACAGCATACATCTCTCTTTATTGACTTATATATATAGCGCTCCCCTTATAGCTTTAACTTTGGAGTGGAATTTTCATGACCTGTTCAAGAAAATCTTTATGCTTAAACCAAAAGTTGATTAATTTGAAAGGTTTAGGACTAGTCATGTGGGTAATTCAATACACGAGTGTATTATATATGTACATTATTTCATAACTCAAAACATGAGTGTATTATATATGTATGTAATTTCATATTAAGTTACACACCATTGATTTCTTTAAGTCTTTACCATTAATGTCATAACACATAATAAATTTTTGGTTTAAATTTAAACGATGTTTAAAATGCAGGGTTTAATTTGAGGGTAAAGCTTCCCTTATATGAATAGGAATACAGGACGGGATACAAGAGATACGTATCTATTTTAAGACACATTCCAGTATCATGTCCCCTCCAATGCTCAAAACCAATTGAAAAAGTTAAACCCAAATTTGAAACTTTTGATCGAGGTTTAATTCGTCCCTTAAATTACTAGATTTAAAATGTAACTTAACCTAAAATTTAAAATTATAATTTGAAAGTAAAATTATAAATTATGGTAATTAGCATGTTAGTTTAACATATTATTTCACCTTACCATCCAATTAATTCATTAATTTGATAGTTTTGGTATTAATAATGTTATTTTAAGTTGAAATCGGAACGTAAGATTAATGTATTTAAGTTGTTTTTTTTTTTTTTTTCATCATTAATCATATACTTTTTGGTTCTCAGGTTAAAAAGAAAAATGAAAATATAGCAGCAATTAAAAATTTTGTAATGTAAAAGTAACTGACGTGGCAAGGCATAATTGGGTAACGTGGACAAGAATTGACAGAAAGACTTTGGAGCTGAGCGGAGGCGACTTGTCCTTTTGAGAGCAATCAATATCGCATTCCCTTTTAAACCGGTTTCGGTGACCTCCTCGACAAGAAAATATCAATTTTTATATATCTATATCCAAAAACCGAACAGAGATTTGCAAAACAAAAAAACACAGGAACTTTCGTCCTTTCAAAAGATGAAGAGAATGGAACGCGAAGAGGAATGTTTGAAACAAGAATTAGAGGAATTGCAAAAACAACTCGGAAAGAAGCTAAAGTTCGAGGAAGCTGTCTCCTCCCTCAACTCTCTCCTCCAAGATCGCTATCCCTCTGCCTCTCCCTCTCTCCACAGATTGGTTTGGCCCCAATTTCTTTCTTTACAATTCTCTAATTCTCTCTCCCTCTCTCTTTGTTTTTAATTCTAACCCTTATTATTATTCAATGGCAGTTTTATACTGTTATATGCCGAGTTGCAACCGTGTTAAAGACTCGGTACACGGCACCCGGGTTTTGGCTCGCCGGATTGGGGCTTTTTGAAAAGGCTGTATGTTTAGTTTCTGATACTTCTGAGAAAGAATATTTGAAGACTTGCATTTTGCAAGCTAAGGAGCATTTGCATCAACTAGACAATCCTAATGAGCCTCCACAATCGTCCAATCGAGGTTTGCTTTTTATTAAATTGAAATGTTTGTTTGAGAAGTTTAGGATTGATTGATTTTTTTATTTATATTTGATTTTCAGGGTATCTTTTTGAGGGGCATCTTACTGTGGATCCAGAGCCACCGCAGCCTAATTGGCTGGTGCATACGAACCTCTTGACGACTGCTGCTACGCTCATTGCAGCCGAATCCTCTTCTCAAGGTCGCGCGGAAAATGATGATAATAACAACACCTCGGAGAATGCTGCTGGGCTACTTCAGGATCTCATGAGCAGGCTCGATGATGTTTTGCCACTTGTGGTAATTCTTTAGTTCTTGGCTCTTTAAGTTTCATACATTAGGATAGAAAAAGAAAACAATTTGATGAATCCCATTTGTAGAAAAAGATGTTATACAATGAGTTTATACAAAAAGGTCATGCTCAATGCATAAAGTTCTAACTTTTGCGGGGTTTAGGAGAGATGATTAGTAGGCAGAGAAAATGTTTATTGATACAAAACATAAGTTAACATGATTATCATGCCTATGTTTGATCTTATTTGAATGGTGCTTGGTTGATATATTAGTTTTGTTAAAAAACAAATAAATTCTTTTTTTTTGGTTCCCACTTTCAAGGAGTTAACATGGTTATCATGTCTATGTTTTTAAGATCCCGGATGATGATGTTATACCCTCAAGAGCCCCGCCTGCCAGTAAAGAAGTAGTTGCAAAGCTTCCGGTCGTTATTCTTACAGAGGAAATTCTTGCGAAGCTTGGAACAGATGCAGAGTGTGCGATTTGCAGGGAGAACTTGGTTGTGGGTGACAAGATGCAAGAGTTACCTTGCAAGCACACCTTCCACCCTCCTTGTCTAAAGCCATGGCTGGTAATTTACCTTTACCAGATTGCTTGTGATTTTGGGGGGTTGTTTATTCTTTCAATTATTATGGATCTGATATAATTTGTTTGGATAGTGAGTAGTAATTAGGATTATGAACAAATAATTAATTAAATGATATAGGATTTCCATTCAACTTAATACTACTTATGGCAGGATGAGCACAATTCTTGTCCAATTTGTCGCCATGAGTTGCTAACTGATGATCATGCCTATGAGAGCCGGAAGGAGCGGGAAAAGGAGGCTGAAGAAGAGAGGAAAGGTGCTGCAAATGCCATTCGTGGTGGTGAATACATGTACGTTTAAAGTAGCTTCACTTTTCACCATAAAAGACTTGTCAATAAGTGTGATTACTGTACTTATAGACATGATTTATTGATTGTTGGAACAGTTGAGGTTACAGAAAGAAATTTTAGCTTCTTGTTTTGTACTTCTGTTTTTGTGCTGGATTTACTTCCATTTCAGTACCAATTGAATTGACTTACCAAGATGTGCATTTGAAAATTTGCTTGTATGTTTGTTTACTTTTGATTTACATTTACATTTACATTCTAAGGTGTAGAGTCCTTTCTGGAGGTAAGTGGCTGTGGTGGTGCTTCTTGTCCTGTTGATGCTAATTGAATTTCAGACATAGAATAGACCACATATGGTTCTTCATTTTGTTTTTATTGGGAAATGTTGAGTCGATTGAGACAGCTCCAATGAAGCACATCTCTTGCATTTTCTTTCACAAATCCCAGAGGAGAGCTGAATTAGGTTATTCATCTGTTATAACTTTTTATTTTTTAAATATAGATAATAAAATTTCCTTAATCTAAAGAAATCAAACAGAAATGACTAATGAGCTATGCTGGTTGTATATCCAAAGGTTCAAAAGAATTACAAATACATTTAATCAATAAACTCTTCCAGAGAAGGTCTCAAGGGATCCAAGAAGAGTTAATTAGATAAGTAGCCAATAAACCAAGCTTTGGGATTCTCTGTAGATAGCTCTTGATCTTTAATTGTCTCCCTATTCCTCTCCTTCTGTACAAGCTATAGCTACCCAATCTGTGTTCCTTAAAAATTTAGAACTTCTACACCTCATTGAAACAACCTTTATCACTGACTTAGGCATCATCCATTTCACTCCAAAAGCAACAAAAATAAAATTTCTTAACTCCATAGTTACTGAACAATGCAATAACAAATCGTACAAAGATTCATAGCTACATTTGCATGTAACACAGCTATTTCCTATTATGATTCCCCTTATTATAAGATTATCCAATGTAAGAATTTTCTCCTAGATTGCTATCCACACTAAAAGCTACCTTAGAAGGAATTTTGACCTTCCAAACTGCTTTCCATGGAAACCTGACCTTGCGGGTACTTTCTTAATTTACCAGTTGTGTTGCCCATTGAAGTCTCTTCACTTCAGCTATTGCTGGATTACTTTTGATAGCGCCATTGTTAGGTCTCCTCATTATATGTTGAACCTTTTTCTGTACTCCATTCTGTGAATCGTCTTATGCCTCCAGGTGGCTATCTTTTAAGGAATTCAACCTTGGCTATTATTTAATGAATTCTATGACCTAAGAAAGCATCTCAGTTACAAAGCTTTGAAATATATTTCCATAACCACTGTTGCAAACATTGTAAACAACCCTCTGGTCAACTCTGGCTTGAATAGCTCATTTTCGGTGTTCTCTAGCATTTTGATCAATTGAAATGGGGAATAAGCCTTCAGTATTTAGTTTGGAAACTCCAATTTTTTGCTCAACCACACTGCCTTAGCAATGGAGCAAGAACTGGAGGTTGAATTCATCCACTGCTTTACAAAGTGAGCAAGCTACTTGCTCTGTATCAATAAATCAGGCTAGACTGCATTTTGAGTAGGACTGCGTGCGGGTTGGATTGGATGGATTGAGTGAAAAAATTTAACCAATCCACCATTGTTGGTTGGAAAAATTCTGAACTGCTGCTGACTCACCAAGCTTCAAAAAAGGCAAGTTGGTTCAAAATTTGGGTGGTTTCAACTTGGCGGGTTTGGCTAGTTAGTTGTAGTTGTGTTGTGTACTTCACTTTTTTTTTTTTTTACCATTTACTGATAAATTTACATTGTATTTTCTCTAAATCTTATAAATCATTGAAGGAAATCATAGGAAGTGATCAACTTCTCCATAGATTAAGACGAAATCAAAGTACATGTCTTAATCTAGGTATATTTTCTATATATATATATATATATATATATAGAAAATACCATATCCATGCCATTATATATGCTTACGAACATGTCGGGAAAATCATTCATTTTTCATGTTGCACGTAAATTATGGAGTTAACCAAAAATAAAATATAAACTTATATTTGATATGAGATAAAGACTTAAAAGAGATGAAAACACACACACACACACACACATAGGTGAGTTGGGTCAGCTTTTGTCAGTTTTATAAAACTCCACCTGTCACTCAACCCAACTCACCACTTTAATAGTTAAATCTGCCCAACCCGCTTGAAAATCAATATTATATCCGTGTGAGGCGGTGTAGAGTAGAGTGGAGTGGGTTGGACGATTTAGGCGAATTAAGCGGGTTATTACAGAAGCCTAATTTTGAGAGTAGAACTTTGGCAGCAATCCCCAAAGATGCATTTTTAATATTTCATGGAGCCGGGTTTTCCATATTTTGTTCCATAGTTCCATGCCATCCTGGTTGAATCTTGATTGCTGAGCTCTTTTGTATGTTATATGTTGATAACAGTGAAGTCTCCTTCTCTCTGTCCAACCCAAATGGAGTTTATTAGCCTCAAAATTATTCTTCTAGGAAATTTCGCCTAATTGCATCACAGGATTTTTTCATCAAATAGACTGGAGATTTTATCTCTCAATTTTTTTTTTTTTTTTTTATCTATAAAAAAAAAAATCAAATAGACTGGAGAGTTTTCCCTCGTCCCATCTTGCACTCTGGCTACTAAACAGATTGGTTACCTAGATTGGCAACTATATTTTCATCCATTGGTCTTATATTAAAACAAGAGTTTACAAAAGCAACATCATATTCTATGATAAATAAAATGTAAATTACAAATAAAATAAAATTATAATACCTTATTGAAGTGGTTCATTTAAGTCAAAACAATCTTTTGGAGCAAAGTAGTGAGTCTCACTTGCAACTACATTCACATCCATTGGTACTATAATATACATGTATTAAGAATAAAAATTAACATCATATTAATTTTAACATATTTTTTAAAAATAAATATGAATAAAATAAAATACTATAATGGTACCCTGTTTAATAATTCCTCAATCCTTCATTGGCATTTCTTCATCACTTCTTCTCTTTGATATTGATAAGTGGAAGAAAGTGAGTTTGATATTGGTAAAATGAAAGAAAGTGGATAGTAAAATATTATCTTAGTGGCATTAGCTTGCTGGTAATACAGACATTGTTTTACCTATCAAAAAAGAAAGTGGATAGTAAAATATTGGTAAAATAACATTTGGTGGAAAATAAATAGTGAAATGGAGGGAAATGTGTTAAGAGGACAATTTTGTTCAAAGAGTAACATTTATTCATGCCAGTCGAATTTCTCTCTCTCATTCATTTATCACAATTTTTTATTAAGTCCCCACTTTAATTCAACCTTAACAAGTGGTGCTTGTTAACATTTGCCATAAAAAAATAAAATAATAAACAGGATAATAAGAGAATGAATATGCCTGGTGTATCATCATAAGTTTAAATCTATTACAAAATTCTCTTGTAATATTTATCTGGTGTTGCATAACCGAAGATCAAATGGGCTCTAAATGGACCCTTAATTGGGCCACAACATTTAGTTGGTAAGAAATAAGAAAGGGAACCCAAAAAGGGCAAAATAAATAAATAAATAAAAATTTTCTGTGTCACGTCGACTCGAGCTCTAAATGATCTGACTATCGTGGCTGAAGCATCTACATAACTTTAATTTTCACAACTCCCTTTCATATAAATAATTTTACCAACCCGAATTTAAAAATATTTGTGGACTTTACTACTTCAGCAAATAGCAGCTGAGCACTGAGTGGAGAGATACAGAAATGGAATTGGCTCTATCCTCCTCATCCTCCTCTTCTTTTTTGGGTATCAAACATAAACACCATAGAACCATTTCTCCAATTCCATATCGTACATACTCTTCTTCACACAAATACTCACCTACAAATGGAACCTCCTCCTCTTCTCTCTGTCTTTCTCTCAATACAACAATGCTTTCCAATGGGTATGTAGGGAGAGGCATCAACAGCAGCAGCAGCAGCAGCTTCAAAATTCCTAACAATAATAGCAGTAGTAGTTCTAAGATTTATAGGAGGCAAGATTCTTGTCTTGTAATTGCTCCACCCAATGGCAAGACGCCACGTGCCATCATCAAATTCTTGGGCGGTGCTTTCATTGGAGCTGTTCCTGAAGTCACTTACAGGTAACAATAATATATTCATTTCTTCATTTTTTTTTTTTCCAATTTGGTTTATATATTTTTTTTCTGATGTTATAATAGTTTTTGTTGCAATTTGTAGCTACTTAATTGAGCAGTTAGCGAAGGAAGGGTTTGTTATAATATCTGTGCCTTATAATGTAACATTCGACCATGCCCACGCTGCCAAACAAGTTTACGAGCGATTCAATTCCTGTTTGGATTCAATCCTAATCTCTGGATTGCCCCATGCCAATTTAACACCCCAACTACTTGTTAACCTTCCCCTCTTTTCTGTTGGCCATAGGTTCGTAAATTTCATCATAGTTTTTCTGTAACATTACATCACACTTTTGCTTATACCAACAACTCATAATTTAACTCTTCTTTCTAGCAATGGCGCGCTTCTCCAAGTACTCACCGGAAGCTATTTCTCTGAAAACATACCAAAGGTTTGGTTTTCCTTGACCTTGTATGCGGATTTATAACTGTAATTGAATTATTTAAATAAGTCATATGACTATTAAATAGCTCATGTGTTTGAAGTGGGTTAAAGGAAGTTTCCTCCAAATCAGTTTAGAGTAAAATTCTATTTATTTTATAATTGAAGTTTCGTTTAGTTTGATATTATATTATAAGTAAAGCGATTTTGCGGTTGTGGAGTGTAACAAAAGGGTGTTATCTCTTGTGGAAGGCTAATGCCATAATCTCGTACAACAACAGGTCGGCAACAGAGGCAGTGCCTTATTTCGAGCAGGTAACTTTTAGTCGCGTTTGTTTCATGATATATATATATATATATATAGTGCTTCATTTTACTAGAGCTTTTATGGTTGTTTTGCCATTTTCTTTCACAAACTCAAAAATATATGTCACATTTGAACTGATCTTTTAGATAGATGTACTGCATCCCTGTTTGCTGGTAGAATAAGCTTAAGCAATCTGTCCTTAAAAAAGAACTTCCCTGCACTAAAAGACAAGTCATGGTAGGAATAAGTTTAAACATAAGATGGACAGTTATGAATTGATCAAATACATGCATAAATTGATAGTACACTTGTTCTTGAAATAGTGTTTTGCATATCAACCTGCCAAAGATAAATGCATTTTGGTACAAGAACAAAAGGGGCCCCTTAACCCTGGTTTAGTCTTTAGGCAAGAAGTTCTACAAGACTCTCTTTTTTTAAGGTTTCATGAAATGTTGATTTTAGATTTCCCATTAAGAAAAGATAACGCTGCATTTATTGTTGACATACCCTTGAGTTAATGGTATAATCAAGGCTTTTTTTTTTTTTTTTTTTTTGTAATCTTAATATTTTCAACTGGAAGGGGTGTTTCCCTCCTTATATGCTAGTCCTAAATCTCACTAGAGTTACTACATATGAGCAATGGTTCATGAAAGCCTCTAATATCCATGGACGTCTTTAGATTTTCATGTCTGAGAGATATTACACTCATGTAAGGGGTCTTGGGATCAAGTCATGATGGATATAAAGGTATTGTGGGAAGATATAAGCATGATTGCCAATGAGCAAGCCTGAATCCAGAGTAGAAAATGAAAGCTTTTTTAAATCATAAGAAGTCCATATATGTAGCTACACCGATAAGAGTTTTTTGTATGTGTTTGGAATGGAAGTAACTGCATGGATTGGGTATTTTTATCACTTGGGAAAAACCACTTGCACCAAACTATTGTCTAATTAATGTTGTGCATTAAAAATTTGTGGTTCAATTTTGCAGTTGGGTCCTTTAGTTTGTCAGATGAAGCCAGTTGTAGAAGCATCTCCAGTTTATTCAATGGCTAGGAGTGCATCAGGTAGCATTGTAACTTATGCTAAGTTGGTGACTTTTTGATAATTTTACTATTAGATTTTACATTTGGTCACTTGACATCTTACTTTCCCCTTCGCAATAGTCTTGCTTCAGTTCTTAGTGCCTTCTTTGGTGATGCATGAAGCATGATTCATTTCTTGGATATATATTTACTAATTGCTATTGATTTTCAAAAAATATTTACTAATTGCTTCTTGTTATCAATCTGATTTATTGGGTTGTACAGAAGACAAGATATGGAAAGTTTTAAAATAAATTTTAATCTACTGTACGTCTGCCAATTCCAAATTTTGCAGTAATTTCTGCAACAAGATAAAATACAAAACCTCATGAAATGGGAAACCTGGATACCACTGTACTTGTTCTAATGGCTCCTAGTTATGCTCATGATTTTAGCCCGATTTTGGTGGTGTTTACTGCTCATTAAATATTATCGAAACTTCATGCCTTTTTTCCTAACTAGTGTCCTGAGAATTTTCTTATAGGTTGCATGGGCAATGGCTTCGGACTGAACTTTGACACAAAATGGACAAACAATCATTTGAACTTTTTGAAAATAAGATACGATTGACAAAGTACACATCATTAATGGACATTTATATACACCATTCAAAGACTAAAATATCAACTACTTTTGGTCAATTCCATTGATCATTCTTCTTTATTTAGGATATATTGTGCAAATTCTCTGTTAAATCAGAGGCTAATGGCCTGAAGCTCCAAGAAGTGTTATTTTTATTTTTTTTGCTACCTTCAATCCCTTAGATGCCTATAATCTAAATTGAATACTGCACGTAACTGGTGTCTCATCATCTGTTGTGTGATGTTTATCTATATCAAATGCTTACATGCTACTGCTGCCTGTCTAGGAGATGCATGGAAAGTGCTACTTGATGCAGCTGGAGCAATGATACCAGATAGTGAGCAGGAATCCCTCATTTCACTGACCAAATTTGTTGATCAGTTGCCATCAGTGCTAAATCAGGTACATGGATATATGTTTGATACTACCTAAGCGGTCAAATCCTTGGTCTTTATGGATCATTGGTTTGGTCTTCACTACTTGCAGAGGTAACCATGTTTTGAACTAAACCGTTATAGTTGATGAGGCTCTTTCTAGATGCACTTAAACTATATCTTGGTGTAAATAAGGTCCACACAAGATTTTATCAGTAATCATAGGCAATTAATGAGTTTGGAATGCAATTAATGATCATGCAGTGAGTCTCTTTTTGGCTTCATAGTTTTCTGTCCTGATGCTTCTTTTCTGTTTACAGCTTTTTAAATGGTAGTGTAGTTCTGTTAAGTATAGTTTTGATAATTTATGAAGGTTCTGTTAGGTTACTGAAGGGATTTCAGAGTTCAGGCCAACACCATCTGAGAATCGTGATTGTTTTAGGAGCTCATACAATGTCCAACACACCCTATTGGTATGTAAAGTGCCCCTCTATTCTAGAATTTTGTTAAAAATGATGGGATATATTCTGGATGGTTTATTTATTTATTGTGTTTTAGGTGAAGTTCAACTCTGACACAATTGACGAGACAGACCTTCTTGAAGAGACATTAAAGCCTCGTGTGGAGTTGAATGGTGGGACACTAGAAAAGGTCCAATTGAGTGGTAACCATATCACACCATGTATACAGGTATATGTATTTTTTATACTGTTCTTGCTTTTATAAAGTGTGGGCATTTTTTTAAAGAATTTATATGGTCAAGTGATGCATTGTTTATTTGCAAAATCTTACCCCAAAAAAAAAATTCATATGTAAGCTAAATGAACATGACAAAGATGCAAACTCTATTTTTTCAAACCTTATGGTTACTTTTATATACTAATGTGAAATTTTTTTTTTGTCAAGTACCATGCCACAGAGAAAGCTATTTCAAGTGAAACATTGCATAATCATAATTAAGTTTCAACACATGCAGCTCAATTAAGGTCGACGTTGGTCTATATTTCTCCACTAGTAGTAGCTGTGATAAATAATCTCTCATACTAGCATACATAGATCTAGGCTGAGGTTTTCCTTTCTCAAAATTCCTTTATCCACTTCATGTAGTGTACAGTGAGAAATCTACAATGGCAATAGCTAGACTGTTAGAACATCTAGATGGAACAGGAAAGTTCACAGTTGGTCCTTGTTCCCTGTGACAGGAAACATTTTACTTACATTTTGCGCTATTTTTTCCCTTGATGAAAACTTGTATGACTTTTATATGATCATACATCCTCGTCTTTTTACTTTTTCATTTTCTATTTTTTATTTTATTGTTGTCCTGATCAGGAACCAAAGTGGCAAGTAGGTTATGTGTATACTCCAGCTGATGCTATTGCTCAGGGGCTTAAAACTCTTTCATTGAATGAGACCAGAGAGCTTTCCAGAACCATAAGCAACTGGTTCAGGCGTTTTGAAGATTGAAATGCCAGCAGTTCTACTAGAAGAGAAAAGGTTATGTTGTACCGGTGTTGAGTTTGTATTCACACAATTAGTGTGGGCAGCTTCATTTTAAAATTCTAGTCCAGGAGCAGCATTGCAGTGCATAGAGTTTCAAAAAAAAAATTTCTCTTTGGCTTATTGCACTACATAGAGTATAAAGTTTGAACCTAAAGATGAGTGTTTCAAACTGCTGTGTATAGTTTGAACCTAAAAAAGAGTGTTTCAAACTGCTGTGTATAGTTTTTATTTTTAATTATCTTTTCTTACTCTAGTTTTTATTTTTAATTATCTTTTCTTACTTTTATTAAACAGGTTCAGTTGGCCATATATTGGGATAGCTCTCTCTCTTTTTTGTTATTTGTTTCCCTCCTTTTCTCTTTCTTTTGGGTTTCACATGCTGCAATAGTAAGTGCATACGCTGATTAACATTTGCTTTGCAGTAGCATGTTGGATGATTTGCACGGTTTCAGCTCGAGTTTGTCGTCTTATTCTAATGGTTAAGACGTTAAGCTTCTTGCTAGAAGCTGGGAGAACAAATTAAAAAAAAAAAAAAAAAATGCTCACACACACATGAACAACTTGGAAATCGGCAGAGGTTTAGATTTTAGAACCTAATTTCTTTCAGAAATCAGAATACCATCTTGAAGCATCTAGACAGTGTATACGGTCAATTTTTCTGCATTGAAGCCACAAAAGTGGAGGAGCTTTCTGCTTCAGAATTATCACTTATGTTAGAGGTAACGAAGATTGTTTGAGTTGTTTTGCGACAGTGGACTTGTTTGGGGTTGTTCACGGACAATTTATTTTATTTTAAACTCATATAAGCAAATTATAGTTAAAAATGTTTTTTCCTCTGATTAGATTGGGAATTATACCACCTGGAAGGAGCAGGCTGTGCCAATTGATCTAGAGGTGATTGTCAAAATTTATTTTTTTGGATAAAAGGTGGTTGTCAAGTTCTTTGCGAGATTAATGGCTTGTCGACCGTTCAGTAGGAAAATCTCAATATGTCGGGGTTCGCTTTGGCTGATATCATATTGTTGGAGTCGGATGGTTTGAGTTGTATTTTTTTTTTAATAAAGTCTGGCAATTTCACTGAAAAAAAAAATGAAAAATGAAAAGAAAAAGAAAAAGAAAGCTATACAATCATTTGTGTCGTGATTTTGTTCCGATAAGAGTTTGTGATTTATTTTGTTGTTTTTGTGAGAGTTGGTAGGAGTTCATTTTTTGGGTAAATTGGTTGGGTTTGAGAGAGAGAGAGAGAGAGTTGTCAAACAATTCATTTTTAGTTTTTAAATAACATTGCACATATTTTCACACATTTTTTCACTTACACGTCTTTTAAAAAATTACAAACAATTTTACTCAAACTACTCTACCAAATGGCCTTCAAATACGCGCTTCTCAAATAAGTGACTCTGCTACCATGCAATGTACGTAGTAAATGCTCCTAGCACCTGCTGATTGTACCCAAAAATTAAACTTTTAGATATATTTATATCCTCCTCAAAGTTAGTAGTGCCCTCCAAAAACATAAACCTTGTTGTCACATGCTAAATGCTTCTTTTTTTTATTTATTTTTATTTTATGGGAAATGCTTCTTAAACGGGAAGGCATACGTCAACCGGATCCAAAAAATAAACTTTCAAACACGTTTTTCTTCTCCCAATAAAATTGGTTGTGCTCTCCAAAAGAGTGACTCTGCTATCACGTAATAAATGCTTTTTAATAAGTGCTTTCCTGCCATTGTCAACCAAACTCAAAAATTAAACTTTCAGATACGTTTCTCTTTTCCCTTGTGAAGTTGGTTGTACTCACCATAAAAGTGACTTTGTCCGTTGCGTAATAAACAATTCTTAATGGGTGTTGAAGGTACCTGTTAATTGGACCCAAAAATTAAACTTTAAGATACGTTTTTCTTCTTTACATCAAGGTATTTGTGCTGTCTAAAAAATTGATTCTACTATCACGTAATAAATGCTTCTTAACTAGCGTTGGAAGGCAGTCGTTAATTAGACCAAAATATTAAACTTTCAGATACATTTCTATTTTTCCCGTGGTTGGTTGTGCTTTCCAAAAAGTGACTTTGTTATCATGTAATGAATGCTTTTTAAGGGGTGCGTTTTGGCGCCCGTTAACATGACTCAAAAATTAGATTTTTAAAATTGAATTTTGTGGACTTTTTAGCTGGGAATTTATTTGGGAGTTAGTGATTCTAATAAATATAAATGTCGAATTACAACTTACTCACTTATAGTTTGATCGAAATTTAAGTTGTGTACCTGTAGTTTGAGTTTTGACATTTTACTTATTTGAGATTAGCTCAGTTAAATATCCTTAACCCACATTCGTTAAAAACATGAATAAATATATAATTTTGCTCCACTTTTATGTCTCTTTCCTAAAAAAAAAAAAACATAAAAATACAAGATCAAATAAGATAAAAAAAATTCAACGGAATACTTGAATCATGAGATTTCAATCTATAGGTAGGCAACTTAAATTTCTGTTAAACTTTAGTGGCTTTAGGGTGTCAAACGGGTAGGTTTGGAGTGGACATAATTGGGTTGGGTATATAAAACTCATTTACACATTAAAACCCATTTAACTAATTGCTTTTAACCTAAACTCAACCAAACTCAATTATTATGGGTAAACCCCAACCCACCCAATTACCCAATTATCAAAATTACCAAAATGCTCCTAAAGTGTAAATGACCAAAGTACTCTAAAATTTTCAAAAATTACCAAAATATCCCAAAACCTCAAAATTACCAAAATAACCACGAAACTTACAAAATGACCAAAATACCCTCGAAACCCAAATAAATGACCAAAATACCCCAAAACCTAAAAATGACCAAAATACCTCAAAAACTCAAAAAATGACCAAAATACTTCCAAAACCTTAAAATTACCAAAGTACCCCCCAAAACCCAAAAAATTACCAAAATACCCATGAAACCCAAAAAATGACCAAAATATTCCTGAAACCTAAAAAATGACCAAAATACCATCGAAACCTAAAAATTACCAAAATAACCTAGAAAACTACAAAATGACCAAAATACCCCTAGAACCCAAAAAATAACCAAAATAACTATGAAACCTAAAAATTACCAATGTGGGGTTAAGAGCCCAAATTTGTGTACTGGGCCTTGGGCTCTATTCGAGGATGAGTGAATGTTCGAGGAAGAGCAGACGACTGGGAAAGGCCCCAAAGTGGAGAATCAAGCAAGAAAAGAATGTTGGGGAATAGTCCGAGGAGTACCTTCTTCTCGGATATATTGAATATCGGTCAAGCACACATTTGGGGTAGTTCAGATAACCTTCCAAGTAGTTCCAACAATCAGGATGAACCTCAAGCACCTACAAAGGTGATAAGAACGCAGAAGTATCTAAAAGGAAAGTTGCTGCCACCGCATTTATGTGGAGAAGACCCCTGAACAGTGCAATCTCAACAACCACCACTCATAGAGAACCAAAAAATAATGTTTGATGGGACATGTACTCAAGTGAAGGTTTAGATGGCTAACAAGTGTAAGATCAGAATGGCCTGAAGGGAACTATATAATGTAAAAGATCTCACATAAGAGAGGGACGGAGAATATAGAAAAAGAGGAGGGAGGAAGATTTACTATAGCACTAAAGACTCATAACTTTCAAGAACAGTTCAGTACATAATTAATCTCCTCAAACGATAATTTAATCAAGTTCTAATTGTGTTTTTGGGCTCATTCATCTTTTAAATCTTCTCTAACCATTGTCCAGTTCACATATAGTCCAACTTTTTCACCCACTCTCTACAAATTCATTGTATTGGGCTCTTTGAGCTCATACCCCATAACTTTTGGGCTTGGGCCACAAGTTGTGACCTTACAATTGGCGTCGTCTGTGGGAAGAGCTTGAGCAATAGTGAACGCAACGGCCAACTATGGCAGAACTAGGTCCACAACAAGCAGAGTCGAGGGCATCCCAATATGGCGATCCTTTCTTCCTCAACCTCGAGCAGAGAGGTGACCGTGAAGGAAGTGTATACACAATCCATGCTGAGAGGAGCCTATCTCGTGGTGGTAGTCATGTCTCCCATGCAAAGAGCAATAGGGGTATGCAGCTGGAGATTGACCGATTGAAGAGGGAGCTACGCCATGCTAAAAGGAATCGAGCTTCCCCTGATAGTGATATTTCTTCTGATGATGAAGGAGACACTAGTTACAAGCGGAGGTCTCGAACTCTGCCCAGTGAGTGTTTTTCTTACGAAGAGGAGCTCCATAGCGAGCGGCGGTTTAAAAGCTCGCCACACAGGGGTGTAGGAAACGGCGCTATAAGTAGAGCTCTGGACCAAATCTCTAAGTCGCCTTTCATGCGTAGGATTGAGGGGGCGAGACTTCCCCGGCGTTTCCATCAGCCAACATTCACCATTTACAACGGGCAAACTGATCTTGTTGAGCACGTGAGCCATTTCAACCAGAGAATGACTGTTTATTCCAAGGACGAGGCCTTGATGTGCAAAGTCTTTCCATCCAGTCTTAGACCCATTGGGATGAGGTGGTTTGATGGCCTAAAGGCAGAATCCATAAATTCCTTCCACGAACTCACTCAAGCGTTTGGTTCCCGGTTTGTGACCTGCAGGAGAGTCCCTAGGTCGTTAGCTTCCCTCCTATCCTTGAGCATGCAAGAGGGTGAGAATCTTAAAACATACTCCAACAGATATTGGGAGTTGTTTAATGAGATTGAAGGTGACTTCGATGACGTGGCCATCAATACATTTAAGCTCGGCCTTCTGTTTGAGCATGGTTTAAGAAAATCCTTTACTGGTAAGCCCGTCACCAACGTGCATTAGCTCATGGACCGAATTGACAAGTATAAAAGAGTTAAAGAGGACCAGCAGCAAAGGAAAGGAAAGGACAAGGTTATCCCTCAGGAGATGAGGGATTTCAGGTCGGATCGTTACATTACTAACAAACCGCATAGGGATTTTACTGGGCAGTCAAGATTAGCAAATATTCAAGTTGTCAACGCTGTTTTCAAAGAGCCAATGCACCAAGTATTGGAGAAGATTAAGAATGAGCCGTCCTTCAAACGACCGAATAAGATGGTGGGAAACCCTGAAAGACGCAATCATAAACTCTATTGCCAATACCACTAGGATTATGGTCATACCACAGAGGATTGTAGAAGTCTGCGGAATCATTTGGACCAACTTGTCCGTGAGGGCAAATTGAAACAACTCCTGCATCATTCCAGTAGCCAAGGAAGCTAGGCAAGCTCGAAACCTCGAAGAGATGATCATTCAAGACTCCCTTTGGGAACTATCAATGTTATTTTCGTTGCACTTGGGAGAACGGGATCCTGGCTATCTAGGATAATGTCCGTGGCTCGTCTATCCACAGGGGACGTTAATCAGGATCCGAAGAAGGTTAAGAGGAAAATTCCACCAGTCCTGAGCTTCTCAAATGAGGATAAGATTGGAACCATCCAACCCCATGACGACACTTTGATAGTTACTCTCAGGATTGGAGGGTATGATGTGAAGAGAGTGATGATGGACCAAGGCAGTGGAGCTAAGATAATATACCCTGACCTTTACAAGGGGCTGAACTTAAAACCCGAGAACTTAACTCCCTTTAGTTCCCTTTTGGTGAGTTTTGACGGGAAGGTTATTGTCCCGAAGGATCAAAAACGATTACCTGTGCAAACTGGTCCGGAGATAGTGGAAGTGGATTTCATTATTGTAGATGCATATTCACCCCATACAGCGATCGTGGCCAGACCCTGGCTTCATGCACTAGGAGCTTTTTCTTCTCCTCTACACCAGAAGATTAAGTATCCATCTAAAGGCCGGGTTCAGGAAATTTTGGGAGATTAATCTGTGGCCAGAAAGTGCTTGGTGGCTGCCATACAGCATAAGCCCGAAGCTGAGTCCTCGGCCTATCTAGGAGAAGATTTATAGCAATTAAAACACCCAACGGTGCCCATCGATAAATCAGCCGAGGAGACAAAATGTGAAGATTTGGTAAAGGTCGCTATTGAGGATGATCTAGAGAAGTTTTTTTTTAAGTTGGCTCTCAGTTTCCATCTCAAGAGAAGGAAGAACTAGTAGAATTTCTCAGAAGGAACATAGATGTATTTGCTTCGAACGCCTATGAATGCCCAGGAGTGGATCCAGAATTCATCTGTCATCACCTGAATGTCAACCCACTGGTCATTCCCAAGAAACAGCCTCCTCGGCGCCCATCCAAGGAGCATGCTGATGCAGTACGAGAGGAAGTAACGAAGCTCAAACAAGTTGGAGCTATTAAGGAGGTGTTTTATCCTGAATAGCTAGCTAATACTATGGTGGTGAAAAAGAAGAATGGGAAATGGCGAGTGTGCGTAGATTTCATAGACCTAAATAAGGCGTGTTCGAAAGATCTATTTCCTATGCCTAAAACAGATCAACTAGTGGATGCAACGGTAGGCCATCCTCAGATGAGTTTCCTAGATGCTTTTCAAGGCTATCACCAAATACCCTTAGCCTTGGATGATCAAGAGAAGACTGTTTTTGTTACCCTCATTGGGAACTACCACTATAAGGTGATGCCATTTGGTTTGAAACATGCAGGATCTACATACCAAAGAATGATGACGAGGAAGTTCAAGCCTCAGCTGGGCAAAAACATTGAGGTCTACATAGATGACATGGTGGTGAAAAGCAAGGTAGTCTCGGAACATGTGGGTGACCTTTTGAACATTTTTGAAGTTCTTAGAAAATACAAGCTGCGTTTAAATGCCTCCAAATGTTCATTTGGCGTGGGATCAGGCAAATTCTTAGGTTACATGGTGACTCATCGGGGGATCGAGGTCAACCCCGACTAGATAAAGGCTATAAACAATTTATAACCACCTCGGAATCCTAAGGAGGTCCAAAAGTTGACTGGAATGGCCGCTGCTCTGAACCGATTTATCTCTCGGTCAGCGGATAGATGTAGACCTTTTTTCTTGTTAATTAATAAATGGAAAGGATTTGAGTGGAATGAAGAGTGTGCCTTAGCCTTTCAACAACTTAAAGACTATCTCGCTCGGCCACCAATCATGTTCAGTCCTGAGCTAGATGAGGTCCTTTTGCCTACATTGCTGTGGCTCCTTTTGCAGTAAGTTTGGTGTTGATAAGAGTTGATAACGGTGTACAAAAGCCAATTTATTTCGTGAGCAAGTCGCTGCATGAAACTGAGGTTCATTATCTGCCTCTGGAGAAAGCCATCTTGGCAGTAGTACTTGGTACGCGGAAGCTGCCTTATTATTTCTAAGCACATACAGTTGTTGTCCTCACCCAACTCCCACTTAAAGCAATACTCTGAAATGTTGACTACACAGGGAGGATAGCTAAATGGGGTACACTTCTAGGGGCTTTTGACATCAAGTACACGCCTCGTACCTCCATGAAGGGACAAGTGCTCGCGGATCTAGTAGCCGAGTTCACTGAACCCCTATTAGAAGAATTGAGACCAATACAAAATATGGATGAAAAATTGGTTGGCATGATTTCTCAACAAGGTCCCTTATCTTGGGAAATATACGTGGATGGCATAGCGAATCAAAAAGGTTTCGGGGTGGGGCTAGTGTTGATCTCCCTTGAGAAAATCATCATTGAAAAATCGTTGAGGCTAGACTTCTTGGGTACAAATAATGAGGCCGAATATGAAGCTCTGCTGAGGGGAATGGCTATGGTTCAAAAAATGGGTGGAAAGTTAGTAAATGTATTCTCTGACTCAAAGTTAGTCGTCGGCCAGGTGACCGGAGCATTTGAAGCGAAGGATGAAAGAATGCAGGAATACTTGAGTCAAGTCCGACCCTGCAATTAAAGTTTGACTCTTTCAACTTGCAACATATCCCAAGAAGCGGAAATACGCATGTTGATTCCTTAGCCATGCTTGCAACGTCCTCGGCTCGGAATCTGCCACGGGTTATCCTTGTGGAGGACTTGTACAAACCTACGGATATAAGAGTTAAGACAATCTTAGTTCATCAGATCAGAGCAAGGCCTAGTTGGATGGACCCTATAATTCAATTCTTGAAGGAGGATACTTTGCCAGAAGAGAAGTCAGAAGCTGATAAAGTATAGAGGAAGGCCACTAGGTTTTGGCTGTCTAAGAACCAGAAGTTATACAAACGTTCATTTTCAGGACCATACTTGTTGTGTATACATCCTGAGACGACTTAATCAATCCTCGAAGAATTACACGAAGGAATTTTTGGAAGTCATACTGGGGGTAGATCCTTGGCACATAGAGCCATTATCTAAGGCTATTGGTGGCCAAACATGCAAAGGGAGGCCCAAGAATATGTGAAAAGATGCGATCAGTGCCAATGGTTCACACCAAATATACATCAACCTAGGGGAATCCTTAATCCATTATCTAGCTCATGGCCATTTGCTCAGTGGGGTTTGGATATTGTGAGTCCATTCCCTAAGGCAGTAGGAAGCAAGAGGTATTTGCTAGTTGGCACAGATTATTTTACAAAATGGGTTGAAGCCGAACCTCTAGCTAATATCAGAGATGTGGATGCAAAGAGATTTGTCTGAAAAAATATTGTCACTCGGTTCGGGATTCTCCATACTCTCATCTCGGACAATGGCCTTCAGTCTGACAGCATAGTGTTCAGGAGTTATTGTGGTGAATTAGGGATCACGAATATATACTCTACTCCTGCTTATCCCTAGGGGAATGGGTAAGCGGAAGCTGTTAACAAGGTCATAGTCAAAGGATTAAAGAAGAGGCTAGATGATGCGAAGGGCAGATGGGTGGAAGAACTGCCACATGTCCTCTAGACGTACAGGACTACGCCTCATAAGTCTACTGGGGAGACTCCCTTCTCAATGACTTATGGGGCTGAGTCTGTTATCCCACTGGAGACTAGTTTCCCAACATTAAGAACAAGTTCATTCAATCTGAGTAGCAATAATGAGCAGTTAGAGAAGAATTTGGACTTGATTGAAGAAAGAAGGGAGAATGCAATGGTCCAATTAGCATATTACCACCAAAAGTTCAAATAAGGTTATGATGCCAACGTAAAGCTAAGGCCTTTAACACCCGGTGATCTAGTGTTAAGGAAAGTTATGGGCACCGCAAAGAACTCAACTTGGAAAAAATTAGTACCCAATTGGGAAGGGCCATACCGTATTACCTCAGGAGCTGACATTGGGAAGTATTTCTTAGAAGATTTAGATGGTCATGTAGTACTACACCCGTGGAATGTAAATAACCTTAAAAGGTACTATTATTAAATGATTTTCCTTCATCAATATGTTTATGTTATATAAAGGTTTTTGTATTTTCTATTTTCATTACCATTCTTTAAGTGTTTAAACTTAAACTCAATCATGCCTAAAGTCCTCGGACCAGATGATGTGAGTTAGTTAACACTCCATTACCATTCTTTAAGTGTTTAAACTTAAACTCAATCATGCTTGAAGTCCTCGGACCAGATGATGTGAGTTAGTTAACACTCCATTACCATTCTTTAAGTGTTTAAACTTAAACTCGATCATGCCCGAAATCCTTGGACCAGATGACGTGAGTTGGTTAACAGTTACAATTTCCATGAGTGTTGAAATGGATTCTAAATTATGTAACTCTCTCGGACCACGTATTTCAGTGAAATTAGCACTCAACAATATTCCTTGTAAGTATTAAACAAAGCCCAACCCAGGCAAAGTCCTCAATGATTTACTTAGGCATAGAAGAGCATAAAAATATCTTTCTCTTCCATGGTTTACTGAGTTTGTTGTTAATTCTTGTTAAAATTATTGGCATCATTAGCAAGGTGTTGTTATTAACTCTACTCAAATTAAAGTAACAAAAAATCAATACTATTTGCAATGATAAAAAATCAAGCAGTGTGCATAGTAAAGACATCGAAAGTGAAAATAAAATACTTTCATTAATCAGAGGAGTGATCTACATCTTGTGCTGAAAAAAAAAGAAAAAAAGAAAAAAAAAGCACTAATAATAAAAATCCCACTATCTAAAACTTTGTCTCGGGGCTAAGAGGGTCAGCAGTCTGACTAGGCAAGGAGGTAGCAGCATCTTGGGCTTGGTCCTGGGGTTTAGGATCTTTTTTCTTCTTGTCTTGACCCTTGCCTTTGTCCTGGATATCCTGGGCTCCCTGCTCCTATCCACCAGCCTGAACTGATTCCTTCGACGTCTCAAGGGGAGCAGGGGGGCTTGGTTCACCAGTGGCTGCTCGGATACACCTGGAGCTTGCTCAGAGTGGGAGGAGTTAGGACTTGGGAGCTCACGGATCTCGAGATCGTAGTAGATGCTCTCAGGTCATCTCAAAACAGAGTCAGCAGGGACTCCTGCAGCATCAAGGGCTTTACCCTAAGAGATATCGCAGTAGTCCCTGCACATTATTGGGAGTTCCTCTGTGAGTCTGGTTTGAGTCTCCTCCACCCTTAACTTGTACGATGCTTGTTTCTCAGACTTAGCTGCCTCCTTGGCCAGCTGAGCATCCTCCTTGACTCTTTGAAGCTCGGCACGAAGGTCTTTCACAAACAGCCTCTCTGTAGCAAGATTGATTTCAGTAAAGTGCAGCTGCTTGCGCTGATCTTCGGCCTGCTTCTCCGCCGTCTTGGGGCCAACATCAGCACTGTCCCTTTGTTGAATGGCCTCTTTGAGCTTCTCAGAAATCTTGGCCTGTTCTTCCTTGAGGCTACCTAAGGTTTTTTCTACCTTGGACCTGTGATGGGCCTTTACCTTGGCTTTATTATGGGCATCTTTATTCCACTCTTCAGCCACGTAAACCTGTTGGGTAATCTACATAGCCGAATGGAAAAATTTAATGTAAAATGACGAAGAAAGATGAATAAAAATGATCAACGGTTTATTTGGAGAAGTGGAACAAATTACTTACCATGGCTAGGTCCCTTTTAAGGGATAGGAAGAGTTTTTGTTGATTAAAGCGCCTATAAGCGTCCATATCCCTTGGTACGAGAAGTGGCTGCTTTAAGGCCTCAGCAATAAGCCCTGCCTTCCCCCCTTGATAATTCCTGACCAAGGTGTCCCAAGGGAAGGGGGCACCATCCAGCTCCAACTGAGGAGACCAAATGCGCTGCGCTCGGCGCACATTAGCCTCGAGGGGGTCTTCTCGGCTTTCAACAGAAGATGACCTTCTGTTTCATTGATCTTTGACTGTTTTCTGTTGTTTATTTCCCTTTGAGGGGCCCACTTCGCCTTCCTCAAGGGCTTCATGCTGCTTTTCTTCCTCAGTTCAGGGATTGGTTTCAGCTCGAGATCAACAGGAAGCTGAGGAGGGGGAGGAGGAAGATTCACTGGAGGTTTAGACTTGTTGGTTTCTTGGGGGGTGGGTGCTTTATTCCTCCCCTTCAGGAGTTCTTTTAAACTCTTGCTGTCAGTTTTTGGAGCCATTTTTTCCGCCTCTTCGTCCAAGGAGTCCTCCAAGCAAGTAATTACAGGAGCAGGGGACTGAACACTAGAATATCTATCTGGTTCTTCTTTTGCCTATAAAATTACAATGGCTCCTACTCCCTGCGCTTCCTCTCCTTCAAATTGAAATTTGTCAATTTCTTCTTCAAGTGAGGAACTAGAAGAGGCAACACCTTCTTCGGTTACTGCTACTCCGAAGGGAACTTGTTGAATCGGTGGGATGACCAGAGGAACACCCTCTGGGAAGGGGTGTGGTACAGGTGGAAGATCGTGGGGAGCTAAAAAATGTGGTCGAGATACGTCTATCCGGTTTATTCATTGGTCACCCGCTTTTATTACGTGGCCGACCTCTTGATATGTGTCCGAGAGAGGTTTGAAGTCCAAGATTAGATGGACCGCCCGAAGTTGTCCGTCCTCACTCACAAAAATTTGAGACCTTAGAAAGTAATTAAGCGCTCTGACGTTAGTCAAACTGATCCGAGGAGTTACGTGCCTTTTATCTGTTAATGCCATAAAAGAGTTAAGCATACTCAGAAACTTAAAATCCATTGTTTTAATAGAAACAGGGAGCATACAAACAAATAATAAAACATTAAGACAGATAAGTAGAACGAGGTCGAGGCCGAAGAGCCTAAATCTAATGTTAATGAACCTAAATCTAGGATATCCCACCTGGCTCTCCTGGTTGAGTTGGGTAGTGAAGACCGCCATGCCACGCTTCCGAAGCAATCAGGTAGTCGTCCTTCATCCCCTTGTTAGATTTGGGGAGGCAGGAAATGAGCCTGACGACATCGGATAGGGATTTAAGGTAAAATCCCGCCCCTTTTTATTTATGACACTCGTACATGTGGACTACGTCGTGCCAAGTGAGCCCCAGTCTCAGATGCTGGTTCAAAGCATCAATACTTCCTAGGATCCTAAAGAGATTGGGTGCACATTGGTGGGGGCAGATCCTATGGTTACGGAGATAGTCCTTGGTAATTTCACCCATAGGAAGGGTCATTCCTCCTTCTATAAAGGCTATAACAGGGATTATAACTTCTCCCACTTCTCGGTCAGTTGCTATTTCCTCTGGGGAACAATATCGCAGGGCGACCTCCCGGGGTATGTTATATGTTTCTTTAAATACCTCTATCTTGGCAGAACTATCCACTAAATACTTAAATCTACCCATCCCAAACCAGTTAAAAGGGGAAATATCAGCAACAGTAACGAAGGAAATTAGAATTTGATGGCCGAGGAGATAAATGAAGATTCGAAGAAGGCAGAACTTACTCGAACTAAGACGAAGGACGATCCTTGAAATCTTTAGAAGGATTCGCAAAGGTTTTTAAGGAAATAAGAGTACGATGATTCAACGGGTTTTGCGAGATACTTTGAGGCTGGAGTTTGCTGGAGCTTATGGGAAATGGTAAAGTAAATAGAAAATGATCTCCTTTGAGGCCTTATATAGGGGACAGAAAGTGGGTAAGAGTTATCCCGCCCAAAACTTGAGGGAAAATGTCATCCGTTGGGTCAGCGTTTTACCATAGGATGCCAGAGACATAGCGTCAGCAGGAGTAATTAATGATGCTTCGCGAATTCTGAAACGTCAGTAGTAATAATAAAGTGCCTAAAACTATGCTCCTACACATGTAATCTCAGGTTCATTCTACATTCTTCATCCCTTATTTATAAGTCAAATCAAAATCCCACTTTTTCTCCTCGGATGCGAGGGAAAAACTAAAATTTTGAGGGGCTATTGTGGGGGTAAGAGCTCAAATTTGTGTCCTGGGCCTTGGGCTCTATTCGAGGATGAGTGAATGTCCGAGGAACAGCAGACGACTTGGAAAGGCCCCAAAGTGGAGAATCAAGCAAGAAAAGAATGGTGGGGAATAGTCCGAGGAGTATCTTCTTCTCGGATATATTGAATATCGGCCAAGCACACATTTGGGGCAGTTTAGATAACCTTCCAGGCAGTTCCAACGATCAAGATGAACCTCAAGCACCTACAAAGGTGATAAGAACACAGAAGTATCTAAAAGGAATGCTGTTGCCACCGCATTAAATACACTGCAGCAACTTTTCTGGCCGCATTTATGTGGAGAAGGCCCTTAAACAGTGCAATCTCAGCTACCACCACTCATAGAGAACCAAAAAAGGATGTTTGATGGGACATGTACTCAAGTGAAGGTTTAGATGGCTAACAAGTATACGGTCAGAATGGCCTGAAGGGAATTATATAATGTAAAAGATCTCCCATAAGAGAGGGACGGAGAATATAGAAGAAGAGGAGGGAGGAAGATTTACTGTAACACTAAAGACTTATAGCTTTCAAGAACAGTTCAGTACATAATTAATCTCCTCGGACGATAATTTAATCAAGTTCTAAGTGTGTTTTTGGGCTTATTCATCTTTTAAATCTTCTCTAACCGTTGTCCAGTTCACATATAGTCCAAGTCTTTCATCCACTCTCTACAAATTCATTGTATTAGACTCTTTGGGCTCATAGCCCATAACTTTTGGGCTTGGGCCACAAGTTGTGACCTTACAACCAAAATACCCCAAAAACCCATAAAATGACCAAAATACCCTGAAACCTAAAAATTACCAAAATACCATTGAAACATAAAAAATGACCAAAATACCCCTAAAACCCAAAAAAGACCAAACCTTGAAACCTAAAAATGACCAAAATACCTCCTAAACCCAAAAAATGTCTAAAATACCTCTAAAACCTAAAAAATTACCAAAATACCTCTGAAACCTAAAAAATGGCCAAAATAACCTCAAAGTCTAAAAATTGACTAAAATAACCCTGAAACCTAAAAATAACCAAAATACCCCTGAAACCTTAAAAATGACCAAAATACCCCATGAAACCCAAAAAATGACCAAAATACCCTCGAAACCTGAAAATGACCAAAATACCCCTAACATCCAAAAAATGACCAAAATACCCCCCGAAACCTAAAAAATGACCAAAATACCTCTGCAACCTAAAAATGGCTAAAATAACCTCGAGGCCTAAAAATTGACCAAAATAACCCCGAAACCTAAAAATGACCAAAATACCCCCGAAACCTTAAAAATGGCCAAAATAACCACGAAGCCTAAAAATTGATGAAAATAACCACGAAACCTTTAAAATGGCCAAAATAACCACGAAGCCTAAAAATTGACCGAAATAACCTAGAAACTTAAAAATGACCAAAATACTCCCTAAACCTAAAAAATAATCGATATGCCTTCGAAACCCTAAAATTAACTAAAATACCCACTGAAACCTAAAAAATGACCAAAATACCTCTGAAACCTAAATATGACCAAAATAACCCCTAAACCTTAAAATGACCAAAATATCCTCGAAACCTAAAAAATGACCAAAATACCCCGAACCCTATAAAATAACAAAAAAGCCCCTTAAACCTGTAAGTTGATAAAAATGCACTCTAAACCTAAAAAATTACCAAAATCCCCCCTAAACATAAAAAATGACCAAAATACCCCCTAAACCTAAAAAATGACTAAGATACCCAAAACCCTTATTTTGGTAATTTTAGGGGCTTCAGATTTATTTTGTTCATCTTATAGGATTAGTGGTATGTTGGTCATTTTAGATATTTTGAGGGTATTTTGGTCGTTTTATAGGTTTAGAGGCATTTTGGTCGTTTTAGAGGTTTCAAGGTATTTTTGGTAATTTTAGAGGTTTCAGGTTGTTTTTGGCCATTTTAGAGGTTTTGGGTTGGGTCATTTCAAAGGTTTAGGGGTATTTTCATCACTTTAGAGGTTTGAGGATGTTTTGGACATTTTTTAGGTTTCAGGGGTATTTTGGTCATTTTTTAGGTTTAGGGGGTATTTTGGTCATTTTTTAGGTTTCAGGGTTATTTTGGTTATTTTTTAGGCTTTGGGGTTATTTTGGCCATTTTTTAGGTTTTAGAGGTATTTTGGTAATTTTTAGGTTTCGGGGGGTATTTTGGTCATTTTATTGGATTTTAGGGGTATTTTGGTAATTTTTAGGTTTCAGGGATATTTTGGTCATTTTTAGGTTCCAGAGGGTATTTTGGTCATTTTTAGGTTTCTAGGTTATTTTGATCAATTTTTAGGCTTTAGGATTATTTTGGCAATTTTTAGGTTTCGAGGGTATTTTAGTTATTTTTTAGGTTTTGGGGGTATTTTGGTCATTTTTTATGTTCAAGGTTATTTTTGGTTATTTTTTAGGCTTCAGGGTTATTTTGGCCATTTTTTATGGTTTGGAGGTATTTTGGTATTTTTTAGGTTTCGGGGGTATTTTGATCATTTTTTGGATTTCAAGGGTATTTTGGTAATTTTTCGGTTTTGGTGATATTTTGGTCATTTTTTGGATTTTAGGAGTATTTTGATCATTTTTAGGTTTCGTGGGTATTTTAGTCATTTTTTGGATTCTGAGGGTATTTTGGTCATTTTTTGGGTTTTGGAAGTATTTTGGTCATTTTCAGGTTTTGAGGGTATTTTGGTCATTTTTTTAGTTTTAGGTGTATTTTGGTTATTTTTTTATGTTTCAGGGATATTTTGGTAATTTTTAGGTTTTGGGGGTATTTTGGTCATTTTTTGGGTTTCGGGGGGGTATTTTGGTCATTTTAGTGGTTTTGAGGTATTTTAGAGTTGGGTGATTTGTAGAAATGATACTTTGATTATAATTGGGTACCCAATTAAAACCCAATAAACATTAATGTTAATTGGGTTTAATTGGGTTACTACCCATTTAACCCAATTAATAATTGGGTCGGTTTTGATGGACAAATGAGTTTGGGTTGATTTTGCCACCCCTACTTTAGATATAGCACTTTGCGTCTACCACTAGTATGTTGGTATGTTGGCAGTACCCGACCCAATGCCTTAAGGAGTGGCAATGATTGATTAGGTTGGAGTTGGGGTAGGAAATAGGAACAGGATTATGCTTTTAGGTAATACATCGAGAGTGCTATTTGACTTCATGATTAATGAATGAGGGTTTGAAATTTCCTAAGAGAACTTTACCTAGACGTAATCGTATAATGTAAATTCGATGATATAATCACTTGAAATTTGAAGCCTTAATGCTATTTTTAACTACATTGACCAAAGACTAAGTGCATAATTTAAATAAAACATATTTAAGATTAAGCAGATAAAAATTACGCTACTTTTATGCAACACTTAATTTCAAGGAAATAAATTCAATACTAAGCTAAATTAATTGAGTATTTCAGAAAAGATTTTTTTTTTTTTTTTTTTTGGAGAAACTTCAGAAAAGATTAAACTATGAAAAAGAAAAACCTATAAAAAAAAACAAGGTTAACTTAATACCGTTTGAGGCCTAAGACAACAAATTTAAGTGGGATCTTTTTTAATATTTAAATATTAATTAATAATTTATTTATTTGTATTTATGTTTTATTAACATCTCTTTACAATTAAGAATAATCATTCAATCCTCTCTCTCTCTCTCTCTCTCTCTCTCTCTATATATATATATATATAGATATATATATATATATATATATATTCAATCAACATAATCTTGTTAAGACATTATTGATCTTAACTAGGTTTATCAATTTTAATTTATTAAATAAAATATTGCAACTTTGCTAATTAAAAGTATAATCTACCTTGTGAGAAATTGATTTATATAAACTGAAACCTCAAGTTTTTAGGAAAATTAATGGCAAATGATTATTCAGCACACTTATAACAATATTTTTTCTCAAATGGCTTAGAGAATTTCAGTTAGGTTTGATTAATTCCAAGTAAAATATGAGTATTAGTTGTGTTCTTTCACTTAAACATAATTTATACTCAGGCTTGGTGATTATTAACAAGTGTTATAAATCATGTGTTGCATTTGTCTCGATCCTGTAGGACATGTGGCAAAGTAAATTTTCATTCCTTTCTTTCTTTAAGGACTGTTATCCCATTGTTTTAACTCCCACTTAATATTTTTCCTTTGTGAAAGTGGAAGTGGAAGAGGACAGTGGAAGTGGAAGAGGACAGTAGAAGTACATTTTTTGTAGAAGTCTCTGTCATTTCAATTTCACAGTCGAATAACATGAATGACAATCTTGTTTTTTTGGGTGGTTTGAATCTTCTCTCAACGAATATTACAATGTGGAGAGCAGGAGAGGGTTGGAAGACACATAGGGAACACAAGGTTTTTCTTTTGGTTCTAATATAGCAGCTGTTTTCCTTTGATCTTAGTAGGGTTAGTAATGTCTTTATGTTAGAAGTTCTTTCTCTCTTCCATGTGTGTGTGTTTATTTTTATTAAAAAAAAAAAGAGAAAAGAAAGAAAAAAGTAAGGTTAGCAAGGTTTAAATACATATTGAGTTTGGGCTGAAGATTGGCACAAATCCGACTTTGGAAGCAAAATAGGAATATTTTCATAATAGGCTTTCGTTTGACCAAAAGTAGGCTCATTCAATCAAGTTCTAAAATCTAGCTCAACCGAGTTTTGACTTTGCTTGAATGATCTGGTTTGATTAGCACAAAGTTTTTCCAACTTCAAACATGGTCTTCATTGCCCAAAATTACAACAAAAGATTAACCCAAGTTCATAAAAATTTGTCACAGAATTAGCCAATACTAAAAATCCTAACAATATTGTATGGAAGATAAGAAGTATATCTAGTATCAAATCATGCTATACATCTTTTCCTCATAAATTTTTTTTATAAGGGGACTAGAGTCCCTGGGATTCGAACAATCTGGAGAGAGGTGGAGCTACCTATCAAGCAAGAGACTCGGTGGTATATGTCTCTTGAATTATGATGTGTTCTCATGAACCATGTGACAAGGTCAAAATGCATGCAAGTATGCAACAAATGAGTAAAAATTCTTCTTTGAAAATTCTCTTTACAAGGTATTATTATTTCTTATTCTAGATCAAGAGTCTTGTGATTTAAATGCAATTTTTGGTGTTCTAAGGGAGACGTCCAAGTTTAAATCCTCTCTTTCTCAACTATCGAATTGAATAAAAAATTCTCATTTTGGATTAAAAACTTTGCTTGATGATTGTGAGGGTCAGTGGACCTAACTAATAACCTCTTTTATTAATTAATTTGGGGCTGGAAATGCTGCAACAAGGCACCTATATATTGTCCATTACATGTGTGGTTGCGAAGGAACATGAAAGATCATGAAAACATTGACAAGAGATCTTATACAATTTGGATGGAAAGGGTTCTACTTCAACGTATGGTTTTGGTTTTGGGTACCTTTTTCTTATACTTTATCATACTGAAACAAAACAAGAAGCCTTTTTTTTATTTGGCTCAAATCATTTTAGATATACAACAGATTATCGATGTTGAGAGTTGAGACGCAGGTGCACTCTCGTGGACGGGTCATTGTTTATTGGAATTAATGCATGCACTCTGTGTGTGTGTGTGTGTGTGTGTGTGTGTACTGTGTTACCCATTGCATGCATGCCACCAACAACACCTATTATCATGTGCTCGCATTGAAGTGACATTAATCTATTTCGGCGTTCACAATCTGAATGTATTTAACTCTATTTATTATCGTTGGTCTTCTTTAAGTCAACTTTCTTTTTTTTTCTTTTTTTGGACATAACGGATGTAATGTTATAAGTTCTATCGATACTTGTTAAGAGGACTAATATTATTGAATGTAATTCGTCTTTTAAAAAGAAACAATACATATGTACGTATGATTCATTTGTTAGTCGTAATGTGCATACATAAAGCTAATGTACTTGGTCCATTTTTTTTTTTTTAATTGTGTATAATTTTGACTTTATAAGTTAATTTGTACGCAGCTTGATTTTCAGCATCTGCCTTAAAGGCATCGATACATAATCTATTTCAAGAAGGATCTAGGTCCTATCCATGCCAATCAATCTCTTAGATAGTATTTGACTCTTAGGGTCTGTTTGGATACAGTTAAAAACTGAAAAACACTATAGCAAAATAATTTTTAAATGTGTGAATAGTACTGTGAGACCCATTTTTAATGAAAAAGTAGTTGAAAAGTAAAATTTGTAAGTTTGTGAACAGTGCACACAGTGCACTATTTACAGAAAAAGTCAAATATTTCGGCTAAAAAAAAAAAAAAAGCTGAAACGCAAAACGTGCGTTTGGGAAGCGCAAACGCACTTCCCAAACGCACACTTAAAGGATGTGAACAATTCAACCTAAGTTTGTAAATAATCTGAATTGAAAGAGCTACTCAGTCTTAATTATATAATTCATCATCTCCTTTTCTTTCCCCTTCTTATCATTTATATCCTTCATAAATACGAGTTTCATGCGTTGGACTTACATGTGAGATCCACATGTATTAGATTTAAAGGCGACATCCATATTAGTGTAATATGCTAGACAAACGGAATAATTTCACTCATATCTTTAGAAGCTTTTAAAAAGAAAGAAAGAAAAAACGAAAATATATTATCAATGCTTGGTTACCGCTCCACTCTTTATCCATAGGGAACAATCAATGTATAGCAATAATTCGGGATGGCGCTGAGGTAGAGTGGTGCGAGGTCGGATCATGGGTGTCCTCCTGTCTCTTTTTTGGTGCGGAAAAAACATGTGCGGGACAATAGTGAGGTAGATTGGATTCAAGACAAATTGAATATGTTTTTCTATTATTAATGAGATTACTTTGATATTGATGAGATAAAAATGAAATATAAAGGGGAAAGGGCGATTGTGAGAGTACTAAAAGAGAAATAGAAAAAAGTATTTAAAGATAGTACTAGAACACACACACACATAGAAGATTGGGTTCAAGTTACACCTGAGTAACTTTAAGCAACGTTACACCATCTAATATTTTTAATTGGATGTGAATTTTGACAAATTTACTGTTAAATTACATTATTTTCATATATTTTTCATGCTTGTAAAATTTTAAGATGATCAAATATCAATAGTAATAGCATGAATCAATTTTTTAAATTTAAGTTTTTGTAGTTTAAATAATGCATAAAAAATGAGTTTATAGATCGAATCGTAAATAACATTCAATTAGCATTAAAAATAGCATGTATATGAAGAATATATAGAACATGTAATCCAACGATGAAATTTTCAAAATATGAATTCAACAATAAGTTATTGGATGACGTAATATTTCTTAGAATTGCATCATATTTAACTTGAACCCAACTCATTATTATCACTATGATATGTGTAAAAAATATTACATCATATGTATGAATAAGTTATATATAATAGACATATATACATTCGAGACAGAGCAAGGTAAAATGGGGCAGGACAATCAAAACTTGTCCCTACCTAGGAGGTCATTTTTGTCATCCCCATCTACCATTCTTCTTGTTTTCAGGAAATAATGTCACATAAATGAAATTGAACCAGTGAACTGCATCGGTTCATTCCTTGAGCCTTACATACATAGAGTGGGGTACGAAAGCAAGTAGCTAGTAGGCAAAATCTCTTTCGCTCACATGGATGATTGGTTTTTATTGGTTGCAACTTGTCATTCAAAACCATAAGCAAAGTTAAGGGTACTTTGATGCTTCTCTCAGTCTCTAGAATTTGTCTTTTCTCTCTCTCTCTCTCTCTCTCTCTCTCATATACTTGTAGTGTTGCTTGCAGGTTAAGACTGACATGGTCCCGCTGACTACCCCAACTTATAGCCGAAAGTGACCATACAATTTGGGGGCTAATGGCAGAGAAAATGAGTGTGAGGGGCTGCATTATTATGAGAGAGGACCCTAATTCAATAAATGACAATTTAATTTGACTACATTAAATAGAAAGAGAGACTACGAGGCACTATTAATAATGTTCCTAGTAAAAAGGGTTAATTGCATGTTGGTCCAAATAAATGACCGCCAATGGTTGTCCGTTGACTAATTCGTTCAACTTTGTTGGAGTTCTCCCCCCGGTTGAAGTGAAAAATCTGAAAATCTGATGGGAACAACAATTATTACAGGCTCCACAAAAATAATTTTTCCCCAGCAATCTTTAAAAATTTTCTTAATTTGAATAGAGAAAGATCTAAATCTCATCTTTTAATTCAAGTGCATATCAAAAAAAAAAAAAAAAAACATATAAAATAAAAATCTTTTAATTCAAGAGCTCTCTCAAATTTGGATCTAGGTCCTTATAAGTTGCAGAAAATTATTAAGCCCAAAAAAAAGTAAAATAAAAAAGAAAAAAAGAAAAAAGTTTATTGTAAGGTCACTTTTTGTGGCCCAAGCCCCCGAGATATGGAGTACGAGCCCAATGAACCCAAGACAATGAATTTGTAGAGCGTGGATGAAAGAACTGGACCGGATATGAATTAAGCAAAAATTGGTTATGGTATTTGCGAATAATCTAACATGCAATTACGTAAAAACAATGGTAGACTTAATGTCCGAAAAAGAATTTTATTGAATGAATTTAGGTTAGAAATTCCAGAGTTACAGTAAAGTTATTTTTTGTTCTTCTTTCTCTCTTTTTCGATTCCCCATCTTTTAGGGGCTCTCCTTCTTTATATAGCCTATTTCCTAATCATCCCAACCGTCCACTTGTCCTCCATCTGCTAACATACTTGAGTGTAGGTCACATCAAGCATCTTCTCTAGCTTTTTAGGAGTGGCGGTAGTTGAGGTTGCACTGTTCAGGGGTCTTCTCCACATAAATACGGTCAGAAAGGTTGCTGCAGGGCATTAAATGCGGTGGTGGCAGCTTTTCCTTGAGATATTTCTTCATCCTTATCATCCCAGGAATGCCCAGAGCTTATCTTTGTCACCAAGATTGCCAGGAAGGGCATTCGGGCTTTCTGTACGTTTATTTGATCAGAACTATTCGTATTCGAGGAGTAAAACCTCCTCGGATAAAAGGTGACCTCTTCGGATTGTACTCTTCCGCCCTCTCTGGGTTTGTTGGCCTTAGGTGAACCCTACCCCAATCCGTTACTGCTCTTCGGACACAAAGTAATCTTAAAAACAGGGCCCCAGGCCCAATTGGTAGATCTGAGCTTTTACTCCCCCACATTTATAATTTTATGGTTGTGACAAATTAAATCATATACTTTTAGATGTATCACTGCAAGTCCCATACTTTTATTAAGTTTTAACCGTTTCTATCAAAATGATGGTTGCTGTGTTCTCTCTCTCTAAAATGAAAATCTTCAGAAAAATGGTGATCTCTCTCTCTCCTATAAGTATCTTTAGAAAAAAGGGTGGCTGCCATGTTTCTCCTTATTAGATTAAGGAAAATGTTAAAGAATGCCTTAAGGGCATTGGTTTATAAACTATTTTTAAAAATATTTTATGAAAAAATGATAAAGCAATTAATTTTGTTGAAAATTTTTTATATTTCCCATAAAAGTGATGTCAAAACTTTCCTAATATAATTTATTAATAATTGTCTTAAGAGCACATATTAACAATTGAAAATCATGTTGTTGTTCAAGTTTATTTTGCGCTTAGATTCTATCATAAAGATAAAGTTTTGTTTGTCATAATATTAAAAGTGTGGTATTTAAAATAGAACGTTTGGAAATATGAGATTAAATTTGTTAGAAGGATGATATATATATATATATATATATATATATATTAACAATTAAAAAGAAAAAGACCAAAACATAGACACAAACTGACTGATTATTTAAAGCATGTGGTATATATTGAAGTTTTTTTTAGATCAATAAGTCTAATTCCATGAAAAAAAAATTGCAATATTTTTCATAAACCATAATTATTAAGGTTACAAGCAGTTATCATTGTATAATAAATTTGATGCTAGTACTATTATTTTAGTTTGCCAATCTCTATAGGCTATAGCCACAAAAGTTTTCACAAAAATATTTAATAATTATTGACGTGCTAAGTTTTTTTTTTTTTTTTTTTTTTGAGAATGAAGAGCTATTAAAGGTTCACATAATTTTACACAATTTTAACCATAATAAAGTAGGTCTAGTGAATCCACACATCTACCATTCCCTGTAACGGTTAAGTGTGTTTCTTTTTCTTCTTTTTTTAATCCTAAAGAAAGCTCATAGCAAGACGGATAAGGACGGCCACAGCGTAACCGAGCTTTTGGGCCAGGGCAGTTCAAGTACGAGTACGAGTGCCCGCCTACTTTTGTTACCTATCATTGTTTCCCACGTGGCAACTAACTTTTGATTGGACCTCCTACTCTGCCCACGTGGAATTATCAACGTCAACATCTTCAGTGGAAAATAGCCGTTTGATTTCGACAGGTCACATCATGTCCGTCAGTCTCTGCAGGCGGTCCCACCCTTTTCATTTTAGCAGGAAATTTTTAAAGATAATGAAACTGAAAGCCACTTTCACTTTTACACTTGCACAAAAGAATAGCAGTAGGCAGTGCAGTAGGATAGGTACGTTGCACGGGATTTACCCGTGTGCAATAATTGACAAAAGGTCTTTAATTTTGAACTCATCTATGTGCCAAACAAAGTGCCACCAGTCATTTATTTAGGGTAACTTTGGTTAATTTTATGAGTTGGTTAATTATTAATATTTTTTTTAAAATATTTTGTGGAATTTACAAATTGTACTTTTATTCAATTTATTTTAAATAAATCAATAAATTTAAGTTATTCTTGATGAACACTTATTTGTAAAAATTGAAGTGGCAAAACTAGTATTGTTGTAATTCAATGGCATCACTTGTCTTTTACGTGCAGAAAATCACTATTCATATCCCCTCTCGCCTGCTGGTTATAACAATTAATTGAATTATCAAGAAGAATTTGCAAAGATGAAATTGCTATAATGGTGGTCAGTGACAAAGTTTAGTTATTGGGATTTTATTAAGAGTCATGCTACCGAGTGACCTTAAGGCAATGATTAATAATTCATTTTAGAAAAGTTTTGATACCAATTTTATGGAAAATGAAAAAAGCTATTAAAACATTAATTGCTTTTTTTTTTTTTTTTTTTTTTTCATTTCCCATAAAAGTTTTCTTTAAATGGATTATTAACCATTACTCTAAGGGCATCTGTTAGCATTTCCTTTTTATTAAAGCATAAAATTTAGATACAATACATTCAATCCCCTAATAAATTTTAAATATATAGTTGCATTAACTAATAAAGTATAAACAATATTATCTTTATTAATAAACTTCAACCAATCATCTTATTTGTTCACTTATTTTAATACAAAGTTAATTACTCATTATCATCAACAATATCTATTTCAATAACATCTTATCTATAATAATTAAATGAAAGGTGACACCATTAGTTCAACTCCGTGTGAATAAGGCAACATTCGTAAAATCTTTTTTTTTTTTGTTTGTTTTTTTTGTTGAGGCAGGAGTAATTGGAGGAGAAGTAAAAGGCTTAAGTTATGGAGAGAATATCTTATGCATCAAATATGTATATCCCACATCTCATAGCATATTATAGTTGTGAAGTACATATACAATAAAAGGACCAAAAAATAAATCAAATACATGAGATAATCATTGCAATCCACAAGCGTCTCATACATATTTATAAGAGCAAGATTTAGGTACAGTACTTAGGTATTGTTTCTTAGGTTCTCTTTTTAAGATTCTACTATGTGGATTTTTTTTTTCATGGAATGAAAGTGTATTTTTAAGTTAGATAACTAAATGACTGAATTTTAAGAGTGGAACCTAAGTAACAGTACCTAAGGTACTGTACCTAAATTTTTTTTCTATTTATAATTCTCATGTTGAAGCAAGTAGCATCCTATATAGACAAAGAAAAATAAAAGAAGTGTGTTAGAGCTTATTGCCATATTGCGATTTATAAATTGGTTTATGAACAAATAAGTGCTCTAAAATCTAAATATGCAATAGCTATCTTACACACCCACAACTTGTGAGACACCCATTGGATTTGGATATAGCAAATACATAAAATACCTCCTCTTAAGCATGAACATTTTCTTTGCATATTTAAATATTGTTACACGGTATATATAAAAAAATATATAAAAAAAGCTATTTATATAACTACGAATACAACGTTTTGCATAACTATGTGATTTATACATTTATAAAAGTAGTGTTGGTGGACTGAACTACTGAAGTGAAGTATCTATGCAGGTTGTTACTTAGTACCAGGTTGACTAAATTTTCATGAAATGATGAGTGAACCTAATAGTAAGACATTAATTATTCTAGGCAGCATTAGTAATACCAGTAAGAGCATTCACAGCAGTGTAGCTATAATGTTATATTGCTAAAATTTTGCTCCACAAACACAAAAAAACCCCTGCAGCAGTGGAGCTAAATCTAAAAATTTTAGCTCCATTGCTACAGTGCACATCTATTTATAGATGTGTACTGTTCATGAGAGCTAAAAAAAAATACATTTTATTCCAGCTTTTTATTAAAAAATCCCACCTCTCTCATTCACTCTCACCGTGCCTCTCTCTCTCTCTCTCTCATTCACTCTCATCTCATCTCTGAACTTCATCTCTCTCAACCTCACTCTCTCAGCTCCGGCATCTCTCTCAACTCACTCCGGTATCTCTCTCAATCTCACTCTCTCTTTCCTCACTGCCTCTCCATCCTTTCTTTCTTCCTCCACAGACCCACAGACCCTTCTTTCTTCCTCAGAGACCCATCGTCGATATGCACAAGCCCAGCCGCCGCAAACCCGTTGTCGTCGACCCACGTTCGGCCGCCGACCTAACCCATTTCGGCCTTTCTTCTCTATTTTCGGCATTTCGGCTCTGTGTTTCGGCTGAGTTTTTGTTTCGGTCATGGGTTTCGGTTCCCTTCTTTCTTCCTCAGAGACCCATCGCCGATCTACAAGAGCCCAGCCGCCGCAAACCCGTCGCTGTCGACCCACATTTGGCCACCGACTTGACCCATTTCGGCCTCTCTTCTCTATTTTCGGCGTTTCGGCTTTGTGTTTCGGGCTGTTCTTGTGTTTCGGATTTGTGTTTCGGGTTGGGTTTTTATTTCGGGCATGGGTTTCTGTTTTTGTTTCGGGCTGGGTTTGTGTTTCCGGCTATGATTTTTCTGCTTTCTTTTTTTTTCTTCTTCAATGGTTTTGATGAGCACGGCAGAGTTGTAGTTGTGCAATGATTTTTATGGGTTCGACGGTGGTTGTTGTGGTGTGTTGGAGGTTGAATGAAATATTATTTTATTATAGTGTTTATATTATTTTATTGTGTTAAAAGTTAAAATAGATCCACTGCTGTAGCATGTATGTAGGTAAAATAGATAAAGTGACTTTTTGTGTAACTAAATAGCTAAAATTTTAGATGCACCGCTGTGAATGGTTTAAGTAGAAACATTTAATGGTGAAGCTAAACACTGGTCCTAGTTTCTACCAAAAAGAGAAACAAAGTTAATTTATTGTATAACTGCCCTAATTTATAAAGAGAGAGAGCACGCACGAGGAGGAGGCAGGTCTGCAAGGTCTGAGGTGCATGCAGAGAAAATTCATTGAGTCGAATAAATCGTGCGAATGCGACGTGTAGAGTTATTTAATATAAAAAAGAAAGGATTTAATTCACATTTCACACGCAAAATGCAATGGTATGGTGTGAATGGAATCCGAAGGAGGAGCGAGAGAGAAAGCAGAGGTGGTGGGTACTGTGTATGGATGAATGTGATTCGTCAAAAGGCAAATTTATCTGAAAGATTAGTAAAGGGTCGGGGCACCTGTACCACTCCACGGGATTGGTGGAAGCTGGCTGCTTCGTTTTGGTTTTTTTTATTTATTTTAAGAAAACAATAAGTCTATGTGCATCCAATCCATCTATCCATCCATACTTACTTCCATCCAACTCAACTCTTTGATGTTATCCACACACACAACTGATACACAAACAGCCCTAACTCCCTCTCTCATTATATTTCCTTTATTATTATTATTATTTATTTATTTTTTATAAGAAACTTGGATATATTTTCATTAGACCGAAACAGAATACATATTTGTTACATCTTTGAGCACTTGGTCTACAATAATGGGCGGAATGTCTTCTACCCATTAATGGCTAAGATGGCCAAAACTCTATCCACATGTAAGATTTCCTTTATTATTTTATTTAGACTACTTGCAAGTTACAACTATGACCCATTAATAAGTTCTTATATTTGTGGTGAGTTTGCTTTCTGGGTATTATTTATTAGTTTTAACCTTTCCTTGTTAAAGGTTTATTATCAATAAACAAACGATGATAAAGATGTTAGAGAGTAATTAGAAATTGTTCTTATATTACTTTCTTCTTCTTTCTTATTATTAATGTTCTTTGTGTAACTAATTAACCAAATAATTGAGTGAAATTGCACATTGTAGCTTTTTTTGAGGCGGCAGTAGAGAAAAATGTTTGAACTTTGAAAGTTGAAACTACTATGAATTTTATTAAAAAATGTTACAAATTAATATGATAATGAATATAATTGTCACTTTATTCAAGTAGTTATCTTGAGTGAAGAGTGGTGTGGTAGAGGTTTTGGATTAAAAAATACCCTTGCATGAGTTAGTGAGTTTGTTTATTGTTGGAGTTTTGAGTGTGAACAAGGGAGTCAATATCATACTGGAGGGCTGTACCGATTTAGCCAGCGGTACGATATATTTCGGATACCGGTCAATACCGGTATACCGTTTCGGGTTTACCACTAATTTTATATATCTTTACGTAAATTGAAATTCCTCTAAGTATACACATAGATAATTATATAAAAATATTTACTTTTAAATTTATTTATTTTTTTATACGTTGGTCAAAATCTATATAATTTGTAAGTTTATACTTATTCTTTTTTTATTTTTTAAGAAGATATGATTGTACTTACCTAAAGTCTAACAAAAATGATAGTAGAATTTATCTAATAAGAAAGAAGAAAAAAGAAAAGAAAAGAGTGACTGTAAAAAATTTTAAATTACCATACGTACTTATTGAATTACAAATTTCATTTATTTGTTTACAGTTGGATGGCAGTACATCCCATCAAAAAACAAAAAAAGTTGGATGGCAATACAAAATTTGAGTCTAACGTGTAGCAGTAGTGTTAGTGTGTGCTGTCAGTGGGAGTAGTGTGTTGTCATTCAAGGGCACACTTAACAAAATTGAAAGGAGCTTTTGGTTACCAAATGAAAAAGTAAAATAAGTAAAAACTAGGGAGAGCCAGAGGCAGAGAGCGTCTGGTAGACTGGTCCAAGTTTTGAGCGGAGAAAAAGTCTTTGAGCGAAGAAGAAGAAGATGATGAAGAAAAGGAAGAGATCTGAGGTGATGGATTATCGGCATAATAAAATTTATTATCGGAATTAATAGAAATAGCGGTGATGTGATTTTCCTTTTAACTGCTAATTTTTTTCTAAGATTTTTTTTCCGCCAAGTTTTCATTTTCCGGCCAAAAACCGGTATATACCCCTGGTACGACCGAAACGGCCCCGGTACAACCGGTATATAAACCGGTACGAAACAGCTGCATTTCTGTACCGGTCTCAGCATCGAAACGGTAAATACCGGCCGTATCGGCCGGTATGGTACGGTATCAACTCCATTGGTGTGAAAGCGTTTAATTGTGTGTATTGGAGTTTTGAGATTGTGTGTTTATATGTTTGAGATTTTTGAGTTTGTGTCTGTGAGAGGTTTTATTTATGTTTGTAAGTATTTTTTGTAAGCAGATGTAAGGTTTGATTGAGAGTAGTTTGAACTTATAGCCTTGTGATGTAAAAAAATTGGATGTAATATTTAATTTTCTAATTTTTTTGTTGTTGTTGTAATTGAGTATATAATTTTATGTGTATTTTGATAATAGTTGTGTAGTTATATATAGTGCTTGATTATGTTTGGATTACTTTGAAGAATGTTTTAAATTTAATGTAAAGGTGCTCACTAATGCTTGAATTTAGCTAAATAATATTTTGTTTCTCAAAAAAAAAAAAGAAAAAAAAAAAGAAAAAGCTAAATGATATTTTAGATGTTCAATTTTGAATTACTGCAATCCAACCGATTTGTACAATTTGACTCGTGATAAGATAAATGGGTGTGTTTATCAAACTAAAATGGAATGAGTTTAGGATAGAATTGATGACAAAGTATTTAACGGGTTTGAGTTTGGTAGATAATTTGGGTGTTTCATGAATGAGATATATTATGTTGATAACATTTTTGTAATATTTTTCACAATAAATCTTAAATGGTAAGTTATTACTAACCATTATTAGTGAGTAAAAAAATAATTTCAATAATAAATTCAAACTAGAACTAGTAACTATTTACTGCTTAGAATAATGTTTAACTATTGATTGATGCTTTATACATTTGTAAATTGTAATATATGAATAATGATTAGCTTTTTCTGACTTCAAGGGGCAAGTTGAAGTTGCCGCTTGGCCAAGAAATTGTTCCAACAGGACCGCGACAGTGATGGTGGGCTACTAGCAGCTTTCGGTGGCTGCCGATTATATTTGAAATCAGTTATATATAGTTGAGAAGCTCATTACTCTTGCAAGGGCAAGGAGCATGGAGCAATTAAAGCCATTCTCTTTTTATAGTCAAGCTACTTGACAGTTATTTGATCGATGGTCTAAAGTCTAAACCTTTAAATGTTTGCAGTTGCTCAATTTTTAGGATAAGACATGTTATTAATGAAAAAGGAAAGAATATATTAAAAAAAAATAAAAAAAGAGTTAACGGATACTTTAAGGTCATTGGTTTAAGAAATATTTATATAATTATTTTTTATGAAAAAAGAAAAAAAATTTTGATAATTTTTTATATTTTCCATAAAAGTTGTATTAATTTTTTTTTTAATATTTATCTATTAACAAATGTCATAAAGATACTTGTTAACAGGACCCAAAACATAAAACCTCATCTATATATTCAATATCAATTGTGTGTACACAACTTTTTCAAAAAATTGTGTGCATAAGACATGGGTATAAATATACAAAATACACCAAAAAGTTACAATAGAAATGTTTGAGATTTAGAAGTCTCGATTATATATGTCTTAAATCAAGGTTAATTAATATGTCTTGATTCTTTTTATTCTTAAAACAAAAAAAGTCTTGATTTGCTATTTTTCTTCTCAAAAAAATATATGACTTGATTTAAGCTATAATTTAGATATAAAAATAGGTTCATCACAAGTTGTAGGGACTGGGTTTTTGGTTGCCCAAGCTCAATGGGCACGGGTCAAAAGCCCAACGAACCCCGCAATTAATTTATAGAGAGTGGGTCGAAGGTCTAGGCACCTGCCGGCGCTCGGGTGGCGTGGACTCCGGCATATTTGATTTAAAGGAAAAAAGACTTAGAACAAATTACATTTGGGAGGGGCTCCTCGGCTCATGGCCGAGGAGGCTCTTACCCCTTTTTCTCTCTCTTCCTTTCTTTTTTCTCCTCTTTTCTTTCGAGAGTCCCCCCCTAGGAGGAACGTCTTTACATTATATATCTCTCTTACAATTGATCCTGGCCCTACATTTGTTGAGCAATTAGGCCCTTTGATTAGATGCTTGTCCCATCAGCCGCCTTCCCAGTCTCTTTGGGAGTCACGGCCTCCAAGGTGACACTGGTGGAGGTCTTTTCATCATTAAGGCGGCCAGGGAGGTTGTCAGGCGTATTTAATGTTGAGGTGACCGTTTGGTTAGAGCCTATCCTTCGAACCCTCGGATGTCCGATGATGAGGTCGTCCTCGGACTTGGATTGTCTCCTCGGATTGGGCCTTTGGCCCAGGAACGTAGTGGGCTGGGCCACAGGATTATTTGGCCCCACAACAGCCCCTCAAAATTTTGCTATCCGCCTCCTCGGGCGGAGAGGAGGATTTTGATGTCCTCGGGCCTGCGACGTGTCCTGTCGAGGTTGGCCCTTTGTGGGTACTAAGGTCTTTTCGCCTGGCTCAGAAGCGTTGCTGGTGCCTCAAAGGGCGCGACGTATCCTTCATTAAATCCTGACGGCTTTTTGCTCCCCACGTTCAACGGGAGGATGCCAATCCAACGGTGGGGATTCGCATGGCAGTTATGAGTGGGAAAACCCGCACTGCTCCTTGATTTTAGGGTATGGGTATAAATACCCATTTGAAAACCCGGTTCTCCTGCATCTGTGCACCCGAGTCCACGTGTCCAGCATAAAACACCTGTCCGAGGAGCTTCTACGCATTCCTGTAAGTCACTCTGTTTCCTGAACTTTTTCCTTTTTCCTCTCTGTCTCTTTTTCGCTTTTTTTTTTTTTTTTTTTTTTTTTTTTTTTTTTGTCTCAGCTAATGACGTATTTGTTTTGCTGGGCAGGCTGTTCAAGCTACATTCAGGTTGGAGGATATAGCCCAGGACCAGTGGAAGGCCATGGAGGTGGAGCGCGAAAAGCGTCTGGAGGCCACCCAGGTTCTTAAACACTCTTAGGCTGATCTGTCCAAGGCCCGGGAGGAGTTAAGTGCGATGACCAGTGCCCGAGATACTGCCCAATCCGGCCTCGTCGGTTTTCGGAAGCAGGCCGAGGATTACTCAAAGCGCCTGGCTGAGGCGGAGGAGCAGCTGAAGACTGCCAAGGGATTGCCAGCTGATCTACCCCAAAAGGTGGCTGCCGCCGAGTTGGACAAAAAGGCAGCTGAGTGGGCGAGGGACGAGGCCCTGAGGGCCAGGTTAGAGGCTGACCAGGGCAGGGATGAGACTTTGGCCACTAAGAGGGAGGCTGAGGAGGAGGCTTACGCCGGGGGATGGAAGAGACAGCAGCCACTTTTAGGTCTGAGGTCCCCGCGTTGTGCAGGCGCTACTCCGCCGAGGTTTGGCGGGAGGCTCTTAGGCAGGCTGGGATCGAGGCTTCATCCGACTTATGGAAGGAGGAGAATGTATACTACCCTCCTGCCATCCGCGAGGCTGCTCCTAGCGGCGCCGAGGCCGAGGAGGCTGCGGAGGAGGCCGACGCAGCTGAGGGTGAAGACACATCAACTGCGGATCCCGTGACTGAGCCCGTCCAAGGAAGTGACCCTCCCAAAGCGGATGAATCGGGTAAAGGCCCTGTTGGGGAGGCGCCCCCGGAGGCCGTGAAGTCTAGTGCTGGAGCTGAAGCTCCTGATGCTGAGGAGGCGGCCATTCTTGCCTCGCCTTCGCAGGCTGTCCCCTCTGGCCAAGGCTCAGAGAGCCTGGAAGTTGCTATGGCCCAGCCCTCAGCTGAAGGAGGGGTATAAGTGGGTGGGGCAGGCCCTCCGTCACTGTTCCTTTGCATTTTCTCTTTTTTCTTTTGATTGTAACGTAGAACTCACCATGTAATATTCGCAAACTTAATGGAATGCTAGTTTTGTTTCTCTTCCTGTTTGTTGTGGTCGCTTGTTTACTTGCACGTTATTCGTTCTTTCTCTACTTGTGTAATTTTATATTCAGTTGCATCTCGGCCAGTCACGGTATCGATTGTTGTAGCGAGAGCATGTATGCTCGACAGGGCCCATCGTTCCCTCAGGGCTGAGTAGGAAATTGTTTGGGTTGACACTTAGGTTCCCCTTAATGTGGTTGACTTCCCCACAAGCTTGAGTCCAAGGACCGTATAGTGCTCTGGGTTCTGCCTAACACTTAGAATCCTCTAAGGTGGTTAGTTTCCGTGAAACTGAGTCCGAGGACCATGCAGCGTCTTGGTACAGTTTCTGCCTTCAGGATAAGTGGCTAGCTCCCCGTAGGCTTGAGTCCGAGGACCATGCAAGACCTAGGTACAGTTGCTGCCTTCAGGATAAGTGGCTAGCTCCCCGTAGGCTTGAGTCCGAGGACCATCCAAGACCTAGGTACAGTTGCTGCCTTCAGGATAAGTGGCTAGCTCCCCGTAGGCTTGAGTCCGAGGACCATGCAAGACCTAGGTACAGTTGCTGCCTTCAGGATAAGTGGCTAGCTCCCCGTAGGCTTGAGTCCGAGGACCATGCAAGACCTAGGTACAGTTGCTGCCTTCAGGATAAGTGGCTAGCTCCCCGTAGGCTTGAGTCCGAGGACCATGCAAGACCTAGGTACAGTTGCTGCCTTCCGCTGGGCATCTGGGGGTAGGGGTTTGCCCTTGGTTTGCTACATCGGGGATGATTCCACCTTCGGACGGATTATGACCTTACACGTGGCATTGGTCTCATCTCCATCTCGAGCATTCATCTCTCTCATCTGCGAAGCGTCCCCTGGCCGTTCGTGTTCCGCGCCTGACGCTTCGGTGCGCGAGGCGCGCCTTCATTAATGGCCTCGTGAATTGATGGCTTCATTATTATCCAACGCTTCGGTAACCCTCTTTTTGGGCTCTGCGTAAATTAATTCTCACCTACCCCATCCTTCTATATAAGGCCTTCTGGGGGGATGATTTCCTCATACTCCATGAGCTTCCCAACATAAACAGAAAGAACACGCCCTTCTAGCTTCCCAAGCCCCTTTAATAACCCCGCTGGAATTGTGACCGGAGTTAGTTGGTATGAGGCGGCTTTGGACGGACATAAGAACGTCCGCGCCAAGAGCCGTCGTGGCCGTAGCCCCCACCGGGCTTTCGGTGCGGCAGAATCTAGGCGTAACCCTGATGGCGCCATGCACGGTGGCCCGGAGGGATATTGTTGAAGTACCTAACGTCCCTCCTCAGAGCGCACCCCCGACGGAGGAGACATGCGAACTCTCATTATGCGCGGCGCCCGAGCGTTGCCGTCACCAACGGCCAGCGCTCGTGGGGGTTGGAGAGAATCAAAGGAACATCATGGGGAGGGCGTCCCGGAGCCCCTGTATCTGCTCCTCGCTTTGTTCAAGCTCCGCCGCTCCGAGAAAGGAGTCGTTGAGGGCCTTGGAACGAGCTAGCCCCAGCCCCCTCCAGCCCGCTTATTGTCAAGTTCTCCCATTCTCTTGATGCCAATAAGAGCACGGGTTGACACTTCCCTCTAGCTAGTTTTAGGACGGGTCCACCTGGGCCTCTGATTGTAGGACTAGCTGGTAGGAATAGTTGTAAAACAAGCCTACCTGAGCCTCTGATTGTAATCTGTAAATTTTTCTTTATGGAATAATATAAAGTCTTTTTTTTTTTTTACTGATAAATCTCTCGTCTTCCAATTTTTATCTTTCTGCAATGTTCTTCTTTTTGATAGTCCCTTTTTTGCATCACCGCCGATCTTCCATAGAATGGTTGTTTAGAACAGTCGCCTGTTGCGCCAACCGGTGCACTAATCCTTCCCACAGACAGCGCCAATTGTAGGGACTGGGTTTTTGGTTGCCCAAGCTCAATAGGCACGGGTCAAAAGCCCAACGAACCCCGCAATTAATTTATAGAGAGTGGGTCGAAGGTCTAGGCACCTGCCGGCGCTCGGGTGGCGTGGACTCCGGCATATTTGATTTAAAGGAAAAAAGACTTAGAACAAATTACATTTGGGAGGGGCTCCTCGGCTCATGGCCGAGGAGGCTCTTACCCCTTTTTCTCTCTCTTCCTTTCTTTTTTCTCCTCTTTTCTTTCGAGAGTCCCCCCCCAGGAGGAACGTCTTTACATTATATATCTCTCTTACAATTGATCCTGGCCCTACATTTGTTGAGCAATTAGGCCATTTGATTAGATGCTTGTCCCATCAGCCGCCTTCCCAGTCTCTTTGGGAGTCACGGCCTCCAAGGTGACACTGGTGGAGGTCTTTTCATCATTAAGGCGGCCAGGGAGGTTGTCAGGCGTATTTAATGTTGAGGTGACCGTTTGGTTAGAGCTTATCCTTCGAACCCTCGGATGTCCGATGATGAGGTCGTCCTCGGACTTGGATTGTCTCCTCGGATTGGGCCTTTGGCCCAGGAACGTAGTGGGCTGGGCCACAGGATTATTTGGCCCCACACAAGTAATAAACATGTAATAAATACAATAAATATGATAATACCCCCTTAAACTCGTTGTGACGCACAAAAAGACAATTTGAGGTTGAAAATGAGATTGCAAAAAGGTGAAAAAGTGAATGAGATTTAGTAATCTAATCAACAAGTTGATCTTTAGAGGAGACAACCTGCAAATTGAGGTTGTTATACGGAAGATAATGATAAATAAAGTGATAATCAATCTTAATATGTTTAGTGCATTCGTGAAAAATATTGTTATAACCAAGTGATGATAGAGAGTGACATTTAGAAGATGATTGCCATCATAAGCAAGCTTCGCATAGGTTTTTCCTCCTCTGTTCTTTTCTATTTTCATGTTATAAGTATTTAAGTTATGTAATAACTGCATGATAAATCTGGTAATAATTAGTAGTAATATAGTATCATTATTTTATGTTCCTATTGTTTTTTTTTTTTTTTCCTCACGTGGGATTTCTTAAAATGTACCGGTTAACTTAAAGGTCATTGGCATTTATGCTCTTAGGTTAGACTTTCTTTCCTTAAAAGAGTATAAAATTTATCTACTCTTTTTTAAAAGAAAAAAAATTAAAAAATTTATCAACCTGAACCAGCAGTGGCCGCGTCTTATCCTCTTCATACTTTTAACCGATATTTTTGCTAAAGTTGAATAACATTCAGGAATTTATTTAATTTTTGTTTTGTTTTGTTTTGTTTTTTGCTTTTTTTTTTTTGTTTTTTGTTTTGTTTTTTTTTTTAATTGTGTAGATTGATTCTGAGTTATAATGTTTGGGATTCAAAAGGCTGAACTTTGCTGCCTGTGTACACTACACCGTCATAATTAAGAAGAATCACTGAATCAGTGTCAGATTGCAAATTTGGAAATAACAAATTTAATATTAGTTCTTCAAACATAAATATAATTTTTTGTTCCCAACTTATAAGATGTAGAAGCTGATTCGCTTATAACTACAGCAGTAATAAAATATAAAACAATTTTTTCTTGGCTTATTTTCGCTGCTATTGCTGCCTGAAAACTCTGCTAAATGATACAGAAGTTGTGCCTCTATAACCTCCAATTAAGTACAGAAGTGAGGTTAAAATGTTGAGAGAAAGAGGCAACAAATTAAGAAAGAAAATAATTATAATAATATATGGTGAACGAGGGCATGCATGGTATGGAGCATTTCTGTCTTTAACATGTCATGGAATTCCTTTACAGAAAGTCCAAGTTCTCTGCTTCATAAACAGACTTAAATTATGTTGAAGAATTTGTTCAAACAGAGAAATTGGGGTTTTCTCTTTTCTCAAAAAAATAATTAAAAAAAGGGAGAAGTTTACAACAGTAATGGAGATTCTTTTGTCAGTCATTATGGGCTTTTGCTGACGTTTTTACAAATCCTGGTCCATAGTACTTGCCGCCAGATTTCAGATATACCCATCAATCACTGTACCCAAAATGCCCCTAGGTAGGAGTAATAATAAATAGGCGAAAATGCACTTTTGGTCCCTACATTTTGGATCTATTCTCAATTTGGTCCCTAAATTGATTTAACTCCTAAGTCAATCCCTGATTTCAGAAAATCGTTTTTATTTTGGTCCCTGCCGTCATCCCAGTAACAGAAAATGTATACGTGGCAAACGGAATGCACTATTTGCTAACTAGATGCTGATGTGGCTAATAAAATAATAATAAAAAAACTACCTCAGCATGCCATGTCATCGTCTAATTTAAAAAAAATTAATTTATCAATTTAAAAATTATTTCTTAAAAAATCAGAAATCATTTTATCTTTTTAATTTTTTTTAATTTTGTTTTTATTTTTCTTTAACTTCATCAACTTAAAAAAAAAATCCCTACACTGAAAGACTCTAATCTCAAATTCTCTCACTCTCTTCACGCTCAATGGATGAATCTCTCACTCTCCACTGTCCATGGCCGGAGCTCACTCGCCCTTCATCTTGAGGTAGAAGACCTTGGAGTCGCCGGTGGCGGCGGAGGGGATGAGTCTGGTGTCAAGGAGCTTGAGGATTCCGTCATGGACACGTGGTCCTCGTTGCCGCGGCTCTCCTCCTTCTGCCCCATCGAGGAGATGATGCGCCACGATGCTCGCCTTACGCCGATCTTGTTCTTGTACGCCACGGAGAGAAGGTTTCGCTCCTCGACGGTGAGCTCCTTGATCTCCACTGCCGCCGAGACCTTCTCCATGAACTCCGCCATCTCCTCGTACCGCTGGGCTTGCTCGAAAAGCTTCGCCATCTACACGTTCTCTTCGCTAGCCGAGGGTGTCACCGCCATTGTTTTTGATTGGTGGTCTGATCTGTTCATGTGGGTTTCGGATTGCAGGATCGGTGGCTTGAAGTGGCTTGATCGGTGGGTTTCTGATCTGTTCACTTGTTGCTGGGTTTGTCTTTTTTCATGTGGATTTGATGATTTTTCTGGGTTTATGGGTTTGATTTGTTGGAGGTTTCGGTGGAGGATAGGGATTTTGTATGTATTTTAAGCATTGGTTTATTAAATGTGAGTTATTTTAGTGTTTGTTTTGAAAGAAAATGTTGATTTTCTGGGGAAAATGTTGATGATTGTTCAAAGAAAATTTATGAGGTTGGTTGGGTTTGTTGTTATTGTGAGCCGAATTGGCTGGGTTTGTGTGTGATTGTTTCATAATAAAATTTCTGGTTTTAGGTGGAAAGAAAATGTTGTGATAAAAATCTTAGGCATCGGCTTTTTAGATGTGAATTTTTTCAGTGTTTGGTGAAATTTTCTGGGAAAGATGTTAAATGCCCAGGAATTTTGTGTTCTTGAGTTCTTGTGATCTGGGTTCGTGTTCTTGAGTTCTTGTGTATTCCCGTTCAAATCTGAAACTATGTATTTTTATGTTTTTAATTTTTTTTTAAATTGATAAATTAATTTTTTTAAATTAGACGATGACGTGGCATGCTGAGGTGGTTTTTTATTATTATTTTATTAGCCACATCAGCATCTAGTCAGCAAACAGTGCATTCTGTTTGCCACGTATACATTTTCTGTTACTGGGGTGACGGCAGAGACCAAAATAAAAACGATTTTCTGAAATCAGGGACTGACCTAGGAGCTAAATCAATTTAAGGACCAAATTGAGAATAGGTCCAAAATGTAGGGACCAAAAGTGCATTTTCGCCTAATAAATAACTAGTAAACCAAAAAAATCCAAATATTGAAATATATATATCCCATGACCAAGTTAATACGTCTCTTCTTTTGGTCAAGAGCTGCGGTTGAGTCATGTGTTACACTAATAACTTCTTTTGTGAAGAAGAATTTGGTTTCAAATCTTCAATATCTCACTTATTATTAAAAAGAATCCCCTTTGAAATTAATGAAGGAGAGGGATTCATTTTGTTAGCTATACACACATATATATTCTTTAATTTGTATACAAAAACATATAAAAATATGTTCAAAGAGATAGATGCTCAAACTACTTTAAAATCACTAAATTCACTTTTGGGGGAGAATAAATTTTTCATTTTTGTGAGGTCTCTTTATGATTACTTCTTTATCCTCTTTTTGGAATCTGTTGGATTCTTTGTTTTCTTGAATTTTAGTTAATAGATTTGATTTTGGGTGGTTCTCTCATATACATTTTGTTTACTAAAATTTTGTTTTATAGGTGGTGTGGGGCCCGAGGGCCTGGTAACCTCGGCCCACTTTACATCCGGCTCAGGGCCCATGCCGAGGAAGGGGGTTCGTCCGAGGACGATGAGTGGGAGCCCATACTTTAAAAACTCCCGCCGAGGATAACCCTATCCTCGGCGGACCGAGACTAGCTTTAGATGGGGAAAGGGGCCCAGGACAGGTTGTCACCTCCGTACTAAATGTGCTTACCTAACCCTCTGGCCGCACTAGTAGAGATGTGACTCTGGGACAAGGCAACCTTGATTACTGTGAATTGCTTGAGTACTGATAGTGCTGCTGATGGGACGGACAGTTAGAGGGGAAGTGCATGGATGATCAACAGGTGGAAGAGAGAGACGGTGGGAAGAGGACTATATAAGAGGGACCTATAGAACGGCAAGAAAGAAAGGGAGGAAGGTCAAGCTCCTCGGATAAATGCCGAGGAGCAACTCTAAAAGGGAATCTAGGTGCACGGCCTTCAATGGTGAGGAGTCCATGGTTGGGTTCCGTTTGTTTGCAAGGGCCAATTTCTTTAACCCACTCTCTAGAAATGTATTGTTTGGGGCCTATAGGGTTGTTTCCCTCTAATTATTGAGGGCCCTTACAAATTGAGTCCCTACAATTGGCGCCGTCTGTGGGGAGAATTTGTGCACTAGCAGGCGCAACGGACAATCGTCCCTAGGTAGTCAGTTGACGGAAAGTTCACAAGAACGCGTTTAACAAAAAAAAAGAAAAAGAAAAAAACAGCACCATTGCAGAGTAGAAGATTCAAACGAAAAGAGAAGAAAAATAACAGTATTTTATTAGATGCAAAGGGAACTACAACATACAAACAAGGGCTCAGACAGGCTTGTTTTAAAACCAACTCTACAAATAAAGGCCTAGACGGGACTGTTTTAAAGCTAACTAAAGGAAAGGGGGCTGAGGCAAGCTTGTTTCAAGGCTACCCACAACACCCAAGCCAGTGCGGCGGCGCTGGCGCGAAGAGAGGAGCAGATGCAAGGGCGCCTAGCGACCCTTCCCCATGACGTTCCCTTGATTCTCTTCCAGCCCCACAGTGGTTGGCCGTTAGAGACGGCAACACTCGGGTACCAGACATGACGTATTCTTGCACACTTCCACCAGCGTGAGGGCGCCCCCGAGAGGAGCGTTATGTACTTCAGGGACCTTCCTCTTGGCCGTTGTGCACGGCACCATGAAGATGACGCACAAATTCAGTCGCACTGGAGACCGGACGCGAGCTGTAGCTACGACGGCTCTCCGTCGAGGAAAGAGGATTTTGGGCCTATGCACCCTCATTCCCATCCAAGGCCGTTCCATTTCTCTAAACTCTTATCGCAATTTTGACAGGGTCATTGACGGGGCTCTGAAGGTTGGGAGGACATGTTTCCTGGTATATTAGAGGGTTCGTGAAGCGTAGAAGGTCATTTCCCCTATGTAGCCTTAAATAGGGGGTGAAGATTGATAGGAATGGACCTACGCAGAATTCGAAGAGTGGATTATCGGTGACATTAATCTTGGCCAAATTCCAAGGCGCCTATCAACCGTTCGATCTGCATTAATCCAAGAGAATGTTAATGAGAGCACGCCTCGTGTGTTGAAACGCCAAGCGCGGAACGCGAACAGTCAAGAGGTGCCTCGTAACTGATGAGGGTAGAAACTTGAACTGAAGGCGGCATTGCCGCCACGTGTAAGGTTTGAGTCCCAAACCAGCCTCACCCGGGGCATTGCGGGGTCAATGGTCCGGTCCACACGATGCCCCACTTCCGACGAGGCAGGGCCGAGGCCATCATCGCGCCAAAACTAGTATGGCCAACGCTGAGGATAATCTCCTTCACAATATACCTGGGTACTAGACAAAACCAAGGTATTGCATGGTCCTCGGACTCAAGCCTATGGAGAAACTAGTTACTTACAGAGGAACAGAAGCGTTAGACAGAACCAAGGTCTTGCATGGTCCTCGGACTCAAACCTATGGGGAAACTAACCACTCAAACATATTTAGGTACTAGACAGAACCAAGGTATTGCATGGTCCTCGGACTCAAGCCTATGGGGAAACTAGTTACTTACAGAAGAACAGAAGCGTTAGACAGAACCAAGGGCTTGCATGGTCCTCGGACTCAAACCTATGGGGAAACTAACCACTCAAACATACCTGGGTACTAGACAGAACCAAGGTATTGCATGGTTCTCGGACTCAAGTCTATGGGGAAACTGGTTACTTACAGAAGAACAGAAGCGTTAGACAGAACCAAGGTCTTGCATGGTCCTCGGACTCAAACCTATGGGGAAAATAACCACTCAAACATACCTGGGTACTAGACAGAACCAAGGTATTGCATGGTCCTCGGACTCAAGCCTATGGGGAAACTAGTTACTTACAGAGGAACAGAAGCGTTAGACAGAACTAAGGTCTTGCATGGTCCTCGGACTCAAACCTATGCGGAAACTAACCACTCAAACATACCTGGGTACTAGACAGAACCAAGGTATTGCATGGTCCTCGGACTCAAGCCTATGGAGAAACTAGTTACTTACAGAAGAACAGAAGCGTTAGACAGAATCAAGGTCTTGCATGGTCCTTGGACTCAAACTTATGGGGAAACTAACCACTCAAACATACTTGGGTACTAGACAGAACCAAGGTATTGCATGGTCCTCGAACTCAAACCTATGGAGAAACTAACCACTCAAATATACCTAGGTACTAGACAGAACCAAGGTATTGCATGGTCCTCGGACTCAAGCCTATGGGGAAACTAGTTACTTACAGAAGAACAGAAGCGTTAGACAGAACCAAGGTCTTGCATAGTCCTCGGACTCAAACCTATGGGGAAACTAACCACTCAAACATACCTGGGTACTAGACAGAACCAAGGTCTTGCATGGTCCTCGGACTCAAGCCTATGGGGAAACTAGTTACTTACAGAAGAACAGAAGCGTTAGACAGAACCAAGGTCTTGCATGGTCCTCGGACTCAAACCTATGAGGAAACTAACCACTCAAACATACCTGGGTACTAGACAGAACCAAGGTATTGCATGGTCCTCGGACTCAAGCCTATTGGGAAACTAGTTACTTACAGAAGAAAAGAAGCGTTAGACAGAACCAAGGTCTTGCATGGTCCTCGGACTCAAACCTATGGGGAAACTAACCACTCAAACATACCTGGATACTAGACAGAACCAAGATCTTGCATGGTTCTCGGACTTAAGCCTATGGGGAAACTAGTTACTTACAGAAGAACAGAAGCGTTAGACAGAACCAAGGCATTACGTAATCCTCAGACTCAAACTTATTGAAAATCTGATATTTGCGGAAGAATAAAAGCGTTAGATGGGACCGAGTTGTGGTACGGTCCTCGGATGCAAATTCAAAAGACAGCTGATTATCTCATGAGATCAAGTCCAGAACAGAATCAAGGTAGTGAGCAAAACACTAAAGTATAACAAGTAAAAGGAAGCATCAATTAATGAGCTAGAGGCAAACCACTGAATATATCTTTCAAATAGAAGGCATGTGGCTTTGTTGCAACGTCGCCAAAGTGAAAAGCAAAATGAAATAAAAAGAAAATAAATGAGAATGCCCCGTGCTGTCACAACGGGTGGTCCAATGAAATGGCTTACCCCCCCCCCCTCCATCTCGCTGGGGGGCTTGCCTTGAGGAGCCTGTTGAAAGACTTTAATTAACTACAAGGGACCTTTCCAGGGCATCGGCTACCCGAGCCCTCTCACCTCCTCGGAAGTCCCGTATAGTAGCGTCATCCCTCGAAGGTTCTCCATGGAGCCGCCAAAATTGTGGCAGATAAAAAGACCCCAACGCTGACGTGGACCGAGATTTGGCGAATCTTGTTAAGGGCTCGGGAATATCAAAATCCTCCTCTCCGTCTGAGAACACAGACAGCAAGATTTTGAAGGGCTATTGTGGGGCCCGAGGGCCTGGTAACCTCGGCCCACTTTACATCTGGCTCAGGGCCCATGCCGAGGAAGAGGGTTCGTCCGAGGACGATGCATGGGAGCCCATACTTTAAAAACTCCCGCCGAGGATAACCCTGTCCTCGGCGGACCGAGACTAGCTTTAGATGAGGAAACGGGCCCAGGACAGGTTGTCACCTCTACACTAAATGCGCTCACCTAACCCTCTGGCCGCACTAGTAGAGATGTGACTCTGGGACATGGCAACCTTGATTACTGTGAATTGCTTGAATAGTGCTGCTGATGGGACGGACAGTCAGAGGAGAAGTGCATGGATGATCAACAGGTGAAAGAGAGAGACGGTGGGAAGAGGATTATATAAGAGGGACCTATAGGACGACAAGAAAGAAAGGGAGGAAGGTCAAGCTCCTCGGATAAATGCCGAGGAGCAACTCTAAAAGGGAATCTAGGTGCGCGGCCTTCAATGGTGAGGAGTCCATGGTTGGGTTCCGTTTGTCTGCAAGAGCCAATTTCTTTAACCCACTCTCTAGAAATGTATTGTTTGGGGCCTATAGGGTTGTTTCCCCTCTAATTATTAAGGGCCCTTACAAATTGAGTCCCTACAGGTGGGTTCCAATTATAGGTAGTTCAATTGATAAAATATCATCTTCTTTTTTTCATAAGAAATTCGAGTTTGAATCTTATCTACACCAAAATCAATTGGTATCTTGCTTTGATAGGATAGTTATGAAATATTTTTTAAATACAATAAATGCATATACTCCCCCCTCGCATATAATAGTAGGTTTTACTAATTAAATTCATAGTGGGACAAAGTATTCATGTGAGAGACGAGAGTATGCATTTATTGTACTCCCAAAATATTCTATAATTTTTCAGTTTGATAATAAAAAGAAATCATCATAGAACAATGTGGGTACTTGACTCCACACAAAGGATTTTGTTCGCTTTTGGGAGCCAGGCCCTCACGAATTTGTCCTCTTCGACCGAAGGGGCACGCTTGGGGGGTTTCATAGTCTCAGCCCCAAGGCATGGAATCCCACATCGGAAGGAGAACCCTCTCACTAGTGCTTTATATGCTTCTGGAGCTTGCACTAGTGGGAGGGTTCTCCTTCCGATGTGGGATTCCATGCCTTGGAGCTGAGACTATGAAACCCCCCAAGCGTGCTCCTTCGGTCGAAGAGGACAAATTCGTGAGGGCCTGGCTCCCCAAAGCGAACAAAATCCTTTGTGTGGAGTCAAGTACCCACAAACAAATTTTATAAACAAAAGTTTTAATGAATTGATTCATTTAATTATTTATTTCTGTTCAACAATGAATAAATTATTTTTTAATATTATATTTTAAAATAGGAACTTCATGTGTGAGAACATAAGGTTCTACCATGCATGTGGTGCATTTAAATTTTTTTTTTTCATTCAACCATCCTCCTACGTAAAGATTTTAATGAATGATTTAATTTTTAATATTTATTTATATTCAATAATAAATAATTTTATTTCCTTAGTACTTAAATTTTAATAAAAAATTTGGACATCCTATTTTATATATATATATATATATATATATATATTATATTTCATACTAGATACAATTGTTTTTCACAACTGCCTAACTAATAATTTTTTTCACACGTTTTATTCCAAGCTGCAATAGCCTAAGGTTTTGCCATATGACACATTATTTGAGAATGAAATAAAATACTCTTGATTTAGCCTTCTACCTTAGTAAAAATTTTATTCATTTGTTTAGTTCTTTTTTATTTAGAAAAATAATAATATTAATTTATTGTTATGTGTTTAGTAAGGTACATGCATCCATTTTTAAATATTATTTTTTATAGGTGGTGCACTAATTATTCATATAAAAAATAAAAATTTTATGATTTTTTAATGTGGGGACAATTTTTGCTTCAAGGCCAAGGGCTCGACCATGTTGTAATCTAGGCAACTTTGTTGTCCCACATGGGAAAGAAATGCTTCCTCTTCATGCACTTGCTCATCCCTTATAAGGCATGAAGAGGAAGCATTTCTTTCCCATGTGGGACAACAAAGTTGCCTAGGTTACAACATGGTCTAGCCCTTGGCCTTGAAGCAAAAATTGTCCCCACATTTCTTTTACTTTTTTCTCACAATAACAGTTGGCAAAGAGGATTTAAATTTGCGTTTTTCATCAAATTAATTCCATTGGTACACAAGGATCTTGTTAATTTATATGATTTTTTTAAAGATTTATTTAAAAAAAAAAACTAATTTGGAATATGGAATTTATGCTCAAGTTTAGTTGCTTTATTAACAATTGAAACAAAAACCAGTAAAACAAAAAAGAAAATGATTACATGCAATAAAAAAATATAGAAAATAATTATGTAGTTAAGTAAATCTAAATAATTAAATATTTGTTAGTTCATTCAAACAATATGTTTGTGTACAGACTTATGTTAATCATAATATAATTTAGATAAATTTATTTTTTTAATGACATGCAAAATAATTTATTCTCAAATATAATACTACCTAATGAGTATAATACATGAACAATTAAGATAAATTTTTACAAATTTTTTTTTAATATAAATTACTATGTACTTGCGCATCATGCAAATCCGTAGTATATATAAACAAAAAAAGTTTGACTTTTGGTTGACTTCATAATATTTTTTTCTTATAAATTTTTGAAATCTCACAATTTATATATGTATGTGTGTGTATATATATACATTTATTTCTAATCTAAATTATATTCTATATTTAACCCTTCAATTAAAATTTTACCATCTTATATTTTCTTTAAATGTTAGAATTGATAATCTTTTTTTTTTTTTTTTTTTGGAACCTTCTTGCTGACTAATTTGAATAGTGTAGGAAAAATATTTTCATCTTATATATATTTTAGGAAATTGTGTTACTTCTTCCACCCAAAAAAAAAAAAAAAAAAAACCCGCTACTGCTCAAGTAATCATGCTTGCATACAATGATTGGTAATGATGTCTGCTGGCTCATTCGAGGGTCATATTGATATTTTGGATAAGCTTTAAAAAATATACTCCATATTTGTTTTGTCTTAAATTATATATGCCTTTTTAGATAAACAGCCATGTTATGAAGAAGTGTACCCTAAACGTACACGGCACTGTAGATTGCTCACTAAGAAAAATGGGAGTAATTTTAGAAGCAAGCCAATTTTTACAACAATTAAGTTCTTACATAGTTACATTTTCATTTTATTCTTTCATTAACATTACTATATCACTTACTATTAACAACTTCACTACGAAGTACCTTGTAATTTTACTTAATGGGTATTTTTTATGTTTCCAATAATGACGTACAAAGTTTAAATGCCCCATTCCAATGTTTTTTTTTTTTGATTTGTTGTTGATACAAGATAGAAATTTCACTCTAGCCTAATCTAAGTGTATATGTGTGTAAAATTCTTTCTTGGAGACTTGAACCCCGGTCCTTACCCTCACACCCCACAAGCATTTATATTTGTAGAGTGACCATCGCACCAAGGGTTTGCAGTGGTAATACCCTATTCCAATGCTAGATAAGTGAATCTGTTCTCAATTTTTCATTCTTGAAGACAGAAAGAGGGTGTTATGTTTTCACGAGTCATGCTCATAGTGTATGATCAGTGTGATGTTGCATTGCAAATGGCCGAACACGTAATGCTGCGTAGTTGCGGTGAGGAAGAGAGTAAGAGACTAGTATCGATAAAGAGTGAGAGGCAAAAGCTGTGTAATTATGGTTGAATGAAAAAAGATAAATAGGAAGGGCCAAACCTCCTAACCACCCCCTTATAAAGTAGGTAATAAAAAGGAAACAAATGTGGTTTGCCAAAACAGAGAAAAATCCAAAAGAGTTTGAAACCCAAGACTGTCCCCAGCTATTTATAACGCCTTCTCATCCATGAGGCTCCTCCGGGTCAGCCTTTACTACCTCTGCATTGTGTACTTTCTCTAGTGTCTTTAAGAATATAAGGAAAAATGAATACCCATGATTCTCCCAATACACCTCATCACCTAAGTTGAGACACTTTCTAGAGAGGTAAAAAATCATGAGGAGTCGATCTTCAAAATCAGAAACTAGGCAAGGAATGGAAATAGATCATAAGCTTAATAGTAAGCTCAAAGAGGAACCTCATCTCTCTGGTGCTTACATCCGTAGCTTAGTGAAACAACTTACCTCCTCAAGAACCAAAGACCCCATGAATTCCAAATACCCAGAAACTAGTGCTGTTGTTGCTGAAGGTTTACCTGGTGGTCAAAATTTAACATCATTCGGTGAAGCTTGTTTCAGTGATCAATCCCAGCAACAAGCACAGCAAGAATCTCCACAACCTCAACAACACAAAAAACAAGTTAGGAGGAGACTCCACACCAGTAGACCATACCAAGAGAGGCTTCTAAACATGGCTGAGGCTAGGAGAGAGATTGTTACTGCTCTTAAATTTCATAGGGCAGCAATGAAACAAGCCAGTGAACAACAACAACAGCAAGTGCAACAACAAACCCAACAAGAACATCATCAACAACTACAGCAGCAACAATTGTTCTCAGTGCAGTCTCAACCACCCCACTTCCACCCATGTTTTGAACAAGAAAGGATCAAATCTAGGAGAAATCCTAGAATATACCCATCAAGCACCCCCAATTTTTCTAATTATCTAGACCATCTTTCCTACTCATCATCTTTTTCTCATTCTCCAGGATCATATCCTTTCACTTGGTCCACTCCTTCTCCATTTGCACCTCCACCTGTTGCTGAAAATCTCAATTTCACACTTCCAAACCAGCCCTTAGGCCTAAATCTCAATCTTCATGATTTTAACAACTTAGACACCAGTCTTTATCACAACCCTTCACTGTGCTCATCCTCATCTCAATCATCATCCTCATCCCCAACTCTTTCTTTAGCTACTGATCAGGAAGTACCCAATTCAGTTGTGACTACTCCTGCACTAGCAGATCATGTTATTGAGTCTTCCAGTGGCACAGCTGGTGGCAGTAGTGGATCAGGAGACTTACATGCAGCCATGGATGATGAAGAGATGGCGGAGATTAGGTCGATAGGTGAGCAGCATCAGATGGAATGGAATGACACAATGAATTTGGTCACATCAGCATGGTGGTTTAAGTTCTTGAAGGCCATGGAAATTGAGGGTCCAGTTGAAGCTAAGGCTGAAGGAGCTGATTTTGAAGGCTACCATCCATTTGATGAAGTCATGGAATTCCCATCTTGGTTGAATGCAAATGAAAACTGCTTGCAACAACATTTCAATGATGACTGCGCAAAGGACTACTTACAATATCCTGCTTTACCTTGGTAAGAATCCTATATTTTTGAGACTTTAATTTACACTATGTTTGGTTTAAGGAAGAAGGGAAAGGGAAGAAGGTGAGAGAAAAGAAATGAATCCCTTTGTTTGGCTTAGGGGAATTAGGATGGAGGAAAGGAAAAGAAAGAGGTACACCGTCTTCTTAAGGGATTCATTTTCCTCATTAGTCCACCATTTTTTTGAGGTATTAATTTTCCTGTTTGGCCTACTATTTTGTTTCTCCCAATTTAGGAGGAAATAGAGAGAAGAAAATGTTTTGTTTCTTTATCTTTCCTCCTCGCAAACCAAACACTTGAAAGGGAAAATTCTGTGCTAAGAATATTTTTTTTTTGGCTGTGTTCCATGCCTCTTTTCACCATAGTTAGGTCTTTTTCTCTTTTGGAAAAATCTGCTGACACCAAAATTATTAAAATCACGTTTGTTCCTGTAAAATGAAAGAGGGATGTACTTTAGTTTCGATCAGTCCTTTCATCGTTGTTTTTTCCTCATTAATATTTTGAGCCTTGGGTGAAAAAGAGGTGACTTGAACCCTTAGAGCATTACCATCAAATGTGTCAAATGCCAAATATTTGACATTTAGCATACCAAACACCAAAAAACATCTCTCATGAGAAGTTTTAAATGTAAAAAATTTTGACATTGATAATCAGTACACTCTCAAATATGGAAGCATACAGGCAGATGTTGTAAAATTTTAATGATTTTTTTATTCTTTTCTCTCTCATCTATCTGTCAGTCTCTTCTTCCCTTTTTTTCTTAAGTACCAATCATAGCTCTCTCATCCTCTCATATTTTCTTCTCTCACCGTCACTTCTCTTCCATGCCGACGCCGATGCATCAATTCCATGCCGACGCTGACACATCACTTCCACGTCGATCTTTCTCTAGCTATGGTTTTTCTATATATATATATATTGGTTGTGGTTTGATGGGTGGGTTGGGCAATGGGTGGGTTTGGATGGGTAGATCGGTGGTGGGTGGGTTCGGATGGGCAGATTGCCGTCCACCACGCAGCGCCGTCCACCTCACACTCTCAGATCGCCTTGGTTTTTTTTTTTTTTTTTTTTTTTGGTGGATGTGGGTTGAGTTTCATGGGTTGTAATGGGCTAATGTTGGTGGGTTATGGCGGTGGGTGGGCTGATTTTCATGAGTTGTGATGGGCTGATGTTGGTGGGTTATGGCGGTGTGTGTGGGTTGATTTTGGTGGTTTGGTTGATTTTGGATTTGAGCTATGGTGGTCGATGGTAGTGGGTTGGTTGGTTGATTTTGGGTTTTGGTTATGGTTGTCGGCAGTGGTGGATTGCGGTGGTTGTAGGGGTGGGCTACTATGGGCAGTGGTGGTGGTGTGCTATGGGTAGTGGTGGTGGTGGGCTGTGTAGTATATATTATTGTTTGAAGTTTTTTTTAATGATATTTTAATGTGATGTATATATTATTTTAATATATGAGATTGAAGAATAGAATATGTGATAAATGATATATTGTAAAATGATGTGTTAAAATAATAAAGTAGACTTTTGGTGTGTTAAAATAATAAAGTAGACTTTTAATGCGTCAAAATAACATTTTTTATGGAAGAGCTTATGAGAATGTTCTTATGCACCAATTGAATACAATGAGAAAAGTAGATACAACTTCCGTGTTATAACTATTATAACAACTATGATATAATAAATTGTGAATAATAGAAAAAAGTTAACGAGTCTAATTAAAAGTGATAGAAAAATATTCACAGTCGTGTCAAAATTGTACCACAAAAGTTGTCCTAACGAAATTCCAATATCATAGAGCTGATGAGATCAGTTTGTGTTACTTCCTTAGTTGGTAAGGTATTTGACTTTATATATACACACACACGCACACACACATCCTAGGCTGCTAGGGTCATGTCAGATGATTATGGACTCTCCTGTAAAAGGTTGCCTCAGTTTGAACCGGCCACATGAAATTATATACAACTTTATTTTTATTTTTTATTCTATTCCTATTTTGCTTGTTGTGTACTCGAAAGGACAATTAAACTAATTTTTATTCTATGTCCCTTTTCAGTTGTCGGAAAATTTTGAGGTGTACTAATTTTTATCTTATTTTCACTTTGTGATTCTTTAATACACAGCATGGACATTGGAGAAATCGAAGGCATGGACGGGGACTGGTTATCATGACAAAGGATTGATTGTTTTTTGTTGATCAAATCTTTGGCTCTATATTTTTGCTCCATTAAATTTTTGGTAGTCCTAGAAACTTTGTTTTCTATCTTTGATAAATAAGGCTTGCAAAGATCTCAAAGAGTTAAGACTTAAAAGAGTATGGTAGATGGCCAAAGAAAATAATGTATGTAAGAAAGAAAGGAGTATGCTTTTCTCCTTTATACTCAATTCTTATTCCTCAATCTTGAATTTCCGGACTGTGCTTCTTAATGTAGTATTTGAGAGGGAATTAATGCACTTTGCACTAGCTTTAGAGGAATACTGGAAGTTTATATAGATTTGTGGAGAAGTGGCAAAATCCTCCACTTCATAATTTGTACCTTAATATATACTGAATCATACAAAGATTATGCAGTATTTTGTTTAATCTTGGAAGAGTAGAAACATTCAAGAACATTACATTGAAGTTCTATCAATCCTGCGGTCCAAGTAAGAGTGTAAGACTGTGGTCAAAAGGAGCAAGTTGGTTGGTTAAGGCTTTTATAATCGGAAGTAATAACAAAAAAATAGAATTGTATCAACGTGTCCAACGCTTATTATAAAACTGCCACTGGGTATTGCAACAGTGATTAATGCAACTATATATCTTTTCTCAAGCTTTCTTTCCTGGGCAAGGCCGGCCAGTTCCAAAGAAACACTCTTACCAATTTTATCTCTCTCTCTCTCTCTCTCTTAAATTCTACCTTATACACTAATATTTGACTGTCATGCATGAAATCCTAAAATAACAAAGGCAAAATTATTAGGCACAAAAATATTAAGAATGCCTAACTTCTCAGGAAATTCAACAAACTACTCACAATTTGAGGGGCGCCCAATTCTTAAGAATATACGAGGATGTTTTAATAAGTAGTTCATTTATTATAGATCAGATAACAACTAAAATACAACATATAAATGCTTCGAAATAATAGGAAACTTTATCTTATCTTATCAATACGTACGTGGGGGAGGAAAACATTTAAAAATTTTTTTTTTTTTTTTGATGGGAGATCAAATATAATTTATTCTCTTGCACTAGCTAGCTAGCTCACCCCATTTAAATCTACTACTAGGTTTGATTTAATTTTCTTCTTCATCAATGTAGTCTTGGCTGTTGTAAGGGCTAAAAGCTTCCGAAAGCCAATTCTTCTTCCTCCAAGCATTCCATCCCATCTCTTTACAAATCTCATCACTGTGGTTGATACTGAAAGTGGAAATGCAGTGTCTCTTGTAGAATCTGGTTGTCCTCTTCATGACTTGCATCTCTTCTGTTACTTGTGTCAGCATTTTCTCAACACTAGGAAGCTTGAATACATTATCAGCCAATCTAGCCAGCCAGGTGCACCGTAACTCCGCTGTGTGCAGATTTGAGACACTCTCAATATACCCCACAAACGCCATGTTGGGGATTAAGGGATGAATTGTGCCTCTGTTCATGACAATCATTTAATTAGGTCATTTCTTCGAAATTACAATTTAAATCCAAGTCACATATAATCTTGATCAATATGAAATTAATGAGTTACATGTCTTTGTCTTGTTTTCGATAAAAGGATTTTTTTTTTTTTAATAATTTTATTTATATAAATATGATAGAATTTTAAACCTATATCATTCGCTTTATGATAATTTCTTTTTATCGTCACTCAATAACACCAATTAGGTTTTTTTTTTATTTTTTTATTTTATGTAAGCGGGATTTGAATCTCAAATTTCATTCAATAACAAAACTTTTTGAGTTGAACTAACTAAAACCAACGTTTTAGTTAAAGAAAATTAATCCCTTAGTAAACATATAATTTAAGTTGGTTAAACTTATTCTTTACTTTATATGCATGGACGTGCCAAGGTCTGCACAATCATGCACATTAAATATATATATGTGGACGTGTGTGTTATATACACTTATAATTTAATTTGGATCTATGACTGGACCATTAGAAGCCACACTCAATACACATCATGCTTTCACACGGCTAAGGCTATATTATAATTTATTCGGTCTTAATTAAGAGTTAGATAATTGGACATGATGTTGGTTTCATACCTTGCCAAAAGAATACATAAATAATGAAAAATTATTTAATACTTTCAATGTAGAGCAACGTTAACATAGTATACTCTCTATCATTCTTCTCAATGTATTCACACGAGTCGAAAAATTTTCATATTCTAGAAGTATTCAATAATTATTACTTATGTTTATTTTAGTTTAAATACCTGTAAAGGGGCATGATCCCGGAGTCGTCCACTATGAGACTCCTAAAAGGCTCAGGAAGTACAGCTTGAAGTTTCTTCTTCCCATCATAACCAGTAGCAAGAAGCACAACATCAGCCTCCAATCTTGTGTTGTCTTCAAATTCAATTCCCCCATTCCAAAACCACCATTTTGATGTCTTTTTAAACTCTATCTTTCCCTTGTCTGCCTCAGCAAAGAAATTCTCTGGCAAGATAGCCATCTGGCAGGAAGCATAGTCCTCCACAAATGGATGATCTGGTTTCAGTCCATACTTCACTAAGGGAAGCTTCCACGCCAAGTACGACTCTATGAACTTGGAAATTCCTCTTTGCTGTTTGGAGACAAGAATCACTTATCTGAGTGTCAAATTATACAATATGATGGCACATAGTACTCTACTACTACTACTAATAATAATTATTATTATGATTATGGTGCAAATGATTTTGGGAGGAGTTCATAGTAACAACGAAAGCAAATTTTTTTTCCCTATATTTAATTGGGTTTGGGACTAATAAGTATAGAGAAGTGAATTACAAATTTTAGTATATGGGGAAGTTTATAAAATTTTACAACATAAATCTTATAAACTTAAGTGTAATTAATCACTAGTCATTTGTTTAAATAACTTGTGCATTGCACGGAAAAGTTCCACAAAAATAATATAATATTTTCTCTTTCTTTTATTTTTTTAAATATAATATTTCATAATTATATTAGTTATTAGTATGTATTTATATGACTGTTCCTCTATAGAATTATTTATGAGAGCCTAGGAACACAACTTTTATCATAATTTTGATATGGATGACTATGAATAATAAAGAAAAAGTTATGAGTCCATGTACAAGTGATTGTTTATCATTTATAGCCGAATACTTCAACAAGTTGTAATTAAAATCATTACATATGGTATAAAATAGTCATATACAGAACTTAGAAGAACTTAGAAAAAGTGATTCTTTCTTTTACCGCTTAAAGAAAATATGTCATGGCTGTATTATTATGGAAGGTCTAAATATAAAAGGTTTTATAAGGAATCTTTGTGGAATTTAAAGTCAATTAATATATAATAATAATAATATTAATAATAATGTGGAAAATTTGTGAAGCCACTAGAATCTATGTGGCTTAATATTAAGAGATCAACAAAAAGTCAACTTTTTCTGGTTTATATATATATATATATATTATAAAATATAGATATTTTTTAAATAGCTTCAATTGCATTCATTGTCACATCAATCATAAGTCATTTGTAATAAAATCTATTTTTTTAATTAAAAGAATTTTGTAATAAAATTGGCAGTGCCTTTATCCGTAGTGTCTTATATACTATTGTGCCCCAATCACTAAAAAAAAAAAAAAAAAAACAAAAAATATATTTTTTTATTATGTTTTCGAAATGACACTAATCATATTCATTATCACATCAATTTGTAATATTTTAATAGTAAAATCGGTAGAAGTTTTAGCAATTTTCATATCCATATTCCATATATTCATCTTATCATTTTTTTTTTCCTGAACTTATATTTTTTATTCATCTACTGAACAAAAGAAAATAAAGGAATATGATGAATTTACCATTGGAGATAAAAGAGGTAAGAACAAGGTCCTGAACAAATTTTGATTTGGCCTTTCGTGTAGAAACTGAGAGGACCTTGTTGAATAAAACAAGAAAAATGGCAATCCCCAAATCCTGTAAGACGGAACGGTCCAGTGCAAAGTCCTTATCACCATCGTGCATGATTGCCCATCAGGTCCTTTAAAAGTAGGGCAAAAAATGTCAATTTTCAAAGCCATTTTTCTACAAAAAGGCAAGCCAATAATTTCATCTGGCTTGCAATTTTTATTAGCCAAAGACATATATAATAGGAGTGTAATATATAAGAGAAAAAAAAAATTAAGCATATCTGACTATTCTCTTCTCTGCGACGTTCTTGGCAATTCTACTTCATAGCACTTTCAATGAAATTTCTAAAAAATGCGTGTAAATATATCATATACGTATGTATTGATGTCCAATCCAAATATTTGAAACTTTATTAGCAATTTAGCCCACAAAAGTTGGTGATAAATAATTTTTTACATTTTTTTTTATTTATATTCTTTATTTACTTAGCAAGATATGAATTTGTGAGTTTTAGTTAGCTTAACTGGTAAAGTTTCTAATGATTGTATAAAAGATCTGAGGGTCACACTAAAAACTAATTGGTATCTTGGTTAAACTTATTTGAACTTAAACTTATCCTCACCTTGTCTAGTGTTGCTAACTCATGGAGTGTGCAAGATTAAAAATAGAGAATACATAATTTAGTGATCGACCTATTATTTTTTCTTCATCACTCACACTCGATCTCTTAATAATTATAAAAATAAAGTAGAAATTAAACACTTAATCTCTTAATAATTACCCAAAAAAAAGAAAAAAAAAGGTTGTGTATGTATGATTAATGAATGAAAAAAAGACTTCAAATATCACACTGTGCCCCGGCCTGCCTATGTCAACTAGACCCTTGGCCTAAGTTGACCACTCTAACTGTACCCACCTATGTCCTAGTAGAACTCGGAGTCTCTGACCCCTAAACAGGAAAAAAAAAAAAAAAAGAAAAAAAAAAAAAGAAAAAGAAAACACTAGGAATCTAGTAGCACATGATATAGAAAGCAGGCCATGGATCTTGGATCCTATATTGTATAGGAAAAATATGATCTTATAAGATCACATTTAAGATAAAAAACGAGCGTTCAAGGAAAAAAAAACGAGTGTAACAGTATCATTGTCCGATTATATGTAGTATATATAATTATATATACCTTGGTTTGCCTCTGCGCACTCGACGGCTAAATCAATAGCTGATTTTTTGTAGCCAACAATTGCCACCTTCTTTCCTTTGAGAAGTGCACGAGAGGTTTCTTTGTCAAGTTTAGAGTAATCCAGTGAATGTAAGACCTTGCCTTGAAATACTTCTTGGCCTTTGTTTGGTGGAAAACTTGGCATTTTTGGTACGTCTCCATATTTTCCGATGCATACCACAAGAAACTCGAAAGCATACCACTGTTTAATTTGTTCCAAAATGTTCGATTAATCAGCAAAAAATAAATAATTAGAAAATAATCTAAGCGCGTCATTAATTTATTATATAATTTCCTAGAAGCAAACCTTGGACGATAGAGAATATAATAATTGATATATTCAGGGAGTTTCAGTGCATGCGATTCTTGGTCTTATTTTATTTTGTTTTGGATAAACTATCAAGGTCTTAAAACTTTCAGTGGCATGCAATTACCGAACAGTGACACAAAGCCACACAAGCATGCCTGCCTCTTGGTAATTGGCTTTTAAAAGATATTGAAGTAGAAGAACTAAGATTTTTTATTCTTTTATTTCAAATGTCTTTTTTGGATAATCCAATTAATAATTAGAGTGCTGAACCATATCCGAGTTGGAAACACTAAAAAATGACAACTGACTTACAAAACTCTTCGCGTGAAAACAATAAAAACAAGATAAAGTCTGACATAATTAAGAAGCTCCTTAAAATCAATTAATAAAAGAGGAATGAATAACCTGAACAGTTTGGGATTGGTTATTTTCTATGGCAACCTCCCAAACAGGATGGCCTTTCAGCAAATTCCCGTACTCTGTGGATGTTTTGGAAGTCAATTTGTTCTGAATGCTATCAGTACTCCGGTCACCAACATACCGGATTTCGATCACCCTAGAGTTGAACTTGATGAACTTCAACACATCAAAGTGTGTTGCATAGCCATGCAAGTATTCCAATATCTCAACATGAGAAGGGAAAGTTGAATTATCTCTTTCAGGCCAAGGGTAATCAGAGAACTCATAATCACAACGAGGGGTTTGGAGTTTAGTAGAAGTGAAAGAACAGTGTTTCCAGACACCTCCTATGGAATCTGTGGCCTCAAAAACCACAGGGCTATAACCCGAAAGCTGTTTAGCGGCAGCGATTCCGCTAATACCAGCCCCAATGATCCCAACCTTAGATGCTAAGTGAATGTGGCTTTGGTTTTGCTCGCAAGCCATTATAGAGTAGGACTAGGTTCGACACAATAATTAAGCTATAGCTTGCTTGTGAATTGTGTGTTGGTGTAGGAACTACGAGGATTTTCATGAACTATTTATAGAGTTGTGGGATGACCAATTCTCGAGCTTGGCCCCATTTTTCATTTTTAAATTAATCAATATCATGTTGTATATTTATTTAAGTGAAAATGGTAAGTTGCATGGTTACTTACTATTCATTCATGTACCATTCCTACACGACTTTTGTTAATGGGCTCTTATACCCGATTAAGGAACATCCAAAGGAATCTTATTTACAAAATTTCATAAAAACTTTCAAGTTAAAAGTGACTGGACTACTTATAAAAATATCATTGTTCTTTAATGGTCATGAATAGGATCCCTCTTAAAAATTTAATACAACTTTTATTATTTTATTATAATTTTTATTTGAAATAGTATTTTATTATAAATTGACATATCCCTATGTAATATATGATATCCAATTTTGGTTATTGAAATTGAATTTTGTTTATTGAATTTATAGGTTGTAATTGTAGGATATATTTGAGAAGACAACTCATTTTGCATTATTTTGTATGTTTTTTTATAATAAAAAAATAAAAGCAATTCAATGATAAGAGGAGGGCGTGAATTCTAAACGTTTTCATTAAAATACCAAAAGACATCATTTTAACACAATATTTTTTACTAACTTGTAAGACATTTTTTCAAAAAGACTATTTTATAAGACTTTTATTTTATATATATATATATATATATTGATTGAGAATCTTAATTATAAAATAGTTTATTGTTTACAAGAGTAACTCACCCGGCATTCAAGTGAGATTGAATTAGTGACTTCGCCTCACTCTCAAGGATGGAATGTCACTTGATTCAAATGTTTATTAAACAATAAAATTTATAATATCTCGAATATTTTTTTAGCTTTCAAGATTTTTTTTTTTTTGGATTCTCATAAAAAAAAAACGTTGACAACATTTTTATGTTAATTAATTCTTCCATTATTTTGTCTATTGAAATTTATTGGTTATAATTGTAGTTGTAGGATATGTTTGAGATGACAACTCACATTACATTATTTTGTAAACCTTTAAAAAAAAAATTAGATGATTGATGAATTCAGGATTTGAACCATAAATGTTTTCATTGAAAATATCAATATATGACAATTTAACTACAAAATTTTGATTAGTTTGGAAGACATTTTTTTAGAAGACTATTTTGTAAGACTTTTATAATATATATAATTTAATTGAGAATCTTATGATATAGTTTATTGTTTACATAAAGTAACTCACTCGGGCATTCTTGTGGGTACTAAATTAGTGACTTCACCTCACTATCAAGGATGGAATTTTACTTTATTAAAATGTCTGATAAATAATAAAATTTTTGATCTCTCAAATATTTCTTAGCTTCAAAACTATAGTTGACAAGATTTTTTTAGATTCTCAAAAAAAAAAAAAAAAAAAAAAAAATTGAAGAAGAAGAAGAAGCAAGTTGACAACATTTTTATGTTAATTAATTCTTTCATTGCCAAAGGCCTTATAGTTGAATTGGCACCTCCCTATGCACAAAGTTCTTGGGGGTCCAAAGAGAAAGGGTTTGAGCTGCGAGGTTAGCAGCATGTTGTAATTATTTCTTAAAAAAAAAAAAAAATTCTTCCCTTATTTTGTCCATTGAAATTTATATGTTGCAATTGTACTTGTAGAATATGTTTGAGATGAGAAATCAAGTTACATTATTTTGCAAGACATTGATTAGAGAATGGGGGGATTTTAGCTACAAAATTTTTTACTAGTTTGTAAGATTTTTCTCCTTTATTTTTCCTTGAGAATCTTATAATATAGTTTATTGTTTACATAAATTAGCGAATTCGCTTCACTTTCAAGGATAGAATGTCACTTTGATTAAATTGTTTATTAAATAATAAAATTTAATATCTCAAATATATATTTCTTATCTTCGAAACGAGTTGACAACATTTTTTTTTATTGGAGTCTAAAAACAACGTTTTTTTGTTAATTAATTAATTCTTCCCTTATTTTGGTTGACCCAAAGAAATTAAACATGTCCTCCGTGTTTTGTGTCAATGGTTCTCTGATTGATCAGGGAAAGTGCGTGCATATGATAACTGGTAATGCTAATAAATTTTTTATACCAAATAAAGAAAAAAAAATTGTTTGACTGACCTTGAAGTGTCTACGGATTGCCATTTTTTGTTTAATTAATCAAGCACATTGCATTATTTGATTAATTAAAAGAAAACGAAAATCCCTGGAAAGATAATGATAATTTTTTATAAACAGCTAGATTAGTTAGCCTAAGACTCATTTAGTTCTTGTGTTCCCATAGTATGACCATAATTTTTAATAGGATTCTAAGGTGAGGTCAATGTGGTTTGAGATCTAATTGTCCCCTAAATTTATTTAATTTAACATATATGTTAGTTTCACTCTCAATGTATCAGTGATGTCAAATTGTACGTATTTATAATATTAATAAAGATAACTGCCGTTTCATTAATGTTGACTTGATCTAAAATAACCATATAAACAATTAAGAAAGAAACTGTTTTAGTTTTGGCAGGTAACTTCTAGAAAATTTAGCATGAGTAATGAATTAATTTTTTGGTTCAAATGAAATTTGACATGGCATAGTATACGAAACTATATGAGAAACAGTTTTTAATTTTAAAAGTGACATAAATTTTAGGTGTTTGGAATATATTTCCCTGTTTGACTTTATTAACTGTGATATATGGAGACTGAAAAGTTGTATTCTATTAATTATAGTATAGATAGATGATAATCAACATTTATTTAAATATTGATGTAACAAAATCCAATGCACTTATTTTAAAATATATAGATCGCTAGAATATTAGAAAATTTCTGATGCAAGTATCCAACAACTCTAAAGAATCCTAATTTGAAGTAACTATGATTAAAATATGGAAAATTATAGTTTTTGCACTTCTGGCATGGGTGGGGTTATGTTCGTTAACTTGTCATTCTGAAGATATTGCTTCCTAAAGTTTGCCATTTGGCGCAAGTTGGATAGAAATTAAAAGACACGCTGCCAGAATAAATTTTGATAATAGAAAAACGGTCCTAAATCCTAGTACGTAGAATGAACCTCAAATGGGTAAACTATATTCTTTGTTTTTAAAGTAAGCCAAATTAACACATCGATCCTATATCATAGTTGAGAAAATGAAATGTTTTCTAAATAAAAACTTAAATCAAAGTCTATGCATGACTCAATTGAATGCTATGTGTTAACAGCTTCGTTTTTCTTTTCATTTTGACTTTTTGAGCTATATTATGCTAATGAAAGTAGGTATTCCATGGTAAGCTTCTATTTGGTTAAGGACCAATACACTGCATAAATATATTTATCATTGCATGGTATTTGCTTGACGTCTATGCAAACGCACACCTCTCATGCACAATATTACTATTATATATCTAGTTGTCACGTTAGAGATCATATTAAAAGGTGTATTTAAAATGATTGTTAATAAATTATTTTTTAAAAAATTTTATACTACTTTTATGAAAAATTGAAAAAACTGTAAAAACATTATAAAAAAAAAATTCTTCTTTATAAAATATTTTTTAAAATAATTTACTAATAAATACACTGAGAGATATATATCATTAATTTTTACTTTTGTTATTAGGTCTTTCTATTTCTAAGTTATTCTACTAGTGTTAAAACGTTTATTTTCATTACATAAATAATCAAGACACTTACTTCTTACTAGCATAATATAAACAAAACATGGAGGGAAATATCGAAGAAGTAAGGAAGAAGTTTAACAGAAAGAAGTCCATTTGAATTTGGAAGAAACTCAACAAGATTAGACCTTTACTGAAATACATGTAGAGCGCAGCCATAAAGAGACAGCGAAGTCATTGTCTCTTTTACCCAAAAAAATAAAATAAAAAAAGAAGTAATCATTGTCTCTATGATTAAAAAAAACACAACAAACAATTTGCTAACTCAAAGCATGCAGAGAGATTTTTTTCCCCTCCTTTTGGGTTCAAGGATAGGTGAATTTTGGATTACCTATTATTGGGTTGACGTAGATGATATTGTCATCCTAGCTTTTTCTTTCCCGAAGGCCAAAGAACTTGGAAAGAATATATACTACTATAGTATGTTTGGATTAGCTTTATTCATTAACTTATTAATTAGTTTATGTACAAATTTTTAAAAATAAGTGTTACGTCTATAATATTTTTACAACAAATCTTAGGTGGTAATTTGTTATTGGTTTTAATTTGAACTAAAAATTGAAATTAGCTATTTGTCTATCAGTAACAGTCAATAACAATCTGCAACTAAAGATTTATTGTGAAAGTGTTGTGAAAATATTATGAAAGTATTTTGATTTTTAAAACCAAACTTTTTTTCTTTAATATTTTACTTGTCAACTTTCAACAAATAAACAATTAAATTTTCAATAAAAAGTTCATCCAAATGAATGCAAAATACTAATCTAATAATGCTAAAATATTTTGAGAGTACTTTTATCCTTATTTTAAGGAGAATGCATGAGACTTGACAATTTATAGGATTAAAAATACTACGGCCCTTTTGTTTTTATAAAAAAACAATTTGTTGAAAATCTTTTAAGTGTATCTTTTATGGGAAATGCTTGACTAAATAATTTTATAAATATATATATATATATATATATATAATATTGACACACACTAGGTGGTAATCTGTGAAATACAATTTTTATTTTCTTTTTTGTCTATATATGAATTTTGATAATTATGATAGTACCTAATAAACATTTATTTTAATTGTGTTTGTATATAAAACTATATATTCTAATATTAAAAGAAAATATAATATATCAAGAGTCTAACGGAGAGTTTAAATATAGAACGAAATTTAAATTCAATCAAGAAATATATATATATATATATATATTAGAGTAATAATGTGTAAATTTACGAGGTCTAAAAATTTGATGTGACAAAATATTATAAAGTTTACCAAAAGTAAAACATTTTCAATTTAGTATATATTATAGATTATAGATTTGGGCGTTTTGTGTTACATTATTTTGTATGTAATATGTCTATGCTTGATTGATTGTATAGAAGTTTGGGAAAAACGTAAGAGAAATGTTTTTAAATTATATTTAATCTATTTACTTTTTTTATGTACATCGTTTTTAAATTTTATTTCTTTTAATAATTGCATTTTTACTAATTTTTTTAGTAATAAATAAAAAAAAATTTCAACAAAAATTTAATCCAAATATACACTGAGAAATAATTTGGTGTGTTTTAGTTTAAAATTTCAGTTTATTTTTATTGCCAGCTTATATTTAACTTTTTAAAGTTCTTATTATACAGTTATATTTTTATACAGCTTTATTTTTAAAATATAAATAAACACATCCAAACGCATGGTAAAGGTGTCTTGTTAGTTCAAGTAATAGAAAGTTAATTACTATAATTTTTTTTTGTCTCTCTTTTAAATATTCAGCCTGTAAGTGATTATCATTATAAATAGTTTTTTTATTTTATTTTTATACTCAATTATATTATGCATAGAAAAATACTAAGACCATATAAACTTACACAATTTTTGTCACAACTCATCATGTAACGAGTTGTAAGTAATAGATATGTAGTAGTGGATCTGGATCTGGATCCACACATCTACCGCTCACAACTCACTAAATGACAAATTTTGACAAAAATTGTATAAATTTATGCGGCCCTAGCATTGCTCGCATGCATATAAGCATTCATAAACTACATTATCAGCAGCCTAGACTAACCCATTGTCAGTAGCTAGATAATAGGAAGTTTCAGGAGAGGAGCCAAATAGAATAAAAGAGCTAGCCAACTACTTTTTTGTTCAATATAGCCGCCTTGTCTTCCAATTTATATGTGATCTTTAACAAGGATGTATGGAGGGAAATTACTTGGATCGTATGTTGCTCACAAAATTTGGAAAAAATTGTTTAGCCCATATGAGTTATGACAAACTTTCCTATCCTTGAGAACAAGCCAGCTGTATCCTATTGTTCCTACCCCTCTCGGCATTTGTCTTTGTCTCTATCATACAAATGAGATGACACATTCAACCCCCCCCCCCCCCCCCCCCCCCCCAAAAAAAAAAAACAGAGAGAGAGGATGAGTCGCATTTGGTATCACAAAATCCGATATTTCACACTACAACTCTAATATAGAAATGAATTTTTCTTGGTATAAGTATGACCATTTCTTTTTCTTTTTTTTAACTTTTGGAAAGTTTACTTAAGTAGAATAGTAATATCTATTGAACTTCATTCATACATCATTTATAAAAAGGCCATACATTCACTAATTAAAGAGTGTAATAATTAATCAAGTCCATGATCAATGTGCTGATCAGTGGAATTATTGGTTCTGTAATGGCGCCACATGATCATGAATTGACCAGCAAAGACTTAGAAAGTTAGAAGTCCTTTTATTTTAACAAGCAGAAGACAAGAGAACATGCATGCAAATTTTTTATAATGCTTTTTGTTAAGTGTCCCCAGCAATCGTATCCTACCAGGGTGAGAGTGCACTTGGAGACAATGACTAAATAAGTTTTTCTTCTTTGATATTTGATTTTTGTTACGTGATGTTTTCTTTGTCTTTTTATTGTGCGGAGAAAATTTTCCTATTGATGGAAGAAATGATAGCAAAATGGCCTCCTTTTAGTACCTCTCCCTATCAAAGTGAGCATCAAATTCTTTGCCAAAAGCAAAAGGAGGCCAAATACAAATAGAAAAGCCAACCCGATCATTCTTAGAAGGTGTAAGTGTAACCATATAGAAGTGTCCCCAGCAATCGTATCCTACCAAGCAACCAAGATGATATTGAGGGTGAGAGTGCACTTGGAGACAATGACTAAATAAGTTTTTCTTCTTTGATATTTGATTTTTGTTACGTGATGTTTTCTTTGTATTTTTATTGTGCGGAGAAAATTTTCCTATTGATGGAAGAAATGGTAGCAAAATGGCCTCCTTTTAGTACCTCTCTCTATCAAAGTGAGTATCAAATTCTTTGCCAAAAGCAAAAGGAGGCCAAATACAAATAGAAAAGCCAACCCGATCATTCTTAGAAGGTGTTAAGTGTAACCATATAGAATGTTTGGCACTGGGCAAAGCTAGGTGGTAAGTAATTCAATTAACGTAGACTTTGATGTCTCTTTTTTTGTTGCCGAAGCTCATTGAGTCAAGGTTAATTAAGAAAATTTCTCCCCACGACAAATTGTCTCGTGTCTTTGAATTTTCATTAGAAAATGAAATAAGTTTTCATCCTCAACAACCGTTTCACTCTCTGTCTAGTGAAGACCACCTTTCGGTCAATACATTTTTAAATTCTTAGTGATGAAATTTAGTTTCCCATTTGATTCATTCTTTAATTCCTAAAACTAAATTAAACAAGTGTTTGACTCGGAAGAAGTTTCATTTGGAATCTGGCAAGGGTCAGTTCTGCATATAATTAATTCGGGGAAGGTTTTCTAAGTTCATATAGTTTTAAAATTCATATCGCAGTTTTTTCTTTTTTGGTAAAAATATGTTAGAGAGAATAAAAAAAAATAGAAGAGAAAGAAAAAGAAGAAGAAGATGTCAAGTGTCAACACAAGTTCAAATGAATTTTGTAGTTTATAATTCCTACTTGCACTAAAATGCCAAATAGACAAGTCTTGGCCCAATGATGAATTGCAGTTCGGTTAATAGTAATGATCATGGTTTTAAAATTTGGAAAGACCGCCCAATCGAATCTAATTAACTAGGAACCACCGTTACACCGTACACCTTTGGTGTAATGGTCACTGCATAAGTATAAGTGCTTGTGGGAGTGTGGGAGGCGCCGCAAGGACTAGGATTTAAGTCTTCAGGAGAGAGCTTCACGTACACACGTATACACTTAAGGTCCGTTTGGATAGAACTTACTTTGCTGAAATTGAAAATTGAAAACACTATAGTAAAATAATTTTTAAATGTGTGAATAGTGCCTGAGACTCATTTTTAATGAAAAAGTTGCTGAAAAGTGAAATTTGTGGGTCCGTGAACAGTGCACGAGTGCACTGTTCACAGACAAAAAGTAAACAAGTGCGGCTAAAAAAAAAAAAAGGCTGAAACGCGTTGAAAGCAAAACGTAGGCGCAATAAGCCAAATCCAAACCCCACCTTAGATTAGGTTAGAGTATAATTTCTATCTTGTAAAAAAAAAAAAAACTAGGAACCAATCACTGATCTAGTTTTTAAAACTAATAAAATTGGAAATTTCAATGTTTATTGAAAACTACATGAACTGTAGTCAAATTGTCCGATTTACTAAATCGAGCATGGTTTAGAGATTCAAGATTTGAGGATTTAAACCACTTAATTTAGAGATTTATACCTACATGCAATGTTGGAGTCAAGGTTGAATTTGAATGTTCTCGAGGCTTTGGATTGATGTACAACACATTCTTCCTTCAAGCTCGAAAATTGGGCAACACTTTGAGATGATTTAACTCCTTGGTTATGAATAGGGTGATTTGGGTAGCACCTCCATGGATTGGATCTTGAATGGGGGCACCTCCTTGGATTAATTGGACAACACCTCCTTTCTTTGAAGTTCATTTGAAGGTATTCTTCAAATATTTTGGAAAAGTAATGGCAAATCTTGAAATTTTCTTCGAATTCTTCAGACAATCAATGGGCTTCCTTTGAGTGTGTTACTATTGAGAAAGTCATGAATTGACAGAAAAAATCAACATTCACCATAGTGATTGGTGATTTGCAAATGAGGGAAGCTCCTCTATTTAAAGAGAGAGTAGAGGGCATTGGGGTAGAGTTAGGATGAGTTTGAAACTCTTCCTAGCCTAATTCTTACGCACATATTTTGATAAGGTCAAGCAATGCAAGCTGGAGTTTCAAAGATATCTCAAAATTTTGAAAGTTGGAGGGAATTGGGCTCAAGTGCAAATCGGCACTTGGAATAGCCCTCTGACTACTGGTTAGTAATTGAGGTTGGTGTAGATACCCCATGTTGTACCTGATGGGATCAACGAACTCTCTTGCCTAGACGACCTCATCAAATACCTCCGTCTACCTAGCCACAGCATGGACGAGGAAAAGCAAACCATTAATGAGAAGATTTAATGCCTCGGACCGTTACCAATTAGCTGTCAAACCGTTGGTGGCTCTTCAAAACCCGCATTAACAAGTCCTGAGGCGTTACAGAAGGAGCACTAAAGCCATAATTAAAGCCCCAACGGCTAGAAACTACGAAACTATATATACACACTCAACAGAACCGGACCAAGGACACACATACTCAAAATACACAAGCATAGGTAATTCTGATATTCTAAACTTTCTTATTTCCTCAAAAGCTTTTGTACACTGACTTTGGCATCGAAGGCGTTGTGGCAGGTACCACATCGGTGACCACTTAAGGAAAGCCTTACACTACATTTGCAGGTATAGTGACGAGGATTCAACTCCATCTGGATGACTACTGACGATTTTTACATCATCAGTTTGGCGTCGTCTGTGGGGACGACATTTTCGCACTTAGGTTTGAAAGCGTAGTTCTGTAGACACCCCATTTTACAACATGCATTTAACCAATCAGTAGATCTTTAGATTTGTGATACAAAACAAACCTTGATGCTCTAACGATCATAACGGTATGTCATAGGTTTTGATCGGACCACCTGATCAAAAGTTATCATATAAACAATTTTCAATGATCATGTCTTACCTACACGATGAGCCCAATCACGTCCTATTTTAAACACTTAATTTTGATTGATTCTCACAAGAATTAATTTAAAATTAATTAAGTGTGATTTTTTATTGGATTTCGTTTTATTTCATTTTTTTAAGAAATAATAAAAAAAATGTTTTCCTTTATGCCATCTTAAGCATCAACTTGAATTGCATTTTTGGCCTGGAAAAAGTTGAAATTTGATTTTCTCTATTTCTATAAACGTTATGGAGAATTGAATTTCCTTTCAAAAAACATCAATCCTGAATCAATTGGAATTCTGAGCAGAAAGTTATGGCCAAAATACGAAATAGGTGTAGAAGATAACACAAATTCAGCATCATCTTCAATTTTCTTTCAAAATTTCAAATGGGGATCAACATCAAATCTGTTCAAGCTTATCTAATAGGCTTATCCCTTCCCTTAGCTTCAGAAGAAAGTTTTTTGAAAAATAAATTGGATAGAGAAACAGATACATCCTGTGAAAAATTTCAAAAATGCTCAAAAGACGTTACTATTTTCAGCAGCAATTTGAAACGTATTTTTGGCCTGGAAAATGTTGAAATTTGGTTTTCTCTATTTCTGAAAAAGTTGTAGATAATTGAATTTCCTTTCAAAAAATTCCAATATTGAATTAATTGGAATTTTTAGCAGAAAGTTAGAGCCAAAATACGAAGCAGATGCAGCATCATCTTCAACTTCCTTTCAAAATTCAAATGGGGATCAACACCGGCCAAATCCGTTCCAGCTCATTTAAATAGGTTATCTCCCCCCTTAGCTTCAGAAGAAAGCTAATAACTTAGCTTTAAAGCTAAGCCATCCCTTCCCCTATAAATAGAGAAGACCTCTTCCATTTTCTGGACCCCGAATTCCCTCTAGAGAGCTATTGAGAAAGCAGAAAAGAAAAGCTGTTATGCAACCATTGTTCCTACTTTGGTTGTAGTTTAGTACTTCCTTGCTTTCTCCCTAGCCCTTTAAGTGATCACTTCCCCTTTTTAATTTATGCTCTATGCTGGTAAGTAGTTAATTATGTTCTTAACTTTCTATACATGCTTGAATAAATGCTTAACAAGTCGTTATTTGTTTCTTTCATGATATGCTTGGATGAATATGCCTATATTTCTCATTGATATTCCTTTTACATGCTTAGATGAACACTTCTAGGCTAATACACAATTTTTCTCTTGAATACTTAGATGTGCACTTCTAGGCTAAAACACAACTTTCTCTTCAATACTTAGATGAACATGTCTAGGTAATTGTTTTACTTTTTTAAAATGCTTGAACGAACATGTCTAAGTATTTTGATTTTCTCTAGATAAACATGTCTAGGGATTTTCCTTTACTTCTTTTCATAATTGCTTGGATGATCAAATATGCTCAAATGTTTTATTTTTATTTGTTTCTCTTTGCAATTATGTTGATGACAAATAACATGACAACTTTGTTTTTCTTTCTTCACGTGCTTAGATGAACATGTCTAGGCTAGGAATTCTTTGTTTACATTGATTTCTTGGATGAACATGCCATTACCTTCATGATTTCTTTACATTAAAATTGTTATCTAACAAATTTCACTTTTTGTTTCTCATATGTCAAGTTCCCCTAACACATATTTGTTTACAATTCTTGCAAATTAACATGTTTATATGACATATTGTTTGTATTTGTTTGACATGACATGATATTGGCCACCTTAACCTAGGAGACCAGTTTTACCGGGCAAGATGGGTGCTTAATCCCTTCCCATCTCATAAATTAGCCTCCAAACTAAGATGAAGGGTTCTAGACTCTTGTATATGTAATTTTACATTTTTTAGAATGTAACTAGGAAATAAAGCAATGTAATTTATTTTTCTTAGATTGTATCTAGGACAAAAAAGCATTGTAAATTTTTGTTACAAAATTTTATGTAAATTGTCATATACATTAATACAACAGAAGTATTTTTTATTGAAGGTTTTCTTATGTTTCCTTTTAAATTAAATAAGTGGCGACTCCATGTAAAACCCTCGATTTAGGGGGGAGTACATTTCACAAGTTCCAGTCAATTCCCAAATTCAGATAGAGTCTAACCAAGATTCTGCAACATTAGCCCTGCAAATCTGGACACTTACAACTAGTGTGGAAGAACTCACTAGACAGAACCAGGAGATGAGGTTGCGGTTTCAATAAGAGGAGAACTGGTCTAGGTCCAATCAGAAGGACGATGGAGATAGTCATAGAAGGAATGACCGTCGAAGAATAGCCACTCCAGATGGACTAAGCTCGGATCTTCTCTGGGAAATGAGAAAGGAGATGGACGAGCTGAGGAACGCCATTAAAGGGAAAATGGATCGAAACTTGGATAGAATGGTCAGGACGACGGATTCACCTTTCATGGTGCAGTCCTGGAATGCCCAGTGCCGTCAAAATTTCACCTGCCTCAGCTTGAACAGTTTGACTGGTTGAAGGACCCCCTAGACCACCTCAACACTTTCAAGACGACCCTGGGCCTCCTGACGAAATACTGTGTCGTTCATTCCCCACCTCTCAAAGGAGCTGCAAAGGAGTGGTTCACGAAGTTACCAACACCGTCCATCGATAGCTTCGTGCAGTTGGGCAATTCCTTCTTACGCCACTTCGTCAAGAGACAGCACCCGAAGAGGGCAGCAGACCACTTACTTACCATCAAACAAGGAGAAAATGAGACCCTGAGGTCGTACGTGAAGTGTTTCACTCGAGAAACTTTAGAGGTCGACGAAGCTGATGACAAGGTGCAACTAACAACCTTTAAAGCTGGATTGAAATCCAGGGAGTTCGTGGTCTTACTCGTGAAGAATCCCCTAAAGACGATGACAAAGATGCTCTTGAAGGCGCAAAAGTACATGAACGTCGAAGACGCCTTAGTAGCGATAAAAGATGTAAAGATGACCAATGAAAAGGGAAGGAAGGAATACAATTGGAGAGGACGAAAAAGGGAGCATTCAAATCGTCAGAATAGCGACAGGGGTAAAAGGAAAGACAATAAAGCTCCTCGGACGGTAAAATTCACTCCTTTAGATATGCCTGTTGACAAAATTTTGGCGCAGATTAAAGATGGACACTATCTCAAATGGCCAAGGCCATTACATTCGTCACCCAATGTACGTGACAAGAAGAAATATTGTCGTTTCCACAAGGATCACGGCCACTATACAGAAGATTGCAGGGACCTGAAGGAGCAGATAGAGGAACTTATACCAAAGAAGAAATTGCAAAGGTTTGTAAAGAAAGGAGAACCCAGTAGGTCCAGGGATGATAACAAGGACAAGTACGCAGCCTCACCAAGGGACGAAGACCTCACATCCCAACATCCGCCAAGTGTGATCAGGGAGGTAAAGACGATCACAGGTAGGCCATCCACAGGTGGCTCGTTCAAATCCCTCAAGAAATCATATCAATGTGTTTTTCTCGGAAGCAAAGATGGACGAACAGACAGGGACATATTTTTCTCAGAAGAAGACGCCAGAGGAGTGAAGCAGCCTCATAACGACGCCTTGATTATAATGCTCACGATAGAAGGGTTTAATACCAGGAGAATCCTCGTGGATAATGGCAACTCTGCAGATATCATCTACCTCTCCGCTTTTCAATAGTTAAAGTTGGATCCAGGAAGGCTGCGCCTTTTGAGTCCCCTCTCATCAACTTCAGTGGGGACAGGGTGTATCCCAAAGACATAGTGATGTTGACAGTCACAGTAGGGTCTTATCCGCAACAGCTGACTTGTCAGTCAGACTTCCTAGTGGTAGATTGTCCCTCTTTATACAATGTGATCATTGGGAGGCCAACACTCAATCGTTAGAAGGCAGCTACGTCCACTTATTGCCTGAAGGTAAAATTTCCAACGGAAAATGGTGTAGGTGAAGTAAAAGGAGATCAAATACTAGTTAGGAAGTGCTACCAAGCAGTGTTGGCTGCAAAGGAAAACCATACGTGGATGATCGAGGAGAAAGAAGAGGAAAAAGTGAAAGCCTTAGAAACCGTGGAGTTGGTGGACGGAGAGCCAACAAAGACTACAAGAGTAGGGATGACCATGAGTACAGACATGAAGAAGAAACTAGTACAATTCCTTAAGGAGAACCTAGACATCTTCGCCTGGAGCCATGAGGACATGCCAGACATATTCATAGAGATTATCCAACACAAGTTAGATGTGGACCCCGAGAAAAAGCCCGTCCAGCAAAGACGACGAGTGTTTGCTCCAGAACGAAACTAGGCGATTGTGGACGAAGTAAATAAACTATAGTAACAGGCTTCATCCATAAGGTCTACTACCCGAACTGGCTTGCCAACATCGTCCTCGTAAAGAAGGCAAATAGGAAGTGGAGGATGTTCATGGACTTCACAGACTTGAACAAGACTTGCCCAAAGGATAGCTTCCCCCTGCCAAGGATAGATCAGCTAGTGGATTCCACAGCAAGACACAAGCTCTTGACTTTTATGGACGCATTTTCAGGGTACAACCAGATAAAAATGGCAGAGGAAGACTAGGAGAAAACTGCCTTTATCACAAGTCAAGAGCTCTACTGCTACAAGGTGCTGCCTTTCGAACTAAAAAACGCAGAAGCAACCTACCAGAGGTTGGTAAACAAAATGTTTAGCAAACAAATCGGGAAGAACATAGAAGTGTACGTGGACGACATGTTCGTCAAGAGTAAAGAAGAGTCCACTCACCTGGACGACCTCCAAGAGACATTCACAACTCTCAGACAATATTAGATGAAGTTAAACCCCAGCAAATGTGCCTTTGGAGTGGTGTCAGGAAAGTTCTTAGGGTTCATGATGTCCCAGAGATGAATAAAAGCAAACCCAAAGAAGGTATGAACCATACTAGAGATGGCGTCGCCCAAGACCGTGAAAGAAGTCCAGAAGCTCACAAGAAGAATAGTAGCGCTCAACAGATTCGTCTCGAAAGCAACGGAAAAATGCCTGCCCTTCTTCAAGACACTGAAGTAGGCCTTCGTTTGGACGGACGAGTGTGAGAAAGCCTTCCAAGAACTCAAGTGCTACTTGAGCAATCCACCCCTCTAAACCCCATCCAAGGAGGGAGAAAACCTGTATTTATACTTGGCAGTGTCAGTTACAGCTGTGAGCACTGCCTTGATTCTAGAAGAGGACAGAAGATAGTTCCCAGTTTACTATGTCAGCCAGGCTTTCCAAGGGGTAGAAGCCAAATACCCATATATAGAGAAGATTGCATTCGCTTTGATTATAGCTTCACGCAAGCTACGCTCCTACTTCCAAGAGAACCCCATCTTGGTGTTGACGGACCAACTTATAAAGAAGTCGATGAACAAGCCTGAGGCTGCAGGAAGGATGATCCAGTGACTTAACAAGCTCAACCAATTCAACATTAAGTACCACCCCAAGACAGCTATTAAGGCGCAAGCATTGGCAGATTTCATTGCTGAATTTACAATCCTAGAAGAGGAGGGAACAACAAATGAAGTGGAAAAATGGATGATTTAGACTGACAATTCGTCAGCCCGAAAGAGGGGCGGAGTAAGGGTCATTATCATCACCTTAGGAGGAGAGACACTCAAATACGGAGTTCAGCTAACATTCCTGGCCACCAACAATGAAGCGGAATATGAAAGAGTACTGACGAGACTAAGGGTCAGGAAGGTGCTAGGAGTTAAAAACTTGCTCCTACAGAGTGATTCAAAGCTCGTCATAGCTTAGATAAAGGGGGAATTCAAAGCAAAGGAGGAAAGGATGCAAAAATACCTAAAGTTGACGAAACTTTTGACACAGGAGTTTGATCAGGTGGAGTTTACACAGATCCCCAGAAGCCAGAATATAGGGGCAAACGAGCTGGCGAAGCAAGCATCGTCAAAAGCAGGACCAACGAATACAGACCTAAAGATTGAAGTCTAGAAACGTCCTAACATTGAAGAGGTCCTCACCTTCGCAATCTAGAGCAAAAGCAGCTAGATGACCCCAATCCTATCCTTCCTTCAGGATAGACGGCTTCCATGGGACGTCGAAGAGGCCAGGAAGAAGGTAGCAAGGTTCACGATCTTGAATGATACCCTGTACAAAAGAGGCTTCTCTATGCCTTACCTGAAGTGCGTCAACGAGGAGGAAGCCAAATATGTTCTGGAGGAGATCCATTAAGGAATTTGCAGAGACCATGCAGGCCCGAGATCCCTGATTAGCAAAGTTATTCGAACAGGTTACTTTTGGCCTACTTTACAAAAGGATGCAAAGGAGTTCGTCAAGAGGTGCAACAAATGCCAAAGGTTTGGGAACGTCCAATGCATCCCATCTGAGAAATTGGCAACAATAGCCTTCCTATGGCCGTTTGCCCACTGGGGACTTGACATCGTCTGCCCGTTACCTCAAGGTAAAAAAACAAGTAAAATTTTTACTAGTTGCCATTGATTATTTCACAAAATGGGTTGAAGCAGAAGCACTATCAACCATAACGGAGGTGAAGGTCCAGAACTTCGTGCGGAAGAATATAGTTTGCCGATTGGGGATACCATGGACGATTATATCAGACGATGGGCGTTAGTTTGACAGTTGAGGTTTCAGGGACTTCTGCTCGGGGTTAGGAATCAAGAACCAATTCTCGTCACCTGGTCACCCCCAAGCTAATGGCCAGTCGAGAAGTCTTCCATGAAGGCAGCAATGAAGATCAACTAAGAGTCAACTTGGATTGCTTGGACGAATCCAGAGATGGAGCATCTTGCAAGATGGTAGAGTACCAACAGAAGATAGCCGAGTACTACAACAAGAGAGTGAAGCTTAGACAACTTAACATAGGAGATCTCGTCCTACGCAAAGTCACACCTGCTACCAAGGACCCAACTCAAAGGAAGCTTGGCCCAACCTGAGAAGGACCCTACAAAGTCACCCATTATTCCAAGCAAGGCAACTATTACCTAGAAACATTGGACGAGAGGAGACTACCATGACCATGGAATATCAAGCATTTGAAACAATACCATCAATAAATGTAATGGACAATTGTATTCATGTTTGAAATAAAGCAATAAAAGAATTATTCAGCAGGCATGATGTGTGTGAAGCTAAAAAAAAAAAAAAAAGGCTAAGTAACAAGATTCCACCTAGACGGATATAAGTTATTGACGAAGCCAAAAATGACAATATCCCTTCAATGGGTGTAAGTCACAAAAATTTGGCTAAGTAACAAGATTCTGTCCTAGACAGATGTAAGTTACTTGTTAGGACATATGTGATTCAATATTAGGAACATATATCAATATTTTATGTAATTGGCTAATCCTTTAACAAAACGCACTTTACTTGTAATTGGGTAGATCTAAGATGCATTTAATACTTCAAGAAATAAGGTTTCAAGTTCAAGTGTTAAAACCATGCAAGTCTTTCCAAGAATCAAGTCAGAAAGTGCTAGATTTTAAAACTTGACAGCTAACATCTATCGAGGTTTAAAAGCTGCTGAAGCCCGTGGCTCAACAACTAGCTTGATAGATGGCTGATTTTCATCCAATCTGTGAGTATGTGTTTAGGCTTTCTTTTCTCACAACCTTAAACATATATAAGGATTGTTTTAAGGGCCGTCACAACTGATGCAACTTAATGCAAAAGTTTTTCACAAGCATATTGTGAACCGGAGACATATGCCCTAGTTCATCTTTCTCTTGAAGAAGCTGCTATGTTTGCACACCGTAGGGTTTTATGACCAAAGAGCTTTTTGATTTTCATCGTTTGGATGAACTGAAGAACTTTGCAGCCAACATCTTTCTCAAGTTGGTGATTAAGTCGTGTACTAGGATCCGCGCATCTATTGGTTAGTCATGTACTAGGAGCCGTGCATTGAAAAGGAGAGATTGTCACTACAGAACAAGTCCAATTGGGTATTGGGATAAAGGTTTAACTGTAGGTTGGTATAAGGTACTAAGATTCCTTTACTTGTAACCGCTTGTTTTGATAATAGTGGATTCTCAGGTGTTGGAAAATTTAGACCCCGGTTGATAGAATTAACAAGTTTTAAATCTAAGTTGTTAATTAGATTTATTATGAATAAACTTTTTAAAAAAAACAAACATCAATATCATACCAAAATCATGCAGCGGAAAAAATAAATAAGACAAGATATGATGACCCAAGAAAACCAATGAAACCAACCAGTTTCACAGTAAAAAACCTGGGGGGAAGCCTTCCCGAAAAGCAATCCACTATAGTAAAGAGAAGTTTCAGATCTAGTACAAAACCTTTGTCCCTAGACTCTACAATCCCCGTAGATGAACTCACAGCAGAAACCTTCTACCACTTCAGAACCTCTGAACTCTTCAATATATGAACGCCACCCTTTTTGTTGCACGAATCCCAATAAGTGACTAACTCCTTTGCACGAATTCCAGTACATGACTCACTCACTAACTTGAGGAAGAAGAATGTTGGCTGCAAAGTTTTTCACTTCATCAACAGTGAAGATCAAGAAGCACTTGGTTACAGAACCCTAAGGCGTAAAGACGCAGTAGCTTCTTTCAGAGAGAATAAGGCATCGGTCACCTTTTGCATATGTTCTCCTTGTATTCTCTTATGTGACGGCCTCTAAAATAAGTCTTATATAGGTCTAGGGTTGTGAGAAAAGAAACCCTACATAAATACAAAAACCTGGCCCAAAAATCAAATCTGAAAATTTTGATTTCCGTAACCTCAATAGATAGTAGGTGTCGAGAAGGTGTCGAGGAGGTGTCGAGGAGGTGTCGAGTTTTAAATCTCGATAGATAGCTAGGTATCGAGGAGGTGTCGAGAAGGTGTCGAGGAGATAGAAGCTTTCTCAATCGATCCACCAGCTGTCGAGAAGGTATCGAAATTGCGATAAGAAAACACCTTAAAAATCTCGATAGATAGCCAGCTGTCGAGAGGTGTCGAGCAGGTGTCGAGCTATCTGTCCGCAGGTGTCAAGCTATCTGTCCGCAGGTGTCGAGCTATCTGTCCAGCTTTAATGAACACATTTTCTTCACTTGTTTCTTGGTCCAATCTTCATGGCTTTAATACTAGACTTGAACAACATGTTCATTGAAGTATTAAACACATATTAGATCTACCCAAATACAAGTAAGTGCGTTTTGTCAAAGGATTAGCCAACTACATAAAATATGTCCTTAACGTCGGGAGTGGTGACTTTAAAATCACCCAGTGGAGTTTTTGCCGTGTTGGTTTTCCCCATTCGAAAACAAATTACCGTGTTAATTTAATTTTCACTGCATTTAGTTATTTGGTGATTTGTTTGTGCTACCGCGTATATTGCATGTAAATTGAATTAATTAATTAACTTGGCTAATTAATTTGTTAATTCATCACAAAGGATCAATACATTCTTGGCATATCATTACTAACAAAGCTAAAAATGACAATATCCCTTCAATGGGTGTAAGTCACAAAAAATTGGCTAAGTAACAAGAATCTGCCTAGATGGATGCAAGTTACTGACGCATAAGAGATAAGTTGTAAAAAAGTGACTAAGGAAAATCCGCCCAGACGGAATTAAACTACCGACGAATGCAGATCATTTCCTAATTAGACAAACCCTCGAACTAAGGGTAGACAAGCAACGAAGTAGACAGAGATCACATACAGTCACAAAGTATCATGCAATGCAGGAAAGTAAACAAGTAAGCATAGAATTGCTAATAGAATTGAAAACCCAAAAACAACGGGCAACCAACATTGTTCCAACATTTGAATTAAAAGCCCAAAAACACTGGGCAAAAGGCATTGTTCTTAAATTAGAATAAAAATATTGCTCTGAAAGTAGAATCAAAAAGCCCAAAAAACACACTTGGCACCTAAAAAAAAAAAAGAAAAAAAAAAAAGGCAAACATGAAGCAAGAACATGAGCAGGTTCAAGCGGCAGCTGCGTAATCACCAGCAGGAGGCAGAGGAGCATTCTTTAGTGCATCACCCTTAGGAGCTACAGACTGGGAGGCTTCGTCAGCTACCATTTCCTTGTCCACCTCCTCGAGATCTAGGTTGTCTAGATCCACTCTGATGGGGTGCTTGATGAGGTACCATCTCAAGAGCTCAAAGTCTTTATAATACTAGCTGAAGAGCATAGTGTTGTACTCCTCCGTGTGCTGGAAGGCCTCAACAAACTTGGCAGCAACGGTCTTAATCTTCTTTCTCACGACCAGAAGCTGCTCGTCCTTCTCCAGAGTCAGCTACCTCTCTGCCCTCAAATTGTCGGATAGGACCTTAGCTTTCTCCTTGCAGGTATTGGCCTCGTTCATGGCAGCAATAAGGTCCTTCCTCAGTTTTGAGTTCTCTGCCTCCAAAGCCACCACCCGAGACCCCGTTGATGTGGCCTTCACCTCGTTGCTCAGGTATCCTGAGGTGATATGGATGGTCTCCCCCAGTACCTAAAAACACGATCCAACTCTCTCAAAAAAAAAAAAAAATCTTTGCACTTAAAAAAAAGAATCTTTTCTCAAGTACATTACCTAGACGAGTTTGTGGATATGGCGATCCACAATCTCGTTGGAAGCCACGCCAGAAAAGACCTTAAGCTCCTCAGCCGTGAAGGCATCTTGTGCTCTCGTCAGCTCGAAGTCAAAGTCATCCCAAACGTTAGACGAATGAGAGGTGGCCTTCTCTTTACCTTTATCTACCATACGCTGCCTCTTCGAGAGCGGGGTAATTTCTTCCACCGAGGTAGCTGGGGAAGCTATCCTCGTTGGCTCAGTGACGGGGGTAGGGGGAGTGACGAAGACCCCCTTCTCCACAATGCGCACTATCCTCTTCCCGAGGTTGGAAAGGGGCTCGTTCTTATTGGCCCTCATATTTGCGTACATCCCCTGGTTAAATTTCGTCATCGTCTTTGCAAAAGAAAAACACTTGTTAAAAAAAAAAAATAGAGTAGCAACAACAAACTTAGCAAACACTTACTCTTCTTCTCCTCAATTTCTATAGTGCACGGACGTAAACAGAAGGCTCTGGACCAAGGTAGTGAAGAGCTAGGGTTCACGGGTCAACCAGATCATCAAAATCGTCAATAGTCCTCGCGTACTCAATAGCTGCCTCGACGCGTTGCCTGTACCTGCTCTTAAGCTTCAGCCGCTTTTTAACTATGCACGAGACAACAAACAAGAGAGTTAACGGTGACAAAATATGTGCAAAAGTATGAATGACGAAGGACTGGTAGAGAGATGACGCAGCTAGACTCAAGGTTCCCCATCGACGGAGCAACCTAGGGACGTCCCCCCAAACTTCACCAGAAAGGGTCTCCCATTCATCCCCGGAGACAAAGAAGAATTGGGACTTCCAGTATCGGAACGACGAGGGTAGGCCCCTGACGATCCTAGCTTCCCTAACCCAAGGCACTAGCTCATAGTACCCGTATTCCTTGGATTCCTTCAGACGATACAAGTAGGTGAACTCGTCTACCCTGATCATATCTCCCTCAATGGTAGCCAGTTATATCTCTATACAACTGATCACTATCCTCCATGAGTTTGGTATAAGTTGCCCAAGAGCAATTTTAAAATGGTTTAAAAGCTCCATAATGAAGGGGTGGACGGGGAATCTGAGCCCACACAGGAAGGCAACCTCATAGAAGTACACCTCCCTGGGCAAAAAATGACAGGCTCGTTCCTCTTTATGAGGACGACGAACCCTAACCCTCTCAGGAAATTGGAACCTATTGCTAAACCTAGATAGGGTCTCAACATCTAAGCCACACTATTCCCTAAGGGTAGAGAAAGCACTGACCTCCCTTGGGCCAGAAGCCGCAGTGTCCTCCTCCACTTCCACAGGGTCGTCGCTAGACAACAGCCCTATCTCAAGTTCACTAGATCTCACCTCCGACATCCCTCTTTGCTCACCCACCAAATCTTCGAACCAATCAACGGATTAACGAAGCAAAGGGACCAGATAGGCTAACACTACACCCAAACTACTACCCTCAAACACAAAACCTTCAACTGAGGGATAGAAAGAACGAGAAGCACTTAGAGAGGCTCCCAAACGTGCGAAAAGAAACGAAATAGAGGGGCAAAGTGTCCTAGTTTCAGAACTACCAACCATGGAGCCTAGAAAATGAAAAGGGGGGGGGGGACAAAATCCTAAAAAGTCAAAACGGGAACGAAAATCAGAAATTTTTACAAATTGCCTATGCTACGAAGAATAAAAAGGCGAGAAGGAATCATATCTTCGAAAAAGGAAACCATAAGAAGGAAGAACGCAAGAAATCACAGGAGAGAACAGCTCGGAGAAGGAAAGGCACAGAGCAACAATGGCAGAGGAAAAGAAAAAGTGAAGAAGAAAGAGAAGAGAAAGGAAGTTTAAAAAACCAAACACAAAAAACTGAAAACCAGCAAGAAACCCAAAGAGCCACACAAGTGGAGCATTAACTCCCCCAGCCATTACATGCCACATGGCCATGATGTGTACGGCGCTACCACTACGCATTAATGCACTGCCACTTCGCATCAAACGTGGAACGAAACCCCAAGAGTCATGTCTGAGCAAACAACCTTTCACCTTCTGGTGGTCATCATGACATGCAATGACGACCACAGAACTTGGGGGGGCAACTGATGGGATCAAAGAACTCTCTTTCCCAAACGACCTCATCAAATACCTCCATCTACCTAGCCACAGCATGGACGAGGAAAAGCAAACCATTAATGAGAAGTTTCAATGCCTCGGACCGTTACCAATTAGCTGTCAAACTGTTGGTAGCTCTTCAAAACCCCCATTAACAAGTCCTGAAGCATTACGGAAGGAGCAATAAAGCCACAATTAAAGCCCCAACGGCTAAAAACTACGAAACTATATATACACACTCAATAGAACCGGACCAGGGACACACACGCTCAAAATACACAAGCATAGGTAATTCTAAAATTCTAAACTTTCTTATTTCCCCAAAAGCTTCTGTACACTGACTTTGGCATCAGAGGCGTTGTGGCAGGCACCATACTGGTGACCACCTGAGGAAAGCCTTACGCTACATTTGCAGGTACAGTAACGAGGATTCAACTCCATCTGGACGACTACTGACGATTTTCACATCATCAATACGGGTTAATAATTTTTAGTCGTCGGTCCCAATGTGGAGCTTGATATATGTCAACTTAGGGTAATTGATGTATTCACAATAGTTTGGACGTAATCATAACTAAAAGTGCTCAAAATTTCTTTGAAAATGATGTTGAAAATAACCTTTGCTCACTCGTTTGTCGATATCTTTTGAACCATACAGGCTTTTTTAATGAGGTTTTTTCATTGGAAAGTAGAAATGTCATTATTCAAAATGGATAAATTTTTCCTTTCCCAATTTGGATTTAAAATGAGTAACTTATGACCTTTTTAAGTCAAGGGAATAGTGCTATAAGGAAATTAAGGTTATAGGCAAGACAATGTATGCAAGCTTTAGGGCTGCATATCCAGCTTCATCCCAAACACCTTAAACTTCCATATTTTAGCCTAAAACACTTCAATCTTCCGTGGGCACCATCCAAAACTCTAAGAAGTTCTAGAACCCTATAAATACCCATATTATACCTCCATTCCAAATCACTTCTAGAGAGAGATTCTTTTTCACCAGTACTCTTACAATTTTTTTTCTTTCAATATTTTCACACTCCAGCACTTTGCATGATTTTCCACTCTTCAATACTTCTCTGTATTAGTTATTAGGGCAAAAATCATTTTCAATCATCTTTCAAAACATTTGAAGAAAATTTAAAGAAAGAGTATTTTTCTATGTTCTTCATATTAAATCTTTTATCTCACTAAATTCTTCATACAACCATGTATTTGATTTGCAAAACCTCTCCAAGAGTCACTTTGGGCAACAAATGGTTTTCAATTTCGTTTTCAAAAGGTCTTTGAAGTATTTTCTTCTTTGAGTTGTGTTCATCGAGTTCTATGAACTTTCTTCAATTCCACATGCTATCTCATTGAATATTATTGTGTAGCCACTGAGGGGCTGATTATAAAAGAATCAAACCTGTGATTTTCAAGTAAGGTAAGTCCCTCTCCATGACTTTTCCTAGCTTGGATAACTGAACATGCTTTTGTTTTGTGTTTTTGTTGTTCTAAAGTAGATTTAAATCATTTGCAAACTTTGGAATTGTTTTTGATTTATTTAGTTTTAATTCATTGTATTCTATTTGTTTTGAGTAAAGTTTTAAATGAAAAAGTTAATAGATATGTGAATCAATGAACATGCTTTGTTTTATGATGTGTTGTTCTTGAGTAAATTTTAGATTCTATGCATGTCTAGAAATAGGTTTTTATTTCTTACTTTTGATTTGTTGTATTTTAGTTTGTTCTCAATAAAAAGATTTGAATTGATAAATTAATAAGATGTGTGAATTTGATGTAATGTGGAAAAAGATTTGGAATCATGTTTCTTAGACAAGATCCAAATGCATAATCAAAGGCACATATGCATGCTCGAAAACTTGATAGCTTTTTTCATTTCCCATAAGAGTGGTGTTAAAACTTTTCTAAAATGGATTGTTAACCAATGCCCTAAGGGCACTCGTTAACATGACCCATAAATAAAATAGATATTTTCCATGATTCCTTTTAATTGACATTGCAAAAATTAAATTGATGTGAAAATGTCTAGGATATGACTTTTCCTTATCAAGGCATGTTTAATTTGATTAATTAGAGTTGATTTTTTTTTTCAATTTTAGAATATTTGATTTGACTTGACCTTAATTTTGAATTATTTTCTTTTGTGCCATGATGTGATGTAGTTGAATAATAGGGTTTATATAAGTGTGTGGTTTTGTGTATTTCTCATGCATGATTAGGATAGTCCCATTAGTAGATTCATTGATAGAACTAGGCAATGAAAGTAAGAGTGGAGCCCAGCTTAAGAGTTAGACAATTTTGGGTGCCTAATACCTTACCAGGCCATACCCTAACTCTAGATCTCGAATCTGGTCTGTAGGCCTCTGCAAGAGACCTAAGTTGGTTCATTAACCTAAAATAGATGGTGATTCCAACCCTTTGTGTCTTGGACCACTTGGCTAAGGTGTACTCCTATGGACAACACCCGTATTTAGCATAGTGCACCCACAAGTGGATTAATCCAATCACCAATTTGCACTTGGTCCCAAGTCCAAGTTTGATCTTTATTCGAATTTTGACAAGTTTGAAACTCTTTAGGATGAGTTTTAAGGCTTGCATTTGACTTTAAATTCTAGATTTAATCCTCTTAAAACCCATATTCATTTTGTATAAACCAGTTTTTTAAATCACATAAACTTTACCGTTATGTTGAACTCTTGGAGTTTATTGCAGGCGTGCATCCTCAAGATTACTATCATGGATTACTAATCGAATTATGCCATATAATTAATTATTTAAATATTTTTATTTACCAATAATAATTCATTACTAATAATCACACACGTCTCGCCTTGATTCGTATGGATGCATATTAACCGTTAAAACTTTATTTAGCTCTAACTTTTTAATTCAATGGTCTGATTTACATACACAACATATCATTTTGATGATTGGAACTTTAAGATTTAGTTTCAATGATGTGGTAGAAGATCGAATGGTCAAAATTACAAATTTGCCCTTACATTGTAAAATGACTATTTTGCCCTTAAAGCAAGGTTAAATGGAAGTTGCAAAATGAGGTGCATATACCATTCAATGAAGAGGGTTGGAATCCATGGATATAACCCAATCAGATTAATAAAAATATTATTGTTTTTTCATTAAAAATAATAAATGAAGCTAAGGAGACGTAGAGATAAAGTTCTTATCATGGTGACTTTATTACTCTTATTCATATGTTTTCTTTTTGTATTAAAGTGATTGAAACTACTGTGGAAAATAGTTTATATTTTAAATATAGAGTGAAGTAAATATCTTGATTGATTACCTCTAAATATTTGAATTTGTGTTCAACTTACTTTTTATTAGGATGTGCTCTCTATTATCAAAGTTTTAAATTCTTCTTTCTTTCTTTTTTCTTTTTTTTTAGAATACTAAGTATTTTTAACACACATATGGGGAGAGGGAATAAGGTCTTAAAGAAACTGACTGTGATATATATCCAAAAGTTTTAAATTCTATTTTGGTGATTGTTTTAGTTTGCCTATTGAAATGAATTATTTCGGTCCTAGACAATTTTGATATACCATTTCGGATATGTATCTATAAATTGCATATTTTATATTTCTAAAAAGAGCCCACAAAACTCATAAAATTGTCGAACCCAAACTCACGAAGTCCATGATCATACAATAAAAGCCCACAAAGTCATCTCTTCATCAAAAAAAAAAAAAAAAAACTTTATTTCTTTTTCTTAATTTTTTTTAATATTTCGAAATGAGGGTATTCAGACCTATTCGAGTATTTAATTATTTTCTCAAGCCAGGGACAGACCTAGGTGGGGGCCCAAGGGGCCCGGGCCCCCCTGGGCCCAAAAAAAAAATTTTTAGTAGGTAAAAATTTCAAAAAAAAAAAAAAGACTTGGGCCCCCCTAAGTTTCATGAACCACAGCTGGCCAGCCCAGTCAACAGCCCATGTAAATTTTTTTTTTTTTTTTTTAAAAAAAGGAAAAAGAAAACCTAGCAGTCCAAAGCAGTAAAACCAAACGGAACAAGCAAAAAAGTGAAAAACGAAGGAGAAAAAGAAAAAAGAAAAGAGAGAGGCGAGACTTAGAGAGATTCACGCCACCGTTCACGCCACCACCACGCGAGAGAGAGACCCTTCTTGCCACCCATCTCGCAAAGTCGCAGACGGCAGACCCGTCCCTGTCAACTGTCGGCGTCGCATACCCAAATGGGACACGGCCACACCAACGCCACCACGGCCCACGCGAGACCCATCTTGCCGCCGGTTGCTCCATTTGCCCAGCCCAGCTTCATTGCTCCAGCCTTCACAATTCATAAGTATTTAATCTATCCTTTCCTTCAAAACCTAATATAATATTTGTGAATCTCAGATTCTAACAATCTGTGCTTGTAGACTTGTGGTGTTTGTGTTTTTATTGATGAGTGATGAACTATGTTGGTGATTGTGAATTGAATCTGGGCTTGTGGTGTTTTTTTTTTTTTTTTTTGGGCTTTTTGGCTTTGTGACTCTCTGTCACTCTATGTTTGTGATTCTCTCTTTTATATTATATAGATAAGAGAGATAGAGATGAAGAGAGAGTAGAGTTTGTAGAGATTAGAGAATATATTAGTATAGTGTTTGACTATTTGTTCTTTGTTGACTGGTAGTTGGGCAATAATAGGGACAAGTGACAGAAAAAAAAAATGGTAAAGTTAGGAAAAGTTTTTTGTTGCTACAAGATAAAGACAAAGAGATAAATAAAGGCAAAGACCAAAGACCAAAGACCAAAGACCAAAGACAAAAGACAAAAACAAATCATATAATATAGAAAATTGTCACACAAATTTAAGAAAAAAAAAGTGATTCATTTGGCTTATTGTTAACTTATAATACTAAATTAGATAAATTTATAAATTGAAAAGAAGTGAGAAATACTAAATTTATAATTAAATGCATCATGCATATTACCTAGATTCTAGTATTTGTCTTTTGTTAGTAACAACAATCGTTTGTGAGATAATATATGTGATTCTTATTTTATTTGTACATCATGAAAAAATCAACTATTATTGGGTATTTTTCTTGGTTGATAGTTTATTAATACTATATGGATGCGTATTTGAATTTTTTTTTCCGCTTATCTTAGGCCCCTCCAGCTTAAAATCTTGGGTACGTCCCTGTCTCAAGCATATGTAATCCTCTCATCCCACACATACTAAGTTATTACAAAGAAAATCCAAGTTATTACAAAGAAATTCCTTAAAGATGGTCTCAAGATACTGGCAAGAGGTTTTGTATTCTATTCTTTCTGACTGTGGCCAATCCTTTCCTTATTCATTTTTCTTCTCTCTCTTACCTTTATTTTTTGTTCTTTTCCTTATTTATATTTTCTAACTATGCCAAACTCAACCACTTCTATTTCTCTTTCTTACGTCATATCTTTGTCCTAATCTCAACTTGCGTCTTATCTTTCTAACCAGGCCAAAATAGCTAACTAGCCATAACTTTTCAATTATATAGTTAGTAGTCAATGTTTGCAAACTATATTTCTTACTAGCATCTCGAGTTTAAGAGACACGATTTTGGGCTATAAATCGAGTCTCAAAAACTCGATTTTCATGGTTTGATCATGCCTGATGTGGAATCTTTTTTCCACGTGGCAACCACCTTAAAGACAAACCAAAAAAATTTACAAAAATTTTAACTCCCTCGTGTACAAGCTGAAACACCCAAAAAAAAGAAATTCAGATCAGAGAGAGAGAAAGAGAAAGAAAACAATCAGATCAGAGAGAGAGACAAAGACTTTCTCTTTTGTTGGATGAAGCGATGGAGGTCCATGGTGGCGGAAGGTCAGATCTGCTGGCTACGGATGCGACGCGGCCTGGGTCGCGCGCGGCCTTGGCGTGCCCCCGCGGCCTGGGTCTCAACCCGATCCAGTGACCCACAACCACTTTCTCTTTTTTGGCTTCTTTCTTTTTTTCCTTCTTCGGCATCTTTCTCTTTTTTTTTTCTTGCTCTGATTTCTTTGTTTTGTTTGTGCTGTTGTTCTTTTGTTGGTGCTGTTGGTTGTTCCTTTGTTGGTGTTGTTGTTCTTTTTTATGATCTGGGCTTATAAATTGAGTCTCTAAAACTCGATTTCCATGTGGCGCCACGTGGAAAAAGTGCCAACTTAGACCCGATTAAAACATGAAAATCGACCCTCAAAGACTCGATTTATAGACCCTAAATCGAGTCTCTTAGACTCGAGATACTAGTAAAAAATATAGTTTGTAAACATTGACTGCTAACTATATAGTTGAAAAGTTATGACTAGTTAGCTATTTTGGCCTTCTAACCATATCCAATCCTTTCTTTGCTACAGTTAAAAGGTCGATTATACAATAAATATTGTTAAAAATAGACTACTAAACAAAAGGAAAATTAATGAAATTATGATTATTTGGTTGCAACACGAAGAAAGATATATTTATCACTATTAGAAACAATCATACTATCGGTTTCAAACTTATTCTAAACCTATTAATTGATAAAAATATTAAATAAACTAACAATTAAATAGAAATGTAATCCGCATTCAAAATATGATATAGTTGAAAAGTTATGGCTAGTTAGCTATTTTGGCCTTCTAACCATATCCAATCCTTTCTTTGCTACAGTTAAAAGGTTGATTATACAATAAATATTGTTAAAAATAGACTACTAAACAAAAGGAAAATTAATGAAATTATGATTATTTGGTTGCAACACGAAGAAAGATATATTTATCACTATTAGAAACAATCATACTATCGGTTTCAAACTTATTCTAAACCTATTAATTGATAAAAATATTAAATAAACTAACAATTAAATAGAAATGTAATCCGCATTCAAAATATGATATAGTTGAAAAGTTATGGCTAGTTAGCTATTTTGGCCTTCTAACCATATCCAATCCTTTCTTTGCTACAGTTAAAAGGTTGATTATACAATAAATATTGTTAAAAATAGACTACTAAACAAAAGGAAAATTAATGAAATTATGATTATTTGGTTGCAACACGAAGAAAGATATATTTATCACTATTAGAAACAATCATACTATCGGTTTCAAAATATGAAAAATTATATTTTGAACAACTAAGTAAATATTTATATCATATTGTGAATGCGGATTACATTTCTGTTTAATTGTTAGTTTATTTAATATTTTTATCAATTAATAGTTTTAGAATTAGTTTGCTTTCATTAATCTTCTTTAATTATACTCCTAAACTAAAATCTTGACTCTATAATGGGTCTTACATTTAATAATATTAATTAGAGAAAATGATAGTTTTTCCAGTGATATATCATCATCAATCATCATCGAGTAACTTCATAATGCATTCAAGCAAAAGAAATTTAAATAAATAAAAACTAAAACTACTACTAATTTTACAATAAAAGACTTATAAATAGAAATTGTGTTAAAAAAAACATAAAAATAATATTTAAATTACTGTTTTTTAATGGTTAATGATACATAAACTTATAAAACTTATGCAGTAACATTTGTAATATCCCTAATATCATTTAAAAATAATAATAAATAATTAATGGTTATCGTGTGAAAGTTTTTTATTTTTTATTTTTTGAGAAAAAGTAATTGTGTGAAGGTTGAGCCCTGTCCTTTAGTCCAACTTAAATTATCAAGAAGTGTGGGATTGGGACCACAATAGTAATAGTGACAATTGAGGATATATAAAACAACTAAGTCTAATCTCAAAATTTCGAGATCAATTATGAATCAAGTCTTATCTCGAAATTTTGAGATCAATTATGAATCCGACAAAAAAATAAATTGACACCATAAATAGCTGTTACTATAGTTCAACAAAGCAAGGTTCGTAGCAAAAGCATATATGCCAACTTGCCAATATATCATTTTGAAAGAAAAAAAAAAAAAAAAAGCAAACCATAGGAGTAAAGTACTAATTAATCCATCAAACTTCTGAATTAACATAATCCAAATGAAGCATTAGTAGCAATACCTTGCTGATTGCCAGCCTTAATTATTAATTAACCCTGCAGAGAGAGATTCACAGGGTATCTGTCAATGCAATCGAGCCACGGATTCCTAGTAGGCTTCCTAACACGACGCATGGCCCTCCAAACCACACTGTTGCACTTGAAGCCAGACCCAAATGCTAGTTGCCAAACCCTGTCTCCTCTTCTCACCCTCTCTTTAGCCTCCAAATAAGCCAACTCGTACCATATACTGCTGCTTGAAGTGTTACCAAAGCGGTGCAATGTCATCCTTGAAGGTTCTATGTTCTTGTCACTCAGCTCAAGGTTTCTTTGTAGCTCATCTAGCACGGTGCTACTCGCCGCATGCACGCAGAAGTGCTCGAATGCCAACTTATAGTCAGGAATGTATGGCTTCTTGGATGATGGTGATGATGAAGGGTGTAAACCAGGTCCAGTTTTACCACCAAATAAGTGCCTCCAAACCAATGTGCCGAAGAAGAGGAGCTGCTCTGATAAGGGTAGCACCAAAGGTCCAAGTGTGGTGATGTTGGTTTTGAGAGCATCACCACCAATTTCCATTAGGTCTTTGCTCACCTTTAGCCCCTTAAATTTTTGTTCATCTTCCTCCTGGTAAACACACCTGTTGCAATATTGCATATTTGTTTTGGTTATTTAATCAAAAACCTAATGTACTATACCTAAGATCATATACTTGACTTTTACTTTAAACTTCTTAAAATATTAAATTGTTAATTACTATACAAGATATTTAAATATTATGAAATCAGCAATTATTCTTTAACAAAATCAATCAGAATTATTTCATATGTCTAATAACAATAACTCTAAGTACATACTTAATTCAAATTCAGTTTCACAACATACTAAAGTGTCAAGTTGTGATTGATGCACAATAACTCTCATAGTATTTCACCTTCTTATTAGATCTTATCATAATTTTTCTTAACAAAATAGATAAGTAATATAATAATTTTCATTCAAATAGTACATAATGTTGCCAAGAGTCTTATAATTCAATTGACATTTTTAATTCAAATCACCAACCCCAACTATTGAATTATTAGTACATGGCATTTTGGCTAAGTGGTCCTAAATTATTAAATTGTACAATGAAATTGACACCTCAAACATGAATGTGTCAACCTCCCTAAGTCCCTTCTTTTATAGGCCTCAAATTAGTTGATACTTTTAAGTGGGCTCTAGTTCCTGGCCCACATATGCTTTCCGATCATAATCACATGGACCTGAGTCTACGATACACTGTCAAGGTTAGAATGGGTTCGGCTTGCGGTACAATTTTAATAAAGGGTCAACCCAAAAGCCTGACTCGATACCGCTGAAAGTTGGGTATGCTCATTTATGGCCTTTATTAAGGTCCATCCGCCACTTTTTATACTTTTGAACGAATGTATATTCTGTATTAATTGTGAATTTTGATGACAAATATTTGCATCAAGGAGAAAATTATGACCAAAATAAAAAGAACTATTTTAATTTTTTAAGTACATATTGCAACTTTTTTTTTTATTTTAGTGTGTTCTCTTGTACTTTTTGAGAAGGGAGTTAGGGTACTTGTACCCAAAATAACTTATTTTGTGAAATAAAAATAAATTTGGTTTGATTAAACTGTACCTTAAGAAAATAATGCTTTAAAAATTTATATCTAAAAATATAAATTGACTTCATTTATAAATTAAGCTTTACGAAATGAATAGGTGACAAAACATTAGAAGAAGTCAATGAAAAATTAATAACTTTTATTTTATATTTTATTAAAAATTGCTAACTTATGCAATACACGAAAAAGTTGATTGAAAAATATTTATAAGTTTTTTTTTTTTTGAGAAGAGAAAAATATTTATTAGGTAAATAAGAGAATTTGTAGAAAAAATTTAATATAATCAAATTAGAATTTACTTTAAAAAGATTGAACATAATTTAATCAAAATTTGTTTAGCGTTAGGTTGGTTTATTGTAATAAAACAATGAGTTGTAGTTGGTTTTTATTGACATGTGGTAATAGAAATCAAATTAACATATAGTTGATTTTCAAAATTATATGTATCAATAACAAAAGAAAGTATCAACCATAAAGTCAATGACTGCCATTGTTGCAGTGTTTAGGCCTAGGGTGGATTTTGGGCAGAGGAATATGAGAGGGCCATCAGGCAGAAGAGAGAGGAGAATTGATCAAACCACCTAGAATTCTATAGGAATGACCGAATGAGATCTGAAAATCCAAAACTTAGAAATCTTTACTATATTCATTTCAAAAAAAAAAAAACAAAAATTGACTGAGATTGAGAAACATGATGAAGTCTCAAAAGTTTTGGTGGCAAGCCAACTAAAAAATTAACTAACTTTCGTTTTATATATTTTACTAGACTCTATAAAACTCTCAACGATATGCCAAAAAGTTTGAAATATATATTAAATTAATAAGTATTAATAAATACAAAGTCAATTGAGTAAAAATTCTTCTAAGTAAATGAGTAAAAATTGACAAACAATAAGTCTAGGGACTTACTGTATTCATGTCAACAATTGTGAAATTATATTCTTAGCCCACTAAACATGCTATGATGAATAACAAAAACAACTTGTGTTTCTAACCAAATCATGATGACGAAATTAATTGTCAAAAGCTTTGCAGTTTAACTGATATTTTCTAATAGTTCTAATGAAATTTCTAAGATTTAAATCATCATTTTCCAATCATCAAATTATTTAAAAAATAATTAAGACTGAAATTAAATAAAAGCAAGAAAAGCAAACCTGAAACTCCGGTTATCAGCTCCTTTATGGGTGCGAACAATATGTTCAAGGCGGTACTTGGCATGGCGGTAGTCACGGCCGCGGTTGGAGAGGAGCACCGCGGAGCATCCCATACGGAAAAAACAATTGGGAATGAGCATGGACCTATCACGCCCTGGGTACCAATTGTACCCTACATTCTCAGTGCTCACCACAACAGCACAGTTATTTGGGTTTGATTGAAGCATGTCTCTAGCCAAGTCCACAGCTATAATCCCAGCACTGCACCCCATGCCACCAAGGTTGTAGCTCAGTATGTTACCCCTCATTTTATAGTGGTTTATGATCATTGCAGAGAGTGATGGGGTAGGGTTGAAGATGCTGCAGTTCACTACTAGGACTCCTATATCCTTTGGACGCACCTTGGTTTTCTCAAACAGCTCGTCAAGGGCTCCAAATATCACTGTTGAGGCCTCAGCGCGACCTTCTTTCATGGTTGCACAGTTTTCAGAGGACATGATCACTGATTTTGGGACGTA